>CM066046.1:12324538-13678278 GCA_033557465.1 Ichthyophis bannanicus | reverse complement strand
TGCAATTCCCAAAGGCGCCGACGTCACCCATATGTCGAGGACATGACTTCCTGCTTGGTCCTGGAGAATGAATTCTTTGAATGCTCTTTCCGATTGTCTGCCTCATCCAATTGTTGTTTCTTCTTTCTCCTCCTATCTCTTCCCTTCCCTATCTGTCTCTTTCCTCTATTTCTCTTTCTCTGCCTCCTGCTGTACTTGTTCAAACTTCACCCTCAATCTTTTTCTTTTTCATCTGCCTATTACTTTTTCATCTTCTTTCACCTCCCTAACCCAGTCCATCTCCTCTAGGTCTGTCATTTTCCCTGCCTGCAATCCGTCCCCAAACTCCTTAGCTCTTCTGCCTTCGATACACCTTTACATTTCGGCCCGCTGTACTCCAACATCCTCTTTGACAATGCCCCCATGGCCGTCTTCATACATAGTTCCACCATGCGCCACAGCAACACCCTCCTCTCTTTTCTCCTGCTCCTCTCTCCTTCACCCCACTCTTGTTAAGCCCAGAATTCCCCCCCCCTCCCTTTTGCCTCCAACAGTACATCATCCTGCCCTCTCCACTATCCTGTCACCCCAAGTATGGCATCTTTTTCCCCTCTCACCTTCTCTGCCATCCCAATAGCCCTACAGCATCTGCCATCTCCCCTAACCTGCCACCCTAAACTACAGCAGCTTCCTCGCAACTCGAACAGTGCAATAGATGCCTTTCCTTGTCCTTTGCACCCCCTCATCTAGTATAACATCTTGCCCTCTCTCCTAACCCTGTCACCCTGTTTCAACAGCAACTGTCTCCCCCCACTGCCAATTCCAAATAGTGAAGTAGCCGGCCTTCCTCCCTTCAACCCCAAGTACAGCAACTCTACTTCCTTATCACCCAACTAGAATAATAATAGTTTCAGTTTTCTCTCGTCTCTTCCCTCCCCTCCCCAATGCGTCTCATCTTCCCATCCTCTTAGACAACAGAAGATACAATGGTAAAAGCCGCAGTATTCTCCTTCCTTTAACGAAAGCTGAGCTACCTTCTCAGAGTTGCAGCATGGTGGTTCAAGGGCAACCTGCATGGCTAAGAGTTGTGCCTTGTTTGCGGTGTGGCGTTGGACAAATGCCAATCGGCTCCAGTCCCTTGATAGATCTTTCTTCTCCAGTTGGAGGCTTCCGCACTATGAGCTCCTGTCTACGCCTCTCTACATAGGAGTTTTATGTCCCCTGCATAACATGGATTTAGAGGCCTTCTAGAAGAGGCTTCTGGGGTCTCAAACATGGGCCCTGTTATGAAAGCCAATAGGTCCTTCCTAAGCCTCCCCTCCAAAGTATTTACGAACATCCCTCCAATTGCCATAGATGCTCAATGTGGGAATCGTTCATGGTGCTTGTCCCTCCCACCACCACCAACCCATAAACATACACCCAATCTCACCCATTCATCGAATCACTCGCACTTCCAGCCATACCCCCCCCCCCCCCAGGACTGCACACTCTTCCCCCCCTCCCGGTGCCACCCTGGATCAATCCCATCAACCCCGAGAGTCACGGGCCCTGGTTGGCACCACATTGGTGCCTCTCCTCATATCAGCTTTATCTTTATTTTGGTTCTTGATAGACCGCTTAGTCCAAGGCATTTTAAAGCGGTGTGGTACAAAAATATAGAAGGAATGCATAGGGCAAGGAAGAAAGGGAAAAGAATGACACTATCATAAAGGGACAGGGAGAGAGAGAAGAAAAGAAAAAAGAAAAGCAACAGGTCAGGAAAAAGGAAGTGGGGGGAGACAAAAGGTCTCTATGGGCCTTATGCGAAATAGGACCTCAGGGTCACACATGTGGGCAAGAAGCCGTCTTCTTATCACCTGCAGTGGAAGGATCTGCTGCAGCACAGGTGTCCACAATCCATTCTGTGTCAGGCACAGCAGTGGAGACGAGCAATAACAATAACATCTGCCATCCTCTATGGGCCGTTCCGCAGCTGATAACGGTTATCTCGTGTATTCGAAGAGGGGGGTCTGTCCATGCGGGGTGGTTTTGCTGAGTGATTTAAATGTCTCTCCTATCAGTTTCCCCAGAAAAAAAAAAAGTGAACACAATCTAGGCCGTCCATCCTCCCATCCACTTCTCTTTGGGCCAGCCATGGTATTGCTGGGCTGTGCCGGCCCCTTAGGATCCTCCGGAGTCAGCAAAGAGTCCAAGTGGGTCTGTGCCACCGCTGATGTCTCAAAAACCCCAGCAATCCCATTGTGAAAAATGCGCATCTTAGGAGGGTATATCACTGCAAACTTTATCTTTGCATCCACCAGCTTTTGGCAAATACCCGCATAGGCCTTCCTTTTCCTGCTCAAATCCTCTGAGTAATCTTGATAGGCCTAATTTGGGTACTGCTACTTTTTATAGGGCCCAGTGCACAGATGGCTCTGAGAACGTTTTTCTTTGTGTATAAAATTGTGAAACCGAGCTGGAACCACTTGGGGCTGCGAGTCTGAGGCCACACCCAATCCACCCGATGTACTCGCTCAAGAATCAAAGACGCACAGTCCTCTATTAAGTCCAAGGAAGTCGGGAAGCAGAGTCTCTAAGTATCTGCACAACTCACTGTCTTTCATGTTCTTCAGGACTCCCACTACCTTCAGGTTCTTCTTACGAACTTGATTTTCAAGGTTGTCAAGTTTTGCGGCTTGCTTCGCCACAGGCTCCTGGAAGAGTTTAATGTCTCTTTCTGCCATTTGCATGCCACCTTTCTTTTGGGAAAGCCACATCTCTGTCTCATGCAGACGGCTCCCAAGTGCCTCAAAACGATAGGACCATGTTGTCAAGTTGGCCCATGATGGTGGTTGTTACTTCATCCATGAGCGCCATTTGGCCTGGGGAAGGCAGGAGAGGCTGGAGTGTTGGCCATTTTGACAGCTGGACCGCGGGCTTGTCTCATTCACGCCTAGCTGACTCATTGGCTGCTGCCGTGAATCACTGAGCTGGAAAGCTGCCCCACCCTTTCCCAAGCCTGATATATCATCTGTGGTGAGACGATGTTACAGAATTAGGGCTGTAGGGGCTTAGGTAATGACGGGTAGACGAAAGAGAGCAAAGCACACGTCTGCACTCGCTCAGCACATCATGTGACCTCCAGTGGGCACCTTTTTATCCTGGGCAACTTGCAGTCAGTATGTATTTGTCTTTTTCTTTCCTATCATACTTCCATTGTAGTGCTGCCTGGCTGAGAGTTAGTATAGAGTTTGTACAACGGGGTCACCATGTGAAGATTACTCAGCAAGACTTGGGAAAGGGAACTATAATCTTTCCCCCTAAGAGATGTACAGCATTTTACCAGCCACTACTATTCTATGCTGCACTTCCCTTTGACACCATAAGGTGGCTGCATGAAATATTCTATGAGCAATGAGAAATTTTCTATGAGAAATTTGCTCTTGAGACTTGGCCCCATGGCAGCAGGGGATGATGCACTTCTTAGGCATGCACTTCTCAGTAGTAGAACATAGATGTCTGCGCCCCCAGAGGCAGAATAAGGGGCAGGTCACCAGGATTGGCATTCAGAGACACAGTAACAGAGAGAGACCAGGTCCTGAAATGTAGTTATGGGCCATACTCTACTTTTTAAATCTTTTCTCTTATGTCTATATGTAGCAGCTGTACTGTCTCTGCAGCAATTAATCTTGGGCATGGGACCCCTCCTTAGTGGCTTCCCTGCACTGCGGGGGGAGGGGGGCTGCTTGGGCATTATTTACACCATTGTCTATATAAAATAGCCCCAAAATAGGTGCTGCTCGGACTTCCTACCCAGGTGACTTGTTATAAAATTACCCCTTAGGTAATACATAACTACATAAATATTGGAGCATTACCTATAGTTTAGCTCTGTTTATTAATCTTGTAATAGGGCTGCAGCCCGGGTTGACTCCTCTGGATCTTCAGGCCTTAGGAAAGTATACCCTTTCCCTCCCGGTAGTCTGGCCCTACTTCAGATCTTACACCACCTGGAATCCCCTTACAGTATTTTGGCAGGCAGCCTCCTCTTGTGCTATCAGGCTTCTCTCTTCTAGCTTTCAAATCACTAGATTTCCTTCTCAACCCTTAACGACACTCCTCATTAGCTTTGGCTTCACTGCTACATAGAGTGGGGTCACTTTCTGATGCCCAGATGTATCATTATAGGGATGATCAAATGACAGTTTCAGAAATAAAAATGCCATTGCCCAAATGTGAGAAATCTTTTCGCTCGGTTTTCTCCTGTGCAGTTTCTGGCATGTAGCTGCAGTGGTCACAGAAATATGAATCACTTTGTAGTACATCCAAGCACATGCAACATGAAATTCTTATAGAATTCAGAAGGGCCCTCCCTTGCCATAGCAGACTTTTCTTTAAACGTCCTTCATTTCAAGCTAAATCCTGTTAGACAGCTGAGAGAATGAATGTCTAATTTGTTACAGTATGAGATCCTCCCTTGCCTCTTCAGACATTCTTATTTTATCCCGGCCTGTGCCCGATCCAGGCAGTTCTTGTAGATAGTTTTAAAGAGATACAGTGATGCAGATTTTCATGTTGCCCAGACTTCTTCTGTCAGAGCAGAAAGACTGTGCTGTTTCACATACATCTCTAAGGATGAATTTCAGGCAGGCATCCAGATTATTTTCAAGGTGGAGCATTAACATGCTCCAGGCCACCAAGTAATATCAGAACTGTTAAGGATAAATCCAGAAATAAGATCTCTCTATAGCCTGCTGCCTGCTAGATTCACCTCTCTGAGGCTGCTTTTGGATCCTGAATAATTGTAGTCTCCTGCTCTCCAACTATGCGTTTCCTCACCAATTAACCTACACATATCCTAGTCCCCAGCTGTTTTGACTAGATTGGAAGCTCTGATGAACAGGGACCATCTCTTACATGCAGTGGTGTGCTGGTGACATTTGCAGTAGGGGATTCAGTCAGGGCTGTTGCAAGGATTGGAGGTGCCCTAGGTAAGCCTTCCATCTTCCTGCCTCCACCCCACCCCCTTTGCCACTGCTGCGGCCCCTCTCTAGAGCCCTACAGCAGCGGCAGTACCATTGAAACCATGATGCAGTACTTAACTAAGCTCTGCACTATGGTTCTTTTTTTTTAACATATTCTGCATCCACAAAACCTCTCTCCAACAATGGTTGCAGAGCAGAACTAGGACATTTCCTCACAGAACTCAATATACAAAAAATATTTGAATTTGATGTCATCCTCAGTAACAGCAACAGAAACCCTCTCCAGTGCCAGACATATTGTGATGTGAACCAATATAAAGCCCTACAAAAGTTCAATCAAGTCCTATAGTGCAAATCCACCATCCCATAATGGTGTCAACTTCCAAAACTCACACAAGAAGCCTACCCCGAAAAAGGACAGCAGTGTAAATATTGCAGTGGGCTAAAGAACAATCATACACCTACTGAGAAAACCAGATAAGTTGGATTACTACAGCTACAACATAGATCCCTACCAAAACTCCATGCTAACAGAACACCTAACCTCGGTCACACACTCAGAACATAGACCCTCACTAAAGTACAGAATAAGTGACCACAACCAAAAATAAAAATAGAAAATTAAAATTAAAATGAAACCCCAAGAAGCCAGACTCTGCAGGCAGTTATCACCACAGAAATAGAACGAGATGGATTTCCCTGTACTATGTAAACTTGTTCCAAACCTTTTTTTAAACCCAGCTACACTAACAGCTTTTAATATATCCTCAGGTAATGAATTCCAGAGTTTGATTACGCGTTGAGTGAAAACACATTTTTCGTTTATTAGTCTTAAACGGATTACACTGTAACTTCATTGCATGTCCCCTATTCTTTCTACTTTTTGATGCCGTGAAAATTGATCTACGTTTAACTGCTCCACTCCATTCATAATTTATAGACCTCTCAGCCATCTCTTTTCCAAGTGAAAAGCCCTAATCATATCTCCCCTCAGCCATATCTTTTCCAAGTTGAAAAGCCATAATCTTTTAAGTCTATCCTCATAGGGTTATCCTTCCATGCACTTTACAATTTTGGTGGCTCTTCTCTGTTGGTGTTTATTTTATTTTATTTATTTATTACAGGCTCTATATACCGCTCTATTCAGAATCAGCGCGGTTCACAAATATAACAACATACCATAACAACAAACTGTTAGGTTTTACAGAGAACAAGGGTCAGAGAACTTGGATAAAAAATGGGACGTCATTACTGCAACTATTTACAAGAGTATTTACAAGAG
Source organism: Ichthyophis bannanicus (assembly GCA_033557465.1). Classification (NCBI taxonomy): domain Eukaryota; kingdom Metazoa; phylum Chordata; class Amphibia; order Gymnophiona; family Ichthyophiidae; genus Ichthyophis; species Ichthyophis bannanicus. The sequence continues at coordinate 13,672,050 of CM066046.1, read as the reverse complement.
TATTTACAAGTATACATTACAGGATTGTTCTTAGTTTGGGTAGTGATTAAGATTGGTTAGTTGGTCAAGTAATATTGGGGGAAGAGGTGGGATTTGAGTTGCCTTTCTGAAAAGGGATAGATCATTGATAGCACGAATCTCTGGGGGTAGAGCGTTCCAGTACTTAGGGCATAGAATCTGAAGGCCCTGTTAGATGTCACTGATAGGCATTTTGTCGCTGCTTTAGGGATGATTAGAGTATTTGTTGATATCGTTCTCCTGGATCTGTTGGGTGGGACGGCCTGAATGAGGTCTATTAGAGAGGAGGAGGTGATGCTTTTAGTGGCCTTGAAAGTTAGTAGTAATGTTTGAATAATATTCTGCCATGTATGGGGAGCCAGTGGAGTTGCTCTAGATGGGTGTTATATGGTCCCTTTCTTGATGCTCCGTAGAGGAATCTAGCAGCGGTATTCATGGCGAGTTGCAAAGGGTTTAATGTGGAGTGTGGGAGGCCTTGGAGAATGGCATTGGCATAGTCAAGGTGTGGTAAGGTTAAGGCTTGAAATATAGTTCTGAAGTCATCAGGATCAAGCAGGGGGCGAAGATGTCGAAGAGTCCGGATCTTGAGGTAGATTGCTCTGACTACGTTGGTTATGTGTAGTTTCAGATCCATGCGTTGGTCAAAAGTGACTCCAAGGTAGCGAATGGAAGGTTTTGATTGGAGCTCAGCTTCTTTCACCTTTATATGGGGTGGGGGGGTGAAAAGTGGGTCCCTGGTGATGAAGAGAACCTCGGTCTTTTTGTGTTGAATTCGGAGGTTCTGGGATTGAAGCCATTCAGATACTGCATCAAAAACATTTAGCTAGCGGGGAAAAGTCCATATGAAACTGTGGAGAAAGGCATATATAGGAGGATGTCATCTGCGTATATCAAGCATTCAACCTTGAAGGACCTGATGATGTTGCAAACCGGTTGTATGTATATATTGAAAAAGAGTGAGGATAGGGATGATGTTGTTGTTAAGTGCCGTCGAGTCAGAGTCGACTCATGGCGACCCTCTGGATAGCTATCCTAAATTGTGTTTGGTCTTCAGTCAGGCGGCTCATTGTTGACAGATGGTACCCGTAGCTGCTGTTATTGTATTGATCTATCTCATTGCTGGCCTTCCTCTTTTGCGTTGACCTTCTATCTTGCCAAGCATATGTCTTTCTCTAACGATTTTCTCTCTTTGCATGATATGTCCAAAGTATGAAAGTCGAAGTCTTGTCATCTGAGCTTTTAAAGAAAGCTTAGGTTTTGATCTCCTCTAGTACCGATTTGGTTGTTCTTCGGGCAGTCCATGGTATACACAGTATTCGCCGCCAACACATAATTCAAAGGCATCAATTTTCTTCCTATCTGTCTTTTTCACTGTCCAGCTTTCACATTCATATGATGTAATTGAAAATACCATGGCTTGAACAAGTCGAATCTTTGTATGGAGAGAGACATCTCTGCTCTTGAGAATCGTACCTAGGTCTTTCATAGCCATTCTGCCAAGAGCAATGCGTCGTCTGATTTCTTGACTCCTTGTTGCTTCTTTATTGATAGTTGATCCAAGTAGGTTAAAGTTGTTCACAATTTCAATTTCTTCTCCTTCAACGATGAATCTGTTGATTATGCCAGTTGTCATGATCTTTGTCTTCTTTACATTAAGGTGCAGGCCCATTTTGAGACTATGTTCTTTGATTGTGAGAAGCAAATGTTCTCCTAGGACAAGCAGGATGAGTCAGCCACAATTGGTGACGTCATCCGACGGCGCCGAGGACGGAAGTACTCTCCATAGCTCAGAAGGGCTTTGCCCTTCTGAGCATGAGCCAACTGGCCCCGACCCGGCCCGCCCCTAGCTAAACCAGTTTTCAGTTCTTCCGCCTTGCCAGCAAGACGGACTTTTGTTACTCTCCACCAAAAAATCCATCTACAATGTACGTATCATCAGTTTCAATCCCTATGCCTTCTTCTTGCTTTTCTTCAGATTCCTGTCTGTCAGCGGGGAAAGGTCTCCAGGACAATGGGGCTGGTAAGAAGCCCAACCAGCAGCAGCCCAGGACGTGCCTAACAGGCCTCCGTCCCCGGCTAGCCCTTAACAGACCCCCGGTCTCCCGATCTTGCAGCGGATCTCGGATTCCTGCCCCCGATCCGGCCTGCCACGTGTTCTCCCATGGCGGCTAGCCGTCTCCAGGACAATGGGGCTTTTAAGGCAGCCCATCCAGCAGCAGCCCAGGACGTGCCTAACAGGCCTCCGTCCCCGGCTAGCCGCTCTACAGACCTCCGGCACTCCAGACCTTGCAGCGGTCCATGTGCTCTCTGCGGTGGCAGATACAAAGAGGAGCGGGGGACCATGGTTCAAGCAGCACTTACTTGAGGATCGCTGCCGCCGCTACGCCATGCTTCTTCGGACGGCCAGGCTCCCTGTAGCATGAGCTCTCCTCTGGGACCCTACGGTGCTGCCACTGTCTCGCCTTCGGCTGTAGGAAGGGGAGCGAGGGGCATTGCTCAGGAGACCTCGGCGGACCTCCCTCCTTGCATCAACTGCATCCCCAGCCGCAGGCCCTCCGGTAAGGCTTCCTGCACCCCTGATCGGCTTGCCACGTGTCTCTCATGGCGGCTGCCATTGCCCTTCTACATCAACGGTCAAGCTCCTCCCTCCCCCACGGCGCCATTGGCCGGCGTCCGGTCCTAACATCAGACGAGGAGGAGCCAATCACAGAGGCAGCTTCAGGGGAGGAGGAGCTGATCACTGAGGATTGTTTTCACGAGCCGGCTCCTCCCTCCTACGGCGCCATTGGTCGGCGCTGATCCAGCTTCAGGAGGAGGAGCCGCTCGCACACTCCCTTTGCCGACGGTCCGGCTGGCGCGGAGGCGTCGGCGCCGACGCTCTGGATCCTCCAGCGGCAACTAAGTAGGCTGGCCTCCGCTTCACTCTGCGCCGGGACCCCAGAGGCGGTGCTTAAAGCACCAAGGCAAGCGTCCTGCGTCTGTACAGAGGCAAGTTCCTTGTTCTGCTCAAGCGCCAAGTCTGCTGACCCAGGGTCCGCGACTACAGTCAGTCAGCAAGAGCTCCGCCCTCCATGCTGCAGCTGCCCTTGCCATCGGTGCATGCTATCTGTGACTTCCACTGCCCTGAGCGAGCCAGCTCACAGAAGCTAAGCAGGGTTGACACTGGTTGGATGGGCAACCCCTTAAAAGGCCAAGTGCAGCAGGTTTACCGTGGGAGAAATGACGTGCTATCTACCTCTGCTTGCATCTTCCCAAGACAACCAGCATTGGCACGAGGCATGAACTTCACCATACCTCCCGACTTACTAGCACCAGCAGCACCTTGGCCTGCCATGTAAGGGAATTTCACGCAGGAATATGTCGCTGGTGTATCGCGCCGAGGGCTGCAATCGGAGCGTCTCAACGATGATGCTGAAATGACCCAGCGCCCCAGGCCAGTCGCACTGTGCCACTACCACTCGGAGCAGATGCACACATCGGAGGAGTCAGAGTGTTTGCTGCCACTGCTGTAGGCCCGGCAGACGCCTCTGCGCCGATTCAATCACTAGCACTGGTCAGGGCATTAAAGCTGCCACTGTGTGCAACGTTTAATTCTACGGAATAAATAGTAACACTAGCCTGGGAGGCCCAGTATTGGGCTGCGGGATCATTAACACCCAAGGAAATCATGTGCACTATGTCTCTGCACCTCTGATGCTACAGGGCTACGAGTTCGTTCCCGAGTGGGCCCATCTATATCGTACTAAACCCTGAGCGCTTTGGCAGCACCTCCGTGCCTGCACGGTTATAAGAACATAAGACAGGCCATACTGGTCAGACCAAGGTCCATCAAGCCCAGTATTCTGTTCCAACAGGGGCCAATCCAGGTCATATGTACCTAGCAGTCTCCACAAGGGACACATGTTCCGCAATGCTTGTATTCAAGCATGGATATCCTGGGTACCTTCTTAATAATGCCTTAGGGACCTTCCTCCAGGAACTTGTCCTAACCTACACTAACAGCCTTCACTACTTCCTCCGGTACAATTCCAGAGTTGATTACACGTTATCTATCCACTGCGGTGTGATCCCAGGCCAGCAAGAATAGTCTGTGGCCCGTGATAGTGCTCCCACTATCCATGGGGCCTGCTCTCCCCTACGACAAGCTGGTCTTCTGAAACAGCAGTGTAACATATGGTGTTGGCACTGACTGATGCAGGGGACATGGGTTCAGTCCCCCACGGTGCCTACTGCAGAAGGCTGGCTGAGGCAGTACCTGTCAGCCTGCGCTAGCCTCAATCAGACTCCACCGAGGCTCTCGAAGGATGCAAAGGCATTACGCCAGCTTAAAACAGAGCTACAGCACAATGATTAAGACACTGACCAATGGTGCAAGAATCAGGACTCAATCCCCACGATGCCCAATGAAGAAGGCTCACTGAGGCAGCGCATATTATGGGGATGAGTGCCGTAGGGGGCAATTTATTTTGGAGTAGCCTAAGGGTTAAGGTCACGCACCTAGCAACCCACAGGTGAAAACAGGTGGTGCGGTGAACACAGGCAGTGTGTTCTGGATCCAAAAGTGAGCAGTTCAAATCCCAACTGGGGCACCTGCAACTCTACTGGTAGTTGGCTACCGCATCCCCAGGGATTCCATCAATGCCGTGCCATCCAATACCTTCGGCTGCTCGCGGACGCCACGAGCCTCTCAGCTTGTATGGGGCAACCAGACCCCATCCAAGTCGCAAATGGAACCATGGCAGCCAGATTCCAGTCACGTCACGAATGGGAACAGCATCCTAACTGCCAGCCCTGGGGGCACTATCCACCACCATCCTACCTGCTATCCTACCCCGGGCCAGCCGGCTCCCAGGCTTGCAGGACCCCCTTCAGTCTCCTCCCAAAAGAGGACTCGACTACAGGCTCTATCAAATCCCCAGTCAGGACACTGACGGCAGCACCTGCGGCACCCCTCCAGGCACTGCTGCTTCCAACACGATACACCAAGCCTCTGCTCGGGCCCTTGGATGATCCACTATCCCAGGAACAAGCAGGAGTGAGTCCTCACATACGGCCACCGCCGATACCGATGGAGCCTGCATGGAAACGCTCACCAGCGTCCAAAGGGAAAGTTTCCTAGTTCCTGCCCGAAGTAGAGAAACAAGTGAACCTTCTGCCAAGGGTAGGGAGTTGATGTCTTACCCTTGGACATACTGTCTCATACAGGGCAGCAGTGCTTGCTTGCCTGCCCTACGAATCGTACTTGCTGTGGCACCCAGAGAAAGCCTTGCCAATCTAACCAGCTACGGTGAGATACACTCCCTGTCGCTCCTAAAGAATGCTTGCAGGTCCACCTACAGCTGCATACCGCATCGGGGAATGTTGGAAACAGTCACGGCATACTGGGAGCATGCAGAAGACAACCCTCACCTCTGTGGCAGCACGGCGATGCACCACTCACAGTGGGTCCAGAAGCCAGTGTGTTCAGAAGCTGAAGGCCGCGGGTTCAAGCCCCAACTCAGCCGTTGTCCCTGCAACCCAATCCCGGTTCAATGATTCTGTGACAATAGGCCTACATCTATCGGACTGAGCAGAACCTCAGCACTATGGTTAAACTCGGACCAAGGGTGCAGGGATCAGGGGTTCAAGCCCCCTCAGGGCTCAATTAACATGGCCCGCTGAGGTGTTATTAGCAGGTGGCTCAGCGCGGACTTCCGCAGATACCACCTAAGGTCAGAGCTTGGTACAAATTTGCCCGCAGAGACCTGCCTCCGCTCCCTAACAGATCGCTGAGGTGGCTAACAGATCTAACAGATCGCTGAGGTGGCTAACAGATCGCTGCCCACCAACATGTGGGGGGAATACCTTCCACGTCTCGGTCTCCGCATCGCTTCATTGCTGCCAAGGAGCAGCTATTTCCCGGATTGGGCCCCGACCAATGGCAGCACGATGGTGCACTACACGCGGTGCAGTTCACGCAGACAGTGTGTACCACCACAGAACGTCACAGAACGCCCAGTCGGGCTACTACCAATACAGTCCACGTATTAATGGACCCTACTAAGTATCCAAGCCCTATCACGGAGCGAGGAAGGGCAGGAAGGCAGACTCAAGGCCTGCCTTGTAACGCCAGATTGGCTTCTTACGTTATGATCAACCCAAGGGCAGCACTTTAATTAGCGTGCACAAATCTGAATTTAGCCATCTACGCGCACCAAGGAAAGTGCGCCATAATCACAGGTGCCGACCTGGACCGGGAGATGCAAACCATCACCCCTCTGCGTCGTATAGCGGTGCCTAATGCCCTTCACTAAGGCCCTTGGTTGTAAAGCGGCAACACGGTGGTGCAGTGCACACAGACAGCATATGCAGGAACAGAAGGTCACAGGTTCAAAGCCCAGCTGGGGCTACTGCCAATCCAGTCCACATATTTAAGGCGACGATGGGATACCCCTGCCAGTTGCCACTGACCATGGCCTCAAACAAAACAAAACAAAACAAAAAAAAAAAAAACAGTCCGTGGGCTGACCACGAATTGATCACTCGCCACGTGGCGAGCACGAAGTGCTACTTTTGCGAGGGGCAATACCTGCCCCCCCCCACAGGCACCGGCGTGCTTCACTTAGCAGCACGCACTCACTCGCACCATGTGCTTCACTTTAGCAATAACCTACCGCAGGCTGGAGGGGCATCTCGCAGTTCTCGTAGCACAGAGCTTGCACTCGCTGCTATTACATCTACATAGGATATGCCGTGGCCGGATGAGCCCACCGGCAAATCTAGGTCGCCATCACCTAAGAGTCATCACCTTAGAGCATGATGTAGTCATCATCACCCTTGGGTACCACATGGCATGGTATAGGCTGTGGCCCTAGCTTCCCGTAGACCCACCAAATCTCGGTTTTCCTTCCTGCTGTAAGCACCTGGCAGTCGAAGACACTTGTTCTCCTATGCTCGCTAAATCCTAGCAATTCCCCTAGGTTGCCTCATTACTTCGTTCACGCCACCCTCAACTCCCACCTACAGGCCATCCCACGCTTGCTTACAGTGACCAGCACTCTAATGCTCCGTAGTCAGGCTACGACCTGCACTCCCCTCGTGGCTACTGGCCTGAAGCCCCGCTGTACTTGACCGCCTATGATCCGCATGCTAGCGGTTGCATATGCGTGCTTCATCATCTGGAGGTTGCCCAGTATCAGCATACTCCACAACCGCAGCTATGTCGTTTGCATGCTTCCCGACTGCAAGCCCACAAGCTCTTCCGGAGACATGCCAACTGCAAACCCACATGCTCTAGCTGTGACACGCAGGACTGCGCGCTGGCCCTGATGAGGTTACCTCAGCCTCGTCCTTCCCCCATCCACCACAGCGCATGGCAGCTTGAGAGGCACCAATTGTGGCTGACTCATCCTGCTTGTCCTAGGAGAAAACGGAGTTACTTACCTGTAACTGAGTTCTCCGGGGACAGCAGGATAAGTCAGCCACACATCCCACCCTCCTCCCCTGGAAAGGGGAAGGACTAGGCCTCAGGAACTGGCGCCCGCCTCCTAGCGGCCAAGGCTCAGCTAGTGACGAACTGGTTAGCTAGGGGCGGGCCGGGGTGGGGCCAGTTGGCTCATGCTCAGAAGGGCAAAGCCCTTCTGAGCTATGGAGAGTACTTCCGTCTCGGCGCCGTCGGATGACGTCACCAATTGTGGCTGACTTATCCTGCTGTCCCCGGAGAACTCAGTTACAGGTAAGTAACTCCGTTTTTCAGATCATCTTCACTTTCAGCCAGTAATGTGGTATCATCAGTATAGCGAAGGTTGTTGATGAGTCTTCCACCAATCTTCACACCTCTGTTGTCTTCATACAATCCTGCTTCTCTGACGATTTGTTCTGCATATAAATTAAACAGGTAGGGGGAAAGTATGCAGCTTTGTCTTACACCTTTGCTTACTTTAAACCATTCTGTTTCTCCTTGTTCCGTTCGAACTGTTGCTTCTTGATCAATGTACAGATTGCGCAAGAGAACAATCAGGTGTTCTGGTATACCCATGCTTCTTAATGTGGTCCAGAGTTTCTCATGGTTTACACAGTCAAAAGCCTTGCTATAGTCGATAAAGCACAAATAGATATCCTTTTGGTATTCTTTAGTCTTTTCAAGGATCCATCTCACATCTGCAATGATGTCTCTCGTTCCTCGCCCTTTCCTGATCCCTGCTTGCACTTCAGGTAGTTCTTGTTCCAGTTATGGTTGTAGTCTTTTGAATAATCATCAGTAGAATCTGGCTGGCATGTGGGATCAGAGCGATTGTGCGATAATTTCCACAGTCAGTTGGATCACCTTTCTTTAGTATTGGTATAAACACAGATCTTTTCCAGTCAGTTGGCCATGATGTTGTCTTCCATATTTCTTGGCAGAGCCTTGTGAGTACGGTAACAGCTGCAACAGATTGCTGCAATACCTCTATGGGAATGCTATCAATGCCTGGTGCTTTGTTCTTTGATAAGGCTTCCAATGCTGCTTCAACTTCTTCTTTCATCACCAATGGTTCCCGATCATAAGGTACAGGTTGAAACGGCTGTTGGTCCACTTGATCTTTATCATATAAAAACTCTGTATATTCCTTCCACCTTTTCTTGATCTTCTCAGCATCATTCAACATAGAACTTTGAGCATCTTGTAACATTCCAATTTGAGGCTGGAACTTTTTCTTTAACTCTCGTAGCTTTAGGAAAGCCGATCTTGTTCTTCCTCTAATAGTTTCTGCTTCTATTTCCTTGCAAGTGTCATTGTAGTACTTTTCCTTGTCCCGTCTTGCTGCACGTTGGAAATCTCTGTTGAGTTCTGCGATTGTCTTTCTTTCTCCTCTGGCTTTAGCTTCTCTGCATTTCTGGGCAATTTTCAGAGTTTCTTCCGTCATCCAGTTTGGCCGTTTTTGCTTTTTCACCTTTTGTAGAGACTTCTCGCTTTCTTCCAACGCAACGTTCTTGATGTCATTTGTCACCAAGCCTCGTAGGGAGAGACTCAGTGAGTGCCCTAGGCAGTCGCCTAGGGTGTTTTGAGTCACCTTGTTGCTACTTCTTTTAAGACAGACAGTCAGACAGTCAGACAGTCAAGGTGATAAAGTAAAGTGGGGTTTATTCCCGTTCCCCGGCGAATATCAATGCTTGGAATACAATAATGCAGAACTTAAACAAAACACAGCTTGAGCAATTTTCTTCTCTCTTGTTCCTTGCACAGAGAGGTCTAACGCAAAGAGGTTATTTCATCATTCAGACAAATTGTACAATCCATTGGCTCCTGGTCAATGTAATTATTACTGCTTGTATCTTGGTTTATACTTGGCTGGCAGCTGACGCAGCCAGGCTCACTCATATAACAAGTGCCAGCTTCATTGGTCGGGGGAGGGTAAACTTTCCCCTCTCCCAGGCACTGCTCTAACTCGGGATTGTAAAAACCTCTTCTGTAATCAGTTCTCTTATAGCCAGTCTCTCTTGGCTCTCTCACTTGGAAGTTGGAACCCTTTCCCAGGTTAAAACCTTGCTGCCAATAAGGACTATAAAAACACCCAGTTTCACTTCCTTCCCCAATGTAAGGTTTTATCTTCTTTACCTTATCTAGGTTGCAGGCATCAGCTGTGGGGTTTTTCTCTCGTGGCAAAGTTCTAGCCTCATGTAGCAAGTTCCTCCGAGGTTTGTAAAAACTCTCGGGGCTAGTGTTCCACTTCCTGCCTTCCAGGAAATCCTCCTGGGGGCTGTCTTGCCAGTGGTACGCTTCTCTAACGCTCCTTGGTAATTGCCTGGAGCTTTCTCTGAGAGCTTTTGGACCTCCCAGACCTTCATTGCTTTCCCTGGGATTAAAACTTCTCCTGGAGCTTTGGAACCCTCTCTGCTTCCGTGACTTGCCTGATTGCTGCTGAAACTTTAGCTGCATCGGAGTGTCACCTTCCCCTGCAGAGTCCTGCTTACTTGCTCTCAGGTATTTGTTCTGTCTCCCAGACTTTCTCTCGTAGTTGCTCTCAGCCTTATTCCTGAAGTTGTTCTCAGGGCTGTTCTCAGGGCTGTTTCTCAGATCTGTCCTCCCTTCCTGGTTCTAACCAGGTCCCTTTGTACCTCCCCTCTCTGCACGTAACGTCTGCTCCTGGGGGCAGGTGCTGGTAATTAGAATCCTGGATTCTAACTGCGTCACTGTTGCAGACAGGAAAGTTCCGTTCTAACCCTTTCTTTCCTACCTGTGCTGATGGCACCGGGTACTCAGCCCTTTTTAGCCATGCTGGATCTCTCTGCCTAGCCCATTTTGAGGTGAGTTCTGTATTTTCACTAACCTCCATTGGCTCCACTGTATCACATATCCCCCCTCTTAAGACATTCCGGGATGGGGGACATTTGTACTCACAGCCCGGAATCCTCACAGGAATCTCACTCTCCCTGCCTGACCTGCTGTTGAGCACTGAATTGTGGTGCCAGGAGTTCTCCCGGTCCGCTTCTATTTCCCAACGCTTGCCACTTCTCCAAGAGTTGCTAACTGCGGCCGTTCTCTCCTGCCAAGGCTTTAATATGTTGACATGATAGGTTTGGCGACGACCGTTATCGTGCTCTACCACGTATGTCACTGGACCTTTTTGCTGCACTACTGTGTATGGGCCCTTCCACTGGGCCTCGAACTTGGGCCCAGGGTCGGCAACCATTACTACCACTTTGTCACCTATGGACAAGTGTCTCATCTTTTTGCCCTTATCATAGTGCTTCTTTTGGCTGCGTTGACTACCCTGCCCATGTTCTTCTGCAACTCGCGAAACCCTTTGCAGGCGGCTTCGGAGTTTTCGCAGAAACTGGGGAACCCCTATTTCCCCTGCCTCGGGCTCAACCCACTGGTCTCTTAGGATATCAAGGACCCCCCGTGGCGCCCGCCCGAACATCAACTCGTACGGAGATGTTCCTAATGAAGCTTGGATACGCTCCCTACTGGCATATAGGGTAAAGGGAAGTAAAATATCCCAGTCAGCCATCTGCCCGTCCAGTGCCCTTCTTAAGAACTGCTTAAGAGTCTGGTTAAAACGCTCGACCAGACCATTGGTCTGCGGATGGTAAGCCGAGGTTTTTATATGAAGGATGCCAAACGCATCCCATACCTGCGCTAGATGTTTGGAAACAAAATTGCTCCCCCTATCTGTCAGCATCTCCCTGGGGAACCCTACCTCGCAGAACAATTTAATCACTTCTGCGGCTATAAATCTGGCCGATATGTTCCTTAGAGGTACCGCCCATGGGAATTTTGTAGCACAGTCCATTATCACGAGGATATATTGATACCCTCTGGGGGTTTTCACCAATGGACCTACTATGTCCATTGCCATACGATGAATGGGCTCGGTTATCATCGGGGTCTGTACTAGGGGAACTCCTGCTGGCCTGACAGCACTTACCCGCTGACAAGAGGGGCACGCTTCACAAAAGCGCTTTGTCTCTCTGAAGACCCCCGGCCAGTAGAACCGCTCTAGGATCTGGTCTAAAGTGCCTTGAATCCCCTTATGCCCACCAACTGGGTGATCATGGGCTAGTCGTAACACTACGGCCTTAAAGGTAGTGGGAACCACTAGTTGTTTTCTAATTGCCCCGGTATGCGGGTTAGTGCTTTCCCTATATAGAATGTTCTCGTCTAACAAGAACCTTGGGAGCACATCCCTACCTTTCTGGGCAAACTCAAAAGCGTGTTTAAGCACTGGGTCTGACCTCTGTTCTCCTGGAAATGATGGAAACTTCCTCACTAGGTCACTGGGTACCCAAGGTAAACCTTGCCTATCTGTTCCTCCAGCCCTCACCTGAGCCCGGTGGTGTCTTTCTTGGCGTTTATCGCCTTTACTTTTCTTATTCTCCTTAGAGGGGGTGCCCATTAATTCCTCATGATGGGGAAGCTCGCTTAGGCCCTCCTCTAGAACCTCATCCCCTCCTCCGGAAGGTTCTCGTTCTGTACCTGTGGGATCAGAATTATCTGTGGGTGATTTACCCTGCACCTCCTCAGCCTTTGCTTGAGAGCGGGTGGACACCATACCTCCCTTTATGGGTATATCCTCCCCCATACCTTGGTAAAAGAGTGGCCAGTCCCTACCTAGCACAATATCATATGGTAGGTTAGGGACTACAACTATCCGTATCTCTTTCTGGGTACCTAAGGCCTTAATGTGTGTCTTGTATAGAGGATACTGGGTGCTTGCGCCGTGTACGCATTTTATGCTGGCTTGCTCATCTTGCTGACTCGGGGGAAAATCATTTTTGGCCTGTATGACGTCCCAAAACTGCCGGGAGACCATACTTTGATCGGCCCCCGAGTCTAGCAAGGCTTTGGCCGGTACCCCTTCCACCTCCACATCCAGGCGGAATCCCTGTGGTACCCGCTCATTACCCTCTGCTATCAAGGCTATGCGATTTGGGCAAAACCTTTTTACATGCCCTACTTTACCACATTTAAAGCATGTTATACCGTCATTAGAATTACTTCTTTTAAGCAAACATTTCTTTGTACAATATGTGTCAAATGGCAAACCCTCCTTTAACCTTGCAGGACTGGTACAGCCCAACTTCCAGTCAGCGCTTTTAGACATTCTTTTATTCAGCTCGGCTTCTAAAAACCGCTCAGTAAGCTGCGCTGCTTGTATGGAGGTTGTGCAGTCTTGCAGTGTTAAAAAGGCTTTGACATCTGAGGGCACTGCCTCACAATATTGCTCCAATACAATTTGATCAATTAAGCTATCCACGGTTTTACCCTCAGGCTCTAGCCATTTTAGGGCTAAACTGCGCACCCTATGGCACAGTGCTTTCGGCGTTTCGCCTACTTGTAACCTTGTGGATCTAAGTATTCTACGGTACACAGCTGGTGTTAAGCCTAGCCTATCCCGTACCGCTTTTTTAATTTCTAGGTACTCTGTTGCCAATGCGGCAGGCATCGCTCGGTACGCTGCCTGAGCTTCTCCCTTTAGGGAGGCGGCGAGTCTAACCGCCCACTGCTCCTTAGGCCAATGTGCATGCAGAGCTACTCTTTCGAATGATTCTACAAAATCATCAAAATTGTCTCCATCTGACATATGTCCAAATGTCCACATCCCACACTGGGGTGGGCCTACCCCACTGAAGCCTTCTGGTGTCTTCTTTTCTTGTTGTTCTTCTAGTAGCGTTTTCACGAGGTCTGCCAGGGGCTTTTGCTGTGCCTGGAGAGCAGCCAGGGCCTGTTCTTGGTTCTGCTGAGCCAGCTCCCTCTGTTTTTCGAATTGGGCGCTCATCCAGCGTAGCACCTCCTGGGCATCCATCGCTTAGCTGTTGCTGCAAAACACAAACACAAGAAACACCAAGTGCGGTATCCCTGGGCAAAGGACTTTTTCTGCCCTTTTCACTTTTATTATTCTCTTTTTTTTTTTTTTTCAAAGAGCACCCCTTCTCACTCCGGATCCTCCCCAGCCTATGCCCATATACCTTTTACCTGGACTAGGTGGAGGGTCTCGCTTTGAGAAGGTACTTGCGCGCCGTAGTCCACTCCGGTTCCCTCTGGATTTCCTTCCGGGCGTGGCAACTTCTGCTCCTCAGCTGGGCCTTGTGCACGTCCTGGTGGCTTGTTCCAGATTGAAAAATCTGCCCCAACTACGCCATTCCTGTCACCAAGCCTCGTAGGGAGAGACTCAGTGAGTGCCCTAGGCAGTCGCCTAGGGTGTTTTGAGTCACCTTTGTTGCTACTTCTTTTTAAGACAGAGAGTCAGACAGTCAAGGTGATAAAGTAAAGTGGGGTTTATTCCCGTTCCCCGGCGAATATCAATGCTTGGAATACAATAATGCAGAACTTAAACAAAACACAGCTTGAGCAATTTTCTTCTCTCTTGTTCCTTGCACAGAGAGGTCTAACGCAAAGAGGTTATTTCATCATTCAGACAAATTGTACAATCCATTGGCTCCTGGTCAATGTAATAATTATTACTGCTTGTATCTTGGTTTATACTTGGCTGGCAGCTGACGCAGCCAGGCTCACTCATATAACAAGTGCCAGCTTCATTGGTCGGGGGAGGGTAAACTTTCCCCTCTCCCAGGCACTGCTCTAACTCGGGATTGTAAAAACCTCTTCTGTAATCAGTTCTCTTATAGCCAGTCTCTCTTGGCTCTCTCACTTGGAAGTTGGAACCCTTTCCCAGGTTAAAACCTTGCTGCCAATAAGGACTATAAAAACACCCAGTTTCACTTCCTTCCCCAATGTAAGGTTTTATCTTCTTTACCTTATCTAGGTTGCAGGCATCAGCTGTGGGGTTTTTCTCTCGTGGCAAAGTTCTAGCCTCGTGTAGCAAGTTCCTCCGAGGTTTGTAAAAACTCTCGGGGCTAGTGTTCCACTTCCTGCCTTCCAGGAAATCCTCCTGGGGGCTGTCTTGCCAGTGGTACGCTTCTCTAACGCTCCTTGGTAATTGCCTGGAGCTTTCTCTGAGAGCTTTTGGACCTCCCAGACCTTCAATGCTTTCCCTGGGATTAAAACTTCTCCTGGAGCTTTGGAACCCTCTCTGCTTCCGTGACTTGCCTGATTGCTGCTGAAACTTTAGCTGCATCGGAGTGTCACCTTCCCCTGCAGAGTCCTGCTTACTTGCTCTCAGGTATTTGTTCTGTCTCCCAGACTTTCTCTCGTAGTTGCTCTCAGCCTTATTCCTGAAGTTGTTCTCAGGGCTGTTCTCAGGGCTGTTCTCAGGTCTGTCCTCCCTTCCTGGTTCTAACCAGGTCCCTTTGTACCTCCCCTCTCTGCACGTAACGTCTGCTCCTGGGGGCAGGTGCTGGTAATTAGAATCCTGGATTCTAACTGCGTCACTGTTGCAGACAGGAAAGTTCCGTTCTAACCCTTTCTTTCCTACCTGTGCTGATGGCACCGGGTACTCAGCCCTTTTTAGCCATGCTGGATCTCTCTGCCTAGCCCATTTTGAGGTGAGTTCTGTATTTTCACTAACCTCCATTGGCTCCACTGTATCACACATTCCATAACTCTTCCGGAGCTCTCTCATTTGTATCTAAAGCAGCAAATCGATTTTGCAGGCAGTCTTTAAATTCCAGTGGTATATTCTCAAGGTCATATTTTGCTGCATTCATGAGTGGTTTGCTCTTCTTCAACTTTAGCTTGAGTTTTCATACTAGTAGTTGATGATCTGTACCACAGTCAACTCCAGGTTTTGTCTTTGTTGACATTACAGAGCTTTTCCATCGTTGACTTCCACAGATGTAGTCAATTTGATTTTTATACAATCCATTGGGTGAAGTCCATGTGTACAGTCGCCGCTTGTGTTGCTGGAAGGTGTTTGAGATGAATAGATCATTGGTCTTGCAGAATTCTATCAGTCTTTCTCCAGCTTCATTTCTGTTGCCAAGTCCATATTTTCCAACTACTTTGCCTTCTTCTTTGTTGCCAACCTTTGCGTTCCAGTCACCCATGACTATCAGGATATCCTGTTTGCATGTTGTGATAAGGAAGCTTATCATGGCTCAGGAAGGAGCTATAGTAAAGGTGAAGTGACTCTGAACAAGCAACCTATCAGTTCTGGTAGAAATAAGAAAACAGAATTTTTCCATAAAAGACTACCAGTCCCAGAATGCACCAGGTTTCCAACAGCCATTAGAGGAGCTGAAGTGGGGGAAACGTGTGTTCAATCAGGAGGGCTATGAGGTAATCCCTAAGCACTCATCTCAAAGGGCAGGGCCTGATTCAGCACAGCTGCGCTGTGCTAGGGTGGAACACTCATCTAAGCTGAATAAAGGTAGAGTTTATTCTACAGAGAATTATCCTCAGTTTCGTCTGGGAGAGCCTCAGTTTCATCTTGGACATCCTCAGCTTGGACATCTTCATCATCTGGAGGATCATCAGAAGCAGAAGCCAGAGCGGACGGACAGAGAGGGCAAGAAACCCTTTGGAAGAAAGAAGAGAAAAGCATTTGGGAGGTCTAAAGGAGTCCAGAGCAGTACGTATACTGGGAGACATTCAAAAAGCCAGCATACACCATTGGACTGGGGAAAGCCAGAGGAATGGTGCTGCAGAGCCAGGAATCTCCAGACGGTACCTGTGAGGGAGAAGACTGCACTTGGAAGGGACCCTAGGACCCGTGCCAGAAGGTATGTGAAGAGAGACCCAGTGTCCAGGGATCTGGATTGGAAGGCTGGACATAAGAACTGGACTACATACTGGCCAGGCTATTTAGAGAGGAACTCTAACAGCAATGGAAGCTCAGGTATGAACACGGATCTATGCCCTAGCTATACCCTTGAAAGACAGCAGGGAAACAAGTATTCTCCTGAGAGTGCTCCATTGAGAAATTCCTCTGTGCCAATCCATAATATTGAACCCATGATTGTTGAAGAAGGGGGAGAGGTTATTGATACAGGCTGTGAATACATGGATTGCTCTCTGTCTAAACTCCTTTGGTAATTTACTGTTACAAAGTACAACCATCACAAAGAAATACAAACTTGTTCTTTAATCTACTCAGAAAAGCTCCTGAGTAGGATTTGAGCCACGCAGTAGAAAGAAAGCCAGCTAAGGGGTTTCAGCTGGGTAACTGCTAGCAATTGAGCCTTACCTAATTGCTTGTGAGCTCTGAGGAAATCACTTCTGAGTCTATGTGTGAAGATATAAGAAGTTAACCTGAAAAGAACAGTTTTTCCCTACTTTGTGGGTTTTGTTTGTTGATTGATGCACTGCTAAGAAAATATTAGCTAAAGCCTACAGAAAAGACCAGTTTGTTACCAACCAGGTCTTTATTCTTTTGATTTGATTGCCTGACAAGTTCCACTGTTGTTTTCCTGATTTTGTTTTTCTAAGTTTAACAATGAAAGCAAGTATCCTGTTTTATGTGCTACCAAGCATATCTGTGTTGGGAGAAATAACCCCATAAATAAATATCTTATTGGCTTTACACTCAAGCACAACTAATTATTGTGAGCGGCTATGTCTGGTGTGAATGGACTGCATTTCCCACAATCCCTTGCAAATCATATTGATATATGCCTTTGCCAAGACTGTGAACATTCTCACCCAGGCATCCGTCTGACAATGTTCTGTCAATTTCAGCTTGTACTTGTTCATAGAACTCTTCAATTTCATTCTCTTCTGCAGCTGTTGTTGGGGCATATACTTGAATTATAGTTGTGTTGATAGGCAATCCTCGTAGATGAATAGAGATTAAGCGTTCGCTGGCTGCATTGTATTTCATTACAGTTCTTGCAAGTTTCTTCTTTATTATAAATGCAACATCATTTCTTCTTTGTCTTTCATTTCCAGCATAGTAGACCATGTGATCATCTGATGCAAAGTGCCCCATGCCAGTCCACTTCAGTTCGCTGACACCCAACATCAAGTTGTACACGTTCCATTTCATTCTTGACCACCTCCAACTTCTCTTGGTTCATGCTTCGTATGTTCCATGTTCCAATGCGTAACACATCTTTACAGCTTCTGACTCTCATTTCATGCGCAGCTACATCAGCAGTCAGACTTCCCGAGGGCTTTGATCCAACCACATCATAAATGCTGGCTTTACTCTGAAAAGTCTTCAGCTCTTCCCCAGTAGCTAGTTGAGTGCCTTCCGACCTGGGGGTCTCATCTTCCAGCACCATAGCACTATTTGTTTTGTTGTAACTCTGTATCTTTTCTAATTCCACTATATTCTTTTTAAGATACGGCGATCAGAAATGCACACAATATTCAAGGTGTGGTCGCACCATGGAACGATACAGAGACATTATAATATCCTTTGTTTTATTCTCCATTCCTTTCCTTATGATTCCTAGCATTTTATTTGCCTTCTTAGGTGCCGCTGCACACTGGGTGGAGGGTTTCAGCGTGTTATCCAAGATGAAGCCTAAATCTTTTTCCTGGGCGGTAGTTCCTAAATTTGGAACCTTGCATCATTTAACCATAGTTTGGGTTGTTCTTTCCTAGGTGCATAACTTTGCACTTGTCCACATTAATTTTCATCTGCCATTTGAACATCCAGTCTTATTTATTTATTTATTTGGCTGTGTTATATAATGTTTTTCGCAACAGTCAAAACGGATTGCAGAGAACTTAAGCAAACGTTTACATTTAAACAGGCAACTTCGTACATTGAACAAGGGGTGGGAAGTTTGGGATGGTTAACTATATACAGGTTTTTGAGCCGTCTACATATTCTTGTAGCATTTAGTGTTCCATTTGTGGAGGGTGCAAAGTGGAGGGTGAAGAGGTGGGTTTTGAGGAGTTTGCAGAAGGTTAGGAGGTCTGTGGTGTTTCTTACGTTGGCAGGGAGGGATTCCAGATAGATGGGGCATAGAACTCGAAAGCTCTGGCACAAGTCTGTTGGGAGCTTTTTGTCAATTTATCAAGGTCCTCTTGCAATTTTTCACAATCCTCTTGGGTTTTAACAACTTTGAATAACTTTGTGTCATCTGCAAATTTGACTACTTCACTCGTTATTCCCATTTCCAGGTCATTTACGAATATGTTAAAAAGCAGTGGACCCAGCACAAATCCCGGGGGTACTCCACTATTCACCTTTCTCCATTGGGAAAATTGGCCATTCAGCCCTACTCTCTTCTTTCTATCTTTTAACCAGTTCCTGATCCACAATAGTACACTGCCTCCTATCCCATGACTTTTCAACTTTGCCAAGAGTCTCTCACGAGGGACCTTGTCAAAGGTTTTTTGAAAATCCAGATACACTATATCAACTGGCTCACCTTTGTCTACCTGTTTATTCACACCTTCAAAAAAATATAACAGATTAGTAAGACAAGATCTTCCTTGGCTAAAGCCATGTTGGCTTTCTCCCATTACACCATGACTACATGTTCAGTAATTTTGTTCTTTATAATGGTTTCAACCATTTTGCCCATTACTAATGTTAGGCTCACAGGTCTGTAGTTTCCTCTGAATGAACCCCTTTAAAAAATTGGAGTTGTATTGGCCATTCACCAGTCTTCAGGTAGTAGAGATGATTTTTACCCTGTTGTTCCAAGTTTAAGTTTCCTGTTATAATGTAAGCACACAATTGTCCTCTGAATGTGCAACCTTTGTTATATGTAAACCGCACTGACAACAAATAGCGCGGTATATAAAAGATGTTAAATAAATAAATAAATAAATTTTACTGATAGTTCACAGATTAATAATAGTAGGTCTGCAGTCTCATATTTCAGTTCTTTCAACACTCTCAGGTGTATACCATCTAGTCCAGGTGATTTGCTACTGTTTAGTTTATCAAATAGTTGTAATATATCTTCCTCGTTTATTGATATTTCTTTCAGTTCTTCCAATGCATCAACTTTAAATACCATTCCAGACATGGGTAATTTCCCTACATCTTCTTCAGTAAAGACTGAAGCAAAGAATTAATTCAGTCTCTCCACTATGGCCTTGTCCTCTCTTAGTGCCCATTTACCCCTCTATCATCTAATAATCCAACTGACTCTCTCACAGGATCTTTGCTATGAATGTACTTGAAAATGTCTTTATTATGCGTTTTTGCTTCCAAAGCAAGCTTCTTCTCAAATTCTCTCTTTGCCTGCCTTATCAATGCCTTGCATCTTCTTGCCAGTACTTATATTGTTTCCAGTTTTGTCATTTGACTCCTTTGTCTATTTCCTGAAAGATGCTTTTTTGACTACAACAGCCTCTCTGACCTCACCTTTAAACCATGCTGGCAGTTTTCTGGACTTCCTTCCACCTTTCTTAAAGTATGGACATCGACCTCCTCTCTTGGTTCTCAGGTCTGCTCATAGTCCAAGCATAAAACTAAGTCTAAGTCATCGGCATCGAAGATCAATGCCAATGCTCAAGGTAAGTCCCTTCATTATCATTGGGATTCACCGAAAGGTACATCTGAT
This sequence comes from Ichthyophis bannanicus, assembly GCA_033557465.1. Classification (NCBI taxonomy): domain Eukaryota; kingdom Metazoa; phylum Chordata; class Amphibia; order Gymnophiona; family Ichthyophiidae; genus Ichthyophis; species Ichthyophis bannanicus. The sequence continues at coordinate 13,652,202 of CM066046.1, read as the reverse complement.
GCAGATCGGCCTGCCAAACAGCCCTGGTGGGAGGACCAGCGCTTCAAAGCACCACAGAGGCTCCAGGATGATCCTGAGGCCTCGACCTCCAGAGAGCTACTGGTTCCATGCTCTGGGACGGTGGCTCAAAGTCCCATTCGGGAATCTACCCAGGCATCGGCCTCCTCCCTTGACCAATGCATACTGGCTATCAAGAGGAGCTTGGCAGCATTTCTGGCAACCTCGGTACCGAGGGTTGTAACAGCCCGAGTGCAGGCATTGACCTCCGGTTTGACGCCAATACCTCCTGGGCCAATGCCAGCCTTTGAGCCTGTATCAATGGCTCATCTTCCCTCGATGCCTGCTTTGGAACTGATAGGCATCATCAGTACCCAACAGACTCCCAAAGCCATGCTGCCTCAACATTGGTATCAGCATCGAGCATTGACATCGACATGAGACCATCGATACTTTGATTTCCTATCTGAATCAGACTCTTCCTCCCCCAATTCCGATGAGGTATCGGAGGATTCCAGGAGAACCCAAGATCTCCTTTAAGATAACTCCCCTTTTTTTTGAGCGGAATCAGTCCCCGCGAGAGGACATCTTTCTAGGACTTCATTCAGGACATGGCAGCAAGCCTGCAGATTACCATGACACCTGAGATGGAACCAAGGGCAGAGAAATTAGAAATTCTCCAATACCCCTCAGTGCTCAAGAGGCTGCTACATTACCGGTGCATCGCATCCTGAAGGATCTAATGCTTCATATGTGGGAGGCCTCACTAATGGTTCTGCCTATCAGCAAATGACTCGATACTGTGTACTGAGTCCCACCAAGCCCTGGCTTTCAAAAGCCTTAATTACCACACCATTCCATGGTAGTGGAATTGGCGATGTGCAACATCAAGAGTTCTAAGAATCATTCGTCCATGACTCCGGGCAAGGACTCCAGAACTCTCTATGCCTTTGGGTGTCATTGCTTTCAGACATGTATGCTCACTTCAAAAATTACATCTTACATGCTCTACATGGGCATGTATCTCAAGGATATCTCCAGAGATCTAGAGATCCTTGCTCCCATCATTCCTGATGACAAACATGATGCATTCCTGTCCTTAATTAGGCAAAACCAGAATACATAAAAATTCTTTACCAGAGCATTTTTCAATTTTTTTGAGTCATCCAGCAGAGCTGCAGCAGTCTGCATTGGTGCTTGCAGAATGGCCTGGCTCCAGGCTTTGGACCTTGAGGAGTGGGTCCAAGATAAATTGCCCAATATTCCCTGCTCTGGAGAGAAGCTCTTTAGTAAAGGTTGGAGGGAGAAGGCCGAAGAGATTGAGACAGATGATCTACCCTTAAACATCTTTCTAGGCAGACGTCAGACTCCTCCAGGAGAAAGACCAATCCAGAAGGCTTTCTATCCTAAGAAGAGGAAATATTCTTCTTCTTATCCACCTGTAGTGGCTTAGCAACCTCAGTAGCAACAGCACTGACAACAGGGTCCTCATCAGGCTAAGAAGCCTAATACCCCTAAGCCACAGCCAGTGGCACAGCCACAGTAGGCACCTGATTTTTTACTCCTTCCTATACAGCATAACTACTCTGCCTCTGCAGGGTCCACAGTTCCTCTACATAGCAGGCAGACTTTGTTTCTATGCCCATAGGTGGCACCTCATCACTTCAGAGCATTGGATTCTCAACATCATCCAAAGGGGCTATATGCTTCATTTCCAAAGCTTACTCTCCATCAACCCCTCAAGAGATTATCCTGCAAATCCTTTGTAGGTCAATCTCCTGTCAAAGTGGCCACACTGTTAGCTCAGGGGGCCATAGAAAGAGTTCCTTCCACCCAAGAGGGCAGGGGCTTTTACTCTTCTTACTTTCTTATCCCCAAGAAGACAGGAAGGTTTGGGCCCATTGTGGATCTAAGAGATCTCAACAAATTTCTCATTCGAGAAAAATTCAAAATGATTTCCCTTCCTACACTTCTGCCATACCTTCAGAGGTACAACTGACTATGTTCTCTAAGCCTAAAGGAGGCATACACACATTTGCTGATCCACCCTCAACACAGACAGTATCTGCACTTTCAGTGCCAGCAAAACCATTACCAATATCAAGCGCTCCCCTTTGGGTTAGCTTCCACACTCTGAGTGTTCACAAAATGCATGGCAATCATGACTACCTCCCTTCATACTCTGGGGATCTTTGTCTTCCCCTACTTTGAGAATTGTCTAGTCAGGGGAGAATCCCCAGAAGAGGTAAAACTTTCTCTTCATCGGACCATTATGGTGCTACAAAACCTGGGATTTGTCTTAAACTTTCCCAAGTCACATCTGGTGCCATTCCAGCGACTCAATTTCATCAGAGTGCTTCTAGACCAGCGTTTTTCAACCACTGTGCCGCGGCACACTAGTGTGCCGTGAGATATTGTCTGGTGTGCCGTGGGAAAAATTCCAATTTCATCCGTAACATGTGGCCTCGGCTCACAAATAGACCAATCATTAGATTCTAATGATTGGTCTATTTGTGAGCCAAAGCGCATGTTACGGACTATAAATAGCTCCGGTGTCACTGTTACACTGACAGGAGAAGACATCGCAGTAGATCGCCAATGTGCAGAAGAGCACCGAAGGATCTGGACTCTGGAGGATTATCGCGGACGCAGCACAGAAGAGCGCTGAGTGATGGATCTGGATGGAGTGCTGAGTGTGACGGACAGCGGCTATCTGGAGGAGACAAGCGCAGTAAGTACTGAGTGACAGTGAGACAGGAATAGATACTGCAGTGATGGACAAATTTTTGAAAAGGAAAGAACTGGATTCTGAACAAAATTCGGAGCCAGATAAGAGCCCAAGTATGAGTGGGGATCAAAAGAAAGCAAAGATGGTTAGCTCAAGGAAATTCTCTGGCACAAGGCAATATAGCGAAAGCTATATTTCATTTGGATTTACTTTCACCGGAGATGCAAAGAAACCAACTCCACTGTGTGTGGTGTGTGGTGAAAAGCTATCTAACAGTGCTATGGTCCCAAGTAAACATAAACGCCATCTCCAAACGAAACACCCTTCGCTTCAAAACAAGAATGCGGACTTTTTTGTTCGCCTGCGTGAAAACACGGAGAAGAAACAGGCAACTTTCATGAGAAAAACCACAAAGGTAAATGAAAGAGCTCTTAAAGCTAGCTATCAAGTTGCTGAACTTATAGCCAAGTCAAAAAAGTCGCACACTGTGGCAGAGACATTAATACTTCCCGCCTGCAAAGCTATTGTAGAGGAGATGCTCGGACCTGAAGCAGCTAAGGAAACAGACAAAGTCCCTCTCTCAGACAACACAATTTCCAGACGTATTAATGACATGTCTGCAGACATAGAAAGTATGGTTTTGGAAAAGATCCGTATCAGTGAGAAATTTGCATTGCAACTTGACGAGTCTACTGATATCAGTGGACATGCTCAACTCTTGGCCAATGTGCGTTTTGTGGATGGTGATGCAATTAGAGAAAACTTCTTTTTTTGCAAGGCATTGCCAGAAAAAACAACAGGAGAAGAAATTTTTCGGGTCACATCAGAATACCTTGAACAAGGAGGACTTAAGTGGGAAAACTGCACAAGTGTCTGCACCGATGGAGCTGCAGCCATGGTCGGGCGCACCAAAGGCTTTGTAAGCAGAGTGAAGGAAAGAAATCCAGATGTGATTGTTACGCATTGTTTTTTACACCGTGAGGCCCTCGTAGCCAAGACTTTACCAGCAGACCTAGTTCCTGTGTTGGATGATGTTGTGCGCTGTGATAAGGAAGCTTATCATAGCTCAGGTAGGAGCTATAGAAAAGATGATGTGACTCTGAACAAGCAACCTGTCTGTTCTGGTAGAAGTGAGAAAACAGAATTTTCACATAAAAGACTACCAGTCCCAGAATGCACCAGGTTTCCAGCAGCCATGAGAGGGGCTGAAGTGAGAAAATGTGTGTGCAATCAAGAGAGCTATGAGGTAATCCCTAAGCACTCATCTCAAAGGGCAGGGCCTGATTCAAGACAGCTGCGCTGTGTTAGGGAGCAGCACACATTAGGACAGAATAAGAATAGAGCTTATTCTTCAGATAACAGTTACTACAAGCTCCAGCCCAGCTTCAGGGAGAGCTACAAGAACAGCTTCAGAAAGAGATACAGAGACAGCAACGGCTACAAGCTCAAGCACCAGTATCACCTGGAGAAACAGAAGCCAAGCCAAGCGGATAGAGAAAGAAGGAAACTCTCTGGAAGGAAGAGAAGAAAGCCCATTGGAAGGTCTGGGAGATTCCAAGGCAGTACCCATACTGGGAGGTATTCCAAATGCCAGCAGAGTCCATTGGACTGGATTCAGCCAGAGGAATGGATTGGCAGAGATAGGAATCACCAGTGGCTACCTGGAAGAGAGAAGACTGCATGTGGAAGGGACTTTCAGACCAAGGCCAGAAGGTATGTGAGAGGAGATCCAGTGTCCAGGGATCAAGATTGGAAGGCTGGACATCAGAATTGGATTACATATTGGCCAGGCTTTACAGAGAGGAATTATGATGGCAGGAGAGGCTCAGGTATGAACACTGATCCAGACCCTATCTATAATAGAGAATGGCAGCAAGGGAATAAGCATTCTCATGATAGTGCCTTAATGAAAGACTCATCTGTGCCAATGTATGATATTGACCCTATGATTGTTGATGAAGGGGGAGATACAGCAGATGAAACTATTTATATGGACTGTTCTCTATCTAAATGCTATTGCTAGTTTTCTATGAGCAAACACATCAGCCATCACAAAGAAACCTAACTTTGTTCTTTATTTCCACTGCAAACAGCTCTTAAAGCAGGATTTGGGTTCACACAGTAGCAGCCAGCCAGCTAAAGGCTTACAGCTGGTCAATTGATAGTAATTAAAGCTGCACCTGATTGTGTGTGTGAGCAAGGGAGAATCACTGCTGAGATCTGCGTGGAAAATAAGCAGAAGTTAACCTAACCAGCAAAGTTTATTCTTTACTTTGTGCCTTTGTATTTGGTAATTACTTGCTAAGAAAACATTAGCTAATCGCCTGACAAGCTGAAGGTTGTTTTCTGGTTTACTTTGTGACTTTTTGTTATCCATTTTAAACACTGCAAGCAAGTAACCTCATTTATAGTGCTATCAAGCATACATGTGCTGGGTGAATTAAACCCCATCAATAAAAGAAGTATTTTATTGATCTTACCACTTGGTTTCACAACTCAAATTATTGTCATCAGCTGTGTTTGGGAGTGAATGAACTACAATACCCACAATACCTTGCAAGAATCATATGAATATATGCATCGTCAAGATTGTGTAAGTTCTCACCCTAGGCAGCCGTCTGACAAATGGCGTAGTTTTTCGGATTGCTCTTGCACCAAGAGGATTTACTTGTTGTGGATTACAAATAAAAGTCAAGTTTAAAGCTGTAAGAAGATTTTTTCCCTCGTCTGCACTTTGGAGGAAAAGTGGTTGTTCCAGGAAGCTGTCCCAGAGGAAAAGACCCTGTGCAAAGCTGGATTCATCACTGAGACAAGGTAATATGTACCTGGGCATGTCTAGTGGTGGATGTGTGTAAGCACAGGGGGTAATTGAAAAAAAAAAAAAAAAAAAAGTTGAAAAAAAAAACCACACCTGGTTGGAAGGTGCTGCTCTTTGGTTTTTCTTTTTTTTCTTTTCTTGCAGGGGTCAAGATGGATCCGAGGGAGATGGCTCAGTGGATGGCAGCCCAATTTTGCAAGCAGCAGGAGCTATCACAGCAGGCCCAGGACACTGCTATGAAGGCCTTAATGGAACAGCAGAAACCAGTGCTTGATCTGGTGCAAGCTCTAGTTCAGCTGCAGAGCCAAAGTGGAACAGATGCAAGACCAGCAGTTAGTACTGGTGCACCACATGTGGACACTGTGGGACTCAATCAAGGGATTGGGGCATTTAATTTTGGGAAATTAACTCCAGAAGATAATGTTGATGATTTTCTAGAGTCTTTTGAAAGAGTGGCACAGGCTTTAGCATGGCCAGAGACCCAGTGGGCAGTAAGGCTGGCAGCCTCATTAACTGGTGAGGCACTAGCAGCTTACAGAGCAATGCCAGCAGCCCAGGCTTTGATTTATAAGGATGTAAAGGCAGCTATTAGAGATCGCCTAGGGTTGTCTATTTCAGAGTATAGGCGAATGTTTAGAGCTGTTACATTGAAAGTGGGTGAGACACCCAGGGCTCTGAGTCAGAGAATCAGAAGTTTAGCTGTAAAATGGTTGGAGCCTGAGCAAAAGACAGTAGAAATGTTATTAGATATTATAATGCTGGAACAATTTATGCTTGGGGTACCTAAAGATTTGAATGTTTTTCTTATACAGCAAAATTGCCAAAATCTTGGAGAGGCAACCATGCTAGCAGAGAGATTCTTGGAAGCCACGCAGGCTTGCCATAGAATGGGTGGCCTTCTAAAGATGGAGGCTGAGGCTAGATGTGCTGTATCAGAAAAGGGAATAATTAAGAATGTTTCTGAAAATGAATGTACTGTATCAAACCAGATGACACAGTGGAATAGAAAGAAATGTTTCAAGTGTGGAAAAGTGGGACACTTAGAGAAGAGATGCCAGACACACACTAGTTTAATGGGTCTGGATTTAAAACAGCCCAAGGAAGGATTTCTTTTGATGGTTGATGTGCAGGGAGTTACCACAAATGCATTATTAGACTCTGGGGCAGACCAGAGTATGATGTCAAAAAGGCTTTGGAAGAGGATAGAGGCCCAAGAACGATTTGTGCCTAGAACCCCTGAAAGCCAAGTTCACATCAGATGCATTCATGGTGCTGCAACATCATATCCCACCTATAGGTTTAAGGTTAAGTGCCTAGGGAAACAAGAGGAAGTCCTATTAGCAGTGGTGCCTAGGCTACCCTTTGATTTGGTTCTAGGAAGAGACTGGCCAAGATTTAAGCAGGGTCTAGTGGAAGGACTAGGAAAAAAGGAGGGAGAAGGTTTAATGGTAGTAGCTCCCGGGCCTTTATTTGGAAGTCCTCAGACCCCAGCTAAAAAGATGGTTAAGCGTCCAGAAGACCAAGCTACCCCAAAGCAGATATTCGTTCTAAAGTACCATAAGGTCTCTGAGAAGGCCCAAGCTCCTAAGCGGGCAACCCCTCAGTCTGCTGGGTTTGACCTATGCAGCATAGAAAATGTGATTGTACCTAGCCAAGGGAGAGCCCTGGTTGACACCGGTCTCCAAGTGGAAATACCAATTGGATGTTATGGGAGAGTAGCCCCAAGGTCCGGATTAGCCCTTAAATATTTCATCGATGTGGGTGCGGGAGTAATTGATCCCGATTACAGGGGCAATATTAAAGTTCTGTTGTTTAACTTTGGACAGAATGAGTATCATGTGAAGACAGGAGACAAAATTGCCCAATTGATCTGTGAGAGGCTGGGTTTTCCACCTGTGGAGGAGGTCACATCCCTAGAGAATTTTGAACGTGGAGCCAAAGGTTTTGGTTCTACTGATGTCAAAGGGGTTAAAAGCTTAGCTGCCACCTGTGCCCGAGAGAGGGAGGTGAGTGAAGAGGAAGATTTGGGACCCCAGGTATCTGATTGTAAAGAAAGATCAGAACCCCAAATAGGTGAGGACCTGACAATGGTACAACAGGAAGAAATTAGGAAGTTGCTTAAGGAATTCCCAGATGTGTTGACACCCATACCTGGGGAGACCCATTTGGTGGCCCATGAAATAATAACTCCACCTGGGAAATTGGTTCGTCAAAGGCCATACCGCTTGCCTGAAGCCAAAAGACAGGAGGTAGTGGCACAAGTCCAGGAGATGTTGGACATGGGGGTAATAGAGGAGTCAAAGAGTCCCTGGAATAGCCCCATAGTCCTGGTGCCGAAGCCTGATGGATCCTTAAGATTTTGTATTGACTTCCGGCAGGTAAACGCCATATCAGTTTTTGATGCATATCCAATGCCAAGAATTGAGGAGCTGCTAGACCAGCTGGGACAGGCTCAATTCTTAACCACCCTTGATATGACAAAAGGATATTGGCAAATCCCGCTCACCAGGGAGTCGAAGCCGAAAACTGCGTTCAGCACCCCCGTTGGCCTTTTCCAGTTCAAGAGGATGCCTTTCGGACTGCATGGAGCAGCGGCTACCTGCCAAAGGTTAGTGGATCAGGTACTTCGACCCCACCAAAGTTATGCTTTTGCATACATGGATGATGTCATAATCCATAGTAACACCTGGGCGGAGCATTTGAAGAGGATCAGGGCAGTCTTGTGCTCTATGAAGCAAGCGGGAATCACTTTAAACCCGAAGAAGTGTGCCTTTGCAAATAGGGAGGTAAAATACCTAGGCCACCTAGTGGGAAGAGGAAAAATTAAACCTCTATTAAGCAAAATAGATAGCATCAGGAATTTTCCTCCTCCAACAACCAAGAAACAACTAAGAAGTTTCTTAGGACTTATTGGATACTACCGCCGGTTTATACCGCAATTCGCAGAGAAAAGTGCCATTTTCACGGATATGCTGCGAAAGAATTGTCCAAACCAGATAAAGTGGACACCAGAAGCTGAAAAAGCGTTTTCAGTATTAAAAGAAAAATTGTGTACAGGACCGGTACTGAAAGGAGTAGACTTCAAGAAACCCTTTCTGGTTCAAACCGATGCATCGGATGTAGGGCTAGGAGCAGTCCTATCCCAGTGCCATGATGGGGAGGAGCATCCTGTGATGTACCTGAGCAGGAAGTTATCACTGGCTGAACAAAAGTATTCCACGATAGAAAAAGAGTGTTTGGCTATCAAGTGGTCAGTGGAGGCGTTAAGGTTTTACCTTACAGGGAGAAAGTTCCAGTTGGTCACGGACCATGCCCCACTTAAGTGGTTGCAGCAAATGAAGAACCACAATGCCAGGTTGACCCGCTGGTACATGGCCTTACAGGCGTTTGATTTCTAAGTTGAACATCGTGCCGGGAAGTTACACAAGAATGCGGATGCACTTTCCCGTATTACGGACTGTAGAGAAGAAGTTTCACCAGTAAAACCAGTCCGTAATAACTTAAGCAGGGGGGTATGTGATAAGGAAGCTTATCATAGCTCAGGTAGGAGCTATAGAAAAGATGATGTGACTCTGAACAAGCAACCTGTCAGTTCTGGTAGAAGTGAGAAAACAGAATTTTCACATAAAAGACTACCAGTCCCAGAATGCACCAGGTTTCCAGCAGCCATGAGAGGGGCTGAAGTGAGAAAATGTGTGTGCAATCAAGAGAGCTATGAGGTAATCCCTAAGCACTCATCTCAAAGGGCAGGGCCTGATTCAAGACAGCTGCGCTGTGTTAGGGAGCAGCACACATTAGGACAGAATAAGAATAGAGCTTATTCTTCAGATAACAGTTACTACAAGCTCCAGCCCAGCTTCAGGGAGAGCTACAAGAACAGCTTCAGAAAGAGATACAGAGACAGCAACGGCTACAAGCTCAAGCACCAGTATCACCTGGAGAAACAGAAGCCAAGCCAAGCGGATAGAGAAAGAAGGAAACTCTCTGGAAGGAAGAGAAGAAAGCCCATTGGAAGGTCTGGGAGATTCCAAGGCAGTACCCATACTGGGAGGTATTCCAAATGCCAGCAGAGTCCATTGGACTGGATTCAGCCAGAGGAATGGATTGGCAGAGATAGGAATCACCAGTGGCTACCTGGAAGAGAGAAGACTGCATGTGGAAGGGACTTTCAGACCAAGGCCAGAAGGTATGTGAGAGGAGATCCAGTGTCCAGGGATCAAGATTGGAAGGCTGGACATCAGAATTGGATTACATATTGGCCAGGCTTTACAGAGAGGAATTATGATGGCAGGAGAGGCTCAGGTATGAACACTGATCCAGACCCTATCTATAATAGAGAATGGCAGCAAGGGAATAAGCATTCTCATGATAGTGCCTTAATGAAAGACTCATCTGTGCCAATGTATGATATTGACCCTATGATTGTTGATGAAGGGGGAGATACAGCAGATGAAACTATTTATATGGACTGTTCTCTATCTAAATGCTATTGCTAGTTTTCTATGAGCAAACACATCAGCCATCACAAAGAAACCTAACTTTGTTCTTTATTTCCACTGCAAACAGCTCTTAAAGCAGGATTTGGGTTCACACAGTAGCAGCCAGCCAGCTAAAGGCTTACAGCTGGTCAATTGATAGTAATTAAAGCTGCACCTGATTGTGTGTGTGAGCAAGGGAGAATCACTGCTGAGATCTGCGTGGAAAATAAGCAGAAGTTAACCTAACCAGCAAAGTTTATTCTTTACTTTGTGCCTTTGTATTTGGTAATTACTTGCTAAGAAAACATTAGCTAATCGCCTGACAAGCTGAAGGTTGTTTTCTGGTTTACTTTGTGACTTTTTGTTATCCATTTTAAACACTGCAAGCAAGTAACCTCATTTATAGTGCTATCAAGCATACATGTGCTGGGTGAATTAAACCCCATCAATAAAAGAAGTATTTTATTGATCTTACCACTTGGTTTCACAACTCAAATTATTGTCATCAGCTGTGTTTGGGAGTGAATGAACTACAATACCCACAATACCTTGCAAGAATCATATGAATATATGCATCGTCAAGATTGTGTAAGTTCTCACCCTAGGCAGCCGTCTGACAGCGCATGGTAAACTTTGTAAAGTCACGACCCGTGAAAAGTCGCATGTTTGCAGCTTTGTGTGAGGAGATGGGAGCGAAGCATAAAACCTTGCTGTTTCATACGGAGGTCCGGTGGTTGTCGCGTGGCAAGGTCTTGGTTCGTGTGTATGAGCTGCGGGAGGAACTTAAAGTGTTTCTGACAAATGAGAGGTCAGATTACGAAAAGCTGCTTACAAGTGATGAGTGGTGTGCAAGGCTGGCATACCTGGCAGATATTTTTCATCATCTGAATGAGCTGAACACACGAATGCAAGGCCGAAATGAAAATCTGCTTACAAGTACAGATAAAATAAATGGATTCCGTTCAAAGGTGCAACTCTGGAATCAACACGTGGAAAGTGGCAATCTTGAAATGTTCACACTCACCAAGCAATGGCAAGGTGTTCACACTGCTGCACTGGGTGAGATAATAATTAAACATTTAAAAACTCTCGAGGAGAAGTTGTCATGTTATTTCTCTTCAGTCTCCACTAAATGCCTTGACTGGGTTAGGGACCCTTATAGCTCAGCATCAGTTGGTGGAAAGGACATGACTTTACAGGAGCAGGAGGAACTAACTGAACTGAGACAAAATCGTGGTTTCAAGCTAAGATTTGCTGATCTACCTTTGGACAGTTTTTGGTTGGATACTGCCAAGGAGTTCCCCGTTCTGGCAAATAAAGCTATTTTGACATTGCTCCCATTTTCCACTACATATCTGTGTGAGATGAGCTTTTCAAGCCTGATTGCTATAAAAACTAAAGACAGAGAGAGACTGAGAGCTGTTGACGAAGAGCTACGTGTGTGTCTTTCTTCGATTCCTGCCAGAATATCAGCTTTGTGTTCAGCCAAACAGGCCCAGGTTTCGCACTGAGTAAGTAAACAGAAATATGAACAATTATAAAATAATTTCTTTGTGTTTGATTCCTATTCAAGAGAATTACTTTATATATCGTCAATATAGGCACAGAGGTAAATTTTTTTAACATTTTCTAATGGTGGTGTGCCTCGTGATTTTTTTCATGAAAAAAGTGTGCCTTTGCACAAAAAAGGTTGAAAAACACTGTTCTAGACACTTGTCAGGCCTGAGCTTTTCTTCCACAGGATTGCTTTGTCTATTTCATCAAGCTCGCTCACACTATAGGGAGTCACAGTGTCGTGACAGCTCAAGAAATGCTATGTCTTCTGGGACACATGGCCTCCACAGTCCATGTCGTCTGCTATGCCTGCCTGTACATGCAACAAGCACAGTGGATGCTGTCGTCATAATGGATCCAGGCAATGGGGCGTCTTTCAGACAAGATCTCCTTTACTCCTCCTCTTGTCAACTCCCTGCGCCGATGGTGCTCCCCTCAAAACCTACTCGGAGGGTCATCTTTTCAGATGCCTCCACCTCAATGCATCCTGACAATGGATGATTCCAAACCAGGGTGGGGGCATATCTGAACAGTTTCATTATACAGGGGCAGTGGACATAGCAGGAATCTCAGTTGCAGATCAACCTCTTGAAGCTACGTGCTCTCATGAATGCCCTTCAGGTTTTTCACCCCAACCTTTGGGCAAACAGGTCTTAGTCCAGACGGTCAACCAGGTGGCCATGTTCTATGTGAACAAGCATGGGGGGGGGGGACAGGTTCCTATCCCCTTTGCCAGGAAGCACTTAGTCTCTGGTTCTTCTCCATTGCACACCACATCCATCTCAGGGTGGAGTATCTCTCAGGTGAACTTAATCTCCTAGCAGACAGGCTCAGCCACATCCTGTGTCCACATGAGTGGACTCTGAATTAGGAAATGGCGTCTTGGATTTTCTACCTGTGGGAGACCCCCTCAATAGATCTGTTCGCCACTCAGGAGAATGCATGACTGCAGGCTTCAATTCCTCAACAGTAAGGCAACAGGGGCTCCATGATTCTAATAGACCCCTTACTGGCTCCGTCAGCCATGGTTTCCTCTGCTGCTTTGACTAGCACAAACTCCACCCCTCAGTCTAGGACATGCATTCAATCTCCTTTCCCAGGATGATGGGACGCTTCTCCATCCCAATCTACAAGCCCTCCAACTCACGGCATGGCTTCTGAAGGCATAATTTTGCTGGCCTGGACCTTCCTCAACAGATCAAGGACATTTTACTTGAATCACGCAAGCCGTCTACTAGACACTCTTATGCCTTCAAATGGCGAAGGTTCACCCTCTGGTGTACCCCAAAACATATTGCCCCTTTTGCCTGTCCAGTGGAAATTCTTTTACAATATCTCCTCCATGTGTCATTGATAGGTCTTACGACTAACTCATTTACAGTTCATCTTAGTGCCATCTCAGACTATCACAGGCAGGTCAACAGGCAACCTATTCCGGGGTGCAATGATTTATACGGGATCCCCTGCTGTCTAAACTGCCAATTAAACCACCACTGATGGCTTGGGACCTCAACGTGGTCCTAGCACAGCTTCCAAAGTCTCCTTTTTAGCCTTTGGCCACCACTTCTTTAAAATTCTTGTCTTGGAAGGTAATCCTCCTCATTCTTCTCACCTCAGCGAGCTGCAGGCGTTAGTGTCAGATCCTCCATATACCCGGTTCCACCATGACAAGGTGGCTCCCCGTACCCATCCACACTTCCTTCTGAAGGTGGTCTCGGCTTTCCATCTCAACCAATCTGTCATGCTACTGGTCTTCTTCCCCAGACCGCACACTTCTAGAGCCGAGACAGTGCTGCACACTTTAGACTGCAAGCGAGCTCTGGCTGTCTACTTGGGCAGGACCAAGACTTTCAGGAAATCCTCCCGATTGTTAATTTCCTTTGATCCAAGACACCTTGGACTTCCAGTGTCAAAACACACCCTTTCCAAGTGGATTGCGGACTGCATTTCCTTTGCCTATGCTCAAGCAGGACTCTCCCTTGAGGGTCACGTCACCGCTCATAACATGCGGGTCATGGCAACCTCAGTTGCCAACCTTCATTCTGTCTCCATTAATGAGATCTGTCAAGCAGCTACCTGGGCCTTCATTCACACTTTTGCTGCTCACTACTGCCTAGACAAGGACTCTCATTGGAATGCTGTCTTTTGCCAGACAGTTCACCAGCACCTTTTTGGGACTTAACTGCAACTCCTACTCTCTGTCCCAGACTTCTTTCTGGCACCAGATTTCACTGTCGATGTTCTTGCCAACTGTCATCGAGTCCAACAGGGCCACTCTGTATCCACACCTTCTGGCTCCATCCTTTAGCCTTGGAGATGCTGCTGCTCTCCCAGTCTGGTACCTGGGAGCTAGTGAGTCCCACATGTGAAGACTGCATTCCTGCTTGTTCCTGGAGATAGCATAGTTATTCACCTGTAACAGGTGATCTCCGGGAACAGCAAGAATCAGTCTTCATATCCCGCCCTCCTCCCCTAGAAATTGTAGGGTATTCTTTTTTCCTCTATCGCTCAGCTACAAACTCAACTGAAGAGAGGACTTGGGAAGGCAGATGCGCAGGTGCAATAGAATGCTCCCAAAGGCTTTCCTATTGGATGCTGGGGAGCATTCCCACGTGGGCTCCATCGGTACTGTCGATACCCATATATGAAGATTGATTCCTGATGTTCCTCAAGATCACCTGTTACAGGTGAGTAACTACGCTTTCCCTGCTTCATGTGTTGGACAAACCTGTTGAGGGGGCAGTTCCAGCTTTTGCAGGTTGTGAAGGTGTCACCACTATTATTGTACCAACTATCCTGTGGCTTGGTGCAACTGACCAGACAAAATGAATGCATAATGCTACTGGGTAGCAGAGTGAGGGGATGGTGTAAACAGGTATGGCTGAGTAGGGATGGGACAGAGTGGAGTTTGAGGTGGTAAAGAAGAGTTGAAGAGATGTGGTAGTGAAAGTGGAAGCACACAGCATGGAATAGGGGAACTGAGGACATATGGAGGGGACAGTAAGAGGGCAGCTACAGAACAGAGACAGCTCTATGGGGTCCAGACAGGTATATGAGGTAGCATATGCAGGGCCAAGCTGGCAGCCACAATGTGCTGATGCCCAGAGGACTGAAAAGGGATACGGGAGATGTGGAGATGATAGTGGGAGCAACGAGGTAGTGTCCATGAAGCCCCAAATGTCCACATGTAGTGGCATACACTACAGAAATCCAAACAGAGCAGCAACATATGCCCTGCAAGGGGCCAATATGTTAAAATGTGTCCCAGGTTTGAGATGTAGTGTGAAAAGCCTGTAGATGGTCTGGTTAGGAAGCAGTACCATCATACCGGTTGTACACAAGGGTTTTTGGGACCCTGGTAGAGGATACACAGAGATCAATGTTGTGACACATATGTTGAAATCCCCACTGTTATTGACCATTCTTGCCACTCCTGCAAAGGTGGACAGGGACCCTGGGAACAGCTGTGTAATTGGTAACAGTGGAGGGTCAATGTGGGCACCAAATGGCACAGATCTGATTATATATATATTGTCGGGGTATCTTCTGTGGGTGTGGAATTCTGAGGAAGGTCATATGCTCACAGATGCAACATAACACGATTCTGGAAGTCCAAACAAAATAACTTCAAAAACAGCGCAAACGCAGCCTACGCTTAGTCCGTTCAGTTTGCTGTGGAGTACTCCTTTGTTTTAATAACTGTAAAGCTCTGGCTGCCAATCAATTCAGTTTGTCCGGGACCCCGTCCCCCTTTCCTCTTGATTAATTAGAGGGGAAAGTGCACCCTATGCCAAAACTTAGTCTGTTTGTTTATAACTCAAAACTCTCAAAAGGAAGAGTGTCAGCCTGGGTATCCAAGTAGCGCCTAGGCTGTGGCAGCAATCACCCTATCAGTGTTTCATTTCACATTGACCCTCCCCCTCTGCCAAAACAAATAAAGCAAAAATGCCAAATAACCCACAGTCAGTTTTTCTTTCCCCCATAGGAGTTATAAAAGAATCCCAAAGAAACAAGTGGGGGTTTCCTTTAACTTATCTGCTTTGCTGTATCCTCTAGTAGGTCTGACAAACTGTTATCATTCAGTAACTTCTGTTCCATAGCCTCTATTTCCATGGGCCCTGCAGAGCCCCCAGTTTCCAGTTCAAGGCTCTGTCTCCATAGACTTCCACTGGATCCTCTGCCTGTTCCTCTCTCCTTTCCTCCTCAAGCCTCTCTCTGAATCTTTGTGCTTCCTGTCCCTCTTAAACTCCTCCCTCCTGGCATTTTTTCTGTTCTGCAGTTTTAAAGAGCCCTCCCCCAGGACACGATTTCCACCTCCCAGGGTTCCCTGTCTTCCATTTTGGTACCCAGGTTTTCGGAACCACCTTTTTCTCTGGGGTTCCTTGCACATCCTGGAGATATTCCTTACATATTCCACCTCTTATGATATTCCTGCTTCTGCATTACTGTGCTGCTTCCCCGCCCTATGGTCAATGGTAAAAGAGTATGCCTGAAGGGATAGGTACCAATGGATTAACCTAGCATTATGGTCTTTCATCCTGTTAAGCCACTGCAAAGGGGAATGATCTGTAACCAAAGTGAAATAGCGCCCTACCAGGGGAGGCGGAGCCTGGTTTCTGGTCAAGATGGATGTGTAAGAGCTGTGCTCTGGAGGGCAATAGAAAAGAATCCTTACTTCGGCAATCTTTAATCAAATAGTTTGTACCTAAGTTGATACCATTCTATTCCGGATATGTCTGGCTCCAAACAGATGTTTATGTTTATGTTTTATTAAAATTTGATATACCACCCATACCACAATAGGCATCTGGGTGGTTCACAATTGATTAAAATTACAGGCTGCAATGATTTAAGAAAGGAACGCCATCATAAAAAGAAAAGAGGAATTTTACAAACCAAGTAAAACAAGACATGACAGAAGAGGTAGGTCAGGGAAGTAAGTAAGAGGAAAACCAACATAAGGGTGAGGTTTATGGGGGGAGATTGAATGCTACAGTGAACAGATGTGTCTTGAGCTTTGCTCTGAAGTGAGGGAAGGATGTTTCAGTGCGGAGGGAAAGGGGAAGAGAGTTCCAAAGATGCGGACCCAGGAAAAAGAAGGCAGAGGACCGAGTGGATTCCAGATGTGCATGTGAAGGGGGGGAAGAAACATACGGTTGAGATGAATAGAACGAAGGGAACGGTGGGGAGTGTGAAAACGAACCTGATCAGTGAGGTAAAGGGGGGTACCTGTAAAGAGAGCCCCGTGGACAAAGATAAGAATCTTATAGTGAATACGGAAGGGGATAGGTAACCAGTGCTGTTGCAAAAGAAGGGGAGTGATGTGATCGTACCGGGAGGCGTGAGTGAGAAGACGAACTGCGGTATTTTGAATACGTTGAAGTCTGGTGATTTGAGATTTTGGGAGACCCGCCAGGACGACATTGCAATAGTCGAGCCTGGATATTACAAGGGAAATCAGAAGAGTGGCTAATGCAGAGGAAGAGAGAAGGGGGCGAACAGCGCGGAGTTGTCTAAGAGAAAGGAAAGATCGTTGCACAACAGAGGAAATGTGTTCCCGAAAGGAAAGAGCAGAATCGAGAACCACACCAAGGTAACGAAAGGAAGGGACTAAGGGAATAGGCTGAGAGGAAAAAATCGGAGAACATGTGGGTGGGGGAGTGCTCCCTAGGGTAAACCAAGTGGCAAATGATTTTGCAGAATTAACATGTAGATAGTTAGAAGAGAACCACGAAGCGACAGCAGAAAGGCAACTATTTAGAGGAGTGATATCCGGAGTGAGAGAATCAGTATGGAGAAGAAAAAGAATATCATCCGCGTAATAATACGCGGAGATACCAAATTGTTGAACAGCAAGTGCAAGGGGAGCCAGGAAAACATTGAAGAGGAGTGGGGCAAGAACAGAACCTTGGGGCACACCACAGGAAAGAGGGGTTGGAGCCGAAGAGGAAGATCCAGAAACAACAGTGAAGGAGCGGTTAAAAAGAAAAGAATGAAACCACCGGAGGACAGCACCTGAGACACCAGCTTCGTGAAGGCGAATGAGAAGAGTACGGTGATCTACCAAGTCGAAAGCTGCAGAAAGATCAAGTGAGACAACAAGAGAAATAAGGCCGTGATCATGTGCATAGTGAAGTTCATTTAGAAGGGAAAGGAGGATAGATTCAGTGCTGTGACCAGAGCGAAAACCTGATTGCCGAGGGTGGAGAGTGAGAGAAGATTCTAAGTGAGAGGAAAGTTGATGAAAGACAAGTTTCTCGAGAAGTTTTGAGAGAAAGCAAAGGTTAGAAATAGGACGCCAGTTTGAAAGGGTAGCTGGGTCCGAGGTGTGTGATTTCTGTATGGGACGAACGACAGCGTGCTTCCAGGGTGTGGGGAAAAGACCAGAGGATAGACTAGTGTTGAATAAGGCAAATATGATGGGAGACAGAAGCAGATGAGGCTGGATTACCAAATATCCCAAAATGCTAGTGCAAAGAGAACCAAGACGGAACTTCTCTTACCTCACAAGATGGCTGTCATCCAAGATTGTCCTGAGACCTTGCAGGAGATCCTGGCTGAGATTCGGGCGGTCAAGGACTTGGTCAGTGCTAATGGAGAGGTGCCAGACCAAGACAAACCACCCATCTGGGCAGCAGCAGAATGGGACAGTGTTGACGGCGGAGGATCACATTTTTGTGACAACAGCAACAACACCAAACTTAAACTGCACGGAAGAAAGGCCCGGCAATCTACTTCTGTATCTTGCCATGAAAACCCAATGGATAGTTACAACAAATCAAATTGTGCTATGGTGCTGGAAGATGAGACCCCCAGGTCAGAAGGCACTCAACTAGCTACTGGGGAACAGCTGAAGACATTTCAGAGTAAAGCCAGCATTTATGATGCGGTTGGATCAAAGCCCTCGGGAAGTCTGACTGCTGATGTAGCTGCGCATGAAATGAGAGTCAGAAGCAATCAATAAGTCAAAAAGGGAATACTACTCCAAACTAATAAATCATGCTATCAATCGGCCAAGAGAACTCTTCTCAATTGTGAATACACTAACAAAAACACAAAACCCCGAACTGAACCAAGACTCAATCAGTGTACAAACCTTAGCATTACATTTTGCTGAGAAACTAAAGGTAAAACCTTACTCTCCAACCACC
Organism: Ichthyophis bannanicus; assembly: GCA_033557465.1. Classification (NCBI taxonomy): domain Eukaryota; kingdom Metazoa; phylum Chordata; class Amphibia; order Gymnophiona; family Ichthyophiidae; genus Ichthyophis; species Ichthyophis bannanicus. The sequence goes on along the minus strand of CM066046.1, from coordinate 13,633,476 downwards.
ACAATATCTAAACATGTCAGTAATTATGAATGGACAACCTTTCACAAGATTGAAAGAAAGCACATCCTTAATATTATAACAATGATTAACACCACAACCTCACCGCTTGACCCTTGCCCTGTATCATGGATCAAACATACTAAGGAATTTCTTGCAGAAAATATCCAACATATAGTAAACCAATCACTCTCTCAAGGAACCATGCCCAATGCCCTAAAGCTCTCCTCGATCCGTCCCATAATAAAAAACAATAAACTAGACCCAAAAGACCCCAACTCCTACAGGCCAATAGCTAGCATACCACTAATTGCCAAAATAATAGAAAAGACCATACAACTCCAATTACAAGACTACATTGATGAACAAAAACTCCTTGATGAGCATCAATTTGGCTTCCGACCCTTCCACGGAGTTGAAACTCTCCTAATCGCCCTAACAGATCTACTCATCAGAGGCACCAATGACAACAACAAAGGCTTCCTTCTCCTCTTCATAGATCTGTCTGCTGCATTCGATAGCATCAATCATAATACCCTCATTAACAGACTAGAATACCTAAAAATAGGAGGGACAGTCCTTGAATGGTTCAAATCATACATCTCAAACAGGTTAATACGGATACAATTAGGTAACGACACATCCGAAACTTTCCCACAAGGTCAAGGCATCCCCCAAGGATCAGCCCTCTCAGCCCTCCTCTTCAATTTATACCTCCAGCCCATTACAAACATATTTAAGAAGCACAAAATTATCCATTTCATATATGCAGATGATATCATGCTTGCCACCCCCATAAACCCCAACAATCCCAAATATGATAGCCTACTCCAATGTATGAACGAGACTACTAAATGGCTTGAAGACAACCACCTAAGCATTAACCTCAAAAAAACAGAGGCAATGTTCATAACGAGGAAATCAGACACTGACTACAAATACCCCAATACAATCACAATAAATAATACACCTATACCTGTTAAAAAGGAGGTAAAATACCTTGGAATAATCTTAGACCACTCACTCTCCATGATTCCACACATAAAACACACAGTAAAAACCATATTTTATAAACTCAAGACAATACAACATCTGAGACCCCTACTCAACACCGATGACTTTAGATCTGTAGTCAATACTCTCATAACCCCCCACTTCGACTATTGTAATAGTCTCCTAAATGGACTTCCATTAAAAAGCATATACCTTCTCCAAAGAGCCCAAAACATATGCGCCAAGATGGTCACTAAAGCTAATCTAACAGACCATGTGACCCCAATTCTCCTAGACTTACACTGGCTCCCTATAAACAGCCGAATAAAATATAAAATCCTCCTAACTACATTCAAAATCATCAACAACATCTCCCCATCACAACTATCCACCCTAATACACCCCCCATCAGATACTAGATCACGCAGACAGAACGCAACCCACTCCCTCAACATAAAAACAAATTTTAGAAAAACTAAAGCGACAACAAGTGACAGGGCCTTCTCCTTTGCTGCCCCCACCCTCTGGAATGAAATACCATTAACACTCCGCATGATAAAAGACCTTCACCAATTCAAAAAAGAATTAAAAACCTACCTCTTTACAAAACACTTTGAAATCCCCTACCAACAAAGAACCTCACCAATACAATCACAGAAACACATACACTGTACCCAAGACAGAACAAATGACTAACACAGGAAATTTCACTAGCCCCACACAACACGCTAATGAACCACTCAAACAGTTGACTATTTCACCACTGTAACTAACTAAGATGCGCTCCATGTATATAACTTGTAAATAGTTTGAAAAGCTCTGTTATAGTTAATGTTCAAAATATGTTCCCTGTAAGTACACCTGTATATAGTTAAAGCATAATGTTCCTTGTAAATGTATACAGAAGTATACAATTGTTCTGTTTAATGTTCAATGTAAACCGCCCCTGATCTCTGGAAGGGGCGGTATAGAAAAGACTGTTAAATAAATAAATAAAAATAAGCTGTAAAGATGTCTTACACATTGGAACATGGAACGTACGAAGCATGAACCAAGGGAAGTTGGAGGTGGTCAAGAATGAAATGGAACGTGTACTACTTGACCTGTTGGGTGTCAGCGAACTGAAATGGACTGGCATGGGGCACTTTGCATCAGATGATCACATGGTCTACTATGCTGGAAATGAAAGACAAAGAAGAAATGGTGTTGCATTTATAATAAAGAAGAAACTTGCAAAAACTGTAATGAAATACAATGCAGTCAGCGAACGCTTAATCTCTATTCGTCTCCGAGGATTGCCTATCAACACAACTATAATTCAAGTATATGCCCCAACAACAGCTGCAGAAGAGAATGAAATTGAAGAGTTCTATGAACAAGTACAAGCTGAAATTGACAGAACATGCAAACAGGATATCCTGATAGTCATGGGTGACTGGAACGCAAAAGTTGGCAACAAAGAAGAAGGCAAAGTAGTTGGAAAATATGGACTTGGCAACAGAAATGAAGCTGGAGAAAGACTGATAGAATTCTGCAAGACCAATGATCTATTCATCTCAAACACCTTCTTCCAGCAACACAAGCGGCGACTGTACACATGGACTTCACCGAATGGATTATATAAAAATCAAATTGACTACATATGTGGAAGTCAACGATGGAAAAGCTCTGTAACATCAACAAAGACAAAACCTGGAGCTGACTGTGGTACAGATCATCAACTACTAGTATGCAAACTCAAGCTAAAGTTGAAAAAGAGCAAACCACTCATGAATGCAGCAAAATATGACCTTGAGAATATACCACTGGAATTTAAAGACTGCCTGCAAAATCGATTTGCTGCTTTAGATACAAATGACAGAGCTCCGGAAGAGTTATGGAATGACATCAAGAAGGTTGTGTTGGAAGAAAGCGAGAAGTCTCTACAAAAGGTGAAAAAGCAAAAACGGCCAAAATGGATGACAGAAGAAACTCTGAAAATTGCCCAGAAACGCAGAGAAGCTAAAGCCAGAGGAGAAAGAAAGACAATCGCAGAACTCAACAGAGATTTCCAACGTGCAGCAAGACAGGACAAGGAAAAGTACTATAATGACACTTGCAAGGAAATAGAAGCAGAAACTATTAGAGGAAGAACAAGATCGGCTTTCCTAAAGCTACGAGAGTTAAAGAAAAAGTTCCAGCCTCGAATTGGAATGTTACAAGATGCTCAAGGTTCTATGTTGAATGATGCTGAAAAGATCAAGAAAAGGTGGAAGGAATATACAGAGTTTTTATATGATAAAGATCAAGTGGACCAACAGCCGTTTCAGCCTGTACCTTATGATCGGGAACCATTGGTGATGAAAGAAGAAGTTGAAGCAGCATTGAAAGCCTTATCAAAGAACAAAGCACCAGGCATTGATAGCATTCCCATAGAAGTATTGCAGCAATCTGATGCAGCTGTTACCGTACTCACAAGGCTCTGCCAAGAAATATGGAAAACAGCATCATGGCCATCTGACTGGAAAAGATCTGTGTTTATACCAATACTAAAGAAAGGTGATCCAACTGACTGTGGAAATTATCGCACAATCGCTCTGATCCCACATGCCAGCAAGATTCTACTGAAGATTATTCAAAAGAGACTACAACCATACCTGGAACAAGAACTATCTGAAGTGCAAGCAGGGTTCAGGAAAGGGCGAGGAACGAGAGACATCATTGCGGATGTGAGATGGATCCTTGAAAAGACTAAAGAATACCAAAAGGATATCTATTTGTGCTTTATCGACTATAGCAAGGCTTTTGACTGTGTAAACCATGAGAAGCTCTGGGCCACATTAAGAAGCATGGGTATACCAGAACACCTGATCGTTCTCTTGCGCACTCTGTACATTGATCAAGAAGCAACAGTGCGAACGGAACAAGGAGAAACAGAATGGTTTAAAATAAGCAAAGGTGTAAGACAAGGCTGCATACTTTCCCCCTACCTTTTTAATTTATATGCAGAACAAATCATCAGAGAAGCAGGATTGTATGAAGACAACAGAGGTGTGAAGATTGGTGGAAGACTCATCAACAACCTTCGCTATGCTGATGATACCACATTACTGGCTGAAAGTGAAGATGATCTGAAACATTTGCTTCTCACAATCAAAGAACATAGTCTCAAAATGGGCCTGCACCTTAATGTAAAGAAGACAAAGATCATGACAACTGGCATAATCAACAGGTTCATCGTTGAAGGAGAAGAAATTGAAATTGTGAAAAACTTTAACCTACTTGGATCAACTATCAATAAAGAAGCAACAAGCAGTCAAGAAATCAGACGACGCATTGCTCTTGGCAGAATGGCTATGAAAGACCTAGATAAGATTCTCAAGAGCAGAGATGTCTCTCTCCATACAAAGATTCGACTTGTTCAAGCCATGGTATTTTCAATAACATCATATGGATGTGAAAGCTGGACAGTGAAAAAGATAGACAGGAAGAAAATTGATGCCTTTGAATTATGGTGCTGGCGGCGAATACTGTGTATACCATGGACTGCCCGAAGAACAAACCAGTCGGTACTAGAGGAGATCAAACCTAAGCTTTCTTTAGAAGCTCAGATGACAAGACTTCGACTTTCATACTTTGGACACATCATGCGAAGAGAGAGATCATTAGAGAAAGACATTATGCTTGGCAAGATGGAAGGTCAACGCAAAAGAGGAAGACCAGCAATGAGATGGATCGATACAATAACAGCAGCTACGGGTACCAGTCTGTCAACAATGAGCCGCCTGACTGAAGACCGAACACAATTTAGGATAGCTATCCAGAGGGTCGCCATAAGTCGACTCCGACTCGACGGCACTTAACAACAACAACAATGGAGAATCGCTATGTGCTATGCAGGAAGAAATCAACACTTTGCGATCCTCTTTGGAGTCAAATACGTCTCATTTGGAGAAGGTGGAGAATGTGGTGGCTTCACATGGAGAAAGGCTCAAGGCCGATGAGAACATAACATAAGAACATAAGATATGCCATACTGAGGCTCACATTTCTGTTCATTTTGCAATCTCATTTACCCTACTTGACTCAACGAGCTTTCAGCAGTATAATAGCAAAATGGTTGCTGGTCTGTTTTATTGGTGGGGTCGTCTTAAAGTTATAAATATGACTATCACTCCTAAAGTGAATTGAATAGTTGATATGTTATCAGTTCTCCTTACAGGGAGCATCTATTGTCAAAGTAAAAGGATTCTAGCTCAGTTTTTATGGGAAAATTGCCCAGAATTGCTTTCAGGAAGCTTAAATCTTAAAAAGAGGAAGGGGGGGGGGGTGATCTCTCTGATTTTCAGGCCTAGTACTGTGATTTTTTACAAAAACAAGGTTCGCGATGGGTGGAGGGGGCCATGCCTCACGTTCTTTCCAAGTCTTTAACACATTTATATGGCATATTTGTGTTTTTCCTCCTTCATTCACTATGTATGACTAACACACAATAACTCCATCCCACATGCATACAATCACTTATTTCAATGTTCCACACATGTAGATAGTTTTCCCTGGTTAGCCAAGTTGATGCTCCTGTTCTTTGTAATGACCTGACTCTTGTTTTTTGTCGGAAACTATTAGTTCTATGTAAACCGCGCTGATCACAAATAGTGCGGTATAGAAGAAATGTAAATAAATAAATAAATAAATTTCATAATGTAGAGGTCCTACTTGGCGCTGAATAACCATGGGCCCCCTCCATCTTGCCGTGAATTTATTGGGGGAGGATGGAATAAGAGCTAATACTTTTTCTCCTACTTGCAGCTCCCTAGGTTTTGTGTTCAAGTCATAACACTGCTTTTGCTGCTCCTGACCTCTCTGTAATTTATTGTGAGCTGCCTCAGTTATCTTCCTTAGCTTGTTTTTGAGATTACAGAGGTAAGTCCCTGAGCGTATCCTGAGGTTCCCAATTTGCGTTCACCCATTACTCCCTGATTATATCCAGGATGCCTCTGGGAGAACGATCATATACCAATTCAAAAGGAGACACTCCTAAGGAAGCCTGTATGCTTTACCGAGAGGCATATACTACAAAGAGTAGTAATTGATCCCAATCTATCCACACCCCTTCCAAATCTCTCCTGAGCATGCTTTTAGGGTCTGGTTATACCTTTCTACCAATCCATTGGTTTGGAGGTGATACACAGATGTAGTGATGTGGTGGATCTCAAAGCATCCTATAGCTGCTTAAAGGGTGTTGGACTTGAAATTTGTGCCTTGATCTATTAGGACTTCCCAGGGAAATCCAATCTGGCAAAACAGTTTTACTAACTCTCACGCGATGGCCCTGGCTAAGGCAGATCTCAAAGGGATAGCCCAAGGAAACCACATAGCATGATCGACAATCATCAAGATGTAGACAAAACCTTGCCTACTCTTCTCTAGGGGTCCCACTATATCCATATCTTAACAGGTCATGGGTTCCTCTATAATGGGCAAAGGTTCCAGTGGGGCTTTGGCACTGAGGGCAACTTGTGCAATATTCCTTTACTTCCTTATACACTCCGGGCCAATAGAATCTATTTAATATCTGTTCTAAAGTATTGTTGAACCCTTTATGCCCCGATAATGGATGGTCATGCAAGAATCTAATAAGGAGAGGTCTGAACGCTGGAGGCAGCACTAGTTGCTGCTGGATTTCTGCACTAAGCTTATTTTCAGCAATCCTATACAGTAGTCCCTCTTTTAGCTTAACCCTAGGCCTTTCTTCTTGCTTTGGGTTTTTAGAAAGGTCAAAAGCATATATTAGAGTGGGGGTCTACTTTCTGCTCTTGGGCGAAAGATGGAAATTTATCCAGAACGTCCCAGGAAATCCAAGGCATTACTCTGATTCTCAGCCCTTTCTTGTCTTTCTCTTCTTTTGTCCCTATAGCTTTTCTGGTTATTTCCTGGGGCTTGTACGACCTCCTCTGCATAAGAAAACTCTTTCTTGAGAGCTTCATGTTATTTATCTTCCTGCTTTTCCTTTAGAACCTGTGCCCATGTGCTCACCCAACCTTCCTTACCTTGCAGACATTGATAAAAATAAGCACAAGCTCCACCTAGAATGAAGGAGTAAGATAGCCACGTCCAACCAGTGCCAGCGCCCTTGGTATTTTACTCGTACCTGGTGAAGGGGATAGGGCGCTGTAGATCCATGAATGCATTTAATCTTAACATGGCCTTTATAGCTCTCTGGCCCTCCCCCCCAGCCTTGACTAGGCCCAGCTTTTCCAACAAGGATTTTGCATCCATGGACTGGTTAGCACCTGAATCTAGAAGATCCTGTTCTGGTGTACTTTCCACTTCTACATTTATCACAAAGAGGGAAGAGAGCTCTTCTCCTAAACAGTCAATTTAGCCTATCAGACCCGTTCTTTGCATACAGTTTTTCATAACATGCCCCTGCAGCCCACAGCAGAAACACTTCTGGTCTGTCACCTTTTCTGACCCCATAACGGTCTTCCTACTCCACCCTCTCGGGTTCTTTCACTTTACTTTTATATCTAGTGGGTTTCTGATACTCGGAATGCATTTGTGACCCAGATCACTGAGTAGGTAATTTTATAAGAAGCACATGGAAAGTTACGCAATATTTATGTGCATAAGTCACGATTTTATAGGATATGCATGGTTTAATGAGCAGTTATGCATGCATTTTAGGTAGTCACTATTTTGTAAGCATGCGCATAAGTCCCATCATGCACATTTTCGGTTAGAGTGTGCACAGGGGCGGAGCTTGGGTGGAGCATAGGCAGAGCCTAAATTTACACATGTAAGTTATAGAATATTATAACTTACATGCGTTTTCTCCAAATCTAGGTGCAGGCATTTACAGCTGTTCTAGGATAGGCAAAACTGCAGCACCTAGGTGACGGAGCATCGGTATCCCCCTGCATCTACTTCATTTTATAAAATAGGCTGTACATACATGCATGGCAATGAACATTAACTGTGTGGGAGATTATAGAAAAGGCGACGGCAAGAGCCAGAAGGATGCTTGGGTTTCTTAGAAGAGGAATGGCCAGCAGGAAGGAGGAGGTGATAGTGCCTCTGTATAAATCTTTGGCAAGACCTTGTTTGGAGTATTGTGTGCAATTCTCGAGACCGTACCTTCAAAAGTATATAAACCAGTGGGAGTCAGTGCAGAGAGTGGCTACTAAAATGGCAGTGGGCTTCTTCATAAGGCATAAGGGGACAGACTTAAAGATCTCAATAGGGATACGTTAGAGGAAAGGTGGCATAGAGGACATATGATAGAGATGTTTAAGTACATCCGGGGCATAAATGCACAAGAGGAGAGCCTCTTTCCATTGAAAGAAAGCTCTGCAAGGAGGGGACATAGGATGAAGATGAAGGAGGATAGACAGGAATAATATGTGGAAATATGTCTTTATGGAAAGAGTGGTTGGTATGTGGAATAATCTCTCAGTGGAGGGACAGTGTCTGAATTCAAGAAAGCCTGGGTCAAACACACAAGATTTCTAAAGAAATAAAAGGGACTCTAGTAGTTGGTATAGAAGGGCAGACTGGATGGACCATATGGTCTTTATCTGCCATCATGTTTCTACATGCCCTAGGAATTTCTGTATCACAGACACATATATTAACTCAATATCAGTTGGCAATGGGGTCTGTGTCCTGCAGGGGCATCACTGAAGTCTGGTCGCGCTGTGTGGGAGTGTGTATGTAGAGGGCTTCCCCTACTTGAAGTGCCAGGGGAGGAGATATGATGATGGATGGCAGACTGCTTAGGCTGAATGGGCTTGTCTTATCATTCTCTGTTTCTATAATTTAGTTGTCATGCTAAATATAAAGCCCTTAGTGTGAGAGAGATTCTGTTTTTTCTCACTCTTGTAAAGTCATCGAGTTCCTGAGCGGGTGTCCAGTTTAGTCCTCTACTTCCGGGGGTAGTGCACCTCCTCCTGCAGCAAGGAGACTGGACCAATCAAATCCTTAGAATCGTAGCCTGCTTCCCGCTGGAACTCCCATGAGCCCTCCAGTGTGTCCAGTCTCCTTGCAGCAGGAGGTGGTGTGAGCCTGGGCTAGGCTCACTTCTTTTTATTGCTTGCGTTTTCTTCAGTTTTCACTCCTTTAATTTCTTTTCCTGTCTCTTTAATTGGGTTTAAAAAAAAAAAAAAAAAAAAAAAGGGCTTGGGCAGCGAGTGTCTCTGACACGGAGTAGAGGGGCTGAACAGCACTGCTCTTCCCTCCTGGTTCCCTGCCGGCAGCCTCTATCGGCTGCTCTGATCGCTCCTCCAGGACTGTTCGGGGGCAGCATCAGCTCTGCCCGCGGTGCTTGCTTAGACTGTTATTGTCCTGCTCTCGCAGCCAGACACCTCGGCTGCACTCCGGGGTTGCACTGTCTTGCAGCACTCCGGCTCTCTGTTCTTTGCCGTTTCGGTTGACTGCCTCAGTTCTCCACATTTTCGGGGTGAGTGTGCAGTTTCCAGGGCTTCCCTGGGCTCGTGCCTGTTTTTTATTTATTTTGGGCATTTAGGGGTTTTGGCGCCCTTTTTCGCCGTCGCGAAACTCGCGTGGCGGCCATTTTGATTTTTGTTTTTGGCGGTATTTTTCTTTTCTGGTCTTAACTTGCTTTCTTTTTGGGGCGTTTTTGTTTTCCCCTTCGTTTGGGGTCCATTTCTTGCCTTTTCGTTTGCAAAAAACCCCAAAAAAACAACAAAAAACCCCGGAGATTTTTGTCCCGCGGGTTATGAGTGCAGCTGGGCTCTGCTTCTCAGTTTTCTCAGCGAGCCTCCCTTTTTCTCTATCTTCTGCTGCCCTAGTTAGCTGTCAGCAAGCTCTTAATAGAAGATAAAAAAAAATATATATATATATAGATAATAGAGACAACGGAAGCCGGCATAGCTGCACTACCTGCCCCTTCCTCATAATGTCCTCCAAACCGCAATGCCTAGTCTGCGGTTTGCGTAGGCGGTCTGTCTCTGCGGCTGGGTTCTGCTCCAGCTGCGCTGCAGTCTCCTCCGGCGTGGAACTCCAAGAAGACGCCCCCTCTTCGGCGGAGCATGTGGTGGCTTCGCTGTCTTCTGAGGGTGATCTTCCTCCGGGGCCCCTGTTGCCGCTGGTGGCTTCTGGCTCTCCGGCTCCGGGGTCCGGGGTCTCTGGGACACCGGGGGATTCTTCCGTGGCTCTTACGCATTTTTCCCCGGACTTCGTGCTCATTATGCACCAGGCGTTCAAGTTGGGACAGTTGGGCAGATGGCCTGAGGCTTCTTCCTCGGCTGTCGTCTCTCTACCGTCTGTATCGGTGCCGCTGGAGCCACCCTCAAAGGCGGCTAGAAAGTCGCGCCCTGCGGGCATGGTGGCAGACGATTTCGAGGCTCAGGACCTCGAGTTGGAGGCTGACCTTGACGGCAGTGGCGATGACCTGGAAGAGGGTGAAATCCCAGACCCTGAGGACCAGGCTCGCATCGTTCGGGTCTTTCGTAAGGAGGAGTTGGTGCCCCTTATCACGGAGGCCCTGCAGACTCTCAATCTCTCCGCGCCGGCTCCTGGGGAGGCCGATGTTTTAGAGGATCCGCTTATTCAGGCGGTTTGGGATTCTCAAGTGGTCTTCCCTGTTCACCGCGTGGTGGCTCAGATGATTCAGACCGAGTGGAACCATCCGGATGCTGGCTTGAAGGGCATTCGGACGATGCATCGTCTTTATCCATTGAAAGAGGAGGATAAAGAAACTTTCAAGTCTCCTCGAGTTGATGCGGCAGTCTCTGCAGTGACCAAGAAGACCACGATTCCGGTAGAAGGCAGTGCGGCCTTAAAGGACCTTCAGGACAAGAAGGTGGATGGCTTATTGAAGCAGGCTTTCGAAACAAATGCCTTATCATTGCAGGCTTCGATTTGTGCGGCCTGGATTGCTAGAGCTTCTTTGCGTTGGGCTCAGCGTTTGCATCAGAATTCGTCCATTGATCAGCAGGCGTTGCTGGAGGTTGCTCGCCTAGAATCGGGTTCCGCTTATCTGGCGGATGTCCATTATGATTTGATTCGTACCATGGCAAATAGTATGGCTTCGCTGGTGGTGGCGCGCCGGTCCCTTTGGTTGCATAACTGGGCCGCCGATTCTTCTTCCAAGTCCCGCCTTAGCCGGCTTCCCTTTAAAGGTAAGCTGCTCTTTGGGGAGGACTTGGACAAATTGGTGAAGGAGTTAGGTGAGTCCAAGGGTGGACGTCTACCGGAGGACAAACCCAAGTCCGCTAGATCGTTTTCAGCGCCTCGGGGTTCCTTTCGGGACTTTCGGCGCTTTCGGTCGACTCGTCTTTGGACTTCCCAGCGGGGTCGCTTTCCTTCTCGGTCTCAGTCCTTTCGTGGTTTCAGAGGGGCTGGTAGAGGCTTCTCCATCGCTTCCTCCGGGGCCTCCTCTTCCTTTGGTCGCAAGCCGCAATGAGATGAGGCGGGCTCCGGAGGGAATTCCAGTTATCGGTGGACGTCTTCGGAACTTTCTTCCCTCTTGGGCCCACATTACTTCGGACCGTTGGGTCCTCGAGATCGTTCGGGACGGTTATGCGTTGGACTTTGCCATCCCTCCAAAAGATTCCTTTGTCCTCTCGCCCTGCAAAGGGGCGCAGAAGGAGCTCGACATTTGGGCGCCGTTACGGCGCTTGTTAGCGCTGGGAGCCGTTGTCCCGGTCCCGGCGAACGAGCGCGGGCTCGGTCGTTATTCCATTTATTTCGTGGTGCCAAAGAAGGACGGGTTGGTTCGTCCTATTCTCGATCTCAAGGGCGTGCACCGTTGTCTTCGGGTTCCTCATTTCCGGATGGAGACTCTCCGATCCGTCATTGTCGCCGTGCGCAAGGGAGAGTTTTTGACTTCTCTCGATCTCACCGAGGCCTATCTGCATATTCCCATTCGGGCTGGCCATCAGAAGTTTCTTCGCTTTGCGTTTCCTTGGGGTCACTTCCAGTTTCAGGCACTGCCTTTCGGCCTGGCCACCGCTCCTCGCATTTTCACAAAGGTGATGGTGGTGGTCGCGGCGGCCTTACGCAAGGAGGGTGTGCTGGTGCACCCCTATCTCGACGATTGGTTAATCAGAGCGAAGTCCGCGGAGGAAAGTCTACAGGCCACGGACAAAGTGGTGCGTCTGTTACAGGATCTCGGCTGGGTAATCAATTTATCCAAGAGTCAGCTTGTGCCGACTCAGCATCTCGAATATCTGGGGGTTTGTTTCGATACGGCCTTGGGGATCGTGTCTCTCCCGCTTCGCCGTGCCCAGAATTTGCGTCACCTCTTGCGGATGTTCCTAGCGGATCCCGCTCCATCGGCCTGGTGGTACCTCCGAGTGTTGGGAACCATGGCGTCGACCCTGGAAGTGGTTCCTTGGGCCCGGTTTCATATGCGACCTCTTCAGCGGGCCCTGTTGCGTCGTTGGTCTCATCAGTCGGACTCTCTCAGCCGTCGATTGTTGTGTCCCCGCCGGGTACGCCTGGCATTGCAATGGTGGCTATCACCGCTGTCCCTTCAGTCGGGAGCTCCCTTGGAACAGCCTCTCTGGTTGCCGGTCATCACGGATGCGAGTCTCTCTGGTTGGGGGGCCCACTGTCAGGGGTTGTTTGCGCAGGGGACCTGCTCTCCTCTGGAGGCTCGGTGGTCGATCAACCGGCTCGAGCTGCGGGCGATCCGACTAGCGCTGCTTGCCTTCGAGGAGTCAGTCCGCGGTCGAGCGGTTCGTGTTCTGTCGGACAACGCGACGGCGGTGGCGTATGTCAACAGGCAGGGCGGCACAGGCAGCCTGCCCCTGGAGGTCGAGGTGGACGCGCTGTTCACTTGGGTGGAAATCGCGACTCCTGGCTCTTTCGGCAGCGCATATCGCAGGCAAGGACAATGTCATGGCAGATTTCCTGAGTCGTGTAAAAGTAGACGCCGGGGAATGGGAGCTCAACCCGCAGGTTTTGCCCAAATAGTTCATCGGTGGGGTCAGCCCATCATGGATCTCATGGCGACCTTCGCGTCGGCCAAGACGAGTCGTTTCTTCAGCAGGCGAAGGGAACCGATGTCCGAGGGTATCGACGCGCTCCTCCAACCGTGGCCCGTGCGCGCCCTTCTGTATGTCTTTCCGCCGTGGGCTCTCATTGGCAGAGTGGTGCAGAGCATCGAGGCCCAACGCGGAAAGGTTCTGTTAGTAGCTCCAGATTGGCCTCGTCGTCCGTGGTACGCGGATCTGGTGCGTCTGCTCGACGGCGTGCCATGGCGGCTCCCGCCCCTGAAAGATCTTCTAGTGCAGGGGCCTCTGCGCATGCCTCAGGTGGATCGGTTCTCGCTTACGGTATGGCCATTGAAAGGGCTCGGTTGAGAAAGAGAGGGTATTCCCCAGCGGTTATTTCCACCCTTCTGCGTGTGCGGAAACCTTCTACTTCCCTCACCTATATTCGCATTTGGCGGATTTTTGAGGATTGGTGTTCTCGGCATGCGGTCCGGGCTGCTACTTCTTCCATTGCGGTCATTCTTAACTTTTTACAAGACGGTTTCGACAAAGGTCTGGCCGCTAGTTCGTTAAAGGTCCAGATTGCCGCTCTTGCGTGCTACCGCGGCAACATTGACGACGTCTCTCTTTCCTCTCATGTAGACGTTCGGCGTTTTCTCAAAGCTGTATTTCGCTTGCGTCCCTCTCGCAAGGTTGCCTTGCCTCCCTGGGATTTGAACCTGGTTTTACAGGCCTTGACTCGGGCGCCCTTTGAACCTCTTCGCAAGGCCTCTCTGAAGGACTTAACTTTGAAGACCGTTTTCCTTGTGGCCATCTGCTCGGTGCGCCGTGTCTCGGAACTTCAGGCGCTGTCTTGTCGAGCACCCTTTTTATCCTTTCTTAGGGATCGTGTGATTTTGCGGACCGTCCCTTCGTTCTTGCCTAAGGTGGTCTCTCCTTTTCACATTAATCAGCCCGTGGTTTTGCCCGTTTTCTCCTCGGAGTCTTCTTCCGAGGCCGACTCAGTGCTTCATAAGCTTGATGTTCGCGGGTCTTACGTCAGTATATTAAAGTGTCTGCGCTCTTTCGAAAGTCTGATCGTTTGTTCGTGTTGTTTGGGGGCACGCGAAAAGGAGAGGCGGCGGCTAAGGCCTCCATATCTCGGTGGGTTAGGGAGGCCATTGCGTCCGCTTATCTTTTGCAGGGAAAGTCTGCTCCCTTAGAGCTGCGAGCTCATTCCACTAGGGCACAGGCCACGTCTTGGGCGGAGCATAGTCTTGTTTCCCCTCAGGACATTTGTCGAGCGGCAACGTGGTCCTCCCTCCATGCCTTTAGTAAACATTACCGGCTGGATGTGGCAGCGGCTCAGGATACCAGTTTTGGGTCTGCGGTTTTGCGTGCCGCCTGCCAAGACCCCCCCCGTCGGTGACTGCTCTGGTACATCCCGGAAGTAGAGGACTAAACTGGACACCCGCTCAGGAAATGGAAATTACACTTACCTGGTAATTGAAGTTCCTGGAGGGTCCAGTTTAGTCCTCATTCCCACCCGAGATTTTTCTTCTGTTCTGTCTTGGCGGCGCGTTTTGGACGTTTTTTGCTCGGTGGTCAGATGCCTTAATGGCTCCTTCTCAAAGAATTCCAACTAACTAGTTAAGGCGCATGATGGAGTCCATCTCCCTTGGCTAAGCCTTCCAGGGGTTTTCTGCCCTGGGGTTTTTCCCTTTCTCCTTTTTCAGCTTCCCGGTGTTGCCTGTCAGTATGCGGACAGGGTGCGGAAGCAAGGTGCAGCGTTTCAGCCCTCTCGTTTGGGGAGGGGGTTATGTAACATTTTGGGGGGACCTTTTCTAGTTTTTAGACCTTTCCTTAACCTGTTCTGTCTTCAGTCTGCTTTGTTACTAGTTCACTGGAGGGCTCATGGGAGTTCCAGCGGGAAGCAGGCTACGATTCTAAGGATTTGATTGGTCCAGTCTCCTTGCTGCAGGAGGAGGTGCACTACCCCCGGAAGTAGAGGACTAAACTGGACCCTCCAGGAACTTCAATTACCAGGTAAGTGTAATTTCCATTTAAGGAGAGGAATTCCTGGTCTAATGGGAATTGGGTCCTGAATATCAGTCCAGTCCAAGGATAATGGAAAAGCAGACATTTTCTCTTCCCCCTCCCACCATCTTTTAAATCAGCATGTGAGCTTAAAAGAGAGACCACCAAACCCTCAGCAAAATTTTGCCCAGCAAATGCCCTCCTACAGGCAGATTGAAGACTGTTGTTGCAGCACTGCATAAGCCCAACATTATTGAATGGGTTAGTAGTCAAAATCAATGTTAGCTTCTTAACATTCTTCCCCTTAGCTAACCCTACCCCCGAACTGCACATTTTTAACCAGTTAAATGTGTATACCTTGAGTATTTTAGGGGCTTATTTACTAATGTTAAAAACACATATCAGTTAGCCAGTAAGAACTTGAGATTTACTAATGAACACTGCCTAGTACCCAGAAGATCAAGGGTTCAATTCCCACTGGCACTCCTTGTGACCTTGGACAAGTCACTTTATTCTCCATTGCCTCGGAAGAAAAGGCTGGCAATCTACTTCCGGTGATACATTGCCAAGAAAACCCAGAGGCAGCTGGGTCGCTGTGAGTCAATACTGACTTAATGGCACTAAAAAAAAAAAACCAAACACTGGACTTTTTAAGTTCTTATGGTTATTGCTGTTTTATTATAGTTATGCTGCTCTCAGTCTGGAAAATCTACTTATAAAATATATTTTGCTTTTGTACATGATTGATTAGCTGTGCCGTTTCTATAATGGGTTCTTTGCTTTCTACACAATATTCTTCTGGGGGGACATTCAATGTGATTAACATGGTTAGCAGACTTGCTAACGGTGTTAATCGCGGTCACCAGGATATTCAGCGGCAGTAATGCGATTAGTGCTGCTGAATATCGCCGGGTGCCGCCAGTACAGTCCTGAAGCTAACAGGCGAGCCTCAGGGCGTTGCATAGGTGCAATGGAGGTGGCACAGCAATGTTGAGCTGCTGCCTGGTTATCTCGCCACAGAAGCTGAATATTGCCGCTGCCCAGTTAGTTTCCTGCTTTCCTGGCTAACCCAGTTATTCAATGCCACTGGCGACGGGTCCTCCTGTGCAATAGATATAATCAGAAAAGAGACTTAAGAGGCACTGCAGTTACCTGGTTTATTACTATTGTTTCTTTTTATAATATCGGAGAGGATTTACAACATTTTGCAGGATATGATGTGTGTTGAGCGGGTCATGTTTATAGGCAACTTCCATCTGGTCACATTAGCCTCCTGAGACATCTAAATATAAATGAATTTTTTCCATAGGTGTGTATGAGGTTTAGTGCTGGTAAGTGCCTGAAATAATTGAGTTTAAAATATGTAAAGTGTCACCTATGATGCATGACAGTGTTGCAGATTGTTTACTGAGAAATTCATTTTTATGTGTATGGGAAGGCATTATTTGTCAATAAGAGTATACTAGCATGGTTCAGATCTGTATGCCCAGTGTCTTCTCATGTTAACCTTCACTTCCCTTTCAAAAAAAAATAGTTAGTTCTAGCTATGCCACTGCTTTTACTCCTGCAAAAACTATATATAAGGATCTGGCCTTCCATACTGGAGCCATGCCTGCACAGAAGATATAAGTACTGGACACAGGGCTGGCACTGCCATTAGGCAAACGAGGTGGTTGCCTAGAGCGTCAGCTCTCTGAGGGTGTGTATTGCCGCCACTGTCACCCCTTTCTGGAAATGACAGTGGTAGCAATAGTCACAAACAGCACCACGGTGTTTACATGGAAATTACACTTACCTGGTAATTGAAGTTCCTGGAGGGTCCAGTTTAGTCCTCCACATCTGGGTAGTGCACCTCCTCCTGCAGCAAGGAGACTGGACCAATCAACTCTTTAGAACCGTAGCCTGCTTACTGCTGGAACTCCCATGAGCCCTCCAGTGAACTAGTAACAAAGCAGACTGAAGAAAGAACAGATTAAGGAAAGTACAGAAAACCAGAAAAGCACTCACAGAGGCGGTGCAGAACCCCCTCCCCAAACGAGAGGGCTGAAACGCTGCACCATGCTTCAGTTCCCGGTCCCGAATACCGACCGTCAACACCGGAAGCTGAGGAAACAGAAAGCAAAAAGAGAAGACCGAGAACAAACTCGAGGGAACGAAAATCCATGGGACGGTAACCCAAGGGTGATGGTCCCCTCTGTTTTTTTTTTTTGTTTTTTTTTTTTGCGTAGGATTCTTCAAGGTAACCGACAGCAGAGTAGAACGGGCAAAGCGCGCCGCCAAGACTGAGCAAATAGAAAATTCCGGGCGGGAAGGAGGACTAAACTGGACCCTCCAGGAACTTCAATTACCAGGTAAGTGTAATTTCCATTTCCTGAGCGGCTGTCCAGTTTAGTCCTCCACATCCGGGATGTACCAGAGCAGTCAACAACGGGGGGGGGTCTTGGCACGCGGCGCGCAAGACCGCAGACCCAAAACTGGTATCCCGAGCCGCTGCCACATCCAAACGGTAATGTTTACTAAAGGCATGGAGGGAGGACCACGTCGCCGCTCGACAAATTTCCAGTGGAGAAACGAGACCATGCTCCGCCCAAGACGTGGCCTGCGCCCTAGTGGAATGAGCTCGCAACCCCAAGGGCACAATCTTCCCCTGCAGAAGATACGCCGAGGAGATTGCCTCCTTAATCCACCGAGAAATGGAGGCTTTGGCCGCCGCTTCCCCTTTCCGCGGACCCCCAAACAGCACGAACAAACGATCCAACTTTCGAAAAGGCGCGGACACCTTGAGATACTGACGTAGGACCCGACGCACATCAAGCTTATGAAGTACCGAGCCGGACTCTGAAGACGATCCTGGAGCGAAAACCGGCAAAACTACGGGTTGATTCACGTGAAAGGGAGACACCACTTTAGGCAAGAAAGAAGGAACCGTCTGCAAAATTACCCTATCGCTAAGAAAGGATAAAAAGGGAGCTCTACAAGAAAGCGCCTGAAGTTCAGAGATACGACGCGCCAAGCAGATGGCAACGAGAAAGACTGCCTTCAATGTCAAGTCCTTTACAGATGCACGGTGGAGCGGCTCAAAGGGCGCCCGAGACAAAGCCTGTAGCACCAGGTTCAAATCCCAGGGTGGCAAGACAACCCTGCGAGAAGGACGCAACTGAAACACAGCTTTGAGAAAACGCCGAACGTCCGCATGGGAGGAAAGAGGGACGTCGTGAATCTTGCCGCGATAGCACGCCAGAGCGGCAATCTGGACCTTTAACGAGCTTGCGGCCAGACCCTTGTCAAAACCATCCTGCAAAAAACTAAGAATGACCGCAATGGAAGAAGTGGCAGCCCGGACCGCATGCCAGGAACACCAATCCTCAAAAATCCACCAAATCTGAACATAAGTGAGGGAGGTAGACGGCTTCCGCACCCGCAGCAGGGTGGAAATAACCGCTGGGGAATACCCTTTCTTCCTCAACCGAGCCCTTTCAATGGCCATACCGTATGCGAGAACCGATCCACCTGAGGCATGCGCAGAGGCCCCTGCATCAGGAGATCCACTAGGGAAGGAAGGCGCCACGGCATGCCGTCGAGCAGCCGCACCAGATCCACGTACCACGGGCGGCGTGGCCAATCCGGCGCCACTATCAGGACCGTTCCGCGGTGGGCCTCGATGCGCTGAACTACTCTGCCAATCAGAGCCCACGGCGGAAAGACATACAGAAGCTCGAACTCGGGCCACGGTTGGAGAAGGGCATCGATACCCTCGGACATTCGTTCCCGTCGCCTGCTGAAGAAACGACTCGTCTTGGCCGTTTCGAACGTCGCCATGAGATCCATGATGGGCGGACCCCACCGACGAACTATTTGAGCAAAAACTGTGGGTGCAACTCCCACTCGCCGGCGTCTATTCGCACACGACTGAGAAAATCTGCCATGACATTGTCCCTTCCAGCGATATGCGCTGCCGAAATGGCCAGGAGACGCTTTTCCACCCAAAGAAAAAGCGTGTCCGCCTCGACTTCCAGGGGCACGCTGCCTGTGCCGCCCTGCCGGTTGATGTAC
This sequence comes from Ichthyophis bannanicus, assembly GCA_033557465.1. Classification (NCBI taxonomy): domain Eukaryota; kingdom Metazoa; phylum Chordata; class Amphibia; order Gymnophiona; family Ichthyophiidae; genus Ichthyophis; species Ichthyophis bannanicus. Next base: position 13,614,478 of record CM066046.1, on the reverse strand, counting down.
GCCACCGCTGTCGCAAACACGAACCGCTCGGCCTCGGACTGACTCCTCGAAAGCTTGAAGCGCTAGCCGAATTGCCCGCAGCTCGAGTCGGTTGATCGACCACCGAGCCTCCTGCGGAGACCATGTCCCCTGTGCAAACCGAACCTGGCAGTGGGCTCCCCAGCCGGAGAGACTCGCATCCGTGATGACCGGCAACCAGAGGGGCTGCTCCAAGGGTGCTCCCGTCCGAAGCGATAGCGGGGACAGCCACCATTGTAAGGCCATCCGAACCCGAAGGGGACACGCCAAGCGGCGGTTGAGAGAGTCCGACTGATGGGACCAACGACATAGCAGCGCACGCTGAAGAGGTCGCATATGAAATCGGGCCCACGGAACTACTTCCAGAGTCGACGCCATGGTTCCCAATAAGCGGAGATACCACCAGGCCGAAGGAGCGGGGTCCGCCAGGAACACCCGCAGGAGCTGACGCAAACTCTGGACCCGGCGATCCGGGAGAGACACTATCCCTGTGACCGTATCGAAACAAACACCCAGATATTCGAGATGTTGAGCCGGCACCAGCTGACTCTTGGAGACGTTGATCACCCAGCCGAGATTCTGCAGAAGACGAACGACTTTGTCCGTGGCCTGCAAACTCTCTTTCGCGGACTTCGCTCTTATCAGCCAATCGTCGAGGTATGGGTGCACCAGAAGGGGGTCCTTGCGCAAGGCCGCCGCGACTACTACCATCGCCTTGGTGAAAATGCGAGGCGCGGTGGCTAGGCCGAAGGGTAGTGCTTGGAACTGAAAGTGACCCCAGGGAAACGCGAATCGGAGATACTTCTGATGAGCGGGCCGAATGGGAATATGTAGATAAGCCTCGGTGAGATCCAGAGAAGTCAAGTACTCTCCCTGTCGCACGGCGACAATGACGGAACGGAGAGTCTCCATCCGGAAATGAGGTACTCGGAGACAGCGATTCACGCCCTTGAGATCGAGAATAGGGCGTACGGAGCCGTCCTTCTTTGGCACCACGAAATAAATGGAGTAACGACCGAGTCCGCACTCGTTTCGCAGGAACTGGGATGACGGCACCCAGCGCTAACAAGCGTTCCAAGGTCAGCCGAATGTCCAGTTCCTTCTGCGACCCTTTGCAGGGAGAGAGGACAAAGGAATCTCTTGGAGGGATGGCAAAGTCCAACGCATAACCGTCCCTGACGATCTCGAGGACCCAACAGTCCGAAGTAATGTGGGCCCAAGAGGGTAGAAAGTTCCGGAGACGTCCGCCGATAACTTGAACCCCCTCCGAAGCCCGCCTCATTTCATTGCGGTTTGCGACTAAAGGAAGAGGAGGCACCGGAGGAAGCGATGGAGAAGCCCCTACCAGCCCCCCGGAAACCACGAAAGGACTGAGTCCGAGACGCAAACCGGCCTCGCTGGGAATTCCAAAGGCGGGTCGACCGAAAGCGCCGAAAATCCCGAAAGGAACCCCGAGACGCTGGAAAAGCTCTAACCGACTTGGGCTTGTCCTCCGGAAGCCTTCCACCTTTGGACTCCCCCAAGTCTTTCACCAACTTGTCCAAGTCCTCCCCAAAGAGCAACTTACCCTTAAAGGGAAGTCGGCTAAGGCGAGACTTGGAAGAAGAGTCGGCGGCCCAGTTACGCAACCAAAGGGACCTGCGCGCAACCACCAACGAAGCCATACTATTCGCCATGGTACGGATCAAATCATAATGGACATCTGCCAGATAAGCGGAACCCGACTCTAGGCGAGTAACCTCAAGCAATGCCTGTTGGTCTAGGGAAGAATTCTGACGCAAGTGCTGAGCCCATCTCAAAGAAGCTCTAGCAATCCAGGCCGCACAAATCGAAGACTGTAGCGATAAAGCATTTGTCTCGAATGCTTGCTTCAATAAACCATCCACTTTCTTGTCTTGAAGATCCTTCAAGGCAGCACTGCCTTCCACCGGAATAGTGGTCTTTTTGGTCACCGCAGATACTGCTGCATCAACTCGAGGAGACTTGAATTTCTCTTTATCCTCGTCCTTCAACGGATAAAGACGATGCATCGTCCGGATGCCCTTCAAGCCAGCGTCCGGATGGTCCCACTCGGTCTGTATCATCTGAGCTACCACCCGGTGAACAGGGAAGACCACCTGAGAGTCCCGAACCGCCTGAATAAGGGGATCCTCCAACACATCGGCCTCCCCCGGAGCCGGCGCTGAGAGATTGAGAGTCTGAAGGGCTTCCGTGATAAGGGGAACCAACTCCTCCTTACGAAAGACCCGAACAATTCTAGCCTGATCCTCAGGGTCTGGAATTTCACCCTCTTCAAGGTCATCGCCACTGCCTTCAAGGTCAGCATCCAGCTCAAGGTCTGGAACATCAAAATCTTCATGCACCAAGCTAGCAATGCGCGACTTCTTAGCCGCCTTGGAGGGCGGTTCTAGCGGAACTGATACAGACGGCAGAGGGACGAGAGCTGAGGGAGAGGACTCAGGCCACTTGCCCAACTGCCCCAACTTGAACGCCTGGTGCATAATGAGCACGAAATCTGGAGAAAAATGTGTCAGAGCAGAAGAAGCATCCCCTTGTTCCACAGAGACTCCGGACCCCGGAGCCTGAGAGCCAGTAGCCACAGGCGGCAACAGAGGCCCCGGAGAAAGATCACCCTCAGTAAACAGCGGAGTCACCAGATGCTCTGCTGAAGAAGGGGAGTCCCCCTGATGTTCCATGTCGGAGGAGACTGCAGCACAGCTGGAGCAGAATCCAGCGGCAGAGACGGACCGCCTACGCAAACCGCAGACTAGGCATTGTGGTTTGGAGGACATTTCTTTTTTTCTTTTTTTACAGGCAACCAGGGGCGCAACTGTAGAAAGGATAGAAATAGTGCACGCTGAGACAGCCGAGGATCAAGTGCCCAGCCGCACACAGACCCCGCGGACTCAAACCCCTTTTTTTTTTTGAAACGAAAACAAAAAAGAAATAGTCAGAAAATGCCCAAAACTGAAGGGAAGGCAAAAACGCTACGAAATTAAAGGTATGGAAAGCCAGCAAAGGCAATTACCGCCAAAAATTAAAATCCAAAATGGCCACCGCGAGCGAGACGCGCCGGAGAAAAAAAGGGCGCCAAAAAACAAAAAATCCAAAAAATTCCAAAAATAAAGGAAAAGCACCAACGAGCAAAAAACCCCGAAGAAAGAACACTTACCCTGTAAATTTGGAAAAGCAAACGATCAGACAGGCGCTCAGCCGGACCGGAGAAAAGCAGAAAACCGGAGTGCTGAAGGGCAGACAAGCACCGGATCGCAGCCGGAGTGCCTGGCCGCGTGTTCAGGGCAATAGAAAGGAAGAAGAAGCGCCGCGGGTATGCTGATCCTGCCCCCGAACAGTCCTGGGGGAGCGATCAGAGCAGCCGATAGAGACTGCAGGCAGGGAACCAGGGGGGAAGAGCAGTGCCGTTCAGCCTCTCCACTGTGTGTCACTGACACTCGCTGCCAAATCCTTTTTTTTTTTTTTTTTAAACCCAATTAAAGAGACAGTAGCCAGGAAAAAGAAGTAAAGTAAATTAAAGTAAATGAAACTGGAGAAAACACAAGCAATAACAAGAAGTGAGCCTAGCTCCAGGCTCACACCACCTCCTGCTGCAAGGAGACTGGACACACTGGAGGGCTCATGGGAGTTCCAGCAGTAAGCAGGCTACGGTTCTAAAGAGTTGATTGGTCCAGTCTCCTTGCTGCAGGAGGAGGTGCACTACCCGGATGTGGAGGACTAAACTGGACACCCGCTCAGGAACTTCAAGCTTCTGCCCCTCTTACTCTCAATGCCGACTTCCTCACCTTTCGGGCAAAAGTGAAGTAGGGCCTGTAGAGATACGAACACGGGTAAGGCGGCAATAAGAGAAAGGATGCAGAAGGCTCAGGGTGAGATGTCCTCATTGTTCAGTTCTGGGGATTGTGCAGCTGAAGCTGTTGCTGTTTTCCAGCTTCGGGTATGTGTGAGGAGATAAAGATGTGAGTGTTACATTCACAGCTATCATGAAATCCCCTGTGCACATCAGGCCCATATTTAGGCATAGGCAACATAGGCAGCAGTCTAGGGTGCCAAATTCTGATGGCTTCTGTATCTTGGGGCAAGCAACCACCCTCGCTAATGCTTTCTGCTCCTGCCTATGGGTCCTGCTAACATTACTGCAGCGAAGCAAGTAACAGATTTCTCCAAAGTGTCAGGCAGAGTAAGGCTTGTGAAAATAAAGATAAAGGTGTCTCTCACTTTCAAATTAATCATAAGATTGTGTGAGTTTGGAAAGCTTTTAAATTATTTTATTTGTATATTTTTAAAAAATCTATCCATAATGTTGAATCCTTGGCATCTGTGGTGCTATACAGCTACTCTCGTAAAACAAATTTATTTGATGAGGTATTTGTGAGGGTTGAGGGTGACGGGGAGGGGGGGGGGGAGATTGACTGCTTTGGGCTACCTCCTTATCCTTCTGCTTGCTTTAGCTAAATGTAATGGAGTTGTTTTTCAGTTTCTGTTTTTCATGCTACTGTAGACTGCTTTGATTGTTAATAGAAAAATGCTATATCAAGAAACAAATAAACCATAATGAACCACTGGGATAACCTGGCCTGAGTATCAAAGCCGAGTGTTACAACAACATCAGGCTTCAAGGCTGGAGTCACTAGCGGGGACAGATCTTGCGGAAACCCCAAACTTCAATGTGCAAGGGAAGGGTAGATTTCTGGAAGTCACCGTACAAATCTTAGCGACTGGGAAGATTATTGGCCAGCGTGGTTACTTGCCTTAGAAAGGTGCCTGAGTTGTGGCATCTGTCTATGTGACCCTGGGCACATTTCCCCCCTCACCAGCAGCTCTCTTGTGATTGGCACAGTGGAACGAACTGTGCAGTACCTGCAAACGCTGCAGTGTTTCAGTGTCCCGAGCTGAGAGGCTTATACAGGCTTAGGCATTTGTGGTCTTGTGGAGAAGTTGAAGTGTGGAAGTAAGAGCGTCAGAAGTGTTGCACTGCTGCAATGTGATATGGAAAAGAGACTAAAAGCTGAGAGAGGATAAGGCAGTGTGGAAAAGGGAAGAGTGATGAGGTAGGTAGTAGTGTGTTGAAAAGCAAAGCTTTGTATGAGAGCTCCTGCTTTTGCAGGCAGGTTCGGGAGTTCCATTCCCATGTATGGGGCCGTTTGTGACCCCGACTGCTGGGAATTGAAGTGGGTGCTGCAGCTACCATCACGTATGAGATGAGTCACGGATGAGACTGAAAGAAATGCTGGACTGGGAGCAGGGGCGGCCCAAGGGGGGTGCGGGGCCATGTGCGGAGACTCGGTGCGGGGCCTCATTTGCATAATTATTTGCATAATGTTACCATATACTAACTTTTAGTAAACATGCCTCTTAATGAGTGTATGGATAAAGAAAGACTAAAAGATTTCTACATTACTATAATCCAGTGCCAACCGCCAGACACATTTGGAACTACTACAAACACTGCCCATTTAGAACCCATAGCAAACCCGCCATATCCTGACAGCATTACCAGGACTCACAAAGCACCATACCCTACCTATCAAAAGGAAACATGCAAATATTAAACCAATACATTTCAGAGAACAACAATACATGACCTACTGGGGAAAGAGAACAAGTGGCAATGTCAAATAGGAATTATATAAACAGAACACCTCAGCTCAGTTACACATGCAGAACATAGACCATCACCAAACAAGGAATCACAATTTAGAAACAGGAAGACAATAATTAAACTGGGAATCCCAAAAGCCAAAACTTGGAATGTACAACACTGTAGAAATAAAACTATACATTAATTTGCTCTTGTACTAAACAAAGTGCAGACGTTAATGAAGCACATTTACCAGAGCTGACATATTCCAATTAATAAATTCAAAATAAAGAGATATTTTTCTACCTTTTGTGTATTTTTTTTTCAGCTGCAATTGCTCCAGCCACTTTCTTCTGGTTTCTTCGTGTGTTCTGCTAACTCTTCATCGTCTGCTGTCCATTTGTCCTTTCTTCTCTCTTCTAGTTTTTTTCCATTCTCTCTCTACATCTGCTTTAACATACTAATCTTTCTCCTTTTGCTCTTTCCTCATTCCTATTTCATCCACTCAAATTTTACCCCTCCATCCTTAATCCCCACTTACTCTCCCAATACCCGGCCAATTGTAGATTTTTTATCCCTCCCACACAAAATATTTTCCCCTCTCCATTTTACTCTCCCACCCCCATCCCATTCTAATCCTCCCCCAACATCAGCTCCCTTCTAGTTCCAGCCTCACCCAGCATCCATTCTCTTCTAGTCCCTGCATCAGCCCATTTCCAGTCCTAGCAACCCCCCAACCCAATACCAGTCCTAGCCCCCCATCAACCCACTTCCAGTCCTAACCCCCATCACCCCATTTTCAGTTTAAGCCCCCCCTATAACCCATTACCAGTCCTAACCCCCCATCAGCCCACTTCCAGTCCTTACCCCATCAACCCATTTCCAGTCAGCCCCCCATAGCCCATTGCCAGTCCTTACCCCCCCCCCATCAGCCCACAGCCCATTACCAGTCCTAACCCCATCAGCCCATCTCAAGTCCTAACCCCTCCCCATCAGCCCATTTCCTGTCCTAGCCCCCCCATAGCCCATTATCAGTCCTAACCCCCCCCATCGCCCATTACCCGTCCTAACCCCATCAGCCCACCTCCTGTGTTAACCCCCCCATCAGCCCATTTCCAGTCCTAGCCCCCCCCCCCATCATAACCCATTACCAGTCCTACATAAGAACATAAGATATGCCATACTGGGTAAGACCAAGGTCCATCAAGCCCAGTATTCTGTTTCCAACAGTGGCCAATCTAGGTCATATGTACCTAGCAGTTTCCCCAAGAGACGCAGGTTCCACAATGCTTGTACTGGGTCAAGCATGGATATCCTGGGCCCCTTCTTAATAATGGTTTATGGACCTTTCCTCCAGGAACTTGTCCAAACCCTTTTTAAACCCAGCTACACTAACAGCCTTTACTACATCCTCCGGTAACAAATTCCAGAGTTTGATTACACGTTGAGTGAAAAAATATTTTCTTTTATTAGTCTTAAATAGTTTACCCTGTAGCTTCATTGCATGTCCCCCTAGTCTTTCTATATTCTGATAAGGTAAACAATCAATCTACGTTTACCTGTTCCACTCCGTTCATTAATTTATAGACTTCTATCATATCTCCCCTCAGCCGTCTCTTTTCCAGGTTAAAGAGCCCTAACCTTTTCAGCCTTTCTTCATAGGAGTATCCTTCCATCCCCTTTACCATTTTGGTGGCTCTTCTCTGAACCTTTTCTAAAATCGCTATATCCTTTTTAAGATACGGTGACCAGAATTGCACACAATATTCAAGGTGTGGTCTCACCATGGAACAGATAGAGGTATCTCTTGTTCTATTTTCCATTCCTTTCCTTATGATACCTAGCATTCTATTTGCTCTCTTGGCCGCCGCTGCACACTGGGCTGAGGGTTTTAACATGTTATCCACAATGACGCCTAAATCTTTTTCCTGGGTGGTGGTTCCTAATGTGGAACCTTGCATCGTGTAACCATAGTTTGGGTTGTTCTTCCCTAGGAGCATAACCTTGCACTTGTCCACATTAAATTTCATCTGCCATTTTGATGCCCAGTCTTCCAATTTATCAAGATCCTCTTGCAATTTTCCACAATCCTCTTGGGTTTTAACAACTTTAAATAGTTTTGTGTCATCTGAAAATTTGATAACCTCACTCGTTATTCCCTTTTCCAGGGCCTCACAGGCTCATCTGTTAAGCCGGCTCCGGAAGCTAATATGTATGTATGTGACATTATTTTTCTATAGGAATGTACGCACATCCTTAACTTCCAAGAATTATCCCATGGAAAATGCAAGCACCTTTACTCCTGCTATTTAATACACACAAATGATGCTCAAATCTTTATGGGCATACTTTGGAAAACTGAGGTGTATGTGCGTGTCCAAATCCCCTGCTAGCTCTACCTCTAGGAATGCTCTGCTCATTGTGGTTAAAAGTATGACTGAAATGGCATCATGCACTCACTTTTATCCACATGTAAGCCAGAAAGCATTTAAAGAAGACATTTCTGTGCACCTAAAGAGCTTTTAAATTTGCCCCTCTATGGATGCCATAGTTATGTCACCACATCTCGTCTCCACCGCTAGTAGTGCTGTGTCCTGATTGATGTTGACTCTGAGAAGCTGATCCATTTTGGCTTTTGTGACTGTGCATCTATAGGCTTCTAGTCCCAGTTTCATTAATAATAAGTTTGGAAGGTAGGAATGCCATCAGTGAGGTTTGCAATCCTCAACCCCGGCAATATTACCTTTTCCCCACTGGATACTAGAACAGCAGCAAGTACAATTTCATAGATGCAATGGGGCAAATCCAGAACTGCAGAACTGGATCAGACAAGCAGTCGGGAGTTTGAGGAATGTGCCTTTCTCCTTCTAGTCCTGCCAGTCTTGTTCAAATTCATCTTCTTCCTTCCCATCTCGTGCACTGCTAATTTATTAAAAGCCTTTGGCCCGGACCTCCCCCTCTACCTCTACCTGACTGTCTTCTGCGGCGCTGCCTGGGGGCTGGACGCTTTATATGGCACGATCCTCGGCTCCCAGCTCTGCGCGCTGTCCGTCCCCAAACCCACTGGGACCGAGTTGGGTTTTCGGGCCGCGTTGAGGGGGCCCTGCTGCCGCGACACCTCCTCGGCTCCCGGACTCCGCGCCCCGCACGGCTCTTCCACCCAGGTGACGCTCAGCAGGCTGAGAGTGAAGCCCAGGGAGATGCCGACCACCACCGGCCCCACAGGGCGCATGAAGGACAGCACCATGGGGAGGCGCATGGCTGCCGCGGGGCTCGGCAAGCCCCTCCGTGCCGGCTTTGAGATTCGCGTCTCTGTTAAGCCTGCAGGGGCAGATGGGAAATTTCCTATCAGCCCCTGCGGGCTTAACAGAGACGCGAGGGAGACACTCTCCCTTCGCGAATCTCAAAGCCGGCACAGAGGGAGGAAGGGAAGGACTCAGCCGGGCAGAGGAGGCCCCGCGGGACACTCCATTCTGCTGCTGCCGCGGCGGCAGCGGCCAGCTTTTTTTTTTTTTTCAATGTTGAAAAAAAGCAGAATGTTCTTTGCGCGGGGCCCCCTGAAACGCGGGGCCCTGTGCAAAAAACATTCTTGCTCAATGGACGGGCCGGCCCTGACTGGGAGCCTCCTCCAGGAATTGGCAACCTCACTAGATATTCACTGATTGGTTGACAGGCATGCTCTGGGTAAAGTACGTGCAAAACAGCAGTACATTCACACTTTCAAGCAGAAATCAAAGGCTGCATTGCTTGGATGACGTCCAGACTCTCCCAGTAGCATAGATGAGGCTTCTGGGCCTTTATTCTAAGATTCTCCTGTAGCCGGTGTACTCAGCTCTCCTATTTTATCTTCAGGGAAAACTCATTGGTTTCAATTTCTGATGCTTTCTGGCAGCTGGAAACAATCACTCTTCCTCTTGGATCATGAGCCTTGGCAGGAGCTGGAGATTTGCCTGGGAGAAATTAGGTTTTCTTGCCTGAGAGAGTGCCCTAATGTGCATAGGAACCAGAGGATTTGCATATTTCCCCCTCATTAGTACCTCAGTAGGTCTGTGAAAAGCACCTGTATACTTTTATGGGCATAGATGGGCAAATATTCAGCACAGTGTAGCTCTTACTACAGTTTTCTGAAAATCCAGGAAATCTTTTGTGTGACAATGTTTACCTTAGTAGCGCTATTGGAAATAACTCTCTCCGACTATCTAATACATACTCTCTTATACTTTCAAACTCTTGCACGGTGATATAAAATCTTCATGATGTTGTTGTTGAACTACTTCCCTCCCTCAGAAGCAGCCATGCTGGCAAGAATGCAATAGATGACATCACTGCAACCTGAACCTGTGTGTGTGATGTCATTGTTGACCTTCCTGACAACTGAGCTTCCCGAGGGAAGCTGCATATAGAGTTTCCACAGCTTGTAAGTTACAGGGGCTTTGACATGGTGCCCAGACCATGGTAAGTGGAACTTTCTTGGACTTTGTGCTCTCATAGGCTTCTAGACTTTACCCAGCCATCTTTATCATATGGTATCTTTTCCCGAATTGCTAATATGTTCCTGTCACAGAATCCTTTCTCAGTGAATACACTGCTTTTCCATCTTGCATGTGCAGGGACAAGCCCTTCATTTTACTATAGTTTTAAAAGACTCATATTTTGTTCTGTCTCTCCTACAAAAAATTCGGCCCATTCTGAGCATTTCGGAGGGATTTTTTTACATGCTTCTAATTGCATGCACATATCTCTGAGATCAGCCATTAAATTGTATCTGACGACTGGCCAGCCTTAGCTATTCCTTCATTCTTTATTTTGCACAGATACCGAGGCTTGGATATATATACTTAACTTATGTAAAATCAGTGCCTCTTCTTTACAAACAAGATTTAATCCTGCCATTAGCTGAACCTCTCACCACAGCAACCACACACAAAGTTGTTTCTTTGGTAGCTGCCTTACTCTTTTCTGGGATATACTTTAATTTGAAACGAAATAAACAATTGCAAGAAATTTATTATTTTATTTCCTTTTGTTTTTAAAATGAAATGAAAAGAAAACAAATACACTTTCGTTTATTTTTTGTTTTGTTTTCAAGATACACAAAAGCATAGCAACCAAAACCATCCCTTTTCCTCTGGCAAACCCCCCCCCCCCCCCCCCGTGCTGTCAAAAAAACCAAACATATCCTTGGGCCTTCTCTACCTTTGCCATCCCTCTAGGCCCCTTCCCAATCTTTTTTTTAAGGTTGAAATAGGGGAAGGAGTGATCTCCAGTCACTCCTGCACCATTGAGAGGACTCCTGAGAAGCACATAAATAAACCCAGCTACACTAACAGCCTTTACTAGATCCTCCGGTAACAAATTCCAGAGTTTGATTACACGTTGAGTGAAAAAATATTTTCTTTTATTAGTCTTAAATAGTTTACCCTGTAGCTTCATTGCATGTCCCCTATTCTTTCTATATTCTGATAAGGTAAACAATCGATCTACGTTTACCCGTTCCACTCCGTTCATTAATTTATAGACTTCTATCATATCTCCCCTCAGCCGTCTCTTTTCCAGGTTAAAGAGCCCTAACCTTTTTAGCCTTTCTTCATAGGAGTATCCTTCCATCCCCTTTACCATTTTGGTGGCTCTTCTCTGTACCTTTTCTTAAATTGCTATATCCTTTTTAAGATACGGCGACCAGAATTGCACACAATATTCAAGGTGCGGTCTCACCATGGAACGATATAGAGGCATTATAATATCTTTTGTTTTATTTTCCATTCCTTTCCTTATCATACCTAGCATTCTATTTGCTCTCTTGGCCGCCGCTGCACACTGGGCCGAGGGTTTTAACATGGTATCCACAATGACACCTAAATCTTTTTCCTGGGTGGTGGTTCCTAATGTGGAACCTTGCATCGTGTAACCATAGTTTGGGTTGTTCTTCCCTAGGTGCATAACCTTGCACTTGTCCACATTAAATTTCATCTGCCATTTTGATGCCCAGTCTTCCAATTTATCAAGATCCTCTTGCAATTTTCCACAATCCTCTTGGGTTTTAACAACTTTAAACAGTTTTGTGTCATCTGCAAATTTGATAACCTCACTCGTTATTCCATTTTCCAGGTCATTTATGAATATGTCAAAAAGCAGCGGACCCAGCACAGATCCCTGGGGTACACCACTATTCACCTTTCTCCATTGGGAAAATTGGCCATTTAGCCCTACCCTCTGCTTTCTATCTTTTAACCAGTTCCTGATCCACAATAGTACACTGCCTCCTATCCCATGACTCTTTAGTTTTGCCAAAAGTCTCTGATGAGGGACCTTGTCAAAGGCTTTCTGAAAGTTCAGATACACAATATCAACCGACTCACCTTTGTCCACCTGTTTATTCACTCCTTCAAGAAAACATAACATATTAGTAAGACAAGATCTTCCTTGTCTAAAGCCATGTTGGCTGTCTCCCATTAGGTTGTGACTATCTACATGCTGAGTAATTTTATTCTTTATGATGGTTTCTACCATTTTTCCCGATACTGACGTGAGGCTCACCGGTCTGTATTTTCCCGGATCACCCCTGGAACCCTTTTTAAAAATTGGTGTTACATTGGCGATCCTCCAATCTTCAGGTATTAGAGATGATTTTAATGATAGTTCACAGATTACTGATAGCAGTTCTGCAATCTCATATTTCAGTTCTTTCAACACCCTTGGATGTATACCATCCGGCCCAGGTGATTTGCTACTCTTCAGTTTATCTAATAGTTGTAAGACATCTTCCCGATGTATCGATATTTCCTTCAATTCTTCTGCACCTTTAAATACCACTTATAATGATGTGCTTATAAAAGGAAAGGGAAGAATCAAGAGTTGATGCCAAGGTACCGAAGGGATGAACTGAGCAATATACAAATGCCAAACAAAACAGGAGCTACTGAAGGACAAGAAGCACCGAAGGCGAACCATATAGCGGCAGATTTGGTGGTTCGACTCCATTCATCATTTTATAGACCTCTATCATATCTCCCCTCAGTCGTCTCTTTTTCAAGTTGAAGAGCCCTAACCTTGTAAGACTTTCCTCACAGGGATATCCTTCCATCCCCTTTACCATTTTGGTTGTTCTTCTCTGTACCTTTTCTAATTCTCTATATCCTTTTGAAGATATGGTGACCAGAATTGTACACAATATTCAAGGTGTGGTCGCACCATGGAGTGATACAGAAGCATTATATCCTTGGTTTTATTGTCTATTCCTTTCCTTATGATTCCTAGCATTCTATTTGCTTTCTTGGCCGTGGCTGCACACAGAGCGGAGAGTTTTAACGTACAATCCACAATGATGCTCCCTTTCCTGAGTGTTGATTCCTAATGTGGAACCTTGCATTGTGTAACTGTAGTTTGGGTTGCAGTTCCCTAAGAGCGCGATTCCATATGTGCACGCCCAGCCCGCGGATACATCTAAATCAACAACAGGTCCCCTTTGAAACTAATTCCATATCCACAGCTCTGGACATGCCTGTGGATCCGGAATCGGGGAGATGGACGTGTTCGGCGGGCATGTGCAAGCGCTATTCAACCAGTCCCATGCCTTGGACAAGGGTAAACATTTTGGATGTCCCCACACCTACCATATTCTGAAATTTTATATGTTTCGGATCCTGCCCATACCTGTGATGGGCCCATGGACACCACGCCCCTCTGGAAAAATGTGCATCTCCTAAGCTGCTCACCACAGACAGTAGTTTGCTGATGCACACTAGATAGAAATACCAATGAGAAATGACAGCTGCTGCAATCTAGACTCATATACGAATCCCCCTCATGCCTTGAAAAGTGCTAGGTATGCCCAGTGCAACCCAATATGGTATACCAAAATGTAAATGTGAACATATAGGTCAGGACATACCTTGCATCAAATGGTACATGGCATTAGGAACCAGCCCCAATGATTCCTGCTCTGGTCATCTCTACAAACACGTCTTAAACTGCTAGAGATGGACCCTCACCAAGTGCACAAAACCCCGAACTAACCTTGCAGGTCCCCAAAGGATGAGTAATATTGCTGAACAACAAATGTACGCCCGTTTCGTGCCTACGATCTATAAGTGCATTCACTCTGCAGCTCTGCACTACCATTCCCTTCTTATCTCTCATAAGAACATAAGATACGCAATACTGGGTCAGACCAAGGTCTATCAAGCCCAGTATCCTGCTTCCAACAGTGGCCAATCTAGGTCATACGTACCTAGCAGTTTCCCCAAAAGACACAGGTTCCACAATGCTTGTACTGGGTCAAACATTGATATCCTGGAACCCTTCTTAATAATGGTATATGGACCTTTCCTCCAGGAACTTGTCCAAACCTTTTTTAAACCCAGCTACACTAACAGCCTTTACTACATCCTCCGGTAACAAATTCCAGAGTTTGGTTACACATTGAGTGAAAAAATATTTTCTTTTCTGCACGGAGCGGCAGGTGCACCTACTCTTGCCATCGTGCTGGGCAGACTAGATGGACCATGCTGGTCTTTATCTGCCATCATTTACTATGTTACTATGTTTTATTAGTCTTAAATAGTTTACCCTGTAGCTTCATTGCATGTCCCCTAGTCTTTCTATATTCTGATAACAAACAATCGATCTACGTTTACCCGTTCCACTCCATTCATTAATTTATAGACTTCTATCATATCTCCCCTCAGCCGTCTCTTTTCCAGGTTAAAGAGCCCTAACCTTTTTAGCCTTTCTTCATAGGAGTATCCTTCCAGCCCCTTTACCATTTTGGTGGCTCTTCTCTGAACCTTTTCTAATATCACTATATCCTTTTTAAGATGCGGCGACCAGAATTGCACACAATATTCACGGTGCGCTCTCACCATGGAACGATATAAAGGCATTATAATATCTTTTGTTTTATTTTCCATTCCTTTCCTTATGATATCTAGCATTCTATTTGCTCTCTTGGCCGCCGCTGCACACTGGGCTGAGGGTTTTAACATGTTATCCACAATGACGCCTAAATCTTTTTCCTGGGTGGTGGTTCCTAATATGGAACCTTGCATCGTGTAACCATAGTTTGGGTTTTTCTTCCCTAGGTGCATAACTTTGCATTAAATTTCCACATTAAATTTCATCTGCCATTTTGATGCCCAGTCTTCCATTTTATCAAGATCCCCTTGCAATTTTCCACAATCCTCTTTGGTTTTAACAACTTTAAATAGTTTTGTGTCATCTGCACTCCTCCCGTGATCTCTGCTCTTCTGTCAGATTGCTTCTATCTGTGCCCTTCTCTTCTACTGCCAAATCCAGACGTCGCTACTTTCACTTTGCTGCTCCTTATGCTTGGAACAAACTACCTGAGTCTGTAGGTCAGTCTTCATCCCTGGCCCCTCTCAAATCGGATCTGATCTGCTTAAGCTCTCTTGTGTTTCCTGATCATTCCCCCTGGATGTATCTTGTCCACAGCTGCTGTATTGTCTGTCTTGACTAGATTGTAAGCTCTGCTGAGCAGGGACCATCTTTTTCATGTGTCTGTGCAGCTCTGTGTATGCCTTGTAGTGCTATACAAATGATTAGTAGTAGTTGTTGTAGTAGGGCCTTCTGGCTATGACATCTGAGGCCCATCTATCTGGGTACTGGCATTTCTCACAGTAGCTACAACTATCCCATTGTGGCATATGTCAGTCTGTAAACATCCACTACCTGTGGGGCAATGCTGTCTACCCTTCCCTGTGGAGCACTGCTCCCCTGGTCAGGGCTGTGTGGGCATGGGAGGGGAGATCCCTGTGACATCACACCAAGTAGCCAGACCTCAGATATATCACCCTCTCGCAGTTCTCATTGATCCTAGCCTGAGTAGGATGTAGGCCACATGGGACCATCCGGGGAATATTGGCACTACATCAGTTGTTCCTTCAAGTGCCAGGGACAGCGGATATATGGCTGCCTTATCACACTGCCAACAATATTTGATCTTATTAGAGTACCCTATGGAAAATGATCCAGAAGGAATCAGCATAGGTACCCCATGGCTAAATGTCAAAACATATCCCTGTCAATAATATTGACCCTCAGAATATGGGCATTCAGCAGTGCAAACAGCACTGATACATGCTGAACAGCAACACCATTGGTCTCAGAAAATGTGCATTATGGGCATGCATTAGTGCGTTTTTCACTGTTGAGTACCTTTATTCTGAGGGTCCCTTAGCATTGATGGGGATATGTTTTGACATTTAGCTATATTGAACCCTCTCCAAGTTTGACTGCCCAATCACACTGGCACCCAGTAACGCGGTCATCCATACAGTCCAGATACTGGCCAGGCTTTGATGTTATCCCTGAATTGCAGATGAGCACACCAGATCCCGTCCCGTGCACCCCTCAAACCACCCCCCTCCCCACACACATACACCCTCCCTTTCTGTCACAAAAACATAATTCTGCCATAAAGATACTCTGAACTTATACACAACAGATATGACATTACAAATGCAAATATGATCTCTGCTTCTCACCCAAAAAGGAATCCTTTCCTTGCTCACACCCATACTCTCCCTGCATCAGCAGTCTCATTTGTCTAAACATGGAAATTGTTAGAGTCTCATAGATTGTCTCCTTTCAGAACAAATAGCACATTAGTGCATAGGGTGAAGAACCACTATTGCTTTTCTTAATATTTCTCTAAGAGTGTTTATTAATGTGTCTATACCTTACAACATTCCCTCACCTCTGCTCCCTGTACCTTAAGACTGCATCTTGTGTTTTTTCCAGACTGCAGTCAAACCAATTCATGACATACTTGTCACAACCATTCTTCCATCTGGGCTGCATTGCAGAGAAGAACAGTTTTTCTAAGTCCTGCCCTTAGTCCACGTTTCAGCAGGGATAACGTGGATGTTTCTGGGAAACATTTAATACATACACGGGCCTTTCCTGAATATGCTTTCTACGTTTCCACTGCTGTCCACGCCCCCGATCCACCCTCTCTCACCATGTTCTGAGATCCCTGTGCTAGTGCTTTTGACATGCATGTCAACAGTGTTTCAGAATATGGTCTGGGATGTTTTCAGCACATAGCACAATTAGCCCAAAACACCACCACCCGAACATCATTGGAGCATCACAACATGACTATACAAACTCCACTCCTGTACAAAATTCACTGGTTACTAATTATCTCAAGCGCTAAATACAATTCTGCTCTTACCATCTTTAAAATTAAAAACAACATTTCAGCAGGAATTTTACAGGACCTCATCAGTACCAAACCCAGCAGCAGACCTGAGAGAAGCAGCACCATAAACACCATATCAACTCCCAGCTTATTTACAAAGGCCAAAAAATCCACCACTAAGAGGGCTCTTTCACGCCCACTATTTGGAACTCTCTCCTGGAAAAGTTAAGGTCAACCACAGACTTAAAGGATTTCCGGAAACAACTCAAGACCCTCCTCTACATTGAACACTTTAATGAACACGCCCAACACCCCAGTTAACTGCTGGTGTCATTCCCACACCTTATGATCAACTGTTTATATGTCACAATGTACATAAGTTGGGCTTTTAGCACTACCCGTTCATCCCCCCCCCCCCTTTGTTCCCTAAAGAAAATGTTTTGCTCGTTTGAGTTTTATTGTTTTTACATGCAAGTTCTCTGTAATAGTTAAAGTTTTAATGTAAACCACCTTGATTAAATGATAAGGCGGTATAGAAAAATTGTTATTTATTTAATTTATTTAACAATTTTTATATACTGTTTTTCTTGTATTCAAAGTAGTTTACATTGAACTAAAACAATGGAACTTTACATTGAACAGGATATTAAACTTAGATAAAACCGGGATACTAACAGTATTGGTTGCATGGTTATTTAATATATGTTGTGAGAGTTATTATTATTAATTGGTAGGTAAGATATAAATGGGTTTATATTTTATTGGGGTGGGTGTGTTTCGCATGATGTTTCTGGTTCTGGTCTGTAGCACTCCAAGAAGAGATGTGTTTTCAAGGCTTTCCTAAAGTCCCATAGGTCGCTGGTGGTTCTTATGTTTTCAGGAAGTGAGTTCCAGAGGTATGGAACATAAATTGAAAAGGTTCTACAACAAGTTGAATGTTTTGCTTTAGTTTTTGTCCTTGGTATTATTAATAAGTTTTTATTGTTTTTCCTTTTTGTCTTTTTTTTCAGGGTCTTTGTTGATGATAGATTGTAGTGTTAGTGGCGTTAGTTGGTGTAGGATTTTGAAAATAGCGAGTATGGCTTTCTATTTGGTTCTGGTGACTGTGGGGAGCCAGTGAAGTTGTCTCAGTGTTGGAGTTATGTGGCTGGTTCTTGATGTCCCAGTTATGATGTGAGCCATTGTGTTTTGGAGTAATCGTAATGGGTAGGTGGATTGGGTGGGTAGCCCCTGGTAGATGATATTGCAATAGTCTAGGATTGGCATTATCAAAGCCTGGCAGACTGTGTGGAAGTTATTGCAGTCAAGAAGGGGCTTGAGTCTTCGTATTGTTCTTAGTTTGTTGTAGGCAGCTTTTGTAATCTTGTTTATATGATCTTGAAAGTCTAGGTGTTGGTCAAGGTATATCCCCAGGTATTTGACTTCTGTTTTTACTTCTATGATATTAAACAAACAAATGTCCCTGCACATGTACAAACCCTTTATTCATGTTCTGGAATGATCCCCTAAGTGCATAACTTTGCACTTGTCTACATTAAATTTCATCTGCCATTTGGACACTCAGGGGTTATTCTGTCCAATGGGACGTCCATCCCCGCTATTCATGGCCTCCCCACCTCCCCGCTGGTGTCTAACTTCCCTGCTGTTTGTATGGAGAAGTTAGATGGTGGTGGGGAGAGGGCAGGGAGGGGCGGATCGGGGGCAGAGTTAGGGGGGGTGGTGGGTGGTCGCCAGCCCTGGACATACAGGGTTTATTCTAATGTCAGCCCTGTACGTCCAGGGCCAGTGACTTGTACAGGGAAGTTATTCCACCTCCCTGGACAACATAGATCGGCGGGCCTGATGCATGGATGGGGGGGGGGGGGGGCGAGGACATTCCTTGCAGCCCGACCATGGCCTTAGGAGGCCAGATCGGGTGTCAGGCTGTAGGGAAACCAGCTCTGCAGCTGGTGGCTGAGGATCGCAGCTTTTCAATGGAGCCACGGTGCCATGGCAACTGGACACAGTGGCACTGCGGCTCTATTATAAAGCCCTGACTGAGTTAGTCGGGCTTGTCCTGTATGTGTAGGCTGGGCTGAATCACAGTCCCGGCCTGCATGTACAGGATTGCTCATGCTTCTGATCCCGCTGGGCCAGACGTGCCCCGCGGGATCAGAATCACAATGCTCTCTGTGTGTCCAGTTCTGGCCGGTGCACAGAAGGCTTCTACATCCAAATTGGAATCGGGCCCTCAGTCTCCCCATTTTTCAAGGTTTTCACAATTTTTCACAATCCCCTTGCATTTTAACAACTTTGAATAATTTTTTGTCTCATCTGCCATTTTGATCACCTTATTCGTTGTTCCCATTGCCAAGTCACTTATAAATATGTTAAAAAGCAGCAGGCCCAGCACAGATCCGTGGGGTACTCCACTATTCACTTTCCTGATTCCCAATAGTACACTGCCTCCTACCCATGATTTTTTAATTTCTGCAAGACCCTCTCAAATGTTTTCTGAAAATCCCGATACACTATATCAACTGACTCACCTTTATCTACCTGTTTATTCACACCTTTGAAAAAAACATAACAGATTAGTAAAATGAGACTCTCCTTGGCTAAATCCATGTTGCCTTCCTGCCATTAAGCCATGACTATCCACATGTTCAGTAATTTTGCTCTTTATAATGGTTTCTACCATTTTGCCCAGTACAGACGTCAAGCTCACTGGTCTGTAGTTTCCCAGCTCAGCCCTGGAACCCTTTTTAAATTTGGCGCTACACTGGCCATTCCCTAATCCTCAAGCACTACAGATGATTTTACGGATAGTTCACAGATGACTAAAAGTAGGTTTACAACCTCATATTTCATTTCTTTCAGCACCCTGGAATGTATGCCAGGTGATTTGCTGCTCTTTAGTTTAACAAATAGCTGTAATACAGCTTCGCAATTTATCAAGATTTGTTTCAATTCCTTTGATATATCACCTTTGAATATCATTTTTGGCATGGGTAAGTTTCCTACATCTTTTTTCAATGACGACTGAAGCAAAGAATTCATTCAGTTTCTCCACTATGGTCTTGTCCTCTTAGTGCCCCTTTTACCAATCTATCATCTAATGGTCCAAATGGCTCTAATCTAATCTAATCTAATCCAAATTTGTATACTGCAACTATCATTGTCAAAACAATGGTTCTGTGCAGTTTTACAGCAAGAAAAATAAACATAGATAAAAGAAAAAAATAAGTATATACAAATTTCCAGCTAACTAGATGTCAACAACCAGGTTTTCAGTTCTTTTCGAAACTGAAAAAGAAAAACTTTTTAAAATTGCCTAGGTAATTAGACCAGTACCGCATCGTCATGTAAGGAGTAGTATGCATAAAGCATGATTTCAAATGAAAACCTCTACATGGAGGATACAACAAAGTACTCGCAGATTGTAAATGTTTGGATTTACATATTATAAATGAAAATAACAGAGCTGAAAAATATTCCAGAACAAAATAATTGAAAAATCTATGTAAAAATCTCTCACAGGTGTTTTGCTATGAATGTACTTGAAAATGTTTTTATAATGTGCTTTTGCTTCCACAGCAAGCTGCTCTTCAAATTCTCTCTTTGCCTGCTTTATCAATGTCTTGCATTTAATTTGCCAGTACTTACATTGTTTCCTGTTTTCATCAATTGGCTCTTTTTTCATTTTCTGAAGAATTTTCTCTTAGCTATAACAGTTCTAATATAATCGTTCTCTTGCGTAATATAATAATATAATAATATAATAATATAATCGTTCTCTTGCGTAATCTGTACATTGATCAAGAAGCAACAGTTCGAACGGAACAAGGAGAAACAGAATGGTTTAAAATAAGCAAAGGTGTAAGACAAGGCTGCATACTTTCCCCCTACTTGTTTAATTTATATGCAGAACAAATCATCAGAGAAGCAGGACTGTATGAAGACAACAGAGGTGTGAAGATTGGTGGAAGACTCATCAACAACCTTCGCTATGCTGATGATACCACATTACTGGCTGAAAGTGAAGATGATCTGAAACATTTGCTTCTCACAATCAAAGAACATAGTCTCAAAATGGGCCTGCACCTTAATGTAAAGAAGACAAAGATCATGACAACTGGCATAATCAACAGGTTCATCGTTGAAGGAGAAGAAATTGAAATCGTGAACAACTTTAACCTACTTGGATCAACTATCAATAAAGAAGCAACAAGCAGTCAAGAAATCAGACGACGCATTGCTCTTGGCAGAATGGCTATGAAAGACCTAGATAAGATTCTCAAGAGCAGAGATGTCTCTCTCCATACAAAGATTCGACTTGTTCAAGCCATGGTATTTTCAATAACATCATATGGATGTGAAAGCTGGACAGTGAAAAAGACAGACAGGAAGAAAATTGATGCCTTTGAATTATGGTGCTGGCGGCGAATACTGTGTATACCATGGACTGCCCGAAGAACAAACCAGTCGGTACTAGAAGAGATCAAACCTAAGCTTTCTTTAGAAGCTCAGATGACAAGACTTCGACTTTCATACTTCGGACACATCATGAGAAGAGAGAGATCATTAGAGAAAGACATCATGCTTGGCAAGATAGAAGGTCAACGCAAAAGAGGAAGGCCAGCAATGAGATGGATTGCTACAATAACAGCAGCTACGGGTACCAGTCTGTCAACAATGAGCCGCCTGACTGAAGACCGAACACAATTTAGGATAGCTATCCAGAGGGTCGCCATGAGTCGACTCCGACTCGACGGCACTTAACAACAACAACAAATAACAGTCTCTTTGACCTCACCTTTTAGCAATGCTTACTGTCATTTGGATTTACTTCCACCTTTCTTAAAGCATGAACTACATTTGGTCTGGGCTTCCAAGACAGCATATTTAAGTAGCTACCTGCCTTATGCTTGTGGTGACCTCTAGAGTGGCTAGGAAGCCTAAAGGAATGACAGTTTTTAAATCTATAGCCATAGCATTCCTTCTGTGAGTTGCAATCTCCAAATTCCCTTTTACCTCCTGGCAGAAACACTCAATAGTTTGTTTGCCAAATTTATATCTGTCAAACACTTGATCCTCTGATTAACTTGATTAAAGCCCAACTTAACTCTGTTTCAAAATTCTTTTTCACCTTATGAAGTCTTCGCTCTACAATCCTCATTCACTATTACTCAATTTGTCCTTCCTGTTCACTTCTTGATCATTACTAAGATTGATTATTGTAATGCTCTTTATTATGGTCTTTCTCATTCTTCTATCCACTGCTTTTCTACCATCACAAAATTAATCTTTGGAGCACATCACTCCAGTCATAGTTCCCTCATTCTCATTTCCCTCCATTGCCACTCCATCCTTTCTGTATCATGCCTTCTATACCTGTTGTCTCCCCTACCCTGCCACCTTGATCTTTCCTCACATGCCCTCTTGCTCCCTGTGTTCATCTCAGGTAGCCCTTCTTCCCCCATCCATCATTCGCTTTGTTATTTCCAGAATTCTTCCTTTGTCGATCTTGGCACTTTTGTTTGGAATTTCCTCCCCCTTCCCCTTCACCAAGGCCTTCCTTTCCCTGCTTCAAAATAATGAGTGGAATGGAACAGGTAAATATAGATCAGTTGTGTACTCTTTTAAGAAGTAGACAGACTAGGAGACATACAATGCATCTACAATGTAGCACATTTGTCCTTGGAGGGGGAGGAGCCAAGATGACAACACATTTCTAGAGAATACTGACAGAGCTGCTTCATTTCTGTTACCTTTGTCTTTTTTTCCCCTAAGTAATATGCCATCTGAAAAGAAAGGAAGGGCACTGGCAAAGCCATCTAAAGCCGTAGCCACTGTCCTAGCTCTGAAGCAGTCTCTGCTGGATTCGCATCTAAGTCCTCAAAGTTGAACTATCTGCCACGTGCAAGTCCCTCATTGTGTATGAGACCAGTG
The DNA here is from genome assembly GCA_033557465.1 of Ichthyophis bannanicus. Lineage (NCBI taxonomy): Eukaryota > Metazoa > Chordata > Amphibia > Gymnophiona > Ichthyophiidae > Ichthyophis > Ichthyophis bannanicus. The sequence continues at coordinate 13,591,772 of CM066046.1, read as the reverse complement.
GAGGGCCCATGACTCTTGGGGGTGTATTAACGTCTACACTGTGGCTTCACCCTGCGGTGTACATAAGAACATAAGATATGCCATACTGGGTCAGACTAAGGTCCATCAAGCCCAGTATTCTGTTTCCAACAGTGGCCAATCTAGGTCATATGTACCTAGCAGTTTCCCCAAGGGACACAGGTTCCACAATGCTTGTATTGGTTCAAGCATTGATATCCTGGGTCCCTTCTTAATAATGGTTTATGGACCTTTCCTCCAGGAACTTGTCCAAACCTTTTTTAAACCCAGCAACACTAACAGCCTTTTCTACATCCTCCGGTAACAAATTCCAGAGTTTGATTACACGTTGAGTGAAAAAATATTTTCTTTTATTAGTCTTAAATAGTTTACCCTGTAGCATCATTGCATGTCCCCTAGTCTTTCTATATTCTGATAAGGTAAACAATCGATCTACGTTTACCCGTTCCACTCCATTCATTAATTTATAGACTTCTATCATATCTCCCCTCAGCCGTCTCTTTTCCAGGTTAAAGAGCCCTAACCTTTTTAGCCCTTCTTCATAGGAGTATCCTTCCATCCCCTTTACCATTTTGGTGGCTCTTCTCTGAACCTTTTCTAAAATCGCTATATCCTTTTTAAGAAACGGCGACCAGAATTGCACACAATATTCAAGGTGCGGTCTCACCATGGAACGATATAGAGGCATTATAATATCTTTTGTTTTATTTTCCATTCCTTTCCTTATCATACCTAGCATTCTATTTGCTCTCTTGGCCGCTGCTGCACACTGGGCCGAGGGTTTTAACATGGTATCCACAATGACACCTAAATCTTTTTCCTGGGTGGTAGTTCCTAATGTGGAACCTTGCATCGTGTAACCATAGTTTGGGTTGTTCTTCCCTAGGTGCATAACCTTGCACTTGTCCACATTAAATTTCATCTGCCATTTTGATGCCCAGTCTTCCAATTTATCAATATCCTCTTGCAATTTTCCACAATCCTCTTGGGTTTTAACAACTTTAAATAGTTTTGTGTCATCTGCAAATTTGATAACCTCACTCGTTATTCCACTTTCCAGGTCATTTATGAATATGTCAAAAAGCAGCGGACCCAGCACAGATCCCTGGGGTACACTACTATTCACCCTTCTCCATTGGGAACATTGGCCATTTAGCCCTACCCTCTGCTTTCTATCTTTTAATCAGTTCTGATCCACAATAGTACACTGCCTCCTATCCCATGACTCTTTAGTTTTGCCAAAAGTCTCTCATGAGGGACCATGTCAAAGGCTTTCTGAAAGTACAGATACACAGTATCAACCGACTCACCTTTGTCCACCTGATTATTCACTCCTTCAAAAAAACATAACAGATTAGTAAGACAAGATATTCCTTGTCTAAAGCCATGTTGGCTGTCTCCCATTAGGTCATGACTATCTACATGCTAAGTAATTTTACTCTTTATGATGGTTTCTACCATTTTCATGGTACTGACGTCAGGCTCACCGGTCTGTAGTTTCCCGGTTCACCCCTGGAGCCCTTTTTAAAAATTGGTGTTACATTGGCGATCCTCCAATCTTCAGGTATTAGAGATGATTTTAATGATAGTTCACAGATTACTAATAGCAGGTCTGCAATCTCATATTTCAGTTCTTTCAACACCCTTGGATGTATACCATCCGGCCCAGGTGATTTGCTACTCTTCAGTTTATCTAATAGTTGTAATACATCTTCCCGATGTATCGATATTTCCTTCAATTCTTCCGCACCTTTAAATACCACTTCAGTCATGGGTAACATCCCTACATCTTCCTCAGTAAAGACCGAAGCAAAGAATTCATTCAGTCTCTCCGCTATCGCCTTGTCGCCTCTTAGTGCTCCTTTAACCCCTTTATCATCTAATGGACCAACTCACTCTCTCACAGGTTTTTTGCTACGAATGTACTTGAAAAGGTCTTTACTTCGCGTTTTTGCTTCCGCAGCAAGCTTCTTCTCAAATTCTCCCTTTGCCTGCCTTATCAATGCCTTGCATTTGACTTGCCAGTGCTTGTGCTGTTTCCAGGTTTCGTCGTTTGGCTCTTTTTTCCATTTCCTGAAAGATGCTTTTTTGGCAATAACAGCCTCTCTGACCTCACCTTTAAACCATGCTGGCAGTTTTTTGGACGTCCTTCCACTTTTCTTAAAGCGTGGAATACAGCTGGTCTGGGCTTCCAAGATAGTATTTTTCAACAACAGCCAAGCCTGATGTACGTCTTTAACCTTTGCAACTGCTCCTTTTAGTTTTTTCTTAACTGTTTTCCTCATTTTATCATAGTCTCCCTTTCAAAAGTTAAAAGGTAGTACTGTGGACTTTCTTACTATCCCTCCTCCACTAATTAAATCAAAGGCAATCATGCTATGATCACTATTGCCAAGTGGCCCCAACAACCTTATCTCTTGCACTAGATCTGGTGTTCCACTAAGGACTAGGTCTAATATGGCTTCCCCTCTGGTCGGTTCATGAACCAGCTGCTCCAAGAAGCAGTCATTTATTTCATCTAGGAACTTTATCTCCCTAGCATGTCCTGACGTGACACTGACCCAGTTGATACCGGGGTAATTGAAATCACCCATTATTATTACTGCGCTGTAACTTTTGTTAGCTTCCTTGATTTCTTTGAACATTTCATCATCCATTTGGTCATTCTGGCCAGGCGGTCAATAGTACACCCCCGCACTGCCATCGCCTTCCCCCTTTTACATGGAATTTCAATCCATATCGATTCTACAGCAGATTTTGTTTCCTGCAAAACTTTAATCCTTTCTGACTCAATGCCCTGTCTAACATAGAGAGAAACCCCTCCACCAATTTGATCAGCTGTATCATTACGATATAGTTTGTACCCAGGTATCACAGTGTCCCACTGGTTGTCCTCCTTCCACCATGTCTCTGATATTCCAATCATATCTAACCTTTCATTTAGTGCTATATATTCTAACTCTCCCATCTTATTTTTTAGACTTCTAGCATTTGCATACAAGCATTTTAGAGAATGTATTTTATTCATATTAATTTGGCTATTGTTAGACATGGGTAATTTGGGATCTTTAAGCTCTGCTCCATACTTGAGGGCATTTGGGCTAGTTTACTCTTTTGTGGAACCTCTCTGCTTTTGGTAGTATCCTTCAAAGATACATTCTTCCGAACCATCCGCTCTTGGGCGACTGTCGGCTTTCCCCTAATATCTAGTTTAAAAGCTGCTCTATCTCCTTTTTAAAGGTTAATGCCAGCAGCCTGGTTCCATCCCGGTTAAGGTGAAGCCCATCCCTTCGGAAGAGCCCCTCCTTTCCCCAGAATGTTCCCCAGTTCCTAACAAATCCAAAACCCTCATTTCTGCACCATTGTCTCATCCACGCATTGAGACTCCGGAGCTCTGCCTGCCTTTTGGGTCCTGCGCATGGAACAGGAAGCATTGTGTCAGCCTGCAGCGAATGAACCACTCCTGAGGTCTTGCAGAGCTTTAATGGTTCCCCTGGGACAATGAGAAGGTCAATGGTGGTGGAAGATGGAGGCTCTCCTGGCTTAGAATTTCAGAATGGGGATTCTGAAACGCTGCAAACTGGACGTTTTGGCTGTTGTGCCTTTTGAAAACTTGGCTCCTTCCCTAACTGTGAGTACATCAAAGATAACTTTACAATCTATTTGGGCTATGCTTATGAAATTGGATAATAATGTCCAGAAGACTTCCCAAGAAATTAATGCCATGGAGCATGATTCTATAACAGCCACGTCCGGCCGGCAGAAACATCTAACCTGAAAACAGGCTTGTAATAAACCTGATTCCGAAACCACAGGTATAGACGCACCCGCAGTTCTGGAATCAGAGAGATATACATCCCCGGCTTGGCCTATGTTCTCGTGCCCACTGTATTTTGACAAGACAGACATCTCAAATGCTTCCTGTCTTCATGCAGCCACCCCCTTCCCCGGCTGCAAAGTGTACATCTCTTAAGCTGATGCTCACACTGACAATGTTGTCCTCATATAAAACAACACATTAATACAGATGAAACAGATATGATCATACAAACCAGACTATATAGTCTGTTGCATGCCCATAACACTACAAGGTTATGTACTGTGATAAGAAAGCTTATCATAGCTCAGGAAGGAGCTATAGTAAAGGTGAAGTGACTCTGAACAAGCAACCTGTCAGTTCTGGTAGAAATAAGAAAACATAATTTTTCCATTAAAGACTACCAGTCCCAGAATGCACCAGGTTTCCAACAGCCATTAGAGGAGCTGAAGTGGGGAAACGTGTGTTCAATCAGGAGGGCTATGAGGTAATCCCCAAGCACTCATCTCAAAGGACAGGGCCTGATTCAGCACAGCTGTGCTGTGCTAGGTTGGAGCACTCATCTAAGCAGAATAAAGGTAGAGTTTATTCTACAGAGAATTATCCTCATCTTGATCATCTTGGAGATCCTCATCTTGGACATCTTCATCATCTGGAGGATCAGCAGAAGCCAGAGCGGACGGACAGAGAGGGCAAGAAACCCTTTGGAAGAAAGAAGAGAAAAGCATTTGGGAGGTCTAGAGGAGTCCAGAGCAGTACGTATACTGGGAGACATTCAAAAGGCCAGCATACACCATTGGACTGGGGAAAACCAGAGGAGTGGTGCTGCAGAGCTAGGAATCTCCAGACGGTACCTGTGAGGGAGACGGCTGCACTTGGAAGGGACCCTAGGACCCGTGCCAGAAGGTATGTGAAGAGAGATCCAGTGTCTAGGGATCTGGATTGGAAGGTTGGACATAAGAACTGGACTACATACTGGCCAGGCTATTTAGAGAGGAACTCTAACAGCAATGGAAGCTCAGGTATGAACACTGATCTATGCCCTAGCTATACCCTTGAAAGACAGCAAGGAAACAAGTATTCTCCTGAGAGTGCTCCATTGAGAAATTCCTCTGTGCCAATCCATGATATTGAACCCATGATTGTTGAAAAAGGGGGAGAGGTTATAGATCCAGGCTGTGAATACATGGATTGCTCTCTGTCTAAACTCCTTTGGTAATTTACTGTTACAAAGTACAACAACCATCACAAAGAAATACAAACTTGTTCTTTAATCTACTCAGAAAAGCTCCTGAGTAGGATTTGAGCCACGCAGTAGAAAGCAAGCCAGCTAAGGGGTTTCAGCTGGGTAACTGCTAGAAATTGAGCCTTACCTAATTGCTTGTGACCTCTGAGGAAATCACTTCTGGGTCTAGGTGTGAAGATATAAGAAGTTAACCTGAAAAGAACAGTTTTTCCCTACTTTGTGGGTTTTGTTTGTTGATTAAAGCACTGCTAAGAAAATATTAGCTAGAGCCTACAGAAAAGACCAGTTTGTTACCAACCAGGTCTTTATTCTTTTGATTTGATTGCCTGACAAGTTCAACTGTTGTTTTCCTGATTTTGTTTTTCTAAGTTTAACACTGAAAGCAAGTATCCTGTTTTATGTGCTACCAAGCATATCTGTGTTGGGAGAAATAACCCCATAAATAAATATCTTATTGGCTTTACACTCAAGCACAACTAATTATTGTGAACGGCTGTGTCTGGTGTGAATGGACTACATTTCCCACAATCCCTTGCAAATCATATTGATATATGCCTTTGCCAAGACTGTGAACATTCTCACCCAGGCACCCGTCTGACAGTACATACACCAAAGCTATTGTATAAGCAAGTGGCATTTGAGATGTTTGTCCAGACAGAGCCTGCAGCAAAACAACATGGCATTTCAAGAACACCTCACTAATTGCAGTCACAAATAACATGGTGCAGTCAGATACGCATCAGTGCTGTTTGCACTGCAGCATGCCCCCGCTCCGAGGGTCCCCCACCACTGACAGGGACATGCCCTGCTATGTTGCTGCAAAACAACTTTTCTGAATATACTGCCCATTCACACTGGCTCCTGGTGATGCAGCAGTCAGCCCCATGGTCCAGGTACTGGCCAGGCATACATGTTCCCCCTAGGGTTACAGATCAGCACACCAGAGCTTCCCCTGCACCCTCATACCACACGCACTCTTGCTTGCACTCACAAATAACAAACATCTGCAAAAACCAGGCCCTGCACCTATAAACAACTGCTGGTAAGACATAATGGCATGGTGTCCCAGGACAACACTTCTTCTCAGCCAAACACAATTCTGCTCCATACTACTTCACATACCATCTCTACATCTGCATTCCCATTTTTCCAAACACTGGAATTATTTGGGAAGCCTAGAATAGCCCCTTTAGCACAAACAGCAAATGTCAGCATAGCCAGAATAAAGACTATTGCAGTGTTTTATATTTCTATAGGGGTGTTTTTTTATTGTTCCTTCACCTTACAAAGATCCCTCACCTGTGCATTCTATTCTTTACAACTGTATCTTGTGCCCTCCCAGACAGCAGACACACCAGTTCAGTACAGATGTGTCACAGCCATTCATCTATATCGGACGTATTAAAGTTCAGAGCAGATATTTTTCTGTGCTGGCCTTATTTCACATTGCTGCTGGTATAACGTAGGCGTCCGTGGGATACACTCAGGACGTACATGGGACTTTCATGAATCGCTTTCCATACCACATTTCTGCCCCCTCCCGCCCACGTTCTAAGATTCCGTTTTAGCACCTATTTGCATTTCAGAATGACCCCCTTAGTGCAAACTGTTTTTTAAGCTAATTCAACATATGATGCTTCTTTTAAAGAGCTTCATAAAAAGATTTCTGTTATGGATAAGGATATTTGGGACTCTAAATCTATTATTGATATTTTGGTTAAAGATAAGATTCTTATCCATGGGAAATTGGAGCAGTTTGAGAATCAGGAAAGGCATATGAATTTAAGATTGTTGAACTTTCCGTCGGTCCCAAATATGCTCCTTGTGGATATCATTAAGAACTATCTTGTTGAAGTCTTGTTAAGTCCTTAAACAGCTTTTCCACTTATTAATAAGGTTTAATTTTTGCTGGTTGGTTTTAAGCAGCAAATAGATACTCAGGAAGCTCTTGATGTTTCTGCTCATTTAGATACCTCGTTTGTGTAAGTAAAGGAAATATCTACTCTTCAAGTGAGCTTTATTTTTAAACAAGACATGAATAGGATTTTTCAGATTTATGTTAGGAAGATGAAGGACTTCTTCAGGAACCAACCAATAAGAATTTTCCCTGATGAGTGTCAATCAGCTCAGGAAAAGGAGATGTCAGGTTTTGGCTATGCATGAGGAAGCTCTAAGGCTAGCAGCAAGGCTCCATTTGTGGTATCCTTAGAATTGTTACCGGACCTATTTGAAGAATAAATATATATTTTTCACTCCAAAACAACTGCAAACTTTCCTAGATCTGAAGAAGCTCTCCTCAGCAACCAGCATAACTGCTCCCCCTATCGTGGAAGAACAATCTGGCGATGGAAAGGATGAACGAGGAGTGGAGGAGTGGCCTAGTGGTTGGGGCAAGGTACTTCAGACCGGAAGGTCAGGGGTTCAAATCCCACTAGAGAACAGCAACCTTGGGCCGGAAGGACTGGGGTTTCTAGTCCCACAGGTGCTCCTTGTGGTCTTGGGCAAGCCACTTAACCCTCCATAGCCCATGTTCCCTGTAAAATAGTTATCTCCAAGTTATAATGCCCTGTTCAATGTAATTTCAGTTTGTTCAATGTAAACTGCACTGATGCAGAATAGCGCGGTATATAACAGAATATAAATAAATAAAATAAAATTTCCTGCCTAATACCTTTTTTTTCCTTGTTTTAGGCCATTTCTTTTAATATAGCTCCACTGTATCCATCCTCCCCCTTTTATGGTGGTCTACTGTTCAGATATTGCACTTGGGCTTTGTCTCTACATATTTACTTTTATATTTCTTTTTCCTTGCCCTACTCCAATATCTTAAAAATGTTCTTGTACAAGTGGATACTTGTTAAGTTGTATTTTCAAAATGATAAATTAAAAATTAAAAAACAAAAAGCCAACATGGCACATTTAAGACTAATCAGAGAAAATATTTTTTCATCCAACTGTTTTTTTATTGTTGCCGGAGGATGTAGTAAAAACTATTAGTGTAGCTGGGTTTAGAAGAGATTTGGACAAGTTCCTGGAGAAAAAGTCCATAAACCATTATTAAAGTGGACTGGGGAACCTCGCGTACTCCTGAGGTAAGTAGCACAGAATCTGGCCACTGTTGTAAACAAGACGCCGGATGGAACTTTGGTCTGACCCAGTATGGGCATATCTTATGTTCTTAAAAAGGGCCTGAAGACGTAGCTATTCCATCATTTATTTATTTATTTAACTGGTATTAATATACTGTTTTTCTACCAGGCAAAATAGTTTCCATGGAACATAAAGAACAGTTTACATTGAACAATTGAACGTGTAGTTTTACAGATTCTGCAATCCTTAACATAACAACCATCACCTCACATATAATCAATGTACATAACTCCCGTACATCATTGTATCTCTGCCAACACCTGATGTAACAATGTTGTAATACCACTTAGTGTTGTATATAGTTCTAGTTAAAACATTTCTTGAAACTATGTATAGTTCCAGTTAAATGTTTCTTGTAAATTTATAAACCGTTTGCTGTTAATTCATAAACGGTTTGCTGTAAACTGCCCAGAACAGTATTTGAAACCTGTTCACTGTAAACTGCCTTGATTACCTGGATAAAGCGGTATATAAAATAAATCAATCAATCCTGCCTTTCCTCAGGCTCCTTCCTCCTGATTCTCTCTCTGGAGATCCATCTGTGTTGCTTCTCTCTCTCTCTTCCTTTCCTAGCAATTCCAATTTTCAAGATTTTAATCCCTTCTTCTCTATCCATTTTCTACTTCTTCTTAATTTCTTACATCTGAATTTCTCTTCCCCTGTTTCTTTTTATTATTATTGTTGTTGTAAACTGCTTTGATGGCCTGTTGCCATTTGGTGGTATAGGCAGTACCTGGAATAAATAAATAAAAAACAACAACAACCTGATGCTGGGTCCATAGACACTTTTGGAAGAATATCTTCTCTTCCTCTTCTGTGCCTCCTTTCTCTTTCATGGAAGGAAACCCAGAGCACAACGCCATTCATGGTGGGGACAAGCAAAGCACTGAGCAGATCCCACACATCAAAGCTGCTTCAAAAAGGTAGAAGCCACTACGAAAGCTGCGCATAAGAAATGGCAGAGGAAAACCACCACCAAAGTGAATACAACCAGGAATAAGACACCAAACCAACAACCAGACCCAGAAAATAAGGCAGATGCAAATTTATGCACATAGTAGTAATAGTCCAACTTACATTTTAAAGGCTTTACAAAGATTTGTTTATTTTTGTTCTACAAGAAGGATGTTTATATCAACCACTCTGAATTTTATTTAGTGATTATCACTTTAAATATATCATTTCAAATATCATACACTCTAGAGCTCCAGCATACACCATATCCCATTTCTCGACTACCAAGGATCAATTAATGTAAAGAGTAGTTACTCACCTGTAACAGGTGTTCTCCAGGAGCAGCAGGAATCAGTCCTCACATATGGGTGACATCGATGTCGATGGAGCCCCTGTGGAGCATTTCCCCAGCTTTCTATGAAAGCCTTTGGGAATACTACACACATGCGCGGTCCCCTTCCCGCCTAAAGGTGCCATCTTGCTCAGTCAAATGACATAGCTAAAAAACAGCACACAAAATATAAAAATAAACTATGTACAATTGCAACTCCCAGGGGATGAGGGAGGGTTGTGAGGACTGATTCCTGCTGCTCCTGGAGAACACCTGTTACAGGTGAGTAACTACTCTTTCTCCAGGACCAAGCAAGAAGTCAGTCCTCACATATGGGTGACTCCCTAGCTCTGGGCTACCAGGAACCCAGGCTGAACAAGAGAACTCCCTCTAGTCCCAGCATCTCCGGTAGCCCAACGGAGGGCTGGAGGGCAGGAGTTGCCTAAACCTCAAAGAGATTCCGGAGTACTGCCTGGCCAAAAGCACTGTCCCTACGGGATTCCCTCTCCAGGCAGTAATGGGCCGCAAAAGTCTGGCTTGAGGACCAAGTTGCAGCCCTGCAGATGTCTGCCAATGGTACAGAGCGGAGATGAGCTACTGAGGCAGCCATAGCCCTTTCACGGTGGGCCGTGACGTGACCCGACCCTGCAAGGGAAGGTCAGCCGCCCTGTAAGCCCAGGTGATACAGTCAGCCACCCAAATGGACAAGGTATGCTTGGACAAAGCTAACCCCAGATTATTAGGGTCAAAAGATACGAAGAGCTGAGTAGCCCTTCTATGTCCCTGCGTACGGTCAAGGTAGAAGGATAAGGCCCTCCTACAGTCCAGGGTATGCAGGACCGCTTCAGCCTGGCTTGCATGAGGCCTAGGGAAGAATGTTGGAAGACCCACCTCCTGGTTGAGGTGGAAGGAGGAGACAACTTTTGGGAGGAACTTAGGATGAGTCCTAAGGACTACCCTGTTCCTATAGAAGTGCGTGTAAGGCCTGTCACAGACCAGGGCCTGAAGCTCACTTACTCATCTGGCCGAGGTTAAGACTACCAGGAAGAGTGTCTTCCAGGAAAGGAAGCGTAGAGGACAAGTAGCCATCGGCTCAAAAGGTGGTCGAGTCAGTTGTTGCAAGACCACATTCAACTCCCACTCAGGGGCTGGAGGACGGACAGGAGGCTCGAGCAAGAGCAAACCCCTGAGGAACCGGGACACCAAGGGGTGAACCGACAGAGCGTGTCCCTCTACCAGAGAGTGGTGAGCTGCCAGAGCTGAGAGGTGGACCCGAACAGAATTGGACTTAAGGCCCTGATTGGAAAAGTGCAGCAGGTACTGAAGCACTACTGGTACAACACAGGAGAAAGGATCTTCTGTACGCAGCTGACACCACACAGAAAATCTTTTCCATTTCAGGGCATAGGTTTTTCTAGTGGACTGCTTTCTAGAGGACAGGGCGACCTCTTCAACTTCTGGAGGTAGGCCCCAAGGAGCCAAAACTACCCTTGCAGCCTCCAGGCCATCAAATTGAGAGATTTGAGATTTGGGTGCAGAAGAGACCCTTGATCCTGAGAGAGAAGGTCGGGCTGCAACCCTAGAGGCAGTGGAGGGTCCACTGCTAGTTGAAGCAGAAGTGGAAACCAAGGTTGCCTCGGCCACCTGGGAGCTACAAGTAGTACCGAGGCCTTGTCCTCTAGAACCTTGAAAAGGGTTCGAGCCACCAGAGGTGTGGGAGGAAACGCATAGAGGAGGCCCTAAGACCAGGAAATCAGAAAAGCATCCGCTGCCCACCTCATGGGATGCGGGTGCCTGGAGCAGAACTTGGGCAGTTGCCTGTTCAGAGGACTGGCAAAGAGATCTATGGATGGAAGTCCCCATTTCAGGAAAATCTTCTGAACCACTAATGGGTGGAGTTTGCCATTCGTGGGGCTGCAGAACTCTTCTCAAATGGTCCGCCAGGCAGTTCTCCTGGCCAGGGAGGTAAACAGCTTTGAGAAACAAACATGTTGTGCTTGAGCTCAAACAAGCAAAGGTCCTGTGCCTCCTGACAAAGGAGCCTGGACCCAGTGCCCCCCCTGCTTGTTCACATAAAACATGGCTACTTGGTTGTCCGTCTGTACTAAGACAGATTGGTGAGCCAGGTTTTGAGAGAAAATCTTGAGGGCTAAGCGAATAGCCCGGAGTTCTAGTAGGTTGATCTGTTGCGTGGCCTCCCAGGGAGACCACAGGCCCTGGGTGCACCTGCCCAGACAATGTGCTCCCCAGCCCTGCAGGGAGGCATCGGTGGTCAACACCACTGTGAACCCAGTAAGTTGGGGGGGGGTGCAGCCACCAGTGTAGGGAATTTTAAGAATGGTCTGGACACCCTTACTCTGTCTCTGAGGCTCCCTGTGGCCTGTGTCCACTGAGTTCTGAGGCACCACTGTGCAGGCCTCATATGGAGCTGGGCATTGGGAGTCACATGTACTGTCGAAGCCATGTGGCCTAGAAGCCTCAGCCAGAGCCTGGCGGAAACCAGTGACCTACTTAGAAACCAGTTTGCCAAGTCTATCAGTCTTTGGGCTCTGTCCTCTGGAAAGAAAGCCTTTGCCTGCAGAGAGTCCAGCCTCGCCCCTATGAACTCCAAGTTTTGGGAAGGGAGCAAAGTGGACTTTGCAAAGTTTATGACAAACCCTAGGTGTTGAAGTAGAGAAATAGTGCGGAGGGTGGCTTGCCTGGCCTCCTGGCATGTCTGACCCCTGATGAGCCAGTCGTCCAGGTAGGGGAAGGCAAAAATACCCTGATTTCTCAGGTAGGCTGCCACCACCGCCAGACATTTGGTAAAGACCCTGGGGGCGGGTTTTCTCCCACAATGAACCTGAGGTACTTTCTGTGGTCTGGATGAATGAGGATGTGAGTGTACGCATCCTTTAGATCTAAGGAGCATAGCCAATCTCCCTGCTGGAGGTAGGGCAGAAGTGTTCCAAGAGTAAGCATCTTGAACTTTTCTCTCTAGGAACTTGTTGAGGTTTCTGAGGTCGAGAACAGGCCTGAGGCCGCCGGTTCTCTTTGGTACTAGGAAGTACCTGGAGTAGAACCCGTGACCTTGAAGGTGGGGAGGTACAGGCTCCACCACCTTGTCTCGCAACAGACCCTGAAGCTCTTGAAGGAGGAGGTCTGTATGGAGAGGAGGCCTTGGAGGCTCTCCAGGGAAGAAAGGAGGAGGCAGCTGATGGAAATGAAGCATATAGCCCGAGTGGACTATGCTCAGGACCCAACTGTCTCCTGTAATGGGTGGCCACCTGTGGGCAAACAGGGTTAGTCGACCTCCTGTGCAGAGATGGGACAGCAGAGACAGAGAGGCTATGCCTTGGGAGTCAAAAACCACCACCCTGCTGAGTGGGAACAGGGGCCTGAGGCTTGGGGTCCTTCTGCATATGGGGCCCATGTCCCTGCCCCTTGGCCTGCTGACCCTGTGGGGGAGCTGGGGAGGCCTGGTAAGGTGGGAACTGTTTGTAGGCAGTTACCTTCCTCGGGTAAAAGGACTTCTTACCCCAGCCCTTCTTTTTATTAGAAGGGGCAGAAGTCTTTCTAGACAGCCTTGTCCCCGTGAGGTGCTCAGTCTTGAGCTGTGCAGCCTTCTCGGCCATGGGCTTGCCAAAAAGGTTTTCACCTCGGCAAGGGACATCGACCAACTTGTCTTGAACCCATGGCTCGAGATCCGATGACTGCAGCCATGCCTGGCGTCAAGCAGCAATGCTGGCTGCCGCAACACGGGCCGAGGCCTCGAAGCCATCGTAGGCTGCGCAGGACATGAACTTAGAGCATTCCCGGATCTCCGAGGACAAGGACTTGAACCTCTGCAAATGTTCCCCGGAGAGACCAGCAGAGAACCCAGCAAGCTCCTTTGCCAGGTCCCACAAGTACATGCCCATGTACAGCTGGTAAGACTGGACACGGCAAGCAAGCATCGAGCCCTGGAAGCACTTTCTACCAAACGCATCCAGGTTCCGGGCCTCCCTGCCAGGGGGCACCGCGGAGTGCATCTTCTGACTTTTCAGATGATGCATTGCCGATTCCACCACCATGGAATGATGTGGTAGCTGTGCCTTTCGAAAACCAGGGCTCTTACGGAGTCAATAGATGGAATCGTCCCGCTTGCTCAGAATTGGCACCGAGGCCGGTGCCTACCACATCCGGAAGAGGAGCCATTCCAGCATCAGAGGACCTGGCACAGTAAAGGCTTCCTTCGGAGGAGAGTCATACTGGAGGGCCTCGAGCTCTTCGGCTCAAGGCTCCTCCTCCGGGTCCGCGGGGATCGCCAAAGCAGTGGCCATATCCCGAACAAACTCCAAGAACTGGGTATCCTCCAGAGGGGATCTACTCCGGGGCTCAGACTGCGGCGAGTCCGACGGGACGCACCGAGTCTTGAAGGTATCAGGGGACTCCTCGTCCTCCGTCTCCCAGGCAAACTCATCCGAAGAGGAGTCAGGCTCTGATCGCGCGGGGCCGGCAGCACCCGCCCCGACGCCAAAGGCACCGGCATCGATGCCCTCGGTCCCGACTGGGAGGTCGAGGGTGACCGCGACCGAGGACGACCTAGAGCCTTCATGGTCTCGAGTATCGGCTCGGTCTCCGGGGTCGACTTCGACGTCGATGTCCCGGTGGTAGGGGCAGATGCGCCAGCAAGGCTGGCCATCAGCACCCGCTGCTGATCCATGAAGGCAGACAGTCTGCACTCCAAGGCTGTCAGCCTGAGACCCAGCTCAGGAGATTCAGCAGCCACCGACTCGGGCCCCGGAGGCGCCGGGCCCGATGTCGGTCCCTGGGAGGAGAGTCCTTGAGGACAACAGGACTTGTGTCCAGCAGACTCCGGCTCCACACAAGGCACTTTTGATAGCTTCTCCCGTTCCACGGGCCCGGGACGGCGGTTAGGGGTCTGAGACCTGGCCCTCGAGGTGCCAGGGACCTCCTCCGACGCTGCCCTCGTGAGCCGCTTCTTCCTCTTTCGCTCCCGCTCAGGGGACCCCCTGTCCGAGGAACCCCGACGATGCTCGGGGTCAGACTCCTGAGACGTCGAGGCCTCAGACGAGGTCTGGGCCCGGCCAGAGGCCGAATCAGAGAAAAGCCTTTCCTTTTGATGCTGGCAACTTCGAAGTGCCTTAGTGGACATTTTTCCACATGGTACACAGATCTTAGGATCATGATCCGGACCGAGGCACCGAAGGCAGCAGTCGTGTGTGTCGGTGAGAGACATTAGTTTCTTGCACCGATCACACTTTTTAAAACCACTGGAAGCCACCGGGGAAAAAAGAGCCCCCGCGAGGACATAGGGAAAAAGAAAAAAAGGGTGTGAACGCCAGCCACTAAGGGCAAAAAACAAAAAAATGAGAATGGGCTCGATACCGGTGTACCGAACCCGGCGGGAAGGGGAACTGGCGTCGAATCGTGCAAGAAACCGCGATGGAATCGCAGGAAATAGTGAGAAAAATCTAACTGTTTTCCGGGTGAACTAGGACAAGCGTCCGATGGGCTCCACAGAAAAAGAGAGACTGAGGAAGATAGCACCTTTAGGCGGGAAGGGGACCGCGCATGCGTGCAGTATTCCCAAAGGCTTTCATAGAAAGCTGGGGAAATGCTCCGCAGGGGCTACATCGATGTCGATGTCACCCATATGTGAGGACTGACTTCCTGCTTGGTCCTGGAGAATCATATACCTCTGTGTACCTTTGGGAACTTTGGTGCCCTTTGACCAGAGGGCATTACTGTGAGTTCTAGCGCTTGCTAAAGGTGCACTGGGATACGAGTTAATGGTTAGTGTGGGACCATGACGGTTACTGCAACTGACCTCCATTGCTAACTGTCCATGGCATGTTAAGGTTTCAAGTGGGCAAGGTGAGCAATTAGCGCAAGTACACCTACCTCCAAAGGAGAAGGTACGTGCACCTGCACTATTTTCATGCTATGTTAGGGCAGGGTGCACCACATTAACTGCCAGGATCTTGCTTTCTGGAACCCAACGATTAATACCATGGTATTGCACCTAAATTGCTATAGTTTGATTGTTTTTAGCATATTAGGTGCAACACCATGGCCCCCTTTGGTAAAAGGGCCCTTTTGTGTTAAAAAGTATCCATTCCTTAATTCATTGTAACATAGTATATAGCAGGCATGTCCAACTTTGAACTTTGAAATTGCAGAGGCAAGCAAAAGTCACAGTGACTTGAACCAATTTGAAGGCAAGGCATAGGCAAGTTAGAACAAAATTGGAAAAGCCCACCAAAATCAACAAATTCTTGACACTTTGTTGTGTCTGCCCGAAAACGTTTAATGAAAGCGAACTATAAAGCGACCAACGACCAGCACACGACACAACTAATACAGTAAGTGTATTCAGGTAAAGCCTGGGCGAATGGATATCGCCTGGTATATAACACACTTCTAAGGGGTGTTGGGGCGGGGGCAGGAATGGGTGATTCTGAGAAGCAGGAGACCAGGTATAATGCCGGGCCTGTGGCATCTCGTCACGGGGCGCGGGCGGCGGCCCCCTGGGATACCCACAAACTATTGGCATGAAAACAACAAGCGCCCCCAATATACCCGCAGGCAAAATTCCCGCAGGCAGGGAAAAAAGACAGGCAAAGAATCAGCAGCGGCGGCAAGCCCTCGGCAGACGACCTGCCGGCACGAGCTCTCTCTTAGTGATGGGGCGAGCTGCTGGAGAGATGGAGCCAAGTGGGGCTGGCGATCTAGCTCTGACCCCTCCACGATCTACAGGTAGATCGCGATCTACCTGTTGGACATGCCTGGTATATAGTAACATAGTAAATGATGGACGATAAAGACCAGTATGGTCCATCTAGTCTGTCCAGTAAGATGGCAGAAGTAGCTGCACCTGCCACTCTGTGCCAGCCACCCCTCCCCATGTCTTTGTTTAAGGGTGCACCTACCACTCTGTGCAGGCCACCCCTCCCCATGTCTTTGTTCAGAGGTGAACCCGCCGCTCTATGTAGGACACCCCTATTTGTTGAGAAATTAGATGGTTCAGTTTATTTTGATTTTATCTTGTTGCTGTAAAGGGACCCACTGTGTCTGACCAATGCCACTTTGAACTCCGTCACTGTGTTTGCCGCCACCACTTCCATCGGGAGGGCATTCCAAGCAACCACCACCCTCCTTTCAGTGAAAAAGTATTTCCTGACATTGCCTTTCAATTTACCATTTTGCGGCTTCATGTTATGCCCTCTAGTTTTACAGCTTCCCCGTCTTTGGAAGAGGTTTGTTTGTTCATTATTTCTCTTTAAGTATTTAAAGGTCTGAATCATATCTCCCCTATCACTCCTCTCCTCCAAAGTGTACATATTTAGGTCTTCAAGTCTCTTCTCATAAGGCTTCTGATGCAGGCTCCAAATCATTTTGGTCGCCTTCCTCTGAACAGTTTCCATTCTTTTTACATCCTTTGCAAGATATGGTCTCCAAAACTGAACACAGTATTCAAAGTGAGGGCTCACCAGTAACTTATACAGTGGCATTAGTACCTCTTCCTTTCTGTTGGTAATTCCTGTTTGTATGCAGCCCAACATCCTTCTGGCTTTTGCCACCGCCTTGTCGCACTGTTTTGCCACCTTGAGATCTACAGAAATATCACACCAAGGTCTTCCTCCTGATACGTGCACACCAACCTCTCACCCCCCATCGTGTACATTTCCCTTGGATTTCTGCTATTAAAGAGGGCAGTTACAAGGTACCCTGTCCTGAACCCACAGCAGGGGGGAGAGGGGCAAGGGGGAGGGGGTTACCACAAAAAGCCCAGTTAGTTGAGAGAGGCAAGGTAAATTACAGCTGAGAAAGCTGAACTAGCACACCACTAAGACAAACAATAAATAATTAAATAAAGTTAGACAAACAATAAATAGTTAAATAAACAGCTAGAACTCACAGCAAGGTGTCTCAGGAGGCAAAATCCACTTTTCTAGCAGAGCACTGTAAAAAGCACTGCTCCTCTCTGATCAGAGAGAAGCAAACTAAAACCAGACTATGCCTGCTATGAGGGACAGTATCAAAGGATTTGCTGAAATCCAGGTAGATGACATCCATCGCATGCCCCTCATCTAGTTCTCTGGTCACCCAGTCAAAGAACTCAAATCAGATTTGTTTGGCAAGATCGTCCTTCGGTAAAACCATGTTGCCTCGGATCTTGCAACCTGTTGGTTTTGAGAAAGTCCACTATTCGCTCTTTCAGGAGTGCCTCCATTACTTTTCCCGCCACTGAGGTAAGGCTCACAGGCCTGTAGTTTGACACTTCTTCCTTGTCACCACTTTTGTGTAGAGGTACCACATCAGCCATTCTCTAGTCCTGAGGAAATTCTCCTATTTCCAAGGATCTGTTGAAAACATCCTTTAACGGCCCTGCAAGAACCTCTCTGAGCTCTTTCAGTATCCTGGGATGTATCCCATCCGGTCCCATGGCCTTGTCCACTTTCAGTTTTGCAAGTTGTTCTAACACATCATCTTCTGTGAATGGTGTGGTATCTACTTCATTCCATTTTTATATTTGGGAGTCACAGGTGGTCCTTCTCCCGGATTTTCTTTAGTAAAAACAGAGCAGAAGTATTTGTTTAGCAATTTCGCTTTTTCAATGTCACTTTCCATGAGTCCGTTCCCAGCACTTCTGAGTCCTGCAATTCCACCTCTGATCTTCCTTTCCCGAATATACCTGAAGAAGGTTTTGTCACTTCACATCTTAACCATCTTTTCCTCTGCCTTTGATTTTGCTATCCTTATTTCTCTTTTTGTCTCTTTGAGTTTGATCCTGTATTCATTTCTGCGTTCCTCTGTTTGCAAGCTTTTGAGTTTTGCGAAAGCTGTGTTTATTGCCTTTATTTGAGCAGCCACTTCTTTGGAAAACCAAATAGGTTTCCTTCTCCTCTTGTTTTTATTTACTTTTCTTACATATTTATCTATTGCCCCTTTTATTGCCACCTTTAGTTTATCCCATTGCAATTCCACTTCCCTTATCCCCTTCCACCCTGCCAACTCCTCCTTTAGGTACTTGGCCATTTTACTGAAGTCAGTGTTTTTGAAGTTTAGGACTTTGAGCTTGCTATGATTGGACTGCACCTTGGCCTTTATCTCAAACCACACTGTGTGATGATCGCTGCTGCTCACAGGGGCACGCACACACAGACATTCAACATGCTATCACTGTTGGTGAGCACTAAATCCAGTGTTCAGCTTTCCCTGGTTGGTTCCATCACCATTTGTCTAAGTAACGCATCTTGGAAAGCATCCACAATTTTTTTGCTTCTTTCCAGATTTGCAGAAGGAGTAATCCAATCCACATATATGATCACTTCCCCCTTTGTGGCTATCTTGGCAATATCTACAATTAATTAGTTATCTATCTCTTCGATATGAATCGGAGGTCTAGTCTACAGCAGTATGGATGACAGTGCCATCTCCTCTTTCCAACACATTCCAGAGCGCTTCTTCTTTTCCCCATACCCCCTGCATTTTAGTAGCTTTAATATTGTTTTTGACATAAAAGGCTACTCCTCCTCCTTTTCCATTTTCTCTGTCTCTTCTGAAGAGATTATAGCCAGCTATGGCTATATCCCAAACATGCGATTCATTAAGCCATGTTTCTGTAATGGCCACAATGTCCAAGTCCATTTCCACCATTAGGGCTTCCAGGTCTGGAACTTTGTTGGCTAAGCTTCAAGCATTTGTGCTCATTGCTTTCCAGCCTTTAACTGGCTTTCATGTATTTTGCATTGATTTTGTTCTGCCCACTTCTTCCCAGTTGCTTTTGATGTGTGGTTTAAAAGTGTGTTTGTTTCTGATGTTATTCTGGTTTTGCAGGGAATGATGTCCTGAACTTGACCTTCCCCATCCGTCGCGCCCTTTTTCTAGTTTAAATGCATATCCACATACTGCCTGAATTTTTCACTTAGAATTCTTTTCCCTGAGACAGAGAGATGTAGTCCATCCACACAGTATAGTCTCTTGTTGGTCCATCTGTTTCCCCAGTCGACAATAAATCAGAATCCTTCTTGTTTGCATCAGGTCTGGAGCCATGTATTAAAGCTGTTTATGTGATGCAGCCTTTCTGCCCCCTTACCATGTACAGGTAGAACTTCTGAGAATGCTAGTGTTAACAGTGGGCTTGAGTTTCTCTCCCAGAGTCTGCAAGTCCCTTTGAACTGCAGAGGCACTGTTTCTAGCCAGGTCATTTGTACCCAGGTGGATGACAACATCAATTTTGGAGTGTTCACTTTCTGTGCTAAGTACATCAACAATTTGGTTTGTATTCTTGCTGGCTGAAGAGCCTGGGAGCATTCGACTATCTTCTCTCCTTTGAACTATGTTCCCAAGGTGGTGCCTCTGATGATGGAATCTCCAATCAGTGGTAGTTTTCTGTTTGGTGAGTTTTCTTCATATTTGGTGCTTTAGCAGGAGATTGGGCATTGACTGACTCATTTAGGGACCCTTCAGTTTCCATGGATTGGTGAGCTTCATTAACCAAAGCAGAGAAGGCATTATGCAGGGATATCTCTTGATGTATAGGATGTCTCTGCGTTACAGGTCGAAGTCTACCCGAGCCCACTGTGATCCATTTGTTCCTGGGATGTTTGATTCTTTGTGGGAGCGGTGGTGGACATTGTTCTGTTTGAATCCTAGAGGAGGTGTGTTTCATTGCAGCTAGTTCTTCCCTTAGTAGAGTTACTTCTTTATGCATGGCAGCTGACTTGAGGCATATAGGACAAGCTCTTAGTTTCCAAATGATTCATCTCATAATGAAAACACCACAGTTAACAAAAGAACATAAGATATGCCAAAATACTGGAATTCTCTCCCACCTGATCTCCGCGCCATAACCGACCTAACCCAGTTCAGAAAGGCCCTTAAACTGCACCTTTTCATCAAATACTACCCCACATGAACCGTAACATAACAGCCTCACCCTAGTACAATCCACAATATCCCTCTTGTTCCAAGCATCCCTGCTAATTTTATGTAAATAGTTCGAGCATGCTATCTAGCTAATAGATTATATACTCCATGTAAATAGTTCTCCCATGTTATCCAAGTTGATACTCCTGTTATATGTAATACCAAACAGCCTGTTGTTCTGGTTCCTTTCTGTTATTTGTAAACCGCGCTGATGTCAAAGAGTGCGGTATATAAGAAGTTGAAATAAATAAATAAAAAATACTGGGTCAGACCAAGGTCCATCAAGCCCAGTATTCTGTTTCCAACAGTGGCCAATCTAGGTCATACGTACCTAGCAGTTTCCCCAAGGGACACAGGTTCCGCAATGCTTGTACTGGGTCAAGCATTGATATCCTGGGTCCCTTCTTAATAATGGTATATGGACCTTTCCTCCAGGAACTTGTCCAAACCTTTTTTAAACCCAGCTACACTAACAGACTTTACTACATCCTCCGGTAACAAATTCCAGAGTTTAATTACATGTTGAGTGAAAAAATATTTTCTTTTATTAGTCTTAAATAGTTTACCCTGTAGCTTCATTGCATGTCCCCTAGTCTTTCTATATTCTGATAAGGTAAACAATCGATCTACGTTTACCCGTTCCACTCCGTTCATTAATTTATAGACTTCTATCATATCTCCCCTCAGCCGTCTCTTTTCCAGGTTAAAGAGCCCCAACCTTTTTAGCCTTTCTTCATAGGAGTATCCTTCCATCCCCTTTACCATTTTGGTGGCTTTTCTCTGAACCTTTTCTAAAATCGCTATATCCTTTTTAAGATACGGCGACCAGAATTGCACACAATATTCAAGGTGCGATCTCACCATGGAACGATATAGAGGCATTATAATATCTTTTGTTTTATTTTCCATTCCTTTCCTTATCATACCTAGCATTTTATTTGCTCTCTTGGCCGCTGCTGCACACTGTGCCGAGGGTTTTAACATGGTATCCACAATGACGCCTAAATCTTTTTCCTGGGTGGTGGTTCCTAATGTGGAACCTTGCATCGTGTAACCATAGTTTGGGTTGTTCTTCCCTAGGTGCATAACCTTGCACTTGTCCACATTAAATTTCATCTGCCATTTTGATGCCCAGTCTTCCAATTTATCAAGATCCTCTTGCAATTTTCCACAATCCTCTTGGGTTTTAACAACTTTAAATAGTTTTGTGTCATCTGCAAATTTGATAACCTCACTTTTTATTCCACTTTCCAGGTCATTTATGAATATGTCAAAAAGCAGCGGACCCAGCACAGATCCCTGGGGTACACCACTATTCACCTTTCTCCATTGGGAAAATTGGCCATTTAGCCCTACCCTCTGCTTTCAATCTTTTAACCAGTTCCTGATCCACAATAGTACACTGCCTCCTATCCCATGACTCTTTAGTTTTGCCAAAAGACTCTGATGAGGGACCTTGGCAAAGGCTTTCTGAAAGTCCAGATACACAATATCAACCGACTCACCTTTGTCCACCTGATTATTCACTCCTTCAAAAAAACATAACAGATTAGTAAAACCATGTTGGCTGTCTCCCATTAGGTCATGACTATCTACATGCTGAGTAATTTTATTCTTTATGATGGTTTCTACCATTTTTCCCGGTACTGATGTCAGGCTCACCGGTCTGTAGTTTCCCGGATCACCCCTGGAGCCCTTTTTAAAAATTGGTGTTACATTGGCGATCCTCCAATCTTCAGGTATTAGAGATGATTTTAATGATAGTTCACAGATTACTAATAGGAGGTCTGCAATCTCGTATTTCAGTTCTTTCAACACCCTTGGATGTATACCATCCGGCCCAGGTGATTTGCTACTCTTCAGTTTATCTAATAGTTGTAATACATCTTCCCGATGTATCTATATTTCCTTCAATTCTTCCGCACCTTTAAATACCACTTCAGTCATGGGTAACATCCCTACATCTTCCTCAGTAAAGACTGAAGCAAAGAATTCATTCAATCTCTCTGCTATCGCCTTGTCGCCTCTTAGTGCTCCTTTAACCCCTTTATCATCTAATGGACCAACTGACTCTCTCACAGGTTTTTTGCTATGAATGTACTTGAAAAGGTCTTTACTTCATGTTTTTGCTTCCGCAGCAAACGTCTTCTCAAATTCTCCCTTTGCCTGTCTTATCAATGCCTTGCATTTGACTTGCCAGTGCTTGTGCTGTTTCCAGGTTTCGTTGTTTGGCTCTTTTTTCCATTTCCTGAAAGATGCTTTTTTGGCAACAGCCTCTCTGACCTCACCTTTAAACCATGCTGGCAATTTTTTGGACTTCCTTCCACTTTTCTTACAGCGTGGAATACAGCTGGTCTGGGCTTCCAAGATAGTATTTTTCAACAACAGCCAAGCCTGATGTACGTCTTTAACCTTTGCAACTGCTCCTTTTAGGTTTTTATCTGTTTTCCTCATTTTATCATAGTTTCCCTTTCGAAAGTTAAAAGGTAGTAGTGTGGATTTCCTTACTATCCCTCCTCCACTAATTAAATCAAAGGTGATCATGCTATGATCACTATTGCCAAGTGGCCCCAACAACCTTATCTCTTGCACTAGATCTGGTGTTCCACTAAGGACTAGGTCTAATATGGCTTCCCCTCTGGTTGGTTCATGAACCAGCTGCTCCAAGAAGCAGTCATTTATTTCATCTAGGAACTTTATCTCCCTAGCATGTCCTGACGTGACACTGACCCAGTCAATACTGGGGTAGTTGAAATCACCCATTATTATTACTGCACTGTAACTTTTGTTAGCTTCCTTGATTTCTTTGAGCATTTCATCATCCATTTGGTCATTCTGGCAAGGCGCCTTCCCCCTTTTACATGGAATTTCAATCCATATAGATTCTACAGCAGATTTTGTTTCCTGCAAAACTTTAATCCTTTCTGACTCAATGCCCTCTCTAACACAGAGAGCAACCCCTCCACCAATTTGATCAGCTCTATCATTACGATATAGTTTGTACCCAGGTATCAGTGTCCCACTGGTTGTCCTCCTTCCACCATGTCTCTGATATTCCAATCATATCTAACCTTTCATTTAGTGCTATTTATTCTAACTCTCCCATCTTATTTTTTAGACTTCTAGCATTTGCATACAAGCATTTTAGAGAATGTATTTTATTCATATTAATTTGGCTATTGTTAGACATGGGTAATTTGGGATCTTTAAGCTCAGTCTGCTCCATACTTGAGGGCATTTGGGCTACTTTACTCTTTTGTGGAACCTCTCTGCTTTTGGTAGTATCCTTCAAAGATACATTCTTCCAAACCATCCGCTCTTGGGCGACTGTCGGCTTTCCCCTAATATCTAGTTTAAAAGCTGCTCTATCTCCTTTTTAAAGGTTAATGCCAGCAGCCTGGTTCCATCCCGGTTAAGGTGAAGCTCATCACTTCGGAAGAGCCCCTCCTTTCCCCAGAATGTTCCCCAGTTCCTAACAAATCCAAAACCCTCATCTCTGCACCATTGTCTCATCCACGCATTGAGACTCCGGAGCTCTGCCTGCCTTTTGGGTCCTGCGCGTGGAACAGGAAGCATTTCGGAGAATGCTACCCTGGAAGTTCTGGATTTCAACTTCCTACCTAAAAGCCTAAATTTAGCCTCCAGAACCTCCCTACCACATTTTCCTATGTCATTGGTACCGACATGTACCAAGACAGCAGACTCCCCCAGCACTAAGACCTTATCTAGGTGGCGCGTGAGGTCCGCTACCTTCGCACCAGGTAGGCATGTTACCAGGCGATCCTCACGTCCACCAGCCACCCAGCTATCTACATGCCTAATGATCGAATCACCAACTATAACGGCTGTCCTAACCCTTCCCTCATGGGCACATGGCCCTGGAGAAACGTCCTCAGTGCGAGAGGGTTTTACATCACCTTGAGGACAGGTCCTAGTTACAGGATCACTTCCTGCCACACCAGGGTGATGCTCTCCTGTCACGTGACCTCTCTCCTCCATGGCAACAGGGATGCTGCCAGACTGGAAGTGGGACTTCAGGACTATATCCCTGTAGGTCTCGTCTATGTACCTCTCTGTCTGTCTTATGCTTTCCAAGTCTGCTACTTTAGCCTCTGGAGAACGGACTCGTTCCCTGAGAGCAAAGAGCTCCTTGCACCTAGTGCACACGTAAGACCTCTCACCAACTGGGAGAAAATCATACATGTGACACTCAATGCAAAAGACTGGAAAGCCCCCATCCCGCTGCTGGACTGCTGTCTGCATCTTAGTTTCAAGTTTGTGTTTAGATCTAAGTTCTTTACTTACTAAGGGTTGCTATGGATATTTATACTAATAAAACTGTACCTAATACGTGTAATATACCTTGTTCACCTGAAGCTTAACTAATCTCAGGTCCTTAGTGTATGACTGATTTGGGTAATGAGCTTCACCTGAGAGCACCTCCTGTCTTTTAAGATGTGTAAGTACCTATAAAGCTACGATTATCCCAGGGGAGGGAGGGAGGGAAATAACACTTAATAAAAGAGGGCTGCTACACAGTACCCTGTCTTGTGCTGCTGAGGTAAGCTAAATTCTGATTTGATTTAAATTATAGCTCTTAGCTGCTGCTAGGCTCTAACTTCTTATGAAATTTAAACTACAAGCTCTCTGCTGGGTTCTAAATTTAACCAGAAAGCTCTCTTCTGTGTTTTAAATTTAAGCTAAAAGTACTTTGCTGTTACTAGGCCCTGAGTGACTATTAAATTTAGACTACAAGCTCTCTGCTGGGTATGAAATGTAATCGGAAAGTTCTCCTCTGTGTTTTATATTTAAACTTAAACTGCTGCTACTAGGCCCTGACTGATTTAACAAAAAATAGTGGGTTCACAGTTTAATTAGCTTTAATACAAAGAATTCCTTTTAGAAAATTACCAGAAGTATATACTCACAGTTGCAGATCTCTCTTCAGAAGTAACAGTCCTTTTTTCTAGTCCTTCAAGAAGAATTTTGTCCTTAAGAAGAATTTTGCAAGAACTGTAATGAAATACAATGCAGTCAGTGAACGCTTAATTTCTATTCATCTTTGAGGAATGCCCATCAACAGCTGCAGAAGAGGAAGAAATGGATGAGTTCTATGAACAAATACAAACTGAAATTGACAGAGTATGTAAACAGGATATCCCGATAGTCTTTATCTTTATTGAGTTTCTTGCTATATCGCCCTTCAGCGACCAGCAGGGTGGTTTAAAATAAATTCATAAATTACAGAGAGGGCAAAAACTTGGCCAGAAAGAGAAAGGAACTACAATTCTTCAATAGAAAAGCCACAGATATATCCAAGGTAGAGGAGAGAGGGAGAAAGGAAGGAGAGAAGTGAGAGGAGCAGGGGAGATTAACCAGGAAGGTCAGACGGGAGTGTTCTGAGCTTAGAGCATGATGTCTCCTGGCGGAGGGGAAAGGGGAGATAGTCATTGGTAACTGGAAAGCAAAAGTTGGCAAAAAGATGAAGGCAAAGAGGGTGGAAAATATGGATTTGGCAACTGTAACGAAGCTGGAGAAAAACTTATAGAATTCTGCAAGATCAATGATCTATTCATCTCAAACGCCTTCTTCCAGCAACACAAGCAGCAACTGTACAAATGGATTTCATCCAAAATTGACTACATCTGTGGAAGTCAACAATGTAAAAGCTCAATAACATCAACAAAAACAAAATCTGAAGCTATTTATTTATTTAGCTGTATTTACATACCACCTTTCACCGGCTCAAGGAGGTTTTATATGGAATGAAAGTAAAGTACATTATAACTGTGTCATTAAACTATATACAAACATGCCCTTGGGTTCTTAACTACATAACAGATCCATTGTTCTTAACTATATGCATTTCTGGCTATGTACAGTTGTAATGATAGACATCTTGTAATCTTCTTTCGGGGGGGGGGGGGTCGTCATGTGACTGGGTTGTAGTGTTCCTTGAACACTATGGTACAGTGTGCAAACTCAAGGTAAAGCTGAAAAAGATAAAATCACTCATGAATGTAGCAAAATATGACCTTGAGAATATACCACTGGAATTTAAAGACTGCCTGCAAAATCGATTTGCTGCTTTGGATACAAATGACAGAGCACCATAAGAATTATGGGATGACATCAAGAATGTTGTGCTTGAAGAATGTGAGAAGTCTCTACTAAAGGTAAGAAAGCAAAAACAATCAAAATAGATGAGCAAAGAAGGTCTGAAAATTGTCCAGAAACACAGAGAATCTTAAGCCAGAGGAGAAAGAGCGGCAATCACAAAAATCTGAGATTTCCAACGTGCATCAAGATGAGACAAGACGTACAATAATGATGCATTCAAAGAAACAGAATTAGAAACTATAAGAGCAGGGATCCCCAAACATGTCCTGGGGCCTCCCTAGCCAGTTGGGTTTTCAAGATATCCACAATGAATGTGCAACAGAGAGATTTGCATATAATGGAGGCAGTGCATGCACATTTCTCTAATGCATATTCATTGTGGATATCCTGAAAACCCAAATGGCTGGGAGGCAGGTTTTGAAACCTCTGTATTAGAGGAAGAACAAGATCAGCTCTTCTAAAGTGGAGGAGTGGCCTAGTGGTTGGGGCAAGGTACTTCAGGCCGGAAGGTCGGGGGTTCAAATCCCACTAGACGACAGCAACCTTGGGCCGGAAGGACTGGGGTTTCTAGTCCCACAGGTGCTCCTTGTGGTCTTGGGCAAGCCACTTAACCCTCCATAGCCCATGTTCCCTGTAAAATAGTTATCTCCAAGTTATAATGCCCCGTTCAATGTAATTTCAGTTTGTTCAATGTAAACCGCACTGATGCAGAATAGTGCGGTATATAAGAGAATGTAAATAAAATAAAGCTATTTATTTAACAGTTTTTATATACCGCACTATTTATCATCAGTGCGGTTCACATTGAACAACAAATACCTAACAATAAAAATTGATAAAGGCTTACAGATAACAAGGAAGGTAAACTGGGTATAAAACCGGGGAAAACTATATACAATAAATATGTAACATCATGGCTTGGTATTTGAGAGTTAAAGAGAAAATCCCAGCTTCGAACTGGAATGCTACAAGATGCTCAAGGATCCATGTTGAATGGCACTGAGAAGATCAAGAAAAGATGAAAAGAATATACAGAGTCATTATACCACAAAGATCGAGTGGACCAACAGCCATTTCAGTCTGTACCTTATCATCAGACACCATTGGTGGTGAAAGAAGCCATTGAAGTAGCATCAAAAGAATTATCAAAGAACAAAGACAATGATGGCATTAGCATTGAAGTATTATAGCAATTGCATGCAGCTGTTACCATACTTAAAATGTTCTGCCAGGAAATTTGGAAGACATCATAGCCAACTGAATAGAAAAGATCTGTGTTTATACCAATACTAAAGAAAGGTGATCCAACTGACTATGGAAATTATCGCACAATCGCTCTGATCCCACATGCCAGCAAGATTCTACTCAAGATCATTCGGCAGAGTCTACAATCATACCTCGAGTGAGAACTGCCTGAAGTGCAAGCAGAGTTCAGGAAAGGGCAAGGAATGAAAAACATCATTGCGGATATGAGATGGATCCTTGAAGAGACAAAAGAATACCAAAAGGATATCTATATATGTTTTATTGACTACAGCAAGGCTTTTGACTGTGTAAATCATGAGAAACTCTGGGCCACATTAAGAAGCATGGGTATACCAGAACATCTGATGGTTCTCTTGCATGACCTTTACATTGATCAAGAAGCAACAGTTTGAACAGAACAAGGAGAAACAGAATGGTTTAAAATCAGCAAAGGTTTACGGCAAGGCTGCATAATATTCCCCTACCTGTTTAATTTATATGCAGAACAAATCATCAGAGAAGTAGGACTGTATGAAGATAATAGAAGTGTGAAGATTGGTTGAAGACTCTACAACCTTCGCTGTGCTGATGATACCATAATACTGGCTGAAAGCGAAGATGATTTGAAATATTTGTTTCTCAAAATCAAGGAACATAATGTTAAAATGGGCCTACACCTTAATGTAAAGACAACAAAGATCCTGACTCTTGCAAAATCAATACGTTCATTGTTGATGGAGAAGAAATTGAAATAGTGGAACACTTTAACCTGCTTGTATCATTAATCAATAAAGAAACAATAAGCAGTCAAGAAATCTGATGACACATTGCTCTTGGCAGAATGGCTATGAAGGACCTAGACAAGATTCTGAAAAGCAGAGATGTCTCTCCATACAAAGATTTGACTTGTCCAAGCCATGGTATTTTCAATTAATGCCCACCCTACAGATTTAAAAAATATAACAAAGAGGAGTTTCTAGACATGATAATTCCCAAATTATCTATTGCACCACAAAATCTAGATGTAGCTGTATCCAACTGGCACAAAGTCATTAACAATGCAGCTGCCAATAACCAAGCAACTAAGAAAAACAATCATTCTAAATCTGATCAAGCCCCCTGGTACAATAACACACTAAACCTAATGAAAAGAAATCTAAGGAAAGCTGAATGCAAATGGAGAAAAAATAAAAACCCCATTAATAAAGATTCATATACCACTCTCCTTAACTCATATAAAGATGCAATTAACAATGCCAAGAAAAATTACCATGCCTCAAATACTAAACAATGCAATAAATAGACCCAGAGAACTATTCGCAATAGCTCAAAAGCTAACGAATAACACCCACAACTCCAGCAATGAAATTACAGAAATCTCCCCACAGGACCTGGCAAACTACTACATGAACAAAATCACGTCCCACCCCCAATTACCAAAATCTAAATACCTCTCTCAAACCCATTATGCAGATGAATGGACTGACTTCCAACCTCTATCTAACATTGCACTCAAGAACATCATAACAAACATTAATACAACAACCTCACTCCTTGACCCTTGTCCAGTAACATGGATAAAAAAAACTCTCTACCTATCCTCTCACAATTCATACTCCCTATAATAAATCTTTCGCTAAAAACTGGGTACTTACCCCCAGCACTAAAACATGCACAGATTCGCCCAATCTTTAAAAACCCCACCCTTGACAAATCATCTCCTAAATCCTACAGACCCATATCAAGCATCCCATTCTTGGCTAAATTAATCGAAAAAGCAGTACAAATTCAGACCCAAGAATACATTGATAGCTCAGCCCCCCTGGATGATCAACAGTACGGGTTTCGCCCTCACCACGGGGTGGAGTCACTACTAACAGTTCTTATTGATACCCTTGTAAGAGGTATCGATAATTCAAAACAGGCATTCCTACTCATATTCATTGATATCTCTGCCGCCTTTGACAGTGTTCACCACTCAACAATGATTAGTAAACTAAGACAAATAGGTATAAAATCCACGGTTCTTAACTGGTTTTCTTCATACCTAAGTGACCGAACTCAAACAGTACGAATTGGCAACCTCACCTCAAAAACTTACAATCAGGAACTAGGCCTCCCCCAGGGCTCTGCACTGTCAGCGCTACTATTTAATATTTACTTAAAACACATCTGTCAAATATTTAAAAAATTCAATGTGCACTATCACCTTTACGCGGACGACATAATGATGTATGTCCCATTCACAATACCTAATATTCCTACACTACTTATTAATACCTGCCTCAATGAAATAAACAATTGGCTAAATGAAAACAACTTATTCATTAACCATGCAAAAACAGAAGCACTAATAGTAACTAAAAACACAACATTCATTCCCCCATCACACATTACACTGCAAAATAATGATATCAATATAAAAACTGAAATACGCTACCTAGGCGTAATACTAGACAAACACCTCAGTATGGACACACATATAAGAAATATAACAAAAAGTTTATTTTAAACTAAAGGTTTTAAAACAACTCCGCCCCCTAATGCATCTACAGGATTTTCAACATATAATACAAGCTATAATAACTCCCCATTTCGACTTTGCGAACTTAACCCTACTAGGCATAACAAAACATAATCTAAAAAAACGCCAACTAGCACAAAATGCAGCAGCAAGGACTATCATGAATGCCCCACCATTCCAACATATAACACCTATTTTAGAGAATCTACACTGGCTCCCGATTCAATGCCGGATACATTATAAAACTCTTTTTACTACTTACAAAGTCTTGAACAACACAGCACCTCTTACTCTAAACAACCTTATTAATAAAGAACCCAATCATAATCTCCAAAGGCGAGACCAACTAAACAAACTAATAACACCAAAGGAATTTATAAAGGCCAAAAAATCAACAAACAAGAAAGCATTCTCCCATGCTGCCCCTATAACTTGGAACAACATTCCATCGGAATTAAGATCCTTACCTCAAATCATGGAGTTCAGGAAAAAACTCAAAACTCATTTATTCTCAACATACTACGGATCCTTGTCGAACTCACCTTTTCAACAAGAAAAAGGATAGCTTTACCAGCTGACATATCCCATCTTTGAACTGGAATAAATGAGAAAACCCCAAACCAACGATTTTAATAACATACATACCTGTACATAGTTAAAATCTGGTTCTTTGTATATAGTTTACAACTGTTAATTGTAAAATTGAATTTCTGTGTAGTTTCACATTGTTATCTGTAAAAGCAGCATTTCCTGTTTACTGTTGTTCCATGTAAACCACAACTGATCAATGGAAGGTGCGGTATATAAAAACTCGCTAATTAAATTAAATTAATTAAACATCATATGGATGTGAAAAATGGATAATGAAAAAGACAGACAGGAAAAAATTTGAATTATGGTGCTGGTGAAGAATATTGTGTATACCATGGACTACCTGAAGAACAAACCAGTCAGGACTAGAGGAGATCAAACCTAAGCTTTCTTTAGAAGCTCAGATTACAAGAGTTTGACTTTCGTACTTTGGGCACATCATGCGAAGAGAGAGATCATTCGAGAAATACATCATGCTTGGCAAGGTTGAAGGTCAACGAAAAAGAGGAAGACCAGCAAGGAGATGGATCGATTCAATAACAACCAGGGGCGGCCCAAGGGGGGTGCGGGGTCATGTGCGGAGATTAATTGTGGGCCTCATTTGCATAAGGTGCCTCATTTGCATAAATATTTGCATAATATTGACATGCACTTTTAGTAAACGTGCCTCTTAATGAGTGTCTGGATAAAGAAAGACTAACAGATTTCTACATTACTTATTGCAGTGACAACCGCCAGGCCCATTAGGAAGTACTATAAACACTGACCATTTAGAACCCATAGCAAATCCACCCTATCATAACAGCACTACCAGGACTCACAAAGCACCAAACCCTACCTATCAAAAGGCAACACTGCAGATATTAAATAATACATCTTACTGGGGGAAAGAGAACAAGTGGGACTGTCAAATAGAAACTGCATGAACAGAATACCTCAGCTCGGTTACACATGCAGAACATAGAGCATTACCACACAAAGAACAAGGGATCACAATTTAGAAATAGGAAGTTAATAATTAAACTGGGAACCCCAAAAGCCAAACATGAAATGTGCAACACTGGAGAAATAAAACTATAAAGTAATTTCCTCTTGCACTAAACAAAAACGCAAAGATGTTAGCAATACACACTTCCCAGACCAGACATATTCCAGTTAATAAATTCAAAATAAAAAGTATTTTTCTACCTTCTGTTTGGGCATTTCATTTTTCAGTTGCAATTGCTCCAGTCACTTTCTTCTGGTTTCTTCTGTCTTCTGCGAGCTATCCATTTGTCCTTTCTTCTCTTTTAGATTTTTTCCATTCTCTCTCTATATCTGCTTTAACATGCTGATCGTTTCCCTTTTGCTCTTTCCCCCATTTCTTTCCTTATTCCTTTATCATCCACTCAAATTTCAACCTTCCATTCTCAATCCCCACTTACTCTCTCAATACCTGGCCCATCGTAGACTTTTCTTCCCTCCCACACAAAATATCTTTTCCCCTCTCCATTCTCATTCCCCATCCCCTTCTAGTCCTCCCCCAAAATCAGCTCCCTTATAGTTCTAGACCCACCCAGCATCCACTCCCTTCTAGTCTCATTCTCCCATGCCCCCACATCAGCCCATTTCCAGTCCTAGCCCCCCATATGCTCTTTTCCAGTTCCATTCCAGCCTCCCATCAGCCACTTTCCACTCCAAGCTCCCCCATCAGCCAATTTCCAATCCTAGCCCCCATGTCAGCGCACTTCCAGTCCTATTTCAGCTCTTCATCAGCCCATTTCCAATGCTAGCCCTCCTATCACAGCCCATTTCCAGTCCTAGCCCCCCCCCAATCACAGCCCATTGCCAATCCAAGTCCCCCCATCACAGACTATTTCCAGTCCAAGTTACCCACCATCACAGCCCATTTGCAGTCCAAGTTTCTCCCCCTCACCATCACAGCCCATTTGCAGTCCAAGTTTCTCCCCCTCACCATCACAGCCCATTTGCAGTCAAGTCCCCCCCCCCCGATCACAGCCCATCCAGTCCTACCCTCCCCTCCTCTGAACAGCCCTGCAGCTGTCTAAGAGGCTTCAGAGGGAGCCGGGGAAACCTGCGCGAGGCCCCGGCTCCCTCTGCACAGCCGCCAGCGTGAAAAGCCTTTTCCCTCACGCTGGCGACTGTTTCTGTGAAGCCGTGAATGCCGGGAAAGGTTAAAGGTCATTACTTTTAACCTCTCCCAGCACTCGCGGCTTCAGAGAAACAGTCGCTAGCATGAAGGAAAAGGCTCTTCATGCTGGCGGCTGTGCAGAGGGAGCCGGGGCCTCGCGCGGGCTTCCCTGGCTCCCTCTGAAGCCGTCCACTGTGCGATAATGGAGTTCACGCAGGGCCCTGTGCAAACAACATTATCGCTCAATGGACAGGCCAACCCTGATAACAACAGCTATGAATGCCACTCTATCAACAACGAGTTGACTGACTGAAGACCGAACACAGTTTCGGACAACTATGCAGAGATTCGCCATGAGTCAACACCGGCTCAACAGCATTTAACAACAACAACATCATGACTTCTATGGGTAATGCTGCTTCTCCAGCCAATCCCCTTCTCATTTTTCTTGTTAAGCAGATGTCTTCATGTTTTGATCTTCATAGGATGGCTAATTTAAGTCTCTCAGATGGCTGGGTCAATCAGTCATGGAAGCAACCTGGGTATGATCTATTTAGAAAAGAAATGATCATGATCTGACTATGTGTGCTAATACAGGCCTATTTCAAATTTACCACTGGTAGCTAAGATGACTGAGTGGGGTCATTTGCTCTCAGTTGATAGATGACTTGATAAAGCTAATATTCTCCACCTAAGCAGTCTGGGTTAGAAACGGTCACAGTTCTGAGATTATTTCAGTGAGAATGCCCAATTAAATCCATATTTATCTGAAATCAGGCAGTCATGTTCTTTTCATTCACTGGACACAATGGCAGCATTTGATCTTGTAATTTATACACTACTACTGGACAGTATGGGTAATTCTGGTATGAAAGGCACTACTTTACGTTGGCTTCAGTCCTATCTGTCTGGCTGCATGTTTCAGGGTTTTGCACATATTGATGTTTCTTTCCAAAAAGGTTTTAACATGTGGTGTCCTGAAAAACTCTGTTTTGGCCCTTACTCTTTATAACATCTTTATAGCAACTTTGGCATCTTTGCTGTAGGGTTCTAGGGCTGGTATGTAAATATACCCTAAGGATATACAGCTTCTTTATGCTTCTGATCCTACAGAAACACAGTCATTTCAGAATCTGGTTTTATATAATCATTTTTATTGAAACAAGGCATTCATCAAACACAAACAGTCTATACAGCAGAACATAATCGCAGTACACAAAACATACTTAATTGCCCGGGCAGGGTTGTATCTTATCCTCCGCCCGGGTCAAGCAGCCAGCACATGCCCACCATCAACACAGCTATTATTTTTTCCCAAAAGGGGGGTCCCCCCCCCACCCCCCCTCCAACCCCCCCTACCCCTACCCCCTCCCCTTTGCAGCCCCGGCCCCTGCTCCTCCCCTGATCCCCTCACCGCAGTACTCTCCACTTCCCACTGATAATGTCGATCTTGCTCCTATCTAATAGTGCGCTTGTAGCACTTCATTGCGAGTGGTGGGCCGTAGGGTCTGGATATAAGGTTCCCAGGTCATCAGGAAGGATGTCCAGCGTCGAGCTCTTCCTCTCGCCCCCTGCTTCTCAAACAGCATCAGCTGGTGAAAGCTGTTACGCCATTCCCAGAAGGAGGGGGAAGTAGGCTCCCGCCAACTGCGGAGCAGCGGACCCTTCCCCACCAAACAGGCTTTTCTAAGTAAGAGGCGCTCCCATCTGCCCTTCGGGTGGAGTGGTCCAAGTTGATCTAACACCACAACAGACCCCGTCCAACTTATCCGCTGACCTAACACTCCATTCATGTAATTCCGAATCTGCATCCAATATCTGCGAACTTTCGCACAGCCCCACCACATGTGGCCTAAATCGGCCAGTACAGCGTTACATTTCGGGCAGCTCCCATCCTGTGTAAGATGGCTACGAAGAGCTCGTCGTGGAGAAAAATGGGCGCGTAAAAGACATTTAATCTGTATCTCCCTCCAACGGGCCCCGTCTGCCAGCTCCCCAACATGGCTCAAAGCCTGATGAATTGCACCCGGTACCACCGCTACCCCCAACTCTCTAGCCCACGCTCTCTCCACCCCGGTGTAGTCTATCAGGGGTATCCACTTCTCAATACGTCGCTTCAACCTAGCTATGGACGGCCCAGATTCCGCTCCAAGGTCCAGAAACTCGAGTATCCGCGCAGCCCGTTCAACCACCAACCCAGTCCGCGGGAGTGAGTGATGCAACATAATGGGAGACCTGGGCATATGTAAAAGAATGTCGGAGGCTTAAGTCATACTCTTTGGCTAAAACCGAGAAAGGTTTACACCTCCCCTCACAGTCGACGACATGTCCGAGATTCCGAATCCCCTTCTGCTCCCAGAGCCGAAAGGAGGGCGCATCCGTTCCTGGGGTAAACTGAGCGTTCCCCCGTAGCGGTAACCAACTGGAAACCTCCGGGGACGCCCCCCACCATTTATTTAGTTGTTGCCAGGCACACCGAACCGGCCGTATCAGCACACTCTGTGCTGCCCATCCTGGTAGATCCGATCCCTTCTGGTGCAGAACCGCCAATAGGGTCCGGGGGGCCATCAAAGCCTCCTCTAACGCCCGTGGGGTATGGTCATCCGTCTCTCCCAGCCAGTCCCTAAGGTGCCGCGCTTGACAGGCCAGGGCATAGAGCTGCAAATCCGGAATGCCGATTCCCCCATCCCTCCACCTCCTCTGCAATCGACACAGGGGGATACGAGCCCGCGCCCCTTTCCATAAGAAGCCTCGAAAAAGACGTTCAATCTCAAGCAGATCGCGTTTTTTGGGCCACACAGGAAGCGTTTGTAGCCAATAAAGGATACGTGGGAAAATTACCATGCTCAAGGCCGCCGCTCTACCTAGCAGTGACAAGGGAAGAGGGCCCCACGCCTGTAACTGAAGCCGTGTCTTAGATAAGATCCGAGTCACATTCGCCCGATATAAATGCTTGGGATCTTTGGTCAGAGAAATACCCAAGTAAATGAAGGAGTCCACTGCCCACCGAAGGGGGAAGGAGTCTCCCCATGCCGCACGAAGCGTACCCCCAACATCTAGCGCTTCAGACTTGCCCATATTAATGCGAAGGCCCGCGAACCGGCCGAAACGAGAGAACTCCTCCAACAGCCTCTGGAGGGAGGTCTGCGGGGCCGACACGTGGACCAACATATCGTCGGCAAAAGCCGCTATTTTAAACCCATGAGGTCCCACTCGTATCCCCGCAATCCCAGCCGACGCTTCAATCTGCCGTACCAGGGGGTCTAATGACAAGACAAAAAGTAAAGGGGAGAGTGGACACCCCTGTCGGGTGCCTCGTTCCAACCCAAAGGCCTCCGACAGCAACCCGTTACAACAAACACTCGCCGTAGGCCGAGCATACAGCAGCTCCACCATCCCACAGAAAAACTCCCCCAGTCCATATTTCGGTAAGAGAGACTTCAAATACGGCCAACCCACCCGGTCGAAGGCTTTTTCAGCATCGAAACTAACCAATAGCGAGGGTATACCATATCGATGGACCCACTCCAGGGACGCCAGAATTCTCCGTATGTTCCGCACCGCATACCGACCCTTCACAAATCCCACTTGGGATTCGTGCACCAGGTCTCCCAAAACCCCGGCGAGTCGCAACGCAAGCACTTTGGCTAAGATCTTCACATCAAAGTTGAGAAGCGAGATAGGTCGATAAGACTCCGCGTACGTACTATCCTTCCCGGGTTTGGGGAACAAAATAATATGGGCATGGTTCCCACCCCACATGAAGGTTCCATGTGCCCGCCTCTGATGGTAGACCTCCACCAACAGTGGCGGTGTGAGATCCCCCAGCAACTTGTAAAACTCGGCCCCTAACCCGTCTGGCCCCGGGGCACAACAGCAGCTCGCCCGTTGGACCACCAAGGAGACTTCCTCCGTCGTGACCGGCATCTCCAAGCGCGCTCGTTGTTCTTCATCAAGACGGGGCAGCTGCACTTCCCTCAAGTACTCTTCTATAGCGGTACCAGGGTCAGCCCCCCGTGAATACAGCTTCTGATAAAACTGGCGAAAAATCTTGGTGATTTCCGGGGTCCCGGCCTGCAGGCTACCCTGTTCGTCTCGCAGGGCCACCACCGTTCTGGTCCCCCCCCTACCCCGGAGACACCTAGCTAGCAATTTCCCAGATTTGTCCCCGAAGCGGTAGAGTTGATATTTATAATACATAAATGATTTTTTGGCCCGTTGGTGGAGTAGTTCGTTAAGGGCTAATTGGGTTTCCCATAATGCCTTCTTATTGACCACCGATGGGGTACTAGCCTGCCGACGCCGAGCACGGCAGACCTGTGTTTCAAGGCGGATAATCTGCTTTGCCATTAACTTTCGCTTACGGGCCACATACCCTATTATGTCACCCCGTAGAACCGCTTTAGCCGTTTCCCAGAATAACTCCGGGTTGATACGATGTTGTTCATTATGAACGGCAAATTCCTGCCATTTCTGCCTAAGGAATGAGGAAAAATCGGTATCGTGGTAAAGCTCAACCGGGAATCGCCAGATACGGGGCAACGGAGTAGCATCCTTCCACTCTAGATCCACCCAGATGATAGCATGGTCGGAAATTTCAAATGGGCCAATCTGCGCATCCCGCACATAAGCAAAGAGTCTTTCCGACATTAACACGTAGTCAATGCGGGCACTCGTGCCATGTGCCCGAGATTGGTGGGTAAAATCTCGTTCCCCCGGGTGCAAGAGGCGCCATGGATCCGTCAGTTGTAGCCGCTGCTTCATGTGTTGCAAGGCCGCAGCGCCCTGTCTGCGCGTCCTCTTGTCCCCATCCCCCGACACGTCCAAGGTAGGGTCTAAGACACCATTGAGGTCCCCAGCCAAAATCAGTGGGGCATCTGGCAATTGCTCTACCCGCGAACCCAATCGAGCATAGAGAGCCCGATCTACCACATTTGGGCTGTATAGGTTACCTAGTATTACGGGCTGCCCTTCTAGAATCCCGTACAGCAATATTAAGCGCCCATCCGGATCAGCATAGACCTCCTCCTTGGTAAACCGGAGTCTCTTGTGTATCAAAATGACCACTCCACCCTTCCTTCCCTGCGCCGGGGCCCCCCATTCCTGTCCCACCCAATCTCTTTTAAGTTTAGCATGCTCCTCTGTACTCTGGTGTGTCTCTTGAAGCATAGCTATATCGCAGTGATGTCTCGCTAATGCCTGAAGTACCTTATATCGCTTGATAGGGCTGCCTATACCACAGACATTCCAGGATAAGATCTTCACGTCTGTAGATAACAGAAGGTAATGGGTCCGTCTATAAGAGCATACTCGGGACAGATCTCCCCAGCCTGAGATCCTCCCTGCTTTCCCTTAAGGGGTCTCTTGCCTTCTTTCTTCAACATTCTCCAGGGCTGCCTCCCCATCCCTCCCCTTACCACCCCAACTCTCCCTACCCCCCGCCCCTCCTGATCTCTATCCCCAACCCTTCCCACCCCCCCACCCTCCCCCTCATCCCACCCCCCTTCCCTCCCAGACTCCCTCCCTCCCCTCTCCACACTTTCGAATCCCGTCCTCCCCCAATTCCACTCCCCTACCCTAGGGACCTTCCCCGCCTACCTCTTCCCGAGAAGGCCCGCCAAGGCCACTCTGAGTGCGGCCAGACCCACCACCCCAAAGGAGCCGATAATTCCACCAACATCCCCTTCATCGCCCAATAAAGCAGGGAACAACAAAACTATAAAGGGGACCCAGGTTGTCTACCCAGCTGTATAGCCCCTTGGGCCCTAGAACCCAGTTCAGCCCCCTCCTGTAATAAGAGAGCACCCGGGGCGGGGAGCGCCTCGTACCCCACCCCCCCAGACCCAAAGATATCCCACAGTGTCTAGACAATATAACATGGTAGAAATAAGGCGAAAGGGTATCCATCAACTTAGATCAGGCAGCGGAGTCCTCTATCTGGGGCACCTGAGATCCATGGATTACTGTGGTTGCATGCACTATTAGCCACCCCCCTGGTAGCATGTTGCATTATCTCACTCATGCACCGCCACGCGACCTGGGGGGGTAAGGTATACGTCCTTTATGCAAAAAGCCCGTAATATGCCAGAAATATATACAAGTCACCCCCCAGGAATCGCCTCTCGAGGTTAAAGGAGCCCTCCACGCCCGGGACACAGCTTAAGCCAACCGGGCCAACGGCCAAGACAATAATGGTAAGGCTCCATATTCACTGCCCATAATATCTACAGAGGAATCACATAAAACTCCCCCCACCCATCTACATCTAAGGGCAGTAGAAAGTTGTGGGCGCCTAGTTCCCACTCCACCTCCACTTAGGCCCAAATCCGCCAGTCCTATCGGCTCGCGATATTCCCGAAGGTCAGTCAGGCACATAGTGTTCCAGCTTACCTGAGGAGGGAATAATACGAGCCGTTATCCTTCCCGACCCTAAGGCAGGGCCCGTGGCTCTAGGAACATCCGGTGCCCAAGCAGCTTAATACTATCTTTGCAATCAAAGAAAAAGAGAGAGAGAAAGAAGAGAAAAAAACAAACAGAGAGAAAATAGACACACCAGGCTCCCACATATCGATACAGGGCCCTGCTCAGAACATGCAAAAAATCAAGAGCATAAACAGTTAATGAGCACACCAAGAATCAATAAGGTGCCTTGCCAGATGGAGAGATAATGTTCCAAACAGCATGGGGAAAGGCCCCGCAAGGCAGGCTCCTTGATATCGGTGGGGCCGTTACAGCTTAAGCCACTCTGATGCATGGCCCGCTGTACTCAAACGCTCCGTCGGCATCACACTCTCTCGGCCAGTGCAAAATCCACCACCAGCAGTATTGACAGTCTCAGCGAAGGGTCCCCGATGCCGGGCGCGCTGGCGCTGCAAGCTGGTTCACATAGGCCTCTGCTTCCGCCGCCGTTGCAAAGGCCCGGTGTGCTCCCTCATGTAGGACGTGCAGTTTGGCCGGGTATTGCACAGAGAAGCGGATCCCCGCACCAATAAGCTTTTCGCACAAAGGAGCATACTCCCTGCGCTTCTGGCTTAGCGCCGCCGAGTAGTCCTGCGCTATCCGGATTTTGTTGTTATTGTAGGTCAAATCTCCCTTCTGGCGGGCCGCTCGCAGTATCGTCTCCTTTTGAGGAAAGCACAGGAATTTGGCTAGCACAATTCTGGGGCGGCTATCTCGAGGCTGTTTGCTGCCCACCCCACCCGGTGGACCCTCTCGATCCGCAGGGTATCCCCAAGATCAGAGCCCTCCAACACATGTGAGATCAGGGCCTCTAAATAGCTCCGCAGCTCTTTGTCGGGAACAGACTCGGGGACCCCTAGAAACCGTAGATTATTCCGTCGGGAACGGTTCTCTAAATCGTCGATTTTCGCCTCCTGCTGGTGTACCTGGGCTTTTAGGCCGGCCAGCTCAGTTGCCTGGGCCTCCGTCTTCTCCTCCACCTGGCATAGGCGGTCTTCGGCCTCACGAAGCCGGCTCCCCAAGATGTCCACCGATGATTGCAAGACATCTATTTTTTCATGTAGAGCCTCAAATTGAGGAGATAAAGCCGCCACCACTGCCGCCGACACCTCATCGAGGGACGCAGGGGATCTAGGTGAGCTCGGCGCCGCGGCCGTGTCCACCATCTTGCTGCTGCCGGCCATGCGGTCGCGGTCTCGACGACCCGTTTTAATCGCTGCCGCCATGTCCCCCGCCAGTCAAGATCTCACTGTTAGGCTCTGCCGGCTCTCCAGTTCCCTTTAGGTACCGTTTCCCCTCGTTTCTGTCGTTTTGCACGGTATTATTTCGCCGGTATTGGGTTAGGGGTCCGGAGCGCACTCAGAATGCGACCGCTACCCTGGCCGCATCACGTGACCTCAGAATCTGGTTTTATGTCGAGCAACTATTGATAAATGGCTAAAGCTGTTCCAGCCCAAGCTTAGTCCTTTAAAGTTGAGAGCTATATGATTCTCAAGGAAGGCACTGTGTTCACAGTAGGCAACTGTTATTGCAGGGGTAACATTACCACTGAAGAGCTCTGTGGTTCTTGGCATTGTCTTAAGTCAGAAAGCTTTTACAGCCCAGATTTC
This sequence comes from Ichthyophis bannanicus, assembly GCA_033557465.1. Lineage (NCBI taxonomy): Eukaryota > Metazoa > Chordata > Amphibia > Gymnophiona > Ichthyophiidae > Ichthyophis > Ichthyophis bannanicus. The sequence goes on along the minus strand of CM066046.1, from coordinate 13,550,659 downwards.
TGCAGTAATTAACGAAGCCATTGTTTAAATGATTTGGGTTGTATACTCATTTATGGATAATGCATCCATTCATGTTTTTATTACTAGTCAGCTTGACTAATATAATTCTGTTTATCTAAGAATTACTATTTCTAAAGTTAAAAGACTTCAGTTAATACAAAAGGCTGGTATTAAACATCATGCATAAAGGTCTGACCATATGACAGCCTGAAGCCATTTGTAGCATGGGTGACATTTAAAATTTTGATGTTTATATTTCATTCATATTTTACAGTTTACCACATTACAGCAGTCCAAGGGAGCTAAATAGTATAGGGGGTGAAGTACTTCTGTCCACAAAAGAAGAGCAGGACCTGAGCATGATTGTGTCTGATGATCTTAAAGGGGACTGTTGTAGTGGTGGATATGGAAGGGTAGACTAGATAGGCCATGTGGTATTTTTCTGCTGTCATGTCTCTATGTTTCTATTACCTTGCAGTAGACTGAGGTAGTCGGACTCCAAGACAAATTGTTTTCCATAACAACACCGTTCAGGATTAAGTTGGAACTTGCTAAATGATCAGGGTTTTTTTTTTACCTGTGTAATACCTATACTGTGGTACTCCTAGTTTCACATTTAGAGTGGAACAACTGGAAAAAGCATGCAGAGCATGGCTGATGGAGTTCTTTCTAACCCATCTGTATGTCAAAGAAATGGGGCAGTTTTGGAGGGGGGAGGCAGATTTTTGCAATGGGGGCAATTTGCAGGATGGCGGGGCAGTTATGGGAAGTAGCTTTTGGGGATGGGGCAATATGCAGACTGGTGGGGGAGTTGCAGGCAGCTAGATTTGGGGGAGGGGAGCAGTTGTGGATCGAGTTTTGGGGTGATGTCAGGTTATGTGGTGGTGGGGGTCAATTACAAGGGGTATTTTGGGGGTTTGTAGACCAGTTACAGGTGTATTTTCTGAGGGCAATTTGCAGGAGCCTTGCAGGGGGTATTTTTTGGAAGAGGAGGCACTTTGTGGTATGCTGGAGGAGTGTGTGTGTGTGTGGGGGGGGGGGTACATTTTGTGTGTGAGGGCAGTTGCAGGGATTCGTTTAGGGGGTTGGGAGAATTTATGGGGTGATGGGGCAGTTGTTGAGAGGTAATTCTTGGAAGAAGAAGAAGAATGCAGGATAGTGGGGCAGTAGTGTGGGGTAGGTTTTCGGGGTGGAAAGTTTACAGGATGGTAAGTCCGTTGTCAGGGCCGGCCCGTCCATTGAGCAAGAATGTTTTTTGCACAGGGCCCCGCGTTTCAGGGGGCCCCGCGCAAAGAACATTCTGCTTTTTTTCAACATCGAATAAAAAAAAAAAAAAAGCTGGCCGCTGCCGCCGCGGCAGTGGCAGAATGGAGTGTCCCGCGGGGCCTCCTCTGCCCGGCTGACTCCTTCCCTTCCTCCCTCTGTGCCGGCTTTGAGATTCGCAAAGGGAGAGTGTCTCCCTCGCGTCTCTGTTAAGCCCGCAGGGGTTGATGGGAAATTTTCCATCTGCCCCTGCAGGTTTAACAGAGACGCGAATCTCAAAGCCGGCACGGAGGGGCTTGCCGAGCCCCGCGGCAGCTATGCGCCTCTCCATGGTGCTGTCCTTCGTGCGCCCTGTGGGGCCGGTGGTGGTCGGCATCTCCCTGGGCTTCACTGAGCGTCACCTGGGTGGAAGAGCCGTGCGGGGCGCGGAGCCCGGGAGCCGAGGAGGTGTCGCGGCAGCAGGGCCCCCTCAACGCGGCCCGAAAACCCAACTCGGTCCCAGTGGGTTTGGGGACAGACAGCGCGCAGAGCTGGGAGCCGAGGATCGTGCCATATAAAGCATCCGGCCCCCAGGCAGCGCCGCAGAAGACAGTCAGGTAGAGGGGGAGGTCCGGGCCAAAGGCTTTTAAAAAATTAGCAGTGCGCGAGATGGGAAGGAAGAAGATGAATTTGAACAAGACTGGCAGGACTAGAAGGAGAAAGGTACATTCCTCAATCTCCCGATTGCTTGTCTGATCCAGTTCTGCAGTTCTGGATTTGCCCCATTGCATCTATGAAATTGTACTTGCTGCTGTTCTAGTATCCAGTGGAGAAAGGGTAATATTGCCGGGGTTGAGGATTGCAAACCTCAGTGATGGCATTCCTACCTTCCAAACTTATTATTAATGAAACTGGGACTAGAAGCCTATAGATGCACAGTCACAAAAGCCAAAATGGATCAGCTTCTCAGAGTCAACATCAATCAGGACACAGCACTACTAGCGGTGGAGAAGAGATGTGGCATCCATAGAGGGGCAAATTTAAAAGCTCTTTAGGTGCACAGAAATGTCTTCTTTAAATGCTATCTGGCTTACATGTGGATAAAAGTGAGTGCATGATGCCATTTCAGTCATATTTTAACCACAATGAGCAGAGCATTCCTAGAGGTAGAGCTAGCAGGGGATTTGGACACGCACATACACCTCAGTTTTCCAAAGTATGCCCATAAAGATTTGAGCATCATTTGTGTGTATTAAATAGCAGGAGTAAAGGTGCTTGCATTTTCCATGGGATAATTCTTGGAAGTTAAGGATGTGCGTACATTCCTATAGAAAAATAATGTAACATACATACGTATTAGCTTCCGGAGCCGGCTTAACAGATGAGCCTGTGAGGCCCTGGAAAAGGGAATAACGAGTGAGGTTATCAAATTTTCAGATGACACAAAACTATTTAAAGTTGTTAAAACCCAAGAGGATTGTGGAAAATTGCAAGAGGATCTTGATAAATTGGAAGACTGGGCATCAAAATGGCAGATGAAATTTAATGTGGACAAGTGCAAGGTTATGCACCTAGGGAAGAACAACCCAAACTATGGTTACACGATGCAAGGTTCCACATTAGGAACCACCACCCAGGAAAAAGATTTAGGCGTCATTGCGGATAACATGTTTAAACCCTCAGCCCAGTGTGCAGCGGCGGCCAAGGGAGCAAATAGAATGCTAGGTATCATAAGGAAAGGAATGGAAAATAGAACAAGAGATATTATAATGCCTCTATCTGTTCCATGGTGAGACCACACCTTGAATATTGTGTGCAATTCTGGTCACCGTATCTTAAAAAGGATATAGCGATTTTAGAAAAGGTTCAGAGAAGAGCCACCAAAATGGTAAAGGGGATGGCAGGATACTCCTATGAAGAAAGGCTGAAAAGGTTAGGGCTCTTTAACCTGGAAAAGAGACGGCTGAGGGGAGATATGATAGAAGTCTATAAATTAATGAATGGAGTGGAACAGGTAAACGTAGATTGATTGTTTACCTTATCAGAATATAGAAAGACTAGGGGACATGCAATGAAGCTACAGGGTAAACTATTTAAGACTAATAAAGAAAATATTTTTTCACTCAACGTGTAATCAAACTCTGGAATTTGTTACCGGAGGATGTAGTAAAGGCTGTTAGTGTAGCTGGGTTTTTAAAAGGGTTTTGACAAGTTCCTGGAGGAAAGGTCCATAAACCATTATTAAGAAGGGGCCCAGGATATCCATGCTTGACCCAGTACAAGCATTGTGGAACCTGCGTCTCTTGGGGAAACTGCTAGGTACATATGACCTAGATTGGCCACTGTTGGAAACAGAATACTGGGCTTGATGGACCTTGGTCTTACCCAGTATGGCATATCTTATGTAGGACTGGTAATGGGTTATGATGGGGGGGGGGGGGCTAGGACTGGAAATGGGCTGATGGGGGGGTTAACACTGGAGGTGGGCTGATGGGGTTAGGACTGGTAATGGGCTGTGGGCTGATGGGGGGGTAAGGACTGGCAATGGGCTATGGGGGGCTGACTGGAAATGGGTTCATGGGGTTAGGACTGGAAGTGGGCTGATGGGGGGATAGGACTGGTAATGGGTTATAGGGGGGGCTTAAACTGAAAATGGGGTGATGGGGGTTAGGACTGGAAGTGGGTTGATGGGGGGCTAGGACTGGTATTGGGTTGGGGGGTTGCTAGGACTGGAAATGGGCTGATGCAGGGACTAGAAGGGAATGGATGCAGGGTGAGGCTGGAACTAGAAGGGAGCTGATGTTGGGGGAGGATTAGAAAGGGATGGGGCTGGGAGAGTAAAATGGAGAGGGTAAAATATTTTGTGTGGGAGGGATAAAAAATCTACAATTGGCCGGGTATTGGGAGAGTTAGTGGGGATTAAGGATGGAGGGGTAAAATTTGAGTGGATGAAATAGGAATGAGGAAAGAGCAAAAGGAGAAAGATTAGTATGTTAAAGCAGATGTAGAGAGAGAATGGAAAAAAACTAGAAGAGAGAAGAAAGGACAAATGGACAGCAGACGATGGAGAGTTAGCAGAACACACGAAGAAACCAGAAGAAAGTGGCTGGAGCAATTGCAGCTGAAAAAAAATGCACAAAAGGTAGAAAAATATCTCTTTATTTTGAATTTATTAATTGGAATATGTCAGCTCTGGTAAATGTGCATCATTAACGTCTGCACTTTGTTTAGTACAAGAGCAAATTAATGTATAGTTTTATTTCTACAGTGTTGTACATTCCAAGTTTGGCTTTTGGGATTCCCAGTTTAATTATTGTCTTCCTGTTTCTAAATTGTGATTCCTTGTTTGGTGATGGTCTATGTTCTGCATGTGTAACTGAGCTGAGGTGTTCTGTTTATATAATTCCTATTTGACATTGCCACTTGTTCTCTTTCCCCAGTAGGTCATGTATTGTTGTTCTCTGAAATGTATTGATTTAATATTTGCATGTTTCCTTTTGATAGGTAGGGTATGGTGCTTTGTGAGTCCTGGAATGCTGTCAGGATATGGCGGGTTTGCTATGGGTTCTAAATGGGCAGTGTTTGTAGTAGTTCCAAATGTGTCTGGGGGTTGGCACTGGATTATAGTAATGTAGAAATCTTTTAGTCTTTCTTTATCCATACACTCATTAAGAGGCATGTTTACTAAAAGTTAGTATATGGTAACATTATGCAAATAATTATGCAAATGAGGCCCCGCACCGAGTCTCCGCAGATGGCTCCGCACCCCCCTTGGGCCGCCCCTGTCCGTTGTTGTGAGGCAGTTTTTGGGGTGATGGCAGTTTGTAGGGTAGTAGGGCAGTTGCAGAGGGTATTTTTAGGAATGGGGCAATTTGCAGGGTGGTTGGGCAGTTTGGGGAGGGTATTTTATCAGGACAGGAAATTTTTGGGGTACTACTACTACTACTACTGAGCATTTGTATAGCGCTACAAGTCATACGCAGCGCTGCATAGACAAGTAAGAGAAGGTCCCTGCTCATCAGAGCTTACAATCTAGCCAAGACAGACAACATAGAAGGTGCAGACAGGGATAAAGCAAGGGGAAAGGTAAAGAAACAAAGAGATCAGGTGACTCAAGGACCAAAAGCAGCAGCGAAGAGGTGAGTTTTTAGTCTGGATCTGAAGAGGGCCTGTGAAGGTGCATGGCGTACAGACACAGGTAGTTTGTTCCAGGCATAAGATGTAGCAAGGTACTAGACCAGTTGTAGGGGTATTTTTGGAAGTGGGGCAGTTGCAGGATGCTCTGGCAGTTGTAATGGGTATTTCTTGGAAGTGGGGCAGTTTGTGGGGTGCTGGGACAGTTGTAAGTATATTTTGGAGGTGAGGGCAGCTTGCTGGGTGTTAGGGCCATTGTAAAGAGGTAGTTTTTACCGTGGGGAAGCTTACGAGGTGGTGGGGCAGTTGCAAAGGAGGTTATTTTTTGTGTGTGAAGGCATTTGTGTGGTATTGGGGCAATTTCAGGGAGTATTTTGGAAGTTGCAGACAGATGTAGGTGGGGCTGTTGAGGGGGATCAGTTTTTGACTACTGGAAGTTAAGGGATTGGGAGAGTAGGGAACCAGGAGAAAAACAGTGTGAAGCAAGGAATTCCCTAACTTCTTTGTTTCACTGTATATAAATTTCTATGCTACAGAACCTGGAACTCTATTGCCTATAGAAATACATTGGGTCAATTTTTTTCTGGAACCCCCAGTATGATTTAGCTGATTTTCAAATTTGATGTGTCTTTTACCATTTTTCCCACATGCCAAATTTCATCTTATTCTGTTTAATTTTAGGAGAGTTATTTAGCTTCCAGACAGACATTTCTTGACCCCTTTTTGTATAATTCTTTCCAACTTCTGTTGGTTGGAAAGCATAAAAAAGCACTTAAAAGATGGTTATTTGTTGAATCTTTCAGATAGGGCAATGGTTGAGTTGTTTTTTTACTCTTTGCAACCCAAGAAAAGTTGGAAAGAATTATATACAAGGTGTTGAAAATGTCTGACCTCCAGGCCATCTCAGTCTGTCTGGGGCCAAAATAACTCTCCAGAAATCTAACTAGCCCAATATATTTCTGTGGGAGAAAGATTTGCAGCTTCTGTAACACAGAAACTTACATAAACATAGCAGTTAGCGAAATGCTCCTTTCAAACTCCCTGTCCCTGATCGCCTCTCTGACAACCCCGCAAACTGCCACCACCCCCAAAAAATACTCCTTTACAAATGCAATACCAACCTGACAAATGTTGCCACCACAACCCTCCACAACTGTCACACCACCCTGCAAATTGTACCAACCCCAAAAACTACACCCCCACAACTGCTCTACCAAACCATAAACTGTCCCCAACCCAATAAACAATTTCTCACAACTGCCCAATCATTGTGTAAACTTCTCTATCTGTAAAAAGTACCCCCTCACAACTGACCTACCACCCCACAAATTGCTCCATCCCTAAATACCCCCTGCAGCTACCCCACTACCCTGACAACTGACCCACCCCCAAAGACTGCACCTCACAACTGCCTATCCCCTAGAAACTACCAAGTCACAGCTGGTCCACCAACTCGCATACTGCCCAACTCCTAAAAAATACTTCCTTGTAACTGCCCTGTTGTTCATAAATGCCATTGAGCTGATGTCGACTCTTAGTGACCTATTGATAGCTGTTCATGTTGTACCTATCGTGGGTTATCTTGGCAAGGAGCAACCAGGAGTAGATTGTCAGACCTACAGCACCTGGTATTCCAAGGTGGTCTCCCACCTGTGGTTAGTAAATTATTGGAAAGGTTATTAAAAGAGAGAGCAGTGAGGTTTCCAGAGTTCAATGGATTGCAGGATCCAAGTCAGCATGGATTCACCAGAGGTAGGTCTTGCAGATTAATCTGATTGATTTCTTTGACTGGCTGACTAGGGAGTTGGCCCGAGGGAGAGCCCTAAATATGGTGTACTTAGATTTATACCACTTTTGATCTACCGGAAAAATGCGGTATAAAAATTTATAATAAATAAATTTCAGTACAGCTTTTGACACTTTTCCGCAGAGGGGATTATAAACAAACTGAGCACTCTAAGGATGGACCCTGTCGGAGCTCCCCCCTGTGGCCTGGCAGCTGCCTAGGGGTAAGAGGGTGCCCCGATCGTCCTTTGTATTAGAATTAGCCCATTCGCATGTAGTTGTGTCTGGATAGATTAGAGCCAAGATCAAAGGTCGCAGGAAATTTCTTTTTATTTAGGAAATAAGGTTCTACTTGACCAAATCAAATTCTTTATTTATTTATTTATTTATTTATTTAGACAGTTTTGTATACCACCTTATCCTTCAATCAAAGTGGTCACAACACAATTGGGGGATACATTTTAACACGAGGGTATATGAGACACATACACTAATACTTACAGGGAACATGGGCAATGGAGGGTTAAGTGGAATTTGAATATTACAAACAAAAATAATCAGGATGCTTCTCCATTCATAAACATAAGCCTTATCACACAGTCCTTGGCTTGGCCTTGCTTCTGCGGCTTAGTTTAAACACATTTCACAACAGGTAATCCTTTACAAACAGCAATCTGTTCTCCGGTCCCCAGGAGGCAGTATAGTACTTCACTGTTACTTTCACAGCTTTGTATAGCACTAATTCCCTGGTCCACCAACAGGCTTTAAAACTCAGTACATTTCTCTCCAAGATACTTTCAAACTTTTAGCTCACTCATGGCTCCATTAATCTTGCAGCTTTATCAGAGCAGCATTCATTAACTTGCCTGGCTAAAAGTTATGGGCTTTAGCAAAGAATATTCTCATTCAGAACTTCTGGGTTTTTCTCCACTTACTTTAAAAAAAACCCTTTCAGCTTCTTATTCCTCTCTGGCACAAAGGGAACATTCACACTCCATATCAGAAACCTCACTTTCATTATAAGTGTCTCCCAGTTCCATCTCCTCTCCACTGGACTGTTTCAGACTTGTTCTCCACAGCGTCTGCCTGAGGAGCCTTTACATGCTGCAAACCTTTTATCAGCTGCTCCCAATTAGACTTCTCACTACGGGAGGTTGTGGGGGAAGGGCAGGAAAAGGCTTCCCTATTCAAAAGCTTTTTAAGGGTTTGTAAAGGGCTCACCTTGCCAGCAGTGTGGTGTCCCCTTGCAGGCTCAGCTAGAGACGTACCCTTGCTTTCAGGTTCTCTCAGGAATACTCTACTCCTTTGCTTCCCAACAGTAGCTTGGTTAAAACCAACTTTTCCAGGCTCCACGTCAGCTGCAGGTTTCCTGTCAGCTGAGCTGTGCTCCAGGCTGGAACTGTCCCTGTACTGTCTGCAGGAAGTATTTCCTCTAAACCTTCCAGTAAGGCCTCTGCCCCTCAGCTCTGTCCTCAGAGGTTCCTTACACTGAGAATGGCCAGTCCTCCAGCTTTTAGAAAATATCTCTTCCTCAGAAGAGTCCTCCCCTGGGTTTTGCTCTGACCTTCTCTCCTCTCTGTTCCTGTCTCTGTTCAGCTTCCTTCGTCCCACTGGCGCTGCAACAACTCCTGAAGTTGAATCTGAATCTCTGTCTGCGTCTGCTCCTTCTCTGTCTCTCCTTGAATGTGGAGCTGCGGTTCTCTCTCCGTCTCTCCTTGAATGTGGAGCTGGGCCTAGGTCTCCGTTTTCCCTTGAATGTGAAGCTGTGCCTGGGTCTCCGTTTTTCCTGTGAGTGAAACTTCCCTGCTTAAATGTTTGGGGCTGTCCTATGGCTCTTGACTCCGCCCCCAAACCTCTCCCATCACCTCCCTCAGTTTCCATGGGAACTGGGTGTGTCTTTAGCTCTACACTCCTGTGCAGGGAATCTTTGGCTTTGTTTAGAGTGTTAACCCTTGCTGTGCCTGCAGTTCTTTTGGGTTCAGGAAAAAAGGACTGTTTTTCCTCTCTTTTTCTCCACTCTAAACCTGATTCTCCACCACAACCCTAATTTACTGATTGGGATAGAAATTGGTTGTGTGGGAGGCGACAAAGAGTACAGGTAAATGGAGCTCACTGAGGAGAAGGAGGTTATCAGTGATATGCTGCAGGGATCTCTCCTTGGTCCGATTCTTTAAAACATGTTAATTATGATATTGTGGATGGCCAGTCGGGTAAGGTTTGCTTGTTTGTGGATGATACCAAAATCTGCAATAGAGTAGACACCCAGGAAGGAGTAGATATATGAGGAGGGGTCTAGCTAAGCTTGAAGAATGGTCTAGAATTTGGCAGCTGAGATTTAATGCTAAAAGATGCAGGGTCATGCATTTGGGCTGCAAAACTCCGAAGGAGCAGTACAGTGTAGGGAGTAAGGTCCTTCTGTCCAGGAAAGAAGAGCAGGACATGGGCATAATTGTGTCTGATGATCTTAAAGTAGCTAAACAAGTAGAAAAGGCAACTGTGAAAGTCAGAAGGGACTGTTTCCAACAGTGGGAGGAGTGGCCTAGTGGTTAGGACGAGGTAATTCAGGCCGGAGGGCCGGGGGTTCAAGTCCCACCTGGGGACAGCAATCTCAGGCCGGAGGGACTGGGATTTCTAGTCCTATAGGCACTCCTTGTGGTCTTGGGCAAGCCACTTAACCCTCCATTGCCCATGTTCCCTGTAAGTATTAGCGTATGTGTGTCATATCCCCTCGTGTTAAATGTATCTCCCAACTGACCGCTTTGACCCGGTGAAAAGCGGGATATAAATACAGCTAAATAAATAAATAAATAAATAAATAAATAAAGAAGGATGCTTGGGTGCATAGGGAGTGGAATAGCCAGCAGAAAAAAGGAGGCGATAGTGCCTCTGTGTAAGTCTCTGGTGCAACCTCATTTGGAGTATTGTGTGGAATTCTGGAGACCTGCACCTTCAAAAGGATATAAACAGGTTGGAGTCGGTGCAGAGGGTAGTCACTAAAATGGTTAGTGGTCTTCATTATGAAGCATATGAGGACAGACTTGAAGATCTTAATATATATACTTTAGAGAAAAGGTGGGATAGGGGAGATATGATAGAGATGTTTAAATACATCCTTGGCATGAATGCATAGGAGGAGAATATCTTCTGATTAAAAACAAGCTCTGTTATGAGGGGACATAGGATGAGAGTGAAAGGGGAGAGACTTAGGAGAAATATGCGGAAATATTTCTCTATGGAAAGTATGGTAGATGAGTGGAATAGTCTCCCAGTGAAAGTAGTGGGCATGAGGACAGTATCTGAATTCAAAAAAGCATTGGGCAAACACAAAGGATCTCTAAAGGAAAAAATGGCACTATTGTGGTTGATGGAAGGGCAGACTAGAGAGGCCATGTGATCTTTTCCTGCCGTCATATTTCAATGTTTTTGTTTCTATTATCAGTCATTCTGGTATTTTTCTCCTTTACCACTATGTTGGGTTTCCTCATATCCAGTTTCTTCTCCATCAGAATGGGAATGTCCCAAGTTATCAGAACTTCTGCATTCTCCATAATTCTCTTTTTCTTTTTTCCCCTCTTCTCCCTCCCTTCCTCCCCCTTCCCCTTCTCTCTCCTCTCCCCCAACCTTCTCCTTCCCCCTTCTCCTCTCCCCCTTCCCCCCCTTTTTTTTTTTTTTTACTTGAGATTAATTTTCGCGATCCCTATGATCTTAATTTGGTGTTTTACATATTTATATATATATTTTTTATTTTTGTTCTTAGTATATATCTTTTTAAGAATTTTTTTGTAGTGTTAAGATTAAATATGTCTAGAATACTTTTTGACATCGTAGTGCGTTTGCCGTTTTTTTGAGTCCAGTTAGGGGGTTTTATTTTGGTATTGATGTCATCGTTGGCTCCTCCCACTTCCTTGTATGCACATGCGCCGGCGTTTTTATTATGCGGGAATCCACAACACTTGGTAGTTTCGGCACAATTTTGAGAGAGTAGACGAGACGCTTGGATGAACGCGGTAGGTTTTTCCTGTTTCCCAAGTTTTTTAATGTCGGCATCTTGCAACTTTTTAAAGTTTGCAATAACATGTTTTTGCCCTCAAGCTCTTCGTCGGCGCTTTTGAAGGTATTCATTACTCCGGTGACATTGCCATTAAAGTGTGCAGCCTGGTTGGACTTGTTACATAATGTGAGTAAGTCTGAATATACCATAATTCTGGGCCTTTGTTTTTTTATGTTGCCCTGTTAATGCCTTCTTTGGCTCTTAATATAGTTTATGCTTAAGAAGAGACTCTACATAACTTTGGCCAATGTGAGAATTGCTAGTGAGTATAGTGTTCAGTCATTAAATCGGCACGGCACCAGGCATGGTTTTACACTTTTAAGCACTCCGTTCTTGCACACATTGTTGTTTATTTATTTGTTTTTAAGTAATTTTTATATTTATATTCTTAACTGTTGATGTAATACTGTATTGAGTCACCTAATCGGCGTGGCACTAGATATGTCTTTAGGTTTTTATATTTTTTAAGCATTTTATATTTTTTAAGCACTCGGTTCTTGCACATGTTGATGAAGACTATTATTTATTCAGTCATTTTTTACAATTTTAACTGCTGAAGCCGATTTTATATTTACTGACAGTTCACTTTTTCCTCTTCTTTTTTTGGTTCACTGGTTTTTGCACTAGTACATTATGGGTGTGATTATCTTTGCTCCTTCCTCACTCTCTTTTTTATTTATATAGCGTTCCAACAATTTTATTTATCTTATTATATGTGTTTTATGTATATTTTTTTACTATATGGTTACTATGGTTTTAATTATTTATATTCTTTCATTTAATGAATGTTTTAATGTCATGTGTTATTTGAATGTATTTATTGGATGTTTTTTGTTTTTAGTTGCCCTTTACCCCTGATGAAGTTTTAATAAACGAAACACGGCCTGTGTCGGGTGGGCAGCATCCATTGGTATTGTAATAAAAGCCTCTTTTTAAACATATTTATTTTGTTCCTATCCTTGGACATATCACGTTCTTCTACTGTGGACTGTTTCTGACATGACGTTTTGCTCCCAGTTGGACTGTAAAACAAAGTATGGCAATTACAATTCGGGCAAAACAAGTATGGCATTTACAAAAACCAAGTATGGCATTTAGTTTTAGACATGACAAAGGACGGGAGTCAGATTAGGATAAAGGGTAGAAGTCAGGATCTGAAAGCAATAGTGAAGAGGTGGGTTTTCAACCTGGACTTGAAGAGGGCCAGGGAGGGGGCCTGGCATACAGACACAGGTAGGTTGTTCCAGGCATACGGTGCAGAAAGGTGAAAGGAGCGGTCGGGAATTAGCGGTGCGAGTGGAGGGTCTAGATAGAAGTAATTTGTTAGAAGAGCGAAGTTCCCGAGAGGGGATGTAGAGAGAGATGAGAGATGAAAGGTAATGAGGGGCTATAGAGTGAATGCATTTCTAGCTCAGGAGGAGAAATTTGAATTGGATGTGGAATTGGATAGGGAGCCAGTGAAGCGACTTGAGAAGAGGAGTAATGTGGGCATGGCGAGGCTGGCTAAAGATTAGTCAAGCAGCATAATTTTGAATAGATTGAAGGGGAAAGAGATGGCTCACAGAGAGACCAGTAAGGAGAAGGTTGCAGTAGTCGAGGCGAGAGGAGATTAAGGAGTGGACAAGGGTTTTAGTAGTGTGTTCAGAAAGGAAGGGGCGGATTTTGCTAATGTTGTAGAGAAAGAAGCGGCAGGTCTTAGCTACATGTTGGATATGTGTGGATATTCTGTGAACAATGCCTTTTTGCCTTTATTTTTGCAACCACTTCATTGGGGAACCATATTGGTTTTGTTTTCCCCTTGGTTTTTATTTACTTTCCTTACATATAGATCTGTTGCCCTTTTTATAGCCTCTTTCACTTTAGTTCATTGACTTTCTGCTTCTCTTATCTCTTCCCACTTATATACCACATTTCTGGGTTTCCATTCAAAGTGGTTCATGATCCATAAATTACAAATGCAATGAAATCAGCAGTATATAAATAACATAATACAAAACAGAGTCAACTAAAATAAAATAAAAATAAAATGAACAACAGAAACAAAATTGAAGTAAAAATTACATATTGAACCCCCCTCCCCCCCAGTTTGGGAAGTGTCAATTCTATTTTCTCTTTTGATGGAATTATGTCACGATGGAGAGAATGTTACCTTGAACAGACACTTACCCAAGGAGAGGACTTCAGAGAACACTAGGTCCCTCCAGTATACCTTCCCAGTATTAAAGAAAGTACCACAGTAGGGAAAAAACATAAACTAAGGGGTATGTTTATGTTTATGTTTATTTTGAATTTGATATACCGCGGTTTACAATACTATATCATTTGAGGAAAAAGAAAGGAACGCCATTTATATGATAGGACAGAAAAGAGGACAGGGTATGTTTACTAATCAGCAGTAGTGGCTTCCTTTTGAATTCAATGGCTCCATGGCTCCGATATTGCACGGAAGCTGCTACCGCCGAATAGTAAACATATCCCTAAGTGTGGATAAGGACCCTTGGATCAGTTGATGTTACATAAATGAATGTTTATTTAAACTCTAATAATAGTCGCACAAGTAGTGTATGAACAGGAATTGTAATATTTTATAAAGCAATTTGGGAATTACATTCTTTTAAAGTGGATTACAAGTGGATTATATCCTGGAAAGTATGTTTCCAATAAACCTCTCTTAATGGAAATACGTGGATCTGTGCTTCTTTTTGCTCATTCAGAAATCCCTACAGTTTAAGATTATGGTGGTCAATATTTGAGCTCAAATATTTTTATGTACTCAGTCCGGTGTATTTCATAGGTAGCCACTTAACTTTAGCTGTCTTCATTTGTTGGGGCCCGGGGTCATCTGACATCAGGATTTGGATGCCAGGAACTCCGAAGTTCTTCTTTCTTCAGCAAAATCAGTTTAATCGCCAACTTCTATATAATGTTCCCCTTTATACCTATCTCTCCACCCAAGAAGCCTCACTAAATGGTAAAGATTTGTAAGCTTGCAAACTGTTAAGCCCTTAATGATTTTCTTTAAATCTGCCCCTCAGTTATTACCTTCAAAGTGCACATGCAATCTTTCAAACCCACAATTCTCTGGCACACCCTTTTCTTCACTTTCACGTTTCTAATCTTCAATTCCTCCATCACACCTTTTCACAAATATCTCCACACACTACACACCGGTCCCTCTCAAAGCACCTTGCCTTCCACAGTCTTACCATACACTCACTGTTCCTCTTTTTTTTCCCCAATTTGAACAATCTTTATTGAAAAAGAAAAAAAGTAAACATACAACCAAGTCCACATCAAGGAGACAGTCACCAAGAAAAAACAAGCAAAATCAAGGCAATAAGATCCAGAATAATTTTGCCCAATTTACATGAAGAGAAAGAAAATTAATTAAACTAACATCTCACGAGGATTCCTTACTGATCAAAAAAGCCTCAAGTTGTCCGACATCGAGGAATACATATTTAATACCTTCCAATACCAAAATACATTTGCAGGGATATTTCAGGAAAAAGGAAGCTCCAATGGCAAGAGTCCGATCTTTTAAAGTCAAAAATGAGGGAGGAGTGGTCTAGTGGTTAGGACAAGATACTTCAGGCCGGAGGGCCGGGGGTTCAAGTCCCACCTGGGGACAGCAATCTCAGGCCGGAGGGACTGGGATTTCTAGTCCTGTAGGCACTCCTTGTGGTCTTGGGCAAGCCACTTAACCCTCCATTGCCCATGTTCCCTGTAAGTATTAGCGTATGTGTCTCATATCCCCTCGTGTTAAATGTATCCCCCAATTGACCGCTTTGACCCGGTGAAAAGCGGGATATAAATACAGCTAAATAAATAAATAAATAAAAATGATTTCCTCCTGACCTGAGTAACCCTACTCACATCAGGGAAAATTTGTATAGAGTCCCCACAAAAAACCTGAGATTTCTTCTTAAAATACAAACTCAAGATCAAATTTTTATCCTGTAAGGAAAAAAAAGAAGCAATCAAAGTAGCACTCTTTGAAATTAAGTCTGTAGAAGATTCCAAAAACTGAGAGACATCTAGGGACTCTATGCCATTGGGATTCCCCTCCTGTGCTATAACTGGAGAGGAAGCATTAACGGCTGAAAGCATAGGAACATAATAGACTGTAGAAAACTTAATGGAATCCACATCTTCAATTAACAAGACCTCCTTAAAATATTTTTTGCAACAGAATCAATGGAGAAAGATAATGGGTACGAGGGAAATTTAAAAAACGCAAATTTTTTGAATGATTGAAATTCTCAAGGGCTTCTAACTGATGATGGCCTATAGCACTATCCTTAATAGAAGAAGAAACAGCTGCCTCTAACACATTAAAGCGACCCTCCAACTTAGACAATGACGTCTTATTTTTTGCCAAGATATTATCATGTTCTGAAAGCTTCTGTACCACTTCCCCAGAGAACTGTTCTACTTGGGAAAAGGAAGCGCGAAAGGAACCTTCCATACGCGCTAACATTTCCCAAATATCTTTCAAAGAAACCTCAGCAGGTACATCTACTTCCAAAGTCCCAGAAGAAAATATTACCGGGGAGGGCAACTTAACTTTCTGAACCCCCTTTGCCGACAAAGATGAGAGTTCCTGATCAGATGGGGGGCGTCCGCCGGGTAAACTCCCCTGAACAGAAGACACCTCCACAACCTCTTTCTCTTCGGGTTGGACAACCCCCAGCGTAATTGAGGAAGAGTCAGACACAGTACTCACGGACTCCCTCGACTGATCGTTCTCCGAGGCAGCAGGTCCAGGACCCATAAGATGTCGATCCATAGGTCCAACAATTTTGCCGACTTTAGCAGGAAGAACAGGAAAAACCTTCTTCCGACGTCGACCCATGAGACCGTGTAAAACAGCTCTGAAGGGGCTCCAAAGGGGTGTGGCCTGCCCCTTTGGTCACGCCCCCTTTGGGCACACACCCACAGGTATGCGCCCGCGGGTCGCGTTCCGCGGTAGGCCAGGAATGAAATAAGGCCCGGAGGGGGCGGGGTCTCCAAGCTCCTCCTCCACCCAAAGGCACCGCACCGGGATCCACCACAATGAAGAGGAAACTGTCTCACCGAGCAGCGTTGGCCAGGAATGAAATAAGGCCCGGAGGGGGCGGGGTCTCCAAGCTCCTCCTCCACCCAAAGGCACCGCACCGGGATCCACCACAACGAAGAGGAAACTGTCTCACCGAGCAGCGTTGGCCAGAAATGAAATAAGGCCCGGAGGGGACGGGGTCTCCAAGCTCCTCCTCCACCCAAAGGCACCGCACCGGGATCCACCACAACGAAGAGGAAACTGTCTCACCGAGCAGCGTTGGCCAGGAATGAAATAAGGCCCGGAGGGGGCGGGGTCTCCAAGCTCCTCCTCCACCCAAAGACACCGCACCGGGATCCACCACAACGAAGAGGAAACTGTCTCACCGAGCAGCGTTGGCCAGGAATGAAATAAGGCCCGGAGGGGGCGGGGTCTCCAAGCTCCTCCTCCACCCAAAGGCACCACACCGGGATCCACCACAACGAAGAGGAAACTGTCTCTCCTCTTTTAATTAAACCCCTCACAAACTTTAAACAAAGACTTGGCAACACTTTCAAAGAAAGTTCAAGTCCTCTCCCTAATTCTCCTTACCTCCAGCCTGTCCTATGTTGCCTTTAGTTTTGAACTCAGATTTTTTTTTAAAAAAGCAAGTTTCTCATCTGCTAAAGGGATTTATTCCCTGAACCCTTTCCTTATACCTTATGATAGAAGATAAAACTCCTACAGCCCTCTTACGTGGATTCCCTGATCTTTACTTTTCTAAGCAAACAAGTGATAAAAAAGTATTTTATTTTCATCTTGGGCAGCTGCTTCCATACTATTTGAGGAATTACCATCCCTTTTAGTTATTACTTCCCCTCCTTTCTACTGGTGAAGTGAAATTTCCTAACCAAGCCACATTTAGACAAAAAAACCCCAAATCTTCAAAAACCCTAAATCACTCACTGTTTTTCTCTCTCTTAATTCACTCACAACACTCAAAACTCTCTTCTACATCCACTTTTACAGGCCTCAGCCATCACCCACAGTCCCAGTCCAGCATTTCTTTCAGTCTCATCCGTGACTCATCTCATACGTGATGGTAGCTGCAGCACCCACTTCAATTCCCAGCAGTCGGGGTCACAAACGGCCCCATACATGGGAATGGAACTCCCGAACCTGCCTGCAAAAGCAGGAGCTCTCATACAAAGCTTTGCTTTTCAACACACTACTACCTACCTCATCACTCTTCCCTTTTCCACACTGCCTTATCCTCTCTCAGCTTTTAGTCTCTTTTCCATATCACATTGCAGCAGTGCAACACTTCACACTTCAACTTCTCCACAAGACCACAAATGCCTAAGCCTGTATAAGCCTCTCAGCTCGGGACACTGAAACACTGCAGCGTTTGCAGGTACTGCACAGTTCGTTCCACTGTGCCAATCACAAGAGAGCTGCTGGTGAGGGGGAAATGTGCCCAGGGTCACATAGACAGATGCCACAACTCAGGCACCTTTCTAAGGCAAGTAACCACGCTGGCCAATAATCTTCCCAGTCGCTAAGATTTGTACGGTGACTTCCAGAAATCTACCCTTCCCTTGCACATTGAAGTTTGGGGTTTCCGCAAGATCTGTCCCCGCTAGTGACTCCAGCCTTGAAGCCTGATGTTGTTGTAACACTCGGCTTTGATACTCAGGCCAGGTTATCCCAGTGGTTCATTATGGTTTATTTGTTTCTTGATATAGCATTTTTCTATTAACAATCAAAGCAGTCTACAGTAGCATGAAAAACAGAAACTGAAAAACAACTCCATTACATTTAGCTAAAGCAAGCAGAAGGATAAGGAGGTAGCCCAAAGCAGTCAATCTCCCCCCCCCCTCCCCGTCACCCTCAACCCTCACAAATACCTCATCAAATAAATTTGTTTTACGAGAGTAGCTGTATAGCACCACAGATGCCAAGGATTCAACATTATGGATAGATTTTTTAAAAATATACAAATAAAATAATTTAAAAGCTTTCCAAACTCACATAATCTTATGATTAATTTGAAAGTGAGAGACACCTTTATCTTTATTTTCACAAGCCTTACTCTGCCTGACACTTTGGAGAAATCTGTTACTTGCTTCGCTGCAGTAATGTTAGCAGGACCCATAGGCAGGAGCAGAAAGCATTAGCGAGGGTGGTTGCTTGCCCCAAGATACAGAAGCCATCAGAATTTGGCACCCTAGACTGCTGCCTATGTTGCCTATGCCTAAATATGGGCCTGATGTGCACAGGGGATTTCATGATAGCTGTGAATGTAACACTCACATCTTTATCTCCTCACACATACCCGAAGCTGGAAAACAGCAGCAGCTTCAGCTGCACAATCCCCAGAACTGAACAATGAGGACATCTCACCCTGAGCCTTCTGCATCCTTTCTCTTATTGCCGCCTTACCCGTGTTCGTATCTCTACAGGCCCTACTTCACTTTTGCCCGAAAGGTGAGGAAGTCGGCATTGAGAGTAAGAGGGGCAGAAGCTTGAAGGTAAACACCGTGGTGCTGTTTGTGACTATTGCTACCACTGTCATTTCCAGAAAGGGGTGACAGTGGCGGCAATACACACCCTCAGAGAGCTGACGCTCTAGGCAACCACCTCGTTTGCCTAATGGCAGTGCCAGCCCTGTGTCCAGTACTTATATCTTCTGTGCAGGCATGGCTCCAGTATGGAAGGCCAGATCCTTATATATAGTTTTTGCAGGAGTAAAAGCAGTGGCATAGCTAGAACTAACTATTTTTTTTGAAAGGGAAGTGAAGGTTAACATGAGAAGACACTGGGCATACAGATCTGAACCATGCTAGTATACTCTTATTGACAAATAATGCCTTCCCATACACATAAAAATGAATTTCTCAGTAAACAATCTGCAACACTGTCATGCATCATAGGTGACACTTTACATATTTTAAACTCAATTATTTCAGGCACTTACCAGCACTAAACCTCATACACACCTATGGAAAAAATTCATTTATATTTAGATGTCTCAGGAGGCTAATGTGACCAGATGGAAGTTGCCTATAAACATGACCCGCTCAACACACATCATATCCTGCAAAATGTTGTAAATCCTCTCCGATATTATAAAAAGAAACAATAGTAATAAACCAGGTAACTGCAGTGCCTCTTAAGTCTCTTTTCTGATTATATCTATTGCACAGGAGGACCCGTCGCCAGTGGCATTGAATAACTGGGTTAGCCAGGAAAGCAGGAAACTAACTGGGCAGCGGCAATATTCAGCTTCTGTGGCGAGATAACCAGGCAGCAGCTCAACATTGCTGTGCCACCTCCATTGCACCTATGCAACGCCCTGAGGCTCGCCTGTTAGCTTCAGGACTGTACTGGCGGCACCCGGCGATATTCAGCAGCACTAATCGCATTACTGCCGCTGAATATCCTGGTGACCGCGATTAACACCGTTAGCAAGTCTGCTAACCATGTTAATCACATTGAATGTCCCCCCAGAAGAATATTGTGTAGAAAGCAAAGAACCCATTATAGAAACGGCACAGCTAATCAATCATGTACAAAAGCAAAATATATTTTATAAGTAGATTTTCCAGACTGAGAGCAGCATAACTATAATAAAACAGCAATAACCATAAGAACTTAAAAAGTCCAGTGTTTGTTTTTTTTTTTTTAGTGCCATTAAGTCAGTATTGACTCACAGCGACCCAGCCTCCTCTGGGTTTTCTTGGCAATGTATCACCGGAAGTAGATTGCCAGCCTTTTCTTCCGAGGCAATGGAGAATAAAGTGACTTGTCCAAGGTCACAAGGAGTGCCAGTGGGAATTGAACCCTTGATCTTCTGGGTACTAGGCAGTGTTCATTAGTAAATCTCAAGTTCTTACTGGCTAACTGATATGTGTTTTTAACATTAGTAAATAAGCCCCTAAAATACTCAAGGTATACACATTTAACTGGTTAAAAATGTGCAGTTCGGGGGTAGGGTTAGCTAAGGGGAAGAATGTTAAGAAGCTAACATTGATTTTGACTACTAACCCATTCAATAATGTTGGGCTTATGCAGTGCTGCAACAACAGTCTTCAATCTGCCTGTAGGAGGGCATTTGCTGGGCAAACTTTTGCTGAGGGTTTGGTGGTCTCTCTTTTAAGCTCACATGCTGATTTAAAAGATGGTGGGAGGGGGAAGAGAAAATGTCTGCTTTTCCATTATCCTTGGACTGGACTGATATTCAGGACCCAATTCCCATTAGACCAGGAATTCCTCTCCTTAACTCTATGACTTTACAAGAGTGAGAAAAAACAGAATCTCTCTCACACTAAGGGCTTTATATTTAGCATGACAACTAAATTATAGAAACAGAGAATGATAAGACAAGCCCATTCAGCCTAAGCAGTCTGCCATCCATCATCATATCTCCTCCCCTGGCACTTCAAGTAGGGGAAGCCCTCTACATACACACTCCCACACAGCGCGACCAGACTTCAGTGATGCCCCTGCAGGACACAGACCCCATTGCCAACTGATATTGAGTTAATATATGTGTCTGTGATACAGAAATTCCTAGGGCATGTAGAAACATGATGGCAGATAAAGACCATATGGTCCATCCAGTCTGCCCTTCTATAGCAACTACTAGAGTCCCTTTTATTCCTTTAGAAATCTTCTGTGTTTGACCCAGGCTTTCTTGAATTCAGACACTGTCCCTCCACTGAGAGATTATTCCACATACCAACCACTCTTTCCATAAAGACATATTTCCAAATATTATTCCTGTCTATCCTCCTTCATCTTCATCCTATGTCCCCTCCTTGCAGAGCTTTCTTTCAATGGAAAGAGGCTCTCCTCTTGTGCATTTATGCCCCGGATGTACTTAAACATCTCTATCATATGTCCTCTATGCCACCTTTCCTCTAACGTATCCCTATTGAGATCTTTAAGTCTGTCCCCTTATGCCTTATGAAGAAGCCCACTGCCATTTTAGTAGCCACTCTCTGCACTGACTCCCACTGGTTTATATACTTTTGAAGGTATGGTCTCGAGAATTGCACACAATACTCCAAACAAGGTCTTGCCAAAGATTTATACAGAGGCACTATCACCTCCTCCTTCCTGCTGGCCATTCCTCTTCTAAGAAACCCAAGCATCCTTCTGGCTCTTGCCGTCGCCTTTTCTATAATCTCCCACACAGTTAATGTTCATTGCCATGCATGTATGTAGAGCCTATTTTATAAAATGAAGTAGATGCAGGGGGATACCGATGCTCCGTCACCTAGGTGCTGCAGTTTTGCCTATCCTAGAACTGCTGTAAATGCCTGCACCTAGATTTGGAGAAAACGCATGTAAGTTATAATATTCTATAACTTACATGTGTAAATTTAGGCTCTGCCTATGCTCCACCCAAGCTCCGCCCCTGTGCACACTCTAACCGAAAATGTGCATGATGGGACTTATGCGCACGCTTACAAAATAGTGACTACCTAAAATGCATGCATAACTGCTCATTAAACCATGCATGTCCTATAAAATCGTGACTTATGCACATAAATATTGCGTAACTTTCCATGTGCTTCTTATAAAATTACCTACTCAGTGATCTGGGTCACAAATGCATTCCGAGTATCAGAAACCCACTAGATATAAAAGTAAAGTGAAAGAACCCGAGAGGGTGGAGTAGGAAGACTGTTATGGGGTCAGAAAAGGTGACAGACCAGAAGTGTTTCTGCTGTGGGCTGCAGGGGCATGTTATGAAAAACTGTATGCAAAGAATGGGTCTGATAGGCTAAATTGACTGTTTAGGAGAAGAGCTCTCTTCCCTCTTTGTGATAAATGTAGAAGTGGAAAGTACACAAGAACAGGATCTTCTAGATTCAGGTGCTAACCAGTCCATGGAAGCAAAATCCTTGTTGGAAAAGCTGGGCCTAGTCAAGGCTGGGGGGGAGGGCCAGAGAGCTATAAAGGCCATGTTAAGATTAAATGCATTCATGGATCTACAGCGCCCTATCCCCTTCACCAGGTACGAGTAAAATACCAAGGGCGCTGGCACTGGTTGGACGTGGCTATCTTACTCCTTCATTCTAGGTGGAGATTGTGCTTATTTTTATCAATGTCTGCAAGGTAAGGAAGGTTGGGTGAGCACATGGGCACAGGTTCTAAAGGAAAAGCAGGAAGATAAATAACATGAAGCTCTCAAGAAAGAGTTTTCTTATGCAGAGGAGGTCGTACAAGCCCCAGGAAATAACCAGAAAAGCTATAGGGACAAAAGAAGAGAAAGACAAGAAAGGGCTGAGAATCAGAGTAAGGTGTTTTTAGAGGGACAAATGCCTTGGATTTCCTGGGACGTTCTGGATAAATTTCCATCTTTCGCCCAAGAGCAGAAAGTAGACCCCCACTCTAATATATGCTTTTGACCTTTCTAAAAACCCAAAGCAAGAAGAAAGGCCTAGGGTTAAGCTAAAAGAGGGACTACTGTATAGGATTGCTGAAAATAAGCTTAGTGCAGAAATCCAGCAGCAACTAGTGGTGCCTCCAGCGTTCAGACCTCTCCTTATTAGATTCTTGCATGACCATCCATTATCGGGGCATAAAGGGTTCAACAATACTTTAGAACAGATATTAAATAGATTCTATTGGCCCAGAGTGTATAAGGAAGTAAAGGAATATTGCACAAGTTGCCCTCAGTGCCAAAGCCCCACTGGAACCTTTGCCCATTATAGAGGAACCCGTGACCTGTTAAGATATGGATATAGTGGGACCCCTAGAGAAGAGTAGGCGAGGTTTTGTCTACATCTTGATGATTGTCGATCATGCTATGTGGTTTCATTGGCCTATCCCTTTGAGATCTGCCTTAGCCAGGGCCATCGCGTGAGAGTTAGTAAAACTGTTTTGCCAGATTGGATTTCCCTGGGAAGTCCTAATAGATCAAGGCACAAATTTCAAGTCCAACACCCTTAAGCAGCTATAGGATGCTTTGAGATCCACCACATCACTACATCTGTGTATCACCTCCAAACCAATGGATTGGTAGAAAGGTATAACCAGACCCTAAAAGCATGCTCAGGAGGGATTTGGAAGGGGTGTGGATAGATTGGGATCAATTACTACTCTTTGTAGTATATGCCTCTCGGTAAAGCATACAGGCTTCCTTAGGAGTGTCTCCTTTTGAATTGGTATATGATCGTTCTCCCAGAGGCATCCTGGATATAATCTGGGAGTAATGGTGAACGCAAATTGGGAACCTCAGGATACGCTCAGGGACTTACCTCTGTAATCTCAAAAACAAGCTAAGGAAGATAACTGAGGCAGCTCACAATAAATTACAGAGAGGTCAGGAGCAGCAAAAGCAGTGTTATGACTTGAACACAAAACCTAGGGAGCTGCAAGTAGGAGAAAAAGTATTAGCTCTTATTCCATCCACCCCCAATAAATGCACGGCAAGATGGAGGGGGCCCATGGTTATTCAGCGC
The DNA here is from genome assembly GCA_033557465.1 of Ichthyophis bannanicus. Taxonomy (NCBI): domain Eukaryota; kingdom Metazoa; phylum Chordata; class Amphibia; order Gymnophiona; family Ichthyophiidae; genus Ichthyophis; species Ichthyophis bannanicus. The sequence continues at coordinate 13,526,955 of CM066046.1, read as the reverse complement.
CAAGTAGGACCTCTACATTATGAAATAGTGAATGAAGGAGGAAAAACACAAATATGCCATATAAATGTGTTAAAGACTTGGAAAGAACGTGAGGCATGGCCCCCTCCACCCATCGCGAACCTTGTTTTAGTAAAAAATCACAGTACTAGGCCTGAAAATCAGAGAGATCACCCCCCCTTCCTCTTTTTAAGATTTAAGCTTCCTGAAAGCAATTCTGGGCAATTTTCCCATAAAAACTGAGCTAGAATCCTTTTACTTTGACAATAGACGCTCCCTGTAAGGAGAACTGATAACATATCAACTATTCAATTCACTTTAGGAGTGATAGTCATATTTATAACTTTAAGACGACCCCACCAATAAAACAGACCAGCAACCATTTTGCTATTATACTGCTGAAAGCTCGTTGAGTCAAGTAGGGTAAATGAGATTGCAAAATGAACAGAAATGTGAGCCTCAGTATGGCATATCTTATGTTCTTATGTTATGTTCTCATCGGCCTTGAGCCTTTCTCCATGTGAAGCCACCACATTCTCCACCTTCTCCAAATGAGACGTATTTGACTCCAAAGAGGATCGCAAAGCGTTGATTTCTTCCTGCATAGCACATAGCGATTCTCCATTGTTGTTGTTGTTAAGTGCCGTCGAGTCGGAGTCGACTCATGGCGACCCTCTGGATAGCTATCCTAAATTGTGTTCGGTCTTCAGTCAGGCGGCTCATTGTTGACAGACTGGTACCCGTAGCTGCTGTTATTGTATCGATCCATCTCATTGCTGGCCTTCCTCTTTTGCGTTGACCTTCCATCTTGCCAAGCATAATGTCTTTCTCTAATGATCTCTCTCTTCGCATGATGTGTCCAAAGTATGTCATCTTGTCATCTGAGCTTCTAAAGAAAGCTTAGGTTTGATCTCCTCTAGTACCGACTGGTTTGTTCTTCGGGCAGTCCATGGTATACACAGTATTCGCCGCCAGCACCATAATTCAAAGGCATCAATTTTCTTCCTGTCTATCTTTTTCACTGTCCAGCTTTCACATCCATATGATGTTATTGAAAATACCATGGCTTGAACAAGTCGAATCTTTGTATGGAGAGAGACATCTCTGCTCTTGAGAATCTTATCTAGGTCTTTCATAGCCATTCTGCCAAGAGCAATGCGTCGTCTGATTTCTTGACTGCTTGTTGCTTCTTTATTGATAGTTGATCCAAGTAGGTTAAAGTTGTTCACAATTTCAATTTCTTCTCCTTCAACGATGAACCTGTTGATTATGCCAGTTGTCATGATCTTTGTCTTCTTTACATTAAGGTGCAGGCCCATTTTGAGACTATGTTCTTTGATTGTGAGAAGCAAATGTTTCAGATCATCTTCACTTTCAGCCAGTAATGTGGTATCATCAGCATAGCGAAGGTTGTTGATGAGTCTTCCACCAATCTTCACACCTCTGTTGTCTTCATACAATCCTGCTTCTCTGATGATTTGTTCTGCATATAAATTAAAAAGGTAGGGGGAAAGTATGCAGCGTTGTCTTACACCTTTGCTTATTTTAAACCATTCTGTTTCTCCTTTATTTATTTATTTATTTATTTATTTAACAATTCTTTTATACCGCGCTATTACAATCAGTGCGGTGTACAATGAACAAGAACATACTACAATGCATACAAGTAACATTGAGTTTTACATTAAACAGGGAACTTCAACAATAGGACAACCGGGGGAACTATGTACAGATTAACTTAATGTTCCTTGTTCCGTTCGAACTGTTGCTTCTTGATCAATGTACAGAGTGCGCAAGAGAACGATCAGGTGTTCTGGTATACCCATGCTTCTTAATGTGGCCCAGAGCTTCTCATGGTTTACACAGTCAAAAGCCTTGCTATAGTCGATAAAGCACAAATAGATATCCTTTTGGTATTCTTTAGTCTTTTCAAGGATCCATCTCACATCCGCAATGATGTCTCTCGTTCCTCGCCCTTTCCTGAACCCTGCTTGCACTTCAGATAGTTCTTGTTCCAGGTATGGTTGTAGTCTCTTTTGAATAATCTTCAGTAGAATCTTGCTGGCATGTGGGATCAGAGCGATTGTGCGATAATTTCCACAGTCAGTTGGATCACCTTTCTTTAGTATTGGTATAAACACAGATCTTTTCCAGTCAGATGGCCATGATGCTGTTTTCCATATTTCTTGGCAGAGCCTTGTGAGTACGGTAACAGCTGCATCAGATTGCTGCAATACTTCTATGGGAATGCTATCAATGCCTGGTGCTTTGTTCTTTGATAAGGCTTTCAATGCTGCTTCAACTTCTTCTTTCATCACCAATGGTTCCCGATCATAAGGTACAGGCTGAAACGGCTGTTGGTCCACTTGATCTTTATCATATAAAAACTCTGTATATTCCTTCCACCTTTTCTTGATCTTTTCAGCATCATTCAACATAGAACCTTGAGCATCTTGTAACATTCCAATTCGAGGCTGGAACTTTTTCTTTAACTCTCGTAGCTTTAGGAAAGCCGATCTTGTTCTTCCTCTAATAGTTTCTGCTTCTATTTCCTTGCAAGTGTCATTATAGTACTTTTCCTTGTCCTGTCTTGCTGCACGTTGGAAATCTCTGTTGAGTTCTGCGATTGTCTTTCTTTCTCCTCTGGCTTTAGCTTCTCTGCGTTTCTGGGCAATTTTCAGAGTTTCTTCTTCTGTCATCCATTTTGGCCGTTTTTGCTTTTTCACCTTTTGTAGAGACTTCTCGCTTTCTTCCAACACAACCTTCTTGATGTCATTCCATAACTCTTCCGGAGCTCTGTCATTTGTATCTAAAGCAGCAAATCGATTTTGCAGGCAGTCTTTAAATTCCAGTGGTATATTCTCAAGGTCATATTTTGCTGCATTCATGAGTGGTTTGCTCTTTTTCAACTTTAGCTTGAGTTTGCATACTAGTAGTTGATGATCTGTACCACAGTCAGCTCCAGGTTTTGTCTTTGTTGATGTTACAGAGCTTTTCCATCGTTGACTTTCCACATATGTAGTCAATTTGATTTTTATATAATCCATTCGGTGAAGTCCATGTGTACAGTCGCCGCTTGTGTTGCTGGAAGAAGGTGTTTGAGATGAATAGATCATTGGTCTTGCAGAATTCTATCAGTCTTTCTCCAGCTTCATTTCTGTTGCCAAGTCCATATTTTCCAACTACTTTGCCTTCTTCTTTGTTGCCAACGTTTGCGTTCCAGTCACCCATGACTATCAGGATATCCTGTTTGCATGTTCTGTCAATTTCAGCTTGTACTTGTTCATAGAACTCTTCAATTTCATTCTCTTCTGCAGCTGTTGTTGGGGCATATACTTGAATTATAGTTGTGTTGATAGGCAATCCTCGGAGACGAATAGAGATTAAGCGTTCGCTGACTGCATTGTATTTCATTACAGTTTTTGCAAGTTTCTTCTTTATTATAAATGCAACACCATTTCTTCTTTGTCTTTCATTTCCAGCATAGTAGACCATGTGATCATCTGATGCAAAGTGCCCCATGCCAGTCCATTTCAGTTCGCTGACACCCAACAGATCAAGTTGTACATGTTCCATTTCATTCTTGACCACCTCCAACTTCCCTTGGTTCATGCTTCGTACGTTCCATGTTCCAATGTGTAAGACATCTTTACAGCTTCTGACTCTCATTTCATGCGCAGCTACATCAGCAGTCAGACTTCCCGAGGGCTTTGATCCAACCGCATCATAAATGCTGGCTTTACTCTGAAACGTCTTCAGCTGTTCCCCAGTAGCTAGTTGAGTGCCTTCTGACCTGGGGGTCTCATCTTCCAGCACCATAGCACAATTTGTTTTGTTGTAACTATCCATTGGGTTTTCATGGCAAGATACAGAAGTAGATTGCCGGGCCTTTCTTCCGTGCAGTTTAAGTTTGGTGTTGTTGCCGTTGTCACAAAAATGTGATCCTCCGCCGTCAACACTGTCCCATTCTGCTGCTGCCCAGATGGGTGGTTTGTCTTGGTCTGGCACCTCTCCATTAGCACTGACCAAGTCCTTGACCGCCTGAATCTCAGCCAGGATCTCCTGCAAGGTCTCAGGACAATCTTGGATGACAGCCATCTTGTGAGGTAAGAGAAGTTCCGTCTTGGTTCTCTTTGCACTAGCATTTTGGGATATTTGGTTTATCCAGCTGTGGCAGGTGCAGGCCTGTGACCCACAGTGTCCGAACATAAGCAGGCCAGCATGGCTAGCTTGACCTGTAAATGAGGCCTGTGGAGAGGCATATAGGATTGCACATCCCCCAATATGCTGCTATTGTAAGATAGAACTCAGTAGAAGTATTGAATTAGCTTAGGTAAGCAGAACTGCAGTATTGAAAGATGGAAAAATACAGAAAATACATGTTTAAAAGTTACTGATAAGAAAAAGTACATCTGCAAAGAAATAATTGGGAGTGCTGACAGATGAGTTGCAGAGCCCAGCTCCTCTGCACGTACAAATTGGTTCTATGGCCTTGAGAGTGTGAAAGTAACAAGTTGATGAACTGACCATTGTAATTGGGACTAGAAGGGGGGTATGCAGGTGTCATGCCCACTGGAGGGACATAACTGGATAAACTTATCAGTACCGGGACCAATAGAAGAGGTACGGGAGGTACGGGAGGTTACCGGGACCAATGAAATGTTTTTCTATACCTAGAATGGAACAGAAGTCTATAAAAGTTGTTGTAATGCTTGAAAACTTGGCTCAGCCATTTTGAAACTGACTGGTTCGAGACTTGTGCACAAATAAATGATTTGGACCTTCTGAACAGACTCCTGGTATCATTGGTTTGTCTGCGCTTTGCTGCTACATATTCCTTGGTGCGTTGGCCGGGAAGTTGTGGAATCAAAGTGTATATAGGGCAATATACCACGACTTTCCGCCTCTATAGGCTTGGTCCTGCCGGGATCGCGCCCTTCCGACGAGGGCTGCTCCCTGGCGCCACCGGTCCCTTGTATCGGAGGGAGCTGGTCGGACCTCGGCGGGTGACGAGCCCGGCTGGAGTCAACGCCTCGAACCCGAGTGAGGGGAGTCCGAGGTCCAACTCATGCGCCTGCTTGGGAAGTTTGAGGACCGGATCCGGTGAGTATAGTTTTGATTTTGGGTCTAGACAGAAATAGAAAGCGCAGTACTGCCATTGGAACTTGGAACTTTGGAATTTGTAATCTCGAGATATTGGGAATTGGTAAGAGAGCATGATCAACTCTCAAGGAAGGGCCGAGTAACCCCGCATGGGAATTCGCCGGGTGAAACCCCCATCCTTTTTGTAATTGGGAAATTGGAAAAGACTAGTCAGAATAGATAGAAACGAATGCATTCTGGGATACGTTGCTAGCATGATTGTGTGAACGAAGTGTGAATGAGAGGTCTGGCAGCACGGACCAAGTGAAGGCGGACCCCTGAGTAGCGCATTTCCTGACCGGGCGACCGCGTTCAGGTCGCAAAAAGGGGGAAGCGATTGTCGTCTTGTCTTGTTATTTGTACTCCTTATATGTTTCCAGGGCCGTGAGGACCCCTTACCCACGGTCCGCCCTCCTTTTCCCTTCTGTCTGTTGTTGCGCGCACACATCGAAATGGGAGGGGCGGGGTCTACTAGAAACACTCCATTAGAATGTATGATCGCACATTTTAAAGAGGGATATTCAGGAGATTATGGTATTAAAATGACAGCAGCCCGTCTGCAGATTTTGTGTACTAGGGAGTGGCCCGATCTAGACCCCATCTGGCCCCGAGAGGGAACGTTCAATGTAGAGATTATTCAGTCAATACACCGTAGAGTGCGGATAGCGCACCCCGATCAGTACCCCTATATAGATTCTTGGTTAAGTATTTGTGAAGATCCGCCCTCCTGGGCGCAGCGCTGTTATGAGGAACAGTGCAGAATAATGTTAGCTAAAACAGATTCTAGACAGAAAACGGAACAGCCTAGAATGAAAGAGCAGGATAAGAAAGTCATAAAGAAGCCCATCCTGGCAGATCCTGATTCCCCAGAAATAATTCTCAGGCAGCCCCGAACCCCAGGTCCAGTAAGAGTAGCCCGGCGTCCTGCCCCAGAACCCCAGAGACGGCCAGAGCCGAGGCGGGACCCAACCCCTGATCCCCCTCCCGGAGGAGAAAAAGAGGAAGAACTAGTGGAAAAAGAAGAGGAGGACATAAAAAGCGAGTCAGAAGTGGAGATAGAAGAAGGAGAAAGAGAAAATCCCCCAGATGAGGAGGACAATGTACAAATAATTGAGAAAGCTAGCGCTAGCACTAGCACGCCAGTGAGAGAGAAACCCAAAGCAAAACCTGTTGAGAAAAAGAAAGTGACTCCTGCAAAGGCAACGACGATAACCCTTAGATCCCAAAAGACACCTATGGCAGCCAAACTGTTTCCCTTACGGCAAGTCCCGGGAGTGCCCGTAAAGAATGATAATGATGAAGTGGTAGCGGGACCCCTAACTTATGTATATATCCCTTTCTCTACAACTGATTTATTAAATTGGAGGTCGCATTACGCCTCCTATACTAGTAAGCCCCAGGAGCTGACAGAATTAGTAACTAGTATTATGGAAACTCACCAACCCACTTGGCCAGATTGTCGTCAGCTCCTGACCACCCTATTCACGACAGAAGAGCGAGCAAGAATTAGAAAAGCAGCTATTGAATGGATGGCAGAGAACCCTGTAGCTCCGGCACAGGGGCAGAATATAATAGACCGTCGGGAAGCAGCTCAGAGAGAATTCCCGAATGAAGACCCCCAATGGGATCCAAATACAGATGAAGGATCCACAGCCCTAGCCCGTTTTCGCCAAGGCTTCTTACAAGGCCTGAGAAGGGGGGGCCAAAAAGCTATGAACCTTTCCAAAGTTGCAGGAGTTATCCAAGGGATAGATGAGAGCTCAGCAGATTTTTATGAGAGATTAACTGAAGCATACAGAATGTATACTCCCTATGATCCCGAGGCACCAGGAAGTTTATGTATGGTGAATTCTGCTTTTGTAAACCAGTCTCAACCAGACATTAGACGCAAATTACAGAAGTTAGAAGGGTTTGCGGGCATGAATGCAACACAGTTATTGGAAGTCGCTCATAAGGTGTATGTGAATCGTGATACTGAAAGACAGAGAGAATGTGATAGAAAGATGAAGAAGAAAGCTGATTTTTTGGCTGCGGCCATAGTGGAACAGAAAAGGGGAGGTGTCCCTAGTCGAAGAAGTAGAGGAAGAGGGCGGGGTCAAGGCGGAGGCCGGACCCAGAGACTAGGCGTGAACCAATGCGCCTATTGCAGAGAGGAAGGACATTGGAGAGATACGTGCCCGCAACTCGAAGACGCCCAGCATGATGACGACAGCAGCCATCAGTGGCGAGAAGAAAGACGAAGCTATCCCCGAAGCCGAGGAGGAGCCAATCGAGAACAATTCCAGCGAGAGAGAGGAGGAGCCATTCAAGCATTGGCCACACCAGCCCATGACGAGAATGACGTGGATTAGGACAGACCGGGCTCCAAGTTTGCTTTAGGTCTCCAGGAGCCTATGGTCGGAATACAAATAGGAGACCAAATTATGGACTTTATGGTTGATACTGGAGCACAACATTCAGTAATAGACAAAAAGATAGCCCCATTCACTACAAAAGCAGTCACCATCATAGGAGCAACTGGTGCCAAAGCCACAAAGTCTTTTCTTCAAAACCGAATATGCAGTCTGGGAGGACAACAAGTAACTCATCAATTCCTTTACATGCCCGAATGTCCAGTACCACTACTGGGACGAGATATGTTAGCCAAGCTTCAAGCACAGATATCTTTCTCTGAACAAGGAGAAATGCAAATGACAGTAAATCCCCAAACCAAACCAGCAGGAGTAATGCTGCTGACAGTTCCTCGAGAAGAAGAATGGAGGTATTACGTTGATGACTCCATTCAAGATACCTATTTTGGACAAACTATAAAGAACATCGATGCACCACCTGGAGTATGGGCAGAAGGCAGTCCCCCAGGCCTAGCCAAGCATATAGCTCCAGTAATTGTAACCCTCAAGCCTAGTGCTACACCAGTGCACGTCAAACAGTACCCACTCCCAAGAGCCGCAATTGAAGGCATTCATCGCCACCTACAAAGATTGCTTGAGTATGGCCTACTAAAAGTATGTCAATCCCCATGGAACACTCCACTTTTGCCAGTAAAGAAACCTGGGACAGATGATTATCGCCCAGTGCAAGATTTGAGAAGAGTAAATGATGCAGCTGAAACCATACATCCAGTCGTACCCAATCCTTACACCCTCCTAGGACTGATACCTGCTGAAGCTACCCATTTCACTGTACTGGATTTGAAAGATGCATTCTTTTGCATAAGATTAGCCCCTGTAAGCCAAATATTGTTTGCATTCGAATGGCAGGACCCCATCTCTGGAAGAGGGGGCCAACTTACCTGGACAAGATTACCCCAAGGATTCAAGAATTCACCTACCATCTTTAGTGCTGCACTGAATCAAGACCTTTCAAGCTATCCAGTAGCCCCGGGAAAGAGAGTGCTTCTCCAATACGTGGATGATCTGTTGATAGCTGCCGTATCAGAAGGTGAATGTATACTAGCCACCAAAGATCTCTTGCAGTTACTAGATGAAGCTGGATACAAAGTTTCCAGAGCCAAAGCACAGCTATGCCAAAAAGAAGTGAAATACTTGGGTTTTCGTATCACCCAAGGAAGCAGAAGATTAGGCAGAGAAAGAAAAGAAGCAGTATGTAGAATTCCAACTCCAACAACCAGAAAGCAAGTCAGAGCCTTTCTGGGTGCAGCAGGATACTGCCGAATCTGGATACCCAACTTTGCCCAAATTGCCAAACCACTGTATGAAGCCACGAAAGGAGAAGAAAAGTCACCTGCTGGAGTGGGGACTTGAGCAGGATACAGCCTTCCAAAAGTTAAAAGAAGAATTGATGTCATCACCAGCACTTGGACTACCAGATGTCCACAAACCTTTCCACTTGTTTGTACATGAAGCACAGGGAAATGCCTTAGGCATGTTGACTCAGAAATTGGGAAATTGGGAGCGACCTGTAGCCTACCTATCGAAACAATTGGACCCTGTGGCCAAAGGATGGCCACCTTGCTTGAGAGCAGTTGCAGCTACAGCGCTACTAGTGAGTGAAGCAGACAAACTCACACTAGGACAGAACATACGAGTCACTGTGCCACATGCAGTCCTTGCCCTTATGGAACAGAAAGCAAATTATTGGCTCACCAATTCCCGAATGTTGAAGTACCAGAGCATGTTATGTGAAAACCCACAGATACAACTTGAAGTGAGCCATGCCCTGAATCCAGCCACCTTGATACCCATCAGTGAAGAACTCCCAGAACATGACTGTATCGAAGTCATGGAGACTGTGTTCTCCAGCCGACCTGACTTGACAGATGTGCCCATAGACAATCCTGACCAAACCTATTATGTTGATGGGAGCAGTCTCATCCTTGATGGACGACGCTGTGCCGGATATGCAGTCGTCACTCAACATGAAGTAGTTGAATCATCAGCCCTAGCCTCAGGCACATCAGCCCAGAAAGCCGAATTGATAGCACTTACCAGAGCATTGTTGTTAGGAGAAAAACTTGTGCTAAATGTATATACAGATTCCAAATATGCCTTCACTACCTTGCATGCCCATGGAGCTCTCTATAAAGAAAGAGGACTCATCACATCCGGAGGAAAATCAGTCAAATATGGTCCCGAAATATTGATGTTACTTGATGCAGTATGGGCCCCAACACGTGTAGCTGTCATGCATTGCAGAGGACATCAAGCAGGAAAAGGAGAAGTTGCCCGAGGGAATAGATTTGCAGATGCCTCAGCACGACAAGCAGCTATGACAGGACAAATTGCCCCACAAGCTATGCCAATGCAAGCAGCATTGTTTCCAGTACCCTTGAATTTATGGACACCACGATATACCACCAAAGAAATGGATTACTACTGTAACAGAGAAAATGGAGTACTGAAAGACGGATGGATTGAGCTGCCACCAGATGAGGGCAGTCAACCTCCGGGAAGAATAGTAATTCCTGAATTGTTAGGACCAGCCTTTGTCAAAGCTTTCCACGAAGCTACCCACTATGGAAAAAGTGCCATGGAAAAAGCACTCAGACCACATTTCTACATCCCTCTGATGACAACCATATCAGCTTCAGTAGCACGACAATGTCAAACTTGTGCCAAGAATAATGCCAAGCAAGGCCTTATTACAGCACCCCGAGTTCAGTCAAGAGGTGTGACCCCCATGCACAACCTCCAAGTTGATTTCACCGAAATGCCAAAAGCCAATGGGTACCATTACCTATTAGTATTAGTTTGTACTTTCTCTGGGTGGGTAGAAGCATTCCCAACCAGAACTGAGAAAGCCCGAGAAGTTACCAAAGTCTTAATGAGAGAGATTGTCCCCAGATTTGGAATCCCAGCAATAATAGGGTCAGACAATGGACCCTCATTTGTCTCCCAAGTTACTCAGCAGTTAGCAAAAGCCTTGCAGATACAATCGAAACTCCACACTGCATACAGACCCCAGAGTTCAGGGAAAGTTGAGCGAATGAATCGTACCTTGAAAGCCCAAATGTCCAAGCTTTGTCAGGAGACACAATTGAAGTGGCCCCAAGTGCTCCCCATAGCTTTATTCAGAATACGCTCAGCTCCTGTAAAGTCAACAGGATTTTCCCCTTTTGAAGTTTTGTATGGTAAACCCCCACCAATAGTGCAGGGAATCAAAGGAAGTCTAGCCCAAATTGGTTCAGAAATAACCAGACAAGAACTCCTAGCTCTTAGTTTTGTTCTGCAGACTCTCCATACGTGGATCCAAGACCAGTTGCCTATCAACTTGACGGAACCCTTGCATCCCTACCAGCCTGGTACCTCGGTGTGGATCAAAGATTGGAAGAGGACACCGTTGGAACCCCATTGGAAGGGACCGTACACCGTCATCCTGTCTACCCCAACTGCAGTAAAGGTAGCCGAGATCGACGCCTGGATCCACCACAGCAGAGTCAAGCCCGCCGCTAATCCTGAACCTGAGCAGTGGACAGCAGAACAGCATCTTGATGCACCCTTGCGAGTTACTTTGAGACGGCAACCAGCAGCTTAGACACTTCATCACAAGTGCTTTGCAGCAGCCAAGTCTTTCGAAGAGGATTGCTGTTTTCCATACAGCAACAGCTTTGTTTCAACGAACCCAATCTGCGTGCGATTTTGCGCACTACTTTGATACTATATTGAACCATACTTCAGAAACCAACTAAATTACCAAGTTGGTTGAGGTGTGATGGACAACTTGAGGATCTTCAATCAACACTCAGCACCCGTTAAATTGCTTCATTAGCAGACGGGACGAAGAATAAAAGACCGTCGTGATCAAGATCAGCAAGCTGAGGATTCAGAAGAACTCCAATCAACATCGACATGCATCTTTACTTTTGCTTTGCTTTGGTTGCCTTCTTTGGAGGTTTTGAACAGACTCATGCTTTACCTCCATGCACTGCCTGCATTACTTCTACTAGAACTGGACTGAAAGTAACTCAGACTTTGCTTTATCATTCTTACTATACCTGCAAGGGGACTGTAACCCGGTGCATCTATAACACCACTGAACTGAATGTTTGCACTCATGGGAAAATTAAAGCATGCTATAATCCGCATCAGAATCCATCCTATTACACGTTGGAAATAAGATGGAAGGATGCAGATGGACCTATATTAGCTGCTACGTCACCACTTAAGGACATTACTAAACCTGCTGTTTTGAATTTTGATGCATGTAATGCTATTAATAGAGATAGTTATTCCACCTGTGGTACATGGGAGAAAGCGTATCGAAATGACCATAAGTATATGTGTCCAGAAGGTGCCACGGGATGGAGAAAGTGTACAGGTAAAAAGGAACCAGGCTATAGTACTGCCCCAGCAGCAGACTACTATTGCCCGTATTGGGGGGGGTGTTTTTATGCTACCTGGAACACTGGTATAACTGATGAGAAAATAGATAAACGGATGGCTACTCTAACCAAGCCAACCACAAATGATAAATGTCAGAAAGATGCTTGCAACCCCTTACACTTGCGTATACATAATCCCCATGCATGGAAACAAGGATACAAGTTTGGTTTACGTATTGCTGGAGGAGCAATAGATCCAGGGACCATTGTGTATATCAGATTGAATACCCAAGCCCACAAGTCATCTAAATATCATATTCATAATACTTTCTATGAAGCCATGCATGTAAATAAGTTTGAGATCCCTCACCCCTCGCAGAATTTATTTCTAGAATTAGCCGGAGCAGTAGTATCTAGTCTTAAGATCTCAGATTGTTATTTCTGTGGCGGAACCCAAATGGGAGATCAGTGGCCATGGGAAGCCCAAGAGTTGAATTATTCTATGATTTATAATCAGACTGAATTACACAAGACTACCAGTGAATGGGTGTTAGCGCACTCAATCGTTGGATGTCTTTGCTATGCCAGAACTGGACCCCAGTTCACCCAAAAGGTAGGACAGCTGGTCTGTCTTAGCCAGAAGTACTATAATGCCACGACCAAAAAGACAGCTTGGTGGTCAGGAATTAGACATCCTGAACCTCCTAACCCATTAGCCAGATTTCCTGAACTTGCTGGTTTATGGACTGACCTTGCCAAAATCCAAGCCTGGCAAGCCCCACCTGGCCTATATTGGATCTGTGGAAACCGAGCATATGCACAACTCCCGCCACACTGGGGAGGAGCATGTGTCTTAGGAACCATCAGACCTTCTTTCTTCCTGTTAAACACTGAACATGGAGAACAATTAGGATACCCAGTATACACTACTCACAGACACAAAAGAGCATTGAGACAGAAAAGAGAAGCCTTACAGATAGGTAAGTGGGAGAAGTGGCAAGGTGATGATTGGCCACCAGAAAGAATTATTGAGTATTATGGACCTGCCACTTGGAATGATGATGGTATGTATGGTTATCGCACCCCAATTTATATGATCAATCGTATTATTCGCTTACAAGCAGTAGTTGAGATAATAACTAATGAGACTAGTCATGCACTTACACTTTTAGCTAGACAAAGTACTCAGATGCGCACTGCTATATATCAGAACCGCTTAGCACTTGATTATTTGTTAGCAGCTGAAGGAGGAGTATGTGGTAAACTGAACTTAACCAATTGCTGTTTGAAAATAGATGATAAAGGTCAAGTAGTTGAAGAAATTGCTAAAGATATGCAAAGACATGCTTATGTGCCAGTGCAGACTTGGCACTCATTGAAATTTCCTAATTGGTTTGCTAACCTCTTTTCATGGGTGGGAGGATTTAAGACTTTCATCATATTGGTACTAATCCTTGTTGCTGTTATCTTCTTATTACCATGTTTAATCCCATGTTGTATGCGTTCCATTCATAACACTATTGATAGTACAGTAGAGCGGAAGACCGCAACAAAAATCATGGCTTTATATACAGCTAGTCCTGGTAGAAATCCTTTAATCAGGATGTGATTCTTCAGAAAGTGATTTAATTCTCACACCTTATTAAGTAATAGGGTGAGATTAATCAAAGGGGGGAATGTGGCAGGTGCAGGCCTGTGACCCACAGTGTCCGAACATAAGCAGGCCAGCATGGCTAGCTTGACCTGTAAATGAGGCCTGTGGAGAGGCATATAGGATTGCACATCCCCCAATATGCTGCTATTGTAAGATAGAACTCAGTAGAAGTATTGAATTAGCTTAGGTAAGCAGAACTGCAGTATTGAAAGATGGAAAAATACAGAAAATACATGTTTAAAAGTTACTGATAAGAAAAAGTACATCTGCAAAGAAATAATTGGGAGTGCTGACAGATGAGTTTGCAGAGCCCAGCTCCTCTGCACGTACAAATTGGTTCTATGGCCTTGAGAGTGTGAAAGTAACAAGTTGATGAACTGACCATTGTAATTGGGACTAGAAGGGGGGTATGCAGGTGTCATGCCCACTGGAGGGACATAATTGGATAAACTTATCAGTACCGGGACCAATGGAAGAGGTACGGGAGGTTACCGGGACCAATGAAATGTTTTTCTATACCTAGAATGGAACAGAAGTCTATAAAAGTTGTTGTAATGCTTGAAAACTTGGCTCAGCCATTTTGAAACTGACTGGTTCGAGACTTGTGCACAAATAAATGATTTGGACCTTCTGAACAGACTCCTGGTATCATTGGTTTGTCTGCGCTTTGCTGCTACACAGCCTCATCTGTTTGGAGCCAGACATATCCGGGATAGAATGGTATCAACTTAGGTACAAACTATTTGATTAAAGATTGCCGAAGTAAGGATTCTTGTCTATTGCCCTCCAGAGCACAGCTCTTACACATCCATCTTGACCAGAAACCAGGCTCCGCCTCCCCTGGTAGGGCGCTATTTCACTTTGGTTACAGATCATTCCCCTTTGCAGTGGCTTAACAGGATGAAAGACCATAATGCTAAGTTAATCCATTGGTACCTATCCCTTCAGGCATACTCTTTTACCATTGACCATAGGGCGGGGAAGCAGCACAGTAATGCAGAAGCAGGAATATCATAAGAGGTGGAATATGTAAGGCAGGGGTCTCAAACACGCGGCCCGCGGGCCGCATGCGGCCCGCGAGAGACCCTTGTGCGGCCCGCGATGCATAGGGGGGAAAAAAAAAAACCGGCTTCTGCTGCTGCTGCCGCCGCTGCCGTGGCCGGCAATAGCAGCAATATCACAAGTCCCGGGCTCCCCCCCACCCGGCAGATCCCTTCCTGCTTGCCTGCCAATGCTGCCAGTTCTCCTCTTCGGCTTTCAGAGCCGAGAAGGGAGAACTTCTCCCTCGCGACTCTGTTAAGCTCGCCGGGGCAGATGGGAAATTTCCCATCTGCCCCAGCGGGCTTAACAGAGTCACGAGGGAGAAGCTCTCCCTTCGCGGCTCTGAAAGCCGAAGCGGAGAACTGGCAGGCAAGCAGGAAGGGATCTGCCGGGTGGGGGGGAGCCCGCGGGACTTGCGATATTGCTGCTATTGCCGGCCACGGCAGCGGTGGCAGCAGCAGCAGAAGCAGTTTTTTTTTTAAAGTTTAATTTTCCCGGGGGGGGGGGAGGGAGCAGGACTTGATGTGGGGGGGGGGGAGCAGGACTTGATGTGGGGGGGGGGAGCAGGACTTGGTGGGGGGGGGGAGCAGGACTTGATGTAGCGTGGGCGCAGGACTTGATGGGGGGGAGCAAGACTTTATTGTGGGTGGGGGGGGGGTAGTACTGAAAATGGGGTGATGGGGGTTAGGACTGGTAATGGACAGATGGGGGTTAGGACTGGAGGTGGTCTGACTGGGGGCCTAAGACTGAAAATGGGGTTATGGGGGGGCTAAGAATGAAGATGGGGCGATGGAAGGGTTAGGCCTGGAAGTGGGCTGTTGGGGGGCTTAGGACCGATAATGGGCTAGGGGGGGGCTAGAACTGGTAATGGACTGGGGGGGGTGCTATGACTGGAAATGGGCCGAGTAGAAGGGGGAGCTTGAACTGCAAATAGTTGATGGGGACAGGGTCTTGGAATGGTAATGGGCTGAGTGGAAGGGGGCTTGGAATGGAAATGGGCTGATGGGGAGGGGGGCTTGGAAAGGAAATGGGCTGTGAGGGGAGGGAGCTAGGACTGGAAATGGGCTGATGATGTGGGGACTAGAAAGGAGCGGATGCTGGGTTGGGCAGGAGCTAGAAGGGAGTTGATGTTGGGGGACGATTAGAATGGGATGGGGCTGGGAGAGTGAAATGGAGAGGGGAAATATATTTTGTGTGGGAGGAAAGAAAAATCTACAATTGGCCGGGTATTGGGAGAGTAAGTGGGGATTGAGGATGGAGGGGTAAAATTTGAGTGGATGAAATAGGAATGAGGAAAGAGCAAAAGGAGAATGATTAGTATGTTAAAGCAGATGTAGAGAGAATGGAAAAAAACTAGGAAAGAAGAAAGGAGAAATGGACAGCAGACGATGGAGAGTTAGCAGAAGACACAAAGAAACCAGAAGAAAGTGACTGGAACAATTGCAACTGAAAAAAAAATGCACAAAAGGTAGAAAAATATCTAGTTATTTTGAATTTATTAACTGAATATGTCAGCTCTTGGAAATGTGCATCTTTAACGTCTGCACTTTATTTAATACAAGAGGAAATCAATGTATAGTTTTTATTTCTACAGTGTTGTACATTCTAAGTTTGGCTTTTGGGGTTCCCAGTTTAATTGTCTTCCTGTTTCTAAATTGTGATTCCTTGTTTGGTGATGGTGTATGTTCTGCATGTGTAACTGAGCTGAGGTATTCTGTTTATATAATTCCTATTTGACATTGCCACTTGTTCTCTTTCCCGAGTAGGTCATGTATTGTTATTCTCTGAAATGTATTGGTTTAATATTTGCAGTGTTGCCTTTTGATAGGTAGGGTATGGTGCTTTGTGAGTCCTGGTAGTGCTGTTAGGACACGGCAGGTTTGCTATGGGTTCTAAATGGGCAGTGTTTCTAGTAGTTCCTAATGTGCCTGGCGGTTGGCACTGGTTTATAGTAATGTAGAAATCTTTTAGTCTTTCTTTATCCATACACTCATTAAGAGGCATGTTTACTAAAAGTTAGTGTATGGTAACATTATGCAAATATTTATGCAAATGATGCCCTTATGCAAATGATGCCCTTATGCAAATGAGGCCTGCGTCTTGTGCGGCCCCCGGGTTACTCTACAAGTCCTCATTTGGCCCTCAAAGCAATTTGAGTTTGAGACCCCTGATGTAAGGAATATCTCCAGGATGTGCAAGGAACCCCAGAGAAAAAGGTGGTTCCGAAAACCTGGGTACCAAAATGGAAGACAGGGAACCCTGGGAGGTGGAAATCGTGTCCTGGGGGAGGGCTCTTTAAAACTGCAGAACAGAAAAAATGCCAGGAGGGAGGAGTTTAAGAGGGACAGGAAGCACAAAGATTCAGAGAGAGGCTTGAGGAGGGAAGGAGAGAGGAACAGGCAGAGGATCCAGTGGAAGTCTATGGAGACAGAGCCTTGGGAACTGGAAACTGGGGGCTCTGCAGGGCCCATGGAAATAGAGGCTATGGAACAGAAGTTACTGAATGATAACAGTTTGTCAGACCTACCAGAGGATACAGCAAAGCAGATAAGTTAAAGGAAACCCCCACTTGTTTCTTTGGGATTCTTTTACAACTCCTATGGGGGAAAGAAAAACTGACTGTGGGTTATTTGGCATTTTTGCTTTATTTGTTTTGGCAGAGGGGGAGGGTCAATGTGAAATGAAACACTGATAGGGTGATTGCTGCCACAGCCTAGGCGCTACTTGGATACCCAGGCTGACACTCTTCCTTTTGAGAGTTTTGAGTTATAAACAAACAGACTAAGTTTTGGCATAGGGTGCACCTTCCCCTCTAATTAATCAAGAGGAAAGGGGGATGGGGTCCCGGACAAACTGAATTGATTGGCAGCCAGAGCTTTACAGTTATTAAAACAAAGGAGTACTCCACAGCAAACTGAACGGACTAAGCGTAGGCTGCATTTGCGCTGTTTTTGAAGTTATTTTGTTTGGACTTCCAGAATCGTGTTATGTTGCATCTGTGAGCATATGACCTTCCTCAGAATTCCACACCCACAGAAGATACCCCGACAATATATATATAATCAGATCTGTGCCATTTGGTGCCCACATTGACCCTCCACTGTTACCAATTACACAGCTGTTCCCAGGGTCCCTGTCCACCTTTGCAGGAGTGGCAAGAATGGTCAATAACAGTGGGGATTTCAACATATGTCAACATGTCAACACTCTTTCAGACTTTAAGCCTACCATAGCTTTCCCTTCTGCAGAAGGCATGGAGAAACAAGCTATTGGTTTCAAAAAATGTTCCAAGTGTGCCAGCACCATCTCAACAACTGAAACACATGACTGGTGTCTAAAATGTCTTGGCCCAGAACACCAGCCAGCAGACTGTCCCCTCTGTCAAAAGATGACTAAAAGAGGCGTATAGAACCGGGCCTCTAAATTTGGGACACTCTTCGCCTCAGACGCGATATCATTGGCATCTGCTTCGTTGAGGGCCTCATCCTCCTCCCATGAATCCCAGGTATCCCAGGGACCTGCATCTACACAGACCACCAACTCTAAAGAAAGGAGGATTTCAGGAGCTCTTCAGTGAACAGTGACACCAGAGTCAGGAGTGAATCCAGGATAGTTTCGGGGACCTGTGCTTGCATCACCACCAGCTCTGGGTGCACTGAGGTAAAGAGTATTAAAGTAGAGGAGGGGATCCTACTGGAAAAGCACACCGAGTATTAAAAAGGTTCAGGAGTGCATTCCAGTATCAGACACAGAGTATTCAGTGTAGAGTGCTGTATTACCCTAGAGTGATTGTAACAAGTGGAGGACAGAGAAGAGTTAACTGCTTGTAATATACTTATATTTTTCTGTTTCTACCAGTTGTTGTTATTGTCAGTGATCCTAAAGTTCAAAACACAAACTCTGGACTGGAGTCAGTTATTTTTTTTCCATTTAAAATTTTTATTCACAACTTCCATGAAAAGTACAAACCACATTGTTCTCAACTTTTTTACATTCTTCGCAATATTTACACATATTATCCTATATTTCCCCCCCTTGCAAATACATCCTTCCTCTTTCTCCCTCCCAGTGTATTCCCCCCCTCCTACCCCCCTCCCACACCCCCTTCCCCTCCCCTCTATCTCGCATCATTCTTACCGTCATCTCTCTCTCTCATCCATCCACTTGTATGAATCTCAGCTCCTTACACTCTTTCACCATTAGTTCTGTCCTTATGCCAGATGTCCTGCACACTCTTTGCTATCTTGCAGCCATCTTCCATCCTCCTTCCGCTCCTTCTCTTCCTCCCTCCAGGTTTCCAACCACTGCCACATTCCCTTCCTAATGTGCTCACCTCGGTACAGTCACATCACACCATTTCTAAAAACTACATTGGCTACCCCTCCTCAGTTGAATTAAGTATAAAACTCTGATGACAGCATTCAAAATAATCCATCATTTATCCTCTCAATATTTACAATCCATCATAGCAAAGACCCCAGCAAAGAAGTAACTCCTCAAAACCTTTAGTCCTACCCCAAGCACTGACTAAGAGTAATCAGACAATCTGCACTCATGTGTTTTCCCTACATGCCCCTCACCTCTGGAACCTCCTACCAAACTACATCAGAGACACTCATGACTTTGCAACATTCAGGAAGTTGTTGAAGACCCACTTGTTCAAAGAATATTTCAATGAGATGACATAACCCACCGCTTACCTTCTCGACCTCCTCAACCCTCCTACTCTTCCCATCCCTCCTCA
Organism: Ichthyophis bannanicus; assembly: GCA_033557465.1. Lineage (NCBI taxonomy): Eukaryota > Metazoa > Chordata > Amphibia > Gymnophiona > Ichthyophiidae > Ichthyophis > Ichthyophis bannanicus. The sequence goes on along the minus strand of CM066046.1, from coordinate 13,507,596 downwards.
ACCCCCACTCTTCCCTCCCCCTCCTGCTCCTCAGCTTAGGCTGAAACTATGTCAGCTACAAACTTTATTGCTATAATGTATATAGTTTAACACAGATCTGTGTCATCTCTAGTTTTCACTCTTGTTACTTTGTTTATTTGTTCCATATAAATTGTTCTATTCAAGTTATAATACCTACTTCATGTAAAATTGTTCCATATAATGTTGAAGTTCAGTTCTTTGTAAACCACGTTGATCCTTGGAAATGTGGTATATAAGAATAAATAAATAAATAAATAAATAAATATGTGTCACAACATTGATCTCTGTGTATCCTCTACCAGGGTCCCAAAAACCCCTGTGTACAACCGGTATGATGGTACTGCTTCCTAACCAGACCATCTACAGGCTTTTCACACTACATCTCAAACCTGGGACACATTTTAACATATTGGCCCCTTGCAGGGCATATGTTGCTGCTCTGTTTGGATTTCTGTAGTGTATGCCACTACATGTGGACATTTGGGGCTTCATGGACACTACCTCGTTGCTCCCACTATCATCTTCACATCTCCCGTATCCCTTTTCAGTCCTCTGGGCATCAGCACATTGTGGCTGCCAGCTTGGCCCTGCATATGCTACCTCATATACCTGTCTGGACCCCATAGAGCTGTCTCTGTTCTGTAGCTGCCCTCTTACTGTCCCCTCCATATGTCCTCAGTTCCCCTATTCCATGCTGTGTGCTTCCACTTTCACTACCACATCTCTTCAACTCTTCTTTACCACCTCAAACTCCACTCTGTCCCATCCCTACTCAGCCATACCTGTTTACACCATCCCCTCACTCTGCTACCCAGTAGCATTATGCATTCATTTTGTCTGGTCAGTTGCACCAAGCCACAGGATAGTTGGTACAATAATAGTGGTGACACCTTCACAACCTGCAAAAGCTGGAACTGCCCCCTCAACAAGTTTGTCCAACACATGAAGCAGGGAAAGCGTAGTTACTCACCTGTAACAGGTGATCTTCAGGAACATCAGGAATCAATCTTCATATATGGGTATCGACAGTACCGATGGAGCCCACGTGGGAATGCTCCCCAGCATCCAATAGGAAAGCCTTTGGGAGCATTCTGTGGCACCTGCGCATCTGCCTTCCCAAGTCCTCTCTTCAGTTGAGTTTGTAGCTGAGCGATAGAGGAAAAAAGAATACCCTACAATTTCTAGGGGAGGAGGGCGGGATATGAAGACTGATTCTTGCTGTTCCCGGAGATCACCTGTTACAGGTGAATAACTATGCTATCTCCAGGAACAAGCAGGAATGCAGTCTTCACATGTGGGACTCACTAGCTCCCGGGTACCAGACTGGGAGAGCAGCAGCATCTCCAAGGCTAAAGGATGGAGCCAGAAGGTGTGGATACAGAGTGGCCCTGTTGGACTCGATGACAGTTGGCAAGAACATCGACAGTGAAATCTGGTGCCAGAAAGAAGTCTGGGACAGAGAGTAGGAGTTGCAGTTAAGTCCCAAAAAGGTGCTGGTGAACTGTCTGGCAAAAGACAGCATTCCAATGAGAGTCCTTGTCTAGGCAGTAGTGAGCAGCAAAAGTGTGAATGAAGGCCCAGGTAGCTGCTTGACAGATCTCATTAATGGAGACAGAATGAAGGTTGGCAACTGAGGTTGCCATGACCCGCATGTTATGAGCGGTGACGTGACCCTCAAGGGAGAGTCCTGCTTGAGCATAGGCAAAGGAAATGCAGTCCGCAATCCACTTGGAAAGGGTGTGTTTTGACACTGGAAGTCCAAGGTGTCTTGGATCAAAGGAAATTAACAATCGGGAGGATTTCCTGAAAGTCTTGGTCCTGCCCAAGTAGACAGCCAGAGCTCGCTTGCAGTCTAAAGTGTGCAGCACTGTCTCGGCTCTAGAAGTGTGCGGTCTGGGGAAGAAGACCAGTAGCATGACAGATTGGTTGAGATGGAAAGCCGAGACCACCTTCAGAAGGAAGTGTGGATGGGTACGGGGAGCCACCTTGTCATGGTGGAACCGGGTATATGGAGGATCTGACACTAACGCCTGCAGCTCGCTGAGGTGAGAAGAATGAGGAAGATTACCTTCCAAGACAAGAATTTTAAAGAAGTGGTGGCCAAAGGCTAAAAAGGAGACTTTGGAAGCTGTGCTAGGACCACGTTGAGGTCCCAAGCCATCAGTGGTGGTTTAATTGGCAGTTTAGACAGCAGGGGATCCCGTATAAATCATTGCACCAAGGGGTGAGACGGAATAGGTTGCCTGTTGACCTGCCTGTGAGAGTCTGAGATGGCACTAAGATGAACTGTAAATGAGTTAGTCGTAAGACCTATCAATGACACATTGAGGAGATATTGTAAAAGAATTTCCACTGGACAGACAAAAGGGGCAATATGTTTTGGGGTACACCAGAGGGTGAACCTTCGCCATTTGAAGGCATAAGAGTGTCTAGTAGACGGCTTGCGTGATTCAAGTAAAATGTCCTTGATCTGTTGAGGAAGGTCCAGGCCAGCAAAATTATGCCTTCAGAAGCCATGCCGTGAGTTGGAGGGCTTGTAGATTGGGATGGAGAAGCGTCCCATCATCCTGGGAAAGGAGATTGAATGCATGTCCTAGACTGAGGGGTGGAGTTTGTGCTAGTCAAAGCAGCAGAGGAAACCATGGCTGACGGAGCCAGTAAGGGGTCTATTAGAATCATGGAGCCCCTGTCAGTCTGCAGTTTGAACAGGGTTTTGGGTATTAAGGGTATGGGAGGGAATGCATAAAGCAGACCCTTCCCCCAAAGAAGAAGGAAGGCAATTGTTGCCTGACTGTTGAGGAATTGAAGCCTGCAGTCGTGCATTCTCCTGAGTGGCGAACAGATCTATTGAGGGGGTCTCCCACAGGTAGAAAATCCAAGACGCCATTTCCTAATTCAGAGTCCACTCATGTGGACACAGGATGTGGCTGAGCCTGTCTGCTAGGAGATTAAGTTCACCTGAGAGATACTCCACCCTGAGATGGATGTGGTGTGCAATGGAGAAGAACCAGAGACTAAGTGCTTCCTGGCAAAGGGGATAGGAACCTGTCCCCCCCCCCCATGCTTGTTCACATAGAACATGGCCACCTGGTTGTCCGTCTGGACTAAGACCTGTTTGCCCAAAGGTTGGGGTGAAAAACCTGAAGGGCATTCATGAGAGCATGTAGCTTCAAGAGGTTGATCTGCAAGTGAGATTCCTGCTATGTCCACTGCCCCTGTATAATGAAACTGTTCAGATATGCCCCCACCCTGGTTTGGAATCATCCATTGTCAGGATGCATTGAGGTGGAGGCATCTGAAAAGATGACCCTCCGAGTAGGTTTTGAGGGGAGCACCATCGGCGCAGGGAGTTGACAAGAGGAGGAGTAAAGGAGATCTTGTCTGAAAGACGCCCCATTGCCTGGATCCATTATGACGACAGCATCCACTGTGCTTGTTGCATGTACAGGCAGGCATAGCAGACGACATGGACTGTGGAGGCCATGTGTCCCAGAAGACATAGCATTTCTTGAGCTGTCACGACACTGTGACTCCCTATAGTGTGAGCGAGCTTGATGAAATGGACAAAGCAATCCTGTGGAAGAAAAGCTCAGGCCTGACAAGTGTCTAGAAGCACTCTGATGAATTTGAGTCACTGGAATGGCACCAGATGTGACTTGGGAAAGTTTAAGACAAATCCCAGGTTTTGTAGCACCATAATGGTCCGATGAAGAGAAAGTTTTACCTCTTCTGGGGATTCTCCCCTGACTAGACAATTCTCAAAGTAGGGGAAGACAAAGATCCGCAAAGTATGAAGGGAGGTAGTCATGATTGCCATGCATTTTGTGAACACTCAGAGTGTGGAAGCTAACCCAAAGGGGAGCGCTTGATATTGGTAATGGTTTTGCTGGCACTGAAAGTGCAGATACTGTCTGTGTTGAGGGTGGATCAGCAAATGTGTGTATGCCTCCTTTAGGCTTAGAGAACATAGTCAGTCGTACCTCTGAAGGTATGGCAGAAGTGTAGGAAGGGAAAATCATTTTGAATTTTTCTCGAATGAGAAATTTGTTGAGATCTCTTAGATCCACAATGGGCCCAAACCTTCCTGTCTTCTTGGGGATAAGAAAGTAAGAAGAGTAAAAGCCCCTGCCCTCTTGGGTGGAAGGAACTCTTTCTATGGCCCCCTGAGCTAACAGTGTGGCCACTTTGACAGGAGATTGACCTACAAAGGATTTTCAGGATAATCTCTTGAGGAGTTGATGGAGAGTAAGCTTTGGAAATGAAGCATATAGCCCCTTTGGATGATGTTGAGAATCCAATGCTCTGAAGTGATGAGGTGCCACCTATGGGCATAGAAACAAAGTCTGCCTGCTATGTAGAGGAACTGTGGACCCTGCAGAGGCAGAGTAGTTATGCTGTATAGGAAGGAGTAAAAAATCAGGTGCCTACTGTGGCTGTGCCACTGGCTGTGGCTTAGGGGTATTAGGCTTCTTAGCCTGATGAGGACCCTGTTGTCAGTGCTGTTGCTACTGAGGTTGCTAAGCCACTACAGGTGGATAAGAAGGAGAATATTTCCTCTTCTTAGGATAGAAAGCCTTCTGGATTGGTCTTTCTCCTGGAGGAGTCTGACGTCTGCCTAGAAAGATGTTTAAGGGTAGATCATCTGTCTCAATCTCTTCGGCCTTCTCCCTCCAACCTTTACTAAAGAGCTTCTCTCCAGAGCAGGGAATATTGGGCAATTTATCTTGGACCCACTCCTCAAGGTCCAAAGCCTGGAGCCAGGCCATTCTGCAAGCACCAATGCAGACTGCTGCAGCTCTGCTGGATGACTCAAAAAAAATTGAAAAATGCTCTGGTAAAGAATTTTTATGTATTCTGGTTTTGCCTAATTAAGGACAGGAATGCATCATGTTTGTCATCAGGAATGATGGGAGCAAGGATCTCTAGATCTCTGGAGATATCCTTGAGATACATGCCCATGTAGAGCATGTAAGATGTAATTTTTGAAGTGAGCATACATGCCTGAAAGCAATGACACCCAAAGGCATAGAGAGTTCTGGAGTCCTTGCCCGGAGTCATGGACGAATGATTCTTAGAACTCTTGATGTTGCACATCGCCAATTCCACTACCATGGAATGGTGTGGTAATTAAGGCTTTTGAAAGCCAGGGCTTGGTGGGACTCAGTACACGGTATCGAGTCATTTGCTGATAGGCAGAACCATTAGTGAGGCCTCCCACATACGAAGCATTAGATCCTTCAAGATGCGATGCACCGGTAATGTAGCAGCCTCTTGAGCACTGAGGGGTATTGGAGAATTTCTAATTCCTCTGCCCTTGGTTCCATCTCAGGTGTCATGGTAATCTGCAGGCTTGCTGCTATGTCCTGAATGAAGTCCTAGAAAGATGTCCTCTCGCGGGGACTGATTCCGCTAAAAAAAAAAGGGGATTTATCTTAAAGGAGATCTTGGGTTCTCCTGGAATCCTCCGATACCTCATCGGAATTGGGGGAGGAAGAGTCTGATTCAGATAGGAAATCAAAGTATCGATGGTCTCATGTCGATGTCAATGCTCGATGCTGATACCGATGTTGAGGCAGCATGGCTTTGGGAGTCTGTTGGGTACTGATGATGCCTATCAGTTCCAAAGCAGGCATTGAGGGAAGATGAGCCATTGATACAGGCTCAAAGGCTGGCATCGGCTCAGGAGGTATTGGCGTCAAACCGGAGGTCAATGCCTGCACTCGGGCTGTTACAACCCTCGGTACCGAGGTTGCCAGAAATGCTGCCAAGCTCCTCTTGATAGCCAGTATGCATTGGTCAAGGGAGGAGGCCGATGCCTGGGTAGATTCCCGAATGGGACTTTGAGCCACCATCCTAGAGCATGGAACCAGTAGCTCTCTGGAGGTCGAGGCCTCAGGATCGTCCTGGAGCCTCTGTGGTGCTTTGAAGCGCTGGTCCTCCCACCAGGGCTGTTTGGCAGGCCGATCTGCATCAGATGTACCTTTCGGTGAATCCCAATGATAATGAAGGGATTTACCTTGAGCATTGGCATTGATCTTGATGCCGATGACTTAGACTTAGTTTTATGCTTGGACTATGAGCAGACCTGAGAACCAAGAGAGGAGGTCGATGTCCATACTTTAAGAAAGGTGGAAGGAAGTCCAGAAAACTGCCAGCATGGTTTAAAGGTGAGGTCAGAGAGGCTGTTGTAGTCAAAAAAGCATCTTTCAGGAAATAGACAAAGGAGTCAAATGACAAAACTGGAAACAATATAAGTACTGGCAAGAAGATGCAAGGCATTGATAAGTCAGGCAAAGAGAGAATTTGAGAAGAAGCTTGCTTTGGAAGCAAAAACGCACAATAAAGACATTTTCAAGTACATTCATAGCAAAGATCCTGTGAGAGAGTCAGTTGGATTATTAGATGATAGAGGGGTAAATGGGCACTAAGAGAGGACAAGGCCATAGTGGAGAGACTGAATTAATTCTTTGCTTCAGTCTTTACTGAAGAGGATGTAGGGAAATTACCCATGTCTGAAATGGTATTTAAAGTTGATGCATTGGAAGAACTGAAAGAAATATCAATAAACGAGGAAGATATATTACAACTATTTGATAAACTAAACAGTAGCAAATCACCTGGACTAGATGGTATACACCTGAGAGTGTTGAAAGAACTGAAATATGAGACTGCAGACCTACTATTATTAATCTGTGAACTATCAGTAAAATTTATTTATTTATTTATTTAACATCTTTTATATACCGCGCTATTTGTTGTCAGTGCGGTTTACATATAACAAAGGTTGCACATTCAGAGGACAATTGTGTGCTTACATTATTTATTTATTTATTTATTTAATAGTATTTATATACTGCCTTATCAAACAATCAAAGCGGTTTAACAAGAAATACAAACGCAGTGAAAATATGAACAGACATTAATGACAAAATACATAGTTAAATAAATTTGTGTTTTTTACATAGATATAGTGCGCTATAAACATTGTGTACTATAATACAGTGTGAGCTATAATACAGCTAATTATATGATTGCTTTCTCTCTTACAAACTGAATTGCTTATTCAGTAGAACCATAATGCTCAATAAACAGGACAGTTTTTAATTGCTTTCTAAAGTCTTTAAGGTCCTGAGCAGCTCTTAATCATTTGGGAGGGAGTTCCATATATTTGGTGCCGCAAACGAGAATGCTCTATCTGTTGTATCTTTACGTGCTTTTCTAAAGTCAAGAGATGTGCAGACTCTGTTGGTAGATCCTAATCTTCTAGGTCTTATAGTATCGTCTGATTGAATGAGAGTAGCCAGACTGTTTGCAGAACATTGATGTTTTATTTTTAAAAATGTATATAATAGTTTTATATTTTATGCGATGTGTTATAGGTAACCAATGCAGCTCCCTCAAAATGGGTGTTATGTGTTCCTGGCTTGATACTCCAAATATTATTCGAGCTGCAGTGTTTTGAGCAAGTTGTAAGGGTTTAATTGACTGCTTATGAAGACCAAGGTATATGGGATTACAAAAATCGAATAATGGTGTGATTAAAGCTTGGCAGACGTTACGAAAGTGGGATGTTTCAAGTAGTGGTCTTAATCTTCTAATGATCTTCATTCTATAATATGCACTCCTGATTGTCTTACTGATATGTTTTTTAAGATTCATTTCTTTGTCAAGAGTGACTCCAAGATATTTTACTTCAGATTTTATAGGAATATTAGAGTTTTCTATCATGATATCAGGAAGAGGAGGGAAATCATGGTTACGTGAAGCAAATAAGGCCTCAGTTTTGCTGAAATTAATTTCCATATTATTGCCTTTACACCACGCAGACATTTGTAGGAGACAATCCGTAATTCTATGATAGTCAGGGTTATTAATTGAAACAGGTGTAAATATCATTATATCATCTGCATAAATGGTATAATTAATGCCATTCTTTGAAGGTATGTTGCAAATTGGTTGTATGTAGATGTTGAATAACAGAGAAGATAGGGCAGAACCTTGAGGAACTCCTTGTAAAACTCTTATGGGTTGAGAAACTTTGTCACCTATCTTTACTTGTATGTGTCTCTCTGTAAGATAAGATTGGAACCATTTTAATGTGATACCATAAAGTCCGATCTCCTCTAATCTGTCTAGTAATTTTTTATGATCCACAGAGTCAAACGCCGCAGAGATGTCGATAAAGATCATTATAATGCCTTTCTTAAAGTCATCTATGGTACGTAGTATTTTGTCAAAAAGGTAAATCATTAGGGTTTCTACTCCATGATTTGGTCGAAAACCATGTTGATTGTCATCTAATGGAGCATAAATATCAATATGGTCTTGAAGTTGAAGTTGTACAATTTTTTCAATAATCATAGCTAAAATGGAATACTAGATATTGGCCTATATGCAGCTGGGTTGTTTTTATCTAAAGTAGTTTTTTTTGGGATAGGTCTGACAGATGCCAGTTTTAATTGCCCTGGCAATATACCTTGAGTAAGTGAAATGTGCACTATGTGTTGTATAATGTGAAGGAAGCTTGATTTAGTAGCTTTGATCCATGAGACTGGACAAGGATCAGTTGGAGAAGTGGTTGTATTTATTGCTGAAATGATATGGGCTAGTTGATCATTTGATGGAGGATTGAATGTATTCCAAATCCTATTATGCGAGACTGAATTTTTGTTCGTAAGAATTTTTGATTGTACTTTAGAATGAAATTTGTCTTTTATATAGTTTGCATAAGTCTGTGGCTCAATTACTACTTCACCCTCGACTCTTTGCTCTTTTGTTAGTGTCTTCACAATTTCAAACAGCTCTCTGGGCTTGTTGATGGCTGACTCAATTAAATTTGTGTGGTATTCTTTTTTTATGTGTTTAATGTGTTCATCATATTGCTTTAATGTTGTTAAATATAGCTGTTTTAGGTCCTTTGTATTGTGTTTTCTCCATTTACGTTCTATTCTTCTGAGTGCTCTTTTCATATGACGTAAAGCTATTGTATACCAAGGCTTGTGATGAAGTTTATTGTTCCGTGTTTTCTTTGGACGCGTGTCCGTTGCTCTGGCTGCATTAGAAATGATGTGATTCCAATTGGATATTTGATTTTCAAGCTCATCTGAATCTGTGGACAGATGAGGTATGACTTCTTGTATAAATGAATTCCTGTCAAATTTCTTAAAACGTCTATGAAAGCAATAGTTGTCTGGATGCACATTAAAATTTTTTGTTTGTACTAGGATCCCTATCTTAACTAAATGGTGATCTGACCAAGGTATTGGGGTAATGATAGGTGTTGTAACAAGACCTCTTGAAGTTATATTGTTAGATACAAAGATGAGGTCAGGTGAATTACCAAATTTGTGTGTGGAAGCATTAATTATTTGTGTGAACTGCAAAGAAGACATAGCTTGAAGGAAGGAATCAGAATCTCTGTGGCTGATTGATTTAAGGTTAAAGTCTCCTAGAACTATTGAGTATTTGTTGGGAGATGTAAGGGCACATATATTTTCAAGTAATGATGCAAGTTCCACAGGGGAGGCATTAGGTGCTCTATAATGTAGACAAATTGCCATAAATTTGTTTTCAATACAGATAGAATTACATTGACGTGAATTATAGGTGCTTTGAATTCTGAATTTTAAGTTCCGTTTTGCAATTATAAGTACTCCTCCTCCACGTCTTAAAGAACGAGGACAACTGTAAGCGGAGTATGAGTTAGGAACCAACTGATTAATAATTACATTGTCAGTTGGATTTAACCATGTTTCTGTAATGCAAAGCACATCAGGTTGAGCCTCATCTATATGATCTACTATTGTATAGATTTTGTTGCATACAGATCTGGCATTAATTAATTCAATCCTCAGTAAATTGTGTGAATTGGTTAAAGCTTGAGATTCTTTTGTTCTGTATAGAGAGATATCATACATGTATGTATATAAATATATCCAGGAGAAAGGGGGAATCCGGATATAGTTGTTTGATAGGTATTGGTATTGGAAATGTTGTGAGCTGATGATGCAGATTGGTAAGAGCAAGATATAATACATAGTTAACTATAACAATAATATTATACTTGCTGTTTGATTGAAGGCTGTTGAAGCTACTGCATAGCGATTGTATTTGCCAGGGTATTATATTAGTCTTTTATGCGCCTATGTTCCACGCCTAAGGGCCACGCCAAAGGGCCCTCTGGCGAGGCCCTCAGGCGCGGGCACGCAAGGCGCGGGCACGCCTCTGCTGCAGCGATTCTAATTCAGTTGAGCAGGGCTGTGATTGGAAGCTCACTCTTCTGATGTGCAGCACAGATAACAGCACACAGCTGATAGAAATGGTGATCCCCGATGTTTTACCAGCCTCTGCTGCAGCGGTTCTAATTCAGTTGAGCAAGGCTGTGATTGGAAGCTCACTCTTCTGATGTGCAGCACAGATAACAGCACACAGCTGATAGAAATGGTGATCCCCGATGTTTTTACCAGCCTCTGCTGCAGCGGTTCTAATTCAGTTGAGCAGGGCTGTGATTGGAAGCTCACTCTTCTGATGTGCAGCACAGATCTCAGCTCACAGCTGATAGATCTGGTGCTCCTCGTGGTTTTACCAGCCTCTGCTGCAGCGGTTCTAATTCAGTTGAGCAGGGCTGTGATTGGAAGCTCACTCTTCTGATGTGCAGCACAGATAACAGCACACAGCTGATAGAAATGGTGATCCCCGATGTTTTACCAGCCTCTGCTGCAGCGGTTCTAATTCAGTTGAGCAGGGCTGTGATTGGAAGCTCACTCTTCTGATGTGCAGCACAGATAACAGCACACAGCTGATAGAAATGGTGATCCCCGATGTTTTATAACATTATAACAGGAAACTTAAACTTGGAACAACAGGGTAAAAATCATCTCTACTACCTGAAGACTGGTGAATGGCCAATACAACTCCAATTTTTAAAAGGGGTTCCAGAGGTGATCCAGGAAACTACAGACCTGTGAGCCTAACATTAGTAATGGGCAAAATGGTTGAAACCATTATAAAGAACAAAATTACTGAACATGTAGTGTGACACCGCAGCTCCTAGCCCTAGGCGTAATCAGGCAGTTGGTGCATGCCACAAGGGGGTTTTAAAAGTCCTTGGTAGTGCTGAAGCCCTGTATCCTATTGTAGTTGTGGACTAAAGTGACGACAGCCAAGGTTGGGTTTCCAAGTTAAAGAATACTTTATTATTGCATAAGGTATTGCACAAAGTATTGCAAAAGAACAGCACAGGATTTACTCCCCCAACACAAAAGTAAAGTGGTAACCTTTTTGTACCAAATAAAAGTTCAAGTGTACCGTCAGTTCTCCTGATTCTTCTCAGGGACACGTAATACAGTTAAATGCTTTTAGGCTTCTTCCAGCTTCAACAATACAACAGCATTTTCAGGATGCCAGTAATGCTTTCCAAGTATCAGCTTGTAATAAAGAAATCTTCTAGCTGTTGTATTTCTTTCTAATGTCCATATCTTGTTTAACAGCTTTAAATAGAAATGGCAAACTCCACACTCTCTTGCCTATAAATAACAGGCTTCTTGTGTAGGAACACTTTCTTACGTTGCCTTTCATTCACAGCTGCACGTTATGAAGCTCTGAGTCATTGCACCCAGCAGAACGCTGCTGTCTCTGGTGCAAACTTCTAAGAACATTGGTTTAGGCTTCACAGCACTCAATCATAAAACAGGAACAAATTATAGCTCCTTACTCTCTCATACATACTCCACACTCCATTTCAGAATCACTGGTGTTGGATAAAGGAACCCCTAATTCCATTGGTTCTTCCTGGCTCTCTGAAATCCCTTTATCATGTGGAACATACAAGCCTTCAGACTTTAATTCTTTAATTATATTCTGAAGCTGTTTCCATTTAGTTTCTCTCGGTCTTCTAGGCACTTGTAAGGCTTGGTGTTTCTCAGCACCTTTTAACAGCTCATAAAAGGGGTTTGTTTCTTCCTTGCCTTGCCTAGGTAGTTGCCTTTGGTTGGGAGGAATATGTCTCTTATGGAACTGCCTTGTGAGATCCCTCAGCACAGCCTGGTCCTCAGGGTCTGTTCCTAGCTCTCTGCACGGTAGCTGCCAATTAGCCTTTTGCTGACAAGCAGGTGTGCTATCTTCTGAGCTAGAGCTCTGGTCACGCTGTCTGTATAAGGGAAATGCTTGCAGCTTCTTAATAGGGACTTTCCTATAGCCCAACTTTCCTCTAGTAACTTCAGGTTTCCTTTCAAAGCTTGGCTCAAGCCTGTTTCTTCTAGAAAGCACTCTATTATCACTTCCTAGAGACTGGCTTATTTCAGAGCTGTCTACTTTACAAGGTTTAAAAGGTTTTGCTCTGACCTGGTTTTGGCAGCGTCTGTCTCTGGGGAACTCCACTGACTCCAAGTCTGTGTTCAAGGCTTCTGAGTCCAGCTCTGGGTCTCTTCCAGGGTTCACTCTCTCTTGGAGCTGAGCTCTGCCTGGGTCTCTTCCTGGACCATCCACAGGAACTCTCCTTTCCCTGGTTCTCTCCTTGGTTCCCCTTTTGCTGATCGGGAGGTTTCTGTCCTCACTCCCTTCTCTCCTGTAGGTTTCTCTCCTCTCGTCCCTCCAGCTCCTTTCGCTTCTGCTTCTCCTCCCTTCGCCTCTGCTTGCCTCGACTCCGCTGCTCTCGACTCTGCTGCCGTTCCTACTAACTGCTGCTTCCTGGTTATGAGTGCAGAGTGGCCCAATCCGGTCTGACTCCGCCCACCTCCCTGATTGGCTATGTCTCTGGGTTAGCCTAGACCTAGGGTGTGGTTCTTTCCCTGCCCTTCTTTGCAGAGAAGGTTCGTGTGCTGGAATCTTAACCCCTTCCTGTCCTGCATCTCTAAACATCTGAGGTGACAGAAAGTGTTTTAAACCCTTTTTCTTCTGTTTCTGAGCCTCTGCCTTGTCACAGTAGTCATGGTTTAATGGGAGAAAGCCAACATGGCTTTAGCCAAGGAAGATCTTGTCTTACTAATCTGTTATATTTTTTTGAAGGTGTGAATAAACAGGTAGACAAAGGTGAGCCAGTTGATATAGTGTATCTGGATTTTCAAAAAACCTTTGACAAGGTCCCTCGTGAGAGACTCTTGGCAAAGTTGAAAAGTCATGGGATAGGAGGCAGTGTACTATTGTGGATCAGGAACTGGTTAAAAGATAGAAAGCAGAGAGTAGGGCTGAATGGCCAATTTTCCCAATGGAGAAAGGTGAATAGTGGAGTACCCCCGGGATTTGTGCTGGGTCCACTGCTTTTTAACATATTCGTAAATGACCTGGAAATGGGAATAACGAGTGAAGTAGTCAAATTTGCAGATGACACAAAGTTATTCAAAGTTGTTAAAACCCAAGAGGATTGTGAAAAATTGCAAGAGGACCTTGATAAATTGACAAAAAGCTCCCAACAGACTTGTGCCAGAGCTTTCGAGTTCTATGCCCCATCTATCTGGAATCCCTCCCTGCCAACGTAAGAAACACCACAGACCTCCTAACCTTCTGCAAACTCCTCAAAACCCACCTCTTCACCCTCCACTTTGCACCCTCCACAAATGGAACACTAAATGCTACAAGAATATGTAGACGGCTCAAAAACCTGTATATAGTTAACCATCCCAAACTTCCCACCCCTTGTTCAATGTACGAAGTTGCCTGTTTAAATGTAAACGTTTGCTTAAGTTCTCTGCAATCCGTTTTGACTGTTGCGAAAAACATTATATAAACACAGCCAAATAAATAAATAAATAAGACTGGATGTTCAAATGGCAGATGAAAATTAATGTGGACAAGTGCAAAGTTATGCACCTAGGAAAGAACAACCCAAACTATGGTTAAATGATGCAAGGTTCCAAATTTAGGAACTACCGCCCAGGAAAAAGATTTAGGCTTCATCTTGGATAACACGCTGAAACCCTCCACCCAGTGTGCAGCGGCACCTAAGAAGGCAAATAAAATGCTAGGAATCATAAGGAAAGGAATGGAGAATAAAACAAAGGATATTATAATGTCTCTGTATCGTTCCATGGTGCGACCACACCTTGAATATTGTGTGCATTTCTGATCGCCGTATCTTAAAAAGAATATAGTGGAATTAGAAAAGATACAGAGTTATAACAAAACAAATAGTGCTATGGTGCTGGAAGATGAGACCCCCAGGTCGGAAGGCACTCAACTAGCTACTGGGGAAGAGCTGAAGACTTTTCAGAGTAAAGCCAGCATTTATGATGTGGTTGGATCAAAGCCCTCGGGAAGTCTGACTGCTGATGTAGCTGCGCATGAAATGAGAGTCAGAAGCTGTAAAGATGTCTTACGCATTGGAACATGGAACATACGAAGCATGAACCAAGAGAAGTTGGAGGTGGTCAAAAATGAAATGGAATGTGTACAACTTGACCTGTTGGGTGTCAGCGAACTGAAGTGGACTGGCATGGGGCACTTTGCATCAGATGATCACATGGTCTACTATGCTGGAAATGAAAGACAAAGAAGAAATGATGTTGCATTTATAATAAAGAAGAAACTTGCAAGAACTGTAATGAAATACAATGCAGTCAGCGAATGCTTAATCTCTATTCATCTACGAGGATTGCCTATCAACACAACTATAATTCAAGTATATGCCCCAACAACAGCTGCAGAAGAGAATGAAATTGAAGAGTTCTATGAACAAGTACAAGCTGAAATTGACAGAACATTGTCAGACGGAGGCCTGGGTGAGAATGTTCACAGTCTTGGCAAAGGCATATATCAATATGATTTGCAAGGGATTGTGGGAAATGCAGTCCATTCACACCAGACACAGCCGCTCACAATAATTAGTTGTGCTTGAGTGTAAAGCCAATAAGATATTTATTTATGGGGTTATTTCTCCCAACACAGATATGCTTGGTAGCACATAAAACAGGATACTTGCTTTCATTGTTAAACTTAGATAAACAAAATCAGGAAAACAACAGTGGAACTTGTCAGGCAATCAAATCAAAAGAATAAAGACCTGGTTGGTAACAAACTGGTCTTTTCTGTAGGCTTTAGCTAATATTTTCTTAGCAGTGCATCAATCAACAAACAAAACCCACAAAGTAGGGAAAAACTGTTCTTTTCAGGTTAACTTCTTATATCTTCACACATAGACTCAGAAGTGATTTCCTCAGAGCTCACAAGCAATTAGGTAAGGCTCAATTGCTAGCAGTTACCCAGCTGAAACCCCTTAGCTGGTTTTCTTTCTACTGCGTGGCTCAAATCCTACTCAGGAGCTTTTCTGAGTAGATTAAAGAACAAGTTTGTATTTCTTTGTGATGGTTGTACTTTGTAACAGTAAATTACCAAAGGAGTTTAGACAGAGAGCAATCCATGTATTCACAGCCTGTATCAATAACCTCTCCCCCTTCTTCAACAATCATGGGTTCAATATCATGGATTGGCACAGAGGAATTTCTCAATGGAGCACTCTCAGGAGAATACTTGTTTCCCTGCTGTCTTTCAAGGGTACAGCTAGGGCATAGATCCGTGTTCATACCTGAGCTTCCATTGCTGTTAGAGTTCCTCTCTAAATAGCCTGGCCAGTATGTAGTCCAGTTCTTATGTCCAGCCTTCCAAACCAGATCCCTGGACACTGGGTCTCTCTTCACATACCTTCTGGCACGGGTCCTAGGGTCCCTTCCAAGTGCAGTCGTCTCCCTCACAGGTACCGTCTGGAGATTCCTGGCTCTGCAGCACCATTCCTCTGGCTTTCCCCAGTCCAATGGTGTATGCTGACTTTTTGAATGTCTCCCAGTATACGTACTGCTCTGGACTCCTTTAGACCTCCCAAATGCTTTTCTCTTCTTTCTTGCCCTCTCTATCCGTCCGCTCTGGCTTCTGCTTCTGATGATCCTCCAGATGATGAAGATGTCCAAGCTGAGGATGTCCAAGATGAAACTGAGGCTCTCCCAGAGGAAACTGAGGATAATTCTCTGTAGAATAAACTCTACCTTTATTCAGCTTAGATGAGTGCTCCACCCTAGCACAGCGCAGCTGTGCTGAATCAGGCCCTGCCCTTTGAGATGAGTGCTTAGGGATTACCTCATAGCCCTCCTGATTGAACACACGTTTCCCCACTTCAGCTCCTCTAATGGCTGTTGGAAACCTGGTGCATTCTGGGACTGGTAGTCTTTTATGGAAAAATTCTGTTTTCTTATTTCTACCAGAACTGACAGGTTGCTTGTTCAGAGTCACTTCACCTTTACTATAGCTCCTTCCTGAGCCATGATAAGCTTCCTTATCACAACATGCAAACAGGATATCCTGATAGTCATGGGTGACTGGAACGCAAAAGTTGGCAACAAAGAAGAAGGCAAAGTAGTTGGAAAATATGGACTTGGCAACAGAAATGAAGCTGGAGAAAGACTGATAGAATTCTGCAAGACCAATGATCTATTCATCTCAAACACCTTCTTCCAGCAACACAAGCGGCGACTGTACACATGGACTTCACCCAATGGATTGTATAAAAATCAAATTGACTACATCTGTGGAAGTCAACGATGGAAAAGCTCTGTAACGTCAACAAAGACAAAACCTGGAGTTGACTGTGGTACAGATCATCAACTACTAGTATGAAAACTCAAGCTAAAGTTGAAGAAGAGCAAACCACTCATGAATGCAGCAAAATATGACCTTGAGAATATACCACTGGAATTTAAAGACTGCCTGCAAAATCGATTTGCTGCTTTAGATACAAATGACAGAGCTCCGGAAGAGTTATGGAATGACATCAAGAACGTTGCGTTGGAAGAAAGCGAGAAGTCTCTACAAAAGGTGAAAAAGCAAAAACGGCCAAACTGGATGACGGAAGAAACTCTGAAAATTGCCCAGAAATGCAGAGAAGCTAAAGCCAGAGGAGAAAGAAAGACAATCGCAGAACTCAACAGAGATTTCCAACGTGCAGCAAGACGGGACAAGGAAAAGTACTACAATGACACTTGCAAGGAAATAGAAGCAGAAACTATTAGAGGAAGAACAAGATCGGCTTTCCTAAAGCTACGAGAGTTAAAGAAAAAGTTCCAGCCTCAAATTGGAATGTTACAAGATGCTCAAGGTTCTATGTTGAATGATGCTGAGAAGATCAAGAAAAGGTGGAAGGAATATACAGAGTTTTTATATGATAAAGATCAAGTGGACCAATAGCCGTTTCAACCTGTACCTTATGATCGGGAACCATTGGTAATGAAAGAAGAAGTTGAAGCAGCATTGGAAGCCTTATCAAAGAACAAAGCACCAGGCATTGATAGCATTCCCATAGAGGTATTGCAGCAATCTGAAGCAGCTGTTACCGTACTCACAAGGCTCTGCCAAGAAATATGGAAGACAACATCATGGCCAACTGACTAGAAAAGATCTGTGTTTATACCAATACTAAAGAAAGGTGATCCAACTGACTGTGGAAATTATCGCACAATCGCTCTGATCCCACATGCCAGCAAGATTCTACTGAAGATTATTCAAAAGAGACTACAACCATACCTGGAACAAGAACTACCTGAAGTGCAAGCAGGGTTCAGGAAAGGGCGAGGAACGAGCGACATCATTGCAGATGTGAGATGGATCCTTGAAAAGACTAAAGAATACCAAAAGGATATCTATTTGTGCTTTATCGACTATAGCAAGGGTTTTGACTGTGTAAACCATGAGAAACTCTGGGCCACATTAAGAAGCATGGGTATACCAGAACACCTGATCGTTCTCTTGCGCAATCTGTACATTGATCAAGAAGCAACAGTTCGAACGGAACAAGGAGAAACAGAATGGTTTAAAGTAAGCAAAGGTGTAAGACAAAGCTGCATACTTTCCCCCTACCTGTTTAATTTATATGCAGAACAAATCATCAGAGAAGCAGGATTGTATGAAGACAACAGAGGTGTGAAGATTGGTGGAAGACTCATCAACAACCTTCGCTATACTGATGATACCACATTACTGGCTGAAAGTGAAGTTGATCTGAAACATTTGCTTCTCACAATCAAAGAACATAGTCTCAAAATGGGCCTGCACCTTAATGTAAAGAAGTCAAAGATCATGGCAACTGGCATAATCAACAGATTCATCGTTGAAGGAGAAGAAATTGAAATTGTGAACAACTTTAACCTACTTGGATCAACTATCAATAAAGAAGCAACAAGGAGTCAAGAAATCAGACGACGCATTGCTCTTGGCAGAATGGCTATGAAAGACCTAGGTAAGATTCTCAAGAGCAGAGATGTCTCTCTCCATACAAAGATTCGACTTGTTCAAGCCATGGTATTTTCAATTACATCATATGAATGTGAAAGCTGGACAGTGAAAAAGACAGATAGGAAGAAAATTGATGCCTTTGAATTATGGTGTTGGCGGCGAATACTGTGTATACCATGGACTGCCCGAAGAACAACCAATCGGTACTAGAGGAGATCAAACCTAAGCTTTCTTTAGAAGCTCAGATGACAAGACTTCGACTTTCATACTTTGGACATATCATGCAAAGAGAGAAATCGTTAGAGAAAGACATTATGTGTGGCAAGATAGAAGGTCAACGCAAAAGAGGAAGGCCAGCAATGAGATGGATCAATACAATAACAGCAGCTACGGGTACCAGTCTGTCAACAATGAGCCGCTTGACTGAAGACCAAACACAATTTAGGATAGCTATCCAGAGGGTCGCCATGAGTCGACTCTGACTCGACGGCACTTAACAACAACAACAACAGAGAAGAGCCACCGAAATGGTAAAGTGGATGGAAGGATATCCCTATGAGGAGAGACTTAAAAGATTAGGGCTTTTCAACTTGGAAAAGAGATGGCTGAGGGGAGATATGATAGAGGTCTATAAATTAATGAATGGAGTGGAGCAGTTAAACGTAGATCAATTTTTCACGGCATCAAAAAGTAGAAAGAATAGGGGACATGCAATGAAGTTACAGTGTAATCCGTTTAAGACTAATAAACGAAAATGTGTTTTCACTCAACGCGTAATCAAACTCTGGAATTCATTACCTGAGGATATAGTAAAAGCTGTTAGTGTAGCTGGGTTTAAAAAAAGGTTTGGACAAGTTTACATAGTACAGGGAAATCCATCTCTTTCTATTTCTGTGGTGATAACTGCCTGCAGAGTCTGGCTTCTTGGGGTTTCATTTTAATTTTAATTTTCTATTTTTATTTTTGGTTGTGGTCACTTATTCTGTACTTAGTGAGGGTCTATGTTCTGAGTGTGTGACCGAGGTTAGGTGTTCTGTTAGCATGGAGTTTTGGTAGGGATCTATGTTGTACTGTAGTAATCCAACTTATCTGGTTTTCTCAGTAGGTGTATGATTGTTCTTGGGCCCACTGCAATATTTACACTGCTGTCTTTTTCGGGGTAGGCTTCTTGTGTGAGTTTTGGAAGTTGACACCATTATGGGATGGTGGATTTGCACTATAGGACTTGATTGACTTTTGTAGGGCTTTATATTGGTTCACATCACAATATGTCTGGCACTGGAGAGGGTTTATGTTGCTGTTACTGAGATGACATCAAATTCAAATATTTTTTGTATATTGAGTTCTGTGAGGAAATGTCCTAGTTCTGCTCTGCAACCATTGTTGGAGAGAGGTTTTGTGGATGCAGAATATGTTAAAAAAAAAAGAACCATAGTGCAGAGCTTAGTTAAGTACTGCATCATGGTTTCAATGGTACTGCCGCTGCTGTAGGCTCTAGAGAGGGGCCGCAGCAGTGGCAAAGGGGGTGGGGTGGAGGCAGGAAGATGGAAGGCTTACCTAGGGCACCTCCAATCCTTGCAACAGCCCTGACTGAATCCCCTACTGCAAATGTCACCGCACACCACTGCATGTAAGAGATGGTCCCTTCCAATCTAGTCAAAACAGCTGGGGACTAGGATATGTGTAGGGGAATGGTGAGGAAACGCATAGTTGGAGAGCAGGAGACTACAATTATCAGGATCCAAAAGCAGCCTCAGAGAGGTGAATCTAGCAGGCAGCAGGCTATAGAGGAGATCTATTCTGGATTTATCCTTAACAGTTCTGATATTACTTGGTGGCCTGGAGCATGTTAATGCTCACCTTGAAAATAATCTGGATGCCTGCCTGAAATTCATCCTTAGAGATGTATGTGAAACAGCACAGTCTTTCTGCTCTGACAGAAGAAATCTGGGCAACATGAAAATCTGCATCACTGTAGCTCTTTAAAACTTTCTTCAAGATCTGCCTGGATCGGGCACAGGCCGGGATAAAATAAGAATGTCTGAAGAGGCAAGGGAGGATCTCATACTGTAACAAATTAGACATTCATTCTCTCAGCTGTCTAACAGGATTTAGCTTGAAATGAAGGACGTTTAAAGAAAAGTCTGCTATGGCAAGGGAGGGCCCTTCTGAATTCTTTAAGAATTTCATGTTGCATGTGCTTGGATGTACTACAAAGTGATTCATATTTCTGTGACCACTGCAGAAGGAACGAGCAGCTACATGCCAGAAACTGCACAGGAGAAAACCGAGCAAAAAGATTTCTCAGCATTTGGGCAATGGCATTTTTATTTCTGAACTGCCATTTGATCATCCCTATAATGATACATCTGGGCATCAGAAAGTGACCCCACTCTAGCAGCAAGACAGGTGGGCCTGTAGCAGTGAAGCCAAAGCTAATGAGGAGTGTCGTTAAGGGTTGAGAAGGAAATCTAGTGATTTGGAAGCTAGAAGAGAGAAGCCTGATAGCACAAGAGGAGGCTGCCTGCCAAAATACTGTAAGGGGATTCCAGGTGGTGTAAGATCTGAAGTAGGGCCAGACTACCGGGAGGGAAAGGGTATACTTTCCTAAGGCCTGAAGATCCAGAGGAGTCAACCCGGGCTGCAGCCCTATTACAAGATTAATAAACAGAGCTAAACTATAGGTAATGCTCCAATATTTATGTAGTTATGTATTACCTAAGGGGTAATTTTATAACAAGTCACCTGGGTAGGAAGTCCAAGCAGGCACCTATTTTGGGGCTATTTTATATAGACAATGGTGTAAATAATGCCCAAGCAGCCTCCCTCCCCCCTCCCCCCGCAGTGCAGGGAAGCCACTAAGGAGGGGTCCCATGCCCAAGATTAATTGCTGCAGAGACAGTACAGCTGCTACATATTAGACATAAGAGAAAAGATTTAAAAAGTAGAGTATGGCCCATAACTACATTCAGGACCTGGTCTCTCTCTGTTACTGTGTCTCTGAATGCCAATCCTGGTGACCTGCCCCTTATGCTGCCTCTGGGGGGCGCAGACATCTATGTTCTACTACTGGAGAAGTGCATGCCTAAGAAGTGCATCATCCCCTGCTGCCATGGGGCCAAGTCTCAAGAGCAAATTTCTCATAGAAAATTTCTCATTGCTCATAGAATATTTCATGCAGCCACCTTATGGTGTCAAAGGGAAGTGCAGCATAGAATAGTAGTGGCTGGTAAAATGCTGTACATCTCTTAGGGGGAAAGATTATAGTTCCTTTCCCAGGTCTTGCTGAGTATCTTCACATGGTGACACCGTTGTACAAAATCTATACTAAATCTCAGCCAGGCAGCACTACAATTGAAGTATGATAGGAAAGAAAAAGACAAATACATACTGACCGCAAGTTGCCCAGGATAAAAAGGTGCCCACTGGAGGTCACATGATGTGCTGAGCGAGTGCAGACGTGTGCTGTGCTCTCTTTCGGCTATCCGTCATTACCTAAGCCCCTACAGCCCTAATTCTGTAACATCGTCTCACCACAGATGATATATCAGGCTTGGGAAAGGGTGGGGCAGCTTTCCAGCTCAGTGATTCACGGCAGCAGCAATGAAGTCAGCTAGGCGTGAATGAGACAAGCCCGCGGTCCAACTGTCAAAATGGCCAACACTCCAGCCTCTCCTGCCTTCCCCAGGCCAAATGGCGCTCATGGATGAAGTAACAACCACCATCATGGGCCAACTTGACAACATGGCCCTATCATTTGAGGCACTTGGGAGCCGTCTGCATGAGACAGAGATGTGGCTTTCCCAAAAGAAAGGTGGCATGCAAATGGCAGAAAGAGACATTAAACTCTTCCAGGAGCCTGTGGCGAAGCAAGCCGCAAAACTTGACAACCTTGAAAATTTATTTATTTATTTATTTATTTATATTTCTTATATACCGCGCTATTATAATCAGTGCGGTTTACATTTGAAACAGAACATACAAGAATGTAAGCAAGCTACATCAAGTTTTTTACATTGAACAGGGAATGTAAAACATGGAGTAAAAACGAGGGAGGAACTATGTACATATTGTAAACAAATATAATGCTCTTACGGTAAATAAAAATATGACCTTTGTCTAGAGGGTTGGCTAGATGGTCGAGGAGGTCAGTGGGAGAGATAGTGGTTAACCATTATCTACAGGAAGATGATCTGAGGGACGGATTAGGCAGGGAGGTGAGGTGGGGGCATTGTAAATGTCGGGAATGCTGTCAGGGTAATATTGTAGGAACAGGTGATGTTTGAGGGCTTTACGGAATAGTGCCAAATTTGGGATGGCCCGGATTTCTGTTGGGAGGGCGTTCCATGCCATAGGTGCAGCAATGGAGAAGGCTCTACTTGCTGTTGATTTCTTACATTTTACCAACACTTTTGGGACTTCAAGTTTATTCAACGAAGTAGATCTCCTAGTTCTATTATCTGGTGTGCTGTTGAGGAGATCGCTGATGGGTGTATGAGTAAGATTCTTACATGACTTGAACGTCATGACAAGAACCTTGAATTGGACTCTGGCCCGTAGCGGGAGCCAGTGTAGGTTCTTTAGAACTGGCGTTATGTGGTCAGACCTTGAAAGCCCGGACAGTGCCCTTGCAGCTGAGTTCATGGCAGCAGCTACGGTACATGATCAATATTTAGGTCCAATCCATAAAAGCTTTACAGTCAGAACAGAAAATACTTTGTTTTACAAAATACACAATGAAAGAATGTTGCTGTTCACTGATATTTTACTTATATTCAAGTGGAATAACTAAAGATGATTTATGTTTTGACAAGCACTCCGAAACAGACATGCATATATTATAAACCAACCATTGCGAATGAGACAGCACCACTTAGCAATATCCGGTTGCAGCGATATTCAAGTTCGTAAGAAGAACCTGAAGGTAGTGGGAGTCCTGAAGAACATGAAAGACAGTGAGTTGTGCAGATACTTAGAGACTCTGCTCCCGACTTCCTTGGACTTAATAGAGGACTGTGCATCTTTGATTCTTGAGCGAGTACATCGGGTGGATTGGGTGTGGCCTCAGACTCGCAGCCCCAAGTGGTTCCAGCTCGGTTTCACAATTTTATACACAAAGAAAACGTTCTCAGAGCCATCTGTGCACCGGGCCCTATAAAAAGTAGCAGTACCCAAATTATGGCCTATCAAGATTACTCAGAGGATTTGAGCAGGAAAAGGAAGGCCTATGCGGGTATTTGCCAAAAGCTGGTGGATGCAAAGATAAAGTTTGCAGTGATATACCCTCCTAAGATGCGCATTTTTCACAATGGGATTGCTGGGGTTTTTGAGACATCAGCGGTGGCACAGACCCACTTGGACTCTTTGCTGACTCCGGAGGGATCCTAAGGGGCCGGCACAGCCCAGCAGTACCATGGCTGGCCCACAGAGAAGTGGAGGGGAGGATGGACGGCCTAGATTGTGTTCACTTTTTTTTTCTGGGGAAACTGATAGGAGAGACATTTAAATCACTCAGCAAAACCACCCCGCATGGACAGACCCCCCTCTTCGAATACACGAGATAACCGTTATCAGCTGCGGAACGGGCCATAGAGGATGGCAGGATGTTATTGTTATTGCTCGTCTCCCACTGCTGTGCCTGACACAGAATGGATTGTGGACACCTGTGCTGCAGCAGATCCTTCCACTGCAGGTGATAAGAAGACGGCTTCTTGCCCACATGTGTGACCCTGAGGTCCTATTTCGCATAAGGCCCATAGAGACCTTTTGTCTCCCCCCACTTCCTTTTTCCTGACCTGTTCTTTTCTTTTCTTTTCTTCTCTCTCTCCCTGTCCTTTATGATAGTGTCATTCTTTTCCCTTTCTTGCCCCTATGCAGTCCTTCTATATTTTTGTACACCGCTTTAATGCCTTGGACTAAGCGGTCTATCAAGAACCAAAATAAAGATAAAGATATATGAGGAGGGATACCAATGGGTGCCAACCAGGGCCCTTGACTCTCGGGGTGATGGGATTGATCCAGGGAGGCACCGGGAGGGGGGAAGAGTGTGCAATCGGGGGGGGGGGGGGGGGATATGGCTGGAAGTGCGAGTGATTCATGAATGGGTGAGATGGGTGTATGTTTATGGTTGGTGGTGGTGGGAGGGACAAGCACCATGGCGATTCCCACTTGAGCTCTATGGCAATGAGGGATTTCGTAAATACTTGGAGGGGAGGTAGGAAGACTATTGCTTTCATAACAGGGCCCATGTTGAGACCCCAGAGCTCTTCTAGAAGGCCTCTAAATCCATGTTATGCAGGGACATAAACTCCTATGTAGAGAGGCGTAGACAGGAGCTCATAGTGCGGATCCTCCAACTGGAGAAGCAGATCTATCAAGACTGGAGCAGATTGGCATGTTGTCCAACGGAGGCAAACAAGGCACAACTCTTATCCATGCAGGTTGCCTTGAACACTATGCTGCAACTCTGAGAAGGAGCGCAGCTTTCGTTAAAGGAAGGAGAATACTGCGGCTTTTACCATTGTATCTTCTGTTGTCTAAGAGAGGGAAGATTTATTTATTTATTTAACAGGTTTTCTATACCGCCTTTTCCTTAAATCAAAGTGGTTACCAAGACACAAGAAGGGAGAACAGAGACAGGGGGGCATACACTGACTAAACTAAAGAGTGAAGGTAAAATTGGGATACACAACATCAAGGAACCGTTACAATAAAACAAGTTACAAGATGAGATATTGGGGAGGGAGGGAAGAGAAGAGAGAAAGAAACTATTATTATTCTAGTTGGGTGATAAGGCAGTAGAGTTGCTGTACTTGGGGTTGAAGGGAGAAGGCCGCTACTTCACTATTTGGATGGCAGTGGGGGGAGACAGTTGCTGAACAGGGTGACAGGTTAGGAGAGAGGGCAGATGTTATACTAGATGAGGGGTGGAAAAGGAAGGCATCTATTGCACTGTTCGAGTGGCGAGGAAGCTGCTGTATTTAGGGTGGCAGGTTAGGGGAGAGGGCAGATACTGTACTATTGGGGTGGCAGAGAAGGGGAGAGAAAAGATGCCGTACTTGGGGTGACAGGATAGTGGAGAGGGCAGATGATGTACTGTTGGAGGCAAAAGGGAGGGAGAATTCTGGGCTACAAGAGTGGGGTGAATGAGAGAGAGAGAGAAAGAGAGGAGGGTGTTGCTTGGGCATGGTGGAACTATGTAGAAGAGGCCATGGGGGCATTGTCAAAGAGGATGTTGAGTACAGCGGGCAGAAACGTAAAGGTGTATCGAAGGCAGAAGAGCTAAGAGTTTGGGGAAGGATTGAGGCAGGGAAAATGACAGACCTAGAGGAGATGGACTGGGTAGGAGGTGAAAGAAGATGAAAAGTTAATAGGCAGATGAAAAAGAAAAAGATTGAGGGTGAAGTTTGAACAGACAGAGAGGCAGAAAAGAGAAATAGAGGAAAGGGCTAAAAGTATGTCAGAGACAGATAGGGAATGGGAAGAGATAGGAGGAGAAAGAAGAAACAACAATTGGAGAGCAGACATCGGAAAGAGCATTCAAAGTCATTCTCCAGGACCAAGCAGGAAGTCAGTCCTCACATATGGGTGACGTCGGCGCCGACGGAGCCCTCGCGGAGCAATTTCCCCAGCTTTCAAAGAAAGCCTTTGGGAATTGCAGCGCGCATGCATGGTCCCCTTCCCGCCCAAGGGTGCCATCTTGCTCAGTCTTCTTTTTTCCGCGGAGCCCTACAGACGCTGATTGTGATCGCCGCTGAAAAAGTTGATTTTAATTGTTCTTATTTTCTCGGTTCGACGCCGGATCCTTTTCCCGCCCGGACTCGCTACACCGGTATCGAGTCCGTTCGTAATTTTTTCGGTTTTTGTCCTTCGTGACTGGCGTTCGCGCCATTTTTTCTTTTTTCACTGGCAGCCCTGTCTTTTGCCCTAGCAGGGGCCCTTTTTCCCCCGATGGCTGCCAGTGGGTTTAAAAAGTGTGATCGGTGTAAGAAACCTATGTCTCTTACCGACACACATGACTGCTGCCTCCGCTGCCTCGGACCCACTCATGACCCGATGATCTGTGGTCCGTGTAGCAAGATGTCCTCTAAAGCGTTGAGGAGTCGGCAGCAACAAAGAGAATCTTCTCTGACTCCGGGTCCGGCCGGGCCCGGACCTCGTCAGAGGCTTCGACGTCACGGGACTCCGGTCCTGAGCATCGTCGGAGTTCCTCTGAGCGGGGGTCTCCTGCCCGGGAACATCGGAAAAAGAAACCTGCGAGGGCGGCATCGGTGGACGCTCCTGGTTCCTCGAGGGCCAGGTCGCATAGCCCCGATAACCGTCCCGGGTCCTCTGAGTTGGAGAGGCCTTCGAAACATCCTCGTCTCGAGTTGGAGTCTCCTGGACACGTGAGTACTGTAGTCCTCGTGGACTCACCTCCGAAGGAGCCGACGTCGGGCCCGACACCGTCGGGGCCCGAGTCGGGGACTGATGGGTCTCCTGAGCTCGGACTCAGGTTGACGGCCTTGGAGAGCAGTTTCGCTGCCTTCATGGACCAGCAGCGGGCATTGATCGCTGGCCTCGCCGGTGCTTCTGCCCCGACCACAGGGACGTCGACATCCAAGTCGACCCCGGAGACCAAGCCGATCCTCGAGTCCATGCGAACTCGAGTCGATCCTCGGTCGCGATCTCCCTCAGCCTCGCGTTCGGGACCGAGGTCGTCGACGCCGACTCCCTCGGAGTCGGGGCGGAAGGCATCGGTGCCCGCCTGGCCAGAGCCGCTCGATTCCTCCTCCGAGGAATCGGCCTGGGAGACGGAGGATGAAGAGTCCCCTGGTACTTTTCGGACTCGGTGCGTCCCATCGGACTCGCCCGAGTCCGAGCCTCGGAGACGGCCCCCCCCAGAGGACACCCGGTTCTCGGACTTCGTGCAAGATATGGCCAAGGCCTTGGCATTCCCCGCGGATCCCGAGGAGGAGCCGAAGAGACGAAGAGCTCGATGCCCCCCAGTATGACTCTCCCCCGAAGGAGGCCTTTACTGTACCGGTTCCTCCGATGCTGGAGCGACTTCTCTTCCGCATGTGGGAGAGCCCGGCGTTGGCGCCGATGTTAAGCAAGCGGGTCAATTCCATTTATTGAGTCCGCAAGAGCCCCGGGTTCCAAAAGGCACAACTACCGCACCATTCCATGGTGGTGGAATCGGACAAAGAAATTGCCAGGTTCTCTGCTGGTCTCTCCGAGGAACCTTTGCAGAGGTTCCAAGCCTTGTCCACTGGTATTCGAGAGTACTCGAAGTTTATCTCTCGAGCAGCCTACGATGGCTTCGAAGCATTGGCTCGAGTAGCCGGGGCCAGCATCGGTGCCCGCCGACAGGCTTGGCTTCAGTCATCCGACCTCGAGCCATGGGTACAGGACAAGTTGGTCGATGTCCCCTGCAGAGGTGAAAACCTCTTTGGCAAGCCCATGGCTGAAAAGGCTGCACAGATCGAGACCGACACTCTGACCAGGACTCGGCTGTCCAGGAAAACCTCTGCCCCTTCTCCTAAGAAGAAGGGCTCGGGGAAAAAGCCCTTTTACCCGAGGAAGGCAGCTGCCTATAAACAATACCCTCATTATCAGGCCCCAACAGCTCCCCAACAGGGTCAGCAGGCCAAGGGATGGGGTAATGGGTCCCGTAGGCAGCAAGCCCCCAAGCCCTCAACACCGGCCCCTGCTCAGCAGGGTGGGGGTTTTTGACTCCATCAGCATTTATTTATTTATTTATTTAACAGTTTCTTCTATACCGCCCCTTCCAGAGATCAGGGGCGGTTTACATTAAACAAAAATTAACATACTTCCATATATTTTACATGGAACATGTTTTAACTATATACAGGTTTTGTTACATGGAACATATTTTAACGTTAATAATAGTACTTTTTTAAAACTTATATACAGGTTATGAAACATGGAACATAACATAGTTAATTAACATAAGTTATTTACATTAGTGATAAAGCTGTCAGGGTAACTCGTTTAGGTGTTGTGTGTATTAAGGTAAGTATCTTTCTTGTGTTAGTCATTTGTTCTGTCTTGAGGACTGTGGATATTTTTTTGAGATTGTCTTGGGGAGGTTTTTTGTTGGTAGGGGATCTCAAAGTGTTTTGTAAAAAGGTATGTTTTTAATTCCTTCTTGAATTGATGGAGGTCCTTTATCATGCGGAGGGTTAATGGAATTTCATTCCAGAGGGTGGGTGCGGCAAAGGAGAAGGCTCTATCTAGCATAGCCTCTTTCCCTCCGCTGGTTTCTCTCAGCACAGGAGAACGGCTGGTCCACTTTGCCCACAGGTGGTCAGCCATCACATCAGATACCTGGGTGCTTCATATAGTTCAAAAAGGCTATCTTCTTCACTTTCACCAGGTATCTCCCTCCTACTTTCCAGGGGAGCCTCTACGACTCCCTCTGCACAGGGACTTACTCCTTCAGGAGTTGGCAAGTCTTCTTCAGGAACAGGCTGTGGAACCGGTGCCCCACCACCTGAGAGGTCAAGGCTTTTATTCTAGGTACTTTCTGATACCAAAACGAACAGGAGGCCTCAGACCCATCCTGGACTTGCGAAACCTCAACAAGTTCCTGGCCAGGGAAAAGTTCAAGATGCTTACCCTTGGAATCCTGCTGCTCTACCTCCAGCAGGGAGACTGGCTATGCTCCTTAGATCTAAAGGATGCCTATACTCACATCCTTATTCATCCAGACCACAGACAATATCTCAGGTTTGTTGTGGGAGGAAATCATTACCAGTACAGCTTTTTTAGAGCTCTCCCAAAGGTGATTTTTGCTGTGTTTGCTGCATAACTGAGTCTGTCTCCAAATAACTGTGAGTCTGTCTTCACATATTTGTCTTTCTTTCTAATTGTCCTCAGTGGTGGGTTTCCTTACCTACTCCATTGCTGTTAAGGTTTTAAGGTTTTAAAGTTTCTCTTAACCTACCTGCAGGGGCTACCGCTCCCCCCCCCTGCTGAGTTACTGTTGTGAACCTCCATTTTTCTGAGCTGCACGTGGGTTTGCTTACATTGCCTTCTCTTCCTTAAAGAGGAGGAGTGCTTTTTTAGAGCTCTCCCAAAGGTGATTTTTGCTGTGTTTGCTGCATAACTGAGTCTGTCTCCAAATAACTGTGAGTCTGTCTTCACATATTTGTCTTTCTTTCTAATTGTCCTCAGTGGTGGGTTTCCTTACCTACTCCATTGCTGTTAAGGTTTTAAGGTTTTAAAGTTTCTCTTAACCTACCTGCAGGGGCTACCCCTCCCCCCCCCTGCTGAGTTACTGTTGTGAACCTCCATTTTTCTGAGCTGCACGTGGGTTTGCTTACATTGCCTTCTCTTCCTTAAAGAGGAGGAGTGCTTTTTTAGAGCTCTCCCAAAGGTGATTTTTGCTGTGTTTGCTGCATAACTGAGTCTGTCTCCAAATAACTGTGAGTCTGTCTTCACATATTTGTCTTTCTTTCTAATTGTCCTCAGTGGTGGGTTTCCTTACCTACTCCATTGCTGTTAAGGTTTTAAAGTTTCTCTTAACCTACCTGCAGGGGCTACCCCTCCCCCCCCTGCTGAGTTACTGTTGTGAACCTCCATTTTTCTGAGCTGCACGTGGGTTTGCTTACATTGCCTTCTCTTCCTTAAAGAGGAGGAGTGCTTTTTTAGAGCTCTCCCAAAGGTGATTTTTGCTGTGTTTGCTGCATAACTGAGTCTGTCTCCAAATAACTGTGAGTCTGTCTTCACATATTTGTCTTTCTTTCTAATTGTCCTCAGTGGTGGGTTTCCTTACCTACTCCATTGCTGTTAAGGTTTTAAGGTTTTAAAGTTTCTCTTAACCTACCTGCAGGGGCTACCCCTCCCCCCCCCTGCTGAGTTACTGTTGTGAACCTCCATTTTTCTGAGCTGCACGTGGGTTTGCTTACATTGCCTTCTCTTCCTTAAAGAGGAGGAGTGCTTTTTTAGAGCTCTCCCAAAGGTGATTTTTGCTGTGTTTGCTGCATAACTGAGTCTGTCTCCAAATAACTGTGAGTCTGTCTTCACATATTTGTCTTTCTTTCTAATTGTCCTCAGTGGTGGGTTTCCTTACCTACTCCATTGCTGTTAAGGTTTTAAGGTTTTAAAGTTTCTCTTAACCTACCTGCAGGGGCTACCCCTCCCCCCCCCTGCTGAGTTACTGTTGTGAACCTCCATTTTTCTGAGCTGCACGTGGGTTTGCTTACATTGCCTTCTCTTCCTTAAAGAGGAGGAGTGCTTTTTTAGAGCTTTCCCAAAGGTGATTTTTGCTGTGTTTGCTGCATAACTGAGTCTGTCTCCAAATAACTGTGAGTCTGTCTTCACATATTTGTCTTTCTTTCTAATTGTCCTCAGTGGTGGGTTTCCTTACCTACTCCATTGCTGTTAAGGTTTTAAGGTTTTAAAGTTTCTCTTAACCTACCTGCAGGGGCTACCCCTCCCCCCCCTGCTGAGTTACTGTTGTGAACCTCCATTTTTCTGAGCTGCACGTGGGTTTGCTTACATTGCCTTCTCTTCCTTAAAGAGGAGGAGTGCTTTTTTAGAGCTCTCCCAAAGGTGATTTTTGCTGTGTTTGCTGCATAACTGAGTCTGTCTCCAAATAACTGTGAGTCTGTCTTCACATATTTGTCTTTCTTTCTAATTGTCCTCAGTGGTGGGTTTCCTTACCTACTCCATTGCTGTTAAGGTTTTAAGGTTTTAAAGTTTCTCTTAACCTACCTGCAGGGGCTACCCCACCCCCCCCCGCCGGGGGTACTGTTGTGGGCCTCCATGTTTGTGAGCTGCACGTGGGTTTGCTTACATTGCCTTCTCTTCCTTAAAGAGGAGGAGTGCTTTTTTAGAGCTCTCCCAAAGGTGATTTTTGCTGTGTTTGCTGCATAACTGAGTCTGTCTCCAAATAACTGTGAGTCTGTCTTCACATATTTGTCTTTCTTTCTAATTGTCCTCAGTGGTGGGTTTCCTTACCTACTCCATTGCTGTTAAGGTTTTAAGGTTTTTAAGTTTCTCTTAACCTACCTGCAGGGGCTACCCCTCCCCCTCCTGCTGAGTTACTGTTGTGAACCTCCATTTTTCTGAGCTGCACGTGGGTTTGCTTACATTGCCTTCTCTTCCTTAAAGAGGAGGAGTGCTTTTTTAGAGCTCTCCCAAAGGTGATTTTTGCTGTGTTTGCTGCATAACTGAGTCTGTCTCCAAATAACTGTGAGTCTGTCTTCACATATTTGTCTTTCTTTCTAATTGTCCTCAGTGGTGGGTTTCCTTACCTACTCCATTGCTGTTAAGGTTTTAAGGTTTTAAAGTTTCTCTTAACCTACCTGCAGGGGCTACCCCTCCCCCCCCCCACTGCTGAGTTACTGTTGTGAACCTCCATTTTTCTGAGCTGCAAGTGGGTTTGCTTACATTGCGTTCTCTTCCTTAAAGAGGAGGAGTGCTTTTTTAGAGCTCTCCCAAAGGTGATTTTTGCTGTGTTTGCTGCATAACTGAGTCTGTCTCCAAATAACTGTGAGTCTGTCTTCACATATTTGTCTTTCTTTCTAATTGTCCTCAGTGGTGGGTTTCCTTACCTACTCCATTGCTGTTAAGGTTTTAAGGTTTTAAAGTTTCTCTTAACCTACCTGCAGGGGCTACCCCTCCCCCCCCTGCTGAGTTACTGTTGTGAACCTCCATTTTTCTGAGCTGCACGTGGGTTTGCTTACATTGCCTTCTCTTCCTTAAAGAGGAGGAGTGCTTTTTTAGAGCTCTCCCAAAGGTGATTTTTGCTGTGTTTGCTGCATAACTGAGTCTGTCTCCAAATAACTGTGAGTCTGTCTTCACATATTTGTCTTTCTTTCTAATTGTCCTCAGTGGTGGGTTTCCTTACCTACTCCATTGCTGTTAAGGTTTTAAGGTTTTAAAGTTTCTCTTAACCTACCTGCAGGGGCTACCCCTCCCCCCCCCTGCTGAGTTACTGTTGTGAACCTCCATTTTTCTGAGCTGCACGTGGGTTTGCTTACATTGCCTTCTCTTCCTTAAAGAGGAGGAGTGCTTTTTTAGAGCTCTCCCAAAGGTGATTTTTGCTGTGTTTGCTGCATAACTGAGTCTGTCTCCAAATAACTGTGAGTCTGTCTTCACATATTTGTCTTTCTTTCTAATTGTCCTCAGTGGTGGGTTTCCTTACCTACTCCATTGCTGTTAAGGTTTTAAGGTTTTAAAGTTTCTCTTAACCTACCTGCAGGGGCTACCCCTCCCCCCCCTGCTGAGTTACTGTTGTGAACCTCCATTTTTCTGAGCTGCACGTGGGTTTGCTTACATTGCCTTCTCTTCCTTAAAGAGGAGGAGTGCTTTTTTAGAGCTCTCCCAAAGGTGATTTTTGCTGTGTTTGCTGCATAACTGAGTCTGTCTCCAAATAACTGTGAGTCTGTCTTCACATATTTGTCTTTCTTTCTAATTGTCCTCAGTGGTGGGTTTCCTTACCTACTCCATTGCTGTTAAGGTTTTAAGGTTTTAAAGTTTCTCTTAACCTACCTGCAGGGGCTACCCCTCCCCCCCCCTGCTGAGTTACTGTTGTGAACCTCCATTTTTCTGAGCTGCACGTGGGTTTGCTTACATTGCCTTCTCTTCCTTAAAGAGGAGGAGTGCTTTTTTAGAGCTCTCCCAAAGGTGATTTTTGCTGTGTTTGCTGCATAACTGAGTCTGTCTCCAAATAACTGTGAGTCTGTCTTCACATATTTGTCTTTCTTTCTAATTGTCCTCAGTGGTGGGTTTCCTTACCTACTCCATTGCTGTTAAGGTTTTAAGGTTTTAAAGTTTCTCTTAACCTACCTGCAGGGGCTACCCCTCCCCCTCCCCCCTCCTGCTGAGTTACTGTTGTGAACCTCCATTTTTCTGAGCTGCACGTGGGTTTGCTTACATTGCCTTCTCTTCCTTAAAGAGGAGGAGTGCTTTTTTAGAGCTCTCCCAAAGGTGATTTTTGCTGTGTTTGCTGCATAACTGAGTCTGTCTCCAAATAACTGTGAGTCTGTCTTCACATATTTGTCTTTCTTTCTAATTGTCCTCAGTGGTGGGTTTCCTTACCTACTCCATTGCTGTTAAGGTTTTAAGGTTTTAAAGTTTCTCTTAACCTACCTGCAGGGGCTACCCCTCCCCCCCCTGCTGAGTTACTGTTGTGAACCTCCATTTTTCTGAGCTGCACGTGGGTTTGCTTACATTGCCTTCTCTTCCTTAAAGAGGAGGAGTGCTTTTTTAGAGCTCTCCCAAAGGTGATTTTTGCTGTGTTTGCTGCATAACTGAGTCTGTCTCCAAATAACTGTGAGTCTGTCTTCACATATTTGTCTTTCTTTCTAATTGTCCTCAGTGGTGGGTTTCCTTACCTACTCCATTGCTGTTAAGGTTTTAAGGTTTTAAAGTTTCTCTTAACCTACCTGCAGGGGCTACCCCTCCCCCCTCCTGCTGAGTTACTGTTGTGAACCTCCATTTTTCTGAGCTGCACGTGGGTTTGCTTACATTGCCTTCTCTTCCTTAAAGAGGAGGAGTGCTTTTTTAGAGCTCTCCCAAAGGTGATTTTTGCTGTGTTTGCTGCATAACTGAGTCTGTCTCCAAATAACTGTGAGTCTGTCTTCACATATTTGTCTTTCTTTCTTTCTAATTGTCCTCAGTGGTGGGTTTCCTTACCTACTCCATTGCTGTTAAGGTTTTAAGGTTTTAAAGTTTCTCTTAACCTACCTGCAGGGGCTACCCCTCCCCCCCCCTGCTGAGTTACTGTTGTGAACCTCCATTTTTCTGAGCTGCACGTGGGTTTGCTTACATTGCCTTCTCTTCCTTAAAGAGGAGGAGTGCTTTTTTAGAGCTCTCCCAAAGGTGATTTTTGCTGTGTTTGCTGCATAACTGAGTCTGTCTCCAAATAACTGTGAGTCTGTCTTCACATATTTGTCTTTCTTTCTAATTGTCCTCAGTGGTGGGTTTCCTTACCTACTCCATTGCTGTTAAGGTTTTAAGGTTTTAAAGTTTCTCTTAACCTACCTGCAGGGGCTACCCCTCCCCCCTCCTGCTGAGTTACTGTTGTGAACCTCCATTTTTCTGAGCTGCACGTGGGTTTGCTTACATTGCCTTCTCTTCCTTAAAGAGGAGGAGTGCTTTTTTAGAGCTCTCCCAAAGGTGATTTTTGCTGTGTTTGCTGCATAACTGAGTCTGTCTCCAAATAACTGTGAGTCTGTCTTCACATATTTGTCTTTCTTTCTAATTGTCCTCAGTGGTGGGTTTCCTTACCTACTCCATTGCTTTTAAGGTTTTAAAGTTTCTCTTAACCTACCTGCAGGGGCTACCCCTCCCCCCCCTGCTGAGTTACTGTTGTGAACCTCCATTTTTCTGAGCTGCACGTGGGTTTGCTTACATTGCCTTCTCTTCCTTAAAGAGGAGGAGTGCTTTTTTAGAGCTCTCCCAAAGGTGATTTTTGCTGTGTTTGCTGCATAACTGAGTCTGTCTCCAAATAACTGTGAGTCTGTCTTCACATATTTGTCTTTCTTTCTAATTGTCCTCAGTGGTGGGTTTCCTTACCTACTCCATTGCTGTTAAGGTTTTAAGGTTTTAAAGTTTCTCTTAACCTACCTGCAGGGGCTACCCCTCCCCCCCCCTGCTGAGTTACTGTTGTGAACCTCCATTTTTCTGAGCTGCACGTGGGTTTGCTTACATTGCCTTCTCTTCCTT
The DNA here is from genome assembly GCA_033557465.1 of Ichthyophis bannanicus. Taxonomy (NCBI): domain Eukaryota; kingdom Metazoa; phylum Chordata; class Amphibia; order Gymnophiona; family Ichthyophiidae; genus Ichthyophis; species Ichthyophis bannanicus. Next base: position 13,472,685 of record CM066046.1, on the reverse strand, counting down.
AAAGAGGAGGAGTGCTTTTTTAGAGCTCTCCCAAAGGTGATTTTTGCTGTGTTTGCTGCATAACTGAGTCTGTCTCCAAATAACTGTGAGTCTGTCTTCACATATTTGTCTTTCTTTCTAATTGTCCTCAGTGGTGGGTTTCCTTACCTACTCCATTGCTGTTAAGGTTTTAAGGTTTTAAAGTTTCTCTTAACCTACCTGCAGGGGCTACCCCTCCCCCCTCCTGCTGAGTTACTGTTGTGAACCTCCATTTTTCTGAGCTGCACGTGGGTTTGCTTACATTGCCTTCTCTTCCTTAAAGAGGAGGAGTGCTTTTTTAGAGCTCTCCCAAAGGTGATTTTTGCTGTGTTTGCTGCATAACTGAGTCTGTCTCCAAATAACTGTGAGTCTGTCTTCACATATTTGTCTTTCTTTCTAATTGTCCTCAGTGGTGGGTTTCCTTACCTACTCCATTGCTGTTAAGGTTTTAAGGTTTTAAAGTTTCTCTTAACCTACCTGCAGGGGCTACCCCTCCCCCCTCCTGCTGAGTTACTGTTGTGAACCTCCATTTTTCTGAGCTGCACGTGGGTTTGCTTACATTGCCTTCTCTTCCTTAAAGAGGAGGAGTGCTTTTTTAGAGCTCTCCCAAAGGTGATTTTTGCTGTGTTTGCTGCATAACTGAGTCTGTCTCCAAATAACTGTGAGTCTGTCTTCACATATTTGTCTTTCTTTCTAATTGTCCTCAGTGGTGGGTTTCCTTACCTACTCCATTGCTGTTAAGGTTTTAAGGTTTTAAAGTTTCTCTTAACCTACCTGCAGGGGCTACCCCTCCCCCCTCCTGCTGAGTTACTGTTGTGAACCTCCATTTTTCTGAGCTGCACGTGGGTTTGCTTACATTGCCTTCTCTTCCTTAAAGAGGAGGAGTGCTTTTTTAGAGCTCTCCCAAAGGTGATTTTTGCTGTGTTTGCTGCATAACTGAGTCTGTCTCCAAATAACTGTGAGTCTGTCTTCACATATTTGTCTTTCTTTCTAATTGTCCTCAGTGGTGGGTTTCCTTACCTACTCCATTGCTGTTAAGGTTTTAAGGTTTTAAAGTTTCTCTTAACCTACCTGCAGGGGCTACCCCTCCCCCCCCTGCTGAGTTACTGTTGTGAACCTCCATTTTTCTGAGCTGCACGTGGGTTTGCTTACATTGCCTTCTCTTCCTTAAAGAGGAGGAGTGCTTTTTTAGAGCTCTCCCAAAGGTGATTTTTGCTGTGTTTGCTGCATAACTGAGTCTGTCTCCAAATAACTGTGAGTCTGTCTTCACATATTTGTCTTTCTTTCTAATTGTCCTCAGTGGTGGGTTTCCTTACCTACTCCATTGCTGTTAAGGTTTTAAGGTTTTAAAGTTTCTCTTAACCTACCTGCAGGGGCTACCCCTCCCCCCTCCTGCTGAGTTACTGTTGTGAACCTCCATTTTTCTGAGCTGCACGTGGGTTTGCTTACATTGCCTTCTCTTCCTTAAAGAGGAGGAGTGCTTTTTTAGAGCTCTCCCAAAGGTGATTTTTGCTGTGTTTGCTGCATAACTGAGTCTGTCTCCAAATAACTGTGAGTCTGTCTTCACATATTTGTCTTTCTTTCTAATTGTCCTCAGTGGTGGGTTTCCTTACCTACTCCATTGCTGTTAAGGTTTTAAGGTTTTAAAGTTTCTCTTAACCTACCTGCAGGGGCTACCCCTCCCCCCCCTGCTGAGTTACTGTTGTGAACCTCCATTTTTCTGAGCTGCACGTGGGTTTGCTTACATTGCCTTCTCTTCCTTAAAGAGGAGGAGTGCTTTTTTAGAGCTCTCCCAAAGGTGATTTTTGCTGTGTTTGCTGCATAACTGAGTCTGTCTCCAAATAACTGTGAGTCTGTCTTCACATATTTGTCTTTCTTTCTAATTGTCCTCAGTGGTGGGTTTCCTTACCTACTCCATTGCTGTTAAGGTTTTAAGGTTTTAAAGTTTCTCTTAACCTACCTGCAGGGGCTACCCCTCCCCCCCCCTGCTGAGTTACTGTTGTGAACCTCCATTTTTCTGAGCTGCACGTGGGTTTGCTTACATTGCCTTCTCTTCCTTAAAGAGGAGGAGTGCTTTTTTAGAGCTCTCCCAAAGGTGATTTTTGCTGTGTTTGCTGCATAACTGAGTCTGTCTCCAAATAACTGTGAGTCTGTCTTCACATATTTGTCTTTCTTTCTAATTGTCCTCAGTGGTGGGTTTCCTTACCTACTCCATTGCTGTTAAGGTTTTAAGGTTTTAAAGTTTCTCTTAACCTACCTGCAGGGGCTACCCCTCCCCCCTCCTGCTGAGTTACTGTTGTGAACCTCCATTTTTCTGAGCTGCACGTGGGTTTGCTTACATTGCCTTCTCTTCCTTAAAGAGGAGGAGTGCTTTTTTAGAGCTCTCCCAAAGGTGATTTTTGCTGTGTTTGCTGCATAACTGAGTCTGTCTCCAAATAACTGTGAGTCTGTCTTCACATATTTGTCTTTCTTTCTAATTGTCCTCAGTGGTGGGTTTCCTTACCTACTCCATTGCTGTTAAGGTTTTAAGGTTTTAAAGTTTCTCTTAACCTACCTGCAGGGGCTACCCCTCCCCCCTCCTGCTGAGTTACTGTTGTGAACCTCCATTTTTCTGAGCTGCACGTGGGTTTGCTTACATTGCCTTCTCTTCCTTAAAGAGGAGGAGTGCTTTTTTAGAGCTCTCCCAAAGGTGATTTTTGCTGTGTTTGCTGCATAACTGAGTCTGTCTCCAAATAACTGTGAGTCTGTCTTCACATATTTGTCTTTCTTTCTAATTGTCCTCAGTGGTGGGTTTCCTTACCTACTCCATTGCTGTTAAGGTTTTAAGGTTTTAAAGTTTCTCTTAACCTACCTGCAGGGGCTACCCCTCCCCCCTCCTGCTGAGTTACTGTTGTGAACCTCCATTTTTCTGAGCTGCACGTGGGTTTGCTTACATTGCCTTCTCTTCCTTAAAGAGGAGGAGTGCTTTTTTAGAGCTCTCCCAAAGGTGATTTTTGCTGTGTTTGCTGCATAACTGAGTCTGTCTCCAAATAACTGTGAGTCTGTCTTCACATATTTGTCTTTCTTTCTAATTGTCCTCAGTGGTGGGTTTCCTTACCTACTCCATTGCTGTTAAGGTTTTAAGGTTTTAAAGTTTCTCTTAACCTACCTGCAGGGGCTACCCCTCCCCCCTCCTGCTGAGTTACTGTTGTGAACCTCCATTTTTCTGAGCTGCACGTGGGTTTGCTTACATTGCCTTCTCTTCCTTAAAGAGGAGGAGTGCTTTTTTAGAGCTCTCCCAAAGGTGATTTTTGCTGTGTTTGCTGCATAACTGAGTCTGTCTCCAAATAACTGTGAGTCTGTCTTCACATATTTGTCTTTCTTTCTAATTGTCCTCAGTGGTGGGTTTCCTTACCTACTCCATTGCTGTTAAGGTTTTAAGGTTTTAAAGTTTCTCTTAACCTACCTGCAGGGGCTACCCCTCCCCCTCCTGCTGAGTTACTGTTGTGAACCTCCATTTTTCTGAGCTGCACGTGGGTTTGCTTACATTGCCTTCTCTTCCTTAAAGAGGAGGAGTGCTTTTTTAGAGCTCTCCCAAAGGTGATTTTTGCTGTGTTTGCTGCATAACTGAGTCTGTCTCCAAATAACTGTGAGTCTGTCTTCACATATTTGTCTTTCTTTCTAATTGTCCTCAGTGGTGGGTTTCCTTACCTACTCCATTGCTGTTAAGGTTTTAAGGTTTTAAAGTTTCTCTTAACCTACCTGCAGGGGCTACCCCTCCCCCCTCCTGCTGAGTTACTGTTGTGAACCTCCATTTTTCTGAGCTGCACGTGGGTTTGCTTACATTGCCTTCTCTTCCTTAAAGAGGAGGAGTGCTTTTTTAGAGCTCTCCCAAAGGTGATTTTTGCTGTGTTTGCTGCATAACTGAGTCTGTCTCCAAATAACTGTGAGTCTGTCTTCACATATTTGTCTTTCTTTCTAATTGTCCTCAGTGGTGGGTTTCCTTACCTACTCCATTGCTGTTAAGGTTTTAAGGTTTTAAAGTTTCTCTTAACCTACCTGCAGGGGCTACCCCTCCCCCTCCTGCTGAGTTACTGTTGTGAACCTCCATTTTTCTGAGCTGCACGTGGGTTTGCTTACATTGCCTTCTCTTCCTTAAAGAGGAGGAGTGCTTTTTTAGAGCTCTCCCAAAGGTGATTTTTGCTGTGTTTGCTGCATAACTGAGTCTGTCTCCAAATAACTGTGAGTCTGTCTTCACATATTTGTCTTTCTTTCTAATTGTCCTCAGTGGTGGGTTTCCTTACCTACTCCATTGCTGTTAAGGTTTTAAGGTTTTAAAGTTTCTCTTAACCTACCTGCAGGGGCTACCCCTCCCCCCTCCTGCTGAGTTACTGTTGTGAACCTCCATTTTTCTGAGCTGCACGTGGGTTTGCTTACATTGCCTTCTCTTCCTTAAAGAGGAGGAGTGCTTTTTTAGAGCTCTCCCAAAGGTGATTTTTGCTGTGTTTGCTGCATAACTGAGTCTGTCTCCAAATAACTGTGAGTCTGTCTTCACATATTTGTCTTTCTTTCTAATTGTCCTCAGTGGTGGGTTTCCTTACCTACTCCATTGCTGTTAAGGTTTTAAGGTTTTAAAGTTTCTCTTAACCTACCTGCAGGGGCTACCCCTCCCCCCTCCTGCTGAGTTACTGTTGTGAACCTCCATTTTTCTGAGCTGCACGTGGGTTTGCTTACATTGCCTTCTCTTCCTTAAAGAGGAGGAGTGCTTTTTTAGAGCTCTCCCAAAGGTGATTTTTGCTGTGTTTGCTGCATAACTGAGTCTGTCTCCAAATAACTGTGAGTCTGTCTTCACATATTTGTCTTTCTTTCTAATTGTCCTCAGTGGTGGGTTTCCTTACCTACTCCATTGCTGTTAAGGTTTTAAGGTTTTAAAGTTTCTCTTAACCTACCTGCAGGGGCTACCCCTCCCCCCTCCTGCTGAGTTACTGTTGTGAACCTCCATTTTTCTGAGCTGCACGTGGGTTTGCTTACATTGCCTTCTCTTCCTTAAAGAGGAGGAGTGCTTTTTTAGAGCTCTCCCAAAGGTGATTTTTGCTGTGTTTGCTGCATAACTGAGTCTGTCTCCAAATAACTGTGAGTCTGTCTTCACATATTTGTCTTTCTTTCTAATTGTCCTCAGTGGTGGGTTTCCTTACCTACTCCATTGCTGTTAAGGTTTTAAGGTTTTAAAGTTTCTCTTAACCTACCTGCAGGGGCTACCCCTCCCCCCTCCTGCTGAGTTACTGTTGTGAACCTCCATTTTTCTGAGCTGCACGTGGGTTTGCTTACATTGCCTTCTCTTCCTTAAAGAGGAGGAGTGCTTTTTTAGAGCTCTCCCAAAGGTGATTTTTGCTGTGTTTGCTGCATAACTGAGTCTGTCTCCAAATAACTGTGAGTCTGTCTTCACATATTTGTCTTTCTTTCTAATTGTCCTCAGTGGTGGGTTTCCTTACCTACTCCATTGCTGTTAAGGTTTTAAGGTTTTAAAGTTTCTCTTAACCTACCTGCAGGGGCTACCCCTCCCCCCTCCTGCTGAGTTACTGTTGTGAACCTCCATTTTTCTGAGCTGCACGTGGGTTTGCTTACATTGCCTTCTCTTCCTTAAAGAGGAGGAGTGCTTTTTTAGAGCTCTCCCAAAGGTGATTTTTGCTGTGTTTGCTGCATAACTGAGTCTGTCTCCAAATAACTGTGAGTCTGTCTTCACATATTTGTCTTTCTTTCTAATTGTCCTCAGTGGTGGGTTTCCTTACCTACTCCATTGCTGTTAAGGTTTTAAGGTTTTAAAGTTTCTCTTAACCTACCTGCAGGGGCTACCCCTCCCCCCTCCTGCTGAGTTACTGTTGTGAACCTCCATTTTTCTGAGCTGCACGTGGGTTTGCTTACATTGCCTTCTCTTCCTTAAAGAGGAGGAGTGCTTTTTTAGAGCTCTCCCAAAGGTGATTTTTGCTGTGTTTGCTGCATAACTGAGTCTGTCTCCAAATAACTGTGAGTCTGTCTTCACATATTTGTCTTTCTTTCTAATTGTCCTCAGTGGTGGGTTTCCTTACCTACTCCATTGCTGTTAAGGTTTTAAGGTTTTAAAGTTTCTCTTAACCTACCTGCAGGGGCTACCCCTCCCCCCTCCTGCTGAGTTACTGTTGTGAACCTCCATTTTTCTGAGCTGCACGTGGGTTTGCTTACATTGCCTTCTCTTCCTTAAAGAGGAGGAGTGCTTTTTTAGAGCTCTCCCAAAGGTGATTTTTGCTGTGTTTGCTGCATAACTGAGTCTGTCTCCAAATAACTGTGAGTCTGTCTTCACATATTTGTCTTTCTTTCTAATTGTCCTCAGTGGTGGGTTTCCTTACCTACTCCATTGCTGTTAAGGTTTTAAGGTTTTAAAGTTTCTCTTAACCTACCTGCAGGGGCTACCCCTCCCCCCTCCTGCTGAGTTACTGTTGTGAACCTCCATTTTTCTGAGCTGCACGTGGGTTTGCTTACATTGCCTTCTCTTCCTTAAAGAGGAGGAGTGCTTTTTTAGAGCTCTCCCAAAGGTGATTTTTGCTGTGTTTGCTGCATAACTGAGTCTGTCTCCAAATAACTGTGAGTCTGTCTTCACATATTTGTCTTTCTTTCTAATTGTCCTCAGTGGTGGGTTTCCTTACCTACTCCATTGCTGTTAAGGTTTTAAGGTTTTAAAGTTTCTCTTAACCTACCTGCAGGGGCTACCCCTCCCCCCTCCTGCTGAGTTACTGTTGTGAACCTCCATTTTTCTGAGCTGCACGTGGGTTTGCTTACATTGCCTTCTCTTCCTTAAAGAGGAGGAGTGCTTTTTTAGAGCTCTCCCAAAGGTGATTTTTGCTGTGTTTGCTGCATAACTGAGTCTGTCTCCAAATAACTGTGAGTCTGTCTTCACATATTTGTCTTTCTTTCTAATTGTCCTCAGTGGTGGGTTTCCTTACCTACTCCATTGCTGTTAAGGTTTTAAGGTTTTAAAGTTTCTCTTAACCTACCTGCAGGGGCTACCCCTCCCCCCTCCTGCTGAGTTACTGTTGTGAACCTCCATTTTTCTGAGCTGCACGTGGGTTTGCTTACATTGCCTTCTCTTCCTTAAAGAGGAGGAGTGCTTTTTTAGAGCTCTCCCAAAGGTGATTTTTGCTGTGTTTGCTGCATAACTGAGTCTGTCTCCAAATAACTGTGAGTCTGTCTTCACATATTTGTCTTTCTTTCTAATTGTCCTCAGTGGTGGGTTTCCTTACCTACTCCATTGCTGTTAAGGTTTTAAGGTTTTAAAGTTTCTCTTAACCTACCTGCAGGGGCTACCCCTCCCCCCTCCTGCTGAGTTACTGTTGTGAACCTCCATTTTTCTGAGCTGCACGTGGGTTTGCTTACATTGCCTTCTCTTCCTTAAAGAGGAGGAGTGCTTTTTTAGAGCTCTCCCAAAGGTGATTTTTGCTGTGTTTGCTGCATAACTGAGTCTGTCTCCAAATAACTGTGAGTCTGTCTTCACATATTTGTCTTTCTTTCTAATTGTCCTCAGTGGTGGGTTTCCTTACCTACTCCATTGCTGTTAAGGTTTTAAGGTTTTAAAGTTTCTCTTAACCTACCTGCAGGGGCTACCCCTCCCCCCTCCTGCTGAGTTACTGTTGTGAACCTCCATTTTTCTGAGCTGCACGTGGGTTTGCTTACATTGCCTTCTCTTCCTTAAAGAGGAGGAGTGCTTTTTTAGAGCTCTCCCAAAGGTGATTTTTGCTGTGTTTGCTGCATAACTGAGTCTGTCTCCAAATAACTGTGAGTCTGTCTTCACATATTTGTCTTTCTTTCTAATTGTCCTCAGTGGTGGGTTTCCTTACCTACTCCATTGCTGTTAAGGTTTTAAGGTTTTAAAGTTTCTCTTAACCTACCTGCAGGGGCTACCCCTCCCCCCTCCTGCTGAGTTACTGTTGTGAACCTCCATTTTTCTGAGCTGCACGTGGGTTTGCTTACATTGCCTTCTCTTCCTTAAAGAGGAGGAGTGCTTTTTTAGAGCTCTCCCAAAGGTGATTTTTGCTGTGTTTGCTGCATAACTGAGTCTGTCTCCAAATAACTGTGAGTCTGTCTTCACATATTTGTCTTTCTTTCTAATTGTCCTCAGTGGTGGGTTTCCTTACCTACTCCATTGCTGTTAAGGTTTTAAGGTTTTAAAGTTTCTCTTAACCTACCTGCAGGGGCTACCCCTCCCCCCTCCTGCTGAGTTACTGTTGTGAACCTCCATTTTTCTGAGCTGCACGTGGGTTTGCTTACATTGCCTTCTCTTCCTTAAAGAGGAGGAGTGCTTTTTTAGAGCTCTCCCAAAGGTGATTTTTGCTGTGTTTGCTGCATAACTGAGTCTGTCTCCAAATAACTGTGAGTCTGTCTTCACATATTTGTCTTTCTTTCTAATTGTCCTCAGTGGTGGGTTTCCTTACCTACTCCATTGTGTGTGCCAATAGTTCAGGAACAGCCTACTAGCCAGTGACACTTAGGTTCCCACCCACCCTACCCCTCACCCCACCCACCCCAGGGGCTACATTGCCTATATAGTGATCACAGACGTGCCATCTATCATTCCAAACTTGGGTTAAAAGCCACATCGTATTCATCTTTTCTTCTTCTTCTTCTTCCTCTTCTGGGACTGCATAAACATGTCGTGTATTCAGTGCAATAACTGCGGTACTTTCATTCAAAGACGAATCATTTGGAGACTAAGAGCATGTCCTATATGTCTAAAGTCAGCTGCCTTGCATGAAGAACTGACTCTACTAAGGAAAGACCTAGCTGCCATGCATATAGAAGTATCTCTACTGAGGGAGGAACTGGCTGCGATGAAGCACACCTCTTCTAGGATACAAACTGAACAAACTCCACCACCGCTCCCACAAAGAATCATACGCCCCAGGAACAAATGGATCACAGTGGGTTCTGGTAGATTGCGACCTGTAACACAAAGACATCCTGTACATCAAGAGATATCCCTGCACAATGCCTTCTCTGCCTTGGCCAATGAGGATGCCCAATTCAAAGAAACTGAAGGGCCTTCAAATGAGTCAGACAATGCCCAATCCCCTGCTAAAGCACTAAATATGATGAAAACCTCACCAAACAGAAAACTACTACTACTTGGAGATTCCATCATCAGAGGCACCAACTTGGGAACACAGTTCAAAGGAGAGAAGATAGTCATGTGCCTACCAGGCTCTTCAGCCAGCAGGAATACAAACCAAGTTGTTGAATTACTTAGTGCAAAAGGTGAACATTCCAAACTTGATGTTATTATCCACCTAGGCACAAACGACCTGGCTAGGAACAGTGCCTCTATAGCCCAAAAGGACCTGCAATCTCTGGGGGAGAACTCAAGCCCATTGTTAACACTGTTGCATTCTCAGAGGTTCTACCTGTTCTTGGTAAGGGGACAAAAAGACTGCATCGTATTAACAGCTTTAATACATGTCTCCTGACCTGGTGCAGAAAAGAAGGATTCGGATTTATTGGCAACTGGGACAACAGATGGACCAACAAGAGACTATACTGTGCTGATGGACTACATCTCTCTTCCACAGGGAAAAGAATCCTAAGTGAAAAATTCAGGCAGTATGTGGACATGCATTTAAACTAGGAAAAGGGGGTGACGGATGTGGAAGGTCAACATCTGCATGCCACCCCCAACAAAAGCAGAACAACATCAGAAACAGCCACACTTTTAAACCACACATCAAAAACATGTGGGAGGAAGTGGGCAGAACAAAATCAATGCAAAATACACACAAGCCAGGAAAGTGCTGGAAAGCAATGAGCACAAATGCTCGAAGCTTAGCCAACAAAATTCCAGACCTGGAAGCCCTAATGGTGGAAACGGACTTGGACATTGTGGCCATTACAGAAACATGGTTTAATGAATCACATGATTGGGATATAGCCATAGTTGGCTATAATCTATTCAGAAGGGACCGAGAAAATGGAAAAGGAGGAGGAGTAGCCTTGTATGTCAAAAGCAATATTAAAGCTACTGAAATGCAGGGGACATGGGGAAATGAAGAAGCGCTCTGGATTGCGTTGGAGAGAGGAGATGGCACTGTCATCCATATTGCTGTAGTCTATAGACCTCCGACTCAAATTGAAGAGAGAGACAATGAATTGATTATAGATATTGCCAAGATAGCATCAAAGGGGGAAGCAATCATATTGGGTGACTTTAATCTACCTGATGTGGATTGGATCACTCCTTCTGCACATCTGGAAAGAAGCAAAAAAATTGTGGATGCTCTCCAAGATGCATTATTTAGACAAATGGTGATGGAACCAACCAGGGAAAGATCAACGCTGGATGTAGTGCTCACCAACGGTGATAGTGTGTCAAATGTCTGCGTGAGTGCCCCAGTGAGCAACAGCGACCATCACACGGTGTGGTTTGAAATAAAAGCCATGGTACAGGCCAATCATAGCAAGCTCAGAGTCCTAAACTTCAAATACACTGACTTCAATAAAATGGCAGAGTACGTAAAGGAGGAGATGACGGGGTGGGAAGAGATAAAGGAAGTGGAATTGCAATGGGCTAAACTAAAGGAGGCAATAAAAGGAGCAACAGATAAATATGTAAGAAAAGTAAATAAAAGCAAGAGGAGAAGGAAACCTATTTGGTTTTCCAAAGAGGTGGCTGCTCATATAAAGGCAAAAAACAGAACTTTTGCAAAATTCAAAAGCTTGCAGACAGAAGAACACAGAAATGAATACAGGATCCAACTCAAAGAGTCTAAAAGAGTAATAAGGATAGCAAAATCAAAGACAGAGGAAAAGATGGCTAAAGATGTTAAGGGTGGCAACAAAAATGTCTTCAGGTATATTCGGGAAAGGAAAAAGATCAGAGTTGGAATTGCAGGACTCAGAAGTGCTGGGAAAGGACTCGTGGAAAGTGACACTGGAAAAGCAAAATTGCTAAACAATTACTTCTGCTCTGTGTTTACTAAAGAAGATCCTGGGGATGGACCAGCTTGACTCCCAAATATAAAAATGGGAATGAAGTAGATACCACACCATTCACAGAAGAAGAGGTGTTAGAACAACTTGCTAAACTGAAAGTGGACAAGGCCATGGGACCGGATGGGATACATCCCAGGATATTGAAAGAGCTCAGAGAGGTTCTTGCAGGACCGTTAAAGGATGTCTTCAACAGATCCTTGGAAACAGGAGAGGTTCCTCAGGTCTGGAGAATGGCTGATGTCGTACCTCTACACAAAAGTGGTGACAGGGAAGAAGTGTCAAACTACAGGCCCGTGAGCCTTACCTCGGTGGCGGGAAAAGTAATGGAGGCGCTCCTGAAAGAGCGAATAGTGAACTTTCTGAAAACCAACAGCTTGCAAGACCCGAGGCAACATGGTTTTACCGAAGGACGATCTTGCCAAACAAATCTGATCGAGTTCTTTGACTGCGTGACCAGGGAACTAGATCAGGGGCATGCAATGGATGTCATCTACCTGGATTTCAGCAAAGCCTTTGATACTGTTCCTCATAGGAGGCTTGTCAACAAACTCAGTAGCTTGGGGATGGGTCCCAAGATGGTAAACTGGATTAGAAATTGGTTGACTGACAGATGTCAGAAGGTGATTGTACATGGAGCTCACTCGGATGAGAGGAAGGTGATTAGCGGGGTGCCCCAGGGTTCGGTCCTGGGCCCGGCACTGTTCAATGTATTTGTGAGTGATATTGCTGAAGGACTGAATGGAAAGGTCTGTCTTTTTGCAGACGACACAAAAATTTGCAACAGAGTGGACTCCCCCGAGGGAGTGGTTAACATGAAGAAAGATCTACAAAAGCTGGAAGACTGGTCTAAAGCTTGGCAACTACAATTTAATGCAAAAAGTGCAGTGTCATGCACTTGGGTAGCAGAAATCCAAGAGAAATGTACGCGATAGGGGGAGAAAGGTTGGTATGCACAGTTCAGGAAAAAGACCTTGGTGTGATTATCTCTGCTGATCTCAAGGTGGCAAAACAGTGCGACAAGGCAGTGGCAAAAGCCAGGAGGATGTTGGGCTGCATACAAAGAGGGATTACCAGCAGAAAAAAAGAGGTACTTATGCCACTGTATAGGTCACTGGTGAGGCCTCACTTGGAATACTGTGTTCAGTTTTGGAGACCATATCTTGCAAAGGATGTAAAAAGACTGGAGACTGTTCAGAAGAAGGCGACCAAAATGATTTGGAGCATGCGTCAGAAGCCTTATGAGAAGAGACTTGAAGACCTAAATATGTATACTTTGGAGGAAAGGAGGGACAGGGGAGATATGATTCAGACCTTTAAATACTTAAAGAGAAATGATGAACAAACAAACCTCTTCCAAAGACGGGGAACCTGTAAAACTAGAGGGCATAACATGAAACTGCAAGGGGGTAAATTGAAAGGCAATGTCAGGAAATATTTTTTCACTGAAAGGGTGGTGGATGCTTGGAATGCCCTCCCGATGGAAGTGGTAGGGGCGAACACGGTGACGGAATTCAAAAAGGCATGGGACAAACACAGAGGATCCCTTTACAGAAATAGGAAAAAAGCAAAATAAACGGTACCATCTAACTTCTGAACCATATAACATCTCAACAAATAGTGATGTCCTACATGGAGTGGTGGGTTTACCCCTGAACAAGGATATGGGGAGGGGTGGCCTGCGGGGAGCGACAGGTGCACCTACTCTTGCCATCTTGCTGGGCAGACTGGATGGACCATGCTGGTCTTTATCTGCCGTCAACTACTATGTTACTATGTTACAGAGTCCTGCCCTTTGGCCTATCCTCCGCCCCCAGGGTATTCACCAAATGCCTAGCAGTGGTGGCGGCCTATCTAAGACTTCAAGGCCTCTTTGTATTTCCATACCTGGACGACTGGCTCATCAGGGCCCAGTCTTCCCAAGAGGCCACTCAGGCCACTCGTCGCACTGTGACTCTGCTCCAGCACTTGGGATTTGTCATAAACTTCGCAAAGTCCACTTTGCTCCCCTCTCAAAATCTCGAATTCATCGGCGCAAGGTTGAACACACTTCAGGCGCGAGCCTTCCTGCCTCTAGACAGGGCACACAGGCTCATGGATCTAGCCAGCCACTTTCGCAGCAATTCCCTGGTCTCCGCCAGGCAATTTCTGAGACTGCTCGGCCATATGGTTTCCACGGTCCATGTTACCCCCAATGCCCGCCTGAACATGCGGCCTGCTCAGTGGTGCCTTTGCACTCAATGGCATCAGGCCACGGGGAGCCTGGCGGACTCAGTACAGGTATCCACCCTGCTGGTCTCTTCTCTGCGGTGGTGGCTTCACCTACCAAACCTGGTGCTGGGAGTGGATTTTCAATCTCCTCCGCCTTCTCAGGTGCTGACAACCGATGCTTCTCTCCTAGGTTGGGGAGCACATTGCCAAGGGACATGTACTCAAGGCCTCTGGACTCCCTGGGAATCTGCTCAGCAGATAAACTTCCTAGAGCTCAGAGCCATCCGCCTAGCTCTGAAGGCCTTCTCCCACCTCACTTCTCACCAGTCTATGCTGGTCCAGACGGACAATCAAGTTGCATTGTTCTACGTGAACAAACAAGGAGGTACAGGCTCCTTCCTTCTCTGTCAGGAGGCACGGAGACTGTGCTTTTGGGCCGTCCTTCACGACATCCTGCTCAAAGCTGTCTATCTCCCAGGTCAAGAAAATTACCTGGCAGACAGACTGAGCAGGATCTTCCAACCTCACGAGTGGAGATTGCATCCGTTGGTGGTTCAACAGATCTTTCTCAAGTGGGGCCTCCCCACCATGGATCTCTTTGCCAGTCCCCTGAACCGGCAGCTTCCCAAATTCTGCTCTCGACAACTGCATCCTCTCCGAGTGGCGGCGGATGCTTTCCTAATTCCATGGTCCACAGGCCTCTTGTATGCCTTTCCTCCTGTGCCACTGGTGTCTCGGACGCTCTTCAGAGTTCTCAGAGACAGAGCCTCGATGATCCTCGTAGCTCCCCGGTGGCCGAGACAACCCTGGTTCCCGCTTCTAATGCAGCTGGCGGTGGACACTCCTCTTCCTCTGGGGTTTCAACCCAATCTCCTGTCACAGGATCAGGGGACTCTCCTACACCCCAACCTCCGGTCCCTTCATCTGATGGCCTGGCTGCTGAAAGGGTAGTCCTTGCTCCCCTCCTGCTGCCTCATGAGGTGGAAGAGGTCGTCTTGGCCTCCAGGCGGCCCTCCACCCGGAGTCCTACACTCTTAAGTGGCGTAGGTTCTCCTTGTGGTGTGCTCAGCAGTCTGAGAATCCCTTCTCCTGCTTGGTGGCAGTGGTTTTGCAATATTTGCTTTACCTCTCCAATCTGGGCCTTAAGTCCAACTCTGTCAGAATCCACCTCAGTGCTCTCTCTGCACATCACGCACCAGTGGATGGCAGGCCTCTTTCCCACCACCCTTTGGTGGCTCGTTTTCTCCGAGGCCTCCTTCTCCTTAAGCCACCTTTGCGCCCACCAGCCCCTGATTGGGATCTGAATGTGGTCTTGCAGCGGATTACCTGTCCGCCCTTTGAACCTATGGCTACCTGCCCTCTTCGTTTTCTTTCCTGGAAAACCTTGTTTCTGGTAGCCCTTACCTCTGCTAGGTGCGTTAGTGAGCTGCAGGCCCTAGTGTCTGATCCTCCTTACACTAAGTTCTACAGGAATAGGGTGGTCTTACGGACTCACCCTAAGTTTCTTCCTAAAGTGGTTTCCCCTTTTCATCTCAACCAGGAGGTGGTTCTTCCAACCTTCTTTCCCAGGCCGCATGCCAGCTGGGCTGAGATGGTCCTGCATACCCTGGACTGTAGGAGGGCCTTGTCCTTCTACCTTGACCGTACGCGAGAGCATAGGAGGGCTGTTCAGCTCTTCGTTTCCTTTGACCCCAATAAGTTGGGGCTACCTGTCTCCAAGCATACTTTGTCCATATGGGTTGCTGACTGTATCGCTTGGGCTTATGGGGCAGCTGGCCTCTCGTTTGAGGGTCGAGTCACGGCTCATCGAGTTAGGGCGAAGGCTGCGTCAGTGGCTCATCTCCGCTCTGTTCCGTTGGCAGACATCTGCCGGGCCGCTACTTGGTCTTCAAGCCAGACTTTTGTGGCCCATTACTTCCTGGAGAGGGAGTCCCGCAGGGACAGTGCTTTCGGTCAGGCAGTCTTCCATAATCTCTTTGAGGTTTAGGCAACTCCTACCCTCCGGCCCTGATGTTGGGCTACCGGTCGGGGACGTTTTCAGAGAAGATTCCTTCCTTCTGTGTTACTGAACTTGAGGGAGCTCATTTTTCCGCTTGAGGTTTCCGGTAGCCTTAAGCTAGGGAGTCCCATATGTGAGGACTGACTTCCTGCTTGGTCCTGGAGAAAGAGTAGTTACTCACCTGTAACAGGTGTTCTCCAGGAGCAGCAGGAATCAGTCCTCACAACCCTCCCTCCTCCCCTTGGAGTTGCAGTCATATGATTTGTTTTGCTAATTTTTGTTGTCTTTTAGCTAAGTCATCAGACTGAGCAAGATGGCACCCTTGGGCGGGAAGGGGACCGCGCATGCGCGCTGCAATTCCCAAAGGCTTTCTTTGAAAGCTGGGGAAATTGCTCCGCGAGGACTCTGTCGGCGCCGACGTCACCCATATGTGAGGACTGATTCCTGCTGCTCCTGGAGAACACCTGTTACAGGTGAGTAACTACTCTGACGAGGAAAGCAAAAAAGAGAGACTGGGATGAAGGTGACTGAAAATAAAATACTCAGACAACAAAGAGACTATATTTTATTCTGAATTCATCAACTGAAATATGTTTGCTTTAGGAAGTATGGATCATGGATTTCTTTTATATTTTATTCAGTACAAGAGGAAATACATTTGTGTGTTTATTTCTCCAGTGTTCTTGTATTGTGATAAGGAAGCTTATCATAGCTCAGGAAGGAGCTATAGAAAAGGTGAAGTGACTCTGAACAAGCAACCTGTCAGTTCTGGTAGAAATAAAAAAAAAGAATTTTCCCATAAAAGACTACCAGTCCCAGAATGCACCAGGTTTCCAACAGCCATTAGAGGAGCTGAAGTGGGGAAACGTGTGTTCAATCAGGAGGGCTATGAGGTAATCCCCAAGCACTCATCTCAAAGGGCAGGGCCTGATTCAGCACAGCTGCGCTGTGCGAGGGTGGAGCACTCATCTAAGCAGAATAAAGGTAGAGTTTATTCTACAGAGAATTATCCTCAGTTTCATCTGGGAGATCCTCAGATTCATCTTGGACATCCTCATCTTCATGATCTTGGACAGCTTCATCATCTGGAGGATCATCAGAAGCAGAAGCCAGGGCGGACGGACAGAGAGGGCAAGAAACCCTTTGAAAGAAAGAAGAGAAAAGCATTTGGGAGGTCTAAAGGAGTCCAGAGCAGTACGTATACTGGGAGACATTCAAAAGGCCAGCATACACCATTGGACTGGGGAAAACCAGAGGAGTGGTGCTGCAGAGCTAGGAATCTCCAGACGGTACCTGTGAGGTAGACGGCTGCACTTGGAAGGGACCCTAGGACCCGTGCCAGAAGGTATGTGAAGAGAGATCCAGTGTCCAGAGATCTGGATTGGAAGGCTGGACATAAGAACTGGACTACATACTGGCCAGGCTATTTAGAGAAGAACTCTAACAGCAATGGAAGCTCAGGTATGAACACTGATCTATGCCCTAGCTATACCCTTGAAAGACAGCAGGGAAACAAGTATTCTCCTGAGAATGCTCCATTGAGAAATTCCTCTGTACCAATCCATGATAATGAACCCATGATTGTTGAAGAAGGGGGAGGGGTTGCAGATGCAGGCTGTGAATACATGGATTGCTCTCTGTCTAAACTCCTTTGGTAATTTTCTGTTACAAAGTACAACAACCATCACAAAGAAATACAAACTTGTTCTTTAAATCTACTCAGAAAAGCTCCTGAGTAGGATTTGAGCCACGCAGTAGAAAGCAAGCCAGCTAAGGGGTTTCAGCTGGGTAACTGCTAGCAATTGAGCCTTACCTAATTGCTTGTGAGCTCTGAGGAAATCACTTCTGAGTCTATGTGTGAAGATATAAGAATTTAACATGAAAAGAACAGTTTTTCCCTACTTTGTGGGTTTTGTTTGTTGATTAAAGCACTGCTAAGAAAATATTAGCTAGAGCCTACAGAATAGACCAGTTTGTTACCAACCAGGTCTTTATTCTTTTGATTTGATTGCCTGACAAGTTCAGCTGTTGTTTTCCTGATTTTGCTTTTCTAAGTTTAACACTGAAAGCAAGTATCCTGTTTTATGTGCTACCAAGCATATCTGTGTTGGGAGAAATAACCCCATAAATAAATATCTTATTGGCTTTACGCTCAAGCACAACTAATTATTGTGAGCGGCTGTGTCTGGTGTGAATGGACTGCATTTCCCACAATCCCTTGCAAATCATATTGATATATGCCTTTGCCAAGACTGTGAACATTCTCACCCAGGCACCCGTCTGACAGTATTTATACAGTATTTCTCTTTCTAATCTGTGGTTCTTTGTTTGGTATTTGGTGAGAGTCTGTATTGTATGAGACTGAGGCACAGAAGGCTTAGTATGTAGTTTCTATGTAGAAACCTGCAGTAGCCCCACCTGCAGGGCTGGCCTCTGGACAAGGCAGCTGCCTAGGACACCAAATCTAGGTACGCGGCCCCCAAATCCACCTCTCATATCTTGGGGCAGTGGCGACAGCCCGACTCTGTTTGAAAGTGGAGGCAGCTCAAAATGGAGTCAGGCTGCTGCTGCCACCACCACTGCAAGAAGAAAAGACTGATTCGGGGGTGGGGGTGGGGGTGGGGGTGGTGGCGGCAGCAGCATTAGGGGGGCACTATGGTGAGGGCTTCTGCCTGGGGCAGCAGAAATCCTTGGGCTGCCCTTACCCACTTGTTCTGTTTTAACAGGACTCCAGAGTAAGTGTATTGGTGTTCTAGGGCCCATTATAATGTCGTAGTGCTGCCTATTCATGGGTAGGGTTCTTGGTGTTTGAATCCTAGGAAGCAGTGCTGCTATGGTGTGGCAGGTTTGCTACATGAACATTCCGTGGGGATTTTTGTCAGTCTCTGTATTATTTAACAATATGCATGGTGATGGAGAGATTTATGTTGCTGTTACTCCGATAACATGAAAAACATATTTTTTGTATGGAGAGGTAGGTTTTTTTGTGAATGTAGAGCATGTTTACATTTAACTCATAAGAGCTACTATGCAGTGTCGGACCAGAGGTTCGTGAATTGTGTCCCATATACGAGCATCGCCCGTCAGGTATTTTCCAACTGAAAAAAGGTTGAGGACCACCGCAGTATAGTAATATAAAAATTAATTAAGACTGTGTATCAGTTACATGAATCAAATCGCTTTGAACTAAGCTGGGGGCCTCTCCTGTCTCTGTTGGCTAAACTGCCCTTCTGCTGACTTGCAGTGTTGACTGCAAGAATATAAGAGCACTGTTATAAGTGAGTTATGGTGGGGGGAAGAAGTGGTATTCCATTTAAAATATATACATTTTAGAACTGCTGCATTTTGTGTAAACATAATTGTCTCTAGAAATAATGGGGTCGGGAAAGGAAGAATCGTGATGGTTTGCTAAACTGGCTCTTCTTTTTTCATTTACAGACACTTTTACAGACACTTAAACCCTAGAAAAATGTGAAATTCTGCCTTAGATATAATAGCCTGCTTACAGCAAAAAGAAATATTCTGTCTCTTCTCACCCAGCCAGCATGGGCAGGGCCACTTTTACCTGAGGGCAAAGGGGGCAGCTACCCCTTCACTGCAATTTTCTTGTTACAATATTTGATTTGAAGGTGAAATGTTAACATCCTGTGAGCAGAGTTCACAAAGATGTTTTAGGAAAAAGGGAAGTGTAGCCTACCATCAATAGTAATGAGGGGGCAGGGTGCAGGCGCTGACCGGTAGATTGCAGGGAGACACCTGCAAGTACAGACTTTTAAGGCAATCCACTAATGACCTTTTTCCTTTTGAAACACTGACCCCTGAGGACCTGTTTAATAAACATTACCATAGGCTAATAGGCATATGCATGTGATACTGTATCTGCCACTGTGCCTATAGGAATAACATCAGCATGCCAGATAACATAAGCTAACACTCATTTTCAAAAGCCCCAAGTTTACAGGTATCCGGTGCAATCACATCTATGTCACATGATGGCATGCTGGAGATGTGGCTGTGGCGTCCAAAATTTCCTTAGCGTCCCTCTAGTCCAGTCCCGGAACCATAGAGTTGTGAACCTCCACCAGCAGCTTTGGAGACTGAACATCTTCATCTCTTTGATCATCCAGCTATATGCAGCCCCAAGGACCGCCCACACATCAGTATCTCAGTCTCCAAGCAGCTTGGAAGTCAGAGCCCAGAACTGGGCTCCTTAGGAACAAATAAGCAGAGCTTTAGTGTTTTATTATTTTCTAGATTTCGGTGCTGGGCTGCTGCTGTGGAGGAAGTCTTTGACTGTGTCCCTTCTGCCTTTCTCTAATCTGTTTTTTTCTCTCTGTCTCTCTCTGTCAGTCTCCCCATAGGTCAAACAAGCAGGGGAGCTGCACAGGACACAGTTCTCCTTTCTACCGAACCCCCTTGGTGGGTGAGGAGAAGGTTGAAGACAATTACAGGCAGCAATTAAATACAGCAGTAGGCTCTGAGGGTCCCCTGACTGATTTAGGGGTTCCCCGAGCTGCCCTGAGCGGTTATTACTCTGTTATTGACTCTGATAACTGCTACTCAGAGCTTGTGGCAGGCACGCTGGACAGCACTCTCTCAGTGTTTTGACCCCCCCTCCACTCCTGTGTGTGGGTGAGTAGAGTTTGAAGCTTTTTCTTTCTAAAGGCAGTGGTAGAGGCCTTGGGGTGGCCTGGAATCAGCTCTGGGGAGTGTTTTAGTCCTTTTGGGTACTTTTTCTGGTCCTTTTTTTTTGGCGGGATCGGGTCCGGCGGCCATTTTGGATTTTTTTTTCAAAGTTGTTTTTCTTCGTGTTTTTTTTAGGGATAGGAGCTTCGTTTTTGAATTTCTTGGTCAGATATCAGCTACTTGACTCCAGCTCTATCTACTCCTGCAATTTGGAGCGTTTTTGAGCACTTTTAAAATCGCGATTTTTTTTCTGCTCTGTTTGCTTCAGCAAGGTGTTCCTGCTTTGCTGGCAAAGGGCTGTGTGCATATCCATGCCTCCTAGTCCTCGGTGTCTGGTCTGTGGCATTCGTAGAAGTAGTAATTTGGAAGCCCGAGTCTGTGCCACTTGTTCTGCTGTGGGTGCTGTCATGGAAACGACGAGTCGTATCCGATACACTTTCCTGGCTGCTTCGGCTCCGGGCGGTCGCCCCCCGTGCCGGAGGGGCAGTTAGGGTCCGGTCGATACTCCATCTACTTCGTAGTGCCGAAAAAGGAGGTCACCTTTCGACCAATCCTGGATTTAAAGAGAGTGAATCGGTGCCTCTGGGTGTCGCATTTTCGCATGGAAACGCTGCGCTCGGTCATAGCGGCGGTCCGCGAGGGGGAATTCCTAACGTCCCTAGACCTTACGGAGGCCTATTTGCACATTCCCATTCGTCGGGAACATCAAAGATTTCTGCGGTTTGCGCTGCCGATGGGCCATTTTCAGTTTCAAGCCATGCCCTTCGGCCTAGCGACGGCGTCACGGGTCTTCACGAAGATCATGGTGGTGGTAGCGGCGTTCCTGCGGAAGGAGGGTGTCCTCGTGCATCTTTATCTCGACGACTGGTTGATCTGGTCGAAGTCGAGGGAGGAGAGTCTCCGGGCGACGGCGCGGGTCGTACAGGTTTTGCAGTCGTTAGGCTGGGTGGTCAATCGGGCGAAGAGCAGCCTTCTTCCCTCGCAGACCTTGGAGTATTTGGGGGCGCGTTTCGAGACCGGCAACGGGAAGGTTTTTCTCCCAGTGCACAGAGCGCGGGCCCTGAGGCGGCTGGTGGAGCAGTTTCTAGCGAGACGGGCGTCCTCGGCTTGGCAATACCTTCAGCTTCTCTGCACGATGGCGGCGACCATCGAGGTAGTTCCGTGGGCAAGGGCGCACATGCGGCCTCTGCAGCGAGCGCTGCTGCGTCGATGGTGTCATCAGTCCGACTCGCTAGCTCATCAGTTAGTTTGCCCCTTGAAGGTTCGGCGCTGCCTTCGCTGGTGGTTGCGTCGGCGCTCTCTGGCGAACGGTATGCCCTTGGTGTCTCCCGTCTGGCGTCTGCTGATGACGGATGCCAGTTTGAGCGGCTGGGGGGCTTATTGCGAGGGCCAGATTGCTCAGGGCCAGTGGTCCTCGCGGGAGAGCCGGTGGTCCATCAACCGACTGGAAATGAGAGCCGTGTGGTTGGCTCTGACAGCGTTTCAGCCTTGGCTGCAGGGAGCGGCAGTCAGGGTGCTATCCGACAATGCCTCCACGGTAGCCTACATAAATCGCCAGGGAGGCACAGGCAGCGCAGCGTTGGAAGCGGAGGCAGATCTTCTGGATTGGGCAGAGCGGCATCTTCAGTGTCTGTCGGCCCAGCATATCGCGGGGGTTCACAATGTGGAGGCGGACTTTCTGAGTCGTCGCAGGGTAGACCCCGGAGAGTGGTCTCTACATCCCGAGGTATTTGCGTTGCTGGTCCGTCGTTGGGGTCTGCCGATAATGGACCTCATGGCGACCTTCGAGTTCGCGCAGGTCGAAAGGTTCTTCAGCAGGCGTCGGGAACGCATGTCGGAAGGCCTCGATGCATTGGCACAAAGGTGGCCAAGGTACGGGCTGCTCTATGTCTTTCCTCCTTGGGCTCTGGTGGGTCGCCTGGTACAGCGGATCGAGCGGCATCCGGGTCCCGTGGTTCTGATTGCCCCGGACTAGCCTCATCGGCCTTGGTATGCGGATCTGGTGCGGTTGAGTGTGGCCGATCCGTGGCTCCTTCCTCCTCTTCCGGATCTCCTTCGGCAGGGGCCCTGCAGATGCCTCAGGTGGCTCGATTCTTGCTTACGGCATGGCTATTGAGAGGGCGCGAATGAGAGCCAAAGGTTATTCTCCGGAGGTCATTGCTACCTTGTTGCGGGCGCGGCGTCGGTCTACGTCGCTAGCGTATGTGCGGGTCTGGCGTATTTTTGAGAGGTGGTGTGCGGCTCGCGAATTGCGGCCTTTGCGGACCTCCGTTCCTCAGATCCTCTCCTTCTTGCAAGCAGGGGTGAACAAGGGCCTGGCAGCCAGCTCGTTGAGGGTACAACTTGCAGCTCTTGCGTGTTTTCGAGGCAAGGTTCAGGGCCAGTTATTGGGGTCCCATGCGGACGTGAAGCGCTTCTTGTGAGTGGTGTTGCTTATGCGTCCTCCGTGCAGGGCTTTAGTGCCCTCGTGGGACTTGAATTTGGTGTTGAGGTCTCTGGTGGCTTCGCCGTTTGAACCCTTGGCGCAAGCTTCGTTGAAGGACTTGACGTTGAAAACGGTGTTTCTGGTAGCGATCTCGTCAGCTCGCAGGATCTCGGAGTTGCAGGCTCTTTCGTGTAGGGAACCCTATCTATCTTTCTCTGCCGACAAGGTGTTATTGCGACCGGTTCCCGCGTTTTTGCCTAAGGTAGTTTCGGCGTTTCACATGAATCAGGTGGTGTCTCTCCCGGTGTTTGCCAAGGAACGGGGCAAGCACGCGGATAACTCCTTGCACGCGTTGGATGTCCGTCGTGCTCTTCGTCGGTATTTGAGGGAAACGGCGGCCTTCCGTAAGTCCGATCGCCTGGTTGTCGCATTTGGCAGTCCGCGCAAGGGGGAAGCGGCGTCTAAGTCTTCCATTTCACGCTGGTTGAAAGAGGCGATTTCGTCGGCATACCTTTTACACGGCAGGATGGTTCCTGCCGGGCTTCGGGCTCACTGGACTAGGGCGCAGGCGGCGTCTTGGGCAGAAGTTATCTTGGTACCGGCGGTGGATATTTGTCGGGCGGCGACGTGGTCGTCCTTGCACACCTTTGCTAAGCACTATCGTCTGGATGTGCAGGCGGCATCGGATACGCGGTTTGGGTCTCGGGTGCTTCAGGCTGGACTAGCGAGGCCCTCCCGTTGAGATTTACTGCTCTGTTACATCCTCTATGGTTCCGGGACTGGACTAGAGGGACGCTAAGGAAGAGTAAATTAAACTTATCTGCTAATTGTTGTTCCTTGCGGAACTCTAGTCCAGTCCCGGATCCCTCCCTGTCTATCTGTTCTCGCTGCCAGCCAAGAAGGTACATTCATTATAGGAGTCTGCCAGGATTTTTGTTCTCTATGCTTTCGGTCAGAGCTCCTCTGCTTGCAGCACGCCTTAGTTTCCTTTCGGCGTCAAATCTTGGGGGTGAGCGGTGGCGCCTCTTGTTGCATGCGTTTTGCACAAGGGTCGCCACGGCCGTTTTGTTCCTCCTTCCCGTAGGCGGGAGGTTGTTCATACGCAATTGGAAAAAAAAATAGTTTTTGCTAGTAGTGGGAACTTTAGGGTCAGGATCCTTTTTTCCACTGTGTTATTTCTACTTATTTGTTGCTCTGCTTAGTATGCTTTGTCAATAGGTACTGATGTGTGGGCGGTCCTTGGGGCTGCATATAGCTGGATGATCAAAGAGATGAAGATGTTCAGTCTCCAAAGCTGCTGGTGGAGGTTCACAACTCTATGGTTCCGGGACTGGACTAGAGTTCTGCAAGGAACAACAATTAGCAGGTAAGTCTAATTTACTCTTAAACACATGTGCAGCTCATTCTACTTTGCCTCCATATGCGCAAATATACCAGTGGACATGTCCATATTCTTACCTGCCCCCCCCCGGCATTAATAGACATTTTAAAAATGCTCATTTCAGCCAGCTGTCAACAGTCCAAGAAGAGGAAAATGCCCTCTTATCCCCTCTTATCCCCTCAGTGGTTTTCACTATCTCGGAGACACCTAGCAGATAAATTTGGAGGCCTTCTTGTCTACTACGGCACCACTGCAGTCTCTGTTGCCAAAATGGCAGTCAGGAATGCATAGATGGTGGCATATACACATGCACAGTTTGAAATACTGGCGCTTGCACGTCTATGTGGCCGATGCCACAAACGTCCAGATCTCACACATGCATGTTTCTAAAATAGGCTGGTTTTCTGCACATGTCTGGGCCGTTAGTGTGCACATCCTTGAAGGGAGGAGTGGCCTAGTGGTTGGGGCAAGGTACTTCAGGCCAGAAGGTTGGGGATTCAAATCCCACTAGAGGACAGCAACCTTGGGCCGGAAGGACTGGGGTTTCTAGTCCCACAGGTGCTCCTTGTGGTCTTGGGCAAGCCACTTAACCCTCCATGGCCCATGTTCCCTGTAAAATAGTTATCTCCAAGTTATAATGCCCTGTTCAATGTAACTTCAGTTTGCTCAATGTAAACCACACTGATGCAGAATAGCACAGTATATAAGAGAATATAAAAATCCTCACTGCCTTTATAATGCGACAGACACATTTATCTTTCTGGAGTAGAAATGTGTCTGTTTCACAGTGCACTTATCTTCCCTGCTGCCCCTCAAGTGGTTTGATTTGGATACAAATTTATCATACACCATTGCAGATCTTAAACCATTTTGTTTCTCCTTCTTCTGTTCAAACTGTTGCTTCTTGATCAATATAAAGGTTCTGCAAGTGAACTATCAGGTCTTCTGGGAGACTCATGCTTCTTAATTTGGCCCAGAGTTTCTCATAATTTACACAGTCATAAGCCTTTCTGTAGTCAATAAAACACATATAAATATCCCTTTGTTGTTGTTTTTTTGTCTTTTCAAGGATCCATCTCACATTCACAATGATGTCTCTCGTTCCTGGCCATTTCCTGTTCCCTGATTGTACTTCAGGCAGTTCTCATTCCAGGTATGGCTGTACTCTCTGCTGGATGTTCTTGAATAGAATCTAGCTGGCATGTGGGATCAGAGTGATTGTGCAATAATTTCCACAGTTAGTCTGATCACCTTTCTTCAGTATCAGTATAAATACAGATCTTTTTCAGTCGGTTGGCCTTCCAAATTTCCTAGCCTTGCAAGTATATCAACAGCTGCATCTGATTGCTGTAATACTTCAATGGGAATACCATCAGTACCTGGTGCTTTCTTGTTTGATAATGCTTTCAATGCTGCTTCGACTTCTTCTTTCATCAGCAATGGTTCCTGATTATAAGGTACAGATTGAAATGGCTGTTGGCCAACTTGAACGTTATGGTATAATGACTCTGTATATTCTTTCCACCTTATCTGGATTGTCTCAGCATCATTCAACATGAGCATCTTGTAACATACCAATTTGAAGCTACAATTTTCTCTTCAACTCTCATAGCTTTAGGAAACCTCATCTTGTTCTTCCTCTAATATGAGTTTCTGATTCTATTTCCTTACATGCATCATTGTAGTACTTCTCCTTGTCTCATCTTGCTGCATGTTAGAAATCTGAGTTCTGTGATTGCCTGTCTTTCTCCTCTGTGTTTCTGGGCAATTTTCAGAGTTTCATTGGCCATTCATTTTGGCCGTTTTTGCTTTTTCACCGTTTGTAGCGGCTTCTTGCTTTCTTCAAGCACAACTTTCTTGATGTCATCCCATAACTCTTCTGGTACTCTATCGCTTGTATTCAAAGCAGCAAATCAATTTTGCAGGCAGTCTTTAAATTCTGGTAGTCAGGGCCGGCCCGTCCATTGAGCGAGAATGTTTTTTGCACAGGGCCCCGCGTTTCAGGGGGCCCCGCGCAAAAAACATTCTGATTTAAAAGTAAAATTTAAAAGAAAAAAAAGAAAAGCTGTCAGCTGTCTGCTGCCGGGACCGCTGCGGCAGAATCGAGTGTGCCGTGGGGCCCCCCCTGCACGGCAGAGCCTGCCCTACCCTGTATCAGCTCCCTCTTTCAGCTGCAGTCACACACGAGTTTCTCCCTCGCTGCTCTGTTAAGCCCCCGTGGGCTTAACAGAGCCACGAAAGGGAAACTAGTCCCTTCGCGCTCTGAAAGCCGGCGCGTGTGACTGCAGCTGAAAGAGGGAGCTGATACAGGGGAGGGCAGGCTCTGCCGTGCAGGGGGGGGCCCCGCGGCACACTCGATTCTGCTGCGGCAGTCCCGGCAGCGGCAGCAGACAGCTGACAGCTTTTCTTTTTTTTATTTTAAATTTTCCCTGGGCTGGGCTGGGCTGGGGTTTAGGAGTGGTGATGGGCTATGGGGGAGCTAAGCCTGGATATGGGCTGATGGGATTAGGACTGGAAGTGGGCTGATGGGGGGTTAGGACTGGTAATGGGCTATGGGGGGCTTAAACTGAAAATTGGGTGATGGGGGTTAGGACTAGAAATGGGCTGATGGGATTAGGACTGGGAGTGGGCTGATGGGGAGGTTAGGACTGGTAATGGGCTATGGGGGGCTAGGACTGGTAATGGGTGGGTGGGAGGGGTTGCTAGGACTGGTAATGGGTGGAAGGGAAGGCTTGAACTGCAAATAGCTGATGGGGAGGGGGGCTTGGAATGGAAGCAATACAATCCAATATTTCTGACAACATAGACACACTATTAATAAATATTGGCTTCATGAAACTTTGCTTGGTATATAGGCCCCCAAACCAAAAACCAGACTGCATTGACTCTCTCATTGAACTCCTCAGCTCCTCAACTGAACAACACCCCATAATGATGCTAGGAGATTTCAACCTTCCCTCGCTACCAACATCGGAATCTAAACTATTCTTTGATACTATCTCCGACATAGAATATCATCAAATAATAAACACATCTACACACATCAAAGGTGGAATTCTTGATCTTGTCCTTCTCCCTAACTCACTCTTCAAACTAATCAACCCAAATTCAGTTGAATGCACTCAAATACCCTGGTCAGATCACCACATTATTAAACTAAACCTTACATATCCATCCACTAATACTAACAACTACATCAGAAATGTCCCAACCACAAGATTTAAAAAGTTTAACAATGATGAATTTATTGACTTAACAATCCCCCACCTCGTCACAACAGAGACGAATTTAGATAACACTGTCAAAAACTGGCATGACACCATCTACAATGCCGCCAAAACTAATCAAATACACAAAAAGAGTAACCACTCTAACACCAATGCCAAACCATGGTTCAATACTACACTAAATCAGATGAAAAGGAACCTTAGAAAACTAGAACATAACTGGCGTAAATCCAAATTGACGATACACAAAGAAATATACAATAATCTACTCACTAAATACAAAGAAACCTTGGATAGCACAAAAAAAGAATATTATGCCAAAATACTCTCAAAATCATATAACAGACCAAGAGAGTTATTCTCCATTGTCAGAAATCTAACCAACCCCCAAACTTCTGACAGCGAAATCACAGACATCTCAGTTCAAACTTTAGCCCAACATTATCAAAACAAAGCAAAATTGCCATCAATACCTATAAACACTATCTTCTTGTCACACCAACATACAAACGAATGGTTAGAGTTCCATCCTATAACTAAAGAGACACTAAAAAACATCATCTCTGGCCTCAACACCACAACGTCTTATCTAGATCCATGTCCAGTAACTTGGATAAAAAACACACTACCAATCTTATTGCCCTACATTCTCTCAATAGTAAACCTCTCACTTACCCAAGGCTACCTCCCACCATCTCTTAAACACGCACAAATCCGGCCAATCCTCAAAAACAGCAAACTGGATAAAACATCCCCAACGTCATATAGACCCATATCAAGCATACCTTTTTTGGCCAAAATAATTGAAAAAGTAGTTCAATTACAAACACAAGATTTTCTTGACTCATCCTATCCTCTTGATGAGCAACAATATGGCTTTCGGCCCTGCCATGGAGTGGAAACACTCCTCACAGTTTTAATAGATGCACTCCTAAGAGAGATTGACAATCCTAAACAGGCATTTATCCTACTGTTCATCGACATATCAGCTGCGTTCGATAGCGTACACCACACAATAATGCTCAATAACTTAAAACAAATAGGATTAAACTCTACAGTACACAAATGGTTCTCATCCTATCTAACTGATAGAACACAAAATGTAAGAATTGGAAATCAAAACTCCACCACCTACAAGCAAGAAATTGGATTACCTCAAGGCTCAGCGCTGTCAGCTCTACTTTTCAATATTTACATAAAACCAGTCTGCAACATATTCAAAAGCTTTGGAGTAAAATATCATCTCTACGCAGATGATATTATGCTCTATATTCCATTCACAATTCCCAACCTACCGCTTCAACTCTTATCGGATTGCTATAATGAAGTCACAACTTGGCTAAAAACACAAAACCTCCACATCAATCACGCTAAAACCGAAGTTCTAATCGTAACCAAGAACAGAACCTATATCCCTCCATCACACATAAGACTCCAAAACCAAGAAATCAAAATAAAAAAGGAAATAAGATATCTAGGTGTCATGCTAGATACACACCTTACGATGGAAACTCACATCAGCAATACCATAAAGAAAATCTATTTCAAACTTAAAACTCTTAAACAACTCCGTCCACTAGTTTTCACACAGGACTTTATCAACATAATACAAGCTACAATAACCCCACACTTTGACTTTGCCAATCTAATCCTAATAGGCTTAACAAAACAAAGTATAAAACGATTGCAATTCGCACAAAATGCTGCAGCTAGAATCACATTGAAAATCAATTCCCTTCAACACATATCACCAATACTAGCCTCCCTTCATTGGTTACCAATTCAAAGTAGAATAATCTACAAAACAATAATAACAACATTCAAAGCCTTATATGCTTTGGCCCCACCCATGTTATGTAACTTAATACACAAAGAACCAGCTAAGCCTACACACAGAAAAGGACAACTATGCAGATTAAAAATCCCGAAAGATTTCACAAAAGCCCACAAATCAACAAACAATAAAGCATTTTCGCACATAGCCCCTACTATCTGGAATTCCCTTCCAGAGGAGCTACGAAAGCTAACAGAGATCACAGAACTACGCAAGAAACTGAAAACCTATCTGTTCACCAAACATTATAACATAAATAACTCAATATCTACAATAGACAAAGGTTAAATAGACAATTCGGTTGCTCTATGCAATAAACCTTTAACCTATACAGATAGCACTCTCCAATGATGATCTTCTGACCTCCCCCATGTAATCCATGTATATATATTCATATATAACTTGTATATAGTTTCCACACTGTTCGGTATTATACCACATTGTTTGTTCTATACTTTATATGATGTTCCTTGTAAATAAGTTCTGTATTATTGCAATGTTCCATGTAAAACAAACTTGATTTGTTAATTATTGTTAACTGTAAACCGCAACTGAACTCTTGGAAGATGCGGTATATAAATGTGAAATAAATAAATAAATAAAAATAAAATGGGCTGAGTGGAAGGGGGCTTGAAATGGAAATGGGCTGAGTGGAAGGGGGGCTTGGAATGGGCTCTTAGGGGAGGGAGCTAAGACAGGAAATGGGCTGATGGGCTAGGATAGGACTGGGAATTGGGTGTTGGGGGGAGCTAAGATTGGAAATGGGCTGTGGTGGGGGCTTGGATTCAAATGGACTCATGGAGGGGCTAGAACTGGAAGTAGGCTTATGGGGGGCTTGGATTGGAAATGGGCTGAGTGGAGGGGAGCTAGGATTTGACATGGGCTGATGGTGGGGCTAGGAAAGGACTAGAAATGGGCTGATGAGGGGACTCGGATAGGACTGGAAATGGACGGGGGAGCTAGGACTGGAAATGGGCTGATGGGGGGCCAGGACTGGAAATGGGCTGATGCGGGGACTAGAAGGGAGCGGATACTGGGTGGGGCTGGAACTAGAAGGGAGCTGATGTTGGGGGAGATTAGAAGGGGATGGGGCTGGGAGAGTGAAATGGAGAGGGGAAAAATATTTTGTGTGAGAGTGAAGAAAAATCTACAATTGGCCGGGTTTTGGAGACTAAGTAGGGATTGACGGGTAAAATTTGAGTGGATGAAATAGGAATGAGGAAAGAGCAAAAGGAGAAAGATTAGTATGTTAAAGCAGATGTAGAGAGAGAATGGAAAAAAACTAGAAGAGAGAAGAAAGGAAAATGGACAGCAGACGATGGAGAGTTAGCAGAAGACACAAATAAACCAGAAGAAAGTGGCTGGAACAATTGCAACTGAAAAAAAATGCACAAAAGGTACAAAGATATCTCTTTATTTTGAATTTATTAACTGGAATATGTGAGCTCTGGGAAATGTGCATCATTAACGTCTGTGCTTTGTTTAGTACAAGAGGAAATTAATTTATAGTTTTATTTCTACATTGTTGTAAATTCCAAGTTTGGCTTTTAGGGTTCCCAGTTTAATTATTGTCTTCCTGTTTTTAAATTGTGATTCCTTGTTTGGTGATGGTCTGTGTTCTGCATGTGTAACTGAGTTGAGGTATTCTGTTTATGTAATTCCTATTTGACATTGCCACTTGTTCTCTTTCCTCAGTAGGTCATGTATTGTTATTCTCTGAAATGTATTGGTTTAATATTTGCAGTGTTGCCTTTTGATAGGTAGGGTCTGGTGCTTTGTGAGTCCTGGTAGTGCTGTTAGGATACGGTGGGTTTGCTATGGGTTCTAAATGGGCAGTGTTTGTAGTAGTTCCTAATGTGTCTGGCGGTTGGCACTGGATTATAGTAATGTAGAAATCTTTTAGTCTTTCTTTATCCATACACTCATGAAGAGGCATGTTTACTAAAAGTTAGTGTATGGTAACATTATGCAAATATTTATGCAAATGAGGCCCCTTATGCAAATGAGGCCCCGCACCGAGTCTCCGCACATGGCCCCGCACCCCCCTTGGGCCACCCCTGCCCACACCCACATACATCCTGTCATCTCAGCCAACAGTCACCAAATGACTTTCTTCCAGCAGCATCACTAACATTCCAATCACCTGGAAAAGTGTCCCTACACTAAACTAGGTCATAAAATAGTTCTTGAGACACCATACTCTAATACTCCATTCTCCTACATTCTTAATAAAATCCATATACATTAGAACATTTTTCAGCCTGTTACTGTAACCTTACAGCCTGAGAAAAATGTTCTTTCACAAACAGCCTCTCTCTCTCTCAGTTAAGCTACATGGCTACAATGTAATAAACAGATATCCTTCCCCCTGCCCTTAAATCAGGCACTTTATATTACCAAAACCTTCAACTTTAACCTTTAAATAACACTTATAATAGTATAATTTAACATCATTTACCATTATTTCTCCTTAGCACATCTTTGATGAGCTTGCAGCCTTTCAGAAGTGCAGCCCCCTTACACTTTTAAAGCACTACCCATTGCAGCTACAATGTAATTTCATCCTCTTAAAATTCATTTCTCAGGGCTCATTAGTACTCCTCACTCCTCCAAACACCCCCCCCCCCCACTGCCTTGGGGAACAATTTCCCCCTTCTCCTGCAATCGCGGCCAAAAAGCCTGTTTTTCTCGTAAAATAAAACCTACTTTTTCTGACCCCCCCCCCAACTGACTTCCGGAGAGGTAAATGCAATTTTTTAAAATTATTATACACCTGATTACAATATGATAAAAATTCCTGCACTCTCTCTGGATAGAACACCTGACCTTACTAAAATCCAAACCTATTTACTATAACTTCACGAAGAACCCTAGCTAATGACTGGGAAAAAGATATGTTTTGAATTGTTTATGGAACATCAAACAATTTGTGGACAGATATTTAAACTATAGAAGGGGAGTGGTGGATGGAAGAAAAGTTCAGGATATCACCTCCAGAAAAAGCATTACAATAATGTTAAAAATAGAAAGAGGCATGTCATAGCATGGTGTGCGGTGGGAAGGAGTTTCTTTAAAACACAGAGCAGGGAAAACAAAATCAGCTTTTATTCTGTCTCAGCTTGTTAAACTTTCACAAAATGGGTTCTCCCGGCCTCTCCACCATCCCCAGTTGAAGTTCCTATCTCAGAACTCTTCTGCACGGTTTGCCTTGGAAGGACTTCTGGCTCCATGGGCCTCTCTCCCTCCTGCAGACTGCTGGGTTCTTAACCCCTCCCT
Organism: Ichthyophis bannanicus; assembly: GCA_033557465.1. Lineage (NCBI taxonomy): Eukaryota > Metazoa > Chordata > Amphibia > Gymnophiona > Ichthyophiidae > Ichthyophis > Ichthyophis bannanicus. Next base: position 13,440,642 of record CM066046.1, on the reverse strand, counting down.
GTGAGCCACGATGTCCCAACCCTGAACTCTGGGCTGCAGACTCTCTTAAAGGGGACTGCTGATAATCCCTTTGGAGAGGAACCGGTAACATTCTATATACCCCATCAATAATAAAGAGGAAAAGGAGTAAGGAATAAAAACGATACACAATACAAATGAGCTATCCCAAAATTGCTGGAAAGTTATCAGTACAAATGCTCACAGTCTAAGTAATAAAGCCTAATGGTAGAAATGGAGTTGGACAGTGTAGCTATTACAGAAACAGGGTTCAAGCGAAAATGCTAAACAAATACTTCTGTTCTGTATTCAACCAATGTTGGAGAAGGACCACATATGATTGACAAATATACAAATAGGAATGGAATAGATACCACACCATTCACAGAAGATGATGTACTGAACAGCTTGAAAAATTGAAAGTGAACAAGGCCATGGGACCAGCAGAATCCATCCCACAATATTGAAAGAGCTCAGAGATGTTCTGGTAGGACCTTTAAAGGATGTTTTTAATAGATCCTTGAAAATGGGAGAGGTTCCGCCGGACTGGAAAAGGGCTGATGTGGTACCTCTTCACAAAAGTGGCAATAGGGAAGAGGTGACAAAGTACAGGCCAGTAAGCCTTACCTCAGTGGTGGGAAAAATAACACAGGTCTGCAAAAAAATTTTTTTGAGAGCTGTTTTGGTTATTCCACGTAATCTTTGTTTTTTGGTGCGCTGAATCCGAAAATGACCTCCATTTTGTCATAGGACATCACGTTTCCTGACAATTTAGGTAACTATGTTAAATAAGGCAATACCTCAAAATAAATGGAAATAGACTTAAAAAAGTAAAGTTTTATTACAATATTTTCATGAAAATCCTTTTTTGAACTGAAATGAGCTCACCCACACACACTAAACTCGATTCCTCTTCCTTGTGAGGCTCCTCTTGGTGCATTTATGCTTGTGAGTAGCATCTTGAATGTCTCTCTGAAGCATCCAACAGTAGTCTGCCATCATTGTAATGCTCTATTTTCCCTGGTATCTCCTTTCCATCTCTTTAATGTCTTGGTGGAATCGTTCACCTTGTTCCTCACTCACAGCTCCCAAATTTTCAGGAAAGTAGTCAAGGTGGGACTGGAGGAAATGCACTTTCAAACTCATCAGGCAACCTAAAGCTTGAAATGCTTTCAGCATTCGTCCGACGATCTTTTTGTAGTGAGGATCATTGTTATTGCCTAAAATGTTCTGTACGACTTCTTTAAATGCAATCCACCCTTCTTTTAGAGGATCCGTCATGGTATTGACAAACTCTTGATCAACTATAAGCCTTCTAATGTCTGGTCCGACGAACACACCTTCCTTCAATTTTGTCTCCGACAGGCCTGGAAACTTGGTGACCAAGTATTTGAAACATTCTCCATCTCTTGGAAGTGATTTTAAGAATTGCTTCATCAATCCCAATTTTATGTGGAGAGGTGGTAGAAGAACTTTATGGGAAGGTACCAAAGTTTCTCGGAGGACATTTTTTTCACCGACTGTTAGCACCCTCGGCTACCAACTCTTCTTGGTCCAGTGATTTTGTCGGTCTTGACTGTCCCATAGACACAGAAAACAAGGCTATTTGGTATACCCAGCTTGTTGCCCGAGCAGCATGCACAAGACCTTCAAGTCCCCACACACTTGCCAACCATGGTCTTCATATTTAAGTTTACGAAGAACCAATTCCAAGTTCTCGTAGGTTTCCTTCAAGTGTACAGAATGACCTACAGGTATGGAAGCGTAAAAACCGTTGTGGAGTAACACTGCTTTGAGACTTCTTTTTGAAGAATCTATAAAAAGACGCCATTGCTCTGAATCATATTGGATTTTAAATTGACCCATCAGACCTTCGACATCGATCCAATAAATCAACTTGTCTTTTTGGGCGAAGTAAGGAACGAACTCCTTTTCACAATGTCTGAACCATGAAGATGACACTCCTGGCAACAATAAATTGCTGCTTTTCAGCCTTGATCCGACTAACTCAGCAGCATCTTTGGGAAGATTCAAGTCTCTTACCAAATCATTCATCTCCTCCTGAGAAAACAGTTTTGGTCTTGTATCATCTTCAAAGTCAGAACTTGATTCGTCATCTGGTTCAGGTATGACTTTACCTTCATCGGAGCTAGGTATCTCTTCCAAGGTAGCAGGGGGCTTGGGTACTGGTATATCTGTGCCATGGGGGATGGGACAAATTGCCAAGTGAAGATTGGGGTATGAAATGGAATGCTTCCATTTGGAATTAAACCCTTTCACATCGCATAAACAAAAGTAACAGTCGTCACTATGGTTCTTTTGCTCTCACCATACCATAGGAATCCCATAACGGAAAGATTTTTTCTTACCCTTGAACCAGTTTCGGAGGTCCTCAACACACCGTTTGCACACTTTATGAGCGCCCAGACTTTATCTTGATCTCCAATTTTTAGTCCAAAGTATGCAAAGTATACTTTTTTCACAAAGTCTGTAATATTCTGCTGTTGCTTCAACACTTTATATTCACCACAGATGAAACAGAAACTGTCTGGCGAATTAATACACTTTCACAGAGCCATAACATAACGGTTGAAGAATGACAAGTTAACACAAATTGCGATGAAAAAGTGTGAACAGCATGGAACCAAGAACCTGATGATGATTTGTGCACAAGTGTGGCATGCAGGAGAGAGCAGCTCTGTGTCTGTACACGAGATGTCACAGTGCTGGCCACGCCCCCCTGCACTGACCAGAGCTGCTGCTATCTGCCCTGTGTCTCCCTCCCACTGGATTCTTCAGGAAAGATTAACCCCTTCTACCATTAGAAGCAAGGACTTAATCTCCAGGAACAAGCAGGAATAAGTCCTCACATATGGGTACGTCGGAACCGACGGAGCCTGCGCGGGAAAGCTCCCCAGCTTCCCAGAAAGGAAGCTTTTGGGGCCTCCCACTGCACATGCGCGCTGCCTTCCCGCCTTCCTGACCAGCTCTCCTCAGTTTCTCTTTTTCCGCGGAGCCAGCAGGTCGTGTTCCTGTCACCGCTGAAGAAATTATTGTTTGTTTCTTTAGACCGCGTACCTGCCTTCCCCATACCGAAACCGGTACCGCCGGTCTCTCTTTCTTTTCTTTAAAAAAAAAAAACAACAACTTTATCTTGCACAACTTGGTGACTTCGGTTAGGCCTCAGGCCTACACAAATTCTCCTCATGGAGAAACCAGCCCCTGGTTTTAAGAAGTGTACCAAGTGTAGTGCTGTTATTTCTGTCACAGACACCCATGAATGGTGTCTTAAATGTTTGGGACCTGACCACTCCATTCCGGACTGCCCATCCTGCTCCCAGATGTCTAAACGTGGTTTGCAGAACCGGGCCAACAAATTCCATGTGCTGTTTGCTTCAGATAATCCAGCATCACAGTCATCCAGGTCTTCCTCTCCGGATGGATCTCAGGTAACCAAACCTTCTTCGGGCAGGTCCTCAAAGAGCAAATCTCCTTCAAAGCATCGAGAGGCTCTCAATTTTGAATCTGAGGGCCATGCCCCAGCCAAACAACCCCGGCGGGGAGCTCTGGCTTCCAAAGCACCATCTATGGGGTTACAGGTTGACATCGATGGCACGGCCTCGACCGATCACCTGTTAGACTGCTCTGGGGTACCGGCCCATGCCGGAACCGACATCCAGGCAGCAGTGGCGTCTATGGGCAATACTGTCCAGACCATGCAGCAGGCCGTTCTGGCTTTCATTAACGCTGCAACGCCCTCGGTACCACATCTAGCGGTTCCGGGTCCGGTTCCGGTACTGTCTTCCATACCGGAACCGAGACCATCGTCTTCCAAACGCAGATCGGTTCCGCATGCCGGATCCGGGTTTTCACCCGATACCGATCCCATACCCGGTACGCCCGATGTCGATACCGATCGGTATGCGTATCGTGCGTTGGAAGCAAATAGAGGATACTCTGATTCTTCTGAGGATTTTGACTCCTCTGATGACTCTGATGAGCTGTCTCTGGTTCTTCCTGAAGAGCCTTCTTCCCCAAAGAGGAGAATGTCTCCACCAGAGGATTTGTCCTTTCAAGACTTCATTATAGAAGTAGCTAAAGGACTTTCTATTACCACATCCTCTGAAAAAGAACCTAGATCAAAGAAATTGGATATTTTAGGATACCCTAAGGTTCCTAAAGAGGCAGTCACCCTGCCTATCCATGAAATCCTTCAAGAACACTTGATGGATTTATGGGAGGCTCCTCTAACGTTGTCTCCTCATTCCCGTAGGTTGGACACCATGTACCGGGTCCCTCCTTCTCCTGGTTTTCAAAAAACTCAGCTGCCTCACCATTCCATTGTGGTGAAGTCTGCGCTGAAAAAGATTAAGAGTACCAAAAGGCACTCTTCTACCCCTCCAGGACGGGAATGTAAGACCCTAGACTCTTTTGGTAGGAAAATCTTCCAGGCTAGTATGCTTATAGCCAGGATTAATTCATACAGTCTGTATATGGGCATGTTTCTAAGGGAACTTGCCCTAAAGGTACGGCATTTTGCCTCCTTTATCCCTGAGGATAGAAAGGAGGAGTTCATTTCTCTGGTGAAACAGCTTCTAGATGTTTCTAAGTTCTCCAAAAGAGCAGCATTTGATTCCTTTGAGGGTGCCGGTAGAGCTTCGGGCATTGCTATTGCAGCCCGACGACTTGCTTGGCTCCAGGCCTCTGACCTAGAACCCTGGGTCCTGGATGGCTTACGGAATCTGCCCTGTACAGGTGAGAACTTATTTGGTAAAGACTGGCAAATTAAAGCCACTCAAATGGACGCAGAAAATGCCACCTTAGATAGACTTTCTAAGTCTACCTCTACTCCTGCCAAGAAAAAGTCTTTCAAGAGGCCTTACTACAAGAAGGCCAGATTTTCCACAAATACTGGCCAACAATCTTCTCAGCCTCGCTTTGCTGCTAAACGTCAGCCTCGCTTTGCTGCTAAACGTCAGCCTCGCTTTGCTGCTAAACAGGCAAGGTCAAAGCCTGCAGTGTCTGCCACTCCTCAGCAGGCTCAACCCCCTCAGGGGTTTTGACTTGCCCCTAGAGAACTTAACCTTTCTGGCTCTAGAACAACCAGAGCCCTTCACCATTCCCGGAAGGTTAGCTCACTTTGCTCCCAGATGGGAGCAAATTGCATCAGAGCAATGGACCCTCTCTATCATCAGAGAGGGCTACAAACTTCATTTTTCCAACCTTCCTCCATATACCATGGTGAGGCACTTCAATTCTCCCCCATCTCTCCTGGGCCTGTTGGATCAGGAAGTCTCTTCTCTCCTTGCCCAAGGGGCAATAGAAGAGGTTCCTCTTCTTCAACAAGGGACAGGATTCTACTCCCCTTATTTTCTCATAACAAAGAAGACAGGGGGATTCAGACCTATCCTAGATCTGAGAGAATTGAACAAATTTCTGTACAAGGAGAAATTCAAAATGCTTTCTCTAGGCATTCTCCTTCCATACCTTCAGAGTCAGGATTGGCTTTGTTCTCTAGATCTCAAGGATGCGTATACACACATACTCATCCACCCATCCCACAGAAAATATCTAAGATTTCTGTTTCAGGGAAAACATTTCCAGTACAGAGTACTTCCCTTCGGTCTAGCCTCTGCTCCAAGAGTGTTCACCAAATGCATGGCAGTTGTTGCCGCATTTCTAAGAGGTCTGGGAATTTTTGTATTCCCATATCTGGACGACTGGCTCATCCGAGCTCCATCTCAGTCAGAGGCCCAGATTTCCTTGGACCGCACAAGGCACATTCTGCAGTATCTGGGACTGGTGATAAACCTTCCCAAGTCTCAACTTATCCCCACTCAGTCTCTGGAATTCATAGGGGCCCAGTTGAACACCACCACTGCAAGGGCCTACCTACCTCAAGTCCGGGGCCAGCGTCTGGTGTGCTTGGCCTCCCAAGCTCAGTCCAGCAGTCACTTGACAGCCAGAGAAATGCTGTGACTTCTGGGCCACATGGCCTCCACGGTACACGTGGTGCCCTACGCTCGTCTTCATATGAGAGCACCTCAATGGACCTTGGCCACCCAGTGGACTCAGGCATCAGGAGCGCTCTCCGACCAAATACTCACCTCAAAGCGTCTGTTTTGGTCCCTCCAATGGTGGATGTCCACCAAGAATCTGTTGTTGGGGGCCCCCTTCCAACCTTTGTTGCCCCAAGCAACCCTCACGCCTCCCAAACAGGGTGGGGAGCCCATCTACAATCCCTCTCCACTCAGGGTACTTGGTCTCCACAGGAGACCACCCTTCACATCAACCTCCTGGAACTGCGAGCAATCTTCTTTGCCCTCAAAGTCTTCCGTATCCTCCTTGTCAACCTGACCGTCCTAGTTCAGACAGACAATCAGGTGGCCATGTTCTACGTAAACAAACAAGGAGGGACAGGCTCTCTGTCGCTTTGCAACGAAGCTCTCAGATTATGAGCCTTCGCCAGAGAGCATCAAATTCATCTTCTGGCAGTATATCTTCCAGGGGTTCAAAACTCTCGGGCAGACAGACTCAGTCGAGTTCTGCTTCCACACGACTGGTCCCTACATATGGACCAGATAGGCAGAATCTTTCAGGAATGGGGAACCCCGGACATAGACCTCTTTGCAAGTCCGTGGAATGCCAAACTTCCCCGGTTCTGTTCCAGGACTCCGTGTCAGGGAGCTCAGGCCAACGACACCTTTCTCCTGCATTGGGGTCAGGAATTCCTATATGCCTTTCCACCCATTCCTTTGATTCCCAAGACTCTGTTCAAACTCCAGAGGGATCACGGATCGATGATCCTCATAGCTCCACGCTGGCCACGCCAAGTGTGGTTCCCTCTTCTTCTGCATCTCTCCCAGGGACCCTCCCTGGACCTGGGAGCTGCACCAGACCTTCTGTCTCAGGAGGAGGGGACTTTGTGGCACCCAAACCCCAAGTCCCTACACCTCAGAGCTTGGTTACTGAAGGCCTAAGCCTTCATGACTTCAATCTTTCTCAACCAGTGAAAGATATCCTTCATGCCTCTAGGAAACCCTCCACGAGGCGTTCCTATGCTTTCAAATGGAAACATTTTTCCATTTGGTGTGCTCAACAGGGTCTTGACCCTCTAGCACTTCCTTTGAATTCTCTACTAGACTATCTCCTGCATCTTTCCAATGCAGGCCTTAAGACGAATTCAGTAAGAGTCCATTTGAGTGCTATTGCAGCATCCTTAAAACCTATAAATGGACAACCTGTCTCCTCTCATCCGCTTATTGCTAGGTTCATGAGAGGCCTGACTCTAACTAAACCTCCCATCCAGCCTTCTCCGGTAGCATGGGATTTGAACCTAGTTCTAGGTCAGCTTATGAAGCCACCTTTTGAACCGTTGGTTTCTACCTCCTTGAAATTTCTTTCCTGGAAGGTCATTTTCCTTATTGCAGTCACTTCGGCTCGCCGCATCAGTGAACTACATGCCTTAGTGGCTCATCCACCTTATACCAGGTTTCATCATGATAAGGTGGTCCTTAGGACGAATCCCCACTTTATGCCCAAAGTGGTCTCGCCTTTTCATCTTAATCAAGAGGTATATCTACCTGTCTTTTTTCCGGCTCCTCATGCATCCAGTGCAGAGAGGAACCTTCATACTTTAGATTGTAAAAGAGCTCTTGCCTTTTACCTCAACAGGACTCAGCCACATCGAAAGTCTTCCCAACTTTTTGTGGCTTTTGATCCTTCTCATTAGGGACTTCCAGTCTCCAAACGTACACTTTCCAATTGGATTGCTCAGTGTATTTCCTTTGCTTACCAGAGTAAAAACATTTCTCTGGAAGGCCATGTCACAGCTCACAATGTGAGAGCCATGGCCACTTCTATGGCTCATCTTCACTCTGTATCCATAGATCAGATCTGTCGAGCCGCCTCCTGGGCCTCGGTTCATACCTTCACAGCCCATTACTGTTTGGACAAGGACTCCCGCCGGGATGCCTTGTTTGGTCAGGCTGTCCTCAAACACCTGTTCCATACTTGAACAACTCCTGCCCACCTTCCCAGGATGGATGCCTGAGATCCATACGAAGATGGCGAACCCTTGGAAGGGGATCTCCCAGGCATCTTAGCTAGGGAGTCCCCATATGTGAGGACTTATTCCTGCTTGTTCCTGGAGATAGCACAGTTACTTACCTGTAACAGGTGATCTCTGGGAACAGCAGGAATTAGTCCTCACAACCCACCCACCTCCCCTAGGAGTTGTATCTTCTATCTATCTTCCTTCCTCTCTCTATTGTCTCAGCTATAAACTCGAACTGAGGAGAGCTGGTCAGGAAGGCGGGAAGGCAGCGCGCATGTGCAGTGGGAGGCCCCAAAAGCTTCCTTTCTGGGAAGCTGGGGAGCTTTCCCGTGCAGGCTCCGTCGGTTCCGACGTACCCATATGTGAGGACTAATTCCTGCTGTTCCCAGAAATCACCTGTTACAGGTAAGTAACTGTGCTAAACTTGCTTAGCTTATGTATATATTGCTGACCATCAGATTTACAGTGCTACATTTTTTTTTACATAACTCGGACAACCCCTTTAAGGTTTTTTTGGCATTTTATATCTTAAATGCACTTATGTGAATTAATTAATAGTAATTTGAATTAATTAATAGTAATTTGAAAAAATTTGATAAATTTGAAGACAATTTTGCATGTTGTGGCAAATCATGACGTCTAGGAATTTTTTCAATATTTTATTTGTTTTCAGCACACCAAAATACATGGAAATTAGATGAAAATAATCAAACAGCTTTTTAGTCGCAGACCTGTGTAATGGAGGTGCTCCTGATAGAGGGAATAGTGGAGCTTCTAGAAACCAACAGGTTGCATGATTCAAGGCAACATGGTTTTATCAAAGGATTAAGGGCCTGCGATGGATGTGATCTACCTAGATTTCGGCAAAGCCTTTGATACTGTTCCTCATAGAAGGCTTATCAATAAACTGAGAGGCCTGGGGATGGGTCCCAAGGTGGTGAACTAGATCAGAAATTGGTTAACAGACAGAATGTGATGGTAAACAGAAATCACTTGGCAGAAAGGAAGATGAGTAGTGGTGTGCCCTAGGGATTGGTCCTGGGATTGGTATTGTTCAATGCATTTGTGAGTGATACTGCTAAAGGATTGAAGGGAAAAGTCTGCCTTTTTGTAGATGACTCGAAAATTTGCAACAGAGTGGACACTTCTGAAGGAGAAGACAACATGAGAAAAGATCTACAAAAGCTGGAAGAATAGTCTAATGCTTGGCAGTTAAAATTTAACGTGAAGAAGTGCAGAGTCAAGCACTTGGGATGCAGAAATCCAAGGGAACTGTATGTGATAGAGGGCAAGAGGTTGGTGTGCACGGACCAGGAGAAGGACCTCGGAGTGATTGTTTCTGAGGATCTCAAAGCGCGAAACAGAGTGACAAGGCAGTGGCCAAAGTCAGAAGGATGCTGGGTTGCCTACAGAGAGAAATAACCAGCAGAAAGGAGGAGGTATTAATGCCCCTGTACAAGTTATTGGCGAGGCCTTATTTGGAGTATTGTGTTTAGTTTTGGAGACCATTTCTTACAAAGGATATAAATAGACTTGAAATGGTTTAGAGAAAGGTGACCAAAATGATTTGGAGCCTGTGCCAGAAGACGTATGAGAAGAAGCTTGAAGACCTAAATAAGTATACCCTAAAGGAGAGGAGGGACAGGGGAGATATGATACAGACCTTTAAATACTTACTGTAAAGGCTATTAATGAACAAATCTTTTTCAAAGAAAGGGAAGCTGTAAAACTAGACGGCATAACATGAAGCTGCAGGGGGGTAAACTGAAAGGCAATGTCATGAAATACTTTTTCATTGAAAGGATGATGGATGCTTGGAATGCCCTCCCGGTGGAGGTGGTGGGGGCAAATACAGTGACAGAATTCAAAATGGCAATGGACAGACAATGTGGATCCCTTTATAGCAAGAGGATAAAATCAAAATAAACGTAACTATTTCTTATACCTCAACAAATAGAGAGGGGTGACCTGCACAGAGCAGCAGGTACACCTACTCTAGCCACCTTACTGGGCAGAATAATGATCATACTGGTCTTTAACTGCTGTCACATACTATATTACTATGTTGGAATATTGCCAACCCTTGCTATAATCTATATGGGAGGGACAGAGAGGGCAGAAAAGGTGTGTGTGTGGGGAGGGAGGAGGGATTAGCTCTATACATCAAACAGTATTAAAGCAGCTGAAATGCAGGGATGTGGGACAAAGAAGAACAGTGGATTGCTGTGGAAAGAGGAGATGGCACTTCAGTTCACAGTGGTATTGTCTACAGACCTCCAGCTCAAATGAAAGAAATGGACAGAGACATGATCAGTGCTTTTCAAAGATAGTAATGAAGGGAGAGGTGATGATACTGGGTGACTTTAATCTACCGGATGTGGCTTGGAGTATCCCATTTGGAAATCTAGAAGTAAAAAGATATTGGATAGTGATAATAGGCTTTGCTCAGATAAAAAGGTGACAGAACCCACCAGGGAAGGGTCAACACTGGATCTAGTTCTCCACAATGGAAACATCAGGGCAGGCTATGTGCTGGTACAGTGCATAGCCTGCCCGCCACCCCCTAACCCTGGATATTCAATGCTGCAGTGATGGCATTGAATATCCAGCTTTAGCGCACAGAGCAAATAGCCGCGGAGCCCAAGCAGGTAGTGGTAATATTGCACCGCTACCTGGTTAGCGATCCATGGCTAAAAGTAGGGGAGCCAAAAGTGGCTTAGTTTTAACTGTGGATTGCTAACTGGGTAGTGGTAGTGCAATATCACTGCTACCAAGTTAGTGGCAGTCTCCACCTCCACTCCGCCCGGAACGCCCACAACACACCCCAATGCTAATCACATAACATTGGGGCACGTAGGGGAATTAGAGGGGGATATTCAATGGCACTAATATCTGGATCCTGATCTGCTCAATCTCCTATATGTTTTCTTACCATTCTCCTAGATATATCCTTGTCCTCACCTGTTGTGTTGTCTATCTTGACTAGATTGTAAGCTCTGATGAGCAGAGACCATCTTTTACATGTGTCTGTACAGCGCTGCGTACGCCTTGAAGCGCTATACAATTGATATGTAGTAGTAGTAATGGGCTGGTACCCATTTGATCAGCAGTGATCACCATACCTTGTGGTCTGATATAAAAGCCAAGGCTGAGTCTAGTCAGAGCAGACTCAAATCCTAGATGCCAAAAATGATTAGGAAAATGTGAAAGTACCTTAAGGGGGAGCTGGCAGGGTGGGAGGAGATAAGAGAAGAGGAAAGACAGTAGCCTAAACTGAGAGAGGCCATAAAAAAGAGCAGCAATGGATCCTTATGTAAGGAAAGTAAATAAAAACATAAAGGAAAGTGAAACCATTGTGCTGCTCCAAAAATAACTGAAAAAATCAAGGCAAAAAAGGCAACATTCATAGAATACAGAAGATCACAAAAAGAGTAACGCAGAAAAGAATCTCAAATAAAGCTGAAATAGATAAAGAGAGAAATCAGGATGGCTAAAGCAAGTCATGTTACAAGTCCCCACGTTATATTGTAAATCCAGTGCAGACCTTCTGCCCTGGACAGTTGTGTTTGATTTAAACCGCACTGATGCAGAAAAGCGCGGTATATAAGAAAGTTAAATAAATAAATAAATAAAAAGCACATGCAGAAATAAAAATGGCCAAAGATGTGATGCATGGTGGCACTGGCAAGGCTTCCTTCAGGCATTTTGGAGAGAGAACAAAGGCCAGAGGTGGATTTGCAAGACTCAGAGATGCTTAGAATCAATAATTGAATAGTGAAAAGGAAAAAGTGAAAATACTAAACAAATGCTTGTGTTCTGTGTTCACGATAAAGAAATCTTGGAGAAGGCTACACATGATGTCACTGACCCTGACATTACCATCAGCCCCCTACAACTAGCTAACCATTACAAACAATTCCACCCCATCCCAATCTTCCCCATCCCATCCTCTACACAAACACCACCATCCAACACATGGTCCACCTTGAACCCAATTAGCAAGAACAGCATTGAATCTATCATCTCCTCCCTCCACACAACCACCCCCCTCTCGATCCATGCCCAGTGAGCTGAATTAAAGCAACTACACAAGACATCAACCCGATACTCACAAGACTCACCCGAGCAGCCCTCCAACTCCAACTGCCTGAAACTAACCTCATACGCCCCACCCTAAAGAAACCTAACCCTGACCCACTGGATCCCGCATCCTACAGACCCATTGCCAGCCTCTCCTTCACAGCAAAAATCATTGAGAAGACAGTCCAGCAACAACTCCAGGACCACATCAACAACAACAATCACCTCCTCGACCCCCAGCAACATGGATTCCGCCCACTTCAAGCAGTAGAAACACTCAGTCTCCCTCATGAACACACTCATAAAAGGAATTCAAGACAAAAAATAAGGATACACATTAATCTTTCTAGACATTTCCGCTACATTTGACACAGTCTGCCTTAACATCCTCCTCCAGCGACTACATGGAATCAAAGACACTGTACTACAATAGTTCAAATCCTACTTGACCTATAGACACCAACATATAAAAATTGGATCCACCATATGCACTCCTTACCGACAAATTCAAGGAGTAGCAAAAAGATCTATACTATCTGCTCTCCTTTTCAACATCTACCTTCAGCCACTCTGCACCATCATCAAATCCCACAACGGCAACTACCACATCTATGCTGATGACATCATTCTCTACACACCATTCACCACAAGTCTACCAACATACACCCAACTCCTACAATGCTTCTCCGAAGTCTCCTAGTGGCTCAATGACAATATCCTTGCTGACAACTACAAAAAGATAGAGGCACTATTCATAACGAGAGACAGCACCTTCACACCCCCAACCCACCTCATGCTAAACAACAATATCCAAATAAATGTCCAACCCCAAATATTCTACCTAGGGATCATACTAGATCAAACTCTCTCCCTCAAAACCCAATTGGACAAAACCGCCAAAGAAATATACTACAAAGCCAGAACCCTCCAATGCCTACGCCCCCTCACTCACCTCAACTACTGAACTTGTGTCTCTTGGGGAAACTGCTAGGTACATATGACCTAGTTTGGCCACTGTTGGAAACAGAATACTGGGCTTGATGGACCTTGGTCTGACCCAGTATGGCATATGTTCTTATGTTCTAATGCCATCTACAAGGAACTACCATAATCTACTCTATTCCCCCTTCACACAGCCCTCCACACAACAGCATGCATTATACAAGGTGCTACAAAATACGATCATAAAACACCCATCCTAAAACAGCTTCACTGGTTAGCCCTGGACAGCTGCATCAAACACAAGACACTCTTCTGAACACACAAAGCCATACACTCTAACACTGTATCCCACCTTCCCACCCTGACCCAACAGTTCAAACCCACCAGACTTACAAGACAAACCACAAACAACACATTCATCATCCACATCTGAAAAAGAAAAGCAACAAACAAGCCTGCATCTGCTCATTTGAACTATATGCCCCCTCAACATGGAACACCCTACCGAACCAACTCAGATGCATCAACAACCTCTCCGCAAACACCTAAAAACACACCTCTTCATCGAGCACTATGGACCCTTCGCCTAACCCTCCCAAATAGACGATAACACCATGTAAATAAACTATCAACTGCTATGTATATAAGTTTATCACTGATCAGCCCTCCCATTTTGTACCCCCAATACACATTACTAAATTTCACCTGTTTAATGTACTTGCTGTAAGGCAAGGAGTAGGTTACAATAGTCAAGACAGGAGGTGATTAAGGAGTGGTTAGTATTATGTTCAGAAAGGAATGGGTGGATTTTGCTGATGTTATAGAGAAAGAAATGGCAGGTCTTAACTATCAGATGGCTGTGTGTGGAAAAGGAGAGAGAGGAGTCAAAGATGATCCCAAGGTTGAAAGCCAAGGAAACAGGGAGGAGTAGAGAATTATCCACAGAAACTGAGAAAGGAGGAAGGGGAAAGAAGATTTTAGGTGGAAAAATAAGAAGCTCTGTTTTGGCCATGTTCAATTTCAAGTGGCGGTGACACATCCAAGCAGCAATGTCAGAAAGGCAGGCAGAGATGCGGGTCTGGATTGCCGGTGAGATTTCAGGTGAAGAGAGGTAGATCTGGGAGTCATCAGCATAAAGATGGTACTAAAAGCCATGGGAAGAGTTGAGTGCACCAAGGGACTGGGTATAAAGAGAGAAAAGGAGAAAAGGAATGGACCCAAGACAGATCCTTGGGGTACACCAACTGAGAGCGGGATAGCAGCAGAGGAGGATCCACCAGAACAAACACTGAAAGATGGGAGAGATAAGAAGAGAGCCAGGATAGTACAGAGCCCTTAAAACCAAGCAAGGACAAGGTATCAAGGAGAAGGTTGTGGTCAACAGTGTCAAAAGCAGCAGAGAGATCAAGAAGGATGAGGACTGAGTAAAGGCCCTTGGATTTTGCCAGGAACAAATCACTAGAGACTTTGGCAAGAGCCATTTCAGTAGAATATAAAGGATGATAGCTTGTCAAATAGAGCTAAAAGAAGAGTCCCACTCCATGATACTGCCTGAATCCGTATTGCAATTCATCAAGGGGTGAGTTTATGTCAACATGGTCGTGAAGTTGGATCTATAAAATTTTTTCAATTACTTTCACCAAGAATGGGAGCCTAGAGATTGGCCTATATGATTTAGGACAAGCTTTATCCAAGGAGTTAAGTTTTAAAATAGGGAAGATCATTGCTTCTTTAGCGCTATTGACATGAAGCCTTGTGTCAAGGATAGGTTTACTATTTTCAGGATGATCGGGGATAGTTCATCTCAGAAACCTCTTAACCAATGGAATGGAATAGATGTTGTGGTATTAATTTTGGATATTATATTATTTAAGTGTTCAAGACTTACTTGATAGAATGTTTGCCATTTTATAGAGAAATTCACGTCGGAGTTTAGGAACAAGTTTGACCCAGTAGGAGGTAGTTTTAGCTTATGTTGATATTAGTTAGCTAGGGCTTATGGCTGAATGGTTTCTGTAAAGAAATATTTCTGCATATTACTCCTCAGTCTATCCCCTTTCATCTCATCTTATGTCCCCTTTTAGCAGAGCTTGTTTTCAATCGAAAGAGGTTCTCCTCCTGTGCATTTATGCCATGGAGATATTTAAAGGTATCTATCATATCTCCTCTTTCCCGCCTTTCCTCTAAAGTATACATATTAAGATCCTTAAGTCTATCCTCATTTGCTTTATAATGAAGACCACTAACCATTTTAGTAGCCACCCTCTGCACCAACTCCAACCTGTTTATATCCTTTGGAAGGTACAGTCTCCAGAACTGCACGCAATACTCCAAATGAGGTCGCACCAAAAACCTATACAGAGGCACTATCACCTCCTTTTTTCTGCTGGCCATTCCTCTCCCTATGCACCCAAGCATCCTTCTAGCTTTTGCCATCACCTTTTCTATCTATTTAGCTACTTTAAGATCATCAGACACAGTCACTCTCAGGTCCCGCTCTTCTTTTGTGGACAGAAGTACTTCCTCCCCTACACTATTTATTTTATTTATTTTTATTTGAACACATTTTTATACCGCTCCTTCCAGTGATCAGCAGCAGTTTACATTTAACAATTAAACTCTGCACACTTAGTAGTGAGCAGTTACATATAACAGTAAGAAGATAACATTGAACATTGGAGGGTAACAATTTAAATAACTCGGATAACTCAAACTATTTACATAATAAAGGGAAAACATGTTACAAATATATTATAAATTTAACTATATACAATATTGTGATAAAGTACAGGCAGGTACTTGTTTTTGAAATTCCGTATGTTAGTGGAGGGTTGAGCTCCAGCAGATTTTTCAACGTATAGATTTGTTCTATGTTACTTCTATCTGGTTGTAATATTCTTGAAATAAATGTGTTTTAAGGTTTTTACGGAATGAAGTGAGATCTGTGTTGGCTCTTAAGGTGTCAGGGAGTCTGTTCCATTGAGTAGGGGCTATGTATGTGAATGCTCTGTTACTAGTGTTTACTTTTACCTTGCAGAAGGAGAAGGGGGTTTGTAGTGTATATTGGTTGTGCGTATGCCTTTTCCGATTAGGGGGTTGTGCTTTAATGAGTGAGGTAAGGTAGGACGGGGCAATATTGTGTATTAGCTTGAAAGTAGTAATTATTTTATATCTTATGCGTGCATGTATAGGTAGCCAGTGAAGTTCTCTTAAGATGGGTGTGATGTGATCTGAAAAAGGTACATTCATCAAGATTCGGGCTGTTACATTTTGTGCCATCTGTAGTATGTTTATTGTTTTTTTGGGAAGTCCCTGTAGTATGCCATTACAATAGTCCAGATGTGGGGTTATGATTGTTTGTATTATTGATCTAAAGTCTGATAGTTCAATGATATTACGTAAGGGTTGTAGGATTCTTAGTTTGTAGAATATAGTTCTGTTTAATAGTCTTATATGGGTTTCCATGTTAAGTGTTGTATCCAGTGTGACACCTAGGTATTTTAGTTCTTGTTTAGTATTGTAGGTTGTATTATTTAATATGATTGTGGGGGGGGGGGGTGTTTAAATTCCGGGTTTTTAGATATAAACATTGCTTCTGTTTTTTTATGATTGATGAACATATTGTTTCGCTGGAGCCATAGTTGTGTTTCTTTGAGGCAAGTTTCTATGTGGCTGTAATCTGGGTTACATATGTCTAATTGAGTATAAAGCATTATGTCGTCCGCATATAGATGATAGTCAATTTTGTGTTTTTGGAATATTGTGCAAATAGGTCTCAGGTAAAGGTTAAATAGTGTGGCAGATAATGCTGAGCCCTGTGGTATACACTATACCACTCCTTCAGATTTTTGCAGCCCAAATGCATGACCCTGCATTTTTTAGCATTAAATCTCAACTGCCAAATTCTCAACCATTCTTCAAGCTTAGCTAGATCCCTCCTCATGCTATCTACTCCTTCCTGTCTACTCTGTTGCAAATTTTGGTATCAGCCGCAAAGAGGCAAGCTTTATCTGACAGCCCTCCCACAATATCACTAACAAAGATGCTAAAAAGAATTAGACCAAGGACAGATCCCTGCGATATACCACTGGTAATCTCCCTCTTCTCAGTGAGCTCCTTTTACCTGTACCCTTTGTCGCCTCCCCCTCAACCAATTTCTAACCCAATCAGTAACTTTAGGGTCCATCCCTAGAGTGCTCAGTTTGTTGATAAGTTGCCTTTGCAGAACGGTGTCAAAGACTTTACTGAAATGTAAGTACACCACATCTGGGGCTCTCCCTTGGTCCTAGTCCCTGGTCACTCAGTGAAAATGAGGGAAACTAGCAAGAACCAAATTACAGTAATCAATCCAAGACATAACAAGAGAGAAAAGAAGAGTAGTCAGACAAAAATGGTAATTTGGCACGGATCTGTCAGAGAGAGTGAAATGAATGGTGGATGAGAGAAGAAAAATGATCCTGGAAAGACAGGGAAGAATCGAGAATGACCCTGGGTGGTGAAGTGAATGTACCATAGAGACCAGGGAATTCACTTTGGGGCTAGTGAAGGACAAGGGCTCCCAAGCATAAACCAAATTGCGGAAGTCTTTGTGGGAATGAGGTGAAGATAATTATAAGTCGTCCAGGAAGCAATCTATGTGAGGCAGAAATTGAGTGGTGAGATATCAGGAGCAGAGGGATTGGTATGGTGAAGGACAATGATATCATGGCATAATAATATGCCAAAATACTCTGCTGTTGGATCAGGAGTGTGAGGGGAATGAGGAAGATGTTGAAAAGTAATGGCGCCAGTACCGAACCTTGAGAGACACCACAGGGAAGTGGCGTGAAAGGAGACAAAGAATTTCCAGAGAGTAACACGAAAGATCTAGAGGAAAGGAAAGTGTAAAACCAACGTAGAACAGTCCCGCAGATGCTGAAGTCATGAAGACGAGAAAGACGAATAGTGTGATCCATAAGGTCAAAAGCTGAGGAAAGATCCAGAGAGCTGTCACTGTGGTCATGAGAGGTGTGCAATTCGTTGAGAAAGAAAATCAGGATGGTACTGTGACCAGGACAGAATCCAGATTGGCGAGGATGGAGAGTGTGTGTGGTGTCAAGATGAGCAGTGAGTTGGGAAAATACCGTTTTTTCAAGAATCTTGGATAGGAAGGGGAGGTTCGAGATGGGCTGGCAGTGTGCAGGGACAGTGGGATAAAGAGAGGGCTTCTTCAAAATTAGACGGATCATGGCCTGCTTCCAAAGGGAGGGAAAGATACCAGAGGACAGACTAGAATTGATGATAGTGAGAATTGAAGGTAAGAGAGCCAGAGAGGGTTCGGTCAGCCAATGGTATGGGGTGGAATCAGATTGGCAGGTTGCCTTATGAGAGGAAGATAGAACTTTGAGTAATTCTATGGAAGAAATGATATGGAAGGCAGTCCATGTGTGAGTGAGAGAGGGAAGGGAGAGGAGGGGGAAGGGAACTTGGGGGACCCGAAGGAGGGGATGCACGGCAGCTGGAGAAGGGCGAGTGAAGAGACATGATCTTGTCCTGAAGGTAGCCAGCAAGTTGAGCCAGATCCAGAAGAGTAGTGGGGAGTGGCGGGTGGGTGGGGGGGGGGGAAGGAATACAGAAAGGGATGTTGTGCATGCAGGAGGGTATTCAGGACAGAGTACAACTAAGAGGACAACAGGACAAACCGGAGGAGGAGGAGATGAGTTCAATGTACTGTAGAAGGTTTTCTTGGCATTGTGAACTAGAGTGTAAGAGTGACGATGACAGAACCTGAAGTGCTGAAGAGACTCAGTGGAGCGCTGTTTTCTCATGGCCTCGTGGAATGGCAGAGGTGAGAACAATGAAGTCAAAGGCTGGGGTGATACCATGAGTGATGAGGACATCTGGAGGGGTTCTGTATAGGGCAAAGTGGGGCATCAAGAGTATTGGTCAAGGTGGAATTCCAGGTGTGAACTTGGACATTGATGGGGAGGGAGGTGAAGTCGGTAGGAAGGAGCATCTCAGACAAAGGGAAGTGTTCAAGAGTGGAGGAGGTAATATGGCAAGACAATCGGGCTGGAGCAGTGGAAGAGGATTGATCAGAAGCTAATGGAATAGTGGTTGAGCACAACTGCAGGGAGAAAAGGATACACTGATGATCTATCCAGGTCCTGGAAGCTGAACTGAGAAAAACTGGGGTTTCTAAATCCTGGGCATGATGTAGCTACTTGTAGTTGAAGGCATGGAAGTAGTGCATGGAAAAGTACACATGTATCTTTTGTGAGCACATGCCTGTGCAGACATTTTGTGGAAGTGCATGCATAGCCAGATTTTCCAAACAGCATAAATCTTACTATCACTGTTTTGAAAAATGCAAGACAATTATTGGCAGATTTGGTTTAGGCACTTCTGTGTTTATTTATGAGTACTACTGAAAACTGAACTTTTCCAGGGCTACAATTGTTTTTGGGTAATGACAAAACCATACATCTATTCTTTACCTTCTTTTGCACTCTATCTATCCTTTGCCCCTTTTATTCCCTGTTCCAAGATCATGTGTTTCTACTATATATGATGTGATGTATCTTAACCAACCTTGGCGTTTAGCTTTTGTCATAACAATTTCTGCTGAAAATGGTGGACAGGATGCAGATAATAATCTATAAATCATAGAAAATGACAAAATATTTCTGGAAGCGTTTAACTTGCATATGCTCATCAATTTTAACATTTTACTCTTACACTTCAAAACCTGCTATGTACTGCAAAAAGGTAATTTACTTTCAAATTCTAGCTTGCCACATCAAACATCTTGCAGTACATTTGTGTCAGGGAGAAAAGATCTCACTTAGGTTCTTATTTTGGGTTGCATGCGTGTCCTCTCTGGGGGTCATCTCAAACAGCATTTAGAGGGGATGTGCGTCCAGTTTGGACATACATCCACTGCCAACTGCTTGGGGCTGATTCTGTCCCCAAAGCTCCCCGCATGTACAGAGGAGATGTGCAGGGAGATCTGGACGGGGGTGGGCCGGAGGAGGAGCGTGGGCAGGGTGGAGGCGGGCCTATAAACCTGGATGTTCAGAGCCGATTCCAGTCACGGCCCCATATATCCACCTCAGAGGTGGAATAAGTCCCCCCTGACTGTGGCAAACGGCACCAGCAAACCACCCCGGGAAGGTGAGAGGCAGCAGGGATTCCTCGTCTCCCGATCCCAGCCTTGGCAGGCCCCTCCAGGATCAGGTGGCAGGAAAAAGCAGTTTTGGAGCTGTACGGGGCTCCTACATGGCATCCTGGTGCCATGGTGATGGAACGCCATGGCACCAAGGCTCCATGCAGGAGCATTGGGAGGGTTAGACAGGGCCATGGCTGGACATGCAGGGCGGCTGAATCAGGGCCCATCCAGCCCATCCAAGCTCTTTGCCCTGATTCTGCTCCCGCAGGAATGTCTAGCTTCTGTGGGTGCAGAATCAAGTGCAAATCTGGCCCATCCAGATTTTGGATGTCTGGACAGGCCCCAATTAGAATGGGTCTCTCTAAGTACAGAAACCTTTGGTCTGATTCAGTATGGCATATCTTATGGAAGAAAATAACTCTTAACTCTCTTGCAAGATTTTTACAGTGCACAGTGGCCATTTACTTTCATAATACAGCTGCGATCAATGTTCCCATGAAGCTGCACAGGGGTTCTCCACTTGCTCTGCTTCCTGTACGGGGAGGTGCTGCGATATCACATTTGTAGTCACGGGAACTTTACTTTGCATGATCTTGAAACAACCTGTTGCACACTGCCAGGTTACTAGTTTTGCTTTAGAATTAGTCATTTGCTTGCAGCTTGCCCTGCTCACTAGTACCAATAAACATCTCTGAGATATTAGAGGCAGATTTGGAAAGTCCTCAAAGCGCTTGATTTCATTTAAGTCAGTGCTGCAGCTAAAAAAACCCTCTGCATTTGCCAACACATTTGTCTTCAAATATCTAAATAGACTCACATTTTGGGATTTGAGGATGAGCTGTTGGCCTTGACTGGCATCAGTCTCCCTGCAGACTTTGAAAACCTTTGAAGTGGGCTAATGGAGCCATTAAGAAGACACAAATGCATCAATTTTATCACCTTTTTTCTTTCAAGGCTCTTTTAGCTGGCTTGCCACTGAATAGCTTTGTCCATCTATCAAGAACAGCCAAATCCTTTGCCACCATTTGTGCTAGCCACAGGTGAGCAATGGGACTTGCTATGATTTTTGCTGCAAACGCTCTTATTGCTTCTGTTGATTTGCACACTTTCAGCATTTGAATTGCAGTTTTACTCACACTTGTCCTCAAAAAAATCCACACAGTCCTGTAGGTGATTGATATGAAAATGACTGGCAAATGAGGAGGTTCAATTAACCCTTTCCATTCAGATAAATTTTCTATGTTGCTCATGTCAGATCGAAATAAATTTTGATAAGAAACTGGCCAAATTACAACCAATATGACATACACATTCTACAGTAACCAGTCATGTTGCATTTTGGTTAAGACATACAAAACAAACTCCACTCGGCTGTCCCGCCCCGTAAAGGATTAATGGAAACTGAAGTGACTTTAAATGAGAAGGGCAACGCCCAATGTACCAGTACTGCCCCAGACAAAAATCTTAAAACAGGAAACTGTTACTACTTGGAGACTCCATCATCAGAGGCATTAATTTGGGAACACAGTTCAAGGACAAAAGGTGGCCAGATGTCTCCCAGGATTTTCAGCCAGTAGGAATACAAACCAGATTGTTGATGAAGTCAGAAAAGAAAGCAAGGATACTGAAACTGATGTTATCCATTTGGGAACAAATGATTTGGCTAGAAACAGTTCATATATAGTACAAAGACTTCTAAATTTTGGGAGAGAAACTTAAATCCACTGTCAACCACTATAGCATTCTAAGAAGTTCTACTTGTTTATAGTATGGGTGAAGAGAGGCTGCATCATACAACCACACAACCATCTTTAATATGTTCCAAACCTGGTGTAAACAACAAGGATTTAGCTACATAGGCGGCTGGGGCAATAGATGAAACAAGGGGCTATATTGTATTGATTGACTACAGCTCCCTATGGCAGGAATAAGGATCCTAAGTGAAAACATCAGATAATAATGTGGGCATTTATTTATTTAACTGGTTGTCTATGAGTCAAAACAGTTTACATAGAACACAATGTTGTTCATAAAACCTCCAGTGGAACAATAGTTACATATAACATTAAGGGATATGAAACTTGGAGGGTTAAAAGTGAATATACAGGATTAAACTATGTACAACTTGGGGTTGTGTGGGGGTGGAATTATTGGGAATACAGTGCGTCTAGGATGAAGTGTGTTGTGAAGGTATTGATGGTGGGATAAGGCTTGTGGCAGTTTCTGGAGGCGAGATATGTTGGCTGGTTGGTTGGTTGGTTATGTTAACAGCGTCTATTCTATGGCGAGTCTGCGCTGAAGTGCTCTTGGAAGAAGTCTGTTCTTAGTTTCTTTCTAAATCCTCCGGTTTCCTCAATATTCCTTAAAGCAGGAAGTAATGAGTTCCAAATGACTGGTGCATAAAGTGAAAAAGCTAGGGAAAGGGGGTGACTGATGGAAGACTTTCAGGACCTCATCCCCAGCAAAAGCAAAAGCATTACAATAAACTTGCAAACAGAGAGTCATCATCATAACTCACACATCAATAACAAAAGGGAAGAGGAGTTGGGAAAAAAATCCACGCGTAATATAAGCAAGCCAACCACACATTGCTGGACAGCAAGGAGCACAAATTCTCACAGTCCTGGCAACAAAGTTCCTGACCTGGAAGCCCTGATGGTGGAAATGGAGTTTGACATTGTGGCCATTACAGAAATGTAGTGCAATGAGTCTCATAAATGGGTATAGCCATACAAATGCAATGTGTGCCTTCAAGTCAGTGCTGACATCTGTTGACCCAGCAGTTCCTGGGTTTTCTTAGCAGTGTGACTGGAAGTAGATTGCCAGGCCTTTCTTCTGAGGCAATGGAGGGTTCAGTGACTTGCCTAAGGCCTCAAGGAATGCTAGTGGGAATTGAACCTGCTCTCTTGGTTATCAAGCCAGTGCTCTAACCACTAGGCTACTTCTCCACTCCAGATAGAGCAATAGCCAGAGCCAGAGCCATATTTAAAAAGGATAGAGAGGATAGAAAAGGAGGGAAACTATCTCTTTATATCTAAAACAATATTAACCAACAAAAAGACCTAAAATATGATCCAGAAAAATATGTATCAATAAACTAGAAACAGGATCAAAGTTGGATTGTTCTCCGAGCTTGATAGTTTGATTGCAGATGTTTCATCACCATTTGAGGGGACATCATCAGTGTGGGTTTCCAGATGCTAATGTGCTTGAATTCTTGCATTTGTACTTATATTGGGGTTGGTGGTGACTCAGCACTTTGATTCGCAGGGACTGATTGGTTGGTTTTCCTGAATGTTGCTGGAGTGTGGTTGCTGTTTCTGAGCCTTGTTGGTGATGACTCAACTCTTTGGTCCACACGGATTGATTGGTTGTTTTCCCTGATGATTGCGGTATAGTTGCTGTTTCTGAGCCTTGTTGGTGATGCCTCAGCTCTTTGTCCACAGGGATAGATTGGTTTGTTTTCCTGAAGGTTGCCGGGGTGTGGTTGCTGTTCCCAGGCATTGTTGGTGGTGCCTTAGTTCTTTGCTCTGCAGGGTTGTGTAGATCAGGTCTATGTCAATATGTCTGTTTATCGAGTTTGTGGTGGAAAACAAAGCTTCCAGAAATTCTTTCTCTTTTTGTTTATGCTCATGCTATGATTTCAGTTGTGTTCCAGTTGAATTTGTGTCATTCCATGTCTTTATGGATTCAGACTAGGGATAGTGGGTCGTCTCTTTTGCTGGCTAGTTGGTGTTTGTGTAGTCTGGTGGATAGTTTTCTTCCTGTTTGGCTGACATAGTTCTTGTTATAGTCACCACATTGAATTTTGTACATGACGTTTGTCTTTTGGTCTTTCTCTGGTTGTCCTTTCAGTTTGACAGGATTTTTCTCAGGGTTACAGTTGGCTTGTGGGCTATTGTAATTCTGTAGTCTCTTAGTAGTCTCACGGTCATTTGGAGGTGCTCTGGATGTAAGGGAAGGTGAATTGTCGGGGTGCACTGTCAGTCTGGAGGTTCGGGCTTTTTGGCTGCAAGCATCTGCAGATGAAGCTCCGTGGGCATCCGTTCCTTGATAATGCCTTGTTTAGGTGTTTCTCTTATTCCATTTTAGCTTCTGTCATGTTGCAGTAGGATTCTACTCTTCTGAATAGCTTTTCTATGCAGCTTTGTTTGTGGCACTTTAGGTAGTTGCTGTAGAAGTTCAGGATTTGGTCCTTGTGTGTTGCTTTCCTGTAGACTGATGTGTGGAATTTGCCGGTTTTGGTTCTCATGACAAGAACATCCAGGAATGGGAGTTTGTTGTCCTTGGCCATTTCCATTGTGAACTGGATGAACCGGATGAAGATGCTGTGAAGTAATTTAAATGTTTCTTCGAGTTCATTGCGTTTTATTATGACGAAAGTGTTGTCAATGTACCGTACCCACAGTTTTAAGTTTACTTGTGGGAGTATGATGCTTTTGAATTTCTGCATCACAGTCTCAGCAACTAGGCCAGATATAGGGGATCCCATTGGTGATCCTTTCAGTTGTTCAAAATTTGTCCATCAAATTCAAAGTAAGTTGATAGGCACAGCTCGGGGAGTTCACATATGCTTTGTGTTGTGAGTGACCCTGTTCACATCATTTGGCCATTGAGAAGATCTGCAATTATACTGACTGCCAGTTTTTGGTCGATGGATGTAAATCAGTGGTTCTCAACCCAGACCTCTGGGACCCCTAGTCCAGTTGGGTTTTCAGGGTATCCGCAATGAATATGCATGAGATAGATCTGCATACAATGCAAGCAGTGCATGCAGATCTATCTCATTCATATTCAATGTGGATATCCTGAAAATCTGACTGGCCTGTGGGTCCCAGACGACTGGGTTGAGAACCACTGATGTAAATAGTGCTGTGATGTCGAATGATACCATCTCTTCATCTTCGTTAATCCGATGGTCTTTCAGTTGTTTCAGAAACTGCTGGGCATTGTTTATAGCGTGTTTTGACCCATAAGTCAGGCATTTGAAGTGTCTCCACATGTCTTTGGCTAGATTCTAAGTAGGTGTGCTGGGAGTGAGACGATCGGTCGGCATGGTGCATCTGAAATGCCACAAACAAAGCTGCATATAAATGCTATTCAGAAGAGTAGAATCCCACTGCAGCATGAGAGAAGCTAAAATGGAAAAACAGAAACACTTATACAAGGCATTACCAAGGAACAGATACCCAGGGAACTACATCTGCAGATGCCTGCAGCCAAAAAAGCCCAAACCTCCAGACCGAAAGTGCACCCCAATGATTCACCCTTCCTTACATCCAGAACACCTCTGAAATGACCATGACCACGAGACTACTTAGACCACAGAATTACAATAGCCCAGAAACCAACCGTGACCTTGAGAAGAATCCTGTCAAAACCAAAAGGACAACCAGAGAAAGACCAAACGTGATTGTGACAAGAACTACATTGGCTAAACAGGAAGAAAACTATCCACCATACTACATGAACACTAACTAGCCAGCAAAAGACATGACCCACTCTCCCTGGTCTCAATCCATGAAGACGCGGAAGGACACAAATTCAACTGGAACACAACTGAAATCATAGCACGAGCACAAACAAAAAGAGAAAGAGAATATCTGGAAGCCTGGTTTTCCAGCACAAACTCGATAAACAGACATATCAACATAGACCCCATCTACCAATCCCTGCAGACCAAAGAGCTGAGGCACCACCAATATGACCTTTGAACAGCAACCACATCCCGGCAACCCTCAGGAAAACCAACCAATCAATCCCTGTGGACTAAAGCTGAGTCACCACCAACAAGGCCCAAGAACAGCAACCACACCCCAGCAACCTTCAGGGAAACCAACCAATAAATCCCTGCAAATGAAAGAGCTAAGTCACCACCAACAAGGACCAGATGGTGTGGTTCAGTATTAGGACTAGGGCTGTTAGAATCCATTCCAAGGTGAGGATCTTAGACGTTAGGAAGACTAACTTTGCGAAGATGGGCCAATACCTCAGGGAGTCGTTAGTGGGATGGGAACAGCTGGGGGATGTAGAAAAACAGTGGGCAAAACTGAAAGGGGGTATTTTAAAGGCAACCAACCTTTTTGTTAAAATGGTAAATAAAGGCAAAAGGAACAGGAGACTGCTATGGTTTTCGAAGGAAGTAGCTAAAAAAGTGAAGAAAAAGAGGGAGGCCTTCATGAAATACAAGAGATCACAGAGAGAGGAAGACAGGCATCTGTATTTGGAAAAACTTAGAGAAGCTAGCAAAGTAGTCAAGAAGGCAAAGATTCAAAAGGAGGAGGAAATAGCCAATGCAATAAAATGGGGGGATAAGACATTTTTCAGATATATTAGTGAGAAGAGGAAGGGCAAAAGTGGTATTGTCAGACTCAAGGGTGCAGGGGGGGGGGGGAATATGTAGAAGCTGATAAGGATAAAGCGGAATTGCTTAACAAATATTTTTGTTCTGTGTTCACAGATGAAGAACCAGGAGCAGGACCACAGAAAACACCCACAAATAAGAACAGAAGCGAGGGACATCTTGAACAATTTTCAGAAGACTGTGTTCGTGAGAAACTAGCTCAACTTAAAGTAGACAAAGTGATGGGACCGGATGGGATACACCCTAGAATACTGAGGGAACTTGGGGACGTTCTAGCAGCTCCACTGACTCACCTTTTCAATGCCTCGTTGGAGTCGGGAGTGGTGCCAAAGGACTGGAGAGAGGCTCATGTGGTGCCTTTACACAAAAGCGGAAGTAGGGATGTGGTTGAAAACTACAGGCTGGTTAGTTTAACTTCGGTGGTGAGTAAATTATTGGAAATGCTGCTGAAAGAGAAAATAGTGAGGTTTCTGGAGTCCAGTGGATTACAGGATCCGAGGCAGCATGGATTCACCAGAGGCAGGTCTTGTCAGACAAATCTGATTGATTTCTTTGACTGGGTGACCAGGGAGTTGGACCGAGGGAGAGCTCTAGATGTGGTGTATTTAGATTTCAGTAAAGCCTTTGACACTGTTCCTCACAGGCGACTTATAAACAAACTGAGCACCCTAGGGATGGACCTTAAAGTTACTGCTTGGGTTAGAAATTGGTTGGGTGGGAGGCGACAAAGAGTACAAGTAAATGGAGCTCACTCTGAGGAGAAGGATGTTACCAGTGGTGTGCCCCAGGGATCTGTCCTTGGTCCGATTCTTTTTAACATCTTTGTCAGTGATATAGCGGAAGGGCTGTCGGGTAAGGTTTCCCTCTTTGCAGATGATACCAAAATCTGCAATAGAGTAGACACCCAGGAAGGTGTAGATAACATGAGGAGGGATCTAGCTAAGCTTGAAGAATGGTCTAGAATTTGGCAGCTGGGATTTAATGTTAAAAAATGTAAGGTCATGCATTTGGGCTGCAGCAATCCAAGGGAGCAATACAGTATTTATTTATTTTATTTATTTATTTAACATTTTTTATATACCGCACTATTTACATCAGCGCGGTTCACATGTAACACAAATGTCCAGTGTGGGGAAACTACATTGGACTTACAATAACTTTTGTCCACTAAAGAAGAGCGGGACCTAGGCGTGTTTGTGTCTGATGATCTTAAAGTAGCTAAACAGGTAGAAAAGGCGACGGCAAAAGCTAGAAGGATGCTTGGGTGCATACGGAGAGGAATGGCTAGCAGAAAAAGGGAGGTGATAATGCCTCTGTATAAGTCTTTGGTGCGACCTTATTTGGAGTATGGTGTGCAATTCTGGAGACCGCACCTTCAAAAGGATGTGAACAGGATGGAGTCGGTGCAGAGGGTTGCTACTAAAATGATTAATGGGCTTCATTATAAAGCATATGAGGACAGACTTAAGGATCTTAATATGTACACCTTAGAGGAAAGGCGGGATAGAGGTGATATGATTGAGATGTTTAAATACCTCCGTGGCATAAATGTTCAGGGAGAGAACCTCTTTCAACTGAAAGCAAGTTCTGCTACGAGGGGACATGGGATGAGGGTGAAGGGAGATAGATTCAGGAGTGATATGCGGAAATATTTCTTTACTGAAAGAGTAGTGGATCCATGGAATAGTCTCCCAGTGGAGGTGGTAGAGATGAGGACAGTAAATGAATTCAAAAAAGCATGGGACCAACACAGAGGATCTCTAAAGGTAAAAAGTGGACTGTTGTAGTTGTTGATATGGAAGGACAGACTAGATAGGCCATGTGGTCTTTTTCTGTCATCATGTTTCTATGTTTCTATGTAACAGCAACTACACCCCAGCAACCCTCAGGGAAACCAACCAATCAATCCCTGTGGACCAAAGTCATTACGAATCCTAATACGAGGTATAAGTACAAACACAAGCTTTCAAACACATTACCATCTGGAACCCCACACTGATGATGTCTCCTTGAATGGTGACGCAGCATCTGCAATCAAACTATCAAGCTCGAAGAAGAATCCAGCATCATGATCACCAACCTGTGCTACCAATATTCACAAAGTATTATGATGATATGAATAGGGACCTCAAACAATCATGAGCTTATTAAGGCCTAAAAAGACCCTCTAGCATAACGGCCTCAAAGGACCATAACTAGTATGCTCAAAATCATCATTGGTCCTTGATATTTCATTATAACAATAGTGCAAAAATGAAATAACAGTGGTACATAAAACAAAGTTCTTGCACCAGACACAATTGTGTTTCAATAAGGAAAAATACTTATCTGCGTAAGGGAAAAAAGCCTTAATTCAAAGTACCCAGAGATAAATGCAAAGCATTCAGCTGGCAGAGTTTTGTTCTGGGAACTTTGAATCATGTTTTTTTCCCCTGATGCAGATAAAGCATAGTTACTCACATGTAACAGGTGATCTCCGGGAACAGAAGGAATTTAGTCTTCACATATGGGGACTCCCTAGCTTTAGATGCCAGGGAGAGACCCCAGAAGTTGTGTGTTCCTGTGAAGGGCTCCACTTCCCCCCATGGATCTCTAGCATCCAACCAGGGATGGTGGGTAGGAGTTGATTAGGTATGGAATAGGTGTTTTAGAACAGCCTGACCAAACGAGGCATCCCAGTGGGAGTCCTTGTCCAAGCAGTCATGGGCTGTGAAGGTATGAACAGAGGCCCAAGTGGCTGCTTGACAGATGTCGTCGATAGACACAGAGTGTAGATGAGCCATTGAAGCTGCCATGGCTCTCACATTGTGAGCTGTGACATGGCCCTCCAGAAGAAGGTTCTTACTCTGATAGGCAAAAGCAATACACTGTGCAATCCAGTTGGACAGTGTTCTCTTGGAGACTGGAAGTCCCAAATGAGAAGGATCAAAAGCAACAAAGAGTTGAGAGGACTTTCTATGTTGCTGTGTTCTTTGCAAGTAAAAGTCTAGAGCTCTTTTACAGTCCAAAGTATGAAGATTCCTTTCTGCATTTGATGCATGAGGTCTTGGGAAGAACACAGGCAGGTAGACTGCTTGATTAAGATGAAAAGGCGAGACCACCTTTGGCATAAAGTGTGGATGAGTCCGAAGGACTACCTTGTCATGATGAAACCTTGTGTAAGGTGGATCAGCTACCAATGCTTGCAATTCACTGATGCGGCGTGCTGATGTGATTGCAATGAGAAAGATAACTTTCCAAGAAAGGAATTTCAAGGAGGTAGTAGCTAAGGGTTCGAAAGGTGGCTTCATGAGCTGACCAAGAAACAGGTTTAAGTCCCATGCCACCGGTGGTGGCCTAATGGGAGGCTTAGTCAGAAGAAGGCCTCTCATAAATCTTGCCATAAGAGGATGGGAGGAGATAGGTTGTCCATTTAGAGGCTTGAGAGAAGTTGCAATATCACTCAAATGGACTCTTACTGAGTTAGTTTTAAGTCCTGCATTGGATAAATGAAGGAGATACTCCAGTAATGATTCCAGAGGTATCGTAAGGGGGTTAATTCCCTTCTGCGAACACCATATGGTAAACCTTTTCCACTTGAAAGCATAAGAGTGTCTTGTGGAAGGCTTCCTGGAAGCATGAAGGACACCCTTTACTTGCTGAGAGAGGTTAAGATCTTGAAGATCTAGGCCTTCAGAAACCAAGCTCTGAGGTGCAGAGATTGGGGTTTGGGATGCCATAACATTCTGTCCTCCTGAGACAGGAGATCTGGAGCAGATCCTAACTCCAGGGAGGGAGCTTGAGAGAGATGTAGAAGCAGAGGGTACCACACTTGCTGTGGCCAATGTGGCGCTATGAGGATCATACGCCCTCTGTCTCTCTGAAGCTTGAAAAGAGTTTTGGGAATTAGGGGAATGGGTGGAAAGGCATAAAGGAAGTCTTGACCCCAGTGAAGGAGGAAAGCATCCCTGGCCTGAGAGCCCTGAGCCGGAATTCTGGAACAGAACCGGGGAAGTCTGGCATTGAACGGACTTGCAAAGAGGTCTATGTCCGGGGTTCCCCAAATTTGAAAGATCTTGGCCACCTGGTTTGCATGTAGAGACCATTCGTGTGGAAACAGAACTCGACTGAGTCTGTCCGCCCAAGAGTTTTGTATGCCTGGGAGGTACACTGCCAGGTGATGAATCTGATCCCAAAGCTTCGTTGCAAAGCGACAGAGAGCCTGTTCCCCCCTGCTTGTTCACATAGAACATCGCTACCTGATTGTCCGTAAGAATGAGGACTGTCTTGTAGCTGAGCAGGGTATGGAACACTCGAAGAGCAAGGAAGATTGCTCTGAGTTCTAAGAGATTGATATGCAGATGAGTCTCCTGTGGAGTCCAGGTGCCTTGGGTGGAGAGGTCTTGTAGATGAGCTCCCCAACCATTGGTGAAGCATCTGTTGTGAGAGTTGCCTGGGGTAAAGGCTGTTGAAAATGGGACCCCAGCAACAGGTTTTGAGTGGACTGCTACCATTGGAGGGACAAAACAAGGCGACTTGTGTTTGCTATCTTGTCTGACAGGCACCCTGATGCCTGGGTCCATTGGGTGGATAAAGTCCACTGGGCTGCTCTCATATGGAGGCGAGCATAAGGAACCACATGCACTGTAGATGCCATGTGGCCTAATAGTTGTAGTATTTCTCGGGCAGTGAGAAGGGGTTTTAGCACTGCTTGAGAAGCTAACTGCACCATGCGAAGGCAACGGGCCTGGGGGAGATAGGCCCTTGCCTTTTTGGTATCCAGAAAAGCTCCTATGAATTCTAAAGACTGAGTGGGAGTTAGACTTGATTTTGGGATGTTTATAACTAGACCCAAATACTGAAGGATACGCATTGTGCAAGATAAAGAAGCTCTGGCCTCTGGCTCTGATGGGGCTCGAATGAGCCAGTCTAAGTAGGGGAAGACGAATATGCCTAGAGTGTGGAGAAATGCTGCTACCACAGCCATGCATTTCGTGAACACTCTTGGAGCTGAGGCCAGGCCAAAAGGAAGCACCCTGTATTGGTAGTGCTTCCCTTGAAAAAGGAACCGAAGGAATTTTCTGTGAGTTGGATGGATGAGAACATGGGTGTACGCATCCTTGAGATCTAGAGAACAAAGCCAATCCCGACTCTGAAGATATGGCAGCAGAGTTCCTAGAGAAATCATCTTGAACTTCTCTTTGAACAGGAATTTGTTCAATTCTCTGAGGTCCAAAATGGGTCTGTATCCCCCTGTTTTCTTTGGGATAAGGAAATAGGGGGAGTAAGACCCTGTACCCTGTTGATGAATGGGTACTTCTTCTATTGCCCTTTGGGCAAGAAGCATGGTGACCTCTTGATCTAACAGGTTGATGAGAGAGGTCTGAGAATTGAACTGTTTTACTATTGTGGGAGGGGGCATGCTGAAGAAATGAAGCTTGTACCCCTCTTGTATGATGGAGAGTGTCCAGTGCTTTGCTGTTATCTGCCCCCATCGTGGGGCAAAGTGACATAACCTTCCTGGAATGGTGAAAGGCTCTGGTCCATTTAGAGCCAGGAAGGCTAAGTTCTCCAGAAGCAAGTTAAAGGCCTTGTGGAGGCTGAGACTGCTGAGGTGATTGAGGCTTAGCAGTCTTTGCTTTTCTTTGCTTGGATGGTTGCTGACTCTTCCAGACAAGTTGACCTGCAGAACGCCCCTGCTGAGAATAAGCAGGATAAAACCTTTTCTTTTTGGAAAAGAATGGTTTCTTGAAAGATTTCTTTCTTGCAGGATCAGCTGTGCCCTTGGACAGCCTGTCCAAGGTGGAGTTGTCAGAATCCAACTCATTGGCTTTTTCATGCCAATCCTTGCCAAACAGGTTCTCACCAGTACAAGGAATATTGCCCAATTTGTCTTGTACTCGGAGCTCCAAATCAGATGCCTGGAGCCAGGCAATTCTACGTGCACCTATGGCAATGGCAGAGGTTCTGCTTATGCACTCAAAACAGTCAAAAGCTGCACGATTGACAAATTTGGAAACATACTGGGCATGTTTGACCAAAGTGAGAAAATCCTGTCTCTTATCCTCAGGAAGAAGAGGACCCAAAACCTCTAAATCTCCTGTGACTTCCTTCAGGAACATTCCCATATATAAAATATAGGTTCTCCAGGACCAAGCAGGAAGTCAGTCCTCACATATGGGTGACGTCGGCGCCAACGGAGCCCTCGCGGAGCAATTTTCCCCAGCTTTCAAAGAAAACCTTTGGGAATTGCAGCGCGCATGCGCGGTCCTCTTCCCGCCCAAGGGTGCCATCTTGCTCAGTCTTCTTTTTTCCGCGGAGCCCTACAGACGTTGCCTGTGAATCCCCGCAGAAAAGTTGATTTTTCTCTATTTTTCTCTGTTTTTTCTTTGGTTCGACGCCGGTTCTTTTCCCGCCCGGACTCGCGACGCCGGTTGCGAGTCCGTCCTTTATTTTTCGTTTTTTTGTCCTTCGTGACAGATTTCGCGCTTTTTTCCTTTTTCCCTGGCTGCCCGGTCGTTCGACCTCGCAGGGGCCCTTTTTCCCCCGATGGCGGCCAGTGGTTTCAAAAAGTGTGACCTCTGTAAGAAACTTATGTCTCTTACAGACACTCATGACTTCTGCCTCCGCTGCCTCGGACAAGATCATGACCCCATGATCTGCGGGCCATGCGGCAAAATGTCCTCAAAAGCATTGAGGAGTCGGCAGCACCAGCGGGAGCGTATCTTCTCTGACTCCGGCTGGGCTCGGACCTCGTCAGAGGCTTCGACGTCTCGGGACTCTGGTCCTGAGCATCGTCTGAGTTCCTCTGAAAGGGGGTCTCCTACCCGGGAGCATCATCGGAAGAAGAAACCCGCGTGGGCGGGATCGGTGGACGCTCCTGGTTCCTCGAGGGCCAGGTCGCATAGCCCCGATTCCCGTCCCGGGTCCTTGGAGTCGGAGAGGCCGTCAAAACATCCTTGACTCGAGGTGGACTTGCCCGCTCACGTAAGTACTGTTGTCCTCGTGGACTCGCCTCCGAAGGACCCGACGTCGGGCCCAACGCCGTCGGGGCCCGAGTCGGGGGCTGCTGGGTCTCCTGAGCTCGGACTCAGGTTGACGGCCTTGGAGTGCAGTTTGTCTGCCTTCTTGGACCAGCAGCGGGCATTGATCGCTGGCCTCGCTGGTGCTTCTGCCCTGACCGCCGGGACGTCGACCTCCAAATCGACCCCGGAGACCGAGCCGATCCTCGAGTCCATGAGGGCTCGAGTCGATCCTCGGTTGAGGTCTCCTTCGGCCTCCCGTTCGGGACCGAGGTCGTCGACGCCGACTCCCTCGGTGTCGGGGCGGATGGCATCAGTGCCCGCCCGACCGGAGCCGATCGACTCCTCCTCCGAGGAGTCGGCCTGGGAATCTGAGGACGAAGAGTCACCTGGTTCCTTTCGGACTCGGTGTGTCCCTTCGGACTCCCCCGAGTCCGAACCTCGGAGACGGTCCCCCCCGGAGGATACCCGGTTCTCGGACTTCGTGAGGGATATGGCCAAAGCCTTGGCCTTCCCTGCGGATCCCGAGGAGGAGCCTCGAGTCGAAGAACTCGATGCCCTCCAATATGACTCTCCCCCGAAGGAGGCCTTTATTGTACCGGTTCCTCCCATGCTGGAACGGCTTCTCTTCCGCATGTGGGAGAGCCCGGTGTCGTCGCCGGTGTTAAGCAAGCGGGTCGATTCCATTTATCGAGTCCGCAAGAGCCCCGGGTTCCAAAAGGCACAACTACCGCACCATTCCATGGTGGTGGAATCGGCCATGCATAGACTGAAGAGTCAAAAAATGCACTCCTCGGTGCCCCCTGGTAGGGAAGCTCGAAGCCTGGATGCCCTCGGTAGGAAGTGCTTCCAGGGCTCTATGCTTGCTTGTCGAGTCCAGACATACCAGCTCTACATGGGCATGTATCTCTGAGACCTGGCTAAGGAAATAGCCGGGTTCTCTGCTGGTCTCTCCGACGAACCTTTGCAGAGGTTCCAATCCTTGTCTACTGGTATTCGGGAGTGCTCCAAGTTTATCTCTCGAGCAGCCTATGATGGTTTTGAGGCTTCGGCTCGAGTAGCCGCGGCCGGCATCAGTGGACGCCGCCAGGCTTGGCTTCAGACATCCGACCTCGAGCCCTGGGTACAGGACAAGTTGGTCGATGTCCCCTGCCGAGGTGATAACCTCTTTGGCAAGCCCATGGATGAGAAGGCTGCACAAATCGAGACGGAGACTCTCACCAGGACTCGTCTCTCAAGGAAGACCTCTGCCCCTTCTCAAAAGAAGAAGGCCTCGGGGAAAAAGCCCTTTTACCCGAGGAAAGGTGCTGCCTATAAATACTACCCTCAGTATCAGGCCTCACCAGCTCCCCCACAGGGAAAGCAGGCCAAGGGACGGGGTAATGGGTCCCGTAGGCAGCAAGCCCCCAAGCCTGCACCACCGGCCCCTGCTCAGCAGGGTGGGGGTTTTTGACTTTCTCAGCATAGCCTCTCCCCCTCAGCTGGTTTCTCTCAGCACAGGAGGCCGGCTGGTCCACTTTGCCCACAGGTGGTCCAACATCACCACAGATACCTGGGTGCTTCAGATAGTTCAAAAGGGCTATCTTCTTCATTTTCACCAGGTACCTCCCTCCTACTTTCCAGGGGAGCCTTCCGGACTCCCTCTGCACAGGGACTTACTCCTTCAGGAGTTAGCAAGTCTTGTTCAGGAACAAGCCGTGGAACCGGTGCCCCACCACCTGAAAGGTCAAGGGTTTTATTCCAGATACTTCCTGATTCCGAAAAGAACAGGAGGCCTCAGACCCATCCTAGACTTGCGAAACCTCAACAAGTTCCTTGCAAAGGAAAAGTTCAAAATGCTTACCCTTGGAATCCTGCTGCCCTACCTCCAGCAGGGAGACTGGCTATGCTCCTTAGATCTAAAGGATGCGTATACTCATATCCTTATTCATCCAGACCACAGACAATACCTCAGGTTTGTTGTGGGCGGACACCATTACCAGTACAGAGTACTGCCTTTCGGCCTATCCTCCGCCCCCAGAGTGTTCACCAAATGCCTAGCAGTGGTGGCGGCCTATCTGAGACTTCAGGGTCTCTTTGTGTTCCCATACCTGGACGACTGGCTCATCAGGGCCCAGTCTGCCCAAGAAGCCACTCAGGCTACTCATCGCACTGTGGCTCTGCTCCAGCACTTGGGTTTTGTCATAAACTTCGCAAAGTCCACTTTGCTCCCCTCTCAAGATCTAGAATTCATCGGCGCCAGGTTGGACACTCTTCAGGCGCGGGCCTTCCTGCCTCTGGACAGGGCCCAAAGGCTCATGGATCTCGCCAGCTGCTTTCACAGCAATTCCCTGGTCTCGGCCAGGCAATTTCTGAGACTGCTCGGCCATATGGCTTCCACGGTCCATGTAACCCCCAATGCCCGCCTGAACATGCGACCTGCTCAATGGTGCCTTCGCAAACAATGGCATCAGGCCACTGGGAGCCTAGCGGACTCCGTACTGATCTCCGACCAGCTGGTCTCCTCTCTGCGATGGTGGCTTCATCTACCAAACCTAGTGCTGGGGGTGACTTTTCAGCCCCCTACACATTCTCGGGTCCTGACGACCGATGCTTCTCTCCAGGGTTGGGGAGCACATTGCCAAGGGACTTGTACTCAGGGTCTCTGGACTCCTTGGGAGTCCGCTCAGCAGATCAACTTCCTGGAGCTCAGAGCCATCCGCCTAGTGCTCAAAGCCTTCTCTCACCTGATTTCTCACCAGTCGGTACTTGTCCAGACAGACAATCAGGTTGCCATGTTCTACGTGAACAAACAAGGCGGAACCGGCTCCTTCCTTCTCTGTCAGGAAGCACAGAAGCTCTGCTCTTGGGCCGTCCATCGCAACATCGTCCTCAAAGCTGTCTATCTCCCAGGTCAAGAAAACTACCTGGCAGACAAACTGAGCAGGATCCTCCAACCGCACGAGTGGAGATTGGATCCGCTTGTGGTTCAGCGAATCTTTCTCCGGTGGGGCCTCCCCACCATGGATCTGTTCGCCAGTCCTCTGAACCGGCAGCTTCCCAGATTCTGCTCTCGACAGCCGCATCCTCTCCGGGTAGCGGCGGATGCTTTTCTGATTCCATGGTCCACAGGCCTCTTGTATGCCTTTCCACCCATGCCTCTGGTGTCTCGGACGCTCTTCAAAGTTCTCAGAGACAAGGCGTCGGTGATCCTAGTGGCTCCCCGGTGGCCGAGACAACCTTGGTTCCCGCTTCTGATGCAGCTGGCGGTGGACACCCCTCTTCCTCTGGGGTTTCAGCCCGACCTCCTCTCGCAGGATTAGGGGACGCTCCTGCACCCCAACCTTCGATCCCTTCATCTGATGGCCTGGCTGCTGAAAGGGTAGTCCTTGCTCCTCTCCAGCTCCCTCCAGATGTGGAAGAGGTCGTCTTGGCCTCCAGGAGGCCTTCCACCCGGAAGTCCTACGCTCTTAAGTGGCGTCGGTTCTCCGTCTGGTGTACTCAGCAGTCGCAGGACCCCTTCTCCTGTTCAACATCAGTGGTCTTGCAGTACTTGCTTTCCCTTTCCAATCTTGGACTTAAGTCCAACTCGGTCAAGGTCCACCTCAGTGCTATTTCTGCGCACCTGGTAGACCTCTTTCCAGCCACCCTCTGGTGGCTCGTTTTCTCCGGGGCCTCCTACTCCTTAAACCACCTTTGCGCCCGCCAGCCCCGAACTGGGATCTCAATGTGGTTTTACAGTGGCTTACCTGTCCGCCTTTTGAGCATATGGCTACCTGTCCTCTTCGTTTTCTTTCCTGGAAAACCTTGTTCTTGGTGGCCCTCACTTCTGCTAGACGCGTTAGTGAGCTGCAGGCTCTGGTATCTGATCCTCCTTACACTAGGTTCTACAAGAACCGGGTAGTCCTACGGACTCACCCTAAGTTTCTTCCTAAAGTGGTTTCCCCTTTTCACATCAACCAGGAGGTGGTACTTCCGACCTACTTTCCCAGGCCACACTCCAGCCGAGCTGAAATGGTCCTGCATACCCTGGACTGTAGAAGGGCACAGAACCTCTACCTTGACCGTATGCGGGAGCACCGAAGGGCTGTTCAGCTCTTCGTGTCCTATGACCCCAACAAGTTGGGGCTCCCTGTCTCCAAGCGTACTTTGTCCATCTGGATTGCGGACTGCATCGCTTGGGCTTACGAGGCTGCGGGCCTCGTGCTGGAAGGTAGAGTCACCGCTCATCGTGTTCGGGCGAAGGCTACGTCAGTGGCTTACCTCTGCTCTGTTCCGTTGGCAGACATCTGCCGGGCCGCTACTTGGTCTTCAAGCCAGACTTTTGCAGCCCATTACTGCCTGGAGAGAGTCCCGCAGGGACAGTGCTTTCGGACAGGCAGTCCTCCGTAACCTCTTCGAGGTATAGGCAACTCCTACCCTCCATCCTGGATGTTGGGCTACCGGTTGGAGACGTATTCAGAGAAGATTCCTTCCTTCTGTGCTGCTGAGCTAGAGGGAGCTCCTTTTTGTGCTTAGGGTCTCCGGTAGCCTTAAGCTTGGGAGTCCCATATGTGAGGACTGACTTCCTGCTTGGTCCTGGAGAAAGCGTAGTTACTCACCTGTAACAGGTGTTCTCCAGGAGCAGCAGGAATCAGTCCTCACATCCCTCCCTCCTCCCCTTGGAGTTGCAGTTTTATGCTTTCGTTTTTGCTAATTTTTGCTGTCTTTTAGCTATGTCATCTGACTGAGCAAGATGGCACCCTTGGGCGGGAAGAGGACCGCGCATGCGCGCTGCAATTCCCAAAGGCTTTCTTTGAAAGCTGGGGAAAATTGCTCCACGAGGGCTCCGTCGGCGCCGACGTCACCCATATGTGAGGACTGATTCCTGCTGCTCCTGGAGAACACCTGTTACAGGTGAGTAACTACGCTAACTGATCCTGGCAGAAAGCATGGAAGCTTGGAAGGTATGACGTCCAAAAGCATCCAAAGTTCTGCACTCACGTCCTGGAGGATTAGAGGCATGCCTCTTTGCACTCCTGATCCTTTTCATAGCAGATTCCACTACAATGGAGTGGTCAGGGAGCTGAGTTTTCTGGAAACCAGGACAAGGAGGGACTTGATACATAGTGTCAAGTCTACGAGAATGAGGAGAGATGGTAAGAGGGGTCTCCCACATTCTGAGCATGAGATCATGTAAGATCTCATGGATGGGCAAAGTAGCTGCCTCCTTAGGAGCTTTGGGATATTGTAAAATTTCCAGCTCCTTTGCTCTGGGCTCTGTTTCAGGAGCCACAGTAATGGAGAGACCCCGAGCCACCTCCCTGATGAAATCCTGGAAGGAGATATCCTCTGGAGGAGATATCCTGCGTTTAGGGGAGGAGGGCTCCTCTGGAAGAAGTGCTCTGGTATCGACAGAACTATCGGAATCCTCAGATTCCTCTGAGGACTCGAAGTACCTTCTGTCCGGATGCTCTTGTAGAGCCCGATACCCGTACCGACCGAAGTCGGTACCGGGGGGAATCGGTACCAGTGTATCGGTACCGGAGGGCATCGGGTGACTAGGTGCTGGTAATGCAGACACCAATGTCGATGTCATCGGTACCGGTACCGATAACGGTGCCGGAGTCGGTGCCGGTACCGGCTGAACTGTCTGACGTGGTTCCGAGGGTGTCGATGCCGCAAGGAGAGCCGCCAGACTGCGTTCAATAGCCAGAAACCTCTGGTCTATCGACGCTGCCGATGCCTGGATGTCAGTACCAGAGAAGACAGCCGGTACCCCAGAGCATGGCATAAGAACATAAGATATGCCATACTGGATCAGACCAAGGTCCATCAAGCCCAGTATCCTGTTTCCAACAGTGGCCAATCTAGGTCATACGTACCTAGCAGTTTCCCCAAAAGACACAGGCTCCACAATGCTTGTACTGGGTCAAGCACTGATATCCTGGGTCGCTTCTTAATAATGGTTTATGGACTTTTCCTCCAGGCACCAGTAGTTCATGCCGAGGCATGGCACCAGTAGATCTGCTGAGTTCGAGGCCTCGAGAACGTCCTGAAGCCCCGATAATGCTTTGGAAGCCAATAATGCTTTGGAAGCCGAAGCCGAAGGCTCCCGCCGGGGCAATTTTGCCGGTGCAGAATCCTCAAGGGCAACGCCAGAGGCATCTCGGTGCTTAGAAGGAGATCTACCCTTTGAGGACCGACTGGACTTATGTTTAGTTACCTGAGATCCACGGGAGGAAGAGGAAGCCCTGGAAGACGTCGATGCCACCGAAGCTGCATCTGAGGGAAACAGGGTACTGAGCTTAGCAGCTCGGTTCTGCCGACCTCTTTTAGACATCATGGCACAGGACATACAATCCGTGATGGAGTGGTCAGGACCTAAACATTTCAGACACCATTCATGGGTGTCGGTGACGGAGATGGTACCG
This sequence comes from Ichthyophis bannanicus, assembly GCA_033557465.1. Classification (NCBI taxonomy): domain Eukaryota; kingdom Metazoa; phylum Chordata; class Amphibia; order Gymnophiona; family Ichthyophiidae; genus Ichthyophis; species Ichthyophis bannanicus. The sequence continues at coordinate 13,400,663 of CM066046.1, read as the reverse complement.
CCACACTTGGTGCGCTTTTTGAAACCTGAAGCAGGTTTCTCCATTATAGGAAAATTTTTGAGCCTAAGGCCCAAAATGGCGCGTGCACCTGGGAAAAATACTATATATATATATATATATATTTTTTTTTTTTTTTTTTTAAAAAGAGCAGAAATAAAGAAAGAAAAACCGGCGGTACCGGTAGAGCGTCGAGGAAGGCAGACGCGACCACAAAAAAAGAAAGTAATAAGGAAGAATTTTCTGCGGTGACAGGAACAACGACCTGCTGGCTCCGCGGAAAACGTAGAACTGGAGAGAGGCAGTTGGGAAATTGCGGGAAGGCAGCACGCAGGCGCTGTGGGATGCTCCCAAAAGCTTTCTAATTGGACGCTGGGGAGCGTTCCCGCGCAGGCTCCATCAGTACCGATGATACCCATATGTGAAGACTACATTCCTGCTTGTTCCTGGAGATGTCTTTTTCCTTATCGAAACACAATTGTGTTGGGAGCATGAATGCTGTTTTGCAAAATGCAATGTGTGCCTTCGAGTCAGTGCTGACTCCTGGCGACCCAGAAGCTCCTGGGTTTTCTTGGCAGTGTCACCGGAAGTAGATTGCCAGGCCTTTCTTCCAAGGCAGTGGAAGGTTAAGTGACTTGCCCAAAGCCACAAGGAGTGCTAGTGGGAATTGAACCCTGGTTGCTTGGTTATCAGGCCAGTGCTCTAACCACTAGGCTACGATGTATATCACATATCATATGTATTTTTGTTATATAGTTTTTGCACTACTGTGATAATGAAATATCAAGAACCAATAATGATTTGAAGCATACCAGTTATGGTCTTTTGAGGCCATTATGCTAGAGGGTCTTTTTAGGCTTTAATAAGCTTATGATTGTTTGATGTCCCTATTCATATCATTATAATATTTTGATCTGTTTTTTGTTTTATTAAAACAATGTTAAAGCAGCTGAAATGCAGGGGATTTGGGGAAATGAAGAAGCGCTGTAGATTGTTTTGGAAAGAGAAGATGTCACTACCATCGATAATGGTGTAGTCCATGCAGGACCATACGAAGCTCAAAATACGCCCTGTGCAATTCATGACCTTGGAATCCCCTGGCCTGCCCACTAATATGCAGGAACTCACTCTTAATGGGCTTCCTGAAAGTTCAGTGATGATATCAATGACCCTTCTGTGCTTACGCCCTGTGTAGCTACACCGCTTGTACAGCCTTTGGTATGGCAGACCTCCAAATCAAACAGAAGAAATGGATAGATACTTGATCAATGATATTGCAAAGATGGCAATGAAGAAAAAAGTGATAATACTGGGTGAATTTAATCTACCCAATGGAGATTGGAGTACTTTGTCTGCAAATTTGGAAATAATTTAAAAGATCGTGGATGCTTTTTGAGAGGCATTACTCAGACAAATGGTGATGAAATCCACCAGAGAAAGGTCAGCGCTGGATCTAGTACTCACCAATGGAAATAGGGGCCCCATCTTCAAAGGCATTAATATGATTTGCAGACTTGTGCTAACCATGTTAATCCCCCTAGCTAGGATATTCAGCGGCATGAATACTGAGCAGCCTGGGGATGGGATCCAAGGGAGTGAACTGTAGTAGAAATTGGTTGACTTACAGATGACAGAGGGTGGTGGTAAACAGAATTCATTCAGAAGAAAGGACAGTGAATAATGGAATGGCTTAGGGATCAATGTGTTTGCAAGTGATATTGCTGAAGGATTGAAGGGAAAAAGTTTGCCTTTTTGCAGATGACATGAAGATTTGCAACAGAGTAATCTCCTTGGAGGAAGTAGGCAACATAAAGAAATATCTACAACAATTACAAGAAATGGATTAAATCTTAATTGCCAAGCATTAGACCCAAGAAGTGCAGAGTGATGCACTTGGAATGCAGAAATTCAAAGGTGTTGTATGTGATAGGTGAAAAGAGGTTGGTGTGCATGGACCAGGAGAGGGATTTCCAAGTGATAGTATTTGGGGCTCTCAAGGTGGTGAAACAATGTGACAAGATGGTAGTCAAAGCCAGAAGGATGCTAAGCTGCATACAGAGAGCAAAAAAGAGGAGGCATTAATGCCTCTGAAAAAGTTCTTGGTGAGTTCTCACTTGGAGTATTATGTTCAGTTTTGGAGACAGTACCTCACAAAGGATATAAAAGGACCTTGAAACAATTCAGAGGCAGGCAAACAAAATGATTTGGAGTCTGCACCAGAAGATGTATGAGAAGAGACTTGAAGACCTAAATATGTATACCCTAGAGGAGAAGAGGGACAGGGGAGATATGATACAGGCATTTAAATACTTAGAGTATTAATAAAGAAACAAACCTTTTTTCAAAGAAGGGGAAGCTGTAAAACTAGAGGGTATGAAATTAAGTTGTAAGGAGGTAACCTTAAAAACTTCAAGAAATACTTTTTCACAGAATGCCATCCCAATGTAGGTGGGTAAGGGCAAAAACAAATGACAGAATTCAAAAAGGCACGGTGGATCCCTATATAGCAAAAGAATGGAATCAAAATAAACATCAATAACTTTCATACTTCGAGAAATAGAAGAGGGGGGTGACCTGCATAGAGCAGCGGGTACAACACTAAACAAAGGCTTTGAGAGGAAACCTGCATGTAGCGGCAGGCACCACTTTAGCCACCTTACTGGGCAGACTGAATGGACGATGCGGTCCCTATCTGCCGTCATTTACTATGTTGTTATGGTCATTGTCAAGCCTGCTGATGGTGACTTGCTGGTACTTTCTCTTTCTCCTGCAAAGGCTTCTGAGATAATGCTTTAGGGTTAGAGTAGTTGATGAATGTACACTTTACAGCAATGACCATTACATTTACTTTTCCAAATGCTTACCTCCCATTTACTGCTCATGAAATTAAAAAGATGTGCAATGTGTGTTGTATAGTTTGCAATCAGAAAAAGTGTTTTCACCCTTGAATTATCATCTCAACTACATTTTGAGGTTCGTAACACCGAGTTTGTCTTGAAGATTTATAGATGAATCTTGAATGATTTCCCTCTACTTCGCTCTAAAGAAGGAAAGAGCAGGAGGCATAAGACAAGAAGTGCCCCCCCTGAAGTAGGAAGACAGGCAGCATTTCAGAAAAGGGAGAGAAGGGGCATGTTTACAGAAGAGTAGAGGGGGAAAGGAGAAGAGGGTTGGGATGAGGGGTGGAGTAAGGGAAAAGGGGAAGTGCATGAAGAGAGATAAGAAGGGAAATTGAAAGAGTGCCTGGGAGGGAAGGAAAGGTAGAAAAGAGTGCAAAAAGGGAAGGGGAAAGAAGCAGAGCCAGCCCAAGAGATGGTTCAAGGTGTTCGCATGCAAGGCAAACCTTAAGCCTTATGTCCTCCCTCGCTGTCAAAATCTATTTAGCTTTGAATGCCTTGCACTTTGCCGCCCCCAGAAGATGCCACCTTAGGCAACTGCCTAGTTGGACTTGTAGTTTGTCCAGCCCTGTGAAGAAGGGGGTAGGAGGGAAAGTAGACAGGGCAAGGAAGAGAGGAAATGTGCCTGAGTTGGTAGAAGGGAAGGAGGGAGAGCGGTGAAGGATAGGGAGGGGGAATAATGCAAGAAGGTGAGAGGGGCAGGGGAATATTCAAGGGAAAGAGAAGGCCATATACACACCACAAACACATATCCCCAAACCCCCCAACCCCTTCAAATGCACATCCTTGAGAGGAGAGAGTGCAAGTACGGCGTGAAAGGGGGAGAGTGCATGAGGGTGGGTGACAGGAGAGTGAGGCAAGTGTAAGCTAGGGGATGGCAGGGAAGGAGGAAGAGTGCATGCAGCATGGCACAGGGGAAGGAGGGGAAGGACAGAGTGATTGCAGGAGGATGAGGAAAGAAACCTACATCTACCAAACTCACACTCACATCTACCTCACCACACACGTCCCCACATTTATTTATTTATTTATTTAACAGCACTTATATACCGCAGCTTCCAGAGATCAGTTGCGGTTCACAAATAACAACAGTCAACAAAGCATGGTTTGTTTTACATATAATGTCATATAACAATAAACAATATAAAGAAAACTGAACATGTTGAACAGATTAGCACAGAACAGTGCAACATTATATACATTATATACATTATTTACATGTACGTATTAATTACATGTACGTATCCCCACATATACATCTCATTCCCCCCACACACTTACATCCCCCTCAACACACACGTTCCCACATAAGCATCTCATTCCCCCCCCCACACATTCACAACCCCCGCACCACACACGTTCCCACATACACATCTCATTCCCCCCCACTTACATCCCCCTCACCACACACATCCCCACATACACATCTCAATCCCCCCCCACTTACATCCCCCTCACCACACACATCCCCACATACACATCTCATTCCCCCCCACACTTACATCCCCCTCACCACACACATCCCCACATACACATCTCAATCCCCCCCACAGACACAGACACATCTCAATCCCCCCCCACTTACATCCCCCTCACCACACACATCCCCACATACACATCTCATTCCCCCCCCACACTTACATCCCCCTCACCACACACATCCCCACATACACATCTCATTCCCCCCCACAGACACTCACATCCCCCTCACCACACACATCCCCACATACGCATCTCAATCCCCCCATACATCCCCCTCACCACACACATCCCCACATATGCATCTCATTCCCCCCACACATCTCCCTCACCACACACGTTCCCACATGCGCATCTCATTCCCCCCCACACATCCCCCTCACCACACACATCCCCACATACGCATCTCATTCCCCCCACACATCTCCCTCACCACACACGTTCCCACATACGCATCTCATACCCCCCCACACACACTCACATCCCCTCACCACACACATCCACACATACGCATCTCATTCCACTCCCACACACACTCACATCCCCCTCACCACACACGTCCCCACATAGACATCTCATTCCACTCCCACACACACTCACATCTCCCTCACCACACACGGCCCCACATGCGCCTCTCATTCCCCCCCCCACACTTAAATCCCCCTCACCACACACGTCCCCACATACGCATCTCATACCCCCCCACACACACTCACATCCCCTCACCACACACATCCCCACATACGCATCTCATTCCCCCCATACATCCCCCTCACCACACACATCCCCACATATGCATCTCATTCCCCCCACACATCTCCCTCACCACACACGTACCCACAGGCGCATCGCATTCCCCTCTTACATCCCACTCACGACACAAATCCCGACATAGGGAACTCATTCCCCCCACACATCCCCCTCACCACACACGTACCCACATACACATCTCATTCCCCCCCACACATCCCCCTCACCACACACATCCCCACATACGCATCTCATTCCCCCCACACATCTCCCTCACCACACACGTTCCCACATACGCATCTCATACCCCCCCACACACTCACATCCCCTCACCACACACATCCACACATACGCATCTCATTCCCCCCACACATCTCCCTCACCACACACGTCCCCACATAGACATCTCATTCCACTCCCACACACACACACATCCCCCTCACCACACACGTCCCCACATAGACATCTCATTCCACTCCCACACACACTCACATCCCCCTCACCACACACGTCCCCACATAGACATCTCATTCCACTCCCACACACACTCACATCTCCCTCACCACACACGTGCCCACATGCGCATCTCATTCCCCCCCCACACACTCACATCCCCCTCACCACACACGTCCCCACATAGACATCTCATTCCACTCCCACACAAACTCACATCTCCCTCACCACACACGTTCCCACATACACGTCTCAATTTGACAAATTTGAGCTGATCAAATTGGTGAAGGGGTTGCACTCTATGTTAGAGCGGGCATTGAGTCAGAAAAGATTAAAGTTTTGCAGGAAACAAAATTTGCTGTCGAATCTCTATGGATTGAAATTCCATGTAAAAAGGGGAAGGCGATGGCGGTGGGGGTGTACTATTGACCGCCTGGCCAGAATGAACAAATGGATGATGAAATGCTCAAAGAAATCAAGGAAGCTAACAAAAGTTATAGTGCGGTAATAATAATGGGCGATTTCAATTACCCCGGTATTGACTGGGTAAGTGTCACGGCAGGACATGCTAGGGAGATAAAGTTCCTAGATTTATTTAACAGCTTTTATTTATATGACATAAATGACTGCTTCTTGGAGCAGCTGGTTCATGAACCGACCAGAGGGGAAGCCATATTAGACCTAGTCCTTAGTGGAACACCAGATCTAGTGCAAGAGATAAGGGTGTTGGAGCCACTTGGCAATACTGATCATAGCATGATCGCCTTTGATTTAATTAGTGGAGGAGGGATAGTAAGGAAATCCACAGTACTATCTTTTAACTTTCGAAAAGGGAGACTATGATAAAATGAGGAAAACAGTTAAGAAAAAACTAAAAGGAGCAGTTGCAAAGGTTAAAGACTTACATCAAGCTTGGGTGTTGTTGAAAAATACTATCTTGGAAGCCCAGACCAGCTGTATTCCACGCTTTAAGAAAAGTGGAAGGAAGTCCAAAAAACTGCCAGCATGGTTTAAAGGTGAGGTCAGAGAGGCTGTTGTTGCCAAGAAAGCATCTTTCAGGAAATGAAAAAAAGAGCCAAATGATGAAACCTGGAAACAGCACAAGCACTGGCAGGTCAAATGCAAGGCATTGATAAAGAAGGCAAAGAGAGAATTTGAGAAGAAGCTTGCTGCGGAAGCAAAAACGCGAAATAAAGATTTTTTCAAGTACATTCATAGCAAAAAACCTGTGAGAGAGTCAGTTGGACCATTAGATGATAGAGGAATTAAAGGGGCACTAAGAGGCGACAAGGCGATAGCGGAGAGACTGAACAAATTCTTTGCTTCGATCTTTACTGAGGAAGATGTAGGGATGTTATCCATGACTGAAGTGGTACTTAAAGTTGCGGAAGAATTGAAGAAAATATCGATACATCGGGAAGATGTATAATAAATATTAGATAAACTGAAGAGTAGCAAATCACCTGGGCCGGATGGTATACATCCAAGGGTGTTGAAAACTGAAATATGAGATTGCAGACCTGCTATTACTAATCTGTGAACTATCATTAAAATCATCTCTAATACCTGAAGATTGGTGGATCTCCAATGTAACACCAATTTTTAAAAAGGGTTCCAGGGGTGATCCGGGAAACTACAGACCGGTGAGCCTGACGTCAGTACTGGGAAAAATGGTAGAAACCAACATAAAGAATAAAATTACTCAGCATGTAGATAGTCATGGCCTAATGGGAGACAGCCAACATGGCTTTAGACAAGGAAGATCTTATCTTCCTAATCTGTTATGTTTTTTTGAAAGTGTGAATAAACAGGTGGACAAAGGTGAGACGGTTGATATAGTGTATCTGGACTTTCAGAAAGCCTTTGACAAGGTCCCTCATCAGAGACTTTTGGCAAAACCTAAAGAGTCATGGGATAGGAGGCAGTGTACTACTGTGGATCAGGAACTGGTTGAAAGATAGAAAGCAGAGGGTAGGACTAAATGGCCAATTTTCCCAATGGAGAAAGGTGAATAGTGGTGTACCCCAGGGATCTGTGCTGGGTCCGCTGCTTTTTGACATATTCATAAATGACCTGGAAAGTAGAATAACGAGTGAGGTTATCAAATTTGCAAATGACACAAAACTATTTAAAGTTGTTAAAACCCAAGAGGATTGTGGAAAATTGCAAGAGGATCTTGATAAATTGGAAGACTGGGCATCAAAATGGCAGATGCAATTTAATGTGGACAAGTGCAAAGTTATGCACCTAGGGAAGAACAACCCAAACTATGGTTACACGATGCAAGGTTCCACATTAGGAACCACCACCCAGGAAAAAGATTTAGGCGTCATTGTGGATAACATGTTAAAACCCTCGGCCCAGTGTGCAGCGGCAGCCAAGAGAGCAAATAGAATGCTAGGTATCATAAGGAAAGGAATGCAAAATAAAACAAAAGATATTATAATGCCTCTATACCGTTCCATGGTGAGACCGCACCTTGAATATTGTGTGCAATTCTGGTCGCCGTATCTTAAAAAGGATATAGCGTTATTAGAAAAGGTTCAGAGAAGAGCCACCAAAATGGTAAAGGGGATGGAAGGATACTCCTATGAAGAAAGGCTAAAAAGGTTAGGGCTCTTTAACCTGGAAAAGAGACGGCTGAGGGGAGATATGATGTTGTTGTTGTTAAGTGCCGTCGAGTCGGAGTCGACTCATGGCGACCCTCTGGATAGCTATCCTAAATTGTGTTCGGTCTTCAGTCAGGCGGCTCATTGTTGACAGACTGGTACCCGTAGCTGCTGTTATTGTAGCAATCCATCTCATTGCTGGCCTTCCTCTTTTGCGTTGACCTTCTATCTTGCCAAGCATGATGTCTTTTCTCTAATGATCTCTCTCTTCGCATGATGTGTCCGAAGTATGAAAGTCGAAGTCTTGTCATCTGAGCTTCTAAAGAAAGCTTAGGTTTGATCTCTTCTAGTACCGACTGGTTTGTTCTTCGGGCAGTCCATGGTATACACAGTATTCGCCGCCAGCACCATAATTCAAAGGCATCAATTTTCTTCCTGTCTGTCTTTTTCACTGTCCAGCTTTCACATCCATATGATGTTATTGAAAATACCATGGCTTGAACAAGTCGAATCTTTGTATGGAGAGACATCTCTGCTCTTGAGAATCTTATCTAGGTCTTTCATAGCCATTCTGCCAAGAGCAATGCGTCGTCTGATTTCTTGACTGCTTGTTGCTTCTTTATTGATAGTTGATCCAAGTAGGTTAAAGTTGTTCACGATTTCAATTTCTTCTCCTTCAACGATGAACCTGTTGATTATGCCAGTTGTCATGATCTTTGTCTTCTTTACATTAAGGTGCAGGCCCATTTTGAGACTATGTTCTTTGATTGTGAGAAGCAAATGTTTCAGATCATCTTCACTTTTCAGCCAGTAATGTGGTATCATCAGCATAGCGAAGGTTGTTGATGAGTCTTCCACCAATCTTCACACCTCTGTTGTCTTCATACAGTCCTGCTTCTCTGATGATTTGTTCTGCATATAAATTAAACAGGTAGGGGGAAAGTATGCAGCCTTGTCTTACACCTTTGCTTATTTTAAACCATTCTGTTTCTCCTTGTTCCGTTCGAACTGTTGCTTCTTGATCAATGTACAGATTACGCAAGAGAACGATCAGGTGTTCTGGTATACCCATGCTTCTTAATGAATGGAGTGGAACAGGTAAACATAGATCGACTGTTTACATTATCAGAATATAGAAAGACTAAGTGACATGCAATGAAGCTACAGGGTAAACTATTTAAGACTAATAAAAGAAAATATTTTTTCACTCAATGTGTAATCAAACTCTGGAATTTGTTACCGGAGGATGTAGTAAAGGCTGTTAGTGTAGCTGGGTTTAAAAAAGGTTTGGACAAGTTCCTGGAGGAAAGGTCCATAAACCATTATTAAGAAGGGACCCAGGATATCAATGCTTGACCTAGCACAAGCATTGCAGAACCTGTGTCTTTTGGGGAAACTGCTAGGTACGTATGACCTAGATTGGCCACTGTTGGAAACAGGATACTGGGCTTGATGGACCTTGGTCTCACCCAGTATGGCATATCTTATGTTCTTATCTCATTCCCCCCCCCCCCACACACATACTCACATCTCCCTCACCCCACACATACCCACATACACATCTCATTCCCCCCCACACACAGATCTCCCTCACCACACACGTCCCCACATACACATCTCATTCCCCCCCCACACACTCATATCTCCCTCAGCACACACATCCCCACATAGACATCTGATTCCCCTCCCCCACACACTCATATCCCCCTCACCACACACGTCCGCACATACACATCTCATTCACCACACTCGTTCCCACATACACATCTCATTCACCACACTCGTTCCCACATACACATCTCATTCCCCACACACACTTACATCCCCCTCACCACACACGTCCCCACATAGACATCTCATTCCCCTCCACACACACTCACATCCCCCTGAACACACACGTTCCCATAATGCATCTTTCCCCCCACACACACACTCACATCTCCCACACCACACACGTTCCAACATACACATCTCATTCCCCCCACACACACTCGCATCTCCCTCAGCACACACATACCCACATACACATCTCATTCTCCCCAAACACTTACATCCCCCTCACCACACACATCCCCACATAGACATCTCATTCCCCCCACAAACATATCTCCCTCACACACAAGTCCCCACATACGCATCTCATCCCTCCACACACTTACATCTCCCTCACCACACATGTTCCCACATACACATCTCATTCCCCGCTACACACTTACATCTCCCTCAGCACATACACATCTTATTCCCCCCACACACATCTCCCTCACCACACATGTCCCTACATACACATCTCATTCCCCCCACACACGTCCCTACATACACATCTCATTCCCCCCTCACACTTAGATCTCCTTCACCACACATCTCCTCACATACACAGCTCATTCCCCCCCACACACTTACATCCCCCTCACCACACACGTTCCCACATACACATCTCATTCCCCCCACATACACACACTCACATCTCCCTCAACACACACATCTCCACATATGCATCTCATTCCCCCCACACACACTCACATCTCCCTCACCACACACATACCCGCATACACATCTCATTCTCCCCAAACACTTACATCCCCCTCACCACACATGTCCCCACATAGACATCTCATTCCCCCCACAAACACACTCATATCTCCCTCACACACACGTCCCCACATACGCATCTCATCCCTCCACACTTACATCCCCCTCACCACACACATTCCCATATACGCATCTCATTCCCCCCCAACACACTTACATCCCCCTCACCACACACGTCCCCACATAGACATCTCATTCCCCCCACTCACACACTGACATCTCCCTCACACACATGTCCCAACATGCGCATCTCATCCTGTGGCAGGTGAAGGCCTGTGATCCACAGTGTCTGACATAAACAGACAGGCCTAACTAGCTTGACCTGTAAATGAAGCCTGTGAAGAGGCCCATAGGAATTGCACATCCCCCAACATGCTGCTATTGTAGAATTAGAACTCAGTAAAAGTATTGGATTAGCTTAGACAAGCAGAACTGAAAGTTGGAAAAATACAGAAAAATATGTTTGAATGCCCCTGATAAGAGAATACAGCTGTAAGGGATTTAATTAAAACTGCTGACAGAAAGGTTACAGACAGGGGCGGCCCAAGGGGGGTGCGGGGCCATGTGCGGAGCCTCATTTGCATAAGGTGCCTCATTTGCATAAATATTTGCATAATGTTACCATACACTAACTTTTAGTAAACATGCCTCTTAATGAGTATATGGATAAAGAAAGACTAAAAGGTTTCTACATTACTATACTCCAGTACCAACCGCCAGGCACATTAGGAACTACTACAAACACTGCCCATTTAGAACCCATAGCAAACCCGCCGTATCCTAACAGCACTACCAGGACTCACAAAGCACCATACCCTAACTATCAAAAGGCAACACTGCAAATATTAAACCAATACATTTCAGAGAACAATAATACATGACCTACTGGGGAAAGAGAACAAGTGGCAATGTCAAATAGGAATTACATAAACAGAATACCTCAGCTCAGTTACACATGCAGAACATAGACCATCACCAAACAAGGAATCACAATTTAGAAACAGGAAGACAATAATTAAACTGGGAACCCCAAAAGCCAAACTTGGAATATACAACAACACTGTAGAAATAAAACTATAAATTAATTTCCTCTTGTACTAAACAAAGCGCAAAAATTAATGATGCACATTTCCCAGAGCTGACATATTCCAGTTAATAAATTCAAAATAAAGAGATATTTTTCTACCTTTTGTGCATTTTTTTTCAGTTGCAATTGTTCCAGCCACTTTCTTCTGGTTTCTTCGTGTCTTCTGCTAACTCTCCATCTGCTGTCCATTTGTCCTTTCTTCTGTCTTGTTTTTTTTTCCATTCTCTCTCTACATCTGCTTTAACATACTAATCTTTCTCCTTTTGCTCTTTCCTCATTCCTATTTCATCCACTCAAATTTTATCCCTCCATCCTCAATCCCCACTTACTCTCCCAATATTCAGCCAATTGTAGATTTGTCTTCCCTCCCACGCAAAATATTTTTCCCTCTCCGTTTCACTCTCCCAGCTCCATCCCATTCTAATCCTCCCCCAACATCAGCTCCTTTCTAGTTCCAGCCCTACCCAGCATCTGCTCCCTTCTTGTCCCTGCATCAGCCCATTTCCAGTCCTAGTCCCCCATCAGCCCATTTCCAATCCTATCCTAGCCCCACCATTAACCCATTTCCAGTCCTAGCTCCCCCATCCATTTCCAGTCCTATCCGAGTCCATCCATCAGTTCATTTCCAATCCCAGCCCCTCATCAGCCCATTTCCAGTCCTATCAGTTCCTCCATCAGCTCATTTCCAATCCCAGCCCCCCTCAGCTCATTTCTATTCCTTTCCTAGCCCCACCATCAGCCCATGTCAAATCCTAACTCCCCTCCACTCAGCCCATTTCCAATCCAAGCCCCCCATGAGCCTACTTCCAGTTCTAGCCCCTCCATGAGTCCATTTCAATTCAAGCCCCCACCACAGCCCATTTCCAACCTTAGCACCCCCAGCAGCCCATTTCCAGTCCTATCCTGGCCCCTCCCTCAGCCCATTTCCTGTCCTAGCCCCCCCCCCCACTCAGCCCATTTCCAGTCCTAGATCCCTCTCCTCACAGCCCAATTCCATTCCAAGCCCCCCCTCCCCATCAGCTATTTGCAGTTCAAGCCCCCTTTCCACTCAGCCCAGTTCCATTCCAAGCCCCTGTCCCCATCAGCTATTTGCCGTTCAAGCCCCCCTTCCACTCAGCCATTTCCAGTCCTAGCAACCCCCATCCCATTACCAGTCCTAGCTCCCCCATCAGCCCACTTCCAGTCCGAACCCCCTATAGCCCATTACCAGTCCTAACCCCATCAGCCCACTTCCAGTCCGAACCCCCTATAGCCCCTTACCAGTCCTAACCCCATCAGCCCACGGCCAGTCCTTACCCTCCCATCGGCCCCTGTTCAGTCTTACCCCCCCCCATCAACCCATTACCAGTCCCTACCCCCCCCCCCATAGCCCATTTTCCAGTCCTAATCCCCCCATCAGCCCACTTGTAGTCGTAGCTCCCCATAGCCCATTACCTGTTGTTACCCCCCCATCAGCCCATTACCTGTCCTTAACCCCCCATAGCCCATTTCCAGTCCTAATCCCCCCATCAGCCCACTTGTAGTCGTAGCTCCCCATAGCCCATTACCTGTTGTAACCCCCCCATAGCCCAGTACCAGTCCTAACCCCCCCCATCCCATTAACAGTCCTAACGCCCCCCAACCGCCCATTACAAGTCCTAACCCCCTATCAGCCTACTTGTAGTCTTAGCCCCCCCATAGCCCATTAACTGTTGTAACCCCCTCATCGCACTACCTGTGCACTACCCCCCCTAGCCCATTTCCAGTCCTAATCCCCCCAACAGCCCATTTCCAGTCTTAGCCCACCGCCCCATAGCCCGTTTCTAGTCCTAATCCCCCCATCAGCCCACTTGTAGTCGTAGCCCCCCATAGCCCATTACCTGTCATAACTTCCCCCATCAGCCCATTTCCATCTTAGCCCCTCCATAGTCTATTACCTGTCCTAACCCCCCATAGCCCATTCCCAGTCTTAACCCCCCCCCCATCAGCCCACGTCCTGTCAGAACCCCCTATAGCCCATTACCAGTCCTAACACCCCCCATCAGCCCATTTACAGTCCTTACCCCCCCCCCCCTCCCTCCCCCCCATCAGCCCATTTACAGTCCTTACCCCCCCTCCCTCCCTCCCCATCAGCCCATTTACAGTCCTTACCCCCCTACCTCCCTCCCCATCAGCCCATTTACAGTCCTTACCCCCCCCCTCCCTCCCTCCCCCCTCCCCATCAGCCCATTTACAGTCCTTACCCCCCTCCCTCCCTCCCCATCAGCCCATTTACAGTCCATTACCCCCCCATCAGCCCATTTACAGTCCTTACCCCCCTCCCTCCCTCCCCATCAGCCCATTACAGTCCTTACCCCCCCCATCAGCCCATTTAGTCCTTACCCCATTCCCTCCCTCCCCCCTCCCTCCCCATCAGCCCATTTACAGTCCTTACCACCCCCCCCTCCCTCCCTCCCTCCCCCCCTCCCCATCAGCCCATTTACAGTCCTTACCACCCCCCCCCCCATCAGCCCAGCTAAGTTTTTAAAAAAAACAAACCAGAAACCGGCTGCTGCTGCCGCTGCCGCCGTGACAGCGGCAGAATGGAGAATCCCGCGGGGCCCCCCTGTCCTGCAGTCTTCTATGCGGCCTCAGCGCGGGCTTTTCAGAGCCGCGCGAAGGGAGAGTTTCCCTTTCTCGCGGCTCTGTTAATCCCGCCGCGGGGCTGATGGGATTTCCATCAGCCCCGTGGCGTGATTAACAGAGCTGCGAGAGGAGAAGCTCTCTCTCTTCGCGCAGCTCTGACAGCCGACGGAGGCCGCATAGAAGACTGCAGGACAGGGGGGCCCCGCGGGATTCTCCATTCTGCCGCTGCCACGGCGGCAGCGGCAGCCGCAGCCAGTTTATGATTTTTTAAAACTTTGGGATGCAAGATGTTTTTTGCGCGGGGCCCCCTGAAACGCGGGGCCCTGTGCAAAAAACATTCTTGCTCAATGGACGGGCCGGCCCTGGTTACAGAGCCCTGCTTCCCCGCACGTACTAACTAGCCCAATGGCCTTGGAAGAAGGAAAGTAACAAGTTGGTGAACTGGCCATTGTAACTGGGACTAGAAGGGGGGTGAGCAGGTGCTGAGCCCACTCCAAGAACATAATTGGATAATCATATCAGTACCGGGACCAATAGAAGAGGTACGGGAGGTACGGGAGGTTACCGGGACCAATGAAATGTTTTTCTATACCTAGAATGGAGCAAAAGTCTATAAAAGTTGTTGTATACCAGAGAACATCGCTCAGCCATTTTGAACTTGGTTCTGCTTGAGACTTGTGCACAAATAAATGATTTGGACCTTCTGAACAGACTCCTGGTATTATTGGTTTGTCTGCGCTCTGCTGCTACATATTCTTGGTGCGTTGGCCGGGAAGGTGTGGTATTAGAGGGTATATAGGGCAATATACCACAACTTTCCGCCTCTACAGGTTTGGTCCTGCCGGGATCGCGCCCTTCCGACGGGGGCTCGCTCCCTGGCGCCACTGGTCCCTTGTATCGGAGGGAGCTAGTCGGACCTCGGCGGGTGCCGGGCCCGGCTGGAGTCAACACCTCGAACCCGAGTGAGGGGAGTCCAAGGTCCAACTCATGCGCTTGCTTGGGAAGTTTGAGGACCGGATCCGGTGAGTAGAGTTTTGATTTTAGCATGTGTCTAGACAGATAAGAAAGAGCAGTACTGCCAATCTAGCATGAAGGAGGATAACCAGTGGGACACTGTGATACCTGGATACAAACTATATCGTAATGATAGAGCTGAACAAATTGGTGGAGGGGTTGCGCTGTATGTTAGAGAGGGCATTGAGTCAGAAAGGATTAAAGTTTTGCAGGGAACAAAATTTGCTGTAGAATCTCTATGGATTGAAATTCCATTTATGAAGGGGAAGGTGATGGCAGTGGGAGTATACTATCGACCACCTGGCCAGAATGAACAAATGGATGATGAAATGCTCAAAGAAATCAAGGAAGCTAACAAAAGCCACAACAGAGTAGTAATAATGGGTGATTTCAATTACCCCGGTATCGACTGGGACAGTGTCACAGCAGGACAAGCTAAAGAGATAAAGTTTCTAGATGAAATAAATGACTGCTTCTTGGAGCAGCTGATTCATGAACCGACCAGAGGGGAAGCCATACTGGACCTAGTCCTTAGTGGAACGCCAGATCTGGTGCAAGAAATAAGGGTGTTGGGACCACTTGGCAATAGTGATCATAGTATGATCATGTTTGATTTAATCAGTGGAGGACAGATAGTAAAAGAATCCACAGTACTACCTTTTAACTTTCAAAGGGAGACTATGATAGAATGAGGAATATAGTTCGGAAAAAACTAAAAGGAGCGGTTCCAAAGGTTAAAGACTTACAGCAAGCTTGGGTGTTATTTAAAAATACTATCCTCGAAGCCCAGACCAGCTGTATTCCACGCATTAAGAAAAGTGGAAGAAGAAAGTCCAAAAAACTGCCAGCATGGTTTAAAGGTGAGGTCAGAGAGGCTGTTGCTGCCAAAAGAGCAACCTTCAGGAAATGGAAAAAAGAGCCAAATGATGAAAACTGGAAACAGCACAAGCACTGGCAAGTTAAATGCAAAGCATTGATAAGGCAGGCAAAGCGGGAATTTGAGAAGAAACTTGCTACGGAAGCAAAAACACGAAATAAAGACTTTTTCAAGTACATTCGTAGCAAAAGGCCTGTGAGAGAGTCAATTGGACCATTAGATGATAGAGGGGTAAAAGGGGCAGTAAGAGGAGACAAGGCTATAGCAGAGAGACTGAATGAATTCTTTGCTTCGGTCTTTACTGAGGAAGATGTAGGGATGTTACCCAAGACTGAAGTGGTATTTAAAGGTGATACTGCAGAGGAATTGAGAGAAATATCGCTACACCGGGAAGATATATTACAACTATTTGATAAACTGAATAGTAGCAAATCACCTGGACCGGATGGTATACATCCCAGAGTGTTGAAAGAACTGAAATATGAGATTGCAGACCTGTTATTGGTAATCTGTGAACTTTCATTTAAATCATCTGTAATACCTGAAGATTGGAGGGTCGCCAACGTAACACCAATTTTTAAAAAGGGTTCCAGGGGTGACCCGGGAAATTACAGACCGGTGAGCCTGACGTCAGTACCAGGGAAAATGGTAGAAACCATCATAAAGAACAAAATTACACAGCATGTAGATAGTCATGGCCTAATGGGAGACAGCCAACATGGCTTTAGACAAGGAAGATCTTGTCTTACTAATCTGATCTGTTTTTTTTGAAGGTGTGCATAAACAGGTAGACAAAGGTGAGTCGGTTGATATAGTGTATCTGGACTTTCAGAAAGCTTTTGACAAGGTCCCCAATCAGAGACTTTTGGCGAAGCTAAAAAGTCATGGGATAGGAGGCAGTGTACTATTGTGGATCGGGAACTGGTTAAAAGATAGAAAGCAGAGGGTAGGGCTAAATGGCCAATATTCCCAATGGAAAAAGGTGAATAGTGGAGTACCCCAGGGATCTGTACTGGGTCCGCTACTTTTTGACATATTCATAAATGACCTGGAAAAGGGAATAACTAGTGAGGTTATCAAATTTGCAGATGACACAAACTGTTTTAAAGTTGTTAAAACCCAAGAGGATTGTGGAAAACTGCAGGAGGATCTGGATAAATTGGAAGACTGGGCATCCAAATGGCAGATGAAATTTAATGTGGACAAGTGCAAAGTTATGCACCTAGGAAAGAACAACCCACACTATAGTTACACGATGCAAGGCTCCACATTAGAAACCACCACCCAGGAAAAAGATTTAGGAGTCATCGTGGATAACATGTTAAAACCCTCCGCCCAGTGTGCAGCGGCGGCCAAGAAAGCAAATAGAATGCTAGGTATCATAAGGAAAGGGATGGAGAATAAAACAAAGGATATTATAATGCCTCTGTATCGCTCCATGGTACGACCGCACCTTGAATATTGTGTGCAATTCTGGTCACCGTATCTTAAAAAGGACATAGAGTTATTAGAAAAGTACAGAGAAGAGCCACCAAATTGGTGAAGGGGATGGAAGGCTACTCCTATGAAGAGAGGCTAAAAAGGTTAGGGCTCTTTAACCTAGAAAAGAGACGGCTGAGGGGAGATATGATAGAGGTGTATAAATTAATGAATGGAGTGGAACGGATAAACGTGGATCAATTGTTTACGCTATCAGAATATAGAAGGACTAGGGGACATGTAATGAAGCTACAGGGTAAACTATTTAAGACAAATAGGAGAAAATATTTCTTCACTCAACGTGTAATCAAACTCTGGAATCTGTTACCGGAGGATGTAGTAAGGGCTGTTAGTATAGCTGGGTTTAAAAAAGGTTTGGACAAGTTCTTGGAGGAAAGGTCCATAAACCACTATTAAAAAGGGACCCAGGATATCAATGCTTGGCCTAGTACAAGCACTGCAGAACCTGTGTCTTTTGGGGAAACTGCTAGGTACGTATGACCTAGATTGGCCACTGTTGGAAACAGGATACTGGGCTTGATGGACCTCGGTCTGACCCAGTATGGCATTTCTTATGTTCTTATGTTCTTATGAACTTAGCATGAACTTCGCACTAGCACTCGCATGAAAGAGAGCTTGATGAACTCTCCAAGACGGACCGACTACCCCTGCGTAAGTAAAGCAGGGCGAAACTCCCGTCTTCTAGCATTTGGAACTCGCATGAGACTAGTCAGAATAGATAGCAATGAATGCATTCTGGGATACGTTGCTAGCATGATTGTGTGAATGGAGTGTGAATGAGAGGTCTGGCAGCACGGACCAAGCGAAGGCGGACCCCTGAGTAACGCAGTTCCTGACCGGGCGACCGCGTTCAGGTCGTAAAAAGGGGGAAGCGATTGTCGTCTTGTCTTGTTGTTTGTTTCCCTTATACGTTTCTAGGGCCGTGTGGACCCCTTACCCACGGTCCGCCCTCCTTTTCCCTTCTGTCTGTTGTTGCGCGCACACATCAAAATGGGAGGGGCGGGGTCTACTAGGAACACTCCGTTAGAATGTATGATCGCACATTTTAAAGAAGGATATTCCGGAGATTATGGTATTAAAATGACTGCAGCCCGTTTACAGATTTTGTGTACTAGGGAGTGGCCCGATCTAGACCTTACCTGGCCCCGAGAGGGAACCTTTAATGTAGGAATTATTCAGTTAGTGCACCATAGAGTGCGAATAGCGCACCCCGATCAGTACCCTTATATAGATTCCTGGTTAAGTATTTGTGAAGATCCGCCCCCTTGGGCGAAGCGCTGTTATGAGGAGCAGTGCAGAATAATGTTAGCAAAGACAGATTATAGTCAGAAAATAGAACAGCCTAGAAGGAAAGGGAAAGGTGAGAAGTCCAGGAAGAAACCCATCCTGGTAGATCATGATTCCCCAGAAGTGATTACCCGACAGCCCCAAACCCAGTGAGAGTAGCCCCACGTCCTGCCCCAGAGCCCCGGAGACAGCGGGAGCGGGACCCAACCCCTGAGCCATCACCCAAAGAGCAGGTAGATGAGCTCCCTTTAAATGAAGAAGATGATTCTACCGAGACTGAAAAAGGAGAATCAGAGACAGAAACAGAACAGGAAGAAATTGAAATTTCCCCGAGTGATACTGACAGTGTAAAAGCGACTGCCAGTGTTAGCTCACCAGTCAAAAGAAAACCAAGAATAAAGCATGTGGGGAAAAAGATAACCCCTGATAGAAAAGTTACGAAAATATCCCTTAGATCCCAAAAGACATCTACTGCCAAGATGATGCCTTTACGGCAAGTCCCGGGAATACCCGTAAGAAATGAGGATAATGAGGTGGTGGCGGGACCCCTAAGCTATGTGTATGTTCCCTTCTCTACCACTGATTTGTTAAATTGGAGGACACATTATGCTTCCTATACCAATAAGCCCCAGGAACTTACAGAATTAGTGAATACTATTATGGAAACTCACCAACCAACATGGGCAGATTGTCGCCAGCTCCTGTCCACCTTATTTACTACAGAGGAGCGGACACGAATTAGAAAAGCAGCTATTGACTGGCTGGCAGATAACCCGGTAGCTCCAGGAGAAAGGGGGGAGGAAAGAATAGATAATCGGGAAGTGGCCCAGAGAGAATTCCCGAATGAAGACCCCCGATGGGATCCAAATACAGAAAGAGGATCCAGAGCCCTAGCCCGTTTTCGCCAAGGCTTTATACAAGGCCTGAAAAGGGGGGGCCAGAAAGCAATGAACCTTTCCAAAGTTACTGAAGTTACCCAAAGTATAGATGAGAGCCCAGCAGTGTTTTATGAAAGATTAACTGAAGCATATAGAATGTATACTCCCTATGACCCAGATGCGCCAGGAAGCTTATGCATGGTGAATTCTGCTTTTGTAAATCAGTCTCAACCAGACATTAGACGGAAATTACAGAAATTAGAAGGGTTTGCGGGCATGAATGCAACTCAGTTATTGGAAGTCGCTCATAAAGTGTATGTGAATCGTGATAATGAAAGGCAGAAAGAATGTGATCGAAAGATGAAGAAGAAAGCTGATTTTTTGGCTGCGGCCATAGTTGAACAGAAAAGGGGAGGTTTCCCTAGTCAACGGAGCAGAGGAAGGGGGTGGGGCTGAGGCGGAAGCCAGCCCCAACTAGGCATAAACCAATGTGCCTACTGCAAAGAGGAAGGACATTGGAGAAATGCATGCCCGCAACTTGAAGACGCCCATCAAGATGACGAAAACAATCATCAATGAAGAGAAGGAAGACGAGGCCATCCCCGAAATCGCGGAGGAGCCAATCGAGAGCAATACCAGCGAGAAAGAGGAGAAGCCGTACAAGCATTGGCTGCAACAGCCTATGACGAAGATGACGTGGATTAGGACAGACCGGGCTCTGAGTTTGCTTTAGGTCTCCAGGAGCCTATGGTCGGAATACAAATAGGAGACCAAGTTATGAACTTTATGGTTGATACTGGAGCAGAACATTCAGTAGTAGACAAGAAGATAGCCCCATTTTCCACAAAAGCAGTCACCATTGTAGGAGCAACTGGTGCCAAAGCTACAAAGCCTTTTCTTCAGAATCGCATATGCAGTCTAGGAGGACAACAAATAACTCATCAATTCCTGTACATGCCTGAATGTCCAGTGCCACTACTGGGACGAGATATGTTAGCCAAGCTACAAGCCCAAATATCCTTTACTGAAAAAGGAGAAATGCAAATGACCGTGAATTCTCAAGCCAAGCCTGCAGGAATAATGCTGCTTACAGTTCCCCGAGAAGAAGAATGGAGATATTACAGTGATGAATCTGCCCAAGACACCTATTTTGAACAAACTTTGAAAAGCATTGATGCGCCACCTGGAGTATGGGCAGAAGGCAATCCTCCAGGCCTAGCCAAGCATATAGCCCAATAATTGTAACCCTCAAGCCTAGTGCTACACCAGTACATGTCAAGCAGTACCCTCTCCCAAGAGCTGCAATTGAAGGTATCCACCGCCACTTGCTAAGATTACTAGAACATGGCCTACTAAAAGTATGTCAATCCCCATGGAACACTCCACTTCTGCCAGTGAAAAAGCCTGGAACAGATGACTATCGCCCAGTGCAAGATCTAAGAAGAGTGAATGAAGCAGTTGAGACCATACATCCAGTTGTACCAAATCCTTACACACTTCTAGGACTGATTCCTGCTGAAGCTACCCACTTTACTGTTCTGGATTTAAAAGATGCATTCTTTTGCATAAGATTAGCCCCCATAAGTCAGATATTATTTGCATTTGAATGGCAGGACCCTATCTCTGGAAGAGGGGGCCAACTTACTTGGACACGACTACCCCAAGGATTCAAGAATTCGCCTACCATCTTTAGTGCTGCACTGAATCAAGACCTTTCAAGCTATCCAGTGGCCCCGGGGAAGAGAGTGCTTCTCCAATTTGTGGACGATCTGCTGATAGCTACTGTATCAGAAAGTGAATGTATACAAGCCACCAAAGACCTCTTGCAGTTACTAGATGAAGTTGGATACAAAGTTTCCAGAGCAAAAGCACAGCTATGCCAAAAAGAAGTGAAATACTTGGGCTTTCGTATAACCAAAGGAAGCCGAAAATTAGGCAGAGAGAGAAAAGAAGCAGTATGCAGGATCCCAACCCCAACTACCAGAAAGCAAGTCAGAGCCTTTCTGGGAGCGGCAGGATATTGCCGAATCTGGATTCCCAACTTTGCTCAAATCGCTAAACCATTGTATGAAGCCACAAAAGGAGAAGAAAAGTAGCCACTGGAGTGGGGACCTGAGCAGGATACAGCCTTCAAGACGTTAAAGGAAGAATTGATGTCATCACCAGCCCTTGGACTACCAGATGTTCACAAGCCATTCCACTTGTTTGTACATGAAGCACAAGGAAATGCCTTAGGCATGTTGACTCAGAAATTGGGAAATTGGGAGCGACCTGTGGCATACCTATCGAAACAATTGGACACTGTGGCCAAAGGATGGCCACCTTGCCTGAGAGCAGTTGCAGCTACAGCATTGTTAGTGAGTGAAGCAGACAAGCTCACACTAGGACAGAATATACGAGTCACTGTGCCACATGCAGTCCTTGCCCTTATGGAACAAAAAGCAAATCATTGGCTCACCAATTCCCGAATGTTGAAATATCAGAGTATGTTATGTGAGAACCCACAGATACAACTGGAAGTGAGCCATGCCTTGAATCCAGCCACATTGATACCTATTAGTGAAGAACTCCCAGAACATGACTGTATAGAAGTCATGGACACTGTATTTTCAAGCCGACCTGACCTGACGGATGTGCCCATAGACAATCCTGACCAAATTTATTACGTAGATGGAAGCAGTCTCATCATCAATGAACGACGCTGCGCCGGATATGCAGTAGTCACTCAACATGAAGTCGTTGAGTCATCAGCTCTAGCCTCAGGTACATCAGCCCAGAAAGCAGAATTGATAGCACTTACTCGAGCACTACTGCTAGGTGCAAAACTTGTGTTAAATGTATATACAGACTCTAAATATGCCTTCACTACCCTACATGCCCATGGAGCTCTCTATAAAGAACGAGGACTTATCACGTCTGGAGGAAAATCAGTCAAATACGGCCCAGAGATACTGATGTTACTTGATGCAGTATGGGCCCCAACTCGTGTAGCTGTCTTGCACTGCAGAGGACATCAAGCAGGAAAAGGAGAAGTTGCTCGAGGAAATAGGTTTGCAGATGCCTCAGCACGACAAGCAGCCATGACAGGACAAATTTCTCCACAAGCCATGCCGATGCAGGCAGCATTGTTTCCAGTACCCTTGAACTTATGGACACCACGATATACCACCAAAGAATTAGATTACTATTGTAATAAGGAAGATGGAGTGCTGAGAGATGGGTGGATTGAGCTGCCACCAGCAGAGGGCAGTCAACCCCCAGGACGAATAGTAATCCCTGAATTGTTGTGCCCATCCTTTGTCAAAGCCTTCCACGAAGCCACACACTATGGAAAAAGTGCTATGGAAAAAGCACTCAGACCACACTTCTGCATCACCATGTTAACAGCCCTATCAGCTTCAGTAGCACGCCAGTGTCTAATTTGTGCCAAAAATAATGCCAAGCAAGGTCCCACACCACCACCCCGAGTTCAGTCAGGAGGCGTAACCCCCATGCACCACCTGCAAATTGACTTTACTGAAATGCCAAAAGCTAAGGGATATCGCTACCTATTAGTATTAGTTTGTACTTTCTCTGGGTGGGTAGAAGCCTTCCCAACCAGAACTGAGAAAGCCCGAGAAGTCACCAAAGCTTTACTGAGAGAGATTGTTCCTAGATTTGGAATTCCAGCAGTAATAGGGTCAGACAATGGGCCATCATTTGTTTCTCAGATTACTCAGCAGTTAGCAAAAGCCCTACAGATACAGTGGAAACTTCACACTGCATACAGACCTCAGAGTTCAGGGAAAGTTGAGCGAATGAATCGTACCTTAAAAGCCCAAATGTCTAAGCTTTGTCAGGAGACTCGCCTGAAGTGGCCCCAAGTACTCCCAATAGCTTTACTCAGAATACGCTCAGCTCCTGTAAAGTCAACAGGATTTTCCCCTTTCGAAGTTTTGTATGGTAAACCCCCACCAATAGTGCAGGGAATTAAAGGGAGTTTAGCCCAGATTGGTTCAGAAATAACCAGGCAAGAACTCCTAGCTCTTAGTTTTGTTCTGCAGACTCTCCATGCGTGGATCCAAGACCAGTTGCCTATCAACTTGACAGAACCCTTGCATCCCTACCAGCCTGGTACCTCGGTGTGGATCAAAGATTGGAAGAAGACACCGCTGGAACCTCATTGGAAGGGACCATACACTGTCATCCTGTCTACCCCAACTGCAGTAAAGGTAGCGGAGATCGATTCCTGGATCCACCACAGCAGAGTCAAGCCCGCAGCTGATCCAGAACCTGAGCAGTGGACAACAGAGCAGCATCCTGATGCACCTTTGCGAATCATCTTGAGACGGCAACCGGCATCCTAGACACTTTTTGGGATTATCCCAGCAACTTGCCAAGTCTTGCCAAGTAGCCAAGTCTTTCGAAGAGGATTGCTGTTTCCCAAACAGCAAGAGTTTGTTTCAACGAACCTCATGTGTGTGATTTTTACACACTACTTTGATGCTACATTGATTGACCATATTTCAGAGCCAACTAAGACTGATAAGTTGGTTAATGTGTGATGGACAACTTGAGGATCTTCAATCAACACTCAGCACCCGTTGAATTGCTTCATTAGCAAACGGGACGAAGAAAAGAACGTCGTGGTCAAGATTTGCAAGCTGAGGATTCAGAAGAACTCCAATCAACATGTATCTTTGTCTTTGCTTTGCCCTGGCTGCCTGTTTTGGAGGCATTGAATTGACTCATGCTTTGCCTCCATGCACTGCTTGTATTACTTCTACTCGGACTGGACTGAAAATAACTCAGACTTTGATTTATCACTCTTACTATTCCTGCACTGGTTAAAGTGACTCGGTGTATTTATAACACCACTGAACTGAGTGTTTGTACCAAAGGCAAATCTAAAGTATGCTTTAATCCGCATCAGAATCCATCCTATTACACCTTAGAAATGCGATGGAAAGATGCAGATGGACCTTTGATCAATGCCACACGCCCACTCACAGATCCTAGTAAATCTGCTATTTTGTATTTTGATGCTTGTGAAGTAATCAACAGAGATAGTCGTTCTAAGTGTGGTAATTGGGAAAAAACATACTCAAGGGATGACAAATATATGTGTCCAGAAGGGACCACTGCAGACTCTCCATGCGTGGATCCAAGACCAGTATTGCATGCACAGGAAAGAAAGTCTCAGCCGATGTATATAGTACAGCCCCAGAGTCAGATTACTTCTGTTCAAAATGGGAATGTGTCTTTTATGCCACCTGGATTGGTATGGTAGAGAATACCAAAGATAATCGAATGGCTGCATTGCGAAGGCCATATGTCAAAGATCTAGACAAATGCAAGAAAAATGCTTGCAATCCCTTAGAGCTTGTTGTTCTGAGACCTGAAAATTGGAAACAAGGATTCAGATTTGGTCTACGAATTGCAGGGTCTGGATCAGATCCAGGAACCATAATATATATAAGATTAAATACCCAAGCCCATAAATCATCTAAGTACCATATCCACGACACATTCTATGAAGCCATGCATGTGAATAAGTTTGAAATTCCCCATCCCTCTCAGAACTTATTTCTAGAATTAGCTGGAGCAGTAGTATCCAGTCTAAAAATCTCAGATTGTTACTTTTGTGGGGGGACACAAATGGGTGACCAATGGCCATGGGAAGCCCAAGAATTACTCAATGACTTACAATCAAACTGAATTACATAAGACTACCAGCGAATGGGTGTTAGCGCACTCAATAGTTGGACGTCTTTGCTATGCACGAACTGGACCCCAGTTCAAACAACAGGTAGGACAGCTGGTCTGTCTTAGCCACAAGTTCTATAATGACACCAACAAAAAGACGTCTTGGTGGACAGGAATTAAAGAACCTGAACCCCCTAACCCATTAGCCAGATTCCCTGAGCTTGCTCATTTATGGACTAATCTTGCCAAACCTCAGGCCTGGCAAGCCCCACCTGGCCTATACTGGATCTGTGGAAACCGAGCATATGCCCGACTCCCTACACACTGGGGAGGGGCATGTGTCTTAGGGACCATCAGACCTTCTTTCTTCCTTTTAAACACAGAACATGGAGAACAATTAGGATACTACTAATCATAGACACAAAAGAGCACTGAGACAGAAGAGAGCACCCCTCCAGGTAGGCAAGTGGGAGAAGTGGAAGGGTGATGATTGGCCACCAGAGAGAATCATTGAATACTATGGGCCTGCCACTTGGAATGATGATGGTATGTGGGGATATCGAACCCCAATCTATATGATTAATCGTATTATTCGCTTACAAGCCGTAGTTGAAATAATAACCAATGAAACTAGCCAAGCTCTTACACTTCTCGCTAGACAGAGTACTCAAATGCGCACTGCTATATATCAGAACCGTTTAGCATTAGATTATTTGTTGGCAGCTGAAGGAGGAGTATGTGGTAAGCTGAATTTGACTAATTGTTGTTTAAAAATAGATGATAAAGGTCAAGTAGTTGAAGAAATTGCTGAAACTATGCGAAAGCAAGCTTATGTGTCAATATAAACTTGGCATTCACTAAAGTTTCCTAACTGGTTTGCAGGTCTTTTCTCATGGCTAGGAGGACTAAAACTTTCCTTATACTAGTACTAATAATCATTGCTGTCATTTTACTGTTACCATGTATAATCCCATGTTGTATGCGTTCTATTCATAGTGCTATTGAAAGTACAGTAGAGCGGAAGACCGCAACTAAGATTATGGCCTTATACCAACCTAAACCTCCTGCATATAGTCGGAATCCTCTGACCATGATATAACCATTTTAAGTGATTTAATTCTCACACCTTACTAAGTAATAGGGTGAGATTAATCAAAGGGGGGAATGTGGCAGGTGAAGGCCTGTGATCCAGTGTCTGACATAAACAGACAGGCCTAACTAGCTTGACCTGTAAATGAAGCCTGTGAAGAGGCCCATAGGAATTGCACATCCCCCAACATGCTGCTATTGTAGAATTAGAACTCAGTAAAAGTATTGGATTAGCTTAGACAAGCAGAACTGAAAGCTGGAAAAATACAGAAAAATATGTTTGAATGCCCCTGATAAGAGAATACAGCTGTAAGGGATTTAATTAAAACTGCTGACAGAAAGGTTACAGAGCCCTGCTTCCCCGCACGTACTAACTAGCCCAATGGCCTTGGAAGAAGGAAAGTAACAAGTTGGTGAACTGGCCATTGTAACTGGGACTAGAAGGGGGGTGAGCAGGTGCTGAGCCCACTCCAAGAACATAATTGGATAATCATATCAGTACCGGGACCAATAGAGGAGGTACGGGAGGTTACCGGGACCAATGAAATGTTTTTCTATACCTAGAATGGAGCAAAAGTCTATAAAAGTTGTTGTATTACCAGAGAACATCGCTCAGCCATTTTGAACTTGGTTCTGCTTGAGACTTGTGCACAAATAAATGATTTGGACCTTCTGAACAGACTCCTGGTATTATTGGTTTGTCTGCGCTCTGCTGCTACAATCCCACCCCCCACACTTACATCCCCCTCACCACACACATCCCCACATACACATCTCATTCCCCCCACATACTTACATCGCCCTCACCACACACATTCCCAGATACACATCTCATTCCCCCCCCCCCACACTTACATCTCCCTCACCACACAAGTCCCCACAAATGCATTTCATTCCACCACACACTCGCATCTCCCTCACCACACAAGTCCCCACAAATGCATTTCATTCCACCACACACTCGCATCTCCCTCACCACACAAGTCCCCACATACACATCTCATTCCCCCCCACACTTACATCTCCCTCATCACACATGTCCCCACATACACAT
This sequence comes from Ichthyophis bannanicus, assembly GCA_033557465.1. Taxonomy (NCBI): domain Eukaryota; kingdom Metazoa; phylum Chordata; class Amphibia; order Gymnophiona; family Ichthyophiidae; genus Ichthyophis; species Ichthyophis bannanicus. Next base: position 13,372,811 of record CM066046.1, on the reverse strand, counting down.
CTCATTCCCCCCCACACTTACATCTCCCTCATCACACACGTCCCCACATACACATCTCATTCCCCCACCACACAGACACGTACATCGCCCTCAAAACACACGTCCCCACATATGCATCTCAATCCACCCCACACTCTCATCTCCCTCACCACACATGTCCCCACATACGCATCTCATTCCCCCACCACACACACATTCACATCTCCCTCACCACACACGTCCCCACATACACATCTCATTCCCCCCCACACTTACATCTCCCTCATCACACATGTCCCCACATACACATCTCATTCCCCCACCACACAGACACTTACATCTCCCTCAAAACACACGTCCCCACATATGCATCTCAATCCCCCCCACACTCACATCTCCCGCACAACACATGTCCCCATACACACATCTCATTCCACCACCACACACACATTCACATCTCCCTCACCACACACGTCCCCACATACACATCTCATTCCCCCACCACACACACACACACACACATCATCCTCACCACACATGTCCCCACATACGCATCTCATTCCCCCCCACACTTACATCTCCCTCACCACACATCCCCACATACACATCTCATTCCCCCCACACACGTCCCCACACACACACTCACATCTCCCTCAACACACACGTCTCCACATACGCATCTCATTCCTCCCCACACACACTTACATCTCCCTCACCACACACGTCCCTACATACTGTAACAAGGAAGATCTGTCCCGTGCCTCAGAAGCACAAAGGTCTGCTAGCTGTAGCTTAGATCCTGACAGGCAGGCAAGCCACAGGATTCCCAGTTACCATAGGCAACGTAAACAGACTCAGACACAAGGTCTGCAGCCCCGCCCAGCTAGAAAGCACTCACCAGCTTTTGATTCAAACGGCTTTCACCTGTGTAAGGGAACGCCCAGGAAGCAGTATAAGAAATGCTTAGAACACGAAAGAGGAAGGGAGTCAGAGAGGAACTGGCCAGAGTCAGGAGACTCAGGAGAAAGCTCACAAGATTCAGAGGACACAGACACAGAGTCAGAACTGCATGAAACTTCAGGCAGAAAGCTGAAAAGAAGTTCACACAGAGAACCACGGAGGAATTCACACAGAGAGGTCAGCTGTAAGGATTTGTTACCTGTGACGCAGCTTGATTTTCCAAGGCACCGAGCCGTGCAGAGTGAATGGAAAGCAGTGAAAGGAAAACCGTATGTATCTGAGAAGTGTGGCAGCTTAAAGCAATTACAAGCCCTAGAGAGGGAAAGAAACGCAGTAGAAGATATTTGTATGTCTGAGCCTGAAGAGCTTGTGCCAGTTAAACCCCGCAGAAGATTTCTTAGAGAGAAATCCTCACACAATAGAAAAGAGCAGTTCTATGATTTCCAGCCAAACTTGGAAGGTAGGAAGCACAGACGTTTTAAGGGTAAAACCTATCAAAAGAAGTGTGTCTCTCCTTCCTGCTATTACAAGTTTTACGATAGCTATTTACCCTGCTATGGAGAAGGCTGTCTAGAGAAACCGGATGAAGAACCAGGACTAAGACAGGTACAAACTTTCTATTGTAATGAAGATGTTTGTAATAAGGAAACACAGCTTGAGCCTATGATAACAGAAGCTAGCGTTGAAACTCCATTTGAGGAAGCCATGGATTGTACGCTGCTGTTATCCGATAAGATTTCTTCTTTATGCTGAAGCCAAGATAAGAGAGTGTCTTGTGAGTGCTGAGAAAAGCATAGAAGAGACTGCCAGAATAGCAGATGAACTGTATGCTGTGAATTATACGTTTCTTTGAGAAGCAGGATGCTATGTTTATGTTTTCTTCAGTTACTTACCAGAAGTATGGTTGTGTCCTAAGTTTTTGTATTATAATCTTTTGAAAATCCAACCCCGGGAGGGGAATAAATCCTTTTTGAAAACCTGACCACTTGACTCACAACTACAACTTTCTATAAGAAAGGTCAGGCCCAGCAGTCTGGCTGTTAGCTTTGCCACAGTCCAGCCCCTGCTGGTCACAATACACATCTCGTTCCCCCCACACACTTACATCTCCCTCACCACAAACGTCCCCACATACACATCTCATTGCCCCGCACACACTTACATCCCCCTCACCACACACATTCCAACATACGCATCTCATTCACCCCCCACACGCTTACATCTCCCTCAACACACATTTCCCCAGATATGCATCTCATCCACCCCCACACACACTCACATCTCCCTCACCACACACGTCCCCACATACACATCTCATTCCCCCATCACACACACATTTACATCTCCCTCATCATACACATCACCACATACGCATCTCATTCCCCCCCACACTCACATCTCCCTCACCACACACTTCCCCAAATACACATCTCATTCCCCATCACACACACATTTACATCTCCCTCATCATACACATCACCACATACGCATCTCATTCCCCCCCACACTTACATCTCCCTCACCACACACGTCCCCACATACACATCTCATTCCCCCATCACACACACATTTACATCTCCCTCATCATACACATCACCACATACGCATCTCATTCCCCCCCACACTTACATCTCCCTCACCACACAAGTCCCTACATACACATTTCATTCCCCCCCCACACGTCCCCACATACACATCTCATTCCCCCCACACACTTAGATCTCCTTCACCACACACATCCCCACATACACATCTCATTCCCCCCCACACACACTCACATCTCCCTCACATATACATCTCATTCCCCCCACACAAACATCTTCCTCACCCCACACGTTCCCACATACGCATCTCATTCCCCCCCACACTTACATCTCCCTCACCACACACGTCCCTACATACACATCATTCCCCTCTCCCCCCCACACACTTACATCTCCCTCAACACACATCCCCACATACACATCTCATTTCCCCACACACACTTACATCTCCCTCACCACACGGCTCCACATATACATCTCATTCCACACCACACACGTCCCCACATACACATTTCATTCCCCCCACACACACTTACATCTCATCCCCCCCCACAAACACACGTCCCCACACACACATCTCATTCCCCCCCACACTCTTACATCCCCTCACCACACACGTTCCCACATACACATCTCATTCCCCCCCACCCACACGCTTACATCTCCCTCAACACACATTTCCCCGGATATGCATCTCATCTCCCCCCCACACACACTCACATCTCCCTCAACACACACATCTCATTCCCCCCACACACTTACATCACCCTAACTACAACTGTTCCAACATACGATTCTCATTTCCCCCCCCCCCACACGCTTACATATCCCTCAACACACATTTCCCCGGATATGCATCTCATCTCCCCCCCCACACACTCACATCTCCCTCACCACACACTTCCCCACATACACATCTCATTCCCCCCCACACACTTACATCCCCCTCACCACACATGTTCCACATACACATCTCATTCCCCACCCACACTTACATCCCCCTCACCACACACGTTCCCACATACGCAACTCATTCCCCCCCACACACGCTTACATATCCCTCAACACACAATTCCCCGGATATGCATCTCATTCCCCCCCCCCCCACACTCACATCTCCCTCACCACACACATCCCCACATACACATCTCATCCCCCCCACTCTAATATCTCCCTCACCACACACGTCCCCACATACGCATCTCATCCCCCCACATACACACGTGCATCTACCTCTCCACACACGTTCCCACATACACATCTCATTCCCCCCTACACACATCTCCCTCACCACACGTCCCCACATATGCATCTCATCCCCTCCCACACACACACTCACATCTCCCTCACCACACACGTCCCCACATACACATCTCATTCCCTCCACCCCCACACACTCACATCTTCCTCACCACACACACATCCCCACATACACATCTCATTCCCCCCCACACTTACATCTCCCTCACCACATACGTCCCCACATACACATCTCATTCCCCCCACACTTAGATCTCTCTCACCACACACGTCCCCACATACACATCTCATTCCCCAACCACACACCCACTCAAATCTCCCTCACCACACACATCCCCACATACGCATCTTAATCCCCCCCACACTCACATCTCCCACACCACACACACACTCACATACGCATCTCATTCCCCCACCACACACACACTCACATCTCCCTCACCACACACGTCCCCACATATGCATCTCATTCCCCCCCACACACTCAAATCTCCCTCACCCCACATGTCCCCACATATGCATATCATTCCCCCCCACACACACACTTACATCTCCCTCACCACACACATCTCCACATACACATCTCTTTCCCCCCCCACAGACACTCACATCCCCCTCACCACACACATCCCCACATACACATCTCAATCCCCCCCCACACTTACATCCCCTTCACCACACACATCCCCACATACACATCTCATTCCCCCCACACACTTACATTCCCCTCACCACACACGTTCCCACATACACATCTCATTCACCACCCACACTTACATCCCCCTTACCACACATGTCCCCACATACGCATCTCATTCCCCCCCCACATGCTTACATCTCCCTCAACACACATTTCCCCGGATATGCATCTCATCCCCCCACACACACACTCACATCCCCCTCACCACACACGTCCCCACATACACATCTCATTCCCCCCAGACACTTACATCTCCTTCAACACACACGTCCTCACATACACATCTCATTCCCCCCGACACACACACTCACATCTCCCTCACCACACACGCCCCCACATACACATCTCATTCCCCCCCACACACTTACATCTCCCTCATCACACACGTCCCCACATACGCATCTCATTCCCCCCCCACACACACCCGCACATCTCCCTCACCACACACGTCCCCACATACACATCTCATTCCCCCCCCACACTTACATTCCCCTTCAACACACACGTCCTCACATACACATCTCATTCCCCCAGACACACTCACATCTCCCTCACCTCACACGCCCCCACATACACATCTCATTCCCCCCCACACACTTACATCTCCCTCACCACACACGTCCCCACATACGCATCTCATTCCCCCCACACACACTCACATCGCCCTCACCACACCCGTCCCCACATTCACATCTCATTCCCCCCACACACACTTACATCCCACTCACCACACACATTCCCACATACACATCTCATTCCCCCCCACACACACCCTCACATCTCCCTCACCTCACACGTCCCCACATACACATCTCATTCCCCCTCACACACACACTCACATCTCCCTCACCACACACGTCCCCACATACACATCTCATTCCCCCCCACACACTCACATCTCCACGTATACATCTCATTCCCCCCACACACACACTCACATCTCCCTCACCACACACGTCCCCATATATACATCTCATTCCCCCCACACACTTACATCCCCTCACCACACACGTTCCCACATACACATCTCATTCCCCCCCCACACACTCACATGTCCCTCACCACACACGTTCTCACATACACATCTCATCCTCCCATACACATCTCATCCTCCCACACACACACTTACATCTGCCTCACCACACACATCCACACATACACATCTCATTCCCCCCACACACTTACATCCCCAACATCCCCATTCCTCCCACCCCTCAACATAACCATTCTATCACACACACTTATACACCCCATCATATCCAAAACCCTCACACGCAGACCTGACACTCCCCACACTCTCACCTCTCTACACATCCCTCCCCACAGATATTGACACACTCCTCACACACGTCCTAACGTCTAACCCACACATTCCCACAGATAAACAGCTAAACTTGCTCCATGTTTATAAAAATACACATAATACCACTGACACACAAGGACCTCACAAACACCAAGAGTCACTACTTACACCTCAAATACACCCCCTGCTGCCCTATTGTTATCGTTACTATTATACTGTTATCATGTCAACACTTATATTGTTCCTTGTAATTCGATGTTTGTCAGACGGCTGCCTGGGTGAGAATCTTCACAGTCTTGTCAAGTGCATATATCTATATGATTTGCAAGGTATTGTGGGCAATGTAGTTCATTCACACCAGACACAGCTGCTGACAATAATTTAGTTGTGCTCTTGGGTAAAGCCAATAAGATATTTATTTATGGGGTTATTTCTCCCAACACAGATATGCTTGGTAGCACATAAATTAGGTTACTTGCTTTCAGTGTTAACTTGGAAAAACAAAGTCAAAATCAGGAAAACAACAAATGAAAAGCCACAAAGCAAGAAACAAACTGTTCTTTTCAGGTTAACTTCTGATTACTTCCCACATAGATACAGAAGTGATTCTCTCCTAGCTCACAAGCAATTAGGTAAGGCTTAATTGCTAGCAGTTATCCAGCTGAAACCCCTTAGCTGGCTTGCCTTCCACTGTGTGGGTCAAATCCTGCTTCAGGAGCTTTTCTGAGTAGATTAAAGAACAAATTTGTATTTTCTTTGTGATGGTTGCTGTACTTTATAACAGAAAGTTACCAACGGAGTTTAGATAGATAGGATCCTCATCTGCTATTATTCCCCCTTGTTCAACAAGCATGGGTTCAATATCATGGATTGGCACAGATGAATCTTTCAATGGAGCATTTTCAGGAGAATACTTGTTTCCCTGCTGTCTTTCAAGGTTATAGCTAGGGCATAGATCAGTGTTCATACCTGAGCTTCCATTGCTGCTAGAGTTCCTCTCTATATAGCCTGGCCAGTATGTAGTCCAGTTCTTATGTCCAGCCTTCCAATCCAGATCCCTGGACACTGGATCTCTCTTCACATACCTTCTGGCACAGGTCTTAGGGTCCCTTCCACGTGCAGCCGTCTCCCTCACAGGTAGCCTCTGGTGATTCCTAGCTCTGCAGCACCATTCCTCTGGCTTTCCCCAGTCCAATGGTGTATGCTGGCCCTTGGAATACCTCCCAGTATACGTACTGCTTTGGACTCTTCTAGACCTCTCAAAGGCTTTTCTCTTCCTTCTTCCAAAGGGTCTCTTTCCCTCTCTGTCCGTCCGGTTTGGCTTCTGCTTCTGATGATCCTTCAGATGAAACTGATGATCAAACTCAAGCTGATTCTCAGGATACTGAGGACAATTCTCTGGATATCCAAGGTGATCATGAAGATGGTCATCTGTAGAATAAACTCTACTCTTATTCTGCTTAGATGAGTGATCCTCCCTAACACAGCGCAGCTGTGCTGAATCAGGCCCTGCCCTTTGAGATGAGTGCTTAGGGATTACCTCATAGCCCTCCTGATTGAACACACGTTTCCTCACTTCAGCTCCTCTAATGGCTGTTGGAAACCTGGTGCATTCTGGGACTGGTAGTCTTTTATGGCAAAATTCTGTTTTCATATTTCTACCAGAACTGACAGGTTGCTTGTTCAGAGTCACTTCACCTTTTCTATAGCTCCTTCCTGAGCTATGATAAGCTTCTTTATCACATGTTCCATATAAAACAGACCTGATCTGTGCAGTTCTTGTTCTCTGTAAACCGCAACTGATCTATGGAAGGTGCGGTATGTAAATGCTTGTTTAAATAAATAAATAAATTCATACACTTTAGCATGGATCAGTCAAGTCTGACATGCAGACATGTCTAAGTTTGCAAATGGAGGTAAAGAGAAACGTGCCAACTTATTATCTCTGTATCTTATGTCTGTGCAGCACAACTCAGTAACCAAAACATTTCACGCTTGGTGAGTTTACTTCTTTATGTTTTATTTAACAACATTTATACCTACCTATCACAATTTTTTTAAGTTGTTTACAAAACTATGTACACAAAATAAAAAGATCTGGACATACAAAAACTCTGAACTAAGCAATTCATCAGTAATAGCAAGACAAAAAAATCAAGGGAAAGCTGATGGAAAGAAATGGGTTCCAAAGCCTTTCCATAAATCCTAATAGCCCTCCAGGGGGTCCATGACTAAGGGTAAGGCATTCCACAACTTAGGACCCACAACAGAGATGATTCTTGTGCAGTTGGCCTCATTGCGAACAGCTGAGACAGGGGGAATTGTCAGCAAATTCCGTGATGCTGGCAACAAAACACGAGTGGGAGGTGTTTGGGGACAGCAATGAGACAGATAAATAGAGATTTGAACATATACTTTTAAAATGCAAATGAAATACAAATGGTAACCAGTGAAAGCTAATCAGAACTGGAGTTATGTGGTCACACAGCCGCATTTTGGGCCAGCTGACGCGGCCGTAGACTATTCTGATAAAGACTCAGATAAATGATATTACAGTATCCCAGGCAAGGCAAAACCAGCAACTGAATCACTGTGTGAAAATCTGACTGCTCCAAATAGAGATGGAGCTTCCATGTAAAGGATAACTTAAAAAAGATGACTCACACCACTGCTGCTATCTGTTCTCGAAACGAAGATGATTCCAAGATAACATATCTTATCTTTAACAGGAACAGTATGGGTACACAGAGAGATTGACATGGGGCGGCATATAGATAGCAATCTTACACACATACATTGCCTCCATCTTTCTAAAATGAATTAGCAAACCACTTTCTGTCATTCATAGCATAAGTCAAATAATAAGCCATTTTCAGTGAGGAGACACCTATGCCCATAGAAGATTGCTCCATAAGCAGAATGTCATTCTCACAAAGCCTGAATTCCAACTCCAACTCTTGCAGCAGTTTGCAAAAGGGAAGCATATAGATGCCAAACAATACTGGGAGGAGTGCCAAACCCTGAGGCACCTCTAGTGCCAAAGACCTCCACAAGGACACTTCCTTGAGGAGACAAACTTGCTGAACCCTCTCTGACAAAAATGAGGTGAACCATTTCAAAACAGTTCCTGCAATCCCAACTTCAGCTAACCAGGCTAACAAAACAGAAGGAATCACTGATTCAGAAGTAGATGAGATACCAAGAAATAGTAACAAACACCATACACTGTCTTGCTTCATTGTGCAAATTTGACACACAAGCTCCAGAGTCCACAAGCAGGGAATGATGATTTAACTAAGAGATGTTAATTTCTGCGCTCATTTACAAGCTTGGCAGCACTCAGCACTTAACCTCTATTGCCTCTTAACTTATCTACTCTCACTCATGAGTTATCCCATGGCCACTTTATGCACTGCGAAAACCTATGGTACATATTTCAGGGTATTTTGGTGAGGCCTCCAGATGTTCAAATTCAACTAGCATTGATGTCATAACCTCCCTGGAGCTTAAATGTGCTCATGGAAAGAGCTGCTACAATGTACCCAAGTCCTTCAGCTCTCAGTGGTGAATTTTGCAGGGTAGCATTCTCCGAAATGCTTCCCATTCCACGCGCAGGACCCAAAAGGCAGGCAGAGCTCCGGAGTCTCAATGCGTGGATGAGACAATGGTGCAGAGATGAGGGGTTTGGAGTTGTTAGGAACTGGGGAACATTCTGGGGAAAGGAGGGGCTCTTCCAAAGGGATGGGCTATACCTTAACCGGGATGGAACCAGGCTGCTGGCATTAACCTTTAAAAAGGAGATAGAGCAGCTTTTAAACTAGATAATAGGGGAAAGCCGACAGTCGCCCAAGAGCGCATGGTTCGGAAGAATGTATCCTTGAAGGATACTACAAAAAGCAGAGAGGTTCCAAAAGAGAGTAAAGTAGCCCAAATGCCCTCGAGTATGGAGCAGACAGAGCTTAAAGATCCCAAATTACCCATGTCTACCAATAGCCAAATTAATATGAATAAAATACAGTCTCTAAAATGCTTGTATGCAAATGCTAGAAGTCTAAAAAACAAAATGGGAGAGTTAGAATATATAGCACTAAACAAGAGGTTAGATATGATTGGAATATCAGAGACATGGTGGAAGGAGGACAACCAGTGGGACACTATGATACCTGGGTACAAACTATATCGTAATGATAGAGCTGATCAAATTGGTGGAGGGGTTGCGCTCTATGTTAGAGAGGGCATTGAGTCAGAAAGGATTAAAGTTTTGCAAGAAACAAAATTTGCTGTAGAATCTCTATGGATTGAAATTCCATGTAAAAAGGGGAAGGCGATGGCAGTGGGGGTGTACTATTGTCCGCCTGGCCAGAATGAACAAATGGATGATGAAATGCTCAAAGAAATCAAGGAAGCTAGCAAAAGTTACAGTGCAGTAATAATAATGGGTGATTTCAATTACCCCGGCATCGACTGGGTCAGTGTCACAGCAGGACATGCTAGGGAGATAAAGTTACTAGATGAAATAAATGACTGCTTCTTGGAGCAGCTGGTTCATGAACCGACCAGAGGGGAAGCCATATTAGACCTAGTCCTTAGTGGAACACCAGATCTAGTGCAAGAGATAAGGGTGTTGGGGCCACTTGGCAATAGTGATCATAGCATGATCGCCTTTGATTTAATTAGTGGAGGAGGGATAGTAAGGAAATCCACAGTACTACCCTTTAACTTTCGAAAGGGAGACTATGATAAAATGAGGAAAACAGTTAAGAAAAAACTAAAAGGAGCAGTTGCAAAGGTTAAAGATGTACATCAAGCTTGGATGTTGTTGAAAAATACTATCTTGGAAGCCCAGACCAGCTGTATTCCACGCTTTAAGAAAAGTGGAAGGAAGTCCAAATAACTGCCAGCATGGTTTAAAGGTGAGGTCAGAGAGGCTGTTGTTGCCAAAAAAGCATCTTTCAGGAAATGGAAAAAAGAGCCAAATGACGAAACCTGGAAACAGCACAAGCACTGGCAAGTCAAATGCAAGGCATTGATAAGGCAGGCAAAGAGAGAATTTGAGAAGAAGCTTGCTGCGGAAGCAAAAACACGAAATAAAGACCTTTTCAAGTACATTCGTAGCAAAAAACCTGTGAGAGAGTCAGTTGGTCCATTAGATGATAAAGGGGTTAAAGGAGCACTAAGAAGCGACAAGGCGATAGCGGAGAGATTGAATGAATTCTTTGCTTCAGTCTTTACTGAGGAAGATGTAGGGATGTTACCCATGACTGAAGTGGTATTTAAAGGTGCGGAAGAATTGAAGGAAATATCGATACATCGGGAAGATGTCTTACAACTATTAGATAAACTGAAGAGTAGCAAATCATCTGGGCCGGATGGTATACATCCAAGGGTGTTGAAAGAACTGAAATATGAGATTGCAGACCTGCTATTAGTAATCTGTGAACTATCATTAAAATCATCTCTAATACCTGAAGATTGGAGGATCGCCAATGTAACACCAATTTTTAAAAAGGGTTCCAGGGGTGATCCGGGAAACTACAGACCGGTGAGCCTGACGTCAGTACCGGGAAAAATGGTAGAAACCATCATAAAGAATAAAATTACTCAGCATGTAGATAGTCACGACCTAATGGGAGACAGCCAACATGGCTTTAGACAAGGAAGATCTTGTCTTACTAATCTGTTATGTTTTTTTGAAGGAGTGAATAAACAGGTGGACAAAGGTGAGTCGGTTGATATGTTGTATCTGGACTTTCAGAAAGCCTTTGACAAGGTCCCTCATCAGAGACTTTTGGCAAAACTAAAGAGTCATGGGATAGGAGGCAGTGTACTATTGTGGATCAGGAACTGGTTAAAAGATAGAAAGCAGAGGGTAGGGCTAAATGGCCAATTTTCCCAATGGAGAAAGGTGAATAGTGGTGTACCCCAGGGATCTGTGCTGGGTCCGCTGCTTTTTGACATATTCATAAATGACCTGGAAAGTGGAATAATGAGTGAGGTTATCAAATTTGCAGATGACACAAAACTATTTAAAGTTGTTAAAACCCAAGAGGATTGTGAAAAATTGCAAGAGGATCTTGATAAATTGGAAGACTGGGCATCAAAATGGCAGATGAAATTTAATGTGGACAAGTGCAAGGTTATGCACCTAGGGAAGAACAACCCAAACTATGGTTACACGATGCAAGGTTCCACATTAGGAACCACCACCCAGGAAAAAGATTTAGGCGTCATTGTGGATACCATGTTAAAACCCTCGGCCCAGTGTGCAGCGGCGGCCAAGAGAGCAAATAGAATGCTAGGTATGATAAGGAAAGGAATGGAAAATAAAACAAAAGATATTATAATGCCTCTATATCGTTCCATGGTGAGACCGCACCTTGAATATTGTGTGCAATTCTGGTCGCCGTATCTTAAAAAGGATATAGCGATTTTAGAAAAGGTTCAGAGAAGAGCCACCAAAATGGTAAAGGGGATGGAAGGATACTCCTATGAAGAAAGGCTAAAAAGGTTAGGGCTCTTTAACCTGGAAAAGAGACGGCTGAGGGGAAATATGATAGAAGTCTATAAATTAATGAACGGAGTGGAACGGGTAAACGTAGATCGATTGTTTACGTTATCAGAATATAGAAAGACTAGGGGACATGCAATGAAGCTGCAGGGTAAACTATTTAAGACTAATAAAAGAAAATATTTTTTCACTCAACGTGTAATCAAACTCTGGAATTTGTTACCGGAGGATGTAGTAAAGGCTGTTAGTGTAGCTGGGTTTAAAAAAGGTTTGGACAAGTTCCTGGAGGAAAGGTCCATAAACCATTATTAAGAAGTGACCGAAGATATCAATGCTTGACCCAGTACAAGCATTGTGGAACTTGTGTCTCTTGGGGAAACTGCTAGATACATATGACCTAGATTGGCCACTGTTGGAAACAGAATACTGGGCTTGATGGACCTTGGTCTGACCCAGTATGGCATATCTTATGTTCTTATGTTCTAGTCTCTCAGGGTTAGACTGCCAGCTGTTTAGCGTACTTCTACCGAGAACATCTCTGCCTTCTGCTAAGGGTGACTGGAACAAACCAGTTTAGCTGTAATGGAGTGGTACTTCATTTCCAGCTTTTGTTCATATACCCAGCATTGACTCTGCCTCTACAGTCCTTCTTTTCCCTGAGAGATCTTCTATGTCTGTCCCATGCTTTCTTGAATTCAGACACAGTCCTCCTTTCTACCACCTCTACTGGGAGGCTATTCCATGTATCCACCACTCTTTCTGTAAAGAAATATTTAATCAGTCCTCCTATTCCCTTTCACCTTCATCCTATCTCTCTTGTTCCTGAACTTTCTTTCAATTGAAACAGGCTCTCCTCTGGTACATTGATGCAATAGAGAATTTAAATGTCACGGTCATATCTCCCCTCTCCTGTCTTTATTTCAATGTATACACATTGAGATCTTTAAGACTGTCTGCACATGCCGTGGGACAAAGACAATTGATCCTTTTAGCAGCTGCCCCTAGTATGGACTCCATCCTGTTTATTTCCTTTGGAAAGTTCAGTCTCCAGAATTGTACAAAATACTCCAAATGAGGTCTTGCCAGAAACTTATACAGAGACATTATCACCTCCTTCTCCTGCTGGCTATTCTTCTCCATATGCACCCAGGCATCCTTCTGGCTTTCACAGCTGCCTTTTCCACCTGTTTGGCTATCTTAAGATCACCAGAAACAATCACCCCCAGGTCCCGCTCTTCTTTCATGGATAGAGGTACTTCACCCCCTATACTGCACCACTCCCTTGGATTTTTGCAGCCCTGATGAATGACCCTGCATTTTATAGCATTAAATCTCAGCTGCCAAATTTTCAATCATTCTTCAAGCTTTGCTAAATCTCTCCCTGTGTTATCTACGCTTTCCTGAGTGTCTACCCTATTGCAGATTTTTGTATCATTGGCAGAGGCAAATATTATCCGACAGTCCTTCCACTATATCACTTAAAAATGTTAGAAAAGGGAGCAATATGGCATCAGATTAAGTTGTCTTCTCTGGATCTCCTGCTTTCTGTGGTGTGCTGAGTGTCCCATGTGGCTCTATCCCATTGAGACATGGTCCAGAGAAAGAGAAAATCTTACTTACAAAAAGCGGTATATCAAATGAAATAAATGACAAATGAACTTATCCCCAGGTTTGCAATGACCTCCTTTTGGGGACGCAGTCTACTTTGGAGGCCTTTGGAGTTTGGAGAATAGTGAAGTGAGCATGGTTACCGTGGGGCCAGCGGTGAGACTAATGTCAACCCTGAGTGTTGATGTGGTTTCTCCTAGTCCTGATCATCATACTGTGCCGCTGCAACCCATAAGTGATTCCTACAGCAGTGCAGCATTCTCCCCAAATGCCCTGGATGTGGCGATGCCAGACAGAGGTGCAGAGATTTCTAACTTGCCTGGGGGGAGTATGAGGCCCGCAATTGTGAGACAGATGCCAAGTCCATAACATTCATGCCCGGCCCGTGGACACATCCAAATCAACAATGGCCCAGTTGTACCCTAATTACGCAGCCACGGGTATAGACACATCCGTGGTTCTGGAATCGGGAACATAGCAAACCACTATGGAGAAACATGAGTCCCGCTGTTATAACACGACACGGGTATACGCAGCAAACAGTTTAGATGTCCCCGTGCTCACCATATTCTGAAAAGATAGACTTTACTGATCCCTCCCGTCTCCACCATATAACCGTAGATGTCTTGGACGGCCACGCCTCCACTGTAAAACGTGCGTCTCCTAAGCTGCTGCTCTCTCTGACAGTGTTGTGCTGATGCAAACTACACATAAATACTGAGGATACATAAATGTTGATGCAAACTAGATTAGATATGCTAGTCTGTTGCAGGCCCAGAACAGTGCAAGATGATCGCAGTGCATTCAAAGATATTAGAACAGCAAGTAGAAAGTGATATATTTGTCATGACATACCTTGCATCAAAACATACATGGCAGTAGAAGAAATCATGTTATTCTTTCACTGGTCATCTCTAAAAACAGTCTTTACAATGCTAAGTATGGACCCTTAACAACTTCACAAAAACCTCATTCAACCTTGCATTTCTCCAAAGGATGCATTGTATTGCTGAGTGATATAACAATGCTCTTTAAGAGACTATGGCTGTCTGGCTATGGCATATGGTACTGGCATTTCACACAGCAGCTCCCTAAATGTGGCTACACCCGTCCCATAGAATGTCCATTCTGTCCTGGCTTATGTCGGTCTGTGGTAATAGTTATGTTGGTCTGTATACACCTGCCATCTGTGGGGCAACCCTGCCTCCCTTCCCACAGTCTGCTGTTTGGCAATGCTCCCCTGGTCAGGCCTGTGTGGGCATGGAAGGGGAAATCCCTGTGCCATGATTCCAAGTAGCCAGCCTCCAGATATATCACCACTCTTGCAGCTCTCATAGATCCTGGACTGGGTAAGGATGTAGTCCTCATGGAATAATCTGGGGAATGTTGGCACAACATCAATCATGTCTCCCAGTGCCTGGCACAGCAGATGTATGGCTGCCCTATCACACTGCCAACAATATATGATCTTATTAGAATACCTTATGAAACATAGTCCAGAAAAAATTATAAAAGGTTCTTCTTAGTGTGGTAAGGAGAGTGCAGCTAAGCATGGAAAAACTTTTTCTCCTTTTCGGGGGATGGGTGCACCAAAACACATATACCACAGCAAAATCCCTGAGAGAAACCAAGAGGGTAGAGCTAGGTTTAAGCCACTCCCAGACTCCATGACAACCCTAGCTAAGAGTAGGAGGTACAAGTGGGTGGAGTCAGAAAGGGAGGTGCCCTGCTCAACGGTTAAGTTTGAGAGAACAAACAAAGTTGAGAGGAGCAGCCAAGGCAGAAGCAGCCAAGGGAGAAGCAGGCAAGAGAGAAGCAGCCACAAAGAGAGCATCAGCAGAGACAAGAGCAGCCAGCACTGCAGCCAAGGAAGCTACAGAGAAGGTTCCAGGCAGAGGACCAAACAGACTGGCAAGAGAGAGAGAAGGTTGGCTTTGGGAAGGAGTGCATAGACTCCTCTGATGAAGGGTCTGTCTGCAGGCAGCAGAAACCCCAGGAAGGGAAGTGGAGATCTTACCCTGATTCCCTGTCTAGCTCAGAGGCAGAGAGAGTCACAAGCCACAGAAGCCCCAGCCAGGAAGGTGCTGCAACCAGACTCCAAGGTAGGAGAAAGAAAGCAGTAAAGCCAATACCCTGTATTTCTTGCTCTGACTCTGAAGAGAGATTTAGGCCTGAGAAAACCCAGATTAGGAAGAAGGGGTTTTCAGGAGAAACTGAACAGGAGAAGCCCGTTGAAGTCCTACCTAGAGGAGAAGGGACAATTCAGTGGAATAGGCTGTTTAACCTGTTAAAGAACATTAAGCATAAAGTGCCTGAGCATTTTCAAACTTTGCCAAGTTACAGCTCAGCAGAAAGCATGGAGGTAGAAAGTAAAGAAACTGACCTGACTTCAGCTTGTTCTGAGATGGACTGTAATGTGTGCATTGAGGCTAAGTAATGAAGGCCTGAGAGCAGTGAGAAGTTAGGAAGTGTAAATACATGTACCTTTATGATTACGGAAGTGAGAAGCATCATAAAGGGAAAAGAAAGAAAGCCTGTGTAAATAATTCTACTACAACATTTGTTGTGAGCTGTACTTTAATGGGAGAAGATTATCCTTTCTTTTCTTTGACTTGAGTGTACAACTGCTTTAAAGATTTGTTACCCGCTTGCCATGGAAGCTAATAAAATTCCTGTGTGCTTTGAAACAACCACTTGGTTCATTTATCTCTATACACAACTACAATCCTTGGTAAAGAGGAATTCAAGATGGCTTCCCGTCCCTACTAGGCGACCGCCTGGTAGGGGCGCGAGCGCCACATTAGCTAAATTCAAAACATATCAATTTCAATAATAAGAGACTCTCAGAATAAGAGCAATCAACAATGTAAACAGCACTAATACATGCTCAAAAGTACCATCATCTCTCTCTATAAATGTGCACATTTTTAGAGACTGATGGCGATTTTGGGCATGTTTTAGTGCTGCTTGCACTGTTGAATGCTCTTATTCTGAGGGTCTCTTATTATTGAAATGGATATGTTTTTTGACATTTAGCTATGGAGAATCTTTTGTGATTTTTCTGCCCTATCACACCGGCACCTGATGACGCTGCGGTCATCCGTATGGTCCAGGTACTAGCCAGGCCTTCATGTCCCCCTGAATTGCAAATGAGCACTCCAGATCCTCCTGTGCAAGTCTCAAACCATGCACACACACACTCGCCTACTTTCCGTCACAAAAAACATACTTCTGCCAAAAAGAAGCCCTGAACCTCTAAATAATAGCTAATATAACATAATAGCATGGAGTCCAAGGACTAAAAATATGATCTCTGTTTCTCACCCAAATAAGAATCCTTTCCATACTCACTCACATACTATTCCTACATCAACAGTCCCATTTTTCAGGACATGGGAATTATTAGGGTCCCTTAGATTAGATTAAAAGTAGTCTTCAGTCAACTCTCTCATCACTTACTCTATTAACTTTCTTCACCCCCGCCAATCTGGTTTCCGTCCCGGTCACAGTGTCGAAACTGTCCTCCTTGCTTTTCTAAATGATCTGCATGTTGCACATGATCATGGGGATATTTTGGTGGCGGTTTCTCTCAGCTGCCTTTGACCTTATAGATCACTCTCTCCTTCTCTCTCCTGTCTCTGTGATGCTGGTCTTGGGGGCTCTGAATACCGGTGGTTTCACTCCTATCTTTTTTCCCGGTCATACTCGGTTCTTTCTCACTCCTCCTCTGGTGTTTCTTCTGACCCCATCCCCTTACTCTGTGGTGTCCCTCGGGGTTCCGTGTTGGCCTCCCTTCTATTTAACGCATTCCTAGCACCACTTGCTCTTCTGATTCAACAGTTTGGAATATCAGCCTTCTTTTACGCAGATGATCTTCTCTTGCTTCACCATACCTCCTCTCTTTTGCCTGATCTCTCCCCTCTTAACTCCTGTCTTCTCTCTGTTTCTGACTGGCTCACTACTAACTGTCTGCATCTGAACCTTTCCAAAACACTACTAACTGTCTGCATCTGAACCTTTCCAAAACGTGAGGGGTATCTAGTTCCCCTTTAGTAGCCCTTCCACCCTCATAGCTCCATCTTTTGCTGGTTCCTCAATCCCTTTTCAATATCTTGGGGTCCTCATTGACTCAGCTATTTCTTTTCATGACCATATTTCTAATATTACCAAAACCTCTTTCTTTCACCTCTGTCAGATTCGAGCTGTTCGTCTCTTCCTTACCTCTGAAGCCCTCACTACTCTCGTTCTTTCTCTTGTCACCTCATGTTTGGACTTCTGCATGGTTCTTGCTGGCACTCCCCAATCTCAACTAAACAGACTCCAACGCATTCAGAACACGGCAGCCTGCCTCATTACCCATTCTTCCCATTTTGATCACGTCACCCCTCTTCTTCAACTTCACTGGCTTCCCGTTGAGCACCGCATTCGTTTTAAGATTCTCACTGTTGCTCACCAAGTCATCTACACACGCACTCCTCAATATCTGGCTGATCTCCTTCACTCTCACACTCCCAGTCTCTCTCTTCGGTCCCTCCATGTTAACTGCCTTCACCTTCCATCTCCCTCCCAGGCTCACCTACAGTCTACCCATTCCTCTGCCTTTTTCTTTCTAGGACCCGCACTGTGGAACTCATTACTCTCCTCCCTCAGACTCGAACAGAATTACTCTACTTTCAAATCTCGCCTGAAAGCACATTTATTTTCATCTGCTTTTGACCTTCCCACCACACTATCTGATTTACCCTCTATGATATGACCTCTCTCCCCTGTCTGGTATGCATGTTTACTCTTTCTGTCCTGTTATTATTGTAATTTCCTTTCCTCTTTCTAGGCCATGGGCCGTTACTGTGACTTTGATGTTGTAAACCGCTTTGTTTTGATAATTGAAAAGCGGTATATCAAGCTTAATAAACATAAACATAAACATCCTTTATTTATTTTTTATTTATTTACTTATTTCTTCTATACCGCCCCTTCCATTGATCAGGGGCGGTTTACATGGAACAAATTATGTATACTACTGTATACTTTACATGGAACAGGAAACTTTCTAACTTTTTACATGGAAACTTTCTAACTTTTTACATGGAATAGATTAACATATTATGTGTACTACTGTATACATTACATTGTAACAGAGGAACTGAAAAACTTTCTAACTTTTTACAGTAGTGACAGGTGTGAAAACTGTCCAAACTATTTACATAGGTTATTTACAAGTGATTCAATACAGTGGTTTACAAGATAATCGTGCATCATGTGAGTGTGGTGGAATTTATTTCCATTTTACCAAGAGTTTTGTGTGTGTGTGAGGGGGCTGTGTGAGGTTATCTAGTTGTGGTTTAGGGGGGTTCTGAGTTGGTATGTCTGAGGATGTTGTGGAACAGAGCTAGAGGGGTAGGAGATTTGGAAGTGTTCAGAGAATAGATATGTTTTGAGTTCCTTCCGAAATTGGGCAAGGTCCTTTATGGAGCGGAGGTCTAGTGGGAGATCATTCCAGAGCATGGGGGCAGCGAATGAGAAGGCTCTGTCACTTGTGGATTTTTTAGTCTTCTTGAATGAATTTGGTATGTCAAGTGAGTAGACTGCATTTTGTCTGCGAGCTCTCGATTCAGATGGGGTCTGAAGTAATGTTGTTAGATGTGATGGGGCGAAGTCATTTAGAAGCTTGAATGTTAGGAGAATTTTGTATTTGATACGTCTGTTTATAGGGAGCCAATGTAGTTCTAGGAGTATAGGGGTCACATGGTCTGTTAGGCGAGCTTTAGTAGTTATCTTTGCGCAGATGTTCTGGACTCTTTGTAATAGGTATATGGTTTTTTGTGGTAGGCCAATCAGGAGACTGTTGCAGTAATCAAAATGGGGTGTGATGAGTGTATTAACAACCGATCTAAAGTCATTTGTATCCAAGAGGGGCCTTAGATGTTGTATGGTTTTGAGTTTAAGAAATATGGTTCTTACTGTCTGCTTTATGTGTGGTGTCATGGTGAGGGTATGGTCTATTATTACACCCAAGTATTTTACCTCTTTTTTAACGGGTATCGATGTATTGTTGATTGAGATTGTTGTTGGAAACGTGTCCTCAGTCACAGGTGTTCTTGTAACGAACATTGCTTCCATTTTTTTAAGGTTAATGCTGAGGTAGTTAGTTTCCATCCAAGAGGTGGTTTCAGCCATGCACTCAGCTAGGTTGCCGTAAGTGTGGTTTTTTGTGGTTATGGGGATAACGAGCATGATATCGTCAGCGTATATAAAGTGATTAATCTTGTGTTTTCTAAATATGTTTGTGATAGGTTGCAGGTATAAGTTGAATAGAAGGGCAGAAAGGACTGATCCCTGAGGTATACCTTGTCCTTGGGGGAAGGTTTCTGATGCTTCTTGATCTATCTGGACACGTATTAGTCTATGTGTGATGTAGGACTTGAACCATTTGAGAACAGTTCCACCTATTCCTAAGTTTCCTAGCCTGTTAATCAAGGTGGGGTGGTTGATGTTGTCAAAGGCGGCCGAGATGTCAATAAAGAGTAGTAGGAAACCCTGATTGTTGACATCTGTGCCTTTGATGAGGTGGTCAATCAGTGTGATCAAGAGGGTTTCCACTCCGTGAAAAGGGCGAAAACCGAATTGGTGTGAATCAAGGGGTTTATGTTCATCAATATGCTCTTGTAATTGTAGTTGAATTGACTTTTCTATAATTTTAGCTATAAAAGGAATGCTAGCTATTGGTCTGTATGAATTGGGGTCTTTTGAGTCAAGTTTATTGTTTTTTATTATTGGGCGAAGCGTTGTGAGCTTTAGAGCATCTGGCATAATGCCCTGCGAAAGGGACAGGTTCACCATGTATTGGATGTTTTCAGCAAGTTCTTCCTTTGTATGTTTAATCCAGGACACTGGGCAAGGATCGAGTGGGGAGGTAGTAGTGTTGATCATTGTTATGATTTTAATGAGCTGTTTTCGATCCACAGTGTGGAAAGTTGTCCAGTTGTTAGCACAAACAGCAAATGTCAGCATGGTCAGAATAAGCACTATTGCTTTTCTTAATATTTCTTTCAGGGTAGTTATCAATGCCTCTTTAGCTTACAAGATTCCCACACCTGTGATTTCTGTTCTTTATAAATGCATCATGTGGTGTTCTTCCGTACCGCAGTCCACCATTTTAGAATGGACTAGTCACCACCTTTATACAAACACAGCAGAATATTTTCTAAGTACTGGCCTTATTCCATATCTCAGGCACGTCTGCAAGGACCTTCCAAAATGTACATAGGCCTTTCCTGAATACCCTTTATATGTCTCTGTGGCTAACCACACCCCCTTTCTGCCCTCCCGGACACATTCTGAGATCCCCATGCTAGCGAGATAAACATCCATGGGAACTATGTACCAGAATACACTCGTAGACATTTTCGGCAGATCAATGTTCTTGGCACACGTAGAAACCCTTATCTGGTTTCTGCAATGACCTCCATATTTCAGTAGAAACAGACATTGCTTCTCCTGTACATTCCTCTAATGCAGTCCTCTCAATCCTGACAGGAGAAGATGTAAAATTCACTTCTTTTCTGAAAAAAAGAGGAGGAAGTTTTTAAATATATAAAATATTCATCTATATGTATAAGCTAATGTTTAAGCATATATGCATGTAGATTGTGAGCCCTTTGGAGTTGAGGGAATATATACAGTACCTGACTGTAAACTGCCTAGATTGTGTTGTTTTGCAGATGGGCGGTATATAAATGCTTCTAATAAATAAAAATAAATAAATAAAATATGTCTGCACGCTTATAACTGGAGAAGGGCTGCTACTATCTTTATGAAACTTTCGAAATTACTGAATACTACCTTGACTATCATTTCAAAATATATGGGGAAAAGATGCCAGGTGAGGGAGGGCCCGCACTCAGCCCAGCACAGCCCTGCCAAGGTGTCCCAGATTTTCTCTCCTAAGATCTGGTAACCCTAAATAAAGGTACTTTTCAGAAAATATCCTCTGTATTGTATTTGAGTTCTTTAAAGCGTACACTTTTCTCCCAGTGTTATCAGGCAGTCAGGGTTCTGGGGCTATGATCTCCTCCCACCCATCAGAATCCCTTTAATTGCTTTTCACAGATTCTTTGTGTACCCTCTGGGGTTGGCAAGCCAGAACACTACAGGCCTCAGGATCCCGGTTGCATGTAGATGTCACAAAACTATTCAAAGACGTTGAAACACAAGGAGAGGAAATTTAATGTGGAAAAATGCAAAGCGATGCACACAGCTAAAAATAATCCTAGCTATGCTTTTAGGGTGCAGGGCTCTGCATTAGGAGACCACCACACAGAGAACGGCTCTTGGAGTCACTGTGGATAAATCACAGAATACAAATTATAAATTCTCAAATGAAATGACTACTGGTGAATAATCAAAAGAAATCACTGGACTGAACTTTAATTATTTTGAAAAATTTGATACAAAGATTTTTTGAAAAAGAAGGGAAAAAGTTTGACGTTTCAAAAAACGTCTGAGCCTTATTTGCCTATCATCAGTCTAAAAACACCTTCCGCACATGCCTGTAAACGTTAACAAATATTTTAACAATAAACTTTTTTAAAATTATGTGTAAAAGACAATACTTCTATAAGATGTGGACGCAAAATCACTCTGGGGGCACCATGACTTGGGGTTGAGGCTAGGGAGGGGGGCAAGCAGTGATTGGGCAAGACAGGAGGGAGGGATGGTGACTGCAAGGGGGCAACGGTTATGTTTTGTCAGGCAGTTACGATAGGACTGGTGTAAAAGTGGCAGGGAGAATGATTTTCTCAGTCCACCAACTCTGTAGCTGGGGTGGTGGAGGTGTGTAAGACGGGTAGTAACAGTTGCAGCTGGGTATGTAATGCCCACATTTGGCCCAAAGTTGTAGGAAACAGGCCAAATGGAGGGAATTAAAGGATAGAGGCTGCTGAGGCATAGCTCACATGTCTCTCTGCAGGCTATGCAGAGCTGGCCCAACCACCATGCAAACTAGGCAGTCACCTAGGGTGGCAGCTTGGGGAGCAAGGCACTGAAAACTAAACAATAGATTCTGACAGCCGGGGGGGTCATAAGGCTTAAGGTTTGTCTAAGTCACTAACACCTTGAACCAGCTCTGGGGCCAGCCCTGGGGCTATGTGGAGAGAGGAGGGGGAATGTGGCACTGAGTCTGGGAAACTCACTATGTCTCTCATCATTGTGATTAGCTGAGTAGTCGAGCTGGCATGTGAAGGAAGTGTTTTGAGTGGATGAAGGTGGGACGGCCTGGGGTAAACTGTCTGTGTTGTTTCTTGTTTGAAGATGTTAAAGTTAAAATAAAGCAGTGGCCATGGTGTTACCACCATGTCAGTTTCAGGTTGGTTATTTTGGGATTGGAAGGGAGGCAGTTGGTGTGAGTGCTGTAGGGTATATTAGTAGCACAAAAATAAGTTAGACTCTCTGTTGTCCAGGGGAAATAGCTACTAATACACAGCCCAAAGTTCGGTGAGTTATTCTGGCAATGAGCCACGAAAGAAGTCTGGTCTGCAGATATATATTAGACTTTATTATAGGCAACCAGGTAGAAAAATATACACACACACACACATAGCTAATTAGAAACATGAGGTAGAAATTTGTTATAGTACAGATGTACACTTGGACAACGTAATAAATCACTGATTAGTAACCAGACGTCACTGATTCGCTCTGCACTGAGGAAAAGTAAGAAATATATTGCTAACCCCTTGCCCATCCGGAGGAGGAGAGATAAGTCAGTACCTTAGTTCCGTCGGGCTCTCAGGAACAATGCAGTCCAAGGAGGCAGCTCCTAGCTAATGCGGGCTCTAGCCTCGTCAGGCGAGCCGCAGTAAGTCCGAACTGGAGGTATCTGTGAAAGTCTTATCTCAGACCTGTGGAGGACGGCCTAGCCCACCCTTAGTGGCCATCTTGCGGAAGGGTCAGGTCGCAGGAATCAGGTACGCAGTGCACAGCAGAGAGGAACCGGTGCAGAAGTCTGTATGAACAGGTGAGAAAAACCCCCAACTCTCTCTTACTAAAGTTCCAATGCAGATTGCATTATTCTGTGTAAGAATCCTCGGTCATAGGTCCGATGATTGGTTGGCACCAGGCAGTCTGAGGTGTTCTCAGCGAATCAGGAGGTAGATGATGGGCATCTTCTTGCAAACAAAGAAGCCATAGTAAGAAGTCAGGCAGAGGCAACAGTATGTAACTTCTGGGCATGTACAAGTGTCCAAGGCCATCCACGGACAATAGCTTCTGTATGCATGCTTAGAAACGCTGCGCCAGCAGTTGCTTAGAGGTCGTTTGTAGCTGAACAAAAGTGTAGTGAAGAATCCATCTGCAGTTTGGTTCAGGCCTGAGTTGCTGAGCAGGCCGGAGATTTGCATGTAGAATTGCAGGGGTACCAGCCCTACAGTGCCAATGTTAAAGGAGCAGCACAGTTGAAATGTCAGAATGTTAAAATGAAAATTATAGGAATGAAGGACAGTTCTGATATTTGCAAATCTTTGATAATGCAGCATCTCCATATAGCTGTCAGATTGACACATCTTCATAAAATGGTGCATTCTTAAGGCAAAAATTGGCATCTGAGTCTCACAACTTCCGCTATTGTAAAATATATCCAAGTCCTTACAGGAATGCTGATACAATATTGGGATGATTGTAGAATAATGGATTATGGATGAGATGATTCATAGCAATCATAGGAAAAAAATAATAAAACAGACATATATAGATTCTGCAGGAAAGAGCTGTAATTAGTTATCTTATAGCCAACTGCAGAAATCTGATGGGAGAAAAATTCTATACAGAAAGAGACAATAAGATGGCATATCTCATCTGCTGGAAAGTTTTTAAACATTACCAGAAAAGCCCTGGGATTATAGTCATAACAGAATTAGGATGAATGAAGAGGTTGTGATCACCTGGACATTCCCATTCCAAGCAAGATGCAAGAATACTACTACTACTACTACTACTATTAAGCATTTATAAAGCACTACCAGGTGCACACAGCGCTGTACAGAGATAAAACATACAAAAGACGGTCCCTGCTCAAAAGAGCTTACAATCTAAAAAAGACAAAATCAGAAAAGGAGAGGGAAAAGATAAGAACAAGAGCAAAGAGATGAGAGTGGTAGAGACAGGACAAAGAAAGGAGGTAAGAACAAGTTTAAGAGAAAATAAGAAAGGTGAGACAAAAGAGGGGACGCAAGAAGAAAAGGGGAAAAAAAATCAAGAACCAAAGGCAGAGGTGAAAAGATGAGCTTTCAACTTAAGTTGGAGTGGAGGAGTGGCCTAGTGGTTGGGGCAAGGTACTTCAGGCCGGAAGGTTGGGGGTTCAAATCCCACTAGAGGACAGCAACCTTGGGCCGGAAGGACTGGGGTTTCTAGTCCCACAGGTGCTCCTTGTGGTCTTGGGCAAGCCACTTAACCCTCCATAGCCCATGTTCCCTGTAAAATAGTTATCTCCAAGTTATAATGCCCTGTTCAATGTAATTTCAGTTTGTTCAATGTAAACCGCACTGATGCAGAATAGCGTGGTATATAAGAGAATGTAAATAAATAAATAAGTTTAAAGAGGGGCAAAGAAGAAGCCTGGCATATAGACAAAGGAAGTTTATTCCAAGCGTAAGGTGCAGCAAGGTGAAAGGAGCGGAGTCTGGAGTTGGCAATAGAGGAGAAGGGCATAGCAAGAGACAGCTGGCTAGAAGAACGGAGTTCACGAGGGGGGGGGAGTAAGGAGAAATGAGAGAAGAAAGGTACTGAGGAGCCACAGAGTGAATGCACATAAAGGTAAAAAGAAGAAGTTTAAAATCAATATGGAAATGGATAGGGAGCCAATGGAGAGATCTGAGGAGAGGAGTGATATGGGTGAAACGAGGCTGATGGAAAATCAAACGTGCAGCGGAGTGCTGAATAGACTGAAGAGGGAAGAGATGAGACTGAGGGAGACCAGCGAGGAGCAGGTTACAATAATCAAGATGAGAGGTGATAAGGGAATGGATGAGGGTTTTAGTAGTGAGATCAGAGAGAAAGGGGTGGATTTTGCCAGTGTTGAAGAGGAAGAAGCGACAAGTCTTAGCAATGAGTTGGATATGAGAGGAAAAAGAAAGCGAAGAGTCAAAAATAACACCCAGGTTGCGAGCGGATGAAACAGGTTGGAGAACAGAGCCGTCCACAGAGACAGAAAAAGAAGAAGGAGAAAGGGAAATTTTAGGTGAAAAAATGAGAAGTTCAGTCTTGGCCATGTCAAGCGACGATGAAACATCCAAGCAGCGATGGTAGAGAGACAGCAAGAGATCCGGGACTGGAATGCAGAGGAAAGATCAGGAGTGGAGATATAGATCTGGGAATCATCAGCATAGAGATGGTACTGAAAACCATGAGAGGAAATGAGTGCACCAAGGGATTGGGTATAGAGAGAAAAAAGGAGGGGACCCAAGACAGAACCTTGGGGGACACCAACCGAGAGCAGGGTAACAGAGGAAGAGGAGCCACCAGAACAAACACTAAAGGAGCAATGAGAGAGATAGGAGGAGAACCAGGAAAGAACAGAGTCCCTAAAGCCAAGCGAAGACAAAGTGTCAAGGAGACGATCATGGTCAACAGTATCGAAAGCAGCAGAGAGGTCAAGGAGGATAAGGACAGAGTAAAGTCACTGGAGGCTTTAACAAGAGCAGCTTCAGTAGAGTGTAAGGGACGAAAACCGTATTGTAAGGGATCAAGGAGAGAATGGGAAGAGAGGAAGTCAAGGCAGCGGTGATAAACCTCACGTTCGAGCAGTTTAGAAATGAAGGGAAGGAGAGAAATGGGACGATAATTAGAAGGACAAGAGGGATCAAGTGAGGCTTTCTTAAGAAGAGGCGTGACCACAGCATGTTTAAAGTCAGCCGGGACAGTAGCAGTGGAGAGAGAAAGGTTGAGGATATGAGAAATGGAAGGGATAACGGTAGAGGAAATAGAGGAGAGAAGATGGAAGGGAATAGGATCAGAGGAGCAGGTGGTGAGCTTGGAGGAGGAGAGAAGATGAGCAGTTTCGTCATCAGAAATCATAGAAAAGGAAGAGGGGGTGAGAAGGGAAGGGGGGATTGAGAGCAGGAAGGGAAAAATAGGTGACTTAGAGGGAAATTAGAGAGAGATCTTATGGATTTTATCATGGAAGTAATCAGCCAGGGTTTGGGCAGAAAGGGAAGGAGGGATCAGAGGCGGAGGCACTTTGAGGAGAGAGTTAAGAGCATTGAAGAGACGACGAGGATCGGAGGCAAGAGAATTAGTCAGGCAAACAAAGTAGTCTTGTTTGGCAAGAGCTAAGGCTGATTTGAAAGAGAAAAGCATGAATTTGAAATGAAGGAAATCTTCAGGGGAGTGGGATTTGAGGCAGGCACGTTCAGCAGAGCGGGCACAGGAGCGAAGATAGCGAATAGTGGGGGAGAGCCAGGGCTGAGGTAAGGAACGCCTCACAGGACGAGGGGTGAGAGGAGTGAGACAATCCAGAGCTGAGAGGAGCGCGGCATTGTAGGATATTACTGCCAAATCAACAGACTTGGAGGACAAGATAAAAGAGAGAAAAGGAGAAATGGTAGGAGGAGATAACCAGGGGATCAATTGCAAGAAGGTTCCTAAATAGCGTTGAAGAGACAGGACGAGGCAGAGGAGGTGGGAGGTGAAGATTAAAGGAGAGAAGGTGATGATCAGATAAAGGAAGAACAGTATTACTGAAATTAGAGGGAGAGAAACAAGAGAAGAAAATCAAATCCAGACAATGGCCACGAAGGTGAGTGGGGGAAGAGGAACAAAGTTGAAGGCCAAATGAGGAGGTAAGAGAGAGGAGCTTCAGAGTAAGAGGATCAGAGGGGTTATCAACATGGACGTTAAAATCACTAAGAATAAGAGTAGGGGAGGTAGGGATAAGAAAGAGGGAAAGCCAAGAGTCAAAGTCAGAGAGAAAAGAAGCAAAAGCCTTGTCAGGAGGACGATAGACAACAGCAACCCGGAGAGGAAGAGGGGTAAAGAGACGAATGGAGTGGATCTCAAAAGAGGGGAAGGAGTGAGACTGAGGCAAGGGAAGAGGTTGGAAATTTATTTATTTATTTATTTTTAGTTTTTCTATACCGCACTATTCGGCATCAGCGTGGTTTACAATGAACAGGTTTGTACAATGTGGAACAATCAGACATTGAACTTACATATAACAGGGAATTCCAACTTGGATAACAGGCGAACTTTATACACTATGTACATAAAGAGGGTTGCATCGTAGATGGATTTGTAATACCAGCCCTGTAAGGGATGGTTCTATGTAATTGAAAGTTAAATTGGAGATTGGTTCGGTGGCTCTGGGTTGAGAGACTGTTGTGTCGTGTAATGCTGTCTAGGTGATGATGTCAGAGTTATAGAAGTGCTGTTGAAATAGGTGGTGTTTGAGGGCCTTTCTGAATTGGGGGAGGTTGTTTATGGTCCGGATTTCTACTGGGAGAGAATTCCAGCTGGAGGGGGCAAATAGGGCAAAGGCACGTTTACTTGTTGATTTGTTGCATTTAGTGATAGCTTTTGGGAGAAGGATGGTATTGTAGGACGTGGTCCTTCTTAATCTGTTGTCTGGGGTGGGTTGTATCAGGTCTGACAAGGTGGTTGAGGTGATTCTATTAACTGCTTTAAATGTCATGGTTAAGATCTTAAATGTGATCCGGTATTGTACGGGGAGCCAGTGTAGGCTCTTCAGAATAGGGGTAATGTGGTCTCTTCGAGCTGCTCCATAGAGGGTTCTTGCTGCGGTGTTCATAGCTAGCTGCAAGGGATTTATCGAGTTCTTTAGGAGGCCAAGTAGGATAGAGTTGGCGTAATCGAAGTGGGGCATTATGATGGCCTGGAAGACTGTTCGGAAGTCATTTGGTTCTAGGGTGTCCTTCATGAGGCGTAGCGTTCGTATTTTATGGTAGATTGTCCTGATGGTATTATCTATGTGGAAATGGCAGGAAACATGGAAACATAGAAACAGGAGGGGGAGAGAAGGAGGCCAACCCCACCGCCATGGCCAGACGGGCGAGGAGTATGGGAGAACTGGAAGCCACCATAGCAGATAGCAGCAACAGAGGCGGTATCATCAGGGAGGAGCCAGGTCTCGGTTAAAGCAAGAAGATGAAAAGCATTAGAGATAAAAAGATTGTGTGTAAAAGAGAGTTTATTAGAGAGAGAATGAGCATTCCAAAGGGCACAAGAGAAAGGGAGGGAGGAAAGGGAAAGGAGGGGAATATGAATAAGATTGGACAAGTTACGTGAGGAACTATTTACAGAGTGAGGCAAATGTCTAGGAGGACAAGGAATAGGGGTGAAAACCCCAGAAGAGGGAGGTGGAGGAGAAGGAGAAGCAAGAGGGATATGGATGAGATTAGCCAGATTGTGCATCACAGAGAAAGGCAGAAGTCAAAAGAGCAGGAATAGGGAAAGAGGCAGACCAACCAAAAGTGGAGCCAAGATAAGGACAAGAAAGGAGCAGAGAAAGTAAGCAAAGGGTAGGAAAAGAGAGTAAGTAAATGAAATGAAATGAAAGAAGAATCAGAGGATTCAATAGGACATATAATAAATCAACAGTAGGCAATGAAATACCAAACCAATGAAGGGCAAAAGGAGCAAACAGTCAATGATGAAGGGAGGATCTAGGAGGCGAAGTTAAAGGCAGAGGGAACAGACATCGATGCAGCAGGAGAAGGCCAAGGTACAGAAAGCCACAAATCCAGAGCAGAAAGACCGCCTGCGGAGCCCGCCTAAGGGCCCTCTGGCGCAGGCCTGCCAGGTGTGGGCGCGCTTTGGAGCGCTGATCAATTTAAAGTTGCAGCGGCGGTATCCTCATGGCCTGATTGGCCTTGGTGGTGGGGAGCAGGGAGGAAAACCTGTGTGTGTGTGTGTGTGTCTGTTGAATCTATGCTGACTACTGTAAAGAAGATGAACATGAGAATGGCATTGATGACAGGTGTTCAAGTGCTAAGTGCAGTGTTTAGAAATGTGATACCACTGCACTTGAATGAAGAAGCCCCTGAAGCACAGCGTGCATTAGGATTTAAAATAAATAAAAAGTTTACCTTTAAAGGTATATGAACTAACACACAAATCTAGGTGTCACAACAGATAAATGCAACTAGAATAGAAAAAGAAACTAAAAAATCACACAAGAACATAAGAAATGCCATGCTGGGCAGACCAACGTTCACAAAGCCAAGTATCCAAAAGTGGCCAATCCAGGTCACAAGTATCTATCAGGTTCCCAAAAAAGCAGACAGGTTCTATAGTGCTTGCCCCGGGGTAAGCAGTGGATTTCCTGGGTCCTTTTAAATAATGGTTTATGGACCTTTACTCTGGGAACTTGTCCAAACCTTTTTTTTAAACCCAGCTACACTAACAACTTTTACTACATCCTCCGGTAATGAATTCTAGAGTTTGATTACACGTTGAGTGAAAAAATAGTTTCTCTTATTAGTCTTAAATGGATTACACTGTAGCTTCATTGCATGTCCTTTAGTCTTTCCATGTAGACATTCCCACAACAAATTTTAGGACGGGGACGTCTATCCCATACTACATACACATCCCTGCCTATTATTTTGCAAACAGAGATATGCATTGACATGCTGAGCAGAAAACAAGTGCCCTTGTTTGCCTTCAGTTTTCTTTATGGTCGTGAAAAGTATTGGAAATATCAGAGTGCTGCCTTCTCCACTAACTGCAGGTGTTTTAGTGGCTGAACAAGAGTTTTTCTGATGCCTGTGTTCATGCCCTGGAGCAGGAATAGGCATGGACATTACCCCTGGAGAACTTAGATGTGCTCGCCATTTCTGAAATCAGGCATGCACGTCTATCTTTTCCCCCGCCACATCCCTTGTGAAACATAGATGTGTTAACTCTGGAGACATCCATATACTCATCTTACTGCAGAACGAGGTGTCCTGTGTCCTCCGGTGTGGTAGAGGATGCCTCCTCAGTTTATTCTAGCCATACCAGGAGCAAGGTCTCGCCTGAGAAAAGTTGGGCTGTCGGGTGGCAGACATATTGGGGATCTCCTAACGTGGGCTATTATTTTTTCAGGCTTATAGCTGCAGCAAAAGCATGTCCAATATGGTTCCGCAGGGTGCATGTGTGTTTTGCTGCCCGAACACTTGAATGTGTAATGTGCACAGGCACAGTCTGAGAATAGATAGACCTGCACATTCAGCCACCCACTGACTCCCTTTGCACTTTCCAAGTCTATGCTGTCATGCCAGCAGGGACGCCCATTATTTCACATTGTAGAATGCAACGGCACATCTCTGCCACCACAACTTCCTACCAGGGATTTCCACATGCACACCCTCTTCTAAAATCGACATGGATTTTCAGATGTTTGCACTACACATCCCATTGTAAATGGCCTTTCTAACATGTACCTTCATGGATCTTTTTAGATTGTGTAGTGATAAAAGCTCCCAGGAAGACATGGAAGTGGAAGAAAATCCTAGTTTCCCCTTTGAAATGAATGACAGTTCACTTGTGCATAAGACTTGCAAGCCAGGTCAGGAAAAAACCCAGCTCCCTGCTAAGGTCAGGCCACGCCCTAGCTCAGGGGTGGAGACAAGCCTGCCTGATGATTGGTCACACAGGTGCAGAGAACAGGGAGTGCCTAGCAGCCAATGGTTCTTAAAACCACGAGCAGAGCAGAAAGAGGAGGGAAGGAGGAAGGCAAAGGACAACAGAGAGAGCAAGGCTGAGCATAGCTGGAGGAGAAAGAAAGAAGAAAACTCCCAGGAGAGTAGCTACCCAAGAGGGACTGGAGAAGGACATAAGGAGGCTGAATTTCAGAGCCTGGAGGATCCCAGGAAGAAAGAAATCAGCGCTTGTCTGAGGAACCATCCCCAAGGTAAAGCCAGCAGTTTCAGAGCTGAGAAATCAACAGAGAAACAGTTTGCTATTGCTAAGGTCCACGAAGCAGAGCCCTCACCGTGTACTGCTAAGAGGTGGGTGGAAAGATTTACATATGGGAAAAGCCATAGCCCTGATAAAAGCAGAACAGCTGAGTCTTCAAAGCTAGAAGCACTGAGAGAGTTGTTTGCTGAGGGAAAAGGTCACTCCCCTAATACAACTGTGCCTTTACAAGCTGAATTGCTGTGGAATCAGTTCCAGGAATTTCTAAAGAAGAGAAAGTCTGGGAGAGTTTGTAACTTTGATAGAGATACCATATATCCTGATGCCATAGAAGGAATGCAAATAGATTCCTGTTTGCCAAGCTCTGAGTGTGAACCTGTACCAATGGATTGCTCATTGTGTTTAAAAGAAAAGTCTGCATTATTGAACTGAGCTGAGAGACTGTGAAACAATATAGAGAATAAGTTTGAAGGAAAAAGGCATTGGTAGTTCAGCTCTGGAATGGTGTAAATCATACCTAGACACCAGAATGCAATATGTAAAATCTGCAACGGGAGAATCAAATCTCTTCCATCAAAAACAAGGGGTACCACAAGGGTCATCTCTCTCATCTCTCATGGTTTAACATCTACATGCAGCCTATCTGCAATATCATCAGATCATTCAACGTGAAATGTATGATTTACGCAGATGATATCCTACTTTATATGCCATTTGCTACAAGGCAATTAGACCTACTGCCCATAATAAACTGCTTTAATGCAGTATCGGAATGGCTTCTCTCACAGAACCTCCGCATCCAACACAAGAAAACTGAGGTTCTCTTTGTTACGCGAGACCCCAACTTCATTCCACCATCACATATAAGTGTGAAAGGAGCGGATCTAGACACATAAGTAACAATAAGATTCCTTGGAGTCAAGCTGGACCAACGTCTCAATTTGTAAACACATGTAAACTATATTACTTAAGCTGTATACTTCATTATACGCACACTCAGGCATATTCGCTCAGTACTTGACCCAGATGATTTTAGAACCATCTTCCAAGCACTCATTTTGCCGCATTTTGATTTCGCCAACTCAATTCTACAAGGTCTCCCACAATCCACCCTAAGCTCTCTTCAACTTGCCATGAATACTGCTGCAAGGATTTCTAACAAGGAGCTGCCAGGAGTGATCAGTAACACCAATCCTCAAACAGCTTCACTGGCTCCCGATACAAGGCAGACTCGAATTCAAAACCCTAGTCCTAACATCCAAGGCCATCCACGGTGTATCTGCAAACGCAATAATTGATCTCACACAAACTCTACCACCAACAAGATCCAGAAGACATATAGCAAATAAACACCCTAATAACACCGAAGGCCATAACAACGTGTAGCCGATCAACAGCGAACAGAGCCTTCATGTTCTGTGCCCCCAAAACACTGGAACTCCCTACCACCCGAAATTCGTGCCATAACTAACATATGCCAATTCAGAAAGGCCCTCAATCACTAACTTATTCATCAAATACTACCCTACATAAAGCTTCCCCCCACAAGCAACATCTCATAAATCCCTTTCATGTTATCAAAATTAACAGACCAACCTTTCTATGTATATAGTTTTACCCCCATATTATTCAAGTTTATCGAATCCAAGTTTATCGTCCTGTTTTATGTAAAACCGAGCAGCCTGTTGTTCTGGTCTTTGTTTATCTGTGAACCGCGCTGATTGTAAATAGCGCGGTATATAAAAAACTGTAATAAATAAATAAATAAAAAGTGCAGTATCTGCTTAGAATTAAGGAAAGCTAATACTGTGTTTTACTAAGCTTAATTGCCTTCTGAAGCTAAGAAGCAGTGCTTAGAAGAAGTTTGCTTTGAGAAAAGAAAATCACAGCTGTTGTAAGTTTATCTGTATTTCTGTTGAATGACCACACGAGGCAGTCCTCGGTGTAAGCTTGTGGGAATAAGAACATCTGAACAGTGAAAAGAGGTTTTTGTTATGTCATTCTCTGATTTATCCTTTATGTTGGAGAAGCATCCTTTTTGCCTTGTTTGTGTATTGAGCTTAAATGCCTGGGAAATCTCCACAAAATACATTTTTTTGCTGCCTTGAACCACCGACTCACAACTACAATTTGTCCTTAAAGAATAAACTAACTACAAGTCCCAGCATACCTCTGGTGACAACAAGGGAAGCTTTATTCAAAAGTGGACAACATAAGGCTGTTTCCTGCTTGTAAGCTCTTGGGCCCAAGCGGAAGCATCGCAATTGATGATTTTAGATTTTAGATTAAGGGCTCAAAATGTTTTTGAATGCCCAAAATTGAGATTTTTTTCTGGTTTTTAATTTTTCAAAAATATCTGTACATGAAAATTTTCAAATAATTCAGATTCAGACTACTGATTTCTTTTGATTATTCACCAGTCACTGAGTTGAGGATATCCTAACATCCTCTGCGTAGTGAATGGTGGTGATCAAAAGAACGAATAGAATATTAGGAATTATCCATAAAGAAATGGATAATAAAACGGTAAATATTGTAATGCCTCTGTACTGGTCCATGTGGCCACTACATCTTGAGTAGTGTATGCAGTTCTGGTCAACCCATCTCCAAAAAGATAAAGTGGTACCACAAAAGATACTGAGAAGGGCAACAAAAACGATAAAGGAGATGGAAGGGTCTCCGATGAAGAAGAGTTGAATAGATCAGCTCGTAGAAGAAATGACTGTGAGAGGAGATGTGATAGAGGACTATGAAATCATAAGTGGGGTGGAAAAGTCAATGGGGAATGATTACACAGGTACACTAAAAAAAATGTTTTTTAAACTGCCTCTAATGTTTCGATTGATTTTTATGTTTTTTGGTGTGCTGAATCCAAATCTGGTAACCAATTTGCTCCATCACGTACAGATTTTTTGCTACATTGGGTTAGCAGTTTGAGGTGAACGTTTCAGATTGAGTGCGATCGAGATAAAAGTTTCTTGGATGAATTCTTTATACTAATTGTTTAGTAGTTATTCAAATAAGAATAAAGAAAATTGTAACAAGGCAGCACATAAGAATAGAGTAATGTCAACAAAACACACTGTGATGGTAGCAAAATTGTCTGCACTTAAAACAGCCACATACATGTGCACAAACATTGAGCATTAAGAGCGAGGTTAGACACAAAGCAAAGCAAAGAAATGTGCAAAAATGTTGTACAGGTATGTATGTAAGAATAGAAAACGCAAACTGCACCATTGCAATACATGAAGACAAACACCCGATGGTGTGAAAATAAAATTCTAATAAATGAGATCCGACACTGTGGTAATAACTAGCAAATTTTTATTTCAAAGTTTAGTAAAAACACGATATTTGTCAACACAGTTTAGATTTTAAAGTCATTCTTGGGTCAATCAATCTCCTGGTGGGCCCGTTTCTTCTTCCCCCGAATGCTTCTCTTGGTGCGCTGCTTGGCGTATTTTTCATCTGGGGTTTCCCGCAGCAGCAACCAGCAGAAATCAGCCATCATAGTGGTGTTCCATCTTCCTTGGTACCTTCTCTCTGCGTCCTTGATGTCCTGGTGAAACCTTTCACCGTGTTCTTCACTGTACGCCCCCAAGTTTTCGGGAAAGTAGTTCACATGGGAGTGCAAGAAATGGACTTTCAGGCTCATGTTACAGCCTTGTTCTTTGAAGGCATTGAGCATCCTGGCAACAATATCCTTATAGTTCTCATCCCGCCTGTTCCCCAAGAATTTGAGAACAACATCCTTGAAGGAATCCCAGGCTTCTTTTTCCTTCTCAGACATCGTTTCAGCAAATGCTCCATCTGAAATGAGTTTCCTTATATCAGGGCCAACAAACACTCCTTCCTTTAGCTTTGCTTCAGAAAGTCGGGGGAACTTTGAGCAAAAGTACCGAAAGCACTCACCATCTTTTGGAAGGGACTTGATGAATTGCTTAATGAGACCCAACTTAATGTGGAGAGGTGGTAATAGAATTTTATCACGAGGTACCAAGCTCTCATGAAGAACATTTTTCTCACCGGGTCTCAAGTACTCCCGAATTGGCCAGTCTTTTTTCCCCCAGTGTAGGTTGCGAGCCCGGCTATCCCACAAGCAAAGGAAGCAGGGATATTTGGTGAAACCGGATTGCTGCCCTAATAGCATGGATAGAATTTTAAAGTCTCCACAAATCATCCACTTATGCTCATCATCATAACGAATCTTCTGAAGAATCAGGGCCAAATTCTCGTATTTTTCTTGGAGAATAACAGAGTGAGCAATAGGAACTGAAGCGAATGTGTTGCCATTATGAAGAAGAACACCTTTTATGCTGTCTTTTGACGAATCAATGAACAGCCGTCATTCAGCAGGATCATACTTGAGTTTAAACTTTTCCATCACTCCGTATATATCGTTACAAAATACCAAATCTTCCTCTTTGCTGAAATACTTCAAAAATTGTGTCTCGCGGTTGCGGTACCAATAAAAAGTTGTTCCTGGTGACAATAGATTTTTCTGTTTAAGCCGAGAACCTAGCAGTTGGGCAGCATCTTTTGGGAGTCCTAAATCCCGGACTAAATCATTCAATTCAGCTTGAGAGAAAAGTTCAGGTTTCGGATCTGGTTCAGTTTCAAACTCGGAAGTACTGGACTCATCGGGAAAAGCCATCCGATGAGTCTCATCATGATCAGAACCGTCCACACAAATATGATCCAAAGATTTTGGTGGTTCAGGCACAGGTACTTCGTTGCTATGAGGCATAGGCCTAATTGCTGAGGGAAGGTTGGGGTAACCTATTACGTTCTTATTTTTTAAGTTGTATCCCTTCACAATGCAAGAGCAAAAATAGCAGTCACTGTTGTGGTCTCTTTGTTCACGCCACATCATAGGTATTCCGAAACGAAATGCTTGTTTTTTACCTTTCATCCATAAGCGTAGATCTTCCTCACATGTCTTGCACACTTTGTGAGGAGCCCACGGTTTGTCTTGATCGCCTAACTTCAAACCGAAATAGGCGAAATATACTTTTTTAATAAATGCAGAAATGTTTCTCTGCCGCTTTTTCACGGTATATTCCCCACAAATAAAACAAAAACTGTCCGGAGAGTTGACGCAACCTCTGGCTCTGTGAGCCATCACAAATACACAGCACTGCAAACTACAACTGTAGTGAACCACTTCGGAATAAAGCTGGATTACGACTGAGCAAACAAAAGGTAATAATGAACTTGCAAGAAACTGAAATTTGACAGGAACGTTCATGTCGCAACCACCGTGTTTGAGCGAGCGAACGAGGCGAGGCGAACAGGAAAGAACATGCGCCAGCGCGAGTACTGGATTTAGCCCCCGCCTCCCAATTGTCCTGTTAATGTATAAAATGAATACAAAACACTCTAAAATATCATGAGGGAGTGTTTCTAGTTAGTTAACCATTACAACCTCTATTTTGGGCCAAGAAAATAAACTGCAGTCGGCTAAAAAGAAATTATGTGAACATTCCTTATATGGGTAAGAAATCTAATTTTGCAAGAAAACGTGACGTGATGGAACATTTTGGCTATTTTTCCTGTATTCAGCACCCCAAAATCTATAGGAATCAGTTGCAAAACTGGAGGCAGTTTTTTGGTAGTGTACCTGTGTTATTTATTTATACCTTCAAATAAATAGTCCCTAGGACTAAGGGACAGTCCACAAAACTAAAAGATAGCAGATTTAAAACAAACTAAATAATGTTTTCCCTCCGTGATCAAGCAAGCTTTAGAATTTGTTGCAGAGGATGTGCTCAAGGCATCTAACATAGCTAGGTTTAGGGTCTGGAAATATGTCTATAGGAAAGTCCATAAACAATTGCAGATCTTGGACAGCTCTCTTCTCCCTGGAAAGGAGCTGTAGGGAATGGATTTATGCTTTGATATCTCCTGGGTACTTCCTAGTGTTCTAGATTGGATGGTTTCTTTGTTGAAGTACACAGTCGCTTCTGCCCACATTCAAACAGGAAGTCTGCACTGGAGAGGGTGGAAGCAGAACAGCACCTCAGTGCTGGAGGTTTCAGTAAGTGCTGTGGTGGTGTTTCAAGTCATTGTCACCGCTAGTGGGCCATCCTCGCACCACTGGTGCTTTAGGAGACTGTCTAGTTCACTAATGGTAGTGCCAGCCCTGGGGTAGCCTTTGACCTTGCCAGTATAATATTAACAAAGCAGACCTGAAAAACTTAAGGAAAATTGTTAGCAACCCTTAGAAACTCAATCCCTAGGAAAACTGTTTCCCTGAAAGAACTAGCCCGGAAACAATGAGGGACCAAATCAGTTGCCAGAATAAACTGAAAGAAAAAAACCCTGAAGAGCTGATGTCTTCTGAGGTGGGTCTTCAGCTGGTCGTGCTGGATATGAGGAAAGGAAATTAGTAGATAAAAATACATTTCATCTTTTTAATCTTCCTCGCATACCAGTTCAGATAAGTGGGATTACCTCCTGAGAGGTAGGAAGATAAAACTCCATTGAACTCTTTCCAAAGGCACCATTCCACTCCTCCAAATCACAAATTCACAAGTGTGAGTAGGGGAACCGCGACTACCTAGATGGTGTCCAAAGAAAGGAGAAGACCGACTCAACACACCTTAGCACAGAAAACGGCTAGGCCTCAGCAGTGGAGGGGGAGAGCTTTTGCGGCACCTGTATGGTGGAATAAGCTGTCTAGTTGGTTGAGGCAGGAGCAGGAAAAGTAGCTTTCGCTGAACGTTGACAATTTTTTTACTTCCATGTGAGTAGAGGTGGGTAGTTTTGGAGGCGTGAGTGTAGGTTGCTGGTGACAGTCTCAACCGTTATGTTAAATCAATGGTGTTTTTATGTTTTTATTTTGTTTTAAGGTGTTTTTTTGTGGTTGTAAACTACTTTAAATGTGCTGTACAGACTAGCTGTATATAAGAGTTTACAAATAAATAAATAATTAATAAATAAATCTGCCAGGCCATCTGGGAACTAGAACCATTCCACCTTTGTGCAACCCACCACACAGAGGGAACTAAATGTCAGACCAGCCCGAGAAAAATGGATCCCCACAGGTACTTGGGCAGAACATTAGAAACAACTGCATTCTATTAATAAAGCTTACTTTTTACCAGAAGGAAAGATCTCTTCCTCTGGACTCAATCCCTTTGGATGTGTCAACGCTGTTAGAAACATCTTTTCAGGATATAGAGGACTGTGCAATGCTATTAATCAGTTTAGTCTTTGAGATCAATCTTTCTAGAATTTTGAAACTTTATTTTAAAAATATTAACGTTCTATTATGTGGTCATTTGTTGCGAATGTTCCCTCAGGAAAGAAGGAAGCCCTAGGGGCCAGTTTTCAACTTAGATATCTTTGTAAATATATTATAGCTGTATATAGCTCAAACAAATCAAGCACCCAACACATCCCTCACACAACTAAGTTTTATCCTCACTGCATGTACAACACACACACTTTACCTGATTGCTTGCTGTGATACCACCTTGATTATTAAGATAAGGCGGTTTAGAAATACTGTTAAATAAATAAATAAATAAATAAATAAATAAATTATTAGGTTCATGGATATCCGTTATATGTTTTTTTCACCGGAGCAACTTAGTTCTTTTTTGGATGTTAAAAAGTTGACTGGCTTGCCATTCACATCAATTTTGCAGGAGAGTCAAGATCCTGTTGTATAAGTATAAGCGATGGGACTGGATGGGATACAGCCTAGAATACTGAGGGACCTTGGGGACATTCTAGCAGCTCCACTGACTGACCTTTTCAATGCTTCGTTGGAGTCGGAAGTTGTGCCAAAGGACTGGAGAGAGGCTCATGTGGTCCCTTTACATAAAAGCAGAAGTAAGGATGTGGTTGAAAACTACAGGCTGGTTAGTTTAACTTTGGTAGTGAGTAAATTATTGGAAACGCTGCTGAAAGAGAAATTAGTGAGGTTTCTAGAATCCAGCGGATTACAAGATCTGAGGCAGCATGGATTCACCAGAGGTAGGTCTTGTCAGATAAATTGGATTGATTTCTTTGACTGGGTTACCAGGGAGTTGGACCGAGGGAGAGCCCTAGATGTGGTGTATTTAGATTTCAGTAAAGCCTTTGACACCGTTCCTCACAGGCGACTTATAAAGAAACTGAGCACCCTAGGGATGGACCCTAAAGTTACTGCTTGGGTTAGAAATTGGTTGAGTGGGAGGCAACAAAGGGTACAGATAAATGGAGCTCACTCTGAGGAGAAGGAGGTTACCAGTGGTGTGCCCCAGGGATTTGTCCCTGGTCCGATTCTTTTTAACATCTTTGTTAGTGATAAAGCAGAAGGGCTGTCGGGTAAGGTTTGCCTCTTTGCTGATGATACCAAAATCTGAAATAGAGTAGACACCCAGGAAGGTGTAGATAACATGAGGAGGGATCTAGCTAAGCTTGAAGAATGGTCTAGAATTTGGCAGCTGAGATTTAATGTTAAGAAAGCAAGGTCATGCATTTGAGCTGCAGCAATCTAAGAGAGCGATATAGTATAGGGGGTGAAGTACTTTTGTCCACTAAAGAAGAGCGGGACCGAGGTGTGATTGTATCTGATGATCTCAGAGTAGCTAAACAAGCAGAAAAGGTGACAGCAAAAGCTAGAAGGATGCTTGAGTGCATAAGGAGAGGAATGGCCAGCAGAAAAAAGGAGGTGATAGTGCTTTTGTATAAGTCTTTGGTGCGACCTCATTTGGAGTACTGTGTGCAATTCTGGAGACTACACCTTCAAAAGGATATAAACAGTCTGGAATTGGTACAGAGGGTGGCTACTAAAATGGTTAATGGTCTTCATTATAAAGCATATGAGGACAGACTTAAGGATTTTAATATTGCGACACCCACCGGCTGGGCCAAGAAGCTGACAGCTGGTAGGCGGCCTTGATGTCCTTTAGAATAAAGTTCTTTTACTCCTCAGGTAATAAGTTGTAGTTGAGACGGTGGTAAGGCTTTGCAAGATTTTTATTCTTATAAGGGGATTTCCAAAAAGCACGCTGGGGTTCAAACACAACTAAGGCAGAAGGATAACATCTCCAAACAGAAAGATGAACTCAGGAATAACCAGGAGAAATAAACAAAACAAACTTTTCACTTCTCAGCTGTTCTGCTGCTCTATGCCTTCACACTGTGCACTGCTCCGTGTGGTCAAAAATCAAAACTGCAGCAGAACTTTATCACAGCCGACTTCACTTTGTATTACAACGTTTCCTCACTGCTCCGTTGCTCACAAACAGTGCATAAACAAACAGAATGCTTTCTTCAGCTTCAATGGTAAGCACTGCCCTGATTATAGGGTTTTCACACTCTTTCCTTTCTTATTTACAACTGTAGCATTCTTTTGAGCCAGAGAACAATCCATGGGGGTTGGGAAACAATCACCATTAGGCACAGACGTCTCTATCTGCATTTCTTCACATTCATTAGCACAAACAGAGTCTCTCTCATATTGGGGAGTTTCTTTAAGCTTCCTTTCCTTTAGGAACTGTTGAAACTGGTCCCACAGCAAGTCAGCCCTCGTAGGTATTTTTATCTTAGGGGTAGGAATCTTCTCATTAGAGAATAGCCTCTTCAAAGCCCCTAACTTAGAGGTTTCAAAAGCTTCACTGTTATCTAAGCTGGAGTTTGCAACATTGGCTAGGCTTTCAATCCACTGTTTAACGGTGGAAGGTGAAGGCTTCAGTTCCTGCTCTTTAAAACTAGCCCTTAGCTTTCTTTCCACATTATCAGGAATAAAATTATCAGCTTTAACTTGGGGCTGTTTCTCTATGTCAGCAGTGGTTTCTTTTCCACCTCTCCACTTTTCACAGCTGTAACGGTTGCTGGCCTGGTGTGCACTTCTCCTCCAGTTATTTGTGCTTTTGCCTTTAAATGCTGGCTCAGACACTTCTTCTTCCCGGTCTGAATCTGTAGCCAGGTTCTGGCCTGAGACTGCCACTGCCTCCCGGTGAGCTGCTGCTGCTTGAGTTCGTGCCTTCTCTCTGGCACCTTCTCTCCCACAGACTTCTCTTACCCTGTCTGGTCTCAGCCACTCTCTTCCAGGACTATCTCCGGCCAGTCTCAGACTGATTCTCTGACTGTCTCTCTGGTTCTTCTGAACTCTCTGGTTCCGACCTCTCTGAACTAGATCTCTTCTCTTTGCTCTGCACGTGGTTTTTAACCACTGCTTCCTGCTGGGTCTTCCCTGTGCTCCGCCCTCCTCTAACCAATCAGGAGGGTGGTTTGTCTCCACCCCTGAGCTAGGGCGTGGTCTGTCTCTTGCAGGGAGCTGAACTTCTCTCTGACGTAGGCTGAAATTCCCCTGCACATGTGCACTGTCATTGACTTCAATGGGGATCTCAGGATTTTCATCCATATCCAGGCTTTCCATAGGGCTTTCATCATCACAATATGTACACCTTAGAGGAAAGGCGGGATAGAGGTGATATGATTGAGACGTTTAAATACCTCCATGGCATAAATGCACAGGATGAGAGTCTTTTTCGATTGAAAGCAAGCTTTGCTACGAGGGGACATGGGATGAGGGTGAAAGGGGATAGATTCAGGAGTGATATGCAGAAATATTTCTTTACGGAAAGAGTGGGGATCCATGGAATAGTCTCCCAGTGGAGGACAGTATCTGAATTCAAAGAAACATGGGACAAACACAGAGGATCTCTAACGGAAAAAAGGGGACTGTTGTAGTGGTTGATATGGAAGGACAGACTAGATAGGCCATGTGGTCTTTTTCTACCGTCATGTTTCTATGTTTCTGTTTGGTCCTTATCGCTTATGGCCTGTTTGTTTTTGTTTTTTTTTTACTTATGTTGCCTGAATTTTGTACTAAATTTCTCTCCTCCCCTCTCTATTCTTACGTTTGAGGTCTAAGAGGAGAAGCTGAAGTGCATTTTTTCCTTTTTGTTAATTCTATTTCCTATGTTATGTATTCTTGATGCCTCCATGTTTCTTAAGCAAGTAGATACTTGTGTATATTTTAAAAATCCATTAAATAAAAAAAGTTATAAAAAAAGAAACAACTGAATTTGCATAGTGCGAGAAGAGAAGAGGCAACAAAACAAGCAAAGCTAGGGATAAGCAACAATGCCAGAGCAAGTACGGAGCTTGCACTTGAAGGGGATGGCAACCTCTAAATGGGCCTAACTATGCAAAAGATTACCCAGAACATAAGAACATAAGATATGCCATACTGGGTCAGACCAAGGTCCATCAAGCCCAGTATCCTGTTTCCAACAGTGGCCAATCTAGGTCATAAGTAGCTAGCAGTCTCCCCAAAAGCCACAGGTTCCTCAATGTTTGTATTGGGTCAAGCAGTGATATCCTGGGTCCCTTTTAATAATGGTTTATGGACCTTTTCTCCAGGTACTTGTCCAAACCCAGCTACACTAACAGCCTTTACTACATCCTCTGGTAACAAATTCCAGAGTTTGATTACATGTTGAGTGAAAAAATATTTTCTCTTATTTGTCTTAAATAGTTTACCCTGTAGCTTCATTGCGTGTCCCCTAGTCTTTCTATATTCTGATAATGTAAACAATTGATCTACGTTTACCCTTTCCACTGCATTCATTAATTTTTAGACTTCTATCATACGTCTCTTTTCTATCAGCCGTCTCTTTTCCAGGTTAAAGAGCCCTAACCTTTTTAGCCTTTCTTCATAGGGGTATCCTTCCATCCCCTTTACCATTTTGGTGGCTCTTCTCTGAACCTTTTCTAATAACGCTATATCCTTTTTAAGATACGGCGACCAGAATTGCACACAATATTCAAGGTGCAGTCGTCCCAATGGAACAATACAGAGGCATTATAATATCTTTTGTTTTATTTTAAATTCCTTTCCTTATGATACCTAACATTCTATTTGCTCTCTTGGCTGCCGCTGCACACTGGGCAGAGGGTTTTAACATGTTAACCATAATGACACCTAAATCTTTTTCCTGGGTGGTGGTTCCTAATGTGGAACCTTGCATTGTGTAACCATAGTTTGTGTTGTTCTTCCAGTCTTCCAATTTATCAAGATCTTCTTGCAATTTTCCACAATCCTCATGGGTTTTAACAACTTTAAATAGTTTTGTGTCATCTGCAAATTTGATAACCTCACTCGTTATTCCCTTTTCCAGGTCATTTATGAATATGTCAAAAAGCAGCGGACCCAGCACAGATCCTTGGGGTACACCACTATTCACCTTTCTCCATTGGAAAAATTGGCCATTTAGCCCTACCCTCTGCTTTCTATCTTTTAACCAGTTCCTGGTCCACAATAGCACACTGCCTCCTATCTGATGACTCTAGTTTTGCCAAAAGTCTCTGATGAAGTACCTTGTCAAAGGCTTTCTCAAAGTCCAAATACACTATATCAACCAACTCACCTTTGTCTACCTGTTTATTCACACCTTCAAAAAAACATAACAAATTATTAAGACAGGATCTTCCTTGTCTAAAGCCATGTTGGCTGTCTCCCATTAAGTCGTGATGATCTACATGTTCAGCAATTTTGTTCTTCATGATGGTTTCTACCATTTTTCCTGGTACTGACGTCAGGCTCACCGGTCTGTAGTTTTCTGGATCACCCCTGGAACCCTTTTTAAAAATTGGCGTTACGTTGGCCATCCTCCAGTCTTCAGGTATTACAGATGATTTTAATGATACTAATAGCAGGTCTGCAATCTCATATTTCAGTTCTTTCAACACCCTTGGATATATATCATCTGGTCGGGTGATTTGCTACTCTTCAGTTTATCAAATAGTTGTAATACATCTTCGCAATGTATCGATAAGTCCTATCTATCCTGAGAAATACTCACAAAGAGAAGAGGTTCCAAGAGCAGGTCAACAAAAATAACTAGCACCCTGGCCACAATCCCAGAGAAATATCTGATCTCTGGCCCCTGCCATTGACCAATATCAGCAAGCAAACTCCTAGAGAATGGGGAAAACAGGCTACCATTGAACTCAACATGACACAAGGGTTTGGCTGAGCTGACTGATGCTGGAGCGACCACATGGGCTGCTTCCTAAAGCCTGGAGCACATAGTGCATGCTGACCCCCGCAGTATGAAAGAGGGCACTGGTCCAGCCATACTGAGAACAAAGCCTGGCATGTCCAGGCCATGCAGTCTCCAGAAGAAAGCCAGGAACATTGCAGAAATGTGACCACCAGCCCTAGCAATGGAGTGCAACCAGAGCATATCC
Source organism: Ichthyophis bannanicus (assembly GCA_033557465.1). Classification (NCBI taxonomy): domain Eukaryota; kingdom Metazoa; phylum Chordata; class Amphibia; order Gymnophiona; family Ichthyophiidae; genus Ichthyophis; species Ichthyophis bannanicus. Next base: position 13,327,845 of record CM066046.1, on the reverse strand, counting down.
AAGCCAGAGCCAGCTGAGGAGCACCTACAGAGTGCATCACTGCCTGTTTTATGCCTGTTCTATGTAAAGTTGCTTGACTGTTCATGTTTCCTGTAAACCGCTCTGATACTAAATAATGTGGTATATAAAAGCTAATAAATAAATAAGCGTGCTCAGCACATGCCAACATCAAAGCTAGCTACTAGGTGCACTCTGAGTGCACAACCATTAGATCCAGCCAGGAAGAGCACGAGAGTGCATCCCCGACATCCAGCCATCAAGCATACAGAAGGGGGTGCCCTTCCAGAGCAAGCCAGAAAAGAGCACATCCTAGCCAGAGACAGGGAGGGAATATGCACGCAGTCAGCGGGCTTCCTTCATAGCTAGAACTACACAGAGCAGGCTCCTACCAGAATAACAGCTGGAGTGCACACAGAGCGAGGTCCCTCCATAGCAAGACTGGGAGTGTGCACAGAGTGGGATCCCTCCAGATTACAACTTGGAAGGCTTCTCCTGAAGAGCAAGACATGGGCACAAATTGAACAGGCAACCTCCCAAACCAAATAAAGCACACACAGACCGTGCGACAGACAGACAATATGGGTAGTGTACTGTGTGCGTGCTACCCATGGAGCAAAATGTGGAGCACACATGGGGTGTGCAACCTTCAGAATGAGATCTGAAGAATGCCCTAAACGTGCAATTCCAAGAACTGGACTTGGAGCATGCACACAAGCAACTACCAGAGCGAGACAGTGTGCCTCTTTAAGAGTCCTTATCTTTTATCTTTATCTTTATTAAACATTTGATATACCGCTCAGGTGGCCCTCGCATCGGAGTGGTTTATAATAATAAAAACAAGCGGCTGTTGGAAGACTGAAAAGGAATGGCCAAAAATTCAGAAGGACAGAAGAAAGAGAAAGGACAGAAAAAAGGGCAGTAGAAATGGAGGACAAGAGACATCAATTTAAGAGGGGAGGGAAGGGGGAGGGCTAGAGATGTCCTGCGAGTTTGGGAAAGGGAGGTCAAACACAAGGTGGAACAAGTGAGTTTCAGCTTTGACTTGAATTTGGTGCATGAGATTTCTGAGTGCAAGGAGAGGGGTAGAGAGTTCCACAGTGCAGGGCTCAGGAAAAAGAATGCAGAGTTACGTGTGTGTTCCAGGTGTGCACAGGGGACTGAGGGGAGCGTGAGACGGTTGACATGAATAGATCTAAGGAGGTGGTGGGGGGTATGAAATTGAAGAAGGTTTGAGAGATACTGTGGCGGGCCAGTGTGGATAGTTCTGTGGACCAGGGTAAGAATCTTGTACTCAACATGGTATTTGAGGGGGAGCCAGTGAAGGTGAATAAGAAGAGGGGTCCAATATGGAACATGCACTCCCACCTGCAGACCACTCCACCTGCAGATACCTGACATTAAAAGATCACTGAGCATGCATATTCATAGCCAGATGAGAAACGCCTACAGAGTGGGCAACCTGTACAGCAAAAAATCTGAATTGCCCAATGTCTAGAGCAAGGCCCAGAGAATGCACAAAGCATGCACCTGCAATAACAATACCTGAGGTGCCAAAAAAGCATACCTTCTGAATGAACATGCCACCACCAAACAAAGCCTGGAGTACCCTAGGCATACAATCTGCAGGACAAGTCAGGCGTGGAACACAAGTGTATGACATCAGAGTATCACTCACAGCACACGAATGTGCCCTCTACAGCACCGAAGTTGGCTCACACAGAGCAGGGAACCTCCAGAACTAGATATGGAGTACCTAGAACATGCAGTTTCCAAGGTATGATATTGAGCACTCCAACACTCACCTCCACTGGTGGTGACCCCTTAGGACCACTGCCAAGTAGAAGCCTCACCAATCCAAGGTCCACAAGTTGAGGAGATCACTGCTTACTTCAGTTAAGCCTCACCAAGACAAGGCCTGCAGGACCAATCCCTAAGAGTTTTTCTTGTCCAGAAACTCATCCTCAGGGCCACAGTCCATAGACTGTCTTACAGAGCCATACTGTCCAAAGAATCCTGCTTCAGTCCACTTGCGTCATTTGCTGAAGACAGAGAATACTGGCATGTTCCAGGGCTGCACCAATTCAAGCATAACCCACTCGTCTGGACTGTTCTAGCAAGATGATAAAGAAGCCAAGATGGAAGTGAAAAAAAAGAAGGAAAATGGAGGTGACAGTGCCTCTGTATAAGTCTTTGGTGAAACCTAATTTTTAGTATTGTGTGTAATTCTGGAGACCACACCTTCAAAAAGACTAAATCAGAATAGAGTTGGTGGAGAAGGTAGCTCCAGTGGACTTTAGCATAAGGCATAGGGGGACAGACTTAAAGATTTCAATATGTACACTTTGAAAGAAAGATGGGAGAGGAGAGATATGACAGAGATGTTTAAATACCTCTGTGGTATGAATGCACAGGAAGAGAGCCTCTTTCAATTGCAAGAAAGCTCTGCAATAAGGGGGCATAAGATGAAGTTGAAAGGAGATAGACTCAGGAGTAATTTGCAGAAATATTTCTTTATGGAAAGAGTAGTAAATGCATGGAATAGTCACCCAGTGGAGGTAGTAGAGACCAAGAATTTAAGAAAGCATCGGACAAACACAGATCATCTCTAAAGGAAAATGTAGAGCTTAGTAATTGGTATGGAGGGGCAGAATGAATAAGCTGTATGGTCTTTATCTGCTATTATGTTTCTAGGGTTCTAAAATTTAAATTTTTCTTAAATTTCAAATAATTATTCTCAGTCCTAGGATCTAAGGGCACTGATTTCCATTAAAGGCCAAAGAACTAAAGGCTAAATGACAGGCAAGTTTCAGTCTAGCAGAAGAGGGAGAGAGAAGAGTTAGAAGATTATCGTGGGATGAACGACGGGAAGAAAAAGGGCAATCAGGAACTAGTAAGGAGCTCAAACATGGAAGAGCAGCATAAAAAGCCCAACATGTTAATATACTCTTTACCTTAATTCTCAGTGCAATGGGCAGCTAGTGTTGTGCATATAACAGAGGGGTAGGATACAGTGAAATCCTGATACAGTGAAATCCTTATCTCAGTGGATGGCAGTGGTCAAAAGAACAAATGGAATGCTAGGAATTATTTGGAAAGGAATGTAAAATAAAATAAAAAATATCATGATTAAGTTCGGCCAAATAAATAAATAGGGTCTGTCCTCCTAGTGCGGCAATATTATTCTATCATGTTCATGGCAAAGTCCATAGTTCTTAGTCCAAGTCCTTTTGAGTTGGGCCTCTGATGAAGTAGGAAATTGGTTTGTAACACGGTCCTCTGTAGGAGCTAGCAATGCTCGGCTAATGAGCTGGAACAGTCCACACAGTTAGCATCTGATGAATCAATTCTCTAAAGTCTTACAGTATATAGTCAATTTACAGATCTCCCACAACTTACAGAGGCAGCTCTCCTCTTGCCACCCCTCCAACAATCCCCTAATTGTTTTCTGAGCATGCTCCAATCACTTGGGCCATATCAAATCAAAATGATAACCAAAGTGATTGGGTCATACCATTTTGAAAATTAATCATAGGCTATACTTGCTCCAGACCTAATGCCATACAGATATGTAAATATCCTCAGTTATGATATGGAACAATTTGATCGGTTAAATGGTGATAACTTAGCCAGATACTACCGTTGTGGTCAACATTATTGGCACCCTTGCAGTTCAACCTCTTAATGTCCAATATCTTCTTAAAAAAAAGGTGACCAGTGAAGTGGTTTTGGACTATATAGGCACACATATTTGACACATAAAATAATCAAATAAAACAAGATTAATTAAAATAGGAAATAGTAGGAGTCCTGAAATGAGGCTACTCTAGTGATGCTTAGTGCATGGCAAAGTTTAGCCACTTATGAAGAGGGACTTTAAAACACCAAGACTTTCTGTTTATGCAGCTGCCTGAGACAAGATTGGAGTAGCTGGATGGCGGATACGCATTACTCTAGCTAAGTATTTCTGAGGGGGTGCACGTGTGGGTGTCTTTCCTTGGAGTACCTTTTAGGCAATTGAGCCTTTTTTAGAAAATTTGATTAAAAGGAGGGCCTGCTATGAGAGAGGGTGGCCTCTCAAGGCAGGCGATCCGACAAAAAAGATAACAATTGATAGAATAGTCTTATTTAGATAGGCAGGGTGTTCATACGGGTTTATAGGGTTTTCACCTTAATTCTGGAATACATATGTGGTGATTCCTTTGAGCTTTATTGTGTGAGGACATGATTATTGGCACCCTTATAAACAATTCAAATCAGAACAGAAGAACCACATTCCCATTACAGTAAAATTAGACATACCTGTGATCAATTGTCAGTACTCAGATGACTTTAATCAACCAATGAATGATGGCTCTAATGTTCAAAATGGCCACATTAACTCCCTGTTCCATTTTATTTATTTAGACAGATTTGTATACCACCTTATCCTACAATCAAAGTGGTTACATGACATCACAATTGGGGTTACATTTAACATGTGGGTGCTTTACAACATTTAACATGAGGGTATTTAACAACATTTAGTCAGCACAATTGGAGGGTTACATTTAGAATGAGGATATCATCGTGAGTCTAGTTGGGCTGATTGGGTATCGAGTTGGCGGGGGTAGTTGCAATATCGCTTGGGTGGGGACTGTTATCTATCTGCTCATAGGTTTCTGTAAAGAGCAGGGTTTTAAGGTCTTTGTGGACGTCTGTGATGTCTTCTAATGCCCTTAGGCTCATTGGGAGAGAGTTCCATAGTGTGGATGCCAGTAGTGATGGAGCTCTTCTTGAAGTATTTTGTTTAGTCTTGTGGTATCCTGCAGGTGTGCTGATCATGTTATCATTATTGTTCCTTCTTGGTCTATTACTGATATCCCTTGTTTCACAATGGTGAAGACAAGAGAGCAGCCTGAGACCATTATCACCAAACATCAAACTTCAAAGGAGTACGAGGCCATCTCCAAAGACCTTGGGATTCCTCTGTCTACAGTTTGCAATGTTATTAAGACACTTTCTACTCATGGAACTGTCAAGAACCTCCCAGGATGTGGTGGGAAGAGGGAAATTAATCCAAGAAGTCTTCAAAGGTTAGTATGAACTATTGGAAAAACACTATGTACAACATCCAAAGAGCTTAAGGCTGACCTGGAGCAATCTGGAGTGGTGGTTTCAATCCACACCATACACTGCACCATACACTGGAGGTCAGTAACAAAGAAGGGCTTCATGGGCAAAGGCAAAGGAGGATCCCACTTCTTAAAGAGACATAAAAAGGCAGGCCTGATCTTTGCCCAGACCTACCTTGAGAAACCACAATCCTTCTTGGAAAATGTTCTGTGGATAGATAAACATAACTTGAGCTCTTTGGCAATGTAGACCAGCGGTACATTTACAGGCTTATAAGCTTATAAGGAAAAAAAAACACCATTCTTACAGTGAAGAGTGCCATTAATCCTGTCCAGGTCATATTTTGCTTTTTTTTTCTTAGAATTACTATGTCTAAGTTGCACAGACAATTTTTTTGTTGAATACCTCTGAACATATTATTAAAATGTTATGATGACATACTGTTGGAATATTTCCAATTATTTCTCAAGATATTTTACACAATATACCTAAAATGCAAGGGTGCCAATAATGCTCACCACAACTGTAGTTAACTAGTTCAGTTTTAAAATTACTGTAGATTACAGGCAATACAGTCTGTGTGCACTAGATGCAAAGAGCTGCTAGTTTTCAGGGAAGAAATCCAAATCCCTAAAGGCTAGAGTGCGGACTCGGAGGAGTTGAGGCAGACAGGGATCTATATAAGGAGACCTTCAGGGGCATAGTAGAGAAGTTCCACTTCTAATCTGGCAGCATCTCTGTTGCCAGGGAGGAGAGCGGACACCTGGAAAGAGAGCATCACCTTGGTGTAACAGGAAATGATCCTGTAGCCAGGACTTGCCCTCCAGGGGATATAATATCCTCTCACACTGAGGATATGTCTCCAGAGGCAAGTGCCTAGGAAGGAAGAGTTAGGACAGCAGTTGTGGTTGGCAATACAGTCGTTAGATAGTAAGTGTCTGGTGTATACAAGGACCGCCTGGTAACTTGCCTGCCTAGTGTGATAAGCAGTCACAGTACTAGTAGCGGCTGGCATTAACCTTTAAAAGAGAGATTGAGCAGTTTTTAATCTAAATAATGGGGAAAAGCAGACAGTCACCAGGAGCATATGGTTCAGAATGATGTAGCTTTGAAGAATATAAACAGAACAGGGCATGCCAATAGAGAGGTTGTAATGAAGGTAAAAGTAGCCCAGGTGTCTTTCAATAAAGAGCAGACTGAGCTGAAAGATTTAAAAATTACCCGTCAACTGATTAGCAGGTTGTTAATATGAATTAAAAATATACTTTGAAATGCCTGTGCGCAAATGCTAGAAGTCTAAAAAATAAAATGGGAGAGTTAGAATATATAGCACTGAATGAAGAAGTAGATATAATTGGCATTTCAGAGATCTGCTGCAAGGAGAATAACCAATGGGACACTGCATAACTGCTGCTCCGTGCAGGTTATCTTCCTTTATTTGGTGAGGTGTAAAGGTTATCTAAGTTTGTCTTGATTACATCCTTTTGCTATATAGAGATCTTCTGTGTCTGTCCCATGCCTTTTTAATTTCTGTCTGTTTTGCCTCTACTACTTCATCAGGAGGCTAGGCATCCATTACCCTTTCCAGAAAAAACTCTTTCCTGACTTTGCTTTTAAGCTATCTTTCTTGTAGCTTCATTTCATGTCCTTTAGTTCTACAGTTTCCATATCTTTGAAAAAGGTTTGTTCAGCGATACCGTTTAAGTATTTTAGTCTGTATCATATCTCCTCTGTCCCTCCTCTCCTCTAGAGTATACATATTTAGGTCTTCAGGCCTCTTCAAATCCATCTTCTGGCACAGGCTCCAAATCATTTTGGCTGCCTTCTTTGAATCGTTTCAAGCCTTTTTATATCTTTGCAAGGCACGTTCTCCAAAACTGAACACAATACTCCATGTTAGGCCTCACCAATGACTTGAACAGGAGTACTAATACCCCTCTTAATACCTCCTCCTTTCTGCTGTTCTTTGCATTAAATCTGAACTGCCCAGCATTAGACCATTCCTCTAATTTTTGTAGATCTTTTCTCATGTTGTCTACTCCTTCCAAGAGAGATGGGGAAATGTCCATCTTTCTGTGACACCATCCACTGATGATTTGACCCCAAGTTTGGGAACTACTGCTCTTGCTGCTCTGTGTATAGTGCTTGGGCAGAATTAGGGAGGAGTGAGGGTAGAAAGATGGAGCTATATGTATAGCTGTGATATAGCCAGTGGAGGTCAGTGTGTTACATAGATATATTTAGCACCATTGCACATACAAACGCTGCAGCCAACATTAAGAAAAATACACCGATACTCACCGCTCAATACGGATTCCTTCCGTCTTTCATGATAGTTGTGATTTCTTGCATTGCTTAATTATTTACCTTTTTTGTATTCTTTGAACTTCTAAATAAAAATTAAAGAGAAAATTGTATTTACTCTGGGGCATTTTCAAAGGCATGTAGATGGCACTCTGTGGGATATTTGGTGGCACTAACATGCTGAGTACCACTGAATATACCCGGATGCTGCAGGTAAATGATTAGCAGCACGGCATTCCAGGGGGAGCCGAGGGTGCACCCAGCACTAAATGGGTAGCAGCGATATTGAGCTGCTATTGCCCCATTAGTGATATGTGGTGAAAGTGAAGCGCAGCCAACCCTGGCCTAACGTTTGCCATGTTAGCTAAACGGGCAGCAGCTCAGTATTGCCACTGCCCAGTTAGCCTTGCAGCAATGCGATGAACCCGAATATTCAATGCTGGGGCCGGATATAATCCCGCCATTCAATATTGGGGTTTAAATTTCAGTGCCGGCTGCTAGCTGTGATAGCAGTGCCAGCCGCCAGTGCTGAATATCCCTCCTCCCCGCCCACTGTTCCCTCTAAGCTGTGCATGTGTGCGCACGCACACACCTCGCCGAGCGAGCGCACATACTTTACAACAGAGCGCACAAAAATTACGGTTCTGATTCTGATAGAAAACAACACAGACGTCTTAAAATTTAAAAGTTGTGATTGTAATTACTAGAAATTTTCCATCTCATTTAGTAATCGGCTATTTTCATTTAATTTGATTAAAATCAATGTGGTGTAGATACTGTATTCTGACGTGAAGTCAAATTTTAAAGTATATAACTCCGAGTGTTATGTGGCGCACAAAAATTTAACCTTCCTCCAAAAGCTGCACACAGCTGACATTTTATGTGCACACAGCCTACAGAAAATTAGAGGGAACATTGTCCCCGCCCCCGTGTATTACAAGTAATATACAGAGAGATTTGAATATTTTGACTGAAAAACAATAAATCTATAAAAAGCTTAAGATTCAATTTCAATCCCCATAAAGCAGATTTCCCTAATATTCTTTCTTCAGTTGATTGTCCAACTCTGTAGCTTTAACCTTCAATTATGTTAAAGTTTTAAACTCTATAAAAATAGAAAAGCCAGATGGTGTTCCTGTTTAAGGTGTTGCCATCTCTCCACTATAAGCAGCCCAATGTCCTTCCAGAATATTTCACTTGCCTAAACTGAGAGAGAAACTTACCAAGTACTTATCAAGGTGTTTTTGCAGGTCAGAATTCAACCTTTTTCCTTCTTAGAACATAGTTTAACTTCATTTTTCATTATTGTCAAAAAATGAAGATAGCCAAAAGGAGACAGTATGGATTTCCCCTCTGTCCTTTACCGGTTCCTACTAGTTTTGAGTCTTTAGGTGTAAGTTTCAGCCGACTTGTTTCCACAAGTGTTACGCTTGTCTTTGGGATTACAAATAGTTACATACTCATTGTTCTAATGGAGTTGTTCCCCTGGGCAATTCTTATCACTCCTTTGAGCCGGTTCCAACTTTTATTTATACAGCTTCACCTGCATTAGCAAAGGAGCCGAGACAGCTGTGAGGGAGTAACAGGATTTGGCCATGGGTGTTACAGAGCATAACTGTGGAATTCACCCCCTGCTTCTAGAAGCAACTGACCTGCATGTAGGACTGCATTCAAATGCTCTCTGTGGAGAAATAAGAATCCAAACAAAATTGTCGTCACTAGGTAATATACAATGTTAAACCATGTTCAAAATCATATTTTCTTCTATATTTAAATAGTCATCTCTGCTGAAAATATATCTAGGAAAAGATACATCTTTTTGTTAATGGAAAGAATTTACATTCTTTCATATGGATTTTATATCTTATTGGGCAATTTTATAACTGAGTGCATATGTAAATAGGATGATCATAATTATCCTAGTGTGGATACGAATTAATTTTCAAAATGAACATATGTGCATAATTCTATTTTGGAAACAACTCCAAGGAATTTAGGAACTTTTATACCTTCCTACCGCATACAAATTCTCTTTGTTTGTTTACACATATACAGTAATATAAGTGGAAGGATCATTATTTCTTCTTAAGTTGCCACCTTTGGTGGTATAAAGGTGAGTATACCTGCCTCTCAAGCAATTGAGCCAAGTTCAAGTCGCCCCCCACCAAGATAATACAGAAACATGAGGGCAGAGAAAGACCATACGGCCTATCCAGTCTGCCCTTCCATACCAACTACTAGAGTGCCTTCTTTTCCTTTAGAGATCTTCTATGTTTGTCCCATGCTTTCTTGAATTCAGATAGTATCTTGGTCTCTACTACCTCCACTGGGAAACTATTCTATGCAACCACTCTTTCTGTAAAGAAATATTTCCATATATTACTCTTGAATACCCCTTTTCACCTTCATCCTACGCCCCCTCATTGTAGAGCTTTCTTTCAATTGAAAGAGGCTCTTCTGTGCATTGATGCCACGGAGATATTTAAACAGCTCTAACATATCTTCTCTCTCTCGCCTTTCCTCCAAAGTATACATATTGAGATCTTTAAGTCTGTCATCATATGCCTTTTGACAAAGTCCACTGACCATTTTGGTAACCATCCCCTGTACTGACTTCATCTGTTTATATCCTTTGGAAAATGTGATCTCCAGAATTGCACACAATATTCCAAATGAGGTCTTACCAAAGACTTATGCAGAGGTGTTATCACCTCCTTCTTCCTGCTGGCCATTCCTCTTCCTACGCACCCAAGCATCCTTCTGGCTTTTGTAGTTGCTTTTTCTGTTTAGTCACCTTAAGATCATCAGAAACAATCATGCCCAGCTCCCGCTCTTCTTTCATGGATAGAAGTACTTTGCCCCCTATACTGTTCCACTCTCTTGGATTTTTGCAGCATAAATGCATGACTCTGCATTTTTTAGCATTAAATCTCAGCTGCCACATTCTCAACCATTCTTCAAGCTTAGCTAGATCCCTCCTCATGCTATCTACTCCTTCCTGGGCGTCTACTCTATTGCAGTTTTTGGCATCATCTGAAAAGAGGTAAACCTTACATGACAGCCCTTCTGCAATATCACTAACAAACATATTAAAAAGAATTGAAAAGGGAAGAAGTGACGTCACCAAACTCAATGACAGCCTAAGATGATCACTATGGTGTCAACCGCTGCAAAAACAAGCAGCATTCCCTCACTGGAGATTTAAAACTGTTTCAATCGGTGGTTAAGGCTTCACGGAAGGCAGCGGGGCAGCGAAGGCGACCCAAAGGCGGACGGCAGACCTGAAGGAATTCACTTATGTCAGAGCCCACCTGGAGACACACGGAGACCACAAAATGGTGGTCGGAGGTGCATGGAGCTCCAAAGCAGAGGAGGAGGAGGAGCACGAGGACTGTCTGGAGAAAGGAGCATTGACACTCACACAAGTGACATGCGAGGAACTAAGAATGGTTTAAAAGAGATTAAATCAGAGCTGACCACAGTGAAGACTGAACTGAGGGACTGGTTGGAGAGTTAAAAGAGGAGCTGGTGGAGCTGGGTCAGAGACTGGGAGACCATGAGGAATGCCTGGAGCAATTGGTGGAGGACCAAGCAGCCTCGTCTGCTGCAGAGCAAAAGTCTGAGGACTGGAGAGATCAATTTATGTTGAAAGTTGAGAACTTTGAGAACAGGTCTAGTTGCAACAATTTGCACACACGAGGGATCCCAGAGGAGCCTAAATTTCTGGATTGCAGAAGTCTGGCAGAGGACATATACAAAGAGGCTTTGCATAAAGGTGGAGATGGGGAGGTATAGAACATTGGGGCCACTGCGAGCTCATGTCTCCCGAGATATAATGATTTGTCTGCATGATTATGGCATAAAGGAATGGATTGTGGACAAAATGAGAGTCATAAATAATTTTGAGTGGCAAGGATGTTGTGTGGCCCTTTTCACTGGCAAGGATATCGTGTGGCTGGGTACACTGCAACGGCTCAAAGAAATGGCAAGCATTACCCAGAAACTGCATCAGGAGCAGCTAAAATAGCAATGACTGTACCCCTTTGGAGCAGCTTTCACTAAGGACGGGCGCACTTGGCATGTCTACACCATGGCAGATGCCATCCGAGCACTGGGGGAAGTGGAAGGGGCCGAAGTAGTGGAGAGGAGGAAGGTGGATGGCCTGATGCATGTGGGCTGGTCAAAAGTAATCACTGAAGGTACCAAGAAGCATTGGAAGAGCTCCTGAAAGAGACCACTGCATAAGGATAGGGCATATGAAATGGACACTTGGGTTGAGCGTTATAGTAACAAAGTTTATCTGCCGTCATATACTGTACTATGTTACTATGTTATGATAGTGGGGAGGGGGGCTTCTGATGTGAATGGAAGAGTGAGTGAACTTATAATACAAGAGGGTTGGGGGGGGGGGAAGAGGAAGGTGATGCTGTAATTGGGGGGGGGGGGGGTGCTACGAGGGCAAAGGTAGGCAGGAGGAGTGGAGGAAAGGAAGGATTGGGTACAGAGGGCCACTATTCTACTGGTAGTGCCTCAGGAAGAAGGGACGGCAGATTCAGGGGGAGGAGGAGGAGTGAGGCAGGGAAATAGGGGGAATGTGGGTGGAAGGGAAGGACTAAAGAGGCGTGGGAGGAGGGCATGAGGGGGGGGGTAAAGGGAGGGAAGGTAGTATTAGCTACTATAAATGGTAAAGGTCTGAACTCATGGAGCAAGCAAAGACTATTGCAAAAAGAGGGTGGAAGACTTAGAGGTGATGTATTGGGTGTCCAAGAAACCCATTTAAGGATGGGGCAAGAATGGATGTTGCAGTCACGTCAGTAACCCCCAGGTTTTCCTGGCAGCAGACCAAGGGGTTCCCAAAAAAGGGGGGTGGGGCTTCTGAAGGCAACAAGCAAATCCTTGTGAAACAGGTGGTGCGGGATAAGAAGGATAGGTATTTGGAAGTGTGGATGGAGATAGAAAGGGTGGATTTTCTGGTGGTGTGCATTTATGGTCCTAATGAAAAGCAAGAAGTGTTTTACAATGAACTGCTAGATAAACAGGGGAGTATAGGGATCTTATTATAGGGGGGGGGATTTTAATCTGACCATTAATCCTAGGGTAGATAATAGTGGGGGGGGGGGGAGGGGATTGGGAGGGAAGGGGGACCACAGGAAAATGATCCGTATGAAAGATAGACTGGGATTAGTAAACATTTGGTGAATTAGGCACCTGGGTGAGAGGCACTGTATCTTTTACTCTAAACCACATGACTCATACAGTTGCTTAGATATGGTTTGGGTGAGTGGGGGATGAGTACATAAAGTGGAAGAGATGGAATTGGGGTCCATCTCCTGGACGGATCATGCCCCAGTGAGTATCACTTTTGATCTGGGGGAGGTGTACGGTGGGAGTAAAGTTTTATAGGTTAAACATTTCCCTGTGAGCAGATTAAGGTAGCCTTGGTAGAATATTTATGCTGTGTATGCCATGCAGCGCTATATAAATGATTAATAGTAGTAGTAGTAGTAGTGGTAGTATGAAACAGCCTAAAGGCTGTAACTCGGGGACACTAGCTACGCATCGCAGTGCGGGCCTTGAAACTCCAGAGGGTTTGGGAAGTGTCCTTATGTGAGAAGGTGCAGCCCTGGAAGCCCATCATCAGAGTGACCGGGACCTTGCGATGTTGGAGACCTTAGAGAAAACGAAGGAGGAGCTGAGCAGGCATTTGAAGCGAGCAAGGTATTATCGTGTAAGCTGAAAGTGCAAGCACAGCAAGGGCACATAGCTAATATCAGGAATGCTGAGGGGGAACTCGTGTTTGGGTCAGATTCTATTAGGGAGGTCTTCCAGGCTTATTATAAGCAACTCTACCAGGAGGAGGTGAGAAATGAGGAGAAGAGAGAGCTTTTTCTTCAGGGCTGCGCATTGGCACAGCTGGGAGAAGACGAGGGAGCAATACTGGTTGGGGATATCAGCGAGGGGGAGGTGAGTCAGGCAATTAAGTCATTAAAGCATTGGAAGGCACCAGGCCTAGATGGGCTGACCACCAAGTTTTATAAGCAATTTCTGGATCAGCTTGCACCGTTCTTGGCAAAGGTATTTAACAGCATGCTGGTAACAGGTCCAGTGCCAGCACTGATGATGGAGACAAGGATAACGGTGTTGCCCAAGCCAGGTAAAGATGGTAGTGTTTGCGGGTCCTATAGACCCATTTCCCTCATAAATTTAGATGATAAATTGTTGGCCAAAATCTTGGCTACCAGATTGCAGCACTTTATTCCTAAATTGATGAGGACTGATCAAGTGGGATTTGTAATTGGGAGGTGTGGGGGGAGTGGATAATATCCAGAAGATCCTCAATTTAACCTGGAAGCTTCAGAAGGAGAAGGAAAACGCATTGTCCATTAGTGTAGTTGCGGAAAAGGGTAGAGTGGAACTTTATGTTTAAGGTGTTGGAAAAGATGGGATAGGCAGTAATTTTTTGCATTGGGTTAATGTTTTGTATGCGGCTCCCACTGCAAGAATCCAGATTAATAGGGGGTACTCCAAGAGCTTTCAGCTGGACAGGGATATGAGGCAGGGTTGCCCACTATTGCCCCTGCTGTTTGCACTGGTGATACAGCCATTGGCAGGTAGAGTGCAGAGACAAGAGGATATTAAGAGGGTTTCCATAGTGGAGAATCATATAAAAAAATTGCCCTTTTTGCTGAGGACATGACCTTTACGGTCAGCGAAACCCTTACCTCTCTATCAGTGCTGATGAGGGAGATTGGGGGGTATAGTGCAATCTCTGGGTACAAAATTAATATGGGTAAAACTGAGGTCCTGGATTTCAATGTGCCCCAAGAGTTGGAGGAATGTTTGAAGGCCATCTTTCCCTTCTGTTGGGTGGGGACGACCTTTAAATATCCGGGGATACATTTGCGGAATACAATTGATAAGTTATATGAATGGAATTATGCGTTCCTCTTGGTAGTCATAAAGCAGGATTTAGGGAGGTGGAAAGGATTGTCTACCTTGTGGCGAGGGAGGATTAGTATTATTAACATGAATATCTTGCCTAGGATGCTTTTTCTGTTTTTGGCCCTGCCGTGTATAGTCCCGAAGAAATTTTTGAAGAGGTTGCAGAACTTGGTGATGGACTTTATCTGGGAAGGTAGGGTTCTGAAAGTAGCTAGGAGAGTGATGTGTGAAAAAAGAAGGGAAGGGGGTTTGGGGGTGTCCTGCTTTTGTACATATTATAAGGAAACCTAACTAGTTGCCCTTTTTGCCTGATGGGGAAGGGAGGAGAAAGTGAGTGGAGTGGAACGTGGGATGGCAGGAGAGGGAACATTGGAACAGCTCATATAGGGGGTAGGCGGCTGAGATCTGGATCTAGAGGGTTGGAAACCTTAAATTTAACATACCTTGTTGGTGTGGAGTAGATGTAGGCAGCAACCTTGGGGGGGGGGGGAGGAAAGCCCATACAAGACAGGCAATTATTATGGGGCTGAGGGATGTTAGTCCAGGATGGGAGGGAGGTAGATTTAGGCAGTGGGAGAGGCAGGGACTGTGGAGGACTGGGCAGGTAAAGGATGCAGGAGGGGGGCTGTTGCAGTTTGAGGATAACTAGGATGTGTATGGTCTTGATGAGGAGGACTGGTATGCTTACTTACAACTCCGTCATTATTTGGGACAAAAGAAGGTACAGAAGGATTTGAAGCAAGAGCCAATGTCCTTTGAGGCCCTGATGGGGAAGGGAGGGATGGTGGCTGGGTTGGTATCCCTCCTGTATGCTTGATTACTGGGGGAAGGATGGGTGTGCAATGCATGTAACCAGGAGGGAGGGAGAACTATCAGGGGAATGGGGGGGCAGGACGGTGGAAAGTTATATATACATCCACCAGGGCATTAGCACAGTGGATGGCCTTGATGGAGAATAGCTTGAAGATCTGGTCTAGAATGTACTGGACTCCATCTTGCCTGCATGTGGTGAACCGTAAATATAGGGCAGAATGCTGGAAAGCGTGTGGGGGGAGGGGACCTAAAACATATGTTGTGCGATTGTCCCAAGGTAAGGGTCCTCTTGGCGGAAGTTGAGGGGATGTGTGTAGAGATAACCAGAGTACAGGTTGAATTGGGGCCAGCACAGATCCTTCTGAATGAGCAGAAGGAGGGGGAGGAAGCAGACTTGGGCACATTTATAGGATACTGTGTGACTGCAACAAGACTGGAGTTGGCAGTATGGTGGAAGAAGCCAGACTTGCCCAGAGTATGGTGATGAGGTGCTTGGACCATATTTTCTGTATGTCTGAGATAGTGGCATATAGTCCACCAAAAGAGCACCACACCACGTTGCTCAAAAGATACCCAGTCAGTAGTACGTGGTTTAAAATTGGAAGGATACTTTTATTCAATAATTGAACAACCTGAGAGCCCGACACAGGCCGTGTTTCGTTTTCACTTCCTCAGGGGATTCAGGCGTGCCGTTCTTACGTTCAGTATTCACGGCTCAAACTTGATTCTCTATAAGAGCCGAATAAGCGTATTCTAATTAAGAATATCAGGAGATCTTTTTCAAAGGAACTACCAGCAGTTCGCTGAAAGAAAAAGATCTCCTGATAATAATAAAATCCCTTAACAATGAGAGGAAGTTCATCTTTACCTTAAAGAAGGGGTTTCTATCAGAGCAGTTTCTCCAAATGGGTTAGTTTTGTGCATACCATGACAGTCATGAACCTCACTTCTAAGCCAGGGTATGAAGTATCATCTCAGTCTCTCAAATTTACTGCTAACACTCCGCGCCGGACTTACATCTTATGAACTCCAGAAGAAGACTGTCTTTGGCACGATGCAACATGTGTATGTGGTTGTGTCGTGCAGTGGGAAGGGGTTTTCTTTTCAAACACCAATCAGATAGCAGTTCAGGGAAAACAAAACTTGTTTTTATTCAGAGCCAGTTTGCTACACCTTCACAAAGCTGGTCTTCTGGCCCTTCCTCCAGTCGAGTTAAAGTTCTTACCTTTCTACGGCTTTCCTTGAAAGGACTCTTGGCTCCACGGGCTTCTATCCCTCCTGCAGCCTGCTGGGTTTTTAACCTCTCCTTGTGAGCCACACCCTCCCAGCCTTGAACTTCAGGCTGCAGGCTTCCTTAAAGGGGCCTGTTGATAATCCCCCTAAAGAGGGACAGGCAACAAACACTCTGTAGACCCCATCACAGGGTAGTTTGTCAAGATGTGCCTGGATATTCTTCTTTATCAAGTCTGTGGCTCCCAATATGATGGGAAATATTTCTGTGTCTTTCTGCCACATTTTCTTGGTCTCTGACTGCATTTCTTGGTACTTCAGGATCTTCTGCCTCTCCACAAGATTCACAGAATAATCACTTGGAATCAATGCCGTTCTGGTGTTTTTCTCCTTTACAACTATGTCGGGTTTCCTCACATCCAATTTCTTATCCATCAGAATGGGAATGTTCCAGGTCATCATAACCTCTTTATTCTCTGTTATTTTCTTAGGGTCATGATCCCAATGCCCTTCAGGGACTGTGATGTTGTAGTGGTTACAGACTTTCCAATCGATGAGGCGCGCTACTTTGTTGTGCATTTCTTTATAGAAATTTTCCGCCATCAGAACTTCACAGCCAGCTATGAGGTAAGTTATTGTTTTCAGGTCTTTCTTACAGAATGGACATATGTCTGTTTTGCCAGATTTTCATTGCTCACTGTAAACCATCTTGTCCGTAATCTGCTGTTTCTTGTGTTTCTACGCTGTAGAGACCAGGATGATCCTTCGATTTTATCAAATAAGGTGTGTTGTGACTTACAAGTTATCTATGATATGAACAACTAGAGGTAAAGACAAAGGGGACATAGGTCACATCTATAAGTAGAAAATGAATAATTCACACAAGGACTATAGGGAATACTAAAAATGCTTTTAATGTATTTAAGTAGAATAATCTTTTTTTACATTTATAAGCCATGTCAGTTCCATGGCTCATACTCAAAGGAGTGCTCTAGTAGAAAATCTATACCCAAGAGCTGTTGCAGTTGGCTATAAGGCCCATAGTCACTAAACAGAGTAATCATCGCTCACTTGGTTTGCAGTTTGTCAGGCTGTGAGGGCTTGTGTGCATCAGTGATGCTGAGGGCTAAGCTATAAGAAGCTTAACTCCTGGCAGGGTCTCCCAAGACTGACAGGTCTTAGCTACAGTGCCAGACTAAGACAAACCACCCATCTGGGCAGCAGCAGAATGGGATGATCTTGGTGGGGGAAGATCACATTTCTGTGACAATGGCAACACTACAATTACATGTGCGGAAGAAAGGCCTGGCAATCTACTTCCGTGTCTTGCTATGAAAACCCAATGGATAGTCACAGCAAAACAAATTGCACTATAGTGCTGGAAGATGAGACCCCTCAGTTGTAAGGCACTCAATTGGCTACTGGGGGTGAGCTGAAGACTTTTTAGAGTAAAACCAGCATTTATGATGTGGTTGGATTAAAGCCCTTGAAATGTCTGACTGTTGATGTAGCTGCACACGAAATGAGAGTCAGAAGTTGCAAAAGTAACTCAAATGCCCTTAAGTACAGAGCAAGCAGAGCTTAAAGATTCCACATTACCCCTGCCTACTAATAACCTGATTAATATGAATAAAATATGACCTCTAAAATGCTTAGAAACATAGAAACATGATGACAGAAAAAGACCACATAGCCTATCTAGTCTGTCCTTCCATATCAACAACTACAACAGTCCACTTTTTACCTTTAGAGATCCTCTGTGTTGGTCCCATGCTTTTTTGAATTCAGTTACTGTCCTCATCTCTACCACCTCCACTGGGAGACTATTCCATGGATCCACTACTCTTTCCGTAAAGAAATATTTCCGCATATCACTCCTGAATCTATCTCCCTTCACCCTCATCCCATGTCCCCCCGTAGCAGAACTTGCTTTCAATTGAAAGAGGCTCTCTCCCTGAACATTTATGCCACGGAGGTATTTAAACATCTCAATCATATCACCTCTATCCCGCCTTTCCTCTATGGTGTACATATTAAAATCCTTAAGTCTGTCCTCATATGCTTTATAATGAAGCCCACTAATCATTTTAGTAGCCACCCTCTGCACCGACTCCATCCTGTTCACATCCTTTTGAAGGTGCGGTCTCCAGAATTGCACACTATACTCCAAATGAGGTCGCACCAAAGACGTATACAGAGGCATTATCACCTCCTTTTTTCTGCTAGCCATTCCTCTCCGTATGCACCCAAGCATCCTCTGACCTCTCGCGGCTCTGAAAGCCCGTGCTTTGGGAGGGACTCAGGAGCTGATGCTCGAGGAGGTTCTGCCGGGCAGTCCGGGCCCCGCGGCGGGACGTTTGATTTTGCTGCTGCCACGGCGGCAGCAGCAGCAGCCGGTATTTTTTTTTAAATCTATCTGGGCTGGTGGGGGGAGGGGGGTTAGGACTGGTAATGGGCTATGGTGGGGCTAAGACTGGAAGTGGGCTGATGGGGGGAGGGGGTTAGGACTGGTAATGGGCTATGGGGGGGGTTAGGACTACTAATGAGCTATGCGGGGACTAAGACTGGAAGTGGGCTGATGGGGGAGGGGGTTAGGACTGGTAATGGGCTATGGGGGGGTTAGGACTACTAATGAGCTATGGGGGGGACTAAGACTGGAAGTGGGCTGATGGGGGAGGGGGGTTAGGACGAAGTGGGCTATGGGGGGGCTAAGACTGGAAATGGGCTGATGGGGGGTTAGGACTGGTAATGGGCTATGGGCTTGCTAAGAATGGAAATGGGCTAATGGGCGGGTTAGGACTGGAATGGGCTGTGGGGTGGCTACGACTGGAAATGGGCTGATGGGGTTTAGGACTGGTAATGGGCTATGGGGGGGGGCTAGGACTGGTAATGGGCTGAGTGAGGGGGGCTAGGACAGGAAATGGGCTGATGGAGGGTTAGGATAGGACTGGAAATGGGCTGTTGGGGGGGGTTGGATTGAAATGGACTCATGGAGGGGTTAGAACTGGAAGTAGGCTCATGGGGGGGCTTGGATTGGAAATGGGCTGAATGGAGGGGAGCTAGGATTTGACATGGGCTGATGATGGGGCTAGGAAAGGACTAGAAATGGGCTGATGGGGGCTGGGATTGGAAATGAGCTGATGGAGGGACTCGGATGGGGGAGCTAGGACTGGAAATGGGCTGATGGTGGGGCTAGGATAGGACTAGAAATGGTCTTATGGGGGGCTAGGACTGGAAATGGGCGTGGACTAGAAGGGAGCGGATGCTGGGTGGGGCTGGAACTAGAAGGGAGCTGATATTGGGGGAGGATTAGAATGGGATAGAGCTGGGAGAGTGAAAAAATATTTTGCGTGGGAGGGAAGACAAATCTACAATTGGCCGGATATTGGGAGAGTAAGTGGGGATTGAGGATGGAGGGGTAAAATTTGAGTGGATGAAATAGGAATGAGGAAAGAGCAAAATGAGAAAGATTAATATGTTAAAGCAGATGTAGAGAGAGAATGGAAAAAAACTAGAAGAGTGAAGAAAGGACAAATGGACAACAGACGATGGAGAGTTAGCAGAAGACACGAAGAAACCAGAAGAAAGTGGCTGGAGCAATTGCAACTTAAAAAAAATGTGCAAAAGGTAGAAAAATATCTCTTTATTGAATTTATTAACTGAAATATGCCAGCTCTGGGAAATGTGCATCATTAACGTCTGCACTTTGTTTAGTACAAGAGGAAATTAATTTATAGTTTTATTTCTACAGTGTTGTTGGGCTTTTGGGGTTCCCAGTTTAATTATTGTCTTCCTGTTTCTAAATTGTGATTCCTTGTTAGGTGATGGTCTATGTTCTGCATGTGTAACTGAGCTGAGGTATTCTGTTTATGTAATTCCTATTTGACATTGCCACTTGTTCTCTTTCCCCAGTAGGTCATGTATTGTTATTCTCTGAAATGTATTGGTTTAATATTTTCAGTGTAGCCTTTTGAT
The DNA here is from genome assembly GCA_033557465.1 of Ichthyophis bannanicus. Lineage (NCBI taxonomy): Eukaryota > Metazoa > Chordata > Amphibia > Gymnophiona > Ichthyophiidae > Ichthyophis > Ichthyophis bannanicus. The sequence continues at coordinate 13,307,469 of CM066046.1, read as the reverse complement.
AGGTAGGGTCTTGTGCTTTGTGAGTCCTGGTAGTGCTGTTATGATACGGCGGGTTTGCTATGGTTTCTAAATGGGCAGTGTTTGTAGTAGTTCCTAATGTGCCTGGCAGTTGGCACTGGATTATAGTAATGTAGAAATCTTTTAGTCTTTCTTTATCCATACACTCATTAAGAGGCATGTTTACTAAAAGTTAGTGTAAGGTAACATTATGCAAATATTAATGCAAATGAGGTCCCTTATGCAAATGAGGCCCTGCACCGAGTCTCCGCACATGGCCCCGCACCCCCCTTGGGCCACCCCTGTCTCTATGGATTGAAATCCCGTGTAAAAAGGGGAACGTGATGGCAGTGGGGGTGTACTACCGACTGCCTGGACAGAATGAACAAATGGATGATTACGAAATGCTCAAAGAAATCAGGAAAGCTAACAAAATTACAATACAGTAATAATAATGGGTGATTTCAGTTACCCTGGTTATCGACTGGGTCAGTGTCATGGCAGGACATGCTAGGAAGATAAAGTTTCTAGATGAAATAAATGACTGTTTCTTGGAGAAGCTGGTTCATCAACACAGAGGAGGGGAAGCCATTTTGGACCTAGTTCTTAGGGGTACACAAGATCTGATGCAAGAGATAGGGTGTTGGAGCCACTTGGCAATGGTGATTATGACATGATCGAGTTTGATTTAATAAATGGAGGAAGGATGGCAATGAAATCCATAGTGCTGCCTTTTAACTTTCAAAAGGGAGACTATGATAAAAAGAGGAAAAAAAATTAAGAAAATAAAAGGAGCAGCTGCAAAGGTTAAAGATTTACATCAAATATGGGCGTTGTTTAAAAATACTATCTTGGAAGCCCAGACCAGCTGTATTCCAAGCTTTAATCAATCCTTTCCAGGCCGAGCCCAAAACTCTTGGGATCCAAAATTCTGACTAAACATTCCTATCAAATGGTATATAATACATGACCATAGCAGAAGGAAAATGCCTATTAGAACATATTGAATAAGACGTGTACAATTTTCATGAAATATGCAAAAATTAACCCAGCTGCAGAATGTGGATTAAAAATTTAAAGTAGGCCTTGAAAGGGTTAAGAAAGGTGGAAGGAAGTCCAAAGAACTGCCAGCATGGTTTAAAGGTGAAGTCAGAGAAGCTGTTGTAGCCAAAAAAGCATCTTACAAGAAATGGAAAAATGACAAAAACTGGAAACATAAGCACTGGAAAGTCAGATGCAATATAAAGCAAGCAAAGAGAGAATTTGAGAAGAAGCATGCTGTGGAAGCAAAAATACATAATGAAGACTTTTTCAAGTACATTTGTAGTAAAAAAAAACCTTGTGAGTCAGTTGGACCATTAGATGATGGTTAAAAAAGGACACTAAGAGGGGACAAGGCCATAGCAGAGAGACTGAATGAATTCTTTGCTTCAGTCTTTACTGAAGATGATATAGGGAAGTTCCCATGACTTAAATGGTATTTAAAGGTGATGCACTGGAAGAATTGAAAGAAATATTGATAAACTGGAAAGATATATTTCAACTATTTGATAAACTAAACAGTAGCAAATCATCTGGACCAGAGGGTATACGGCCAAGGGTATTGAAAGAACTGAAATATAAGATGGCAGACCTACTATTAGTAATCTGTGAACTATCATTAAAATCATCTGTAGTACCTGAAGATTGGCAAATGGCCAATGTACTGCCAATTTTTAAAAAGGGTTCCAGGGGTGATCCAGGAAACTACAGGCCAATGATTCTGACATCAGTACCGGGCAAAATGGTAGAAACCATTACAAAGAAGAAAATTCCTAAACATGTATATAGTGGTCGTTTAATGGGAGAAAGTCAACATGGCTTTAGCCAAGGAAAGTCTTGTCTTACTAATTTGTTATATTTTTTGAAGGTGTGAATAAACAAGTAGACAAAGGTGAGTCAGTCGATATAGTGTATCTGGATTCTCAGAAAGCCTTTGACAAGGTCCCTCATGAGAAACTCTTGGCGAAGTTAAAAATTCATAGGATAGGAGGCAGTGTACTATTGTGGATCAGTAACTGATTAAAAAATAGAAAGCAGAAGGAAGGGCTGACTGGCCAATTTTCCCAATAGAGAAAGACGAATAATGGAGTACCACAGGGATCTGTACTGGGCCCGCTGCTTTTTAACATATTCGTAAATGACCTGTAAATGGGAATAATGAGTGAGGTAGTCAAATTTGCCGATGACACAAAATTATTCAAAGTTGTTAAAAAACAAGAGGATTGTGAAAAATTGCAAGTGGACATTGACAAATTGGAAGACTGGACGTTCAAATGGCAGATAAAATTTAATGTGGACAAGTGCAAAGTTATGCACCTAGGAAAGAACAATGCAACCTACCATTACACGATGCAAAGTTCCACATTAGAAACCACCACCCAGGAAAAAGATTTAGTTGTTCTTGTGGATAATTTATTTATTTATTTACATTCTCTTATATACTGTGTTATTCTGCATCAGTGTGGTTTACATTGAACAAACTGAAATTACATTGAACAGGGCATTATAACTTGGAGATAACTATTTTACAGGGAACATGGGCTATGGAGGGTTAAGTGGCTTGCCCAAGACCACAAGGAGCACCTGTGGAACTAGAAACCCCAGTCCTCCTGGCCCAAGGTTGCTGTTCTCTAGTGGGATTTGAACCCCTGATCTTCCGGCCTGAAGTACCTAGGCCACTACTCCACTCCTAAACATGGATAACACATTGAAGCCCTTCGACCAGTATGCAGCAGCGGCCAAGGAAGCAAATGAAATGCTAGGAATCATAAGGAAAGGAATGGAGAATAAAAAAAAAGGATATTATGATGCCTCCGTATCATTCTATGGTGTGACCACACCTGGAATATTGTGTGCGATTCTGGTCGCTGTATCTTAAAAAGTATATAGTGGAATTAGAAAAGGTACAGAGAAGAGCCACCAAAATGGTACAGGGGATTGAAGGATACCCTTATGAGGAGAGGTTTAAAAAGCTAGGGCTTTTCAACCTGGAAAAGAGACGACTAAGGGGAAATATGATAGAGGTCTATAAATTAATGAATGGAGTGGAACGGGTAAACTTAGATTGGTTCTTTACAGCATTAAAAAGTAGAAAGACATGCAATGAAGCTTACAGTGTAACCCATTTAAGAGTAATAAGAGAAAATATTTTTTCACTCAACGGATAATCAAACTCTGGAATTCATTACCGAAGGATGTAGTAAGAGCTGTTAGTATAGCTTGGTTTAAAAAAAGGGTTGGACAAGTTCCTGGAGGAAAGGTCCATAAACCATTATTAAAGAGAAGCCAGGTAATCCACTGCTTGACCCAATACAAGCATCATTGAACCTGTGTGCCTTTTTGGGAAACTGCTAGGTACTTGTGACCTGGATTGGCCACTGTTGTTAACAGGATACTCGGCTTGTTGGACTTTGGTCTGACCTAGTATGGCATTTTGTCATGTTCTTATGTTCTTAAAGATGACTTTCATATTGGGACATGGAACACATGATGCATGAACCAAGGGAAGTTGGGAGTGGTCCAAAATGAAATGGAACATGGGTATCAGTGAAAAGAAATGGACTGGAATCGGCACTTTGCATCTGGTATACTATGCTGGAAATGAATCAACAGAGCCCCCCGACAATCACACATCACCTCCATATTGTTGCAACTACACGGGTTACTGATCTAATCCAGAATAAAATACAAAGCACTTGTAACCATATTCAAAATCACACACAGCCTCAGCATCCTGCCTTCACTCTCTGATTTCAAAACCCCAAAACAACAGGCCTCTGAGGCAGGGTTCATTGAACCTTCTAATCATTCCTTCCCAAAAAACCAAGATTAAACAGTCATCTTGTGATCAAACAGTCATCTTGCAATCAAGCACTCTCATTCTATGCTCTCACAATTTGAAATTCACTACCCCCAGAAAATCCTGAAGAAGGACCACCTGTGATTGACAAATATACAAATGGGAATGAAGTAGATACTACACCATTCACAGAAGATAATGTGTGTTTGAACAGCTTGCAAAACTGAAAGTGGACAAGGCCATTGGACCAGAAGGGATATATCCAAGGATACTGAAAGAGCTCAGAGAGGTTCTTGCAGGGCCTTTAAAGATAGATCCTTGGAGACAGGAGACGTTCCACAGGACTGGAGAAGGGCTGATGTGGTATCTCTTCACAAAAGTGGCAATAGGGAAGAAGTGACAAGCTACAGCCCAGTAAGCCTTACCTTGGTGGTGAGTAAAGTAATGGAGGCATTCCTGAAAGAGAGAATAGTGGACGTTTTTGAAACCAATAGGTTGCATGATCCGAGGCAACATAGTTTTACTAAAGGACAATCATGCCAAACACATCTGATTGAGTTCTTTGACTAGGTGACCAGACAACTAGATGAAGGGCATGTGCTGGATGTGATCTACCTAGATTTCGAAAAAGCCTTTGATACTGTTCCTCATAGGAGGCTTATCAATAAACTGAACAGCCTGGGGATGGGATCCAAGGTGGTGAACTGGATCAGAAATTGGTGACTGACAAACGACAGAAGATGATGGTAAACGGAACGTGGATGAAAGGAAGTTGATAAATGGCGTGCCCTAGAGATCGGTCCTGTGACCGGTACTGTTCAATGTATTTGTGAGTGATATTACTGAAGGACTAAATGGAAAAGTCTGTCTTTTTGCAGATGATACGAAAATTTGCAAAAGAGTGGACTCCCCTGAGAGAGTGGATAACATGAGGAAAGATCTACAAAAGCTGAAAGAATGGCCTAATGCTTGGTGGTTAAGATTTAATGTGAAGGGATTTGTATGCGATAGGGGATGAAAGGCTGGTGTGCAGGAGAAGGACCTCAGAGTGATTGTTTCTGAGGATCTCAAGGTGGCTAAACAATGTGACAAGGTGGTGGTCAAAGCCAGAAGGATGCTGGGTTGCATACAGAGAGGAATTACCAGCAGAAAGGAAGAGGTACTCATGCCAATGTACAAGTCGCTGGTGAGGTCTCACTTGGAATATTGTGTTCAGTTTTGGAGACCATATCTCACAAAAGATATAAAAAGTCTGGAAATGCTTCAGAGGAAGGAAACCAAAATGATTTGGAGCCTGCACCAGAAGATGTATAAGAAGAGACTTGAAGACCTAAATATTCATACACCAGAGGAGAAGAGGGACTGGGGAGATATGATACAGACCTTTAAAAAAACTTAGAGTATTAATGAACCAACAAACTTTTTTCAAAGACGGGGAAGCTGTAAAACTAGAGGGCATAACATGAAGCTGCAAGGGGGTAAAAACTGCAAGGCAACATCAAGAAATACTTTTTCACTGAAAGGGTGGTGGATGCTTGGAATGTCTTCCCGATTGAAGTTGTGGGGGCAAAAACAGCGACAGAATCCAAAATGGCATGGGACAGAAACAGTGGATCCCTTTATAGCAACAGGATAAAATCAAAATAAATGTAACAATCTCATATCTCAACAAACAGGGGTGACCATCTCGTAGCGGTGGGTACACCCCTAAACAAAGGCATAGAGAAGGGTGACCTGTATGGAGTGGCAGGTGCACCTACTCTTGCCACCTTGCTAGGCAGACTAGATGGACCTTGCTGGTCTTTATCTGCTGTGATATACTATGTTACTATGTTGAGAAGATCGAGAAAAGGTGGAAAGAATACTGATACTGAAGAAAGTTGATCTGACTTACCTGTGGAAATTATCGCACAATCGCTCTGATCCCACAAGCCAGCAAGAGTCTACTCAAGATCATTCAGCAGAGACTACAACCATACCTGGAACTGCCTTAAGTGCAAGCAGGGTTCAGGAAAGGCCAAGGAACAAGAGATACCATCGCGGATGAGGGATGGATCCTTGAAAAGACTAAAGAACACCAAAAGGATATCTATATGTGTTTTATTGACTATAGCAAGGCTTTTGACTCTATAAACCATGAGAAACTCTGGGCACCTTAAAAAGCATGGGTATATCGGAACACCTGATAGTTTTCTTGCACAATCTTTACATTGAACAAGAAACAACAGTTTTATTTATTTAGCTAGGCTTATATATGGCTTTTCACCAGGTCAAAGCAGTGTACAATCAAGTATGGATATATTTCCCTTGACCCTAAAGGGCTCACAATCTACCTTTTTGTACCTGAGGGAATGGAGGGTTAAGTGGTTTGCCCACAGCCACAAGGAGGGCCTGTGGGACTAGAAACCCCAGTCCTTCCAAGCCTGAGGTTGCTGTCCTCCAGCAGGATTCAACCCCCTGGCCCTTCGGCCTGAGGCAACTTTCCCCAGCCACTAGGCCACTCCTCTCTTGATCAAGAAGCAGCACTTCAAATGGAACAAGGAGAAACAGAATGCTTTAAAATCAGCATAGCTGTATGACAAGGCTGCATACCTGTTTAATTTATATGCAGAACAAATCATCAGAGAAGCAGGACTGTGTGAAGACAACCAAGGTGTGAAGATTGGTAGAAGACTAATCAACAGTCTGCTATACTGATGATACCACAATACAGGCTGAAAGTGAAAATGATCTAAAACATTTGCTTCTCAAGATCAAGAAACGCAGTCTTTAAATGGGCCTACACCTTAACATACAGACAAAGATCCAGATAACTGGCAAAATTAATACGTTCATCGTTGATGGAGAAGAAATAGAAATAGCGGGCAACCTTTAACCTGCTTGGATCAATAATAATTTAAGAAACAACAAGCAGTCAAGAAATCAGGCGACACATTGTTCTTGGCAAATGGCCATGAAGGACATTGGCAAGATTCTTAAGAGCAGAGATTTCTCTCTCCATACAAAGATTTGACTTGTCCAAGCCATGTTATTTTCAATAATGTCGTATGGATGCGAAAGTTAGACAGTGAAAAAGATAGACAGGAAGAAAATTGATGCCTTTGAATTATGGTGCTGGTGAAGAGTACTGTATATACTATGGACTGCTCGAAGAACAAACCAGTCAATACTAGAGAAGCTCAAGCCTAAGAAGCTCAGATGACAAGATTTCGACTTTCATAGGGAAAGACATCAAGCTTGGCAATGAGATGGATCGATGCAATAACAGCAACTATGAATGCCACTCTACCAACAATGAACCGCCTGACTAAAGACCGAACACAGTTTAGGATAACTATCCAGAGGGTCGGCATGAGTCGTCACCAACTTGACGGCATTTAAGAACAACAACAACAACAACAGTATTCATGGTGGTTATATAACCTTAGACTTATTTGGGGATAAATCACTATAGAAGACTACCACCACGAATGCCACAAAAAATATACAACAAAGTCACCAGTCTACTGTTCATGTATTAAATCAGAATGAATTACTATGGGCCCGATACTGAATTATGATGGCTATGTGTTGACCCTTAAGAACATAAGATATGACATACTGGGTCAGACCAAGGTCCATCAAGCCCAGTATCCTGTTTCCAACAGTGACCAATCTAGGCCTTAAGTATCTAGCAGTTTCCCCAAAAAACACAGGTGCAACAATGCTTGTATTGTGATATCCCGGATGGACCTTTCCTCCAGGAACTTGTCCAAACCTATTTTAAACCCAGCTACACTAACAGCTTTTACTACATCCTCCGGTAACAAATTCCAGAGTTTGATTACACCTTGAGTGAAAAAATATTTTCTCTTATTAGTCTTAAATGGGTTACTCTATAGCTTGATTGCATGTCCCCTAGTCTTTCTATATTCTGATGATGTAAACAATCGATCTACGTTTACCTGTTCCACTCCATTTATTAATTTATAGACCTCTATCATATCTCCCCTCAGCCGTCTCTTTTCTGGGTTGAAGAGCCCTAACCGTTTTAGCCTCTCTTCATAGGGGTATCCTTCCATCCCCTTTACCATTTTGGTGGCTCTTCTCTATACCTTTTCTAATAATGCTATATGCTTTTTAAGATATGGCGACCAGAACTGCACACAATATTCAAGGTATGGTCGCACCATGGAACGATACAGAGGCATTATAATATCCTTTGTTTTATTTTCCATTCCTTTCCTTATGATACCTAACATTCTATTTGCTCTCTTGGTTGCCGCTGCACACTGGGCGGAGGGTTTTAACACGTTATCCACGATGATGCCTAAATCTTTTTCCTGGGTGGTGGTTCCTAATGTGGAACCTTGCATCGTGTAACCATAGTTTGGGTTGTTCTTTCCTAGGTGCATAACGTTACACTTGTCCACATTAAATTTCATTTGCCATTTGGATGCCCAATCTTCCAATTTATCAAGATCTTCTTGCAATTTTCCACAATCCTCTTGGGTTTTAACAACTTTAAATAGTTTTGTCTCATCTGCAAATTTGATAACCTCACTCGTTTTTCCCTTTTCCAGGTCATTTATGAATATGTCAAAAAACAGCGGACCCAGCACAGATCCACTATTCACTATTCACTATTCACAGATCCACTATTCACCTTTTTCCATTGGAAAAATTGGCCATTTAGCCCTACCCTCTTCTTTCTATCTTTTAACCAGTTCCTGATCCACAACAGTACACTGCCTCCTATTCCATGACTTTTTAGTTTTGCCAAGTGTAAAGTGCTTACAGATCCATTGCTACCAGCATTATATCGGAAATCAACCCAATCAGTTGTCTAATTTGTGATTAAAATGAGCTGTATCTTTGATATATGATTAGCGTCAGACAAAATGGCTTCAAAGAGAAATCCAAAAAAGCTGAAATAAGCTCCAAAACTGAATTCTTACCTGAAATAATAGGGCATTAGGTCTGTATAGGAAAAAGAAAAATTAATTTCATTTTAGCTCCTGTTTTGTTTGCAGTTTAATTTGTTTTGTTTTAATACATTTTCATTTTGTTTTTATAAATTTTAATTTCAGGGCAATTTTGTTAAAGAAGTAGCTGTGGCTGCTGCCCAAATGCAAAACATAATTGAAAGATTAAAAGAGGTTTCAGGCAAATAAAAAAAAACAACAACTGGCTTTTTTTTACTGACAGAGGCTGGTCTCAAACTAATGACATTCTAGTTAAAAGGCAAAAATTTTGCAAATGAACTATCACATCTCCATTGGTGCTGGTTCTAGGTAGCAGTTAGCATTTTACATAGAGCTGCAGACCAGACAAACTTTGGGCCAATCAGGAAACAAGAAGAAAAATCACCTTCAATATAAGCAATGTTTGCTAGAGCCATCTCCCAATGGAGTCCTGGTAGCTCTTCTTCACAATGTCTGACTTCCAAATGGTACCGCCTTGAGACCAGCCTGGTCTGTGATGGAACAAGGGAGAAAACATGAATTTTGGATTTTTCAGTGCCAAATTTTGGATTAAAACAATATATTTCCCATTATATTGATATTTCCCATTTTGTTTCAGATGAATGCATATCCCTATTGGGTGTCCAGGAGGATGTTGTAAAAATGTATGTATCTTTGGAATAAATAAAAAAAATACATTCATTCTTATTAATGGATCCACTTTCTAACGTCATCTGAGTCAAACATAAATTAATTTAGTATATGCCCCATAGGATCTTTATCTAACATTCAATATAATAACTGAATGGCTAATTGATGCCATAGGTCATTAATTTATAGTTCCCTATTCTGTATCGTTATGGAGCCACCTTTGCCAGTTGCCTTAATAATTAAATCTGGATGGTGACGCAATTTTTGTAATGCTTGTTTTTATTGATGAGTTGCATTACAAAACTTCTGACTCACATTTGTTTTCTCCAACTACTCCAGTTCTCATAACATGAGAACCTTGAATATCACTATATAAACATGCAATGGGACTTAGGACGTATTAAAAAAACATCCTCATGAAGATTCACTTCTAGAAAAAAATTCAATTTGATCTGCAAATTACATTTAATGCGATTTTCTTATCGTGCTAGACCATTCTAGATGAGTGGGTTATTCTCCCTTGTCAGAAAGTGGGAGCAGACTTGAGCATCTTTCAGTGATGTCTGGTGGGTTGAAGAGAAGCAGATGGACGCTGTGGAGCCCCTGAAATGGGTCGTTAAGTTGGGCCTAGCCCCTCCCTCCTCCTGTTCTCCCCTTTTCATCCTTGGATCCCTTTGGATCCAAGTTAATATCTTTTCTCTGTTTTCTGGCCATAAACTTTAATGGGCTTAAATGGCTGTCTTGCTAAATAAAAACACTTTAAAAAACAATAATAAATAAATAAAAGTGCCAGTTAAGCCTTACTTGGCAGTGGGGAACTCTGATTTGGGTTTTCCCGATCGGCCTGACAAGCATGGAGGCTCCCTCTTTGGGACTTCTGAGGATTTCCTGTGGTTACTCTTTTTTGTTGCCTGCACAGATTTTTTTTTGGAAAGCTGCTCTCAGTCATTTTTTTCTTAAGAACATAAGATATGCCGTACTGGGTCAGACCAAGGCCATCAAGCCCCGTATCCTGTTTCCAACAGTGGCCAATCTAGGTCATAAGTACCTAGCAGTTTCCCCAAAAGACACAGGTTCCTCAGTGCTTGTATTGCGTCAAGCTGTGATATCCTGGGAACCTTTTAATAAAGGTTTATGGACTTTTCCTACAGGAACTTGTCCAAACCTTTTTTAAACCCAGCTACACTAACAGCCTTTACTACATCCTCCAGTAACAAATTCCAGAGTTTGATTACATGTTGAGTTAAAAAACATTTTCTCTTATTAGTATGAAATAGGTTACCCTGTAGCTTCATTGCATGTCCCATAGTCTTTTTATATTCTGATGACGTAAACAATTGATCTATGTTTACCCATTCCATTCAATTCATTAATTTATAGACTTCTATCATTTCTACTACTACTACTACTACTACTGAACATTTATATAGCGCTACAAGTCGTACGCAGCGCTGCACAGACATGTAAGAGACAACCCCTGCTCATCAGAGCTTACAATCTAGTCAAGACAAACACAGAAGGTGTAGGCAGGGATAAAGCAAGGGGAAAGAAAAAGGAGATCAGGTGAGCCAAGATCCAAAAGCAGCTGCAAAGAGGTGAGTTTTCAGCCTGGATTTAAAAAGGGTTAGAGAAGGTGCCTGGCGTACAGACACAGGTAGTTTGTTCCAGGCGTAAGGCGCAGCAAGGTGAAAGGAGTGAAGTCTGGACTTAGCAGTAGAAGAGAAGGGCACAGATAGAAGCAGTTGGCTAGAAGAGCGGAGTTCCCGAGGGGGGTTATAAGGAGAGATAAGAGAAGAAAGGTAGTGAGGAGTCGCAGAGTGAATGCATTTATAGGTCAGCAGGAGAAGTTTGAACTGGATGCGGAAACAGATAGGGAGCCAATGAAGCGACTTGAGAAGAGGAGTAATATGGGCATGACGAGGCTGGCGGAAGATTAGCAGCACAGCAGAGTGTTGAACAGATTGAAGGGGAGAGAGATGATTCAGAGGAAGACCAGTAAGGAGCAGGTTACAGTAATTAAGACAGGAGGTGATTAAGGAGTGGATAAGCGTTTTAGTAGTGTGTTCAGAAAGGAAAGGGTGGATTTTGCTGATGTTATACAGAAAGAAACGGCAGGTGTTAGCTATCAGACGGATATGTGTGGAGAAAGAGAGAGAGGAGTCAAAGAGGGTTTAAAGTCTACTTTAAACCCTCTACAGCTTGCAATGAATTCTGCAGCGAGAGTTCTAATCGGATCGCCGAAGAAGAATCATATCACACCCATCCTAAAACATCTTCACTGGCTCCCCATTCAGTCCAGACTATCGTTCAAAATTCTGCTGCTCACCTTCAAGTCAATCAATGGTCTAGCCTCCACATCACTAGCGGAACTCATTCATGCCACACCATCCAACAGATCCAGGAGATCAACAGCGATAAACTCATTAGTTGTCCCAATAGAATTAACCCACTGCACTCACACGACTGCTAACAGAGCCTTCAAATTATGTGCACCGAGAAGCTGGAACTCTCGCTCACCCAACATACGTGCAATCACTGACTTGGCCCAATTTAGGAAGGCAGTAAAACACTACCTATTCATTCAGTACTACAAGATAGACGAAGATACAGTAATGTCACCTACAGTCTAATATAGATATCACGACAAAGCTCCTTTATAAGACACTTATCAGATTAGCTTGAAAATCTGATGTAAATAGTTACCCCAAGTTCTCCAAGTTCTACTTCCTGTTACCTGTAAACACGGTTTCATTATTTGCAACGTGTATGTTCTATGTAAACCGCACTGATGTTGAATACCGCGGTATAAAAGAAATGTAAATAAATAAATAAAATAAATAAATAAAGACAACTCCCAGATTGCAGGCTGAGGAAACAGGAAGTAGCACAGAGTTATCTACAGAGACTGAGAAAGGAGGAAGAGGAAGGGAGGTTTTAGGGGGAAAGATAAGTAGTTCAGTCTTGGCCATGTTCAGTTTCAAGCGGCGGTGAGACATCCAGGCAGCAATGTCAGAAAGGCAGGCAGAGATCCGAGTCTGGATTGCTGGAGAGATTTCAGGCGTAGAGAGATAGATTTGGGAGTCATCAGCCGTCTCTTTTCCAGGTTGAAGAGCCCTAACCTTTTTAGCCTCTCTTCATAGGAGTATCCTTCCATCCCCTTTACCATTTTGGTGGCCCTTCTCTGTAACTTTTCTAATAATGCTATATCCTTTTTAAGATACGGCAACCAGAATTGCACACAATATCAAGGTGCGGTCGCACCATGGAACGATACAGAGGCATTATAATATTCTATGTTTTATTTTCCATTCCTTTCCTTATGATACCTAGCATTCTATTTGCTCTCTTGGCCACTGCTGCACACTGGGGAGAGGGTTTTAACATGTTATCCACGATGACGCTTAAATCGTTTTCCTGGGTGGTGGTTCCCAAAGTGGAACCTTGCATCATATAACCATAGTTTGGGTTGCTCTTTCCTAGATGCATAACTTTGCACTTGTCCACATTAAATATGAAATTTAGCCATTTGGATGCCCAGTCTTCCAATTTATCAAGATCCTCTTGCAATTTTCAAAAATCCTCTTGGATTTTAACAACTTTAAATAATTTTGTGTCATCTGCAAATTTGATAACCTCCCTTGTTATTCCCTTTTCCAGGTCATTTATGAATATGTCAAAAAGCAGCGCACCCAGCACAGATCCCTGCGGTACTCCACTATTCACCTTTTTCCATTGGGAAAATTGGCCATTTAGCCCTACCCTCTGCTTTCTATCTTTTAACCAGTTCCTGATCCACAATAGCACACTGCCTGACTTTTTAGTTTTGCCAAAAGTCTCTGAGGGACCTTGTCAAAGGCTTTCTGAAAGTCCAGATACACTATATCAACCAACTCACCTTTGTCTACCTGTTTATTCACACCTTCAAAAAAAAAAACAGATTAGTAAGACAAGATCTTCTTTGTCTAAAGCCTTGTTGGCTGTCTCCCATTCAGCCACGATATGTTGAGTAATTTTGTTCTTTATGATAGTTTTTACCATTTTTCCTGGTACTGACGTCAGGCTCACCGGTCTGTAGTTTCCCAGATCACCCCTGGAGTTCTTTTTAAAAATTGGTGTTACATTGGCCATCCTCCAATCTTCAGGTATTACAGATGATTTTAATGATAGTTCAAAGATTACTAATAGCAGGTCTGCAATCTCATATTCCAGTTCTTTCAACACCCTTGGAGGTATACCATCAGGTCCAGGTGATTTGCTACTCCTCAGTTTATCAAATAGTTGTAATACATCTACCGGTATATCGATATTTCTTTCAATTCTTCCACAGTATCACCTTTAAATACCACTTCAGTCATGGGTAACATCCCTACATCTTCCTCAGTAAAGACCGAAGCAAAGAATTCATTCAGTCTCTCCACTATAGCCTTGTCCCATCTTACTGCCCCTTTTACCCCTCTTTCATCTAATGCTCCAACTGACTCTCTCACAGGTTTTTTGCTACAAATGTACTTGAACAAGTCTTTATTACGTGTTTTTGTTCCCACAGCAAGTTTCTTCTCAAATTCTCTCTTTGCCTGCCTTATCAATGCCTTGCATTTAACTTGCCAGTGCTTGTGCTGTTTCCCATTTTCATCATTTGGCTCTTTTTTCATGAAAGATACTTTTTTGGCAACAACAGCCTCTCTGACATCACCGTTAATCCATGCTGGCAGTTTTTTGGACTTCCTTCCACTTTTCTTAAAGCGTGGAATACAGCTGGTCTGGCCTTCCAAGATAGTATTTTTAAACAACACCCAAGCCTGATGTAAGTCTTTAACCTTTGCAACTGCTCCTTTTAGTTTTTTCTTAACTATATTTCTCATTTTATTATACTCTCCCTTTTGAAAGTTAAAAGGTAGTACTGTGGATTTCCTTACCATCCCTCCTCCATTAATTAAATCAAACACAATCATGCTATGATCACTATTGCCAAGTGTCCCCAACACCCTTATCTCTTGCACCAGATCTGGTGTTCCACTAAGGACTAAGTCCAAAATGGTTTCCCCTCTAGTCGGTTCATGAACCAGCTGCTCCAAGAAGCAGATCTTTCAGGGAACCTAACAACAGGACTACTCCTCATCAAATTCTGGAGACAGCAAATCCTCAAAATGAAATCTGGCAGGCCCCTTCCGAGGGACCACCAGTTGGAAGATGGCTCCAGTATTTTCTCCTGGAATGGACTCTGATCACTTTGGGTACACATTGGAATTTGCAGAGCTTCTCAGACGTGCCTTCATGGAGTCTTCCTGCAGCAGTCAAGTGAGCGGCAGTTGCAGACAAAGTCTCCTGGCGATACCATTTCCATACAAATTATGTTATCTCAACAACACACCAAGTATGATACTCAAACACTTAGTGGTGGTTATGTTTCCGTGAAACTACTGTCATTATGACTCCATGTAATAAATTTTGTAAATAGTTTTCCCCTGTTATCCAAGTTTTTATGCCCTTTTACCTGTAAAACTCATACGCGTTCAACTGTACTGAGCATTTTTGTTACATGTAAACTGCGCTGATGCTGAATAGTGCGGTATATAAGAGACTATAAATAAATAAATAAATGTTACATTGCCTTCTTCTGTTGCAGGCTATCATACCCATGTTTTCCGCAGAGCAAGGTTGGGGACCCTATTCCATCTACTTCATCGTAGCCAAGAAAGGAGTGCTTTGGCCCAAAGTGCAAGTTCCTCATTTTTGGATGGAGACCATCTATTTCATCACATCTGTGTATCAGAGGGAATTCTCACTTTCCTGATCCGGCTGAAGCTTACTTTCATTATGCCTTCAGAGACCAGCATAAGCGGTTCCTCTGCTTTTGCATTCTGCATTAACATTTCTAGTTCAGGACTCTGCTCTTTGGCTTAACCATGGCTCCCTGTGCTAGTGGAAGTCCACAGGAGAGAGACACAAGTACTTGCAAGTACCATAACAACAAACAAAAAGTGAGTATCAGACACAAACTTTATTAGGAACCAGGTCAATGCCAAAGGCAACAAACCCCCACATAGCCGTGTTTCGGTGTGACCTTCCTCAGGGGAGATTGGCTAACCACAGCTATTCAAGCACAATTCTGAACACTCTGCTCAAGGCCCATAAGGCCTCCACTTCCTTACACTATACCAGGGTATGGAGATGTTTTTAGAGGTGGTGTTCTTCTCAGATTCTGTTAGCAGAGAAAGTGGACATCATGGTCATGTTAGCTTTCTTGCAACCAGGCTTGGACGAGAGCTTGGCCCTGAACTCCCTTAAGGTTCAATTTGCGACCTTGGCATGCTTCTGGGGCAGGTGCAGGGTATGTCCTTGTTGACCTATCCTGATGTTGCTCACTTTTTTGAGGGAGCTAAGAGGATTTGGCCTCCTGTGCTCCTGATCATTCTTCAATGGAACCTCTCTTTGGTGCTGAAAGCTACCATTAGGTGACCTAGGTAGCTGCCTAGAGAGCCGATGTTCTGGTGACACCTATTGCCACCGCCACTGCCCCTCTCTGGGACCTGCAGCAGTGGCAGTAACATGGAAACTGCAATGCAGTACTTACCTAAAGTCTCCAACACTGCATCAGGGTTCCTGTCTTCTAAGACCTGCCACTTCTGCCCCCTCTAATGCAGACTTCCGGCCCTGGGGGGAAATAAACTGGAAGTGCTGGAGAGTTTAGGTAAGCACTGTGCCATGGTTTACAAGGAACTGCCACTACTTCATTTCCCGGAGATGGGCAGAAGAGGCAGCAATAGAAACATAGAAACATGACGGCAGCAAAAGACCACATGGCCTATCTAGTCTGCCCTTCAATATCAACCACTTCAGTCCCTTTCTTTCCTTTAGAGATCTTCTGATGGTTTCTTGAATTTAGATACTGTCCAATGGGGGTGGGTCATTAACAGAGCTGCAATCAACAATACTCAAAACAAAAAAACAGCTCCACCCACTAACTCCCAGTAGTAATACAATTTCTTACAGTTAGGTATGTTATAATATAAAAGAGTGGAGAAGCAAACCTCAGAACCCTCCAACACCTCCCACAGTTCACACAGGGTGAGCTCAGGTGTATAAAGGAGGTAAAATACATCAACGGTTCGCTAGTCCACCGCACTTATCAAGTTAACAGGAGTACTACCCAGCTCCAAGAACAATTGATATTTTCAAAATGCATTAACACATGACACCAAAATCAAAAACTTCACAAAATTAACACAATGTATTTATTTATTTATTTAGCAAGCATTTGTAGCCCGCTCCTTCCAGCGATCAGAAGCGGGTAGGATTACTATTGTGAAACTGCCGAATCAAGGCAGGTACAAATTTTGTTTACATACAGATTGTCAGAAAAGCACATCATACAGAGTTAACACTTCTTAGCTATGGGGGAGTTCATTTACATATATACATAAATACATATATACAGGATAAGCTTTTTGGCCACAGTGGTCAGGGGCTGCTCCATCTGTGGATTTAGTTCAGGTTGAAATGAGATTGGAAAATGTGCGTTTTGAGTTTCTTTTTGAAGTCTAGAAGGTCATTGCTAGCTCGTAGTTCTGGTGGGAGTTGGTTCCACAGTGTTGGTGCCACATATGAGAAAGCCCTGTGGCTGGTGTTAGCTTTGGCAGCTCTTATATCTGTTGGAGTGTGAAGGATGTTGGAATTGTGGGTTCTTCTGTTTCGGGTAGGAGGTTGCGATCTTACTAGGTTGTTGAGGAAGGAAGGTGCTAAGTTGTGGATGAGTTTGAAGGTGGTTGTTAGTATTTTGTATTTTGTTCGAGAAAACATCCCAATGTAACAATGTGACCAAACATATGCAGTATTCAACAGAAACATATATCCTAGCGTCACAATGTAACCAAACAGCCCAACTGCTGAGAACTTCGAGCACGGCCGGATTTAGTGATTAAACAGGCCGATAAGGGGGGCGCGGTTGTGCTTTAGAATAGGTCTGATTATGTGGAAGAAGCCCAACGCCAGTTGTCTGATTGCACTGTTTATGTGCCTTTATTGGTGGATCCTACTGTGGAGCTGCAGGATATGATTAAGGAGTTAGTGACCCAGGCATTCCATGAACGATGTATTTCTAGAAAAGAAATGAGGTTTTTGATTGTGTCTTCGCCCTCCATCCCCCGTTTCTATCTTTTGCCTAAAATACATAAGAGTTTGTTGCGACCTCCAGGGAGGCCTATAGTATCTACACGGGGTTCGGTCTTGGAGCCTCTGTCGATGCTATTGGATTCCTTTTACGCCCCTTATTAGTTACTATTCCTTCTTATGTACTTGACACCATGCATTTTTTGAATATTTTGATGGAGGCTTCTAGTTGGGCAGATAATGCCTCTGTGGTATTGGTGACTTTGGATGTGCAAGCTCTGTATACAAGCATCCCACAATCGGCGGCTTTGGAGGTGATCAGGTCGGGTTTGGTTCAACGCGGTGATGTGGGTGATTCGTTAATGACTTTCCTGATGTGGTTCGCTGAATTAGCATTGGGCAGAAATTATTTTTGTTTTGGGGATGATTTGTTTCAACAGATTAGTGGGATTGCCATGGGGGCTTCTTTTGCCCCTTCTGTGGCTAATTTATTTATGGCCCAATATGAGCAGTGGTGGCTGTTAGACTCTCCTTATTCTTCTCAGATTAAAATCTGGCGGAGATATATTGATGACGTCTTCATGTTGTGGGAGGGTTATATGGCCTCCTTGGAGTTGTTTCACAATTGGCTGAACACACTTGATCCCCATATACAGTTTACCATGAGTTATGGGTTAGATGAGATTGTTTTTTTGGATGTTTTGGTGTTTCGCCAGCCAGGTGGTTGGGGTACATCTGTATATAAGAAGAAAACTGACAGAAACATTTTTTTGCATTTTCCCAGCGCTCATCCATTGAACCTCCTTAAGGGGCTGCCTTTTTCTCAATACATCAGGTATAGGCGTAATTGTTCATCTTTGAATGATTTTAAGCTGCAGGCTAAGTCCCTTCATCAGGATTTTTTGAACAGAGGTTACCCTGAATCTGTGTTGCATAAGGCATATAAGAGGGCGCTACATAATGATAGGTGTTGGTTATTATCCCCAAGACCGAAGGACCGGCAGGCTGATGATTGTGTAAATTTAATTTCTCGGTTTTCTAAGTTCAGCAGCCACATAAAGGGTATCGTACGACATCACTCTTACGTACGGTTCTGGGCTTAAAGTCTAAACATTTACGTTGCGTTTTGTGGCACAATTTGAATCTTAAGGAGCTTTTGAGCCCCTCTGGATTGCGTACTGCTTGTTCGGGTGCTGTGGGTAAACCTGGGCATGTTAGATGTGGGCATTGTTCTGTGTGTACGGTGGTATGGGAAACTGATCGGTTCTCTTATAATGATAGGGAATATTTTTTAAGGTCAGCAACTTCGTGTGATTCAAATTATGTCATATATGGGATTTTTTGTCCCTGCCAACTGTTATACATTGGTAAAACGATCCGTTCGTTTCGGGTCCGGATCGGGGAACATAAAAGTCGATTGCGTTGTAAATGACGTGAGGCCCCTTTGGTTGATCACTGTTTGCTGAAGGGTCATGAGTTTTTGGAACTTCGATGTTTTTGTTTAGAGCATGTTTGTGCTGGCTCTAGGGGGAGGACACGTGATCAACATTTGCTCTATAGGGAACAGCATTGGATTTTTCAACTTCGTACTGTGGCACCGGGAGGTTTGAATTCAGGGGTGGTTTGGGGCGCGTGTGTTTAGATTCAGCTTGTTGATTGGCTGGTGGATCATGTGGGAGGATTTTGAGCGGTGCTTTTAAATTGATATATGCCGGAGTTTGCCGGATGAGCTCGGCTTTGTTTGGAGGCGTCGTTTGTTGAAGATGTTTAGGTAGGTGGGGTATTGTTTCAGATGGTTTGTCGGTTTGCAGGTGGTATTCTTGTAGGATGGTAGTAAATTAAAATACGTTGTGGTATGTTTTCATTTTTAGAATCATTTTCCCCTGAAGCAGCAACAGCGAAACGCAAGAGGAACGTTTCGGCAGGCGTCGGGTTTGATCTGGGCTGTTTTATGCCAGGAGTTCTACTCGCCAAGACTTTGATTTTTCAGCAGTTGGGCTGTTTGGTTACATTGTGATGTTAGGATATATCTTTCTGTTGAATACTGCATATGTTTGGTCAACTACATTGGGATGTGTTCTCACATTGTGTTAATTTTGTGAAGTTTTTGATTTTGGTGTCATGTGTTAATGCATTTTGAAAATATCAATTGTTCTTGGGGCTGGGTAGTACTCCTGTTAACTTGATAAGTGCGGTGGACTAGCGAACCGTTGATGTATTTTACCTCCTTTATACACCTGAGATCACCCTGTGTGAACTGTGGGAGGCGTTGGAGGGTTCTGAGGTTTGCTTCTCCACTCTTTTAGATTATAACATACCTAACTGTAAGAAATTGTATTACTACTGGGAGTTAGTGGGTGGAGCTGGTTTTTTGTTTTGAGCAATGGGGGTGGGTGGCAGCTGGGGGGGGGAGAGGGGTGGCAGCAGGATGGAGAGCTCACCTAGGATGCCTTCAATCCTTGGACCGATCCTGTTTCCTCCTCCAAATTGAATGAGTTAAAGATAGCATCCTGGGTATTTAACTAGCAGCATCCACACTAAGTTTGCAAAATGACTCACATTCAATACATATGTAAGTGCTGACAGTTACATGTATAAGTTTCTCGGATTCCTCTATTGATTTGTCTCATATGTAAATTTTGGTTCTGAGTTAGGTTTCACTACGCAAGTAAAAGATCTTGGAGTCATTGTGGTTAATACATTAACATTTTCAACCCACTGTACTGCAGCTGTTGATAAAACAAATAGAATATTAGGAGTTGCCTAAAAAAAGAATACAGGCCAAAATTGAGAAAACTCTATAGGTTTCTGGTGAGAATGCACATTGAGTGTGTGCTGTTTGATTGTCCCATCTCAAAAAGGATATAGTGAAAATAGAAAAGGTTCAGAGAAGGGTGACAGAAAAGATTAAGGGGATGGAATATCTTTCTTACAGAGAGAGACTAGACAGGTTAGAGCTTTTCAGCATGGAGAAAAGATGACTGAGGAAGGGATATGTTAGGCGTTTCTAAAATCAGTGGGATGGAACAATTAAATAGGGAACGGTTGTTTAACCTGTCAAACAACACAAAAACAAGGGGTCACTCCATGAAACTAAGGACTAGCAGATCGAAAAAAAATCGTAGGAATTTTTTTTTTGTTTATTTTTTACACAGCACATAATTAAACTGTGGAATTTGTCGCCATAGGATGTGATCAAAGTGACCAACATTGCAGGATTCTAAAGAGGTTTAGACTAGTTCCTGGAGATAAAGTCCATAAAAAATATTAGCCAGACAGAGTTGGCAAAGCCATTGCTTATCCCTGGAAACAAAATATGAGAACTAGATCTGCAACCTAGACTGGCCAGTGTCTAAGACAAGACTGTGAGCTCGATGGGACCTTGATTTGACTTAGCATGGACACTTCCTCTGATTTTAAACAGTGGGAAACAGCAGTTCTCCTCTAATATGCACAGTGAGGACACTGCAGTTCTCCTTTAACACTACCAACAGATTACAATCAGAGAAATTGACAGGTCTCCTTTAATAACACTCGCTGATTACAAAAGACAGCTTTGCTTTAATAACACTCGCTGATTATAGCCTGAGGAAAGAGCAGTTCTCTAGCCTGCTGCCTGTAAATAGATCTCTGTGTGAGCTGCTCCTTCTCACAGCCAGAATTCTGCTCTTCGCTCCCAGACTGAGGAAGTTCCTGCCAACAGGTGCCTGCCATTTTTCACTCTACAGAATCCGCAGATGTTGGATGGGATATGATTGATGCGTGTCTCCCTGCCCTATCCATAAGCTCCCTGGCTCAGGTTGCAGTGAGCATCTGAATAAATACATACCCATGTCCCACAGCCCCTGTGCGGCCCCGTAACCTTCCCAGAACGGACAGAAGAAGGCCCCTTTGTGTGCTTTGGGTGAGGTATAGTATTGTTCAATACATTTATGCACTTGGGATTACAGATCTTTTTGCCACTGTTGGCAGATGCAGAACGTGGGGGTTGTAAAGGTCACATGTGCCAGGAAGAGATTTTACTGGCGCGATCTAGTGCTGCTGGCACAGGACCATGGCACAGGAGGATGCCAGATCTAGATGCTAAAGGCCAGAAATACCAACCAGGGACTTTCTGCCCCTCACTCTGTGTGTGGGAGTCCAAGTGAATCACTTAATCCCCCTGAGTCCCATCACTGCTGCTGACCAAGTCACTTCCCTTCTTTCTGTCCAATCCCCGCTGCAGGGCTGGTGCAAGTGTTAGGCATCCTAGATCAACCCTCAGCCTTACACCCCCTCATTTATCTTTCAGGCCCTGTCCCTGAAGGTTTCATCATTTCAATTCAACAATTATGATTACCTCAGAACAATTATAATTGAGCATCATTGAATCAGTATTTCAAAAACAGGTACGTAATCAGCATTGGCTGACATGGAGAACAAATCTATTTCCGCCTGATACGTTGCTCTATGCTACAATGTATCCATACAACTTGGAGAGAGATCAAGGGAGGTTTAGGGCAAGGAGACCTAAACTTATAAGCAGAGCAATGAAATTCAGCCACCATGAGGGGAATGTTATAAACTTTTCCTATGCGTAAAACCTGGTTTATGTGTATAAAGGGGCTTTTATAAAATTCCCTCCTGGGTATGCGCATAATTTTAAGTGACCCACATTTAGGCATGTTCTGGGGAGGAATATGGACAGAAGGTTAACAGAGTTGTGAACCACACGCATGTATTTTACACATTAACATTCACACTTTGAGGCTGATTCGGAACCCCAGACGCCTGGGCCATGCACACACACAAAATGTAGACGGAGTAGAGTTATACCAGATTCTGCAACCACGGGGTCTAGACGCCCCAGCGATTGTGGAATCGGGGAGATAGACAGGTGGTGGACACCCTATTCCATACGGATGTACATCGGCTATGCTGCCTGTCCACACACGCTAATACAAACCCTGCTACAATTATGCCGTGGTATTATGTTGCCACTCAGCAAGCTGCACAGAATCGGCTATGACCCTGCGGACCCTGCACACCAGTGCACGCCTGCAGCCGGTGGCCAGCATGGGCTGGATCGGGCACGCAGGGGCCACAGTCAGATAGCACCATGGGGGGAAGCGGGGTTTGCCTCGCGTGGGACACCTGTGGCCACGAATACCATAGGCGTCTGTCGGGGTGCTGGGGGATGTACAGAGGCCTCTCCTGAATAGACTCTGTATGTCCCAATGCCCACGTCTAGCGCAACCTGCACAAATGCTGTGTACATGCGGGGAGTGCTGGCTTCAGAATACAGTGACCCAGCTGAGCGCCAGTTGGACATCGAGCCCACACATCCATCGGCGCTGTTTGTGGATCAGATTGATCACCCACGTGTCTTTAGAAAGTAGGTTATAAGTAGGTACCTACTCGTCTTCTCAACCTGTTATAACTTGTTACAAACTCCTGTTTGTATAACTTGTGTGCTGAAGTCTAAACATAGAAATAGCAGGTCTAACTTTATACAGAGACAATATCCATATAAAGTTATACTGGCATATTCAGCAGTCAGTCTTAAATATGTAAAGGCAGATTCTATATAATATGAGGAGAGAGGAGTTCACACATCCAGGTCATGATGTGGAGAATTCAAATAGTATTTTACAAGAGGTTCTGCCAAACATATAGCCTGTAGTAAAATAGGTACAGTACAGGACAGCATGTGGATGCCACTCCATGTCCAGCAGGATCAGCGATTTTAGAAAACTGCAAGTGGATAAAAAATACACGTAAATACCCCCACATATGTGTGGAATCAGCTTTTTAAAATAGCTGCTCCTGATGTGCATGAACACCTGATCCTACAGCACCAGTCACCCCCTGACCTTTATCCTCCCCATCTCAATCCTCTGATCCCCGCAGAAGACATCACATTTCCTTCCCAACCACCCTCCCCTGACAGCCAATCCCCTGGACTCACCAAAGCATCAAATTTCCCCCTCCCCAAAGACCCTCTCTGGCCCCCCCTGGCAGACCTCACCCCCCACCTACAATCCCTATCACCTGCGTTACTGGGGGGCCATGATGTCTAGCGGGATCAGGAGTGATCCCCAATTGGTCTAGCTCTTACTGCTGCAGTTCCAAAATGGTGCCTGAGACCCATAGCAGTAACCCTGCAGTACATCCATAAGAACTGCTCTCACTAGATACTAGGGACCTCCGGTAAGGCTGGAGATGAGGATAGGTGTGGAAGGCTCTGCCAGGAAGGTGGTTGTTGCTGAGGATATTGAGAGGAAGGAGTTATGTGTTGGGGATTGTGGGTGGGGAGGATTGGATGCTTTGGGGAGACACAAGGTGAGCTGTCAGGGGGTTCTGGAAGGATATGTGATGTCTTCTGCAGGGATCGGGGGGGAGCAGATCTCGGCATTAGCAACTGCCCCTTTCAGCAGGCATTTATTCATGCCTCAGGGAAGCTGTAAATTCCAAAGGCTATACTGTTTCCTAGAGATGTGGATTCCCTTGTAAAATGGAGAATCCACATCTATATGGTAGGTTCACCCTAACCACTCCCTGTCCCCATCCACTCCACGTCTCCTGGAAGTGCGTTAACAGTTAGCGTGGGTTTTACTGTGTGCTAAGCATGCTAAGGTAACTCTCACCATGCACTAGAACAGCCAGCGTGGGATAAATCCCATGCTAATCGCTTATTTACGATGGGGTGAAGACTGGGCACATTAGGGGTAGAGCAGGGGCTATCTCTTATATGCCTCTGTACAGCTTATGCCTTTGTAGCGCTATACGGATGATTAGTAGCAGAAGTAGTAGAGTGGACATTAATTACACATTGTAGTTAGCGCAGGGGTGAATAGAATGTGCTAAATGTCAACATTGCAGTTAGCATGGAGGCACTTACTGCCACCTTAATGGGTGGCGATACGTGTACCCGCCTTAATTGTGATTGCAGGTTTAGTCCACTGGGGTATCTCCCAGTGCACTAACTGCTGGAGAGCTTGCTGGGCATGCCTCTGACAGCCAGGGGCGGCCCAAGGGTGTTATAGGACCATGTGCGGAGACTCATTGTGAGGCCTCATTTGCATATATATTTGCATATCTGCTGAGTCTCATTGTATAAATCTAATTTATTTTATTTAAAAATGTATAAGCTGCCTGTCCAAATTTTTAAGTGGCTTTCAAAGCAATCCTTCACAAGCCTCTTTTTTTGTCCTAACAATGACTTAGCGGCATGTTTACAAAACATTATTAAGTGTGTGTTTACAGCTCATATTCACTAACATCATCTAGATGTTTTGGATGTTTCTGTATATAAACATGCTAACGGTTTCTTTATAACTTTATTTCAAAAGCCTAGCCAACCAAACAGCTTGTTGAGATTTCACAGCCACCATCCGACTCCGCTGCGTAGGGGGCTCCCCTTTACACAGTTTTTGCGGCTCCGTCGGATTTATTCTATCTTGGATGAATTTCATCAGCAGGCACATCTGTTAAGCAATCATTTAACTGATAGGTGCTATCCCAGACGAGTGATCAAATTAGCCTATACCAGGGCCCGTTTTGTATATCGAGAGTGGCTATTGATGGATTCTACATCTGACATGCACCAGACCAGGGATCAGATGATTGGAATTTTACATTTTATGGATCATGCCTCGGAAGTGGTAACACTTTTAAAGAAACATTGGGGTATGCTTCATTTACATTCCTGTTTCAGAAAACCTTTGTCTTTTGCATACACTCGAGGATCAAATTTATGAGATTACCTGGTACGATCGGCTTTACCATCTGATCGCCCCATTGTGACTCCTTCTCCTACTGGTCATATTGCCTGTGGTTCTTGTAAGTTTTGTCAGAATACCTTGGAAGGTAACAGTTGGGACCTTCCTACCACTGGGTGTGTTTACACCTCTTCTTGGACAATCACTTGTCTTATTGCTTTTGTGGTGTATTTACTTCAATGCACTTGTGATCCCCTATACGTGGGTCGGACCACCCACTCTATTAAAACCCGTTTGGGAGAACATGCCTCTCGGATCAAGACATCTACCATTACGGCCCCCATAGTAGATCACTGTATTACACAGGGTCATTCTTTTTTCGACCTGAAATGGAGGGTGATTGACCATGTTCCAATGGATCCTAGGGGGGCAACTGGCTTTATCGCCTTCAGTGGCTGAAACAAAGGTGGATTTTCGTTTTTACGAACAGTCACACCTGGCGGGCTGAATTTGGAACAGGATTGGTGGAGTTCCAAAGGCTTTGATGTGTGCTTTCTTTTGAATCTGAACATTTTATTTCATTTTGTAACATCATTTCGATATGAAGCTACTGGAGAACCCCTTCGATGTTAATCTCCTCCTTTGTTGGTTGACGTCATTCATTCAGCCTTTTTAACAGCTGCAGGCACTATGTTATCTCCTGTGTTTACCGGTGTTCTACTTATACGGATACCAATGTATAAGTTGCTTTACACCTTGAGACAGGGCCCTTTGTCGGCCCAAAACATGCATGTTGTGCATTGCATCTGCCACTGTCACTGAAGGGAGTTTTTCGACTAAATCATCAGACTTTTAAGATAAGTTTTCATTCATGGTTTTGAAATTAATTAAAAGGGCTTCACAAACATACACAAAACAGACAGACAGTCACCAAATACAGTAAAAGAGATCACAATTTAGAAATAGGGACACAATAATTGAACTATTACCCATGCCTACCACTAGCCAGATTAATATTAATAAAATACAGTCTCTAAAATGCTTGTATGCAAATGTTTATGTTTATTAAAAGATTTATTATACCGCCCAAGACCAAAAGGCATCTGAGCGGTTTACAATAAATTAAAATATTTAAAAACCTTAAGAATATAGACTGCTAGGGAGGAAAGGAACGCCATTAAGGAATAGAAAAGACTAGAGAAAAGGCAGGGAAAAACAACAAGCAAAGCACGCATCAACAGGAAGAAGGAGAGGGAGACACGACTGTAGGGGGGAGGTTAAATGCCAGACAAAAAAGATGGGTTTTGAGTTGCGCTTTGAAAGACTGGAAGGACTCTTCTGCACGGAGGGGAGGGGGGAGTGAATTCCAAAGTTTAGGACCCAAGAAGTAGAAAGCGGAGGAACGGGTAGATTCAAGGTGGGCCTGAGAGGGAGAAGGAAGGGACAGCCGGTTTGTGTGAATAGAGCGGAGCAGACGATGAAAAGTGCGGAAATGGATCTGATCAGCAAGGTAAAGAGGGATACCCGTGCGAACCACCCTATGTGCAAAGGTGAGGATTTTGTACTGAACACGAAATGGGATGGGTAACCAGTGCTGCTGGAGAAGAAGAGGGGTGACATGATCATAGCGAGAAGCGTAAGTAAGAAGACGAACGGCAGTATTCTGGACACGCTGAAGACAAGAGAGTTGGGACTGTGGGAGACCAGCTAGGGAGACATTACAATAATCAAGACGAGACATCACAAGGGAAAGGAGAAGTGTGGCCAGAGCAGAAGAGGAGAGAAAAGGTCGCACAGCTCGGAGTTGTTTAAGGGAAAGAAAAGAACGCTGAACAACTGACGAGATATGCTCCTTAAAAGAAAGTGCAGAATCAAGAACAACACCAAGGTAACGAATAGAAGAGACAAGAGGAATAGGTTGGGAGGAAAAGGAGGGAGTACAGGTGGGGGAAGGGCTTCCAAATGTGAACCAAATAGCAAAAGACTTAGCCGGGTTTACGTGAAGAAAATTGGAGGAGAACCAGGAGGCAAAGGCAGTGAGGCAAAGATTAAGGGGGGAGAGATCGGGAGTAAGGGAGTCGGTGTGATATAATAAAATGATGTCATCGGCATAATATATTCTGTCAAATTCATCCTCTTCTGCAGCTGTTGTTGGGGCATATACCTGGGTGATTGGTGAAAGGTTAGAATTAGAGGTTTGGGAATTTTTTCTTTTACTAATTCATCTTCCAGAAATAGGAGTTGGAGATCTTTGATAATTTTCCTTAGGTTTTCCACTCTACTCTAGTCACTGCCCTCCTCTCTGGATGCCTTGCAGGCCAAGCATAGCACAGTTCCCAAATGTGTATATGTTGACTGTATTATTATTGTTGTTCTCATGTATATAGTTATTGTTCTTAATATGTTACTGCTTGTCTGTATAACAGTCTGCATTTCAAAGCCCTGTTAAACTTTATGGTTCTTTGTAAACGGCTTTGAATCGTAGAAAGTGTCGCCCCCTCCTGGCCAGGTAGATGACTGGCAGCAGGTGAGGTCGCCTTTTAGCCTTAAGACAAGACTCCCTGTAATGGCTGCCAGAAGGGCTGATGGGAATCGTAGTTTATCCTAAAGCAAAGGAGTTGTGATCCGAGGGTTTAGGCACAAGACAGAGAATATTTCTTTTAATGTAATCAGGGTTTCTTCATACACAGGAGGCGTGAGGCATAAAGTATGGAAAGGATTTTTAATCCACGCTACTGCTTCAAAACAACAGGAACAAATTATGCTTTGCAATATAACTTCCAACAGAAATAGGCATCACTTTGCTTGAGAAATCAAATTGGCACTTTCAGAACTTTAAACAGATAAATGCTTTCTTCTTAGACAGGAACAACTTCTTGTTGTCAAAAACAAAACTTTTAAATGTTCCTTAAACATGTAACTAAGCTTTTCACTTTGTCAGCACAGTCAGCTGTTTCTTGCAGTTTGTGACGTCTTCACAAATTAACGTGCTTCCTGAGCATGGCACAGCTATAATGACTTTTCTAGGATTCTTCACCGTCAGAGTTAAAACACATAGTACACTGACAATCCATAATGCTATTATCCACATTCGTTGTGTCCATTTCTTCCTCTCTATCACCCTCACTTACGGCATAAGGTATCTGCACAGAGAGCTGAGTATTTTCCTTCTTTATTAAATCACTTAGCCTTCTCAGTAAAGTCTGCTTCTGCAGCAACTCGTCTGTTAGCTGAGCTACGTGCTGATTAGACCAGCTGTCTCTCTTTTCCCTAGGACTCTGGCTATGCTTAAACTTAGCTTTCTCTCCTATGGGTAATTCTCTGGGGCTTTTCCTCTGTAGGCATTGAGAAGGACAGACTTGCCTTGGTTCTGAGGTATTTAGGGATTCCCTCCGTCCTGCAAACCAGTCATGCTTTTCTTCAAGTGCAGACCTTCCGTTTGCTGACACCAGCCTCTCATTCCCAGCTGTGTCTGGCAGTCTCTCATCAATCTCCTCTTCACAGCAAATAGTATTTCTCACACTCTGTCCCTCAGGCTCTGCAAACACTCTCTTACTTGCTCTGCCTCCTGGACTCCGTGTTGGCCCCTCTTCTGAACTCTTTGAACCTCGTGAACTCCGTGGACTACAGATTAGGCTCTCCTCTGAACTACCTTCTGTTCTGTGAATCAGCTTTTTAAACTTTCCTTCCCTTTGAGGCACACCCTGCTCCCAGCACATGTGACTAGGGACAAGCTTCTCTCTGACGTGCTGCTGTGGGCGGGGCTTAGGGATGACTAGCTTCTGAGTCACAGACTCCTGGTTACCGGGGAAACCTTTGACACAACCTGAATTAAAGTGACAGGACCCTTTTTCCTGTGCATTTCTATAATCAGCCGTGGTTTCCTCACCACATATTCCCCTTCTTAAGACATTTCGTGCTGGGGTTCTCCCAGAATCACAGCACGTAAATCTCTTATACCTTTTCTCGTTGCTTTCATCCATGGTAGTGCCTCTAGACAATGCGTCTGCGTTTTGATGCAGTTTCCCTGCGCGATGGACCACCTGAAAATCAAAGGCTTGCAGTGCCATATACCACCGGGTTAAACGGGCGTTATGGTCTTTCATTTGCCCCAACCATTTCAATGGGGCATGGTCGGTCATAATGTGACGCCTTCCAACGCTCTCACCGCACTGCCCCTAGGGGTGGCACGGCAGATTGTCTCTGCTTGAACACTTATAGTGCTATTTAGTATAGACACCTGCCTGATGAGAGACGGTGGATCACCTCCTTAATTGTAGTTGTGGTTTGCTTTTGTTAGCAGTCCGAATAGAAGGAGCACAGGACAATTTATAACATAAATTGTTTTTATTTTTATTTTCTGTAAGGAAATCATTTGTGGCAAAATTCCAGAAAGGTAAAACACATTCAACCAAAAGTATAGGATTCTTCTCCACAATGTGCAAGGTGAATTTCTTCCATAAACTTCTCAACCTTGATAGCAGTATTTTCTAGTATTTACAAACGCAGTAGAAATATCTTTGTGCATTACTCACAAACTTTGGCAATATGAAAAGCTTTACTTTCCTTGCTGACTTCAAGTTTAAAACATTACTCAGAGTGCTACCTCTTAGCTTTTAAACCACTAGCTTTCTCAGCTGACGTTACAGCAGCAATAAAACTAGCTAGGCTTTCACATGAGGTTTCTCTTATCCACTTGTCTGCTTTCCAAGCATACAATGATATCTGAACTCCTGACGTCTTCTTACTTGTTTCATACAGCATAAAGGAAAAGCTTTATACATTAGACACACACAGACTGCAATCCATCGATTCAGCAGAGGACATTGATTTATCAGAGAGACAGTCCACGTCCATTTCTGTTGGGGAATTGTATGGCTCTGAACTTGGGGTAATCTCTGGTTTAACCTGTTGTATGTTCTTCAGAAGCTTACAAAGGTTTCTCCACTTTAGCTCACGGTTCCCCTCTATAACTGGGTTTGAACCTTTTGCTTTTCTCCCCCTTAATAGTTTCTCATCAGGAAATGCAAAAGCTTCTTGACTAGCAGTAACTCTCCTCCTAACAGGCTTTCTATAATATCTGCGTGGAGGTTCAAGACTAGAACTGCTATATTCTGATTCAGAGGTAAAATCCAGGTTTCTCTGCCGGTTCTTTCTATGCCCACACCCTTTGCACTTGCCTTGTAAGTAGTGGTCAGTCCTTCTGGGCTTAGCAGAATTAACAGCTTTGAAATCCTGCTTCTTTCCCTGGTTTACTGGCCTTTTCCTTTGGCTCCTAGCCTGCAACCGGTCCTGCCTTTGAACAGACCTTCTTTGCAGTCTTTCGGGTGTATGAGCACATACCGATTGATCAGTACCTGATTCCTCCTCCCACTCAGCTGATTCTTCAAAGAAACTTTGTCCTCGGGGTTTTGCTAGTTTCCCTTTAGCATTGCAATTTCCTTTGCACCATCCTGTGCCTAGTCCTCGTGTGTGTGAAGCTCTGGAATCAACTCCCAGCTGATTCTCCAGCTCCTGTTCATCTCTCCCCTCACTTCCTGTGTGACGCAGCTTATATGTTCTGTGAACTGTTTGCTTCTCTGACCCCACCCTCTCTCTGCTTGCAGCTGTCCTAGAGGTTGGGTGTGGCTTCAAGCTAACCCTGCTTCTATGTGTCTTGGTTTCATTCTCTCTGTGGGAAATGTGCTTCTGTGATCCCATCCCCCGCTTGTGGGAACAAATCTCAGAGTTTTTTCTACTTTTAAAGGGCTCTGCAGCCTTCACATCATCACAATAAGCAGGAATTTCCTACCTGCTAGATAGAATTTTAAAGATTCCACAGCCCATTTCACTGCCAGGCACTCTCTTTCTATGGTCGAGTAATTCTTCTCAGCAGGTGACAACTTCCGACTGAGGAACATTACCGGATGCTCCAGACCCTCATGTTTCTGGGAGAGCACGGCTCCCAGACCTGTTTCCGAAGCGTCTGTTTGTAAGATGAATGGCAGACTAAATTTTACCCCTCTTAACACCGGGGCCACGCACAGTTCTTCCTTCAGCCGTTCAAACGCTCTATCTGCTTCTTCAGACCAGTACAACTGATTGGGTCTGTTCTTACGCAACATTTCCGAAAGCGGTGCGCTCTTTTCGGCAAACTGTGCCACAAACCTTCGGTAGTACCCTACCAATCCTAGGAAACTACGGAGTTGTTTCTTATTGATAGGGCGTGGAAAAGATTGGACACTTTCAATCTTGCTTAGTAGGGGTTTCACCGTACCATGTCCTACTAGGTGCCCCAAATATTTCACCTCTTGGGCCCCGAACATGCACTTTGTCAGGTTCAAAGTTAACCCCGCTCCCCTTATTGCTTGCAGAACGGCCTTTAAATGGACCATATGTTGATCCCATCCGGTGCTGTGGATCACGATGTCATCCATATAGGCCGTAGCATATTTCTGTTGCGGCCGAAGCACTATATCAATGAGGCGTTGACAGGTAGCTGCCGCCCCGTGAAGCCCAAATGGCATCCTACGAAATTGAAACAGCCCCTGCGGCGTACTGAATGCTGTTTTCGGGCGAGATTCCCGGGTCAGGGGAACCTGCCAGTATCCTTTCGTTAAGTCCAGCGGTCAAGGAGCTCCTCTATCCGCGGCATCGGATAAGTATCGAATTTTGAAATGGCATTAACTTTTCGAAAATCGATACAAAAGCGGAGGGATCCATCCGGTTTTGGAACTAGGACAACCGGGCTGTTCCAAGGACTCCGGGATTCCTCGATGATGCCAAGTTCCAGCATCTCCTTGACTTGGTTCATCACTTCACGCTTTTTGGCTTCAGGTAGCCTATACGGGCGTTGCCGAATTATTTCTCCTGCTGGTGTCAGGATTTCGTGCGCGACAAGTTCGGTTTCTCCCGGCAGTGGTGTCAAGACATCTGTAAAGCTTTTAAGCAGATGCTCCAGCTCCTGTCTCTGAGACCACGAGAGACCCTCCGCTGTCCTGAGTTCAGGTTCCTTCCTGCAATCGCTCAGCTGGGGTCCGAGGTCATCCTCCGTCCTTTCCTCCAGCGATGCGGTCAACCCATGCTTGTCTGAATACCCCGAGGACCCAAAACCTTGCGTCCCTCGCACCGTATCAGACACCATGGCCACCTCCTCCAACGGAGGGAAACCCACTCGCTCGCAGATAATTTGCGCAATTCGGTCGCCCACACTCACTTGGAAATCTTCGGGTCCAAAATTAAATAATAGTACCTTGATTGCGCCTCTGTAGTCCGGGTCTACTACACCCGCTCCTACGTCCAAGAAGTGCTTTACAGCCAATCCCGATCGGGGTGCAATCCTTCCATAGCAGCCTATGGGGATCTCCATTTGTAGTGCTGTATTTACTAGTGCTTTCCCATGCTTCGGTACCAGAACTTCCTCGGCACTGTAAAGGTCGAAGCCGGCAGCTTGGGGAGTAGTCTTCCTTGGGGCTCGGGCTTCCGGACTCATGCGACAAAAGCGTAAAACGAAACCCGGCTTCTTGGGAAACTCTTCCTTAGGCAAATATGGCTTCTTCTTGTCCGCTTTCCCAAATAAAGGCCTTAACATTGCCATTGCTGCAGCCGCCTCAGGCTTACTTGTTCCCTCCATGGGAGCAGTCCGTATAACCTCATGAGAGGGTTGAACCTTTATCTCCCCCTTTGTAGACACTTCCTCTAGGGCCTGGTGGGCTTGGGACTGGGCTTGCGTAGATACTAAGCCTTCCTTAACCCCTAACCCTTGCTGAAAATGGGGCCAGTCTCTTCCAAGTACTACCTCCTGGGGTAGTCTGGGAACAATGGCGACCGGGACCTTTCTTTCTACGCCCAAACCTTTTATACGGACAGGGTAAACAGGGTAGGTGCTTGTTGTTCCATGAACGCACCTAATGTTCACACTGCCCGTGGGTGTCTGAGGTGTGTCTAAACTTGTGGCATTTATCCTCCTCCATAACCTTTTGGAGAGCATCGATTGGTCCGAACCGGAATCCAATAGTGCTTTAACCGGTATGCCTTGGACTATCACCTCCAGTAAAAAGCCTTCCCTTTTTTTACTAGGGTCACTCAACACTAGGGCTGTTTTCATTTTGCACTCACGCATCAAATGTTGCTCACTTCCACACCGATAACACGCACGCTTCTCAAGCACCCTTCTATTGGTGGGAACACCAACATTCTGCATATTCTTGCCAGTCACATTCAACCTAGCCATAGACGTTCTTGTATAGGCTGAAGCCCTATCATTAGCTATCACCTCAGCTTCCAAGAATCGTTCTGACATAGCTATGGCTTCTCCGGTGTTTTTACAACCTTGTAGCAACAAGAATTCTTGTAACCTTTCGGGTACTGCCGCAAAATACTGTTCCAGAACGAGCTCATCTATCAGTGTTTCCACCGACTTATGTTCTGGTTCTAGCCATTTTAACACTAACATTTTTAGCCTATGGTATAGTGCTCGTGGTGTTTCATCTATGCGTAATTTTGCATTCCTAAGCTGGCGTCTATATACTATAGGTGTTAGACCAAACCTATCCTTAATAGCCTTCTTTACCTCAAAATAGTCATTGGCCGACTCAGCTGGAACGGTTTGGTAGGCTGCCAATGCCTCACCAGAAAGCGAGACAGCTAACCTTACCGCCCACTGTTCGGTTGGCCACCTGGCTATTTGTGCCACTTTTTCAAATGCATCAAAATACGTGTCTACATTTTCACCATCCCTTAATTGTCCCAAACCAAAGGTCTCTCTGGACCCGAGTCCAAAGTTATGGGCTATTCCCAAAGAAAAACCTGTTTGCACTGGATCAGGCTCTGGTGGTTTCTTCTGTTCCTTCACCCAGGCCTCCATGAGCTCCATCAGCGGTTTCTGCTGGGCTTGCGTCTGACTCGCTGCATGCGCTAGAAGTTCCAAAGATAAGTCCCTTTGCTTCTTGAGCTCTGCTGCCGCCCATGCAAGAATATCTTGGCTTTCCATCTTTGTCTCTGTTTCCTGTAGAAAAACAAACCCACAACACCCAAGTGCGATTCCTAACACAAGATATGCGTTCCTCTCTACCTGCTGCTATTGCCCCCACCCAGTACCAGTATCCTTTAACTCTCTCTAGTTATACACGGGTTACCTGGTACTAGTGGTGCATCTCGCTCAGCAACAGCGTAGGACCTCGACAGGTCTCTGGACCCTCCGGCTCTGCAGGACTCTGGACTCCTAGTCTCAGGTGCTTGCAACTCTCCGGTGTCCTTCCGTCGACTCTGGAATCACTGTATGCATCTCCTGGTGTGTAGTCGTACTTCTGGTGTAATCCAGTGAACTGCGTTCCTTCGTGGCGTGGCCTACTCCGCATCCAAACTTTATATCACTTTATGGTGTGGCCTACTTCGCATCCTGCCTACTACGCCACTCTGTCGCCCCCTCCTGGCCAGGTAGATGACTGGCAGCAGGTGAGGTCGCCTTTTAGCCTTAAGACAAGACTCCCTGTAATGGCTGCCAGAAGGGCTGATGGGAATCGTAGTTTATCCTAAAGCAAAGGAGTTGTGATCCGAGGGTTTAGGCACAAGACAGAGAATATTTCTTTTAATGTAATCAGGGTTTCTTCATACACAGGAGGCGTGAGGCATAAAGTATGGAAAGGATTTTTAATCCACGCTACTGCTTCAAAACAACAGGAACAAATTATGCTTTGCAATATAACTTCCAACAGAAATAGGCATCACTTTGCTTGAGAAATCAAATTGGCACTTTCAGAACTTTAAACAGATAAATGCTTTCTTCTTAGACAGGAACAACTTCTTGTTGTCAAAAACAAAACTTTTAAATGTTCCTTAAACATGTAACTAAGCTTTTCACTTTGTCAGCACAGTCAGCTGTTTCTTGCAGTTTGTGACGTCTTCACAAATTAACGTGCTTCCTGAGCATGGCACAGCTATAATGACTTTTCTAGGATTCTTCACCGTCAGAGTTAAAACACATAGTACACTGACAATCCATAATGCTATTATCCACATTCGTTGTGTCCATTTCTTCCTCTCTATCACCCTCACTTACGGCATAAGGTATCTGCACAGAGAGCTGAGTATTTTCCTTCTTTATTAAATCACTTAGCCTTCTCAGTAAAGTCTGCTTCTGCAGCAACTCGTCTGTTAGCTGAGCTACGTGCTGATTAGACCAGCTGTCTCTCTTTTCCCTAGGACTCTGGCTATGCTTAAACTTAGCTTTCTCTCCTATGGGTAATTCTCTGGGGCTTTTCCTCTGTAGGCATTGAGAAGGACAGACTTGCCTTGGTTCTGAGGTATTTAGGGATTCCCTCCGTCCTGCAAACCAGTCATGCTTTTCTTCAAGTGCAGACCTTCCGTTTGCTGACACCAGCCTCTCATTCCCAGCTGTGTCTGGCAGTCTCTCATCAATCTCCTCTTCACAGCAAATAGTATTTCTCACACTCTGTCCCTCAGGCTCTGCAAACACTCTCTTACTTGCTCTGCCTCCTGGACTCCGTGTTGGCCCCTCTTCTGAACTCTTTGAACCTCGTGAACTCCGTGGACTACGGATTAGGCTCTCCTCTGAACTACCTTCTGTTCTGTGAATCAGCTTTTTAAACTTTCCTTCCCTTTGAGGCACACCCTGCTCCCAGCACATGTGACTAGGGACAAGCTTCTCTCTGACGTGCTGCTGTGGGCGGGGCTTAGGGATGACTAGCTTCTGAGTCACAGACTCCTGGTTACCGGGGAAACCTTTGACACAACCTGAATTAAAGTGACAGGACCCTTTTTCCTGTGCATTTCTATAATCAGCCGTGGTTTCCTCACCACAAAAGTTTAAATAAATAATTCTTGGTTGTAAGTTATCACCAGTTTAACACTTTCCATGGTTTTCCTTTCCTTGTACTGCAGTAATGTTTCTGTGGGAGCTTTGAGTGAAGATAAAATTTTCTTGCAGATAATTTTTTTGGGGTGATAGCCCTTTTGTTTAAAGGATTCTATTAGAGATTTATGGTGTTTGTTCTTGTCATGAGATTTAGAGCAAATGTGGTGTGACCTTACAAACATGACGGCAGAAACAGACCACATGGCCTATTGAGTCTGCCCTTCCATATCAACTACTACGATAGTCCCCTTTTTTTCCTTTTGAGATACTCTGTGTTTGTCCCATCCTTTTTTGAATTCAGATACTGTCCTCATCTGTAAACTCAGAATAGTTTGTTGTTCTGGTGATTTTGTTTCATGTAAACCGCGCTGATACCAAATAGCGTGGTATATAAAAGATTGTAATAAATAAATAAATAAACAAATAAACCTTACCACACAGCCATTCCATAATAACACTAACAAAGATGTTAAAAAGAATCTGACCCAGAAAGATCTCTGTGGCACACCACTGGTAACATCCTTCTCCTCAGAGTGAGCTTCATTTACTTTGTACACTTTGTCACCTCCCACTCAACCAATTTTTAACTCAGACAGTCATTTGTAGGGTGTTCAATTTATTTAGAAGTTGCTTGTGCGGAATGGGACTGGATGGGATACAGCCTAGAATACTGAGGGACCTTGGGGACATTCTAGCAGCTCCACTGACTGACCTTTTCAATACCTCGTTGGAGTCAGGAGTGGTGCCAAAGGACTGAAGAGAGGCTCATGTGGTGCCTTTACACAAAAGCAGAAGTAAGGATGTGGTTGAAAAGTACAGGCCGGTTAGTTTAACTTCAGTGGTGAGTAAATTATTGGAAACGCTGCTGAAAGAGAAAATAGTGAGGTTTCTGGAGTCCAGCGGATTACAGGATCCGAGGCAGCATGGATTCACCAGAGGCAGGTCTTGTCAGACAAATCTGATTGATTTCTTTGACTGGGTGACCAGGGAGTTGGACCGAGGGAGAACCCTAGATGTGGTGTATTTAGATTTCAGTAAAGCCTTTGACACTGTTCCTCACAGGCGACTTATAAATAAACTGAGCACCCTAGGGATGGACTCTAAAGTTACTGCTTGGGTTAGAAATTGGTTGGGTGGGAGGTGACAAAGAGTACAAGTAAATGGAGCTCACTCTGAGGAGAAGGATGTTATCAGTGGTGTGCCCCATGGATCTGTCCTTTGTCCGATTCTTTTTAACATCTTTGTTAGTGATATAGCAGAAGGGCTTTCAGGTAAGGTTTGCCTCTTTGCGGATGATACCAAAATCTGCAATAGAGAAGACACCCAAGAAGGGGTAGATAACATGAGGAGGGATCTAGCTAAGCTTGAAGAATGGTCTAGAATTTGGCAGCTGGGATTTAATATTAAAAAATGTAAGGTCATGCATTTGGGCTGCAGCAATCCAAGGGAGCAATATAGTATAGGGGGTGAAGTACTTTTGTCCACTAAAGAAGAGCGGGACCTAGGCGTGGTTGTGTCTGATGATCTTAAAGTAGCTAAACAGGTAGAAAAGGTGATGGCAAAAGCTAGAAGGATGCTTGGGTGCATACGGAGAGGAATGGCCAGCAGAAAAAAGGAGGTGATCATGCCTCTGTATAAGTCTTTGGTGCGACCTCATTTGGAGTATGGTATGCAATTCTGGAGACCGCACCTTCAAAAGGATGTGAACAGGATGGAGTCAGTGCAGAGGGTGGCTACTAAAATGATTAGTGGTCTCCATTATAAAGCATATGAGGACAGACTGAAGGATCTTAATATGTACACCTTAGAGGAAAGGCGGGATAGAGGTGATATGATTGAGATGTTTAAATACCTCCGTGGCATAAATGTTCAGGGAGAGAGCCTCTTTCAATTGAAAGCAAGTTCTGCTACGAGGGGACATGGGATGAGGGTGAAGGGAGATAGATTCAGGAGTGATATGCGGAAATATTTCTTTACGGAAAGAGTAGTGGATCCGTGGAATAGTCTCCCAGTGGAGGTGGTAGAGATGAGGACAGTAACTGAATTCAAAAAAGCATGGGACAAACACAGAGGATCTCTAAAGGTAAAAAGGGGACTGTTGTAGTTGTTATGGAAGGACAGACTAGATAGGTCATGTGGTCTTTTTCTGTCGTCATATTTTTATGTTTCTATGTTTCTATGTTTAAGGTCTTCTATGTCGCAGTTATTGTGATAGATGGCATTTAAGGATCAGCAGGTGGCCAGCCATT
Organism: Ichthyophis bannanicus; assembly: GCA_033557465.1. NCBI lineage: Eukaryota > Metazoa > Chordata > Amphibia > Gymnophiona > Ichthyophiidae > Ichthyophis > Ichthyophis bannanicus. Next base: position 13,269,124 of record CM066046.1, on the reverse strand, counting down.
GCTTTTGTTTCTCATATGCCCCCACACAACTCCTCTCATTGCCCATAAGTATATGAAGATAGGCGAGGATCTGTTGGAGCATCATCCCCAACTCTCCTTCAGAGAAATTGATTTTCCTGGTAGCAACTTTAGGAGCCATAACACTGCCTATGCTCATACACCAAATGGTTCCCCGACAAGTTCTGGAAATGTGCAAAATGTGTAGCCACCATAGGCGAGTCTTCCCCATCCCTGTTAAAATAGCATTGATGTCTCCAGTCAGAGATGGACAACAGCTTGCAAACTGGTGTCATCCTGAAAATATTTGGACATGGGCACTCCCACGTTGCAGGAGGTCAATCGTGAGTGTGTTTCTCTGCTTCACTGTATACCTGTGCCTGCGCCCATCCTCCAGTTATCATGTCCTCCACACTGCCCATACTGCTGCTCGTTTGATCACTTTTTCCTCCCCTCATGATCACATCACTCCTTGCCTTTTCTCCCTCCACTGGCTTCCCGTTAAATATTGGTTCATCTATATGTACCTTATTACCACCCACAAAGTTCTTCACACAGGTATTCCCCAATATTTATCCAACCTCATTTACCACCAACCCGTCCCTCGCCTCCTCCGTTCTTCTCACAGTAACCGCCTTTTTCTTCCCTCCCCATCTCAAGCCCATCTCGAACTTACCCGTCATTCCGTTTTCTTTTTCCTAGGTCCTGCTCTTTGGAACTCTCTTCCCCACTCACTCCGCACCGAACCTTCTTTTCCACATTTCAAAGCCCTCCTCAAGACCCATCTGTTTTCCCAAGCTTTCGATCTCCCAGCGCACCCCCCTGACAGTAGCTGGCCTTCTCACCGTATACCACTCCATCCCCTCCCTCCCATCCCTCGTTCTTCCTGCTGCCTCCAACTCTTTAGCTAGATTGCTCTGTCTCCTTCCTTCTTTCTGTCTATTTCTACAGTACTTTCCTATCCATTAAATGGCGTTCCTTTCCCCTCTTTAATTTTTCTGGCAGCCTGCTTTTATTGTACACTGCTCTGATGCTCCGGTTTGGGCGGTCTATCAAGTTTCATAAATAAATAAATAAATAAACATCAGTGTTGCAGGTGAGGTACGCTGCAGCCAGACAGGCCTTCAGCTAATGGGCATTGCTGGGAGATACACAATAGGCCTCGGGGGGAGAGGGGGAATATGTACAAATTGGTGTGCCAATCTGTGCCTGACCTAGAGGGATGCATTGCCTGTCCCCCAGTTGGTGCAGGTTGGGGGCAGCCAGGTCTGGGTGGTATTCAGTAATGCAGCAACCCGCCATTGCTGTGCCATTGTTGATGAACATTGTGTCTCCCCCATTGTGTAGCTAGCCCTACATGATGTCCAAAGTTTGAAAGCCCTAGGCGAACCTCAGATTGTAAACCCCCTCTGACTGTCTTAATCTATTATTTAGCTTTGAATGGCTTCCTTTTGCTGTCCTCCAGAAGTTGCTGCCCTAGGCAACTGCCTAGTTTGCCTAGTGTTTGGCCTATTGCCATAACCCCAAGCTGTTGCCTGCACTGTCATAACATCACCCCCCTCCTCCCCCGTTGTCATGTTGCACACCTTATTCAGGGCTGCAGGGGGACACTGTGTGGGATTTGATGAGTGGGCTGCAGAACATGCCTGGTTCTCCCTGTTACTACAGGTTCCACATATTAACACCATAGCTTAATGTCTTCGGCTGCACATGTTCACTTGTAAAGATGCCTCCCACAGCTGGAATGGAGTGGGAGACTATGCACTACCCTAGTGGCAAAAGCCCTGGTGTATAAGTCCTGGGTATGGCCTTCTGCAGCAATTTGTGTTCCCTAGACCTATATCACATCCCCTCACAGTTGTTTCAGGCCCTTAACTGGTTATGCCTCTCCTCATACTGGTCATGGGCCATCCCCATTAACAACATGTGGACTCATCCCTCCTACAGCTCTTAGGGCCACAGCATCATCATGCAGATATGGCCACTAGAATGGCAGTTGCTATTCACCCCTCACATACTGGAAGGGTAGCTGAATGGTTATAGCAGTGCCTTAAGAACCAAGGTTCAATTCCCACATGTACTGTGTGTGTGCTAGGGCATGTCAACTAACTTTCCCATTGCATTTGAGGGACAATAATGTCAGTCTCATGTCATCCATCTCCATTTTGGTACACTATAATTTAGTTTGGCAAAACATACAACAATGTGGCTAGTGAGGGCAGGAGCATGGTGATATGCTGTGTACATGACAATGACATTCACATGTGGATGTATGCGGTGGGATACATGCAAGTGTTGCCATGTACATATGCACACATGGGTGCATGCAGTAGTATACGTGGAAGTGCTGGCATGCACATGCATGCACGTATGTGGCGACGGCGATGCATACATGCAGGTGTGATGTCCCCATATGTGGCAGTACAGCTGTATATTTGCCATGCCTCCATAGTGCCCTGCTCCTGAGAGTGAGTGTGCCTTTTGGGGGATCAATGGGAATGGCTGCTGTGGGCAAGTGGATAGCAAGGAGGACATCAATTTTTGGTTTATTCTGGCCCTGCTGCATAGAGATGAGGGGGAAAGGAGGAGGTCAGCCTGGAGGTGCCCATACCCAAGGGTTCCAAGGCTGAGGAGCCATTTCATGGACGTGACTGATGAAATATGTGTGAACAGGTTCCATTTCGATTGGGTAGCAATACATGATCTGTGCCTGCAGCTGAAGCCACACCTATCTTGCATCACTCATAGGGGACAGGCCATGCATGTACATGTTAAGGGATGAAAGCCAGATTATAGTGGTTCTAGAAGGGCTTGAGAGGAGAGAAATTCAAGGCAATGGTGGAGAACTTCATGTTCAAGAAGTTTGGAAATGAAAGGAAAAGGGGATATGGGTCGATAATTAGAAGGACAAATAGGGTCAAGTGAAGGGTTTTTTAGGAGAGATGTGACAATAGCATGCTTGAAAGCTGCTGTGACAGTTGTAGTGGAGAGGGATTGGTTGAGAATATGAGAGATGGAAGGGATGACAGAGGAGGAAATGAAGTTAAGGAGAATGATGATGATAGGATCAGACGAGCAAGTAGTACGTTTAGAGGAGGATAGAGGTTTCATCTTTGGAGATCAGATTGAGGGGAAGAGTTGGTATTGAAGAGGGGATGAAGATGATCTTTTGGAAAATTAGAGTGTAATCTTGTGGACTTTATCATGGAAATAGTCGGCTAGGATTTGGACAGAAAGGGAAGGAGGGGTCAGAGGCGGAGGCAACTTGAGGAGAGAGTTTAGAGTTCAAAAGAGATGGTGAGGGTCAGAGGGTAAATCATACTACTCTCTGATAACATCTGCCAAGAAATCCCACTATTCCAACCTTATCACCACCTCTTCTAATTCCATCTCGACAGCTGTATCGAGTCTTGAATTCCCTCTCCTCGGCTTCTACCCTGCCTTCTTCGTCCCCCCCATCCGGTGCCCCCAGCCCTACGGCTCTTGCCACCTTCTTCTCAACCAAGATCTTGACCCTCCTTTACTCTTTCGACCCTTGTCCTCTTCCTCTCTCACCTTCCCCCTCCTCCCCTACTTTAGCTACCTGTTGCCCCCCATTTTCTGCTCCTATATTTCCTCACACCTGGTCTGAATTCTGCCCTGTTACTTCAGTCGAGTTAACCAAAGGTATTTCACTCTCTCATAAAACCACCTGTCCCCTCGACCCTTTGCCCTCTCCTTGGCTCCTTGATCCCTCTCTCGTGCTCCTCCCCCTTGCCCTCACCATTATCAATTCTAGTCTCTCATCTGGGAGCTTTCCCTCTGCGTGGAAGCATGCATTGGTTTGCCCCCTGCTTAAGAAGGCCACTCTTGATCCAGCTGTCCCCTCAAATTGGCGCCCTGTCTCCAACCTTCCTTTTCTGTCCAAAATCCTTGAAAAGTTTGTTTTCCACCAGCTCACTGCACATCTCGACTCTACTATATCCCTGCACCCCCGACAATCAGGTTTTAGAGCCGGTCACAGCACAGAAACCATCCTTGTGGCACTCAACGAAATACACCGGTCTCACGATAAGGGCAATCTCTCAATCGCTGTCTCATTGGATCTCTCCGCAGCTTTCGATGTCATTGACCACCGCACTCATCTTTCACGATGTCGGAACTCGGTGTCCAGGGTACAGTTTATCAATGGTTTCATTCTTTTCTTTCCTCCCGATCTTTTACAGTGCGCTTCGGTTCCTCCTCTTCTACCTCCCTTCCTCTTCACTGTGGTGTACCACAGGGGTCCATTCTTGCACCACTTGCCTTACTCATACAACAAACCGGTCTATCCGCTTACTTCTTTGCCGACGATATCCTTTTGGTCCACCATACGTCACCACTTGCTCCCAATCTCTCCCCTTTAAACAATTGCCTCGCCTCTGTTGCCAAATGGTTCCGTGACAACTATCTCATTGTCAACCCTTCTAAATCAGCAGCCATCTGGTTCACTTTTGGTGCCCCTTCCCCCACTTTGGCACCACTTATGTCTAATTCACCCATCCCCCTGGCACCTACCCTCCGCTATCTTGGTGTGACCCTGGATTCCTCACCGTCCTTCCACCAGCACATCTCCGGAGTGGTGCGTAGTTCCCTCTTTCAACTCTGGAAGATCAGGGCCGTCCGCTCTTTCCTCCCCTCTGCATCTCTTACCACTTTGGTTCTCTCCTTGGTGATCAGCCGCCTCGACTATTGTAACTCCCTACTCGCCGGCATTCCTCAGTACCAACTCCGTAGGTTGCAGTTAATTCAAAACACAGCTGCCCGTCTTATCACCTTTTCCTCTCATCACGATCATGTCACACCTCGCCTGCTTGCTCTTCACTGGCTTCCTGTCAAAGCTCGCTATGTCTACAAACTTCTCACCATCACTCACAAAGTTCTTTACACTAACACCCCCCAGTAGAAACATAGAAACATGATGACAGAAAAAGACCACAAGGCCCATCTAGTCTGTCCTTCCATAACAACTACAACAGTCCACTTTTTTACCTTTAGAGATCCTCTGTGTTGGTCCCATGCTTTTTTGAATTCAGTTACTGTCTTCATCTCTACCACCTCCACTGGGAGACTATTCTACGGATCCACTACTCTTTCCGTAAAGAAATATTTCCGCCGATCCTAGCCCAGTACCTAGCCGATCTTATTTTTCTTCAACCTACCCCTCGCCTGTTACATTCCGCCCACGGTAACCGCCTTTTCCTCCCTTCCCCAACCCAGGCTCACCTTGAATCCACTCACCATGCTGCCTTCTTCTTCGCTAGTCCCGCCTTATGGAACTCCCTCCCACATGCTATCCGTACCGAGCTATCCTTTCCTCACTTCAAAACCCTGCTCAAAACTTATCTCTTTTGCCAGGCCTTTGACCTTCCTTTCCCTTCGTCCACCGCCAACCAGTTGAGCACGCCTACCCATTAACAACTCATTAAAGGTTTAAACATCTCTACATTCACCTGGGTCGCTCCCCTGGGTCCCTGAGCTGTCTATCCCTGTTTGTCTCTCATCCCCTGATGCTCCCTTATGTTGTCTGTTGTATGCCTGCTGCATCGCCTGTCACTTGCTGTGTAGTTCGCCATTTACTCTGTTATCTGTCCATTGTCACCTGGTCTATTGTTTGTTATGTTGGTCCGTTTGTTACGTTTCGTTTCGCTTGTCACGTTGTTTATTTTTGTTTGATTTCCACTACCTTTTGCTGTCTCCTTCTCTCTGTTCCTTTGACTACTTTCCTATCCACCAAATGGCGTTCCTTTCTATCTTTCTTTTCCGCAGCCAAGATAGTTTATATTGTACACCGCCTTAATACTCTAGTAATGGGCGGTATATCAAATTTGTCGAATAAAGAATAAAGAGGAAAGAGTTTGTCAGATGACTATAGTAGTTTTGATTGGCGAGTGCTATGGCTGACTAGAAGAAGGCAAGCATGAATTTGAAGTGAAGAAAGGCAGAAAGAGTGCTGGATTTGAACCAAATCACACCTGCTCTTTTGTAGACACTTCCCACCCAGGAGTCCAGAACTTTGTGATTCCAGTGGAGCTTGAGGGAACCTGCCTCCAAGTCTTGATAGACTCCAGGAGTGTGCAGACCCTCATTTTCCAGGGAACCATAAACAGACTTCAAATTGACTATGCAAAGATGGTAACATTGGCCTGTGTGTATGGAGACCAGAGGCAGTATCCAAAGGTCCAGGTTTCACTTAAGACTCCAGCAGGGATGGTCATATTTGAAGTTGGTGTGCTGCCCTGGCTCCTGTATCAAGTGGTGATTGGCCAAGATTACCCAAACTGGAGCGATATGGGCTTGGCTAACTGATGGCTCTGCTAAGTCAGACCAGAAAGATTTCCCCGAGATCTTCTCCCTGGAAGACCCAGATCTATATGTCAAGACTCCCAAGCCTGCTAAGTCCCGGAGTCAGCATTGACAGAAAAATCTACACTACTAAAAGAATCTGGGGGCAGCTGTGGGGGAGGGATCTGGGGAGGGGGGAACCTAGGGAAGAAATCTCTGGGCTCAGCAGTAGTGAGCCATATACAATGATCCCTTTCCCAAAGTTGGGGCTGGGTGAAGACCCAGGGAGCTTCAGGAAAGCCCAGCAGAGGATGAGTCCCTTAAACATGCCCGAGTGCAGGCTTTGGAGGTGGATGGGGGTTCCAGTAGGTAACGGAGAGTCCCCTGCAAGAACCTTTCCCTATTTTGTGCTAAAGTGAGATTCATTCTACAGGGTGGTCGAGGGTGCCCTAGAGGGGGAAGAGATAGAACTGATAGTTCCCCAGCCCTATCATCAGCAGGTGTTGGCATTGGCTCATAGTCAATTATTAGGAGGCCACCTGGTGGTGGAAAAAACAGAGCATGTTTTAGCCCAATTCCTCTGCCCGGGGGTTCATAAACAGGTGCCATTATATTGCTAGTTATTCCCCCACCTACCAACTTTATAACCCCTTCAGAGTCCAACCTGCCCCTCTAGTGTATATGCTTATCATTGAAACCCCGTTTGAAAGAGTGCCCATCGATCTGGTAGATCTTTTGGAGTGAACCACCCAAGACAACGAGTATATTTTAGTCATACTAACTAAACTATGCTACCTACTACCCGGAGGTCATTGTTTTAAGGAATATGAAGACTACTGCGATTGCGAATGCCCTTTGGGAAGTATTCTTGTGGGTGGGACTAGCCAATGAGATCCTCATAGATCAAGGAACACCCTTTGTATCCAAGGTAATGAAGCAAGTGTGTGCTTTGGTGAAAGTCAAGATGCTGCAAACATTAGTATATTACCCACAGATGGATGGCCACATTGAGCAATTCAATAAAACTCTGAAACAGATGTTAAAGTTCATGCAGGAGGACAGGAAGAATTGGGACATTCTCCTACCTTATTTGATGTTTGCCATCCGCAAGGTACTTCAGAATTCCATGATATTTTCACCTTTTGAGTTGCTCTTCGGAAGATGGCCAAGTTGCATATTAGACATGGTAAGGGAAACCTGGGAAGAAGAACTCGTGCCAGGTGTAATTTGGTGGAGTATATTATACAAATGGAAGACCGCCCGAGGAAAGCTATAAAGGTGGCCAAACTCAGACTGGAAAGAGCCCAAGTTGAGCAGGCCAGGGGCTACAGTCAGATAGCCATGCACTGTACCTTTCAATCAGGAGACAGAGTTTTGGCCTTACTGCCCTCATCTGAGAGCAAGTTACTCTGTAAATGGCATGAGCCCATGTCAAAGAGAAAGTAGGGCCCATTAACTACAATTTTGCCCAGCCAGAGAAACAGAAGAAAGCCAAAATTTACCATATTAACATATTGAAAAAGTGGACTCCGGTGACAACTATGATGGTACACGGAGATGATGTTGGGCCAGAAATTTCAGTCTCATCATATCCAGCTCATGTCCTGATTGGAGAGCAGCTTTCTGCTGCCCAGAGAAGAGATCTAGAAGGGTTGATCCACCAGAACCTAAAGCTGTTCTCCACCTGCCCGGGATGAACCCACCTCATTTGTCATGATATCATTACTTACCCTGGGGTGATTATCCGGCAACGACCCTTGGATTCCAGAGGCCCGGCAATAGGCCATCGCCAAGGAACTGGAAAGTTATAGAAAAGTCTGAGTGACTGGTCATCACCCATCATCTTGGTTCCTAAACCTGATGGAGGCATCAGACTCTGCACTGACTTCCAGACAGTCAATGCAGCTTTTAAACTGGAAAAGTATCCCATGCCCAGAGTAGATGAGCTAATCAAGCGACTCGGTGAAGCATGATATCTATTAACCTTAGATTTGACCAAGGGATACCAGCAGTGCCCCTGAATCCAGCTGCTAAGGAGAAGACTGATTTTTCAACACCACAAGGTCTGTTCCGGTTTACAGTGCTGCTCTTTGGATTACAAGGGGCTCCTGCAGTGTTTCAACACCTGGTCGAAAACTACTGAGAACACACAAGGAGTATGCGGCTGGCTACCTTGATGACATCATCAGCTACAGCCAAGACTGGATCACTCATCTAACCCAAATACAAGCCATGTTGACCAGCCTGTGGAAGGCTCGGCTGACGGCCAACCCCAATAATTGTTTTCTAAGAGGTCAAGATGTTAAATACCTGGGAATATTGGGAATGGACAGATACAACCCCAACTATGGAAGGTGGATGCCATTACCCAGGTATCAATCCTGAAAACAAAGAGGTTTGTGTCTACCTTGGACTGATTAGTTATACTGCTACTTCATCCGTAATTTTACAGAAGTGGCAGAGCTGTTAACCAATCTCCTCCAGAATAGAGCTCCCAAACAGATCTAGTTGTTACTGGACCTGGATCTGGCCTTCCAGTGTCTTAAAAAGGCCATGTGCTCTGAACAGCTCTGATTTCTCTCTATGGTTTATTGTACAAAGTAATGCTTCAGATTTGGGCCTAGGTGCTGTTCTGGCCCAGGAAGTCAGGGGTGAAGAACATCCCATAGCATTCATTAGAAGGAAACTGCTTCCTTGGGAGAAGCATTATGTGCTGATCAAGAAGGAGGCCCTGGCTGTCAAGTGAGTGCTTGAAACTTCAAATACTACGTGCTCGGCCATCTGTTCTTGCTAATAATGGACTATGAACCCCTCAAGTGGCTGGCTTGACATAAGGAGTCCAACGGCCATGTTAAGGGGGTGTTTTTCAGTCTCTAACCCTACCAGTTCCAGGTCCGCCATAGGGCTGATTGGACTCACCTGAACCTGGAACTCCTTTCCCATGTGGGGGTCCCAGGTGAGGCAGACACTCAATGGGGCATGGGTGAGCTGAGGGAGAGTGTGTGTAATGCTACCCATCCCTCTCCAAAGGGATTATCAACAGTCCGCTTTGAGATAGTCTGTAGCCTAGAGTTCAGGGCTGGGAAGGCATTGCTCAGAGGCAGAGGTTAAGAACCCAGCAAGCTGCAGGAGGGAGAGAGGCCTGTGGAGCCAGGCCCTTCCAAGGCAAACCGTGCAAAGGAGTTCTGAGGTAGGAATTTTAACTGGGACTGGAGGAAGGGCTGGGAGGACCAGCTTGTGGAGGTTTAAGAAGCTGGGACAGAATTAAGCTGTTTTGGTTTTTCCTGAACTGCTGTCTGTTCTAGGTTTTGTTTGTGGAGGTTTAACAAGCTGGGAGAGAATAAAAACGGCTTTTGCTTTTCCCTGAACTGCTGGTCTGACTTGTGTGTTAACGAAAACCCCTTTTCATCGCATGCCACACTTACCACAGGTTTGAATACTGGAACTGAAAAGCAGAACACAGAACACAGTCCCTCAATGGTAGGGCCGGCCCCGAGGATATGGCAAGCTGGCTGCTTGTCGAAGCTTTGCAGAATGATTGGCTGAAGTGTCTCATGCTGGCTGCCGGTGATGCCTCTTTATTTTCTTTCCCTCCAAACTTGGCTCCAGTGTCTGGGTTGCACACACACAACAAATTGAAGTTCATGAATGGCAATTCAGTAAAGTTTTTGGAGCATGCGGATTTGGTTGAATGAATCATGATTTTCATAAATGTTTCCATTGGTACGAAAAACAATGCAGATGCCTACTAAAAATATTGTAATACAGTGATAATATTACAATGCTTAATGCAAAAAATAAACTAAATCCCTACAACATCACAACAAATGCAATATGTAAAATAGAAGAAACTACACAATATGCCAAAGCTAGCAAATATAATAAAGCAAGTCAACATGGTACATTAGGACAGCTAAACAACAACTGTAAGCATTTATAAAGCAGCCAAAGCTGCCACATCCTTAAACTGAATACTAAGAATATGATCATCTAGTAAAACTTAGCATTGCTATTTAAATCAAATGGCAAATGCTTGGCAGAACAACCAATCTATAGTCGGGCCAGCGCAACCATTTGGCAAACTAGGCATTCACCTCGAGCGCCCACCTTTAGAGGGCAGTCCTTTCTTGCTATTGCCACTGCTACCACTCCTTTCCGTGACCTGCAACAGTGGCGAAGATCATAAAAAAGCAATGCAGCATATTTCATTTAGGTCATGCATATTAGCAAAGCTATATAGTATGATATCTGTAGACCCTGATGTTACCCATTGGAACCAGTGCTGCTGGCCCCATGGTGCCTGATAATGAGGTGTCTGACATCCAGGACAGGCCTTGAATGTCACCCCTTGAATGGTCAAAATTGGCAACTCTGCACATGAGCCTTCGCTGACATCTGCAGAGTGACCCCTGCCACATACAAACTTTACTACGTCCATCGGCCATCCCTTTCCAGTCCCACTCAGTGTGCAGCTCCACAACAGGGAATGGGTGCAGACATACCTGTGTGATGGTGTGCGGCTTGGTATCCACAGGTTCAAAGTGCTATGGCATTTGCAAATACATGGGTAGTGCGGCAATGCAGGCAAGCCTCTATATATCTGAGGCTGCATCTATAGCCATTTACCAAAATTAAAAAGTCATGGGATAGGAGGCAGTGTATTACTGCGGATCAGGAACTTGTTAAAAGAGTAGGGATAAATGTCCAGTTTTCTCAATGGAGAAAGGTGGAGTACCCCAGGGATCTGTGCTGGGCCTACTGCTTTCTAACATATTCTTAAATGACCTGGAAATTGGCATAATGTGTGAGGTGATCAAATTGCAGATAACACTAAATTATTCAAAGTTGTTAAAACAAAAGAGGATTGTGAAAAATTGCAAGAAGACCTTGATAAATTGGAAGACTGGATGTCCAAATGACAGATGAATTTAATATGGACAAGTGCAGGAGGTGCTCAGCTGTTTCCTGCTTCGCTTTGTTCTGCCCGATTGGCCCGGCGATCCCGCTGCAGCTGCTCTGATTGGGGCAGCAGGAGTTAAGGGGCTATTTCTATCTGGCCCCCACCGCGGGACACCGAGGTGCTCAGCTGTTTCCTGCTTTGCTTTCTTCTGCCCGATTGGCCCGGCGATCCCGCTGCAGCTGCTCTGATTGGGGCAGCAGGAGTTAAGGGGCTATTTATATCTGGCCCCCACCGCGGGACGCGGTAGCGGGCGCGTGCCTGTGGGCGTGTGCCCGAAGGGGCATGGCCAAAGGGGCAGGTCCCGCCCCTTTGGCGGCCCTTCGGTGAACTTTGGCGTTTGGAGTGATCTCTGATGGGGAAACGGAAGAAGCGTTATCCTCCGACGGCACAGATGAAGGCTGTTAAAGCGGTGGGTCCAATGGATGCTCACGTTCATGTTGGGGGAACACTATCTTCAACTCAGCCGACGGATACTGCTTTGGAGGACATATCCACAGTGAGTACTCCTTCTTCCAGTAGTTCTCCACTTGAGAAAGGTTTTTCTCCGTTTGGTCAGGAGGTTGTACCTCCCTCTGGTTCTCCCTCCTTATTAGGAGTAGTGAATCAAGGAGGAGTTGAAGATGCTTTACTTCCTTCTTCCTTTTTATGAATTGACTCTACATCTGGGTCCTTGCCCCCTCCGCTTCCCTCGGTAATTTCTTTTCCTCCGGTTGGGGTGGCACAAGTTCCTCCTGTTGATGTATCTCTAAAGGATATATGGGCTATGCTTTCTCAGATGGAATTGGCCCTTGGGTCTTCCCTTCAGAGAATTTCTGATTTTTCTAAAGAAACTGTGGTAAAGTTATCAGATCAGGAATCTAGATTGCTATCAGTGGAGAAGACTGTAGAGTCTCAGGAGGCGTGGGGCCTTTCACAACAAGGAATTTTGGCTACACTAGTTCAAGATGTTTCCTCTTTACATCGTCAGGATGAAATATTGGAAAATTCTTTGCGTTCCAGGAACCTGCGCCTATTAAATTTTCCCCGGACACATTATCTTTCCCCTGTAATACTTCTTCAAAAGAGGTTTTATTGTTAACTGATGTTAATTCGATTGTTTTTTCTAGAATTTATTATCTTCCTATAGTGAGTTTAGTTAAAGGTTCTGAAGGGGAAGAGGGGATGCAAAGTGACCTGTTGGCTTCTTCTTCATTAAATATTTCGGACTTTCTAGAATCATCTGATGATGTGATTACTACTTGTGCAACTTTGTTAATTACTTTGGTTTCTGAGTTAGATAAAGGAAAATGTTTTCGTGCATATTTTAAAAAGAAGTTTGAGAAACTCTGTGGCCAATGTATTCAAATTTTTCATGATGTTTCAAGGGCCACACAAAGGCATCGTAAGGCCTTTTTGGAGGTTCGCCCTCGTGTTTTGGTCCTTGGAGCTTTATTTTATTTGAAATTTCCCTGCAAGTGCCACATAATTTTTCAAGGTAAGCATTATGTCTTTGTGGAGGTTGAACAACTGTTAGAGCTTTTGAAGGGAAAAGATTAGCTATTAATTGATGGTTGTTGTTAATTGATGGTAGCTGTTTCTTTATCCTGGCCATATAAGGGGTTTTGTACCAGGTCGTGATTGGTTTTTTTTTCTTTTTCTATGAATACCACCTTGATGTGAACTGTTGTTATGAAAATTGTGGTGTTTAAATTTTTTGTATATTGTATACATTGTTTCCTTTTTTTTTTCTATTTTGTCTGATATGAAACTTGAACTCAATTAAAAGAAAAAAAATATGGACAAGTGCAAAGTTATGCACCTAGGAAAGAACAACTCAAACTATGGTTACATGATGCAAGGTTTCACATTAGGAATAACTACCAGGAAAAAGATTTAGACATCATCGTGGAAAATATGTTGAAACCCTCCACCCAGTCCAAGAAAGCAAATAGAATGCTAGGAATCATAAGGAATCATAAGGAAAGGAATGGAGAACAAAACAAAGTATATTATAATGCCTCTGGCGACCGCACCTTGAATATTGTGTGCAATTCTGGTCGCCATATCTTAAAAAAGATATAGCAGAATTAGAAAAGGTACAGAGAAGAGACACCCGAATGGTAAAGGGGATGAAAGGATATCCCTATAAGGAAAGGCTTAAAAGGTTAGGGCTCTTCAACTTTGAAAAAAGACGGCTGAACGGGGATATGATAGAGGTCTATAAATTAATGAATGGAGTGGAACGGGTAAACGTAGGTCAGCTATTTAGACCATCAAAAAGTAGAAAGACTAGGGGACACGTAATGAAGCTACAGTGTAACCCATTTACCTAAGACTAATTAGAGAAAATATTTTTTCACTCAACGCGTAGTCAAACTCTGGAATTCGTTACTGGAGGATGTAATAAAGGCTGTTAGTTGAGCTGAGTTTAAAAAAGGTTTGGACAAGTTCCTGGAAGAAAGGTCTATAAACCATTATTAAGAAGGACCTGGGAAATATACTGCTTACCCTGGGACAAGCACTGTGAAACCTGTGCACCTTTTTGGAAACCTGCCAGGTCCTTATGACCTGAATTGGCCACTGTTGGAAACAGGATAGTGGGCTTGATAGACCTTGGTCTGACGCAGTATGGCATTTCTTATGTTCACTTACCGAGAGCCTCTGATGCTGCATGCTATTGGTGCTGTGCTCTGACTGGTCGGTTCTTCCCCATACAAACAGGAAGTCTGCGTCAGAGGGGTCGGGACTGGCTGGTTGGTTTTACCTTTATTGAAACTATTACTACTGCTGCTACTACTATTACTGATCATTTACATAGCGCTACAAGGTGTACACAGCACTATAAAGAGACATGTAAGAGACAGTCCCTGCTCATAAGAGCTTACAGTTTAGTCAAAACAGACAACACAACCACTGGTGACTAGGACTTGGAGGGAGGAGTAGCCTAGTGGTTGGGGCAAGGTACTTCAGGCCGGAAGGTCAGGGGTTCAAATCCCACTAGAGGACAACAACCTTGGGCCGGAAGGACTGGGGTTTCTAGTCCCACAGATGCTCCTTGTGGTCTTGGGCAAGCCACTTAACTCTCCATTTTCCCTGTAAGTATTAGTGTATGTGTCTCATATCCCTGCATGTTAAATGTATCCCCCAATTGTGTTGTGACCGCTTTGATTGAAGGATAAGGCGGTATACAAAACTGTCTAAATAAAATAAAAATAGGATATATCTAGGGGAATGGTAAGGAAACACAGAGGAGGTGAACAGGAGACCAGGGGGATCAAGATCCAAAAGCAATCTAGTGATATAGTCATGTAACTCCTTGTTACCCATGTGTATTGCAACGCTTAGAGAGTTTACTCTGAAATAGAAAAAAATCCCTTTAGTGCATATGTCCCAGAGAAAACCGAAGGCTGAAGAAGGATTAGACTCCTTTCAATCTCCGCTCTATAATGTTGCTAAGCTCTAGCTTTTCCAGTGTTTGATACATTTCTTCTCATCTTCCCTTCTCTCTCCCTAGACCTTCCTACAGCTCTCATGTGTCAGTTTCGCTCCTCGATGCACAACAGAGTGGATGTGGGTTCTTTTAATGTCTTCATCTGTCTAACTTTCAGCTGCTCAGTTGATTTTTTGAAAACCTAGTTTTTTACATTCTAAGACATTGGTACCAGAGCCATAACTAGGCATTTTAGCATACAGGGCAGACAACACACACTAGACAGACCAAGATCCATCAAGCTCAGCATCTTGCTTCTGAGAATGGCCAGTCCAGATCACGAGTACCCAGCAGATCTCAAGAGTAGGAGGGGGATATTCAGCGCCGGCAGCTGGCACTGCTTACGTGGCAAGCTCCTGGTGTTGAAAGCTAAACCTGGATAATCCATGCCGGGGTCTATCCAGCCCTTTGCAGCATTGCCGTGAGGCTAACCAGGCAGCAGCGATATTGAGCCACTGCCTGGTTAGCTAAGGCGGCGAACGTTAGACCAGGGTTTCCTGCGCCTCACTTTCACCACCTATCACCAACCGAGCAGCGGCTCAATATTGCCACTACCCGGTTAGTGATGGGCGCTGCCTCCACTCTGCCCCAGAATGCTGTGATGCTAACTGGGGATATTCAGCGATACTAACTGGCAGAGTGGCATTTACACAGTTTGCAGGTCTGCAAGCCATGTAGATGCCTTTGAAAATGTCCCCCTAGATCTATTTCTCATAGCTGATTTCCAGGGAAGAGCAATAGCTTGTCCAAGTATACCTAGCTAATACTTTTTTATGGGCTTTTCTTCCGGGAACCTACCCAAAACTCTTTTAAATCCTGCTGCATTAGCAATGTGGACCATATCCTCTCACAACGGCTTAAATCATCAGCTTCTTGAAAAAAAACTTTCTATGATTTTTCAGTCTGCTAGATCTTAGTTTCAGGGAATGTCCTCTTGTTTTTGTATTGTTTGAATGGTCTCCTATGTAACCATTCTAGCCCATTCATGATTTTATAAAATTCTCTCATAGCCCCTCTCCATCATCTTTTCTCCAAGCTGAAGAGTCCTAACCTCTTTAGCCTTTCTCCATAGGTAAGCTGTTCAATCCCCTTTATCATTTTGTTGTCCATTTCTGAACCTTTTCTAATTGCGCTATATCCTTTTTGAGATGGGGTGACCAGAAGTGCACATAGTACACTAGGCATCTATACCCATTACTTACTTTTGCCCTACTCTATACACTGGTCAGCACACTCTATGAATCAGTTGTATTGGCAGATGGATGCAACCCCATCCAACTACTAAAGAGTGCAAACGGTAAAACATACAACAACCAATACCACCGGCACTCAAACCCTTCACACAGAAGACTGTCACACTTAATATATATAGCCATAGAGACCTCAAACTCCACAAAACATAAAAACACAAAGCATCAACAAGAACTAAGGTGCGCCCTTATCAACGCACGTTCGGTCCGTAATAAATGGCCGGTAATCACTGACCTAATCACTATGCACAATCTAGACATGCTAATGGTCACAGAAACATGGATCTCTGAATCCGACAATGTCATATTAAATCACCTTACACCACCTAACTTTTCGATCTATACCTGTAATAGGGAAAACAAAAGAGGAGGAGGTGTACTGATCCTTGCAAAAACATTGTTACAATACCGGACTAGCCTTACCAAGAGCACGCAACTCCTGAATACACTAACCATCACCAACAAATACAATACTATTAACCTCATTTACAGAACCCCAGGAATTGGATCAGATGAGCTCTCAGACATCATTGACCTAGCATGTAATCCAGAAGACTCCTCCAAACCTAACTGGCTACTAGGAGACCTTAATCTCGCTTCCACTCAACCCACCCTAGCCAAAGCCTTCCTCGAAGCAATGGCTGACCTCAACTACAAGCAGGCTATAACTGATCCCACCCACCAAGGAGGAAACCCCCTTGACCTAATATTCATCCCACATACCGCCATGAGTACATCAAACCAATTTGACCTTACTATCTCACCAGTCCCCTGGTCAGACCACAATCTAATAACATTCCATTTACCAATGCAACACTCTACGAGCCACCGCCCAAGTGCAACGGAAACATCAGGAACCACACGATTCAAGCAACTCACAGGGAAACAATCGCTAGTGACGTTCTCCCAAAGCTTGATCAACCAGCAACCAACCTGAATGACATGATGTCCAACTGGAACGGACCCTCTCCCATTACGCTCAACAACCTGCCAACAACAAAAAAACCGCATCGGACAGAAGAGACACCAAGAAACACGCCGCCCCATGGTTTTTCCCCGGAACTACGAGCGTCCCTACTCCGACTCAGAAAACTCGAAAGGAAATGGAGAGCGACTAAAAATACCTCAGACCAAGCCATCTATCAACAATATCTGAAGACCCATCGCGAATCAACGTGGGCCAAAAGGAAACAATTCCATGCAGAAATTCTCAGCCGCTCACTAAATAAGCCAAGAGACCTTTTCCAGCTGGTGAAATCCCTTACCAACCAACCTTCCCCTCCTCAACAAGAAGGTATTCAGCCACAAGCATATGCGAATTACATCCAATCAAAATCAATAAAGGTAACTACAATGGCATCATCACTTCATCTTAACCATACCACAAATCCCAAAACCACTCTTTCCCAGTCCACACTCACCAAACTCTCACCGCCATCAACAAAGACCATTGAAGAAGTAATTGCATCAATCAACGCCACGACCCGCACCAACGACCCCTGCCCAGCGCACTGGATCAAGACAATGCGCACGGAGTTCAGCCCTATCATAGCCAACATCACCAAGCTGTCATTTGAAACAGGAGTTTTCCCAGATGCGCTCAAGCACACATCCATCCGCCCACTACGTAAAAACAATCAACTTGACCCAAAGAAAGAGGAATCTTACAGACCAATCTCCAGTATCCCTTTTCTGGCTAAGATCCTAGAGAGAATAACCCTTAGACAGATCCAGCAGCATGTTGACTCCTCCTCACCACTGGATCCCTCTCAACATGGATTCAGAGAAGCACACGGTATCGAAACCCTACTGACAACATTAACCAGTTCACTGATCAATGGAATTGACAGTATAAAGAATGGCTTCGCACTAATCTTCCTTGATATATCAGCAGCGTTTGACTCCGTAGACCACCTGCAGCTTCTCACCCGGCTACATGAGAAGGGAATCCGAGATCAAGCGTGGGACTGGTGTAAATCCTACCTCGAAGGGCAGATGTCAACAAGTCCGGATTCAAAGCACCACCTCCGAACCTTTCCAACAGCACCAAGGTGTACCCCAAGGATCCTCCCTCTCCGCGTTGCTCTTTAACATCTATATGCAACCAATCTGTGACATTGCCCGTTCATTTGGCATATCGTGTCTTATGTATGCCGATGATGTCCTGCTATTCACACCCATTGTCATCAATTGTCCCGACTATACAGTGCTAGTTGACTGCTTCAACACAATAACTGACTGGCTACTCACTCAGAACCTCCGATAAACTTCAAAAAAACGGAAGTACTAATGATCACAAGGAATAAAGCCTTCTCTCCGCCACCAACACTCAAAGTCAGAGACGCGGAACTTCCAATCAAATCCAACATACGATATCTCGGGGTAATTCTTGATCAACAACTCAACTTCAAGGAACATATCAAACGCACTGTCAAGACCATCTATTTCAAGATAAAAACCCTACGGCATCTTAGGCCCATGATGGAATCCGCGGATTTCCGCACCATCTTTGATTGTATGATAAGGCGGTATAGAAATCCAATTAAATAAATAAATAAATAAATAAATCTTCCAGGCACTAGTCACACCGCACTTCGACTATGCCAACATAGTTCTACATGGCCTTCCAAAGAGCTCCCTCAAACCATTACAGCTAGCCATGAATGCGGCAGCCCGTGTGCTCTACGGAACCTCAAGGGTCGACCACATCTCCCCCATTCTAAAGGAACTACACTGGCTTCCCATAATAAGTAGAATCCTTTACAAAAACCTCCTCATTAACTTCAATTCCTTCAACATGAAATCTCCCCCATCCATTTCACAACTAATAACGCGTTCTCCAGACAACAGATCCAGGAGATCCCAGGCTGCCAACATGCTACTTATACCAATTGAATCCACAAAACTCAACCAGATCACCACCAATAGGGCTTTCAGGAACTATGCCCCTGTATGCTGGAACAAACTCCCCCCACACATTAGAGCTATTAGAGACCTTATTCAATTTAGAAAAGCCCTCAAACACCACCTTTTTCTCTTACATTATAGCCATCCCGATACCCCATTACCTCCCACACACCCCCACTATATCATACAGCGCTACATGATGTAAAACACTGTAAATCATACCTAATATGTAATACAATCGATTTGTACATAGTTTCCTAAGTTTGCTATAAACTTGAATGTAAATAGTTCCCCAAGTTCTCCTCCATGTTAACTCCCCGTTTTATGTAAACGACGGCCAATGTATCTGGTCAAGTGTTCTATTGTTTTGATGTAAACCGCGCTGATGACAAATAGCGCGGTATATAAGAAATGTTAAATAAAATAAATAAATAAATAAATACAGAGGAATAATGATATTGTCATTTTTGTACTCCATTCCTTTCCAGATAAACCCTAACTTGCTCTTTGTTTTTATAGCAGTCATGGCAACCTGGACTGAAATTTTTAATGCATTGTTCACAATAATTTATACTTTATTACATTTGAAATACCGCCCCTCACTAGTTGCACCAGGGCGGTGTACAATTAAAAGCAAAATTGGAAACCAAAAAAAGGAAAGGAACACCATAGCCCGACAGGAAAGAAATTGTGAAAACCCAAACTTTGTACCTGCACTCTTGGTATTATTTTTCCCTATGTACGTCACTTTGCACTTGTCTACCTTAAATTTCATCTGCCATTTAGCTGGCCAGTCTCCTAGGCTCAGAAGTGTCATCCACAAATTTGATCACCTCACTTGTCACTCCTATCACCAGATCATTTATGAAGATGTTAAAACAGCCAGGTCCCAGAAAGCGTAGTTATTCACCTGTAACAGGTGATCTCCGGGAACAGCAGGAATTTAGTCTTCACATATGGGTATCATCGGTACCAACAGAGCCTGCGCGGGAATGCTCCCCAGCGTCCAATAGGAATACTTTTGGGAGCATCCCTCAGCACATGCACACTGCCTTCCCGCCTTTCCAACTGTCCCTCTTCAGTTAAGTTTGTAGCTGAGTGAAAGGATAGAGGGAGAGAGGAAAGAGACAACTCCTAGGGGAGTTGGGTGGGTTGTGAAGACTAAATTCCTGCTGTTCCCAGAGATCACCTGTTACAGGTGAGTAGCTATGCTATCTCCAGGAACAAGCAGGAATGTAATCTTCACTTATGGGGACTCCCTAGCTGAAGATGCCAGGGAGATAGCCCCAGGAAGGTGCCAACCCAGAAAGATAGGCATCCTTCCTCCCATGGATCTCTGGCATTCCACCAGGATTGGTGGGTAGGAGTTGAATTAGGTCTGAAAGAGATTTCGAAGAACAGCTTGGCCAAAGAAGGCATCCCGACGGGAGGCTTTATCCAGGCAGTTGTGGGGTGTGAAGGTGTGGCTGCTCGACAAATGTCATCGATAGACACAGAGTGGAGATTAGCTGTGGAAGTAGCCACGGCTCTCACATTATGAGCTGTGACATGGTCCTGAAGAGGAAGACCCCTACTCTCATAAGCAAAGGATATGCATTGGGCAATCCATTTAGATAAAGTTCTTTTGGAGACTGGAAGTCCCAAATGACTAGGGTCAAAAGCTATTAAAGGTTGCGAGAACTTTCTATGTTGCTGTGTTCTTTGTATGTAAAAGGCTAAGGCCCTTTTACAATCCAAAGTATGAAGGTTTCTTTCTGCATTAGAGGCATGAGGTCTCGGAAAAAATCCAGGAAGATAAATTGATTGATTTAAATGAAAAGGCGAAACCACCTTCGGCATAAAGTGTGGATGAGTTCTAAGAACAACCGTATCATGATGAAACCTAGTATAAGGAGGATCAGCCACTAAAGCTTGCAATTCACTAATGCGATGTACAGAGATGATTGCAAATAGGAAGATGACCTTCCAGGTCAAAAACTTAAGGGCTGTAGTGGCCAAAGGCTCAAAAGGCGGCTTCATAAGCTGCCCGAGAACTAGATTTAGATCCCATGCCATCGGTGGTGGCTTGATGGGAGGTTTGGTTAATAGAAGGCCTCTCATAAATCTTGATATGAGTGGATGAGAGGAAATTGGTTGTCTATTCAGAGGCTTATAAGAAGCTGCAATTGCACTAAGATGGACTCTTACTGAATTGGTCTTTAGACCAGAATTTGATAAGTGAAGGAGATACTCTAGTATCGATTCTAAGGGTATGACAAGGGGGTTTAATCCCTTATTGGAGCACCATATAGTAAAACGTTTCCACTTGAAGGCATAAGATCTTATGGAAAGTTTCCTAGAAGCCTGAAGGATATCCTTTACCTGTTGGGACAGGTTGAGATCCTGGAGGTCTAAGCCTTCAGCAACCAAGCCGTGAGGTGCAGGGACTGGGGATTCGGGTGCCATAGCATCCCATTCTCTTGGGAAAGGAGATCTGGAGCATGCCCTAACTCCAGAGGTGCCGCTTGAGAGAGATGTAGAAGCAGGGGATACCACGTTTGGCGTGGCCATCGTGGTGCTATGAGAATCATGCGACCCCTGTCTCTCTGAAGCTTGAAGAGTGTTTTGGGGATGAGGGGAATGGGTGGGAAGGCATAAAGGAAGTCCTGACCCCAGTGAAGGAGAAAGGCATCCCTTGCCTGACAATTGTGAGCCGGAATCCTGGAACAGAACCGGGGAAGTTTGGCATTCAGTGGACTTGCAAAGAGGTCTATGTCTGGAGTGCCCCAGAGATGAAATATCTCTGCCACCTGGTCTAGGTGGAGGGACCACTCGTGAGGCAGCAGTACTCAACTGAGTCTGTCTACCCAAAGGTTTTGAATGCCTGGAAGATATACCACTAGAAGGTGAATTTGATACTCTCTGGCGAGGGCCCACAGTCGTAAAGCTTTGTTGCATAATGACAGAGAGCCTGTCCCATCTTGCTTGTTCACATAGAACATTGCTACTTGATTGTCCGTCTGGATTAGGACTATCTTGTAGCTGAGCTGGGCGTGGAATACTCGAAGAGCTAAATAGATTGCTCTTAATTCCAGGAGGTTTATGTGTAGACCAGCCTCCTGTGGAGTCCAGGTTCCCTGGGTAGAGAGATGATTCAGGTGTGCTCCCCAACCCACCTGTGATGTATCTGTTGTTAGGGTGGCCTGAAAAAGGGGTTGATGAAAAGGAGACCCCACTGTCAGGTTTTCTAGTGATTGCCACCATTGGAGGGACAGAATTAGTCGTTGAGAATTTATTATTTTGTCCGACAAATGACGTGTGGCCTGTGTCCACTGTGTGAATAGGGTCCACTGAGCTGCTCGCAAGTGGAGGCGAGCATCTGGGACTACATGAACTATGGATGCCATATGTCCAGTAACTGTAGTAGCTCTCGAGCAGTGAGGGAGGATTTGCCTGCTGCTTGAGAAGCTAGTTGCATTATGCGAAGACACCGGGCCTGTGGAAGGAAAGCCTTTGCCTGTCTGGTATCTAGACAGGCTCCTATGAATTCCAGGCATTGGGAAGGAACAAGTTGGGATTTGGGGAAGTTTATTACCAATCCCAAGTATTGGAGAATTTGCATTGTATGGGACAGTGCAGTGCTGGCCTCTGCAACTGTAGGGGCTCGAATGAGCCAGTTGTCTAAGTAAGGGAAGACAAATATCCCCAGGGTTCGTAGAAATGCAGCTACTACTGCCATGCATTTCGTGAATACCCTTGGTGCTGAAGCCAGACCAAAGGGAAGAACCCTGTACTGGAAATGTTTTCCCTTGAAAAGGAAACGTAAGACTTTCCTGTGATCTGGATGGATGAGAATGTGAGTGCATGCATCCTTTAACTCTAGAGAGCAAAGCCAATCCTGGCTTTGAAGGTATGGCAGAAGAGTTCCTTGAGAAATCATTTTGAACTTCTCTCAAAACAGATATTTGTTCAATTCACTGAGGTCCAGAATGGGTCTGTGTCATCCTGTTTTCTTTGGAATAAGAAAATAGGGGGAGTAGAACTCTGCACCCCGTTGAAGAATGGGTACCTCCTCTATTGCCCCTTGGGCAAGAAGTGTCGAGACCTCGTGATCTAGCAGATTGTCTGCGGAGGTTTGAGAATTGAATTGCTTTAGAATTGTTGGAGGGGGCATGCTGTGAAAATGAAGCTTGTACCCTTCTCCTACAATGGACAAAGTCCAATCTTCTGCTGTTAACTGATGCCATCTGTTGGCTAAGTTGGCATAACATGCCCGGGATATTGGGGGGGTTGGGGACCCTTCAGAGGCAGGAAGGCAAAGCTCTCTAGAAAGGAGTCAAAGCCCTTGAGGGGGCTGAACCTGGAGAGCTGGTTGGGCTCTCGGGCCTTTTGGCTTCTTTTGCTGTCTAGTTTGTTCCTTTTGGGCAACCTGACCTTGAGTTTGACTCTGCTGGGTATAGGAAGGATAAAATTTCCTCTTTTTGCTGAAAGAGGGTTTTTTAGAAGGATTCTTTTTGGCTGGAAAGGCTGTAGATTTTGACAATCTATCTAGAGTAGTATTGTCAGCATCTAACTCATTAGCCTTTTCCTGCCAGTTCTTGCCGTGCAAGGAATGTTGCCTAACTTGTCCTGTACCCAAGTCTCCAAGTCTGATGCCTGTAGCCAGGCAATCCGTCGTGCACCAATGGCAATAGAAGAGGTTCTGCTGATGCATTTGAAGCAGTCAAAGGCTGCACGATTAACAAACTTGGAGACATCTTGAGCATGCTTAACTAGGGCAAGAAAATCTTGTCTCTTGTCATCTGGGAGAAATGGGCTCATAAGTGAAAGATGTACTCTGCACCCCCCTCACCTACAACGAGGCAGGCTCCTGGGTCACAGAAATCCGCACACAAAACAAGGAGAAGGTTAACTGATCACAATCTTTAGATAATACACAAATCTGTAAATAATACACAACACACTTGTATTATAAACACAGGACCAAAGTGGTTTGGGAGAGCAAGCCAGGCTTTTGCCTATGTTTACTCTGAAATCAAAGCTTTAGGCCTCTTTATTTATAGGTAAAGATTCCATTACACAGCATAATTTCACTTTATTATTCTACGTCTCACATCACGTATATTCATAATATACATATTCTATTCTACGTCTAGTGTTACGTATATTCATAACATACTTTTCTATAGGCATGCACGTCATAGACAATCATGAAAAGACATATATATATTCTCAGGCATGACTATGTAGGCCTTAATTCTAATTAATCCTAACACTGACAGTTTGATATCTCTGACCAGAGACAGCGAGACTGTGAAGCTAGGTAAACAACTTGCCTTTTACTTATCTTTCTAATAACAAGACTAATGTTTATGTTATCTAAACCTTTAACCCAATTTCTTCTACAGGGTTTTCAAGGATAGTAAAATAAGGAGCTACAAATGATATTAACTCTTTCTTAGGGCTTGTTATACACAGGGCCTGACTGTGTATCCAACCTGGTACAATCAAGCTTTCTTTCAGTCCTTCCTCTGATTCTGTAAAGAATCATTTCACAGATAAGGAAACTCAGAAATCGGTATTAAAAAATCGTAGCTAGCTTCTGGGTCAACCTGTAACATTATTTTAGGAGTCAGTGTCTCCACTGATTTCTTACAGCAAGCAGATATTACACACAGAATTAATGCTCCTAAAATGATAATCCCTAATAAGCCAGATAAAGAAGCTAATAGGCCTTGCAGGGATCTAGATAATAAATTCCAGAAAGAAGAAACAAAATCAAAAAAATCAGAAAAAGAACTTACATAACTACTACTTGATACAAATGTACGATTTCTAACCCTATCCAGCAAACCTTTCACTACGTTTCCTTCATTATCAAGCATACTGCAACAGTAATCAGAAATTAGGCCACATACGCCATTTTCCTTCGCTAGTAGGTAGTCTAAAGCCATGCGATTCTGAGCTGCATAAGTGGACACCTTGTCTACTGCACCTTGTAACACACTAATAGCCTCTGTGAGATCCAGGGCTGTAAGTTCAACAACTGCCTGTAATCGCATAATCTGGGTACCATATTCTCTAGTGGGTGCTATGGCTCCAAAAGTTGAGAGCCAAACAGTACCTGTAAATGCATCTATCTGAGATTTAGTTAAAGGACTTGTAGAGTCTACCAACTGTTGTGCTGCTATTATGGCTTCATCCTGAGGGGAAAACATCCCTTTTTCTTCTTAAGGAATTATTCAAGGTTGATAATAAAGTAACATTTTGGTAAGGTAAAAACCGCCAAGGGGTATCTAACTGAGCAACATAGCAAGTACCTGACCAACCTCTGGGAAGTTCTGTATATGCAAGATTACCACACACAAAATAGTCTCCCTTTAAAGCCACTAATCCATTTTCCCAAATTGTCCAGTTACGGGGACAGACTAGATTCTGCGTACAATTATTCAAAGCCCACTGAGTAATGTTCATTTTCTTAATTCCTACCGATATTGTACGTTCCCAGGGATGGTAATATCCTAATAAGGGGCAACTCCAGTTAGGTATGTCTCGGACCGAGTCATTGAAAAGGTAGCCAGAACTATTATACTGTAACAAGTCATAATCATGCACCTGATTCCCTTGAACTTGCATTAATTGTACTACGGAAATATAAGGTTTCTGTACGTGGGATTTCTTATACCAGATGGAAGAATTATGTAGCATTATTATTTTACAAATGTTCCATGGGGTGTCCCCTACCTTTTTCCCTGTACCTTGAGCCATAAAACATATTGGAGGGGACTTTAAAGGCATAGAACTAACTACTCTAGGTTCTGTGTTTGTATGAGACCATCGTACAGTAGTTAGATTAAAAGCTGTATCACGAAACTCTTCAAAGGCTTTGGGCCTAACTTGTGGTAAAAACCCATGTTGAGTGGCTATCACAGTTGGAAGGCAGACCGCACAACGTGACAGATTAAAATATTTTGTAACTGAGTGTAAATGCGACTCAAAAATATTTGGATATCCCTCATAACTTTCCCAAGATTCTAAATGCAGCACTGCTTCATTAACAATAACATGCCACAGCACAACTAAGACCAAATACTGAAACATTCTTAGCAGACCTCTAAATATCTGAAACTATAATCACCCCAAAAATAAATGTTGGCTGGGGGTATTCAAGGAAACCAGTGCTAAGTGTCATGAGGTGCAGCGGTCAGAGCCCATGGAGATAGGGGATTCTGAACAAAACGGAGCTAATTTTGACAGCTCAGAGATACACATGGCCAAAGGTTGCCATAGGAAATATACACAAGCTATTTCACGTGGTGTAGGGGAACGCCCAGACCCGAAGCTAGCTCGTGGCTCATCAGGGGATGAGGGGCAGCTGACAAGGGGCGGAGCCAACATCACAAGCTACGCAGTTAAAAATCACTCACCTGAGAGTAGTGGAAGGGCGGCTAAAGGGAGAAATGCAAAAGAGAGAACTGCTGAGGAGAGACGTGCTGGCAGGGAAAGAAGTCCCGATAGCAGGAGAACTCCAAGCAAGGAGAGAAGCTTGAGAGGCAGGAGAGAAGGATCTCCATGCTGGTTAAAACCTATTGCTGACCAAAGGAGACTATCAGGGAGGTGCAGTGCTGAGAAACCCAGAAAGGGCTGTTTGGAAGAGCAGTGCACAGCTGACCAGTGCTTCTGAGAACCTTGCTACAGAGGAAGCAGAGGTAGTAGCTCTGAGGCCAGGCTAAGGCCAGACCAGTCACCCAGCACAAGGTACCAAGCAGGAGAAAACCATTATCCTGAAGATAATTTGGTGCCAAGGAGAAAGCCCAAACAGACACGGAGTGAAAAGCCTTCCCATGAGCAGAGCTGTGCTCGAGGGAGGAACGTTGAAGGGAAACTGCCAGAAGGTAACCTTATTCTTCCTAATAGGAGAAGCTTAGACTATAGCAGTCAGCCCTGTACTTACCAAGAATTATGTGCCGCCTCTGAGAGAGACTATAGTAATTACGGTAATTATCCATTCACCTCTAGGCTGGTGGGGGAAGGGAATTCCCAGAGCTATAGAGAGGAACTCAGCAGTCAGAACAGAAGTTTCACTCACCGGGAAACTTACCCAGATATAGAAGATATGCAATGTGATCCATGTGAGGAGTCTAACGGTGATATTTACATGGACTGTACATATACCTTATCTGATAGCATATCTTCTCTATGCTGAAGAGCTGTAGGAGCTAACTCATAAAGAAAACAGACAGGAAGAGTTTTGTGAAGGAAACTGTTTTCTTTTACCATTTTTGCCTCCATTGTGAAAGCTGAAGATAAGCATATCCTTTGTTCAAATGTTTCTTTAATTTGGATACCAGAAGTATGGTTTTGTGTTACTTTATTTCATTGTGTGAAAATCCAACCCTGGGAAGGGAATAAATCCTGTTTAAATCCTTATCACTCCGACTACAACTACTTTCTTTTTGCTAAAGTTGTGGAACTACAAATCCCAGAGGGCATTGCCAAGCCTCTCTACTATACTCCACAGCTATTAAAGAACTTACCCTGCTAATCCACCCATGCCTATGGCCTCTGGGAGGTGAGTGGGCGACATAAGACAAAATAAAATACACCTACTCTTCTTAATATGATGAAGATATATAGTATAGCTATAACTACCCCTTAATTCTCAATTACATCATGAAGTAGAGGTTAAGTACCCAAAGGTCATTGCATCTATATCAGTATAATACTAATTTAAACTAACTATATCCACCTAATCAGTAGTGTAAATGCTGGACAAAGGTTTTTTTCTGCCAAATAAGTTCATTCAAAAAGCACTTAATCAGAATAGTCTCTTTTTCTTTTCTGTAATATCACTGATGTCCAATGAGTCTCTGCGTTGCAATCTCTTGATTCAATGATACAGGGAACCACCTTCTGGATCCTGTGAAGGAGCCTTTTTACACTGTGTAAGATGTATCCAACGAGAATGTCCTTCCACTTTACAAGCTGAGTATCCCACCAGGAGCACACGAAATGGACCTAGGAACTTGGGAGCCAGAAGCGTCTTTGGATGCAAATTCTTCTACCCATCCGGACAAATACCACCTCCTTCCTCTGGCACAGGGCAGCTCTGCAAAACAGGCTTCAAAATCAAAAAGAGTTCGGAAGGCAGAAATCTTAATAACTGACCCTAAGCTGACCCTACAGTGCCAGTCTTGAAACAGTGCAGACAAGCTGTGCCAAAGAAAAAAATAACAGAAGTTCAGGTGATACCGGAGAACCAAAAAGACATAATTCATAGCCACAGCAGCAAAGCTTATAATGCAGGAACAGGGCAAGTAGAAACAAAAGACTGTCAGGACAAATAAGCAGATGATCCTCTTTCCAGCAGCCCTGAGCATCACAGGATGCACCCCACGAAGTCAGAGTCTGGGTTTTCAAAGGAAGTATCTTGCTATTGCTGCAAGAAAAATTAAAGGGAAAACAAAGTCATATTAAACGGTATTAAATACAGCACTGTCGGGGACACAGATGCTTGAAGAACAGCTCGCTGTGCTTTGTGGTCTGCAAAATGGTTGCCCTTTGACACAAAATCTTCAGCAGAAGAATGTCCTTTGCATTTTAAACTGCAACCTGTGCTGGCAAGAGGACAGCCTGTAACAAACGGTGAATGTATGCAGCATGTTTAATTGGTTTATTAGCAGAAGTCAAAACCCTCGTTGCTGCCAAATATTGCCAAAATTCCACAAAACCGTAGTGACTGCATAGCCTACCCAATGTTTGCCCTTGTCATCTCTAAAAGCAGAACTATCCACAAACAAAGGTATAATCCGGGTCTGGTAGAGGTACAGTTTGGAAACAATTGAAAATTGTTTGGAAACAATTAGGAGACCCATCTTCCTCCACAAGTGTTGAAAGGTTGCATAGTGATGTAGTACAGACTGAAACATGAAGCGAAGAAATTAGTAATTCCAGAGTCAATAAAACGTGTGGAGGACAAAAGGCTGAGTCTTGGTTAAATGGAACAAAAGGGCGCTGTAGAACCAGAAAATCAGTAATTTTCAATTGCAAAAAGCCACTGCTACTAAACTATGTAGACATAGGGGTATGTTTACTAAACAGCGCACTTGTGTGCTCTAAAATGATGCATTTAAGTGCTCTTAAGCACCCCGCATGCGTGCGCATCACATTAACGGGCCCCGCACACGTGCGATGAAAACGCGCACATTTGCGTTGCGCTGATGTGCGATAGAGGCGGGGAAAGGCTTACGGAGGGCGGAGGAAGGCCCCCGAGGGGCGGTGAGACGGGGTCAATGGGTGGAGAGTGGGAGGGGAGAGGCTCCCCGCACAGGAGCGGGGCCGAATTTTCAAGTAAAAACTACCGCGAGTGAAACACTTGCGGTAGAATGCATTTAAAGGGAAGAGAAACCATTTCCGTCAGCAATGTAAAGCCAAACCGGGGAAACCCAAAAAACGTGAGCAGTGTGATACATGTGCACAGGACAAAATTTCAAATAACAACTGAAAATGACCACAACAAAATATGTAAAATGTATAAGGCAGCTGGCCAACATTGATATCAATGGCCAACAATAAAAAACACTCCCAGGAAAGCTCCAAAAAAAGGAATGATTTATGGAAGGGTCTACGGAGCGTAGACCCTTCAAAAAATCATGTCTTTTTTGGAGCCTACCTGGGAGTGTTTGTATTGTTGGCCATTGATATCAATGTTGGCCAGCTTGGTTATGTTTTTTTTCCCCTTTTTTCGAGGTCATATTTGAGGGTTATTTGCCCTTTTGTCACCATACAAGGTGAATGAGCCCACAGTAAAACTGTGCAGAGACGGTTTTCTGTACCGTTTGGTCAGGTTCTCTATCTCCAGGGACTGCAGTGTCTCTGTGGCCACAGTGTGGTGTACCAGACACAGCTAGTGCCTGTAGGACCAGAGGGTCACAGGTTCAAATCCCAGCTGGGGCTCCTGGCAACCCCACTCCATGTAGTTTTTCACATCAAGAAACTGTGATAGTACAAATACACCTTTATAGCAGACAACATAAGCATGTTTACAACACCTATATTTTACCTTACACTGCACACACACCATAACAATGGGCATTACGTACAGGCAAGTGCCTCCAAGTCAGTCCTGGAGTGTCACAACGCAATCAGGTAATATGGGTTTTACCAGATAAGGACATGTTGTCATGTTGTCCGAGGGCCACAGGTGGTGGAGGGGGCAGTGGCTGCAAGCCACAACACACAGTGCTGTAGGCGTGTGCAGGCTGGCACTGTCCACCACAACAGACAGGCTCTGTCGGATGTACAGTCATGGACTCCCCAGGGAATGACTCCTATATGTGGTTAAACGGTGGTGCAGTGCACACAGACAGTGTGTGCAAGAACAGAAGGTCACAGGTTCAAATCCTGTCTGTGGCTCCTGCCAAACTATTCCCCAGAATTGTACCTCTCTAAAACCTGGCACAAAAGGCTTAAGTTTTGCTGCTGAGAATCCAAGATTGTTTGAAATATTCATAGTTTTCTCTCCACACTACACACCAAATAAACATGTTGATAATCTACAGCAGATTCACCAAAATGCATTCCTTGAGGGTCACTCATCATGCACCTTTTATGCAGTCACCAATATAAGGCCATGTGAGCCTGGTCACGGCAGGGGAACTGGTGGCAGACATCCACAGCACACCATGGCTCAGGCCTTTTTAAGTGGATGCTGTGTACTGCAACAGACAGGGTCATTCTGACAAACAGCCATGGATTCCCCTGGGAATGCAGTGCTTCTGTGACAAGACGGTGGTGCAAAGCACACAGGCAGTGCCTGCAGGATCAGAAGGTCACAGGTTCAAATCCCATGTGTCGGCCTTGCCAACCCATTCACCACAATTGTCACACCACACAAATGTCTTAAAAATAACAGAAACTGTATTGCAGATACTGAAAACATGGGTAATACATCTATATTGTCTTTCAAAGTGTACATATATGAGAAACATTTGCATTACATACAGCAGATTACCCCAAATGTAGTTGTGGAGGGCCACAAATCATTCACATCTTATGATTTGTCAAAGAAAGATGTGTTTGTCCATTCCCATATGCTGGTTCATGGTATGCAGATGTATCTCATGCATATTCATTACGCACAGTTGGAAAAGATGATCAGTGTTTTGCCCAACTGGACTGGATTTGGGGATCTATGCCCGAGATTCCTGGCCAACAGGAGCAGAACTGACCAGACCCACAGGCTCCATTCGCCAAAGACTATAGGATAGTCATGATATTGGGCCGTCTGTACATTTCACAAAACTAGTAAGTGCCCACCTTATCACTGTCACCAGAAACCGTGAAAAACACTACACATATATCAACATGTAGATGTGATCAGTTGCAGATATCAATTCCTACGTTAAGCACAACATGGTTATTAAGCGGTATCATACCAATATGTCTGATGTTTGTGGAGTGTGTCTCAGGTCTGGTGTCTGACAATGTTCCTCACCCTGGGGTGTGACACCAACATTATTGCATACCATAGCGATCGGGGAGATCAGAGAGAGAATCAGCTGTGTGTGTTTGTTTGAGCTGCGATTGAAAATAAACCTGCAACCAATCACTGCTCTTTACAACAGATTTAGAACTGCCTAAGCAAGGGCTTTTCAGCGATCGGGGAGATCAGAGAGAGAATCAGCTGTGTGTGTTTGTTTGAGCTGCGATTGAAAATAAACCTGCAACCAATCACTGCTCTTTACAACAGATTTAGAACTGCCTAAGCAAGGGCTTTTCAGCGATCGGGGAGATCAGAGAGAGAATCAGCTGTGTGTGTTTGTTTGAGCTGCGATTGAAAATAAACCTGCAACCAATCACTGCTCTTTACAACAGATTTAGAACTGCCTAAGCAAAGGCGTGCCCACGCCTTGCGGGCCCGCGCCTGAGGGCCTCGCAAGAGGGCCCTTTGGCGTGGCCCTTAGGCGGGACCCTAGGCGAAGAAGAAGAAGTTATATGCATGAACATGAAAAACAACTTTCAACCAAGTGCAAGTATAGACTTATAGTGTCGTCTCTTATATACATGCAATGTTGTGTTTTTACCATTCTACCTCATCTGTTTACAAGGTTTCCCTGTAATCCTACAACAGCAATATAGCCAAAGCAATTATAGTTGGCTACCCCCTTTCACTTGGATAGTGTTATGCAAATACATTTTCGTAAAACCGCAGCCACGGCAATATGGCACTTGTATTAATCATAGCTCTGATAGGCATTTGCATCTAAATGAAAGATCTCATGTCAAAACAAATGTAATTCAAGCATTATCCAATTCAGAGAAGCTAATTAGCATTGAATTAATTAATGCTAGATCTGTATGCAATAAAATCCAAACTATAGTTGATCATATAGATGAAGCACAAATAGACATGCTATGCATCACAGAATCTTGGCTACATCCGTATGATAATGTAATTCTCAATCAGCTTGTCCCAGATTCTTACTCTGCTTATAGCTGCTCTAGATCTGTCAGACGTGGAGGAGGTGTCCTTATAATCGCAAAAAAGAATTTACGATTCAAAATATAATGTAGTTTAGAATCGCAACAATGTAACTCCATTAACATTGAGAATAAGCACATGGCAATTAGTTTACATTATAGAGCACCAAAAGCGTCTTCTGCTGAGCTTGCCTCAACACTGGAGTCTATTTGTTCTATCACTTCCCCGTACAAACCCACAATAGTGCTAGGTGACTTCAACCTTAAATCCATTAACTGCAGAGACTCCGAGACCTTTCTTCAAGCAATGGGCTCACTAAATTTCACACAAATAGTCAAGAAACCTACACACATATATGGTTACTCGCCAGACCTCATCTTTGCCTCAAATGATTTGACCTTAGGAGGTCTAATTTCAATTCCTACCATTACCCCAGTTCCATGGTCAGATCACTACATAGTTAGTATGGAAATTTTATTACAAACAAAAAATAATTTAAGACTAGATGACAAATGCTATCATAGACGTTTTAAAAAATTTGACAAAGATACATTTATACAGGATACCTTACCTCATCTATCTGACGATTCAGTAGAAATAGAGACACAAGTAAACAAATGGAATTACATAATTTCTAATGCAGCTAGAATGACAGACACAAGTCCAAGGAAATCAAGGATCAATAAGCTACATCACAAGCCATGGTATTCTAATGCTATACGTCTGATGAAAAGAGATCTCAGAAGAATAGAGCGTAAATGGAGAAGGAATAAGGTTTCAGAATTAAAGCAGATATATTTAACAAAACAAAAGCTATACGACGAACGTATTAAAGTCTCAAAGAAAGAATACCATACAAATATAATAAATAACTCCATCAACAAACCTAGAGAGCTTTTTGAATTTGTAAAGAGTTTAACAAAAGAGCAAAAAACAGAAGGTGAAGCTGAAATTGAACCGCAGAAGTATGCAGATTATATTAAGGAAAAATTCCACTCTAAGGTAAAAGATATATTTAGTCTCAACTTGAATTTGGTCTCAAATTTCAGGGTCTGGAATACATTCTCTTTTCCTTCTAAAGAGCAACTCTCGCACATTATCTCTTCCATAAACACATGCACTTCTCCAACCGATCCATGTCCTGTATCTTGGATAAAGTCCACAAAGTCAAATTTTATTCACATAATACAAAACATTGTGCATAATTCCCTCTCTCAAGGTAATTTACCAAAGCACTTAAAGCTTGCAACTGTTAGACCAATCCCGAAGAAGACAACGTTAGACAAGAATAACCCAGCTGCCTACCGGCCTATTTCCAGCATACCCTTTTTAGCGAAAATCATTGAAAAGACAGTGCAACTTCAACTCCAAGAACACATTGATATTCATGCGCCTTTAGACGATAACCAACATGGTTTTCGCCCAAACCATGGAGTTGAAACCTTAATGATTTATCTTTTTGATTACGTTCTCCGTACCATTGATGACATTAAAAAGGGTATTATAATGATTTTTATAGACATTTCGGCTGCATTCGATTCTGTAGATCACAATAGGTTATTACATAGATTAGAGGAGATTGGTCTACATGGGGTCACATTAAAATGGTTTCAATCATATCTGACAGAGAGATTTTTACAAGTAAAGATTGGACAAAAAACTTCTCTGCCCATAAGAGTATTACAAGGTGTGCCACAAGGTTCCGCTCTTTCTTCGCTTCTCTTCAACATTTATTTGCAGCCAATTTGCAATATTCCATTAAAAAGTGGCATAAAGTATACAATTTATGCTGACGATATTATGATTTTCACAACTATCTCCATCGAGAAACCTGATTTTTCCAGCATCACAGATTGTCTATCACAAATGTCCACTTGGTGTAAAACCAACAATATGCAAATTAATTTTAGCAAGACAGAGGCATTATTTGTATCTCGTAACCAAAATTTTGCACATCCACCTGTCATCAAGATAGATAATTCAATATATATTATCACAAATATTTTCACTATTACTAATTTTCTCTTTTGTTAAACCGCTTTGATTGTATGATAAGGCGGTATAAAAATCCAATTAAATAAATAAATAAATAAATAAATAAATGCCTGCACTGTGTCCAGGACTGCTGATTTGGCCTAGACTGCAACAGCTAGCTTTGGTAGCAAATTGATGGCATAGGTGTGGGATTGTGTGTCAGTACATCCAGTGTGTGATGTCTGAAACACCTTACTCAGCGCACAATGTTTGCACTGTGTCCATTGTTAGATTGCCAATGTGCATAATGAGGAGCAAGGTATTGTGGGTATACCTCCGACAGGCTGGGCTGGCCAGGATGCATGAGGACATATCATAAGGCAATGTATTCGACATTGTAGTGTGCGGTCATCAGCAGCACGGACATGTTAGCCCCTGCATGTCCTCCTGGAAGGTCACTCTCACCCTGACTGAGCAGTCACCAATGGCATGGCTAGGTCTGCCATAGAGGCAACAACATCTCCATCAAGTGATATCTATGGGTTGCCTTTTGGGGCCCAATCACTAACTTAACTGCTTGGATGAGTGTGCAGACATCCCAGTTTTGGGTGCACACAGTTTCTCCAGTAATATGCACTATGGTCTAGCTAGCAGACTGCTTGCACCTAGTATGTGTAAGGCTGGCACACCTTGAAGGGTGCAGTGGCTGCAGCTTCTCTGTGTTTGCTGCTGGA
Organism: Ichthyophis bannanicus; assembly: GCA_033557465.1. Classification (NCBI taxonomy): domain Eukaryota; kingdom Metazoa; phylum Chordata; class Amphibia; order Gymnophiona; family Ichthyophiidae; genus Ichthyophis; species Ichthyophis bannanicus. Next base: position 13,234,068 of record CM066046.1, on the reverse strand, counting down.
GAATGTCTGATAGCGGTGGTGTGTTGCTGAGCATTTACAGGCCTGCTGTCTGTCTACTATCACCGTATGGATGTGCAACGTATGTATGTTGTCTCTCCATCAGCTGTACCCAGGTTGACACTTCCCTCCAGCAGCACTATTGCAGTGCTGTGGAATGTGGATGTGTTGGTGTGTGATCCTGAGTTCTAGTGGTCAGTTTTGGTGTTGTCACAGAATCCATCTATGGGCTGAAACAGGGGCCCCCCACCCAAATCACATAACTAATGAGGTCATGGCCCCCACACAGGATATGTCCAATGTGTTAGCCTGAAATTGCACTAAGACCAAACTTCACATAGAAATAACAGATGGACACAAGTGTATTTGGCAGGGCATATACAATACCTACCCATCAGACAATGTCCCTGATGTGGACTGCCAACATAGCCTATCTCAGCTAAGCCAGGTGGTGTGGACCTAGTGCTGGGTGTCCCCTGTCACTCTCAAGGTGAGCCTAGGAAATGCACAATGTGATGCTCAGTATCAACTCTGTGTCATTAATCTACACGCTCAGTAATCATTACCATCCTGCTGTTTTTTTGGGGGCTGCGTAACACATCTTGCTGTTATTTGTAGACTGCTGATTTACATGTGCAGTGCATCATGGGTATGTGTGGTTCAACCCTATCTTCGTAAAGAAAGCAAACAGGTCAGGTGTTGGCCCTCAATTCTACTGTAGGCAGCCAGGGGTGTGTTAGTAGCTATGGCAGTGGTTCTGAACCAGTCACCCTTGAAACCCTAGGCAATTCGGGGGTTTACGATAGCCCCAATGAAGATTCATGAGATATATATGCATTAGAGATATCCTGTTAATGTGAATGTGGAGTGGGCTTCACAGGCTGTGTGTCAGCACCCCTGCCCTACACCTCTGTCATCAGCGAGTGTAAGTGGGCAAGGTGCAGATGTGCAAGACATCAAAAAGGTTAGATACAATGTGTCACATGTCTCTTTCCCTCTCACCAGCACCACCAACATAATTTAGATTATACAACCTCATGGTGGTGGTGAGAATTGCAGAAGTATGTGACACATTCTATCTACGCTTTTCATGTCTATGACATCTTCACTTTGCACACTCACACTCCTAAATGAAAGAGGTGACAGGCAGGGGCCTCCAAATCAAGACCTAGAGGGCCACAAACCATTCAGGTTGGCAGGATAGTTCTGATGCATATAGATCTCATGCATATTCATGAGGGCTATCCAGATCACCTGACTGGCGTTTGGCTTCAAGGAGGAGTCATTCACAACCACAGAGCTATGGAGATGTTGGCCACCTGTGACCTCACAGCGTGTACAGCCATAAGTCATGGGTGTTATCCTACAGTGGGGTAATCTGATATGGCTTGCTGAGGCTTTTTCCCTCTCAAACGTCATTTGGTGCTGCCACCAACAACACCCTCAGTGCTGTAGCCTGAAGCTTACGCAAAAGGCCCCTATAAGGTGGCTGAAATTGATCCTTCGAAGGTGCTGTGGCAGACACTGCACCTCATATTGTCCTCTCTGGAGTGACTCATAGGGTACGTGATGTGCCACCCTAGGTTATTGCATTGTCCCAGTGTGTTTTCTCTCAGGAAAAATGTCAAATACCAAAGGCCCCACAAACCCCTGCTGATATTAGGGAGTAATGTCCCAGCAAGTCATATTGATTAGGCTGCCAGTGTGCAGAAGAACACGAGTTCTGTACCATAAGGAGTTATGCCAACTAATGTGGCATACCTCAGCCACGATGTCTGTATGTCAGCACACTTACGTACGATCAACGTGCATGTTTGGCACATGCCAAACTCCATTAGCTCATTATGTGTGGTTGGCAAAATAATGTGGATGTAGACTGTCCAGATCCAAGCCCCCCCCCCCTGGCCTCACATGGAGATGAACTAATGAACCTGATTTTGTGGGACACATATCCCCATATCACCAGGGTGACTGGTAGGCCACACTGATGGCCTCTCAGGACCCCTTGTTGTGTTAGCAGTTGTATGGGCAGTTAGTGCAATGTGAAAGCCATAGCACAGCACATCATACAAAAGCCTAACAACCATTGTGTAAGTGTTCATAAGTTCAAGTCCCAAATGTGTATACACAATAACATAATACAATATTTTATGTGTCTTAAATAAGTGAAACACTGCAGTGTATATGCAAGTTGTGTTGCGCATGTGCGCAATTCGTAGCGTCAAACTGTTTATTTGTGGAGCGCTGTCTGACGTCATACGGTGCTAAACTACGCCACTTGCGTGGCGCAGTTGCACATGAAATGTTGCAAAAATGCGCCAGCTGCGGAGCGCACCTGCACGTATTACGTCGCTAAACTGCGCCAGTCCTGGGGCGCAGATGGACGTCATACGTCCATAAACTGCATCTTTTGCGTGGCACAGTTGCACGTAAAACGACACTAATCTGCGCCTGTTGCGGTGCGCATGCGCGTCAGTAACGCTGCGTGCAATCAGGAGATAATCTTGTAAAATGGCGCCCAGAACAAGAAAACCCTCGTTCACACCCCGGGAGCTGCGCTACCTGGCCCGGCTCATTACGCACAGGCAGGATAAGCTGTTTCCCGGGGCCACCAGGCACAGGGACAGCTCCAAGGTCCGCAGGGCCTGGGAATGTCTACAGAGACATTTTAATAGAAATGCTGAATACCCAAGGGAGGTAAGTGTATGGGGCCAGGTCAGCACAATCATATATATAGCCTGTGCTCATTGCAGATGTCCATGCTGTAGTGTTGGGGTACTGTGTGTCACTAATGTGCAGCAGGTGAGCAGACATTACATAATGTGTATGTATCATATGAGACTGGTTTGTCCTGTACCCAGGTGTTGATGGACATGGTCATAGAGGTCATGATGTGATCCTTGTGGCATGGCAGTTGCTTCTGTGGCCGTGCCACAACATACTGTAAGAAATTAAACCCATACATCATCTTAAGTAACTCAAAACCACATCATATGGAATGATGGGATCTGTACCAGCATTAAAACACCTTGGGTCCAGCACAAGGATATGTGAACCGTACCATTAATGGTATGTCAGTCATCCTGGTGATATGGGCTTTGTTGCCAATGTTGTTCAATACGCCCCCCTATCCACAGGGTTCGTGAGAGCTCATCACAGTGGGCTATCAGTCACCCTGCAGATATGGTCTGTGTGCCTAGACAATTTCATACATCCACCCTATCACCAGGAGAACAGAGAGCCCATCACAGTGGCTTACCAGACATCCTGGTGATATTGGTCTGTGTAATGTAAAAGTGCAAAACATTCTCCCCAACCCCAGGGCTGCTGAGAGCTCATCACAGTGCTCTATCAGTCACCCTGCAGATATGGTTGTGTGTGCCCAGACAGTTAAATACATCCACCCTATCACCAGGAGAACAGAGAGCCCATCACAGTGGGTTCCTAGTCGTCCTGGTGATATTGGTCTGTGTAATGTAAAAGTGCAAAACATTCTCCCTATCCCCTGGGGTGCTGAGAGCTCATCACAGTGGCCTATCAGTCACCCTTGAGATATGGTCTGTGTGCCTAGACAATTTCATACATCCACCCTATCACCAGGAGAACAGAGAGCCCATCACAGTGGGTTCCCAGTCATCCTGGTGATATTGGTCTGTGTAATGTAAAAGTTCAAAACATTCTCCCTATCCCCAGGGCTGCTGAGAGCTCATCACAGTGCTCTATCACTCACCCTGCAGATATGGTTGTGTGTGCCCAGACAGTTTAATACATCCACCCTATCACCAGGAGAACAGAGAACCCATCACAGTGGCTTACCAGTCATCCTGGTGATTTTGGTCTGTGCAATGTAAAAGTTCAAAACATTCTCCCTATCCCCAGGGCTGCTGAGAGCTCATCACAGTGCTCTATCAGTCACCCTGCAGATATGGTTGTGTGTGCCCAGACAGTTAAATACATCCACCCTATCCCCAGGAGAATAGAGAGCCCATCACAGTGGGTTTCCTGTCATCATCGTGATATTGGTCTGTGTAATGTAAAAGTTAAAAACATTCTCCCTATCCACAGGGGTGCTACAAGCTCATCACAGTGGGGTATCAGTCACCCTGGAGATATGGTTGTGTGTGCTTAAACAGTTTGCTTTAGCCTCCCTATCCCCTGGAGTCCAGTGAGCCCATCACACTGGGTCATCTGGCACCATGGGGATATGGTTGTGTGTGCTTAAACAGTTTTCTTTAGCCTCCCTATCCCCTGGGGTCTAGTGAGCCCATCACACTGGGTCATCTGGCACCATGGGGATATGGTTGTGTGTGCTTAAACAGTTTGCTTTAGCCTCCCTATCCCCTGGAGTCCAGGGAGCCCATCACACTGGGTCATCTGGCACCATGGGGATATGGTTGTGTGTGCTTAAACAGTTTGCTTTAGCCTCCCTATCCCCTGGGGTCTAGTGAGCCCATCACACTGGCTCATCTGGCACCATGGGGATATGGTTGTGTGTGCTTAAACAGTTTGCTTTAGCCTCCCTATCCCCTGGGGTCCAGTGAGCCCATCACACTGGCTCATCTGGCACCATGGGGATATGGTTTTGTGTGACTAACAAGTTATATGCATTCTCAATATCCCCAGGAGTCCTGTGACCTTCGTAATGTGTCCTGTTAGTCACCCTCTTGCTAAGGTGTATGCAGCTGATGATGTGTGGTCGGACACACAACCCCCAGGGGGCCAGATACCGACTTGCAATGGTGGGTATGTTACAAAGATAATGTGGTTGTTCATGGCAGGTAGTTTGTACGTATCCCATAGTCTTAGAGGTCAACATATCATCACACATGTCTCTGATATCTGCAGATGATATGGTAGGTGAAGATGTTTATGTGTGTAACAGCACCCCATCCCCATGAACCATGACATGAGCTTACAAAGACCTGTAGCAGATCCATGTCCCCATACCGTCATGCAGATGTTGATCCAACATCTTAACACATAATAGAAAGCCAAAACCATTACACACATGGACATTACTGATGTTGCTCCAACGATACATTCAACAGTTGTGGTTGATCAACACATACATAAACCCACACATGAGCACAGGTGACCACAGATGTTATGGTGGTTTGGCCCCTGTCCATGGTGTTGTAACCACACATGTTGTCAGCATAGCAGGGCCAGGGCATACGAAGATAACAACATACCATAGGTCATACAGGGTCAATCCCTACCCCCACACACACATTATGCTCCCTGCAACTGTGTCCAAACTAGGCTGGACATAGACAGCAGTTTCTCCATAAGATACACGTAACACAATGCAGCTAGTGGTTCAAGCAGTGATATCTTGTGCCCTGTGTAAGGTGAAATGTCATGGTAGTGGGCCCTGGCAAGGTGAATAGGGCCACCCACACCATCTCTCATGTTGCTATAGTGCGCCAATGATTGGTGGGATCTCAGGTTGCCATTGGGGTTACGTCCCAGGATGTCAAAATCAAATTATGACAACACAAATGTGTGAAACAGAGCACATGCTGGGAAACAGCGCTTAGCATGGACACCATCATTGGCAAACATTTTCCCTGGTCCTGCAATGTCATGCAAGGGGGCCCCAGGGTAGTTCAATGATGTGCTGAGGGTGACAAGTACAATGAGCATAGGTGTCACTGTACACATGTGCACAGACAAAGTTACAAAGGGAGGTGGCACTCGGCAACTAAAATGGGCTGAAAAAACAAAACAACGCCTTACATGTCTGTATCATCATTTCCAAAAGAGGATGCATGCAAACAGTCTCCAGTGTGCAATGAGAAAGCTATGTGGACCAAACTAAAGTATGTGTGTGTGGTGATGTTACCTGTGAAAAATGGCTGCTTGCAGGTCATGGCATCCCACACATCCACCAGGTCATTGTGGCTGTTTTTTGGAGAAACCAGCTATTGTAGTGACACACCTGTGGCCTTGTCTGTCTTTATTTTGGGATGTCAACCTATATCCCACAAATTACAACAATTAAAAGTTCACATTGGCCCACACACTGCAGCCATTATAACAAAAGTTGAATAGTAGGTTTTTTGCCCTCCCCCGGTTTTCCATTATTTATTTATTTATTTTTATTTAACAAATTTTTATATACCGCAGCCTTCCGAAGATCAGGTGCGGTTTACATAGAACAATTAAAGAAACAGAGTGACATTTCTGTTTTTTACATAGAACAATAGAACTATAACCTAATCTAAGTACATATTACATTTAACTTTTTAACATTTGAACTTACATTAGTAACTATGTACACATAACTATGTACAGGCATGGAAGGAGGAGTTCAGCGGTGTAAGCGGTAGTGGAGTCTAGATGTGTTTAAGTCTTGGGGTGCTGGTCTGTATGTATTGTCTGGCTTATCCTTTTTCGTCTTGTTGGGAGTTATTTAGCGTGCCATAGTAGGAGGTAAATAGGTGTGTTTTTAAGTTTTTGCGTAGGTCTTTGATATCAGTTATGGATCGGATGTCTTCTGGTAGTGAGTTCCAGAGCATGGGGGCTGCATGTGAGAATGCCTTTTTATTTGTTGTCTTCGTGGACTTTGTGAATTCTTTTGGTATTCTTAGTTTATTGGCATTGCTTCTTCTATAAGCGCTGTGGGGTGTGTCTTTGATGATAAGTTTATTTAGCGTTTCTGGGGCGGTATGCTTTAAAAGTAGTTATTATTAGTTTGTAGTTTACTCTACAATGAATGGGGAGCCAGTGTAGTTTGGCCAGGTATGGTGTTATGTGCTCGAAGGGATGAGCTTTCGTTATAGTTCTGGCTGCGGCATTTTGCGCCAGTTGGAGTTTTCTGATGTTTTGGTTTGTTGTGCCTAGTAGAGCGAGGTTGGCGAAGTCGAAATGTGGGGTGATAATGGCTTGAATAATACTTATGAAATCTTGCAGATGGACTAGAGGGCGTAGTTGTTTTAGCACTTTAAGTTTATAGTATATTTTCTTTGTTGTGCTTCTGATATGTGTGGTCATACTAAGTTGGGTGTCGAGTAACACCCCTAGGTATTTTATTTCGTTTTTTATGGAGATGTCATGATTCTGGAGTGTAATGTGGGTAGGGGGGGAAAAGGATTTGTTCCTTGTTACAATTAATATGTCTGTTTTGGAATGGTTGATAAAAAGATTGTGGTCTTCTAACCAAGTTGTTAACTCATTGAAACAGTCTGTTAAGAGTTGGAGGGGGATCATAGGAATAGTGAATGGTATATACAACATAATGTCGTCTGCATATATGTGGTAATGGATTTTGAACTTTTTAAAGATATTGCAGATCGGTTGTATATATATGTTAAATAATAGAGCTGATAGTGCAGAGCCTTGAGGGAGTCCTATTTCCTGCTTGTATGTGTTGGAGGTTTTATTGTTGATCCTAACAGTTTGGGATCTGTTTGAAAGATATGAGGTAAACCATTTAAGGACTGTTGTGTTGGCACCGATTTGTGTGAGCCTATGGAGCATTAGGGTGTGATGAACACTGTCAACACTGTCATTAGGCCCTAAACCCATATTAATCATGGATAAGCACTCCTGCTCTGAAGAGCATATTTTGAGAATGTTCAGCTATGTTCTCAGACACAGACAACCATATCTGGTATTGCAATTGAGAATGATTATATGCTGAAATGTCTGCATGTATGGCCTGTGGGAAGGAAGCCAAAAGTGGCTGGGATGAGAAAGCAGCCAACCTCCGTACCCTCCTCTCTAACAATGTGGCTTTGGGCACACACATTTTGTAAGGGGCCTCCTCTTCCTCATGTGGCGTTAAGGTAGCCAATCAAACAACATTTGTTTTCTGAAAGCCGACGTCACCCTTGAATAGTGGACATCCACTGGCAGTGCCCTTGAGGAGCACGCTCTGGGCAATCAACCCCCAGTGGGAGTGGTGAGCCCCCATAGCCACAATGCTGCCACATGATGTTCTTTACGCCTCATCCTAGTCAAGGAACCTTGCAGCATGCTGTGGGGTCCTGGCTTTGGCCAGTACACATACACAGACATTGTCCGTGTTGGTTGACCATAGCATTGTGTCCATTTGGTGACATATGGCAGCTCACAATGTGCCAACCAGGACCCTTGTCCCACCACAGATCCGCAAAGTGCAACACTGCCTGTTGCAGCAATTGCTTATCCAACATGGACAAATGCAGCAAAGGTGATGATGTGTACTCATGTGCACACCACAGTACCATGTCACTACGTTACAATGGCCAATTTCTATCACAACCTCACTTTCAAGTAGCCTCCATACAGAGGAAACATCCAATGCCCTGAGGGTTCTGCTGACTGTGCCCACTCTGTGGGGAACGATGTGCCTCTTCAAGACAGGCTTGCCTATGCCTAGGGGTGAATGTTCCCTATGCAACATCTGTCATTCCAGGATGTGCACACACCTGTTTTGGCCTGTGTCTCCATATCATCATTAACACAATCTGAGAAAAAACCAAAAGAGACAGAGCCACCTATATCACCAAACACCATATGGGGTTCACATCATGCCATTACAGCAGACCTTACATGATGTCATGTGGATACTGTGGACGATAGCTCCTAACACGTCTACACATTTACACAGGTGTTGCTGTCACCTGGTGTGCAGTGAGGACACCTCCCTGATCACTCCATCATGATTATGTGTGTGTTGAGAGCAGAATGTAACGTTACTTACCACATGCCATAAGACAACCTGTTATTGATTGAAAGCCATGATGTGGCCTTGGTGCCTGCATGTTCAAAACCTCAAAGATGACTGACAGGACAGCTCTCTATAACATTTACATGGAATACTTCCTGATGGATGTCCCAAAACATCTACAACCTCGACGTCAACATCTCTCACAACACAGACGTCACTACTATGAAGCACGTGACAAGCATGGTCACAACATTGCCCATGTTGTGATTAGGGCAACTACTGCCTGTTGTTCATGTGAGGGCCCAGTCTCCCGCATTGCTATTGCTGCAAGGACACATGGCTGGTGGGAATTTTCTCATTTGCAAAACTGCCTACAGGCTAACTGCTCAACATGACCTGTACTGTTGAAGAGTCCATTTCAGAGGACTCCAGGACAATGTGACCTCCACATGTCTGTCACATATTGCAGATTATGCAAAGATGACAGCTGTATAAAAACAGGCCCCAATTAACACAGCATGGCAGGTCTGTCCTCTGCTTAGTATGTAGCACCAGCAGTACACGCAACATCAATGTGTGAGCATGCGAATATGCATAGGAGACTGAGAGCTAGTTAGCCTCAGCACACCCAGCGGCCTGACCCCCCACAGGCCTTTTGCCTCTGTGATGGAGTCCATGGGCTTCCAGCCCCTCCATGGACAGCCAATGTACTGAATCTGATGAAAATGAGGACACCGTATGGCCAGATGGAGGGGGGTAACATATGAACCATGGACTGTGTCCGACGTAGAAAATGGTAGAGGTGTCATGCACATAGTTGCTCAAACGCATCAAAATGTGGGCCCTGTCAGCTATCCTGTGCAATCTTGTCAGACACCGACATAAATGCTTTACCTCTTAGGTGCATGTCTAGCTATCAGACTCCCAAAGACATACGTGACTGAGATAGAATTTTCTCGTATTGTGCAATGTGGTTTCACAGCACTACAACAAGCGCAGCGTTCATGTCAGGAGATGCATCAGCTGCTAGGTAACATGGCATGTATGGTGCATGTGGCTCCCAACGTGTGTCTCCACATGAGAGCAGCACAGTGGCCACAGTCTCGTCCCAATGGACAGAAGCAACAGGATATCTCTCAGATGTGCCAGTGAACACAAACGCACATAACATGTGCCTGCACAGGTGGCAGTCAGCACACAAACGCATGCAGGGGTCACCTGTCCAGCACAGCGACCCTCATAACACATTAACAACAGGTGTGTGTAATGAGGGCTGTGATGCACATGTTCATGACACCTGAAACCAAGCACCATTTAATTGTCCGGAGACTCAGGTATGCAACAATTGGTTTGTGCTTGGAGAATCCTGCAAGGATATGAATGTCCTGCATTCACCTCAACAGTCCAATGGGATCAGAATTTCAACTGTCAATCACGTAGTTATGATAGAGGTCAACAAACAAGGACGGTAAGCGTCTGTGTCTCTTTGTGACGACGCACCTCAACTGTGTGTGTTTGCAACACACCAGCAGATACATCTCTTGACAGTCCAGCTCCCTGCCAATCACAACCTTTACACGTACAAAAGCTATTGTGGGCATGCCAAATTGTGTATTAGACATGTACTACCTCTGGTGAGTATTGCAACTCTGCCCAACGTAACATACATACAGAATTTTTCACTTCAATCATACGGAAATCCTACACGGCTCTACACACCAATGCAAGCCAACAGCTATCACGCCAGGGATGTTGCACAGCTCAAATGGGCGAAGACATGTCTATATGCCTTCTCTCTCATTACCAGGATTGCATATAGCGTAATGAAACCCCTGAGAGACCGAGGCTACATTATCCGCATAGTCTCAGGCTCACAACAACTGTTGTGATACCTTAGGATTCTACATATGACCCTGGTTTCCCCTCTGTATGTGGGCCAGCTGAATTATGTTTTGCACTGCAGGATGTGAATGTAGGACATATGGAACCCACCTCTCTGCACCCGAGAGACTGGCTACTGCTGGCTGAACCGGCGTTGACACTCCCCTCGGTCAGGATGCGCATAATGTCCTTTTTGATTGCAGAAACCTTCCACAGGGCAATCCTGTGCCATCAGATGTACATGTCATGTGATGTGCTGTTAACAAAAGGCATGTAAACCCCCTTGTCCTCCGTGCATGAACATGTGTATCCCTCACACCATTATACTGCAAACAATGGTCCCTGAACTGCGTGTGGCCCAGCCCATTGATGTGTCCTTGCAGCTCCTTCTATCTCTGGTCAACCCCTGTCAGCCCATGTACGCCTATTGGGTATCATGAGAGACCAGAATCATACATGTCTTGGCCGTAGAACACCTCCTGGGACATGGGATTGTAGTGTGTTGTCAGGGTAGCGTTTTACAAAACACTCAGAGCACCAACACTACATCGCCAAAGGGTTCTGACCTGGGATATGATATAGCAATGTGTAATCACATCACCAAGACTTATCAGTGAATTGCTACCCCTATAGCCGCATCCACAACACACAATGTTTTAACATTAGCACGTCCTCCCATGGGCGCATACACACAGCATGCCTACGGAGGAGTCCACCTTTAATTTGCAACAACAGTAGTACTTACCTGTAGCCTGGACCCAGTTGAATGATGCAAATATCGTTTGCCCGGCTCCTACCTTGCAGTGTGAATGTGGTGTGCCATTGAATCTGCAGAGGACCCAGCTACAGCAAATCACCCCTCACCTATGCAGAGTCTCATATTGATTGCATGTGGGTACAGTACTGTCACAACGTTTGCTAAACAACTGCATGGCCCAGTGTATTTCCCGTTATCTACACTAGAACGCACCATTCACTGTTGGCGCATGTGAACAATCTCAAAGTGACAGTCATAGCAGACCCCTGTGCTACCGTTCAATCTGTAGCTAGGAACAATATATCTTGAGTCAAATACCCTGTCTGGCTCTCCCGCTTCACGTAAGCCTGAATGAGGGCCCTTGCACGCATTTCCTGGTTTTACATGCTGCTAAGCCAAACCTCCACTATATGTCAAACACTCCTATCTGTCACTCCCCCGGGATCCTGTACACTCAGTTGTGGAAGGAGAGGCCACCCATAGACCCTCTGCACACTGGTGCCACCTTTGTAGCATTTACATATAGGTTGTCGGCACAGGATTGCCCATGTGTTGCGTGTAGGCCAAGATAGCATAGTTCATCCCCTGTAAGAGGTGCTCTGCAGGAACAGCAGCATTACATAATCCCAAAACACCCATCTACCCTTGTGGGTTGTGTCTGTCTCTCTCTGTCTCTGTCAGACTCCCACTACCTTTTCTCAGTTCCGCCCTGTGTAAGCTGTATGCTGTACTGGAGAGAGACATGTTGTACAGGGGGGAGGGCAGCACATGCACACTGTGGGATGGTGCCACAGACGTTCACAAAGGATGTGGTTTACCATGGACACACATGTTCCCTTGCCACACACATTATGCACATGTGAGGACATATGCCTGTTGCCCATGGAGATCCCCGGTGACAGGTGATGAACTATGCTATACATGAGACACACACACAGCAGTGGGGCTGTAGCAGCAATATGTTGGCCACACGGATGTGTGTTTGTGTGGGTGAAGCAGCCGAAGGTGACCAGTCACTAATGCCCCCACCTTTTCCTTGCACATCCACAGGTCGAGGATCTCCGGAAGAAGGCCAGGGAGCTGCGCCTCCACCATGCCGACTACCTCCAGCGACTCCAGGGTGAGAGTTCACAAAAGGTTGATTTTGAGGATTCTCAAAGTGTCTGATCAGTAACAGATGTTCCATTGGCCCCAACGCCTGTGTGGCCACTGCATATGTAGACGTGCTAGATGTGAGACATAACGGAGTTCTCATGCCTGTCATCTTCCACAGATGGTGATGTCCCAGAAGATCTGCCCACCACCACCGCACACCTCCTGAGATGGCCCACTACACCACATGTGGCGAAGGTGGTGGTCTTGATAACATCTGAGGAGGAGGAGGAGGAGGAGGAAGAGGAGGAGGAGGAGGAGGTGGTGGTGGAGGCGCACACAGCAGCAGCTCCAGCAGATGTCACCCACCAGGGGCCAGATGGGCATCTGGAAGGGTTGCTTGGGGGGGAGACAGGGGGGAGAGAGGGTGTTGGGGATGTGGAGGGGGTGGGGGATGTTGGGGAGAGGTCAGGGGGGAGGGGTGGCCAGAGGGGGCGTGGGAAAGTGATGGGGAAGACAGGGCATCACAGGGCACTGTGGGCTCCCCCCAGCCACAACGGTTGTCTCCACCATGCAGGGCCCCACCCAGGGGCTACGGAGATGCCACCACACAAACACCTGGAACAATGTGTGTGTGTGGTGGCAGATGCGTGGACAACCTGTCAGGGGCCCTGCATGCGATGGAGCAACGGCTCCACCAGCTGTCCCACTCACAGCAGTGGCTTGCGGGAGTCATTGAGAGGGTGGTAGCCGAGGTGGTCCGTCTACCATGTCGCCAACCACCCCCTCAATGGCGTCACTGGCGTCAGTAATGGCGCTAGTGACGTCCACATATGTGCCCTGTGCTGCCCTGTCTTCCATCACTGGGCATGCTGAGGGAGGGTGGGGCTCATGTGGGGGTGGGGATTGTGTATGAGACTTTGTTCAGGGCGTGTGGGTGTAAGGGGCGGGGAGGGTGTGTTTTGGGGGGTGGGTGTTGGTATTGTCCCCCTCCCTGCAAATGTATATAGTTATCCCTTTTGTTTTTGTTTCATATTAAACAGTTGTGAAACACACCTTGTAATGCTCATGTGCCTCACTTAGCATAAGACTATGGATGGCAGCATGTGATATGTGTGCGGACAGATATGGTTTTGAAGAGTAAACATGCTGGTGATACCTCAACTGGCTCCACATTCCGTTTGGGTGGATGACCATGTGTGTAGGTGTCTGATAAGAGGTTGTTGCATCATATGTTGCACTGTAGCACCTATCCCAGAGACGCACAAGTCACACGGTAGGGAATAGATGAACCACATATTTAAACATATATGAACAACCAAAAGATGTATGTCACGCATTTCTGCCACTGTCACATGCATCACCATGGTGGGGTGGACGGCATGTGATCAGTGATATAGGCAAGGGCAAGGGTTACACATATGCCACCAATTAGTCGTGTATGAGGGGTTGCACACATTGATGAGTATGGCAACTACACAGGCAATGTAAAACATAGTCCCCCTGTTTCGACATGGATGTCTGTGCACACTGTGCCACTGCAGCTCAGAGGCTGTGATGACACAATGTTCACATGACACCTTGCATATGTGTGAATCATAAACATAGTAGCTGCCTGTGGCAAGGTAGCTGCAGCACGGGACAGGGTTGCAGGTAATGTAGTCTGCCCCCCCCCACCGCTATTTCAGAGATACACACGGGACCACATGGACAGTCAGTGGACACACACAGTGTATGTAGTTAATGCCAGCTGTTTATTGTCACAGCTTTTCAATCATATTAAACTATTTATACAAACATGTCAATAATAATTGTGTGATTTCCATCAAAGCCGTTTACAGGACACACAAAGAACATACGAGTTTCATCTCTGAGCTTTTCAAATATAACACATACAAACACCTCCAAAACAAGGTGACCTATATACATAGTTGCTGCAACTGATCATTGCAACAGAGACAGGCTTATGCTATTATTCAGAAAACTGAGGATATCATCATAGTTTAAGCGACGACGTGGTCGGCCACGCCTGCCACGTTGGGCCCCCCCCTCGTGGGGCAATGACCACTTCAGGAACCAGTGCTGGTGGTGGTGCAGGTGCAGCTCGGCGCATCACATCAAGCATGCCCTCAAGGGCTTCACATATCCGAGTGAGGGGCATGGCTCGTACCTCCTCACGTAATTGGCGCAGCTCAGCACACACCTCCCTCGTGTTCTGCTGCACTGCAATGCGGATCCTGTCAAGAATGCATCGGTTGCCTGTGCATGGGATACAGGGTGGTCTATGAGATACCTCTCCACTAATACACCGTAATACACATACATGTCATGAACATCCCACACTATTGAATAGGTGATAGGGCAGAGTCCAATTGAAACATGGATAGAGTTAACATACATAATTATCACAGTGGTAGAGGTCTTCAAACCCAACAGGACACTTTACAGGACTTAGATGTGGGAGGCCACCACAACAATCTACAGGATGTGCAGACACACCCAAATACTACAGACGTCCCAACAGAATTGGGCAATGAGAACTATCACCTTTCCATTGTGTAGGGGAGGTGCAGCATGCACCACACACAAATAACTCTGCTGACCAGCAGTAGGGAGGGACAGAGGAAGGTCTAGAAAAGGCAGCAACAGTGAGACCACAGTTGGAGTGATTAACACAATTGTTCATGGTTACAGGAGATAGTTTCTGGAATCTGTGGGATGCAATGTAAGGACAGGGATATGACAGCTTACGTGCACAAGTGCACTGCTGCTGCACATATGTGACACCTGAGGGTTTCATACGCACCTTGTGTAACACAGAGGAGGGTTTGTGGACAAGATATATTAGCCGATGAGACAAATATGGAGGGTTTGGACAAAGCAGCCAGAGCAACAGAGGGGCCCACCAGAGGTGGACCAAACCAAGGGAAACAATGACGGTGTATGATGGGGAAAACACAGCTAGTGAAGGGCAGTGAAAGCCAGAGTTGGCAGGGTCTGTTTCGGATGTCAGTAGGCATGAGGGGTGGTAGCTGGGGGTTGTCTAGTCTTTTACATTACAACATAGGCATTTCTCAGACATATGTGATTATGTGTGTGAGTTCCAAACAGGGCTAAGCCATCCTTTGATCACTTGTCTATTTGCACAGGGCCCGGCGTTCCAGGGGTCCCCACGCACGGAACATTTGTTTTTGCAAACTCCCACAGATGACTTGCCTACCCAGCTCACCCCGCTGCCGTGGCCCCAATGACAGAATGGTTTTTCCTGCAGGTCTCCCTCTGTTCTGTTATTACCTCAGCAATGACTTAAATGATTTGTAGATGGAGAGTGTCTCCCTTCCGTGTCTGTTTAGGGCACAGGAGCGCATTTGAAATTTTGGCTAGGCTCCGTTAGACACAAGGGTGTGATGGATAGCGTATCAATAGGAACGTTGCCTTAGATGAGACGCAATGCAAACTATGTTTCTGTCTGCAAACCTTATGGGCCTGCAGAGGGGCTTAGCGGACTGAGGGTCTTTTTTTCCCCCACCCCCCCCAACACACCAATCTGCTACTGGTGCAGCAACATGGCAAATAAACAGTGCATATTGGCAATTCATCACATAGCCAATGGGGGTGTGGAGGTCAGGGCGTGACGTGCGTAGGGGTGTTGCTTGTGTTGGGTTACAACACAATATGTGTTTTTAGTGAGGGTTTACAGCATAAGGTGGCATTTGTGTGGGGCTAGGACCCTTAATGGTCTATGGGGAGTTTGGAGCACTCATGAGCTGTGGAATGCAGGCCCATGTCTGCTGTAGGGGTTTGGGAGTTTCTGAGATAGGCCTGTACATGAGATGTTTGGGGATGTTGTGTCTTAAATTGTCTGGTGTGTCTTTTGGGGTTACAATACGATCCTTGAGTTGATTGCACTGTATGTAGCATCATGGAGGTCCTTATGCTTACGTTGGCCTGTGTGATGTTGACGTAGGTGTGACATGGGATGAGGTTTGTTGTAGGACAGGACTATGTATGGTCTGATGGGGACGTTTGCTTAACAAGTGGCCGATGAGGGGTTTCCAACTGTTAATGGATGGCTGAAGTGTTTTTGGAAATTGCCTGTTGCAAGGACTGCACTGAATTGGATGCTGGGTGAGGCAGGAACTGCAAGTGAGTCCATGCTGGGGAATGAACAGAATGTGATGGTGCGCTGACACTTTAATGCTGAGAGGTATATATGTTTTGTGTGGGAGGGGTGATACATCTACCATATACCTGTTCTTGTGAGGTTATGTGTGGTTTGAGGAGGCCATGATGAGCACTTGAGCAACAGTGAGGATGCGGGACAAACTACAGGGAAATGATGGGTATGTTCAAGCAGTTGTGAAATGTTATGATGGACAGAACAATATAATGGAGCGGTCTGACCAAATAGACATGTGACGATGGTGAATGAGCACAACTCATGAAGAGTCCTGCTGAATGTGGCTGGATCAATTGCAACTGGAGAAACATGCAAAATATGTCCGAATAGACATATATTTTATTTGATATTTTAAAGAACATATGGAGGTTTCACATAACTTCAATCATTATGTGGTTTATTGTGTCTTGTGCAAGGGACAATGTATGTATCACTGTAGTGATTGGTCATAGATTTGTATATTGCTACTTCCGATCTCATTCACATGTTAACTTCTACACTGTTGCCTTTCATTCCATGGTTGCCTTGTTTGTCTGGAGTTGTAATGTTTTTCTTAATGTAAGTGAATTTTGGTTGCTGGATTTATGATGCTGTATGGTCGTCTTTTGAACGTCAGTTGAGGTAATTTGATTCTGTCACTCATACTTGACATTGACAATTGCTCCCATTCCCCAGTACGTTCTGTAACGTCTTGGTGTAATATTGTCAGTGTTGTGGTTTGCTAGGTTGTGTATGGTGATGTGAGAATCAAGGTAATGGGGTCAGGATACGGGGTGTATGATATTGTCTCTACATGGGCAGATTTTGAAGAGGTTCCTCATGTGTATTGCCTTTTGCATTGCAGTGCAGAAAGTGGTCAAGGTTTTAGTTCTTTTTGTATCCATATGCTCATTAATATGCATGTTTCATACTCATCATTGTATGGTTACATACAACACCTATGTCACGTAAGCCACCTATGATAGGCCCTCAATCAGACTGGGACGTATTTTCTCACAACTTATGCAATTTGGTGATGGGTTGGTGGAGTTACAGAAAGGGGACATGTTGGTGGGCTTGTCTGTGTGCAATGCAGTCTATGTTATTTGTTTACGTCCCTGGAAAATTGCACTATGTGCTTTCCCAAACAACACAGATGTTATTTCTGTATGCTTGAGTCACCTCTGGAACTCCTTGTCTATGGGTGACCTTACACATTTGATTAGCTCTCTGCATATGCTATTTTCTTCTTACCTGGAGATACAGACTGTGGGGAATGGAGGCTTTGTGAGGTTACATCACAGAGGAAGGTTACATTGACTTATATATGGTCATTGTTTTGGATGACTATGGGTTATTTGTCATACTGTTGTTTACAAGACATGTGAGTGTCTGCAAAGAGGCAGACTGGTGTCAGGCCAATGTCTGCATTTCTTTATTAACTGAGAACGTGTTGACCTTACACACCATTCCTCTTAGGTCTGCATCTGTGTGTCTCACCTGACCTTAGGCTGTTCTGATTTGTAACATGCTAACATCATCTATTATAGCCCAAACCATTTGTTCCTCACACATCCCATCTAAATGAGCCATACATGTAACATTGTGTAAAGTAATGTTGCAACATCCAGCACACAAACACCAACTACAGAGTAGTGGTGTTTGTGTTGTGGTTGTGACAGTCTTTTTTCACCCACCTTCAGCATCGCGATGTGTTGATGCACTGTAGGCCCTCATCTCCGCCATCATCATCTCAGGGACAGATGTATCTGTGCCTACGGACGGCCTGGGTTGTTGGCTGTGCTCGATTGGTGCTGCCCCCAGTGGTGATTGTGAACAATCAGAGAAAGAACACCTATGTTTAAGCAATCCACATATGTCTACGTGTGTGCTACAGACACCACAGACATGATGTGTTGGGTTGGTGCATTTGTGCTGCATACAGTACCCAATACACCATCCCATACGTGTGTGTCCACACCATGTAGCTGTTCCAGGGCCACATGTGTGTGCTTTGGCGGTGCACAGATTGCATGTTTGCCATGTTTCTGGTCATGGTTCCATTCCACGTTTCCCCATCCCCTCTATTTCCACATCTATGCCACATATGTCCACACATGCCTGTGGATGCCCCCACTTAACCTGATTTTGCCATACACTGTATGTCTGTGTTGGATAGTGATTAAGGCACCTATTTTTCTGACATATTATGTGCTCATTGCTACATGTGATCGGCAGTGACCCATTGTGCAGCGGACGACAAGTAGCCAGCACCTCTGGCCCACTGAGATGCACATGTAGCAGTGTGCTGATAGAATGTCACACAAACATGACCTAATCAATGGCCCTCACAGTCATACAGGGGATGGCAATCACAGGTGTGGTGTTAGGGTAGTGACAGATGTGTGTGGGTTTCATAGTGACAGATGGGTAGGGGATGGTTTGAAAAACAAAGTGTTTATGTTGACCAGGGACCTGTCAAACAAACAGGTTGTAGAAGGATATATCACACACATGTGCCACCAGGATAGCAAAATGATGTTGATTTGGATGACACGTATGAGAGTGTCTGTGCAGATGAGTGATCTGTAAGGAATGGTAATAATATACCTGAACCTGTAGGTGACGCTTAGTATACATACCTGCGTGAGGATGTGCGGTATCTAGGGCCTCAGGCAGTCCACGGAGGTAGATGTGTCCCAATCGTGTTGCCAGCTCTTGTTCAAGGGGCGAGAGTGTTGGTATAAAGGGGCCCCCACCACCTGTGCCCACAGCATGTTGTCTCTCTGCAAGCATGTGCTGACGTACCCCTCTTTTAATATCTGAGAACCTCTTTTTGAGGCTTTCCACATCACGTGGGGGGCACCCTGCCTCGGACAGTGCCTCACGAACATCCTCCCACACTGCCATTCTGGTGGCCACAGTTGTGCGGCTGCTCAGACGCCCAAATAATACATCATAATTTTCTATCACATGTGACAGTAGAATGTGGTTCTCCCTGTCACTGAACCTTACAGCTCTCTTCCTCTGTGTAACAGGCACAGGTATCCTTTTTCTTTTGCCCGTTTGCCTGTACCTGCTGTGGCCCAACAGATGGTCCTGCCTGTTCCTGCCTAGGCTGTGCAGTGTGTGCCCTGGGTGTCTCACCACCAACCTGTTGCCCCACATCCTCCACCCCCTCACCCTGAGCCTCTCTGGCGCTGTCCCTCTCCATCTCCCTCTTCAGCACAGGATCCTCTCACCGCAAACACATTCACCTGAACAGAACAGAACACAGACGAAAATACAGAGGACAAGGGCACTACAATACAGGACACAGTACACAACACTATAACACAGGTAACCTTTAAGGTCCACAAGCCAAAATAACACGATCCTACACTACTCCTAACAATTTTTCTCTCCCTGTCTTGTGTGGCCTACTCCTATCACAGCCTCTCCCCTTCAAATTCTCTGTAACTCTCTATCTCCCTCCTTCGTCTGAAGCACTTCCAGCACAGCTTCTCGCCCTATTGCTCTCTGTAACTGTCTATCTGACTCCTTCCTGTGCACTACTCCCAACACAGGCTGTGTCTCTAGCTCTCTCTCTAACTCTCTGTCTGTATGTGTAACTCCTCTAACAACCCTCAACGTGTGCCACGTGTGCAGCCTTATTTATAGGGTTTTTCCACGCTTTTTCATTGCACATGCGCAATTGTGCAGGCGTGGCGCTCGTGCGCCGTGCTCGTGCACGCTTACGCATGGGTGTCCGTACGTGGACACATGCACATGCGCCCTAAGACACAGTAGTACGCATGTGTAGGATTACGCATGCGCATTACGACGAGTGCCGCATGGGCGTCTGTGTGCGTTGTACGCATGTGTGAGCTGACGCGCATGTGCGTGTCACCACGCACAGACGGACACCCATGCGTAGATTGGCGCATGTGCGCGACGCAAGAGCATCGCATGCGAGCATATGCGCATGCGCATTTGCCGGAACGGGAAAAAAACCCCTATAAGTGAACGTGCCATGCTTGTCCACGTTGAGGGTTGTAGGCGAGGAAGAGTAGGAGTGTGTTTTGTGAGAGAAAGGAAGAGAGTCCAAACAGGTGTATTTGTAAATTGTATTGTTGTTGGTTGTATTGGGTATTGTATTTTCTTGTGGGTGTATGGTCTTGTGTGGTTTGTAAGTTGTACACTGCTTAGTTAGGTTTGTCTGTGTGTCTGAGTGTGTTTGTGTAGTTGGCCGGGAGGAGTTAATGGCACATATTTATCTTCCTGCATGTGTCCTGTGTAGTGGGCAGATGCTGCAGTTGCCGGACAGGGGAGATGGTGTCCATGGAGCTGTGGCACAGGGCATGGGTGTAGTCCCGCAGCAAATCAGACCTGCAGCTGTGGGGGCTGTCCAAGCAGGTGCCGTTCGTGCACGGCGCAGGAGGCGTGCCGAGGTGCAGGCTCGGCAGCCACGCCTTTACAGGCCCAGGGCCCAGCTCCAGGGCATGCGAGAGGACCAGGTCATCTCCCTTTACCGACTGAGCACAAGGGCTATTAGGGAGCTGTATGAGGATCTAAGACCTGACCTCGAGCCCCAGACTGATCAGTCCCATGCCATACCAGGTTTAGTCAAGCTCCTTGCTGCCTTACATTTCTTTGCCTCTGGCTATTTCCAGTCATCTGTGGCCGCAGTGGGTGGTATGAGCCGCCCCACCTTCTCACGATGTCTCCACCAGGTACTGCGTGCCATGGTCAGCCGGGTGGGGAATTACATAGCCATACCCCACACTAGGCAACAATGGAGGACCCTGAACCAGGCCTTTGAGGCATTAGCCGGGATACCACACGTGATGGGAGCTATTGATTGCACACATGTTGCCCTGCTCCTGCCTAGAGACAGGGAGGTAGTGTTCCGCAACTGCAAACACTACCATTCCCTGAATGTTCAGGTTGTATGTGATGCAAATCTGCATATTCTGAATGTGGTCCCTAGGTTTCCAGGGTCCACCCATGACTCCTATATCCTGCATCACTCGGCAGTATTCACACAATTTGAGGATAACCGTTATGGGGACTGTATATTGCTGGGTGAGTATGTCAGGATTACCTATCTATGTCTGTTTTTCTACATGTGTCTATTTATAGTCCCATATGATGCAAAATGTTTGTATCTGAACATGCAGGTAAGATGTGAAATATGTTATATAGAGGACTGGTGTACGTTTAAATTATTACAGCCGTATATAGGTTTATTAACACTACAAACATTAACCATTGAACATGAGCATCATAACAGTATATGATCAGAACATGCACATGGTGTAGATGTGAAGACACCCCTGTGCATATGGCTCTGCTGTTGCTGATTCCCTCATAATGTGTTTTGGAGGCATCTGCGAACATGTCTTGGGGGGGGGGGTGGAGTTGCCCTTCACATACACCTGTGATGATGGTTAATAGTTGTCTCACGTTTGTATGGCATTTAACATTGATGTTGTTGAGAATCCATACAAGTAACCCCTGTCATGTGTGTCTTAGTTTAACCCACGCACTCTGAAATGGAGTTGTCACCCTGGAAGCAAAGGATAACATGAGGAGGTGTATATCAATATCTTATGGCTGTTTTTGAGCTTTTCTGCAGTGACAACATGTGTGCATATCTCTGGCCACACTTCTTGGCTATGTCAAAGCTGGGTTGAAACACAATATAGGCGTTACAGTACCTTTGTCCACTGTAGATGAGCGGAAGTTAGCGTCATCTTGTCTGGCCATCCTCATATATGGTAACATTATGGATAGGTGAAGGTTAAAGCAAGGGCAATAAGTGGGTGCATACAGAGAGGTCTCAGAACCAGCTACACAGGAGGGTAATGTGCGTATGTATATGTTTTTGGCCCACACTCATGAGGGGTACAGTATGCATGTTTGACATCCACAACTTCAAAAGAATGCGGTCACAATGGATACAGTGCAAAGGATGGCTATTACAGGAATTTGCCCCCAACACTATACAGCATATGTGGATTGACCAACAAATATGGATATATGTACCCTACACGACATGATGTCTATAGGTGATATTGTGTACATTGTGCCATACCTCCATGGCATACATGTTGTGTGTGTGTGTGCCTCACGCAGATGTCAGCATGTTTTTCCTTGGTTACTGTTCAGACATACACTTTGATTATGTGATCAGTGGATTGCTGTTGTAGTCTCACAGTGGCAGTGATGCAGATCTGGACAGTAACTGCATGACAATATGCATGTTGCACACACACACACACACACGATCTTTAAAGGGATAGATGGACGTGTTGTGTTATTTGCGATGGGTGTACGTACTCGAGAGGCCATGTGGTCTTTTTCTGTCATCATATGTATATCTTTTTAAAGCAGACTAGTTGTGGTGTTGTATCGTTCAGTCAGAATGTGTTGTGCATTGGTTTCTCACGTCTAAACAAGTGGAAATTATGTTTGAAATGAACTCCTGCATTCACATGCAACATTTCTTTCTGCAGGTGATGCAGGATATGGGTGTCGCCCCTGGCTGCTGACTCCTGTGCGTCAGCCATGGACTCGTGCAGAGCGGAGGTACAATGAGGCCCATGCCTCCAGCCGCTCGGTCATTGAGTGCACCTTTGGCGTGTTAAAGAGTCGCTTCAGGTGTCTGGATAGGACAGGCGGGGTCTTACAATATAAGCCAGCCACTGTTGCAGAGATAATCATAGCCTGTTGCATCCTGCACAACATTGCTCTCAGGCACGATATCCCTGCAGAGATTAATGAGGATCTGGAGGAGGATCCAACGTGCCCCCCTGAACGTGCCAGTGCTGACACACGGGAGGGCACAGCGGTCAGGCGTAGGTTGATTGCAGAGATCTTCTCATGTACGTATTACTTATCTTCCCACACTAATGTTTTATACTATGTGCGTAATGGTTAGTGAGGTTGATGTCTATGTAAAGATAGAATGTGGATGCCACACTCCATGAGCATTTGACTCACAATGCCAACGTCACATATAGGCATGAGTGTGCCCCAAAGAATGTGGGCAGGGCACAACAGCAT
This sequence comes from Ichthyophis bannanicus, assembly GCA_033557465.1. NCBI lineage: Eukaryota > Metazoa > Chordata > Amphibia > Gymnophiona > Ichthyophiidae > Ichthyophis > Ichthyophis bannanicus. Next base: position 13,210,479 of record CM066046.1, on the reverse strand, counting down.
TTGGTGGCTGATGATGTGGGTGGTTGTTGATCCTTGTGTGAAATTTGGACGGTCAGATTCCCATTTAGTGTCTGCTTCTGAGAGAAGCAGCTGTTGTGCACATGCAATGTTTTTGTAAGATGATATGGTTTGAGCACAGTGTCAGCCATATGGTGAGATTTACACATTGGGGGGTTAGTCCGTGTTTGTGGACAATTGTCCTTTGGGGTGTGTTAATATTAGACCAAATAGTGTTGGTTTGGTGGTTGTTCAGCTCCTCTGAGATGCCTATGTTTGTGTTCTCATCATGTGTGTGGCAACAAGTCATACATAGCAGAATACACATGCTTAGTACTAGTATGTCAGGATGGTATTAACTATCTGTGAGGACTGTTAATGTCAACCCTACAGTGTGTCCAAATGTATAGGTCAAAAAGTAGACATGACATGGATATGTTTAAGGATGGGGACCTGTACATTGTCCATCAAGGGGGTGGTGTTGCTAAATGTTTTCTTTGTAGAGTATACCGTCACTGCAGTGATGCATATTGTGGTACTGCAGACCCTCTGCAGACAGAAGAAAATGCTTTTAACTTAGAAAAAAGAGGCAGACACCAGCTGCAGCATCGCGAGGAGCCATATAGGGGGAGCAAGAGGGACCTCTGGAGGACTGAGGAGCCACACCCCAGAGCCAATGATGCAATACCGGCCTGCACCCAATCCAGAAAGGGAAGAATTCCTTTTAAAAGCCCAGACACAGGAGACACAAGAGACACAGGAAGGAAGCTAACCCTGGAAGGAGAAAGGAGAGCTTTCCTGGAAGGAGAGAAGGACCAGGGAATAGGAGTCCTGACAGAAGGAACCGGCCCAGCAGACTCAGCAGAACCAGGTGCAGGAATCCGCTTCAAATATCGCAAGTGGGAAAGATACAGAGAAGAAGCTAACCCTGGGAGGAGGAGGACTGCCAGAGAGTCCTGGACCTGAGTCTGGCAGAGGCCAGCAACCTTTGAAAGACACAACGAGGAGTAACCAAGAGGGAGGTGAAAGTTACTTTGAAAGGTAACATTCCTGGCCCAGAGAGAAAGAAGCTGTGGTGCGAGTGTGGCTTAACCCCAGCAGAAGGCCGGCCGGAGAACTGGAGGCCTACCTTGGTGTCAGAGAAGCCAAACCACAGCAGGAACAAGCATCAACCCTCACTTGGCCGTGATAAACCCAAAAGGAAAGGTAATCACTATTTTACTGATTGTGATTTTATGAATGCTGTGACGCAGGAGGAGCAGGGCCTAGAGGAATGCTGTCCTTCTAGAACTATTTGTGCTACAAAATACAAACCTGTGCCAAACAAGAAACTCTCTAGTAAAAGAGCAGTAGGCAAGAGAAACTGTCCTCACTCTAGAGGTGTACAAAACCAAGGCTTACCTTTGGATGCAGCGCATTGGGACATCGTACAAACATTGTATAAAAAGCCTGAATGCGAGCCACTAGATATTCCTGACTGTGAACCAATGCAGGTGGAATTCCCGGATGACCTTTTGGACTTCGAGATGGATTGCAGCTATTGCCTGGCAGAAAGCTTTGAGCCCTTAGCCGAGGAGTAGAGCTGTGGTCTGGGGGAAGGTTTGAATCTGTGTTTCTTATAGTACTGCTGTGAAGTTAACAGGTCTAACTCAGTTCATGTTTCTTTTTCTTTCAACATGAAGCAAGTACATTTTTGTGTTGATGTAAATTCTGAGCTATTGAACCTATTTGCAATACGGGAAATAAAAGCCTTTATTCTCCCTACACTCGGACTGTTATATTCTTTGGAGCTTTGGTTACCCAGAAGGCTACCAGGACTATAAAAACCTGGGCCCTGTCTTTGAGCTAAACTCCACCATAAAATATTTTTGTGTCCACCCTCCCTGCTGTGACATCCCAGTGCCACCAGGGGGGCGGTGTGACAATATCTACACACATGGTGAGATGAAACAGGCAAAAACAGCAAGGAGTGGGTAATAGTAGCCAAGTGGAGCACTAAATGTGTGAATGGCTTGTGGTATACCAGGTATTTAATGGCGTACATGGCATATCTCGCTGATGCTATCACAACATCTGACATCATGCATGTGCTACAGGCTGTGTATGTGTGTAGGTCAGGGGAAAAGAGTCTATATGAAGAAATACATTGCAGACACGAGCAAGTGACGGTTATGTTGGCATACAAACAAAGACTTAGGTGACAGGTATTTCTCAGGGCTACACATGTAGGGTATGCATGCTTTGACATTGTCATTGACACACAGTGGGATGGCATACAGCCATCATGGTTTAGTCACAAGCAGACATGTGTGTGTGTTGTTGCCTACATGACGGTAATCTGGCCAGCTATTTGTGCATATCATCAGCACATAGGTGTCATTATTACTGCAGGTATGAGATGTACGCACCAGGATATGTATTTGAACAGTGGATACAGAAGGGGCGCCTGCATATTTCCAATGTGTTGTAGCAATTGTCAGTGGGTTAACATACAACTTTGGGACAACAATAAACAAGGAAAGGGGTCATTGTTGGCAATATGGTGAGTCACTGGTATTATTGCGACCTTGGGATGAGGTGGAACCATGGTGGTAGCAGACACGTCTATTTCTCTGTGTGTAAAGGGACAGAGAGGTAAGAGAGGGAACAGAGAGATTACGGACACCATAAAGATAGCCTCCAACACCTCCGTGATGCCTATTACATGTAAGAGATCTGTACATTGTGATAGGCAGCAGTCACTCATTGTGTGATGTTGTGGGGTCTGACAGCTGGGGACATGAAGGTGCAGTGTGTGATACACAGGTAGAACATGACATATGTTGGCTTCTCTTGTGTCTCCAAATGCACAGGACATACTTTGTACGGATGCTGTTGTTGAGATGCATTGCCATGTGACTTTACATCCCCGAAAATGCAGTGATTTGGGGTAGGTGGATCTACATAGACATTGTGTGTGGCTGTAGTCATTTGAATAATATGTCTTCTGTGATCTCTCATATTGGGCAGATGCTGTTATTTCATTTCTTTAACCTGTGCCTCCGTAACCCATCTCTTGCTGTGGTCACTCATATCCCCATGTGCTTGTGTTCAGCATGTCCTCTGCCACAGTCTCAATGCAACATGTACAACATACCTGCATGTGTGTGTAGGTTGTTGTTTTGTGTATTTTACCACCACTTCCTCCGTCCCCAACTTATCAGCCAACAACACGGTATCATAGCATGTTCACTGAGCCTTTATATCTACTGATATCCACCTGTGCACATACAGGCCATGTGTTACAGATGGGACGCTGAACTTTACATACTGTGTGTGTGGCTGTTTTTATAGGTTGCCTGTGTGATGATGGATTGATCAGACATAGTACATTTTCATCTACTGTGAGGGGTCTGTGCACCTGGGGATCATTTGGGACAGCGCTAACTCGTACATAGTGGGGTTTACCTTGTGACCATTATCAGCATGTGTTGTGTGCTGTGATTAGACATGTGTCTTGTGTTCAGAGTAAGCACTGCTGTGCAACTTTGGTGCCTTTCAGATATGAACATAATGGTGACATGCATCATCAGTGGCTTGACATGGTGATTCTACACCTTTTGCTGACATTGTCTCCTTTCATTGTGACGTGATCTGGCTGTTTAGTGGCTCAAGGGATTGATGACATACACCTGATGCAAACACAAGGTAGGTTTCACCTTTGTTAGTTTGATAATGACATTTGTATTTAACTGGTGATGATCTCATATGTGTCTCCTGTGCATGTTATATTTCCTCTATGCTCACATGAACAGATGCATATTGTGTGTAGCTGTGAGACACGTGTGTGACATGAGCATGGACATGACCATATCCATGTGCCACCCGTGTCTGTGTTTACCATTACTGATGTTGCCTACAACGTTTGGTTTAGTATTGATATCATGTCATGTTTGCCTATGCATCCATTTCTTCTGCATTTTGTAAGGTGTGACGGTCTGACATTTGTGTTTATTTTGCAAAGTGTCAAACAATAACATACTTATCCTCTCCTGACACAGGACAGAGGACATACCGGACACATCTCTTACAGAGCATCTGTTGTCAACACCACCCACCTGTTGGAGGACAGAACACCATGCAACTCTTTACCAAAACATTTAGCCATTGGATGTTTGAGCTCTGAGAGTGGATCAAATGACTGCGAGGGACAGTATTACTCTTTGACTGCTGATTTCCCCATGACAGAGGTGTCGACCACAATGTTGATGCAATGGTTTGGCAGTGAGTGCTGCTCAATGTAGAGGACACACATGAACTTTGAAGGACTGTGCCATATTGCACACTGACACTTGACTATGCATGGCCAGAGTTGAAAGAAACCTCTTAACCTAACCTGCTGGATTGCAGATACTATTTTGGCTTTGGACACTGATCCCCCCTTGTGCAGCAGCAAATGAGATGGACAGTGTAGGTGCTACATTCAGACACAGTTGAGCTTTTCTGGACTTTGGCCCAAGGGTGTGTCATGCCACCCACGATATGATGCTGTTTTTCTTACAACACAAACATACACCCATGTTTTTGGCATGGGGCTAACGATGGGGCGCTCCTATTGTCGACGTCTACCTGCTTTCCACCTGGACATGATACCGCCTTTACCTCAACAATGCTTTCAAGCACACCAACATCTTGGACTGATGTTTTCAATGACCCAAGGGTTTTTAAGGGCATGTGTGTCATCACTGTATCATGTTCCAGTGTGGATGTTGCTTGTGCATATGACTGACTATGTTTGTGAGACACAGCATGTGGGGCTATGGCTTCTGTGTGGTTCCCTGTAATATGTTTGTCCAAAATGTCCTTCTTCACATGCTACATCTTGTGTTTGTTTACTGTGCATACATGACAGTGTGCATATATGTACACACCTTGCATTTGCCATTTTAACGGTCCTGATTATGGCCTGTGTTAGGGGCACTCACATTGCCACATTATGTTTGTAGTGTGGCAGTGTGTGTGACCGTTCTACTTCTTCACTTGTGCATTCCATGTATCATGCTATATGTGGCCAAACAGGGTCTACCCAAAAAGAAAGGGCAGGGTGACCTCCTTGATGGTGTTATATGTGCATGTTTCTGCAGGCTGTTTAGTTGGTATTATGTCTGTGTTCATGTGCCTGTGCTACCTGTTACCATATGCTAATTGTGATGTTTATGATTGTTTTGGTCCACATTGTGGCAGGTTTGCTTCGTAGATCAGGCATTAGGATGAGAGCTTCCTCATTACTTGTATTGCATGTTTTTTGACATGTAAAACTTTTGGGAGGATAAGTTTTTGATGTTTGTCTGACTCCTGTGTGGACAGATGGGTATGTTTTGACGGACAGATGAGGTGTGTTGGGTCCGCAGCATGCAGCGTCTACTCTGTACCTGCACTCATATGTGGGTAACACATTTGCGCCAAGCAGCACCAGGTGGGGGCTGGGGGTCTGCTGCCGAGTGCATAGCATGCACCTGATGCACATTATATCTTGTGCCGTTAATTTGTGGTCAAGGAAGTAACCTTTGTGTAGGAGGTGGATTTGTGACCTGCTAAGGGTGTTTCCCACTTTCACAAGGGATGCGGTCAGCCTTGATATTATGATGGCACTGTCTACACTATTTGTGATGTGTTAACAAAATAAATATATGTATTTGACAGACATTTTTTCCGTTTGCTGATTGATCATGGTGACAGACCTGGACTGCAATGTGTGCCTTTGTATCAGTCCTGACTCCTTGTGACCCAGAGACTACATTGTTTTCGTGTCAATGTCACTGGATGTAGATGATGTGGTATTTTTTCCCTGGTAATGGAGGGTTACCTGACTTGCCCTACGCCATAGGGAGTGCTACTGTGAATTTATCACTGGTTGTTTGGGGACGAACCAGTTTTCTCATCACTATGTTAGTTCTCCACTATTTGAGGGTACTGCCCCTTTATGGGGTCGTTTGCTGGTCATGTACATGGTGCACATATGCTCACATCCTTGCACAGTGCCAGCTGTGTATGTGACAGCCATATGGCACATCACTGTGTATGAACGCTTGACATACACACCCTCCCTTTATTTATTTATTTATTTATTTATTTATTTAACTATTTCTTTTATACCGCCCCTTCCAGAGATCAAGGGCGGTTTACATATAACAGATTAATAACCCTTTGGGGTATTTGTGTTACAGTGTGCTCATTGTGCAGTTTGTGGGATTGTCTACAGTGATGTGTTTGAACTCTGTAGTTTGGAGGTTTTATCCACACTTTTTTTTTTTTTTTGGCCCACTGGCCTAAATGCACCATTAGGTACCACCAGCTTCCTCACCTCTACACACACCCTTCCCTCTCTTCACTGTACAACAGGGTGCATCCTGTGTGCTGCATCGCCATACCATATTCTTTGTTACATAGGTCTCACACTTTATGGTGTTAACATGGCAGTGCACGTGGTGATTTTGTTTGGCTGTGATTCTGGTGGTGTGTGTGGTACACCTGATTGCATGTTGAGCTTTCTCCGGCCCAGATCATCATTATTCACCTGATCCACAGAGCATCATGTGATGCTCTGGTGCTTTATTGTTTTTTTAATTTTGCATGCCATATTCACTGCAGAACATTTCCTCGTGTTTGTGCAGGTGTCCCTGGTGCCAAATACAGAGTGGAAGTAGATCTGCACATAGCAGATGTGCATGTGCATTTGCTCAGAATTTATTTTGGTGGTTTGCTTGTCCTGACAGCCAGCAGGCGTTTGGTGTACTGCCATGCAGTGTTTTTGTATGCAGCCTTTGCTAATGTTCTCACATTGGCAGTGTGGCCTACCGGTTTAGGCATGGCCATTTGTGGTGGTGATAATCGGTGTGCTTCCTGTCTGCTGTCTTGGATTTGTATGCTTGTCCTGCATTGGTGCGTTTCATTCGTCTGCGTGTCATATCTGTGGTGATGTGTGGTATGACCACATTGTACCCTCATCTGAGTTGTGAAACATCCTTGCGTCCATCCTCTGTCTGCCAGCTGTGTGCCATCCTACCCTGATGTGCATGCTGCTTTCCCACATCGTGAACTCCCTCACATTCCTGCATTGCAGCTCGCCCTGCTTGCCTCTCCTGTGTGTGCTCGGCCTAGCACTTGTACTCCACAGTCAAACTGATATTTCACTTATCCTGCCATTTCAGCCACCTCTGCTGGCCACATCTTCCCATCCTCTGTCACACACAGTCATTACAGCATGGTACATTACCATCACTCTGTGCATGGATCTCGTTGGCCACAATATGTTTTTCCATTTTTATGGCTGTCACATGGACTGAAGCTGATTTCTGCAGCCCATCAACTTATCTACGTCGTTCTTTTAGTTTGATATTGTCTATGTTCTCTGCTCTGTGCAGTGTTCGTGTTACATGTGTGTTTGGCACATACCTCTGTTAACATTCAAATTGTGGAATGTTACTGTTGTTGGCTAACGTTGCTGATGTCACCTATACATCCTTAGGGCATCTTCTGGCACACCTTCGATTCAGACAGCTTATGGGGTGCCTACGATAGTGCCTTGGGAGTTGACAGCCTTTCAACATGGCCTCAGGGAGACATTAAGGTTTCCCTTTGCTGATGGGGTATGTATAGGATGTTCCATCTGATGCACCGTAAAATGGCCAATAATATATGGCACAAGGGTGTAGTTCTCTTTAGATGGAAGCACGGATTTCTGTACACTTGCACACAGAAATGGGACATAACTCAGCTAACCTAATTCCCTGGAAATAGCAAACCATGACCCCTGCAACATCATTGAGTGTCTTCACCAGTTGTAAGCATACATTACATAGGAGTATGTGGTTTTTCACCAGACCTTGTATGTCATGGACCTATGTTAATCTTGGGATTTCAGTCTCCAAAGGGAATAGGGCATTTTCCAAGATAATATTAACTCTGATCCCCTGTTGATATCAGTCCCCGGGGCCTGTCTGCAGCACCTCCTAGCTAAATCACTAATGGCAGACGCAGGTCTGCCATTGATGATTTAGCAAGGGGGGGCTGCAGACAGTCCCAGGCGACTGATTACAATGACATTTACTCTGACCCCCTGTTGATATCAGTCGCCAGGGGCTGGCTGCAGCCCCTCACTGCTAAAACAAGGATGTCAGACCTGGGTCAGCACACCTACTTACCATTTCCATACATCACAATGCACAGTGCTGCCATCAGAAACAGTGCTGTGACCTTTACCTGCCTCATAGGGCACCCTACATGGCGCCCCATCGGCCACGCTTTCAGCAACATTGTACGGTGCCATGGCGGACAATCCATTTACAAATGTGTCCTGTGGGGTAACTTCAGGGGCACGTTATGTTACAGTGCTGTTTGAGTACATGTGCTTGAATAAGTTATTGCACAGATATACGAGATGGGCCTCCTAAAGCAATATTAACCCTAACAGGTACAGACTCACCAAGCCATGTTCATTTGCCATTGTGGGGGATTGCACCCCTGATCCCTGCACCATTGCTCATTGCCTTACCCATTGTGCTGTGATTCTGTTCCTGGCCTTGCACATCAGCGCACCACCATATGGCTCAACAACATTATTATGCCTCCAAAAACATTTGCCCGCCGCTTTAGGCCCAGCAGCGCAACGCCTTATGCCGCCCATACTTTCTATGCCTTCTAAAATAACGCCACAGCCAGCTTTCTTCAGTGTGCACTGTGGGGGATCGAAACCATGCTCCCTGCACCTTTGGTCAGTGTTCTAACCATTGTGCTGTGGCTCAGTTCTTCTGCTTTCATATCAATGCACCACTTATGCCTCCCAGGATTCACAGGCCTCCAAAAACATTTGCGCGCCGCTTTAGGCCCAGCAGCGCAACGCCTTATGCCGCCCATACTTTCTGTGCCTTCTAAAATAACGCCACAGCCAGCTTTCTTCAGTGTGCACTGTGGGGGATCGAAACCATGCTCCCTGCACCTTTGGTCAGTGTTCTAACCATTGTGCTGTGGCTCAGTTCTTCTGCTTTTATATCAATGCGCCACTTATGCCTCCCGCGCAGCCATCGCATGCACTAATGTGCGCTGCGCATATGGCCGCCGCGCACCTTAACGCATATGCAAATTACAGGTTTCCTTTTTCAGCACGAACCGCCCACTCCTTATATGGCACCCGCTCTCTACCGCGGCCACGCACAATTACGGCGTTTAGTAAACATACCCCTTAGTGGGAGTCCCAAAGTCACTGCATCAAATCGCTTTGAGAAATAGCCTACCGGCTTGCAACCAGTTGGGAAAGCTTGTAAAAGCACACAGGTAGCAGAGGAATCAGAAATAGCCACATGCAATTTGAATGGTAAAGAATAATCATATACAATAAACATGGTGCATTTCCCAGTGCAAACATTTTTTATTTTTTTTACATTTAAAACAAACCTCCCACTGTGATAATGTGGGTACAATAAGGCCTTCAGGTCCTTCTTTCCCAATAAGAGCATAAAGTGGAGCAATAAGATCTGAGAAATTTGCTAGCCATTGTTTACAGAAAATTAATAGACCCAGAAACTTGCGCATTAGGTGTTGCTGGAAAAGACAATGACAAAATAGGTTTCAATCTAGCAGAGGTAATTTGCACGACCAGATGGTGTTAAATCAACACCCAGGAAAGTAACATTTTGAGATACAAATTGTAGTTTAGACAGATTAACCTTCAAACCTAAATTAGTAACATGAGCTAATAGACACAAACTCATAACATGGTGAACATAAAAGCAAATCATCCACATATTGAACTAAAGAGGAATGGTCGAGTCTTACATCAAATAATGCAGTTCTTAGGGCCTGCGAGAAATATGCAGGACTATCAGTATACCCCTGACACAAAGTGGTCCATGTATATCGCTTATTGTCAAAATAGAAGGCAAATAAAAATTGGCTGTCTTTGCTAATGTTCACTGAAAAATAAGCAGAACTTAAATCCACAACAGAAAACCAGGTAGTCCCTAAAGGTATCTGCGTCCAGATATCATGTGGATTAGGTACCAAGGGAAAAATTGGCAAAATCACATTATTTACTGCTCAAAGGTCTTGCACAAATCTATAAGTCTTACCGTCAGCCTTTAGTACAGGAAGAATTGGAGACTTACATAATGAAGTTGTAGAATAAATGACACCTTGTTTCTGAAGATCTGCAATCACAGGATGAATTCCTTCAATGGCAGCTGCTGGCAATGGATATTGCTTGAGTCTAGGAAGCTGAACTCCAGGTTTCACGGTGATTTTCACAGGCGGGATAGAAAAACATCCGACATTAGATCCTGGCACTGCCCACAAGGTAGATGGAAGTTCTCCAAGAGCAGGATGAATGGTACAGGCATCTGCAGGAGACGGCACTTCAGAGAGAGAGTACAGCTAGAAAGAGAACTTGCCACCCATCCAGGATAGAGTAGCATGATATGACACCAAAAATCCCGACCTAGAAGATTCACTGGCAAAGTGTCTCCCACAAGAAAAGTAGTTGGATATACAATCTCTCCAATCTGCAAAGGTAAATATTCAAGTCTACGGTGAGGAATTATCTTTCCCTCAATGCCTTCACAATGTACTATCGGTGCTTGTGCTAATTGAGCATGGTAGATAGCAGGCAAATTCTGTAAACGCAGTGCTGATGTTGTAGCTCCAGTATCAATAACAAATTTCAAATTAGAACCTCACAGTTTAGCTTCTAACTCACCCTGAGGAGTTACAGTCAAATTCAGGAATAGTCATGCATCCCATGTATCACCTCCACAATCGTCTGGGTTAGAGAAGCACTGATATACTGGAGTGGATTCAGCTTGTACTGGAGGGGGAGGAGGGAAATCAGCTCTCTGGCCATCAGGATTCCGATTCCGGGGGCAGTCTCACTGCAAATGTCCAGCCTCTCCAAAAGTGTAACAGGTAGCAGCTCTCTGGACTGTCCACGCCCTCGCTGAGAATTCACATAACCTCCTCTAGCTCTGAATCTACCCCTCCCCCTTTCCATGGGAGTTTGCATGGAAGCAATCTGCAAATTAAGCAACTTCGTTTTTTATACATCTAATCGGGTTTGTTGTTCCTGTTGTTCCTTGAGGAACTTCAACTCACTGTATCGAGACCCTTCCAAAATTGCATCGGCTGTTCTAGCTGGCCAACCTATTATTGAAGTTTCTAAAATTTCCTTTATTCTTGGAATCAATCCATTTACAAAAATATTAGTAAATCCTGAAGGTGTGTCTTCTGCCTCACCAGAATAGTCTTTAAATGCTAACATACACCTAGTGTGAAAATCTGTAACTTTTTCACCCCTATCCTGCCTTAAAGATGTTAACCTCAACCAATCCTTTACAGGTTTACATACTACCTTTATAGATTCTAACAATTTTTCTCTACATAAAACAAAATTATCTCTTTATGTTTTTTTTTTCTCTTGAAAATCTGTTACAGGGTCTGTCAGTGGTCAGTGCCAGTTGTCATCCCTAATTGGATGAGTAACCTTATGAAAATCAGCTGGATTAAAAAAAAACAGATCTGAGCAAATTATCTAGATCTGCCCAAGTAGGATTATAACTGTTAATTATCTGAGACCATAAAGACACAAATCTACCAGGGTTATCCCTGTAATACGGAAATGTTTTAGTCAAATCAAACACTTCTTTAAGTAGTCACAATATCATTTCCCACAGCTGCTTCAGTTTCACAGTGGCAGAACATAAATTAGGCTGAATAGAACATCCTGAATAGAGCCTAAATCATAACATAATTGATCACACTTCATCAGAAACACTTAATTCTTTTTGAAAAGTACACACAAATGAGAAGTACACAATAACAAATCTGCTTAAAGACTGTCAGACGGCTGCCTGGGTGAGAATCTTCACAGTCTTGGCAAGTGCATATATCTATATGATTTGCAAGGGATTGTGGGCAATGCAGTTCATTCACACCAGACACAGCTGCTGACAATAATTTAGTTGTGCTCAAGTGTTAAAGCCAATAAGATATTTATTTATGGGGTTATTTCTCCCAACACAGATATGCTTGGTAGCACATAAATCAGGTTACTTGCTTTCAGTGTTAAACTTGAAAAAAAACAAAATCAGGAAAACAACCTTTAAACTTGTCAAGCAATCAAAGCAAAAGAAATAAGACCTGGTTGGTACAAACTGGTCTTTTCTGTAGGCATTAGCTAATGTTTTCTTAGCATATATCAAACAACAAACCAAAAGCCACAAAGAAAGAAAAAAACTGTTCTTTTCAGGTAAACTTCTTATATCTTCCCACATAGATTCAGAAGTGATTCTCTCCTAGCTCACAAGCAATTAGGTAAGGCTCAATTGCTAGCAGTTATCCAGCTGAAACCCCTTAGCTGGCTTGCTTCCTACTGCGTGGCTAGAAATCCTACACAGGAGCTTTTCTGAGTAGATTAAAGAACAAGTTTGTATTTCTTTGTGATGGTTGCTGTACTTTATAACAGAAAATCACCAAAGGAGTTTAGACAGAGAGCAGTCCATGTAAACAGATTCTTCATCTGCTATCACCCCCTCTTCTTCAACAAGCATGGGTTCAATATCATGGATTGGCACAGATGAATCTCCCAATGGAGCACTTTCAGGAGAATACTTATTTCCCTGCTGTCTTTCAAGGTTATAGCTAGGGCATAGATCAGTGTTCATACCTGAGCTTCCATTGCTGTTAGAGTTCCTCTTTATATAGCCTGGCCAGTATGTAGTCCAGTTCTTATGTCCAGCCTTCCAATCCAGATCCCTGGACACTGGATCTCTCTTCACATACCTTCTGGCACGGGTTTTAGGGTCCCTTCCACGTGCAGTCGTCTCCCTCACAGGTAGCGTCTGGAGATTCCTAGCTCTGCAGCACCATTCCTCTGGCTTTCCCCAGTCCAATGGTGTATGCTGGCCCTTGGAATGCCTCCCAGTATACGTACTGCTCTGGACTCTTCTAGACCTCTCAAAGGCTTTTCTCTTCCTTCTTCCAAAGGGTTTCTTTCCCTCTCTGTCCGTCCGGTTTGGCTTCTGCTTCTGATGATCCTTCAGATGAAACTGATGATCAAGCTCAAGCTGATTCTCAGGATAAAGATAATTCTCTGTAGAATAAACTCTACCTTTATTCTGCCTAGATGAGTGCTCCTCCCTAACACAGCGCAGCTGTGCTGAATCAGGCCCTGCCCTTTGAGATGAGTGCTTAGGGATTACCTCATAGCCGTCCTGATTGAACACATGTTTCCCCACTTCAGCTCCTCTAATGGCTGTTGGAAACCTGGTGCATTCTGGGACTGGTAGTCTTTTATGGGAAAATTCTATTTTCTTATTTCTACCAGAACTGACAGGTTGCTTGTTCAGAGTCACTTCACCTTTCCTATAGCTCTTTCCTGAGCTATGATAAGCTTCCTTATCACAAGACCTATAAATACTTCTTTGAATTTCAAATCATTACTACTATCCTGAACTCCAGGCATAGGTAATTTATTTCCCGAGAATGCTAATTTTTTTTTGCAACAGAAACTCTATGACCTATTGCTACTTCTAAGATTCTTATTACAAGTACAACACTTTCAGTTTCTTGATTCAAACATGCTCTCAATTCTTTGAGCTGGGAGACATTCCAAATATCCAAAATACACAATTCTACTCCCCCTAACTTCTGTTTCTTTTTAAATATTTTCTTTTTCTCTTAGCTCTGCTACACAAGTGACCCGCACTTGCTCAGCTGGTCAATAGGTACATTTCCTAACACAAACAACTTTTTGTTTCAAAAACATAAACATTCCAATGTTTTGCATCATGTACCATCCGTTCCCACCAGGTAAGCACATTTGCACGGTTTACCTTTAACCGCTAACTCATATCTCAGGCAATGGACCTTATCTACAGAGAAAGTTCCCTCCAACGGAAACTGCAAATTCACATTACCTTTTGTCACTGAATCCCTATGTGCTACAGAATCGATGGCTACATCACCTATGCTTCTCACACATACAATAGAAGCATACAATAAGGGCTACCTTTTCTAAACACTAAAGCCCTAGCTCTGTCATGCCATTCACGCATCTGAGACAGAGCCTGTCTATTTAACAGATTATCCATCACTGGTAATTTTCATAATACTCACAAATCTTCAGGCACCTTCTGCCCTTGCCTTAACAGATTACCCATCACTGTTAATTTTCATAATACTCACAAATCTTCAGGCAACTTCTGCCCTTGCCTTGAATGCAGAAATCCATTATCCGAGTCACGGCACTAACTGAAAGATGTACTCTGCACCCCCCTCACCTACAACGAGGCAGGCTCTTGGGTCACAGAAATCCGCACACAAAACAAGGAGAAGATTAACTGATCACAATCTTTAGATAATACACAAATCTGTAAATAATACACAACACACTTGTATTATAAACACAGGACCAAAGCGCTTTGGGAGAGCAAGCCAGGCTTTTGCCTATGTTTACTCTGAAATCAAAGCTTTAGGCCTCTTTATTTATAGGTAAAGATTCCATTACACAGCATAATTTCACTTTATTATTCTACGTCTCACATCACATATATTCATAATATACATATTCTATTCTACGTCTAGTGTTACGTATATTCATAACATACTTTTCTATAGGCATGCACGTCATAGACTTTTAAATTTCGCGCCTTCAGGCGCCGACATCCAGGAGCCCCCACCACCACCAGCAGCTCTCCCCTTCCCGGGGATCGAGCCACCGGCAGCAGCAGGGGCCTGCTGACTCCCGACGCCCAATCCGGGCCCAGCAAGGGACTTTTAAATTTCGCGCCTTCAGGCGCCGACATCCAGGAGCCCCCACCACCACCAGCAGCTCTCCCCTTCCCGGGGATCGAGCCACCGGCAGCAGCAGGGGCCTGCTGACTCCCGACGCCCAATCCGGGCCCAGCGAGGGACTTTTTAAATTTCGCGCCTTCAGGCGCCGACATCCAGGAGCCCCCACCACCACCAGCAGCTCTCCCTTCCCGGGGATCGAGCCACCGGCAGCAGCAGGGGCCTGCTGACTCCCGACGCCCAATCCGGGCCCAGCAAGGGACTTTTAAATTTCGCGCCTTCAGGCGCCGACATCCAGGAGCCCCCACCACCACCAGCAGCTCTCCCCTTCCCGGGGATCGAGCCACCGGCAGCAGCAGGGGCCTGCTGACTCCCGACGCCCAATCCGGGCCCAGCAAGGGACTTTTAAATTTCGCGCCTTCAGGCGCCGACATCCAGGAGCCCCCACCACCACCAGCAGCTCTCCCCTTCCCGGGGATCGAGCCACCGGCAGCAGCAGGGGCCTGCTGACTCCCGACGCCCAATCCGGGCCCAGCAAGGGACTTTTAAATTTCGCGCCTTCAGGCGCCGACATCCAGGAGCCCCCACCACCACCAGCAGCTCTCCCCTTCCCGGGGATCGAGCCACCGGCAGCAGCAGGGGCCTGCTGACTCCCGACGCCCAATCCGGGCCCAGCAAGGGACTTTTAAATTTCGCGCCTTCAGGCGCCGACATCCAGGAGCCCCCACCACCACCAGCAGCTCTCCCCTTCCCGGGGATCGAGCCACCGGCAGCAGCAGGGGCCTGCTGACTCCCGACGCCCAATCCGGGCCCAGCAAGGGACTTTTAAATTTCGCGCCTTCAGGCGCCGACATCCAGGAGCCCCCACCACCACCAGCAGCTCTCCCCTTCCCGGGGATCGAGCCACCGGCAGCAGCAGGGGCCTGCTGACTCCCGACGCCCAATCCGGGCCCAGCAAGGGACTTTTAAATTTCGCGCCTTCAGGCGCCGACATCCAGGAGCCCCCACCACCACCAGCAGCTCTCCCCTTCCCGGGGATCGAGCCACCGGCAGCAGCAGGGGCCTGCTGACTCCCGACGCCCAATCCGGGCCCAGCAAGGGACTTTTAAATTTCGCGCCTTCAGGCGCCGACATCCAGGAGCCCCCACCACCACCAGCAGCTCTCCCCTTCCCGGGGATCGAGCCACCGGCAGCAGCAGGGGCCTGCTGACTCCCGACGCCCAATCCGGGCCCAGCAAGGGACTTTTAAATTTCGCGCCTTCAGGCGCCGACATCCAGGAGCCCCCACCACCACCAGCAGCTCTCCCCTTCCCGGGGATCGAACCACCGGCAGCAGCAGGGGCCTGCTGACTCCCGACGCCCAATCCGGGCCCAGCAAGGGACTTTTAAATTTCGCGCCTTCAGGCGCCGACATCCAGGAGCCCCCACCACCACCAGCAGCTCTCCCCTTCCCGGGGATCGAGCCACCGGCAGCAGCAGGGGCCTGCTGACTCCCGACGCCCAATCCGGGCCCAGCAAGGGACTTTTAAATTTCGCGCCTTCAGGCGCCGACATCCAGGAGCCCCCACCACCACCAGCAGCTCTCCCCTTCCCGGGGATCGAGCCACCGGCAGCAGCAGGGGCCTGCGGGCTCCCGACGCCCCAGCCGGGCCCGGCAAGGGACTTTTAAATTTCGCGCCTTCAGGCGCCGACATCCAGGAGCCCCCACCACCACCAGCAGCTCTCCCCTTCCCGGGGATCGAGCCACCGGCAGCAGCAGGGGCCTGCTGACTCCCGACGCCCAATCCGGGCCCAGCAAGGGACTTTTAAATTTCGCGCCTTCAGGCGCCGACATCCAGGAGCCCCCACCACCACCAGCAGCTCTCCCCTTCCCGGGGATCGAGCCACCGGCAGCAGCAGGGGCCTGCTGACTCCCGACGCCCAATCCGGGCCCAGCAAGGGACTTTTAAATTTCGCGCCTTCAGGCGCCGACATCCAGGAGCCCCCACCACCACCAGCAGCTCTCCCCTTCCCGGGGATCGAGCCACCGGCAGCAGCAGGGGCCTGCTGACTCCCGACGCCCAATCCGGGCCCAGCAAGGGACTTTTAAATTTCGCGCCTTCAGGCGCCGACATCCAGGAGCCCCCACCACCACCAGCAGCTCTCCCCTTCCCGGGGATCGAGCCACCGGCAGCAGCAGGGGCCTGCTGACTCCCGACGCCCAATCCGGGCCCAGCAAGGGACTTTTAAATTTCGCGCCTTCAGGCGCCCGCGACTGGCGGGCCCGCGCCTGAGGGCCTCGCCAGAGAGGGCCCTTTGGCGTGGCCCTTAGGCGGTGGCACAGCGAAAAAAACCCCAAGAAGCAACAAGATCTACTTCTAGTTGGGACACATTTCCAGCTGTCTCTGTTCCCTTTCCTGAACCGCAAGTATTACGAAATGCCATAAGATGTGTAATATTTACCCAGTAACTCCGTTGCCTGTTACATGTGTCAATGTATTGTACATTGCTAGATTTTACATCTACATGTTTCAGTGCTGATTCCATACTATTGCTAGTATCACCCAACTGCTAGACCTGATTTTGTTACCAATAATACATTCGCATGTATCACTGCTAATCTTACTGTTGTAGCCAGTAGCACTTTACTGCCAGATTTTACATTATATGTATCAATGCTAATTTCATACTATTGCTAGTATCACTCAACTGCTATTGTGTTGCCAAAAACCCATTTCCATGCATCAGTGCTAATCCTACTACTGACAACTGTGCCATACCTCATTACTGTCGCCAGTAATTCATCCTTACCCAAAAGTGTGAACTTATTATTACTGTTGGCAGTATATTACTCTGTTTTGTTCTCTGCTGAGTGTCACATTGTCTCATTATCCGCTGACGGACACAGTGCTTCATTGCTTGCTCGATGCTGTACTATTCCTGTCTTATACGATGCCACATTGTTCCAAATACCTACTCATCGCCAGACAGTAAGTTTATACTCTGCGGATAGCTAGCACAATAGTCAATACCGGTCCCACTAATTACCCAGCAAACAAACATCTCACATACTAGTTCACAAAAAAACATCACAAAATGCACCCATTTCTAGCCTTGGCATGCCTACACCTAGCCTCCTGGATCCCCCTTACAGCCCAAGCTTTTCACACATACACTAACCACATCCCGATACTCCACAGTGACGGGAAAGATGGACGGAGAATCACCAACACCTCCCAAGAGAACCCAACGACACGCCTTACTCACATTTATTACACATCCCACTTCAACATCTCAAGAAGTCACATTTGGACCGTCAGCAACACCATCAAGCCCTGAAGTGTGCACTCATCAACGCAAGGTCAATACGTACAAAATGGCCAATAATTACCGATCTGGTCACAACCCATAATCTCGATATCATCATGATCACAGAAACTTGGCTATCAGAATCTGACAACGCAATCATCAACCAGATGTTACCCACAGGTTTTTCAGTCCACACATGCCATAGAACCAATCAGAGAGGAGGAGGAACACTCATTCTTGCCAAAACCTGCCTAGGCTTCCAGATGTGCAACTCAACCAGCACAGCCCACCTGGACTCCCTCACCATAACAAATAACACCTGCACGATCAAACCTACTGTACCGAGCACCAACACCATCCTCAGAGGATCTTGCAACGATAATGGGCCTCGCCTGCAACTCAAACAGACCACGATCCCAGAACTGGATCCTAGGTGATTTCAACCTGCCTACGCTACATGAATCTCAAGCCTCTGCTTTCCTAGAAGCGTTACAAGATCTAGGATATGAGCAACTAGTCATTAATCCCACCCACGTCAAGGGAAACAAACTTGACCTGATCTTTGCCCCGCAGACGGATAAGGATACCACCCACTAATACCACCTACCATAACTCCTGTGCCATGGTCCGACCACAGCCTGATCCAATTCCAGATACCTATTAACACACACAATAAAACTCCAACAAAACCAACACTGCCCACGAACCCTCCTTGAAGCGCTTCCGTCCCTTTAATAAAGAAGAGCTTAGAGAGAAGATCCTCCCACTCCTCAACAACATACCACACGACCTAGATGCATTGGTGTCCACCTGGGACGAGAGCCTCAAGACCATTGCCTGCATACCAGCCACAAATACAAGACCCCCCAAGAAACGAGAGCAGGCACCCTGGTATACCCAAGACCTCCGAGACTCACTCAAGTGCCTGCGCAGGCTAGAGAGAAGATGGCGTCGGTCTCACTCTACGGTTGCACAAGATACTTACATCGCTCATCTAAGAGTACACCGTGATGAATTAACAAAAAAGCGGAAACAATATCATTCCGACATCTTGAAGCGGTCACTAAACAAGCCCCACGACCTCTTCAATATAGTGAAATCTCTCATAAGAGAACCTCCTGCAGACCAGTCACAGATGCCACACCCCCAGGCATACTCCAACTATTTACAGTCAAAAATGGTCCAGACTACTACCTCTGCAACCAACTACGTTCAACCTGAAGTGACCCAGCTGGTACAACCTCGAACTCCGCGGAAAAACAGCTCTCAGCATACCTTGCCCCAACCATCACCACTATACAAATTTGAAAAATATCACGCAGAGAGATTGAAGACACTATTGCTGCAATCAACCCTACTACCGCACCCAATGACCCATGCCCTGCATTATGGATAAAGGAGTTACGATGTGACTTAAGCCAATATCTGAGTGAATTAATAAACCAATCTCTTACAACCGGATCGTTTCCACCAAGTCTGAAACAAACATCCATCAGACCACTACTAAAAAATAACAAGCTGGACCCATCGAAAGTGGAATCATACAGACCAATTTCAAGTATCCCCATGCTTGCTAAAATAATCGAAAAGTTAGTACAGCGCCAAATCCAACAGCATATTGATACTGAAGCCCCACTGGATCCCTCCCAGCATGGGTTCAGAGAAGCACATGGGGTTGAAACCCTCCTCACCAACCTATTTGACCATCTAGTCTCTGGAACCGACAAAATTCATCAAGGATTCGCCCTCATATTCCTAGACATTGCGGCGGCTTTCGACTCGGTGAGTCACAAGATACTCATACAACGCCTCAGCGAGAAAGGAATTCAGGGAACAGCCCTAAAGTGGTGCAAGTCATACCTGACTAATAGATGGCAACATGTAAGGTCAGGCTCCACAACCTCCGAACCATTTTTACAAAACCAAGGCGTGCCACAGGGCTCGTCACTATCTGCATTGATGTTTAACATCTACATGCAGCCCATATGTGCCCTAGCACGTTCATTCAAGGTCAACTGTTTAGCCTACGCAGATGACATCCTCCTATACATCCCATTCAGGACTAACCAACCGGACCTCTCCCCTCTAACAAGATGTTTTGAGGCAGTAGCAGAATGGTTCAGCACACAAAACATGAGAATCAACTACAGTTAAAACAGATGTCCTTTTCATCACAAGGAACCAGTACTTCACCCCTCCACTCTCTTTAAAAATCGGCAACACAGAACTGAAAACCAAACCAACAATCCGCTACCTTTGCGTTACACTGTAGAAACTACTGGATCTGAAAACTCACATAAAAAACACAGTAAAAACAGTATACATGAAAATAAAGACCTTAAAACATCTCCGACCGCTACTCGACTTCAGCGACTACCGATCGATCTATCAGGCATTAATATTACCTCATTTCGACTATGCCAACGTAATTCTACACGGTCTCCCTCAAGCAACGTTAGCTCCTCTCCAGCTTGCAATGAACACTGCTGCAAGAGTACTAACAGGGGCTTCACGGAGAGAGCACATAACGCCAGTACTGATGAACCTCCATTGGTTACCGGTTCAAGCAAGAACCCTCCACAAAGTTCTAACCTTAACTTTCAAAGCCTCAAACACTCTGACCCCCACAGCCCTCAGCAAGATGATACATAAAGTACCACAGAACAGAAACAGAAGAACCATGATGCAAAACACCCTAGAGGTCCCAAAAGTAATGACAAAATGCACAAGAACAACAACAAATAGGGCCTTTACGATTTACGCTCCCAGAGCATGGAATGCTCTCCCTACCTATATTCGAAATATCACTTACCTAACCCACTTCAGGAAGGCAATAAAGCAGCACCTGTTCACTACATACTACCCTGAATCTAGCCTTAGTAACCATACATATGGCCCCCCAGACAATCTCTCATTACAAGTAAACAATCAGACTCAGCATGAAAAAGGATAATCAACTGATCGCTCAGAATGTACCCCAGTGTAAATAAGATGTAGATATGTTCTGCCTGAAATCAGGTACCAGTGTGATACAATGTATAGAGTTAAGAATTGTACATAGTTTCCCCCAGTTACTTCCAAGTTGATCTCCCTGTTTATTGTAAATACAACTCAAAGTTCCTTGTGTTGTATAGTTGATGTTAAATGTAAACCGCTCTGATCTAAAATAGAGCGGTATAGAAGAACTGTTAAATAAAATAAATAAATAAAATAAATAAATCATGAAAAGACATACATATATTCTCAGGCATGACTATGTAGGCCTTAATTCTAATTAATCCTAACACTGACAGTTTGATATCTCTGACCAGAGACAGCGAGACTGTGAAGCTAGGTAAATAACTTGCCTTTTACTTATCTTTCTAATAACAAGACTAATGTTTATGTTATCTAAACCTTTAACCCAATTTCTTCTACAGGGTTTTCAAGGATAGTAAAATAAGGAGCTACAAATGATATTAACTCTTTCTTAGGGCTTGTTATATACAGGGCCTGACTGTGTATCCAACCTGGTACAATCAAGCTTTCTTTCAATAAGTTCCAAGTCTCCTGTGACTTCCTTGAATAACATTCCCATATATAGAATATATGAACTGATCCTAGCTGAAAGCATGAAAGCTTGAAAAATTTGGCGCCCAAAAGCTTCCAGAGTCCTGCATTCACGACCTGGAGGATTGGATGCATGCCTCTTTGCACTTTTCATCCTATGCATGGCTGACTCCACTACCATTGACTGGTGTGGCAGCTGAGTTTTATGAAATCCAGGACATGGCGAAACTCGATACATAGTATCAAGTCTCGTAGAGTGAGGAGAAGTAGTCAGAGGTGTCTCCCACATTCTGAGCATCAAGTTATGCAGAATTTCATGGATAGGCAGAGTGGCTGCCTCCTTAGGAGCTTTATGATATTGGAGAATTTCCAATTCCTTTGCTCTGGGTTCCTCTTCAGGAGCTACTGTGATTGAAAGACCTTTGGCCATATCACGGATAAAAGACATGTCCTCTGGAGGTGACATTCTGCGTTGGGGAGAAGAGGGATCTTCTGGGAGAAACCCTCTAGTACCAGCAAAATTGTCAGAGTCTTCGGAATCCGAGGAATCAAAGTATTCCTGACCCCGATGCTCTTGCAAAGCACGGTCCCGGTATGGATCAAAGTCAGTACCGAGTTGACCCGATACTGATCTGTCGATTCCAGCCAGAGATGGCATGGGAAGAATTCCCACCGGGGCCGGTACCGTTGCTACCGATATCGTCGGTACTGGTACCGGTACCAGTGTCTATACCGGTGTCGGTACCGGTATCGGTGTCAATGTCGGTACCGGTGCCCGTTGGACCAACGGTACCGCAGCTGAGAGAAGAGCTACGATGCTGCGTTCGATAGCGAGGAACCTCTGGTCTATCGACGCTGCCGATGCCTGGGTGTCAGTACCGGTAAAAACGGCCGGAACCCCTGAGCATGGCACAGGTAGTTCTTGTGAGGTTGGGGCCTCGAGAACATCCTGAAGCCCCATCGATGTTTTGGAAGCCGAAGCCTCCCGCCGGGGCTGTTTTGCTGGTGTGGTTCCCTCAAGGGCAATGCCAATGGCCTCTCGATGCTTAGCAGGAGAGCTACCCTTTGAGGACCGGCTTTTATGTTTAGTTACCTGAGATCCATGGGAGGAAGAAGAGGCCCTTGACGATGGCAATGCAATGGATCTGGCATCCGAAGAAAACAGGATACCGAGCTTTGTAGCTCGGTTCTGTCTTCCTCTTTTAGTCATCCCCATGCAGGAGAGACATTCAGTTGGAGAATGTTCAGGCCCTAAACATTTAAGACACCAATCATGGGTGTCAGTGACGGAAATGCTACCGCCACACTTAGTACATTTTTTAAAACCACTAGTTGGTTTTTCCATGTTTTAGGAATATGGGGCCTAGCAATAAAGGAAATAGAGCAGGCACCAAGGCGGTAAACTACACCTAAACCACACTAAAACCCCTATACATGAGGGTTATTAATAGGAGCTATATGAGAAGGATCTTGCACCGAACCTAGCCTGGAAGACAAGAAACTGGCCAATTGGGAAGGTTAAAAAAAAAGGTAACTATGCCCATCTAACTTAACCAAGCACTTGCAAGGAAACCGTTATGTTTGTAATTTATCCTATGATTAGTGACCCATCTTGTCCATTTTTGAGGTCTATTCAGGAATCCATTTGTTAGAGTTTTTCTTTTAATTTATTTTTCTTTTTAGATATGAGGACGATGGATTGTTTTCTTTGTACAAGGTTTTTCTTGTATTGTAATGTAAAATTGCATAAATAAAAAATTAAAAAAAAAAAAAAAAGGATATGGGGCCTAGTGCCCAAAATGGCGCCTAGCACCAAAAGAGAAAGGTTTCTGAAGAGAAACAGTTTAAAGCATAAGTTTTTTTTGGGGGGGGGGGAGGGGTTTGAAAAAGAAAAGAAAAGAACCAGCGGTACCGGTAAGCGTTGTGCGGCAGGCAAATGCGACCACAAGAAAACAAATTTAAAGACAGAATTTTCTACGGTGACAGGGAATAGATCCTGTCGGCTCCGCGGAAAACGAAGAATTGAAGAGGGACAGTTGGAAAGGCGGGAAGGCAGCGCGCATGTGCTGAGGGATGCTCCCAAAAGCATTCCTATTGGATGCTGGGGAGCGTTCCTGCGCAGGCTCAGTCGGTACCGACGATACCCATATGTGAAGACTACATTCCTGCTTGTTCCTGGAGATCAGTTCTGTGGGACACTCCACTGTTGATCCTTTCCCATGTGTATAATTGACAATTCAATCTGATTCTGTTTCCGTTTTTTTAGCCTAGTGGTTAGAGCAACTGCCTAATACCCAGAAGATCAATGGTTTGATTCCGACTAGCACTCCTTGTGACCTTAGCAAGTCACTTAACCCTCCATTGCCTCGGAAGAAAAGACCTGGCAATCTACTTCCACTCTGCCCCTAAGTGAGGTCCCTGTACTGCCTATGGCACTGCAAGATACAATTGCAAATGAGGAGATTAAAAATTACATGAGATCCATGTGCAAGCAACTCACCAGCACTTTCTGAGAAGGTCCAGAAATCTGTCATCGGAAGAGGTAACCACTGCTAGTCCTACACAAAGTATTCTTTGTCACTTGAAAAGTCCTCATTTGAAGTGCAAAGTATCCATTGCTGCACAAGTTAGCCACCATTGTTAACCTAGCTGTCTCCTATACAAGCACTCATTGTTGCTTAAAAAAAAAAAAAAACCTCTCACTGGAGTGCAAAGAACTCACTGCTATACAAGTAGCCGCTTCTGATCCTTGCTGTACTAGATAATTACTGCCACACACAAATTCACTGCCCTACAACTCAACATGTCCATATCCATCCTAACCCTAACCAGTTTGTACCTCCTCAGCAACGCACTCATTGGCTCCCTCACTTCGGCCTCCAACTACAACCCTATTTCAATCCTACAAGGCTGAGGAAGGAGATAAACTTCTTATCATCACGCACAAGGTCCTCTATAGTAACACCCCTCAGTACCTGGCCGATATCATCCACCTTCATCCGACCCCTTGTCTTCTCCGTTCTGCACATGGAAATTGCCTCTTTCTCCCCCCCCCTGCCCAAGCCCATCTTGAACTCACTCGCCATTCTGCTTTCTTTTACCTTAGTCCCGCCCTTTTGAACTCTCTCCCTCATCCTCTCCACACGGAGTTATCTCTCACCCGTTTCAAAGCACTTCTTAAAACACACCTCTTCCACCAGGCCTGTTGTTGTTAAGTGCCGTCAAGTCGGAGTTGACTCATGGCGACCCTCTGCATAGCTATCCTAAATTGTGTTCGGTCTTCAGTCAGGCGGCTCATTGTCGACAGACTGGTACCCGTAGCTGCTGTTATTGTATCGATCCATCTCATAGCTGGCCTTCCTCTTTTGCGTTGACCTTCTATCTTGCCAAGCATGATGTCTTTCTCTAATGATCTCTCTCTCCGCATGATGTGTCCAAAGTATGAAAGTCGAAGTCTTGTCATCTGAGCTTCTAAAGAAAGCTTAGGTTTGATCTCCTCTAGTACAGACCGGTTTGTTCTTCGGGCAGTCCATGGTATACACAGTATTCGCCGCCAGCACCATAATTCAAAGGCATCAATTTTATTCCTGTCCTTCCTGTCCACCAGGCCTACGACCTTCCTATTCCCGCTGGTGGCTCTGACCCTCCCTCGTCAGGATCCCCAACACTAGTATCATAACAACACTCTCTGTCCCCGTTTCTGCAGCTCCTCTCCCTCCATCCCCACCTTCGCCCTTCTTACGTTTTTTCTCGCCTCTGTATTTTCCTGTCACACTCCTTTACTTTGCTCCTCTTTCCTGTCCAATTAATGACATTCTTTTTGATTTTCTGTAGCCAATAGTGTTTTATTGTACAACGCTCTGACGCTTCCGCAAGGGCGGTTTATCAAATCCCACAAATAAAGGATAAAGAATCATGGCAGCACACGCTGTAAACCATCAGAATTCTATCAAGACTCTCTCCCACACATAATACACATACCACTCCAACACTCCGCAAAATCCAAAGTGACGCAGCCCCAAAGCCCACGAAACCTGAAATGTGCCCTCATAAATGCACGATCAGTCCGCAGGAAATACCAGCCATCACCGACCTTATAACACACCTTGAGCTAGACATCCTACTGGTCACTAAATCACGGCTCACCGACTCAGACTCAGTCCTTATTAACAAACTCATCCCCCCCAACTTTTCAATCCATACTTGCCACAGACCTAACCGCAGAGGAGGTGGCATATTTATCCTATCAAAAACAGAGTTCCAATATCAACTGATCAGCTCCAGCAGCACAACACACCTTGATACAATCACCATAACCAACAGCCACAGCACCATCATCCCAATCTACAGATCCCCATCCTCCTCCCCTGAGGACCTCGCAATCATAACAGGGTGGAAAGAGATAAGGGAAGTGGAATTGCAATGGGCTAAACTAAAGGTGGCAATAAAAGGGGCAACAGAAAAATATGTAAATAAAAGGGGCAACAGATAAATATGTAAATATGTAACAAAAGTAAACAAAAACAAGAGGAGAAGAAAACCTATTTGTTTTACCAAAGAAGTGGCTGCTCAAATAAAGGCAAAAAACACAGCTTTCGCAAAATTCAAAAACTCGCAAACAGAGGAACACAGAAATGAATACAGGATCGAATTTAAAGAGACAAAGAGAGAAATAAGGATAGCAAAATCAAAGGCAGAGGAAAAGATGGCTAAAGATGTGAAGTGTGGTGACAAAACCTTCTTCGGGTATATTCGGGAAAGGAAGATCAGAGGTGGAATTGCAGGACTCAGAAGTGCTGCGAACGGACTCGTGGAAAGTGACATTGAAAAAGCGAAATTGCTAAACGAATACTTCTGCTCTGTTTTTACTAAAGAAAGTCCTGGAGAAGGACAACCTGTGACTCCCAAATATAAAAATGGGAAAGAAGTAGTTACCACACCATTCACAGAAGATGAGGTGTTAGAACAACTTGCAAAACTGAAAGTGGACAAGGCCATGGGACCGGATGGGATACATCCCAGGATACTGAAAGAGCTCAGAGAGGTTCTTGCAGGGCCGTTAAATGATGTTTTCAACAGATCCTTGGAAACAGGAGAGGTTCCTCAGGACTGGAGAATGGCTGATGTCGTACCTCTACACAAAACTGGTGACAGGGAAGAAGTGTGAAACTATAGGCCTGTGAGCCTTACCTCGGTGGCGGGAAAAGTCATGGAGGCGCTCCTGAAAGAGCGAATAGTGAACTTTCTCAAAACCAACAGGTTGCAAGACCCGAGGCAACATGGTTTTACCGAAGGACAATCTTGCCAAACAAATCTGATTGAGTTCTTTGACTGGGTGAGCTAGATCAGGGGCATGCGATGGATGTCATCTACCTGGATTTCAGCAAAGCCTTTGATACTGTTCCTCATAGGAGGCTTATCAATAAACTCGGTAGCTTGGGGATGGATCCTAAGATGGTAAATTGGATCAGAAATTGGTTGACTGACAGATGACAGAGGGTGATGGTAAATGGAGCTCACTCAGATGAAGGGAAGGTGATTAGCGGGGTGCCCCAGGGGTCGGTCCTGGGCCCGGCACTGTTCAATGTATTTGTGAGTGATATTGCTGAAGGACTGAATGGAAAAGTCTGTCTTTTTGCAGATGACACGAAAATTTGCAACAGAGTGGACTCCCCCGAGGGAGTGGTTAACATGAGGAAAGATCTACAAAAATTGGAAGAATGGTCTAATGCATGGCAATTAAGATTTAATGCAAAGAAGTGCAGAGTCATGCGCTTGAGTAGCAGAAATCCAAGGGAATTGTATGCGATAGGGGGTGAGAGGTTGGTGTGCACGGATCAGGAGAAAGACCTTGGTGTGATTATTTCTGAAGATCTCAAGGTGGCAAAACAGTGCGACAAGGCGGTGGCAAAAGCCAGGAGGATGTTGAGCTGCATACAAAGAGGAATCACCAGCAGAAAGGAAGAGGTACTTATGCCACTGTATAAGTCACTGGTGAGGCCTCATTTGGAATACTGTGTTCAGTTTTGGAGACCATATCTAGCAAAGGATGTAAAAAGACTGGAAACTGTTCAGAGGAAGGCGACCAAAATGATTTGGAGCCTGTGTCAGAAGCCTTATGAGAAGATACTTGAAGTCCTAAACATGTACACTTTGGAGGAGAGGAGGGACAGGGGAGATATGATTCAGACCTTTAAATACTTAAAGGGAAATAATGAACAAACAAACCTCTTCCAAAGACAGGGAAGCTGTAAAACTAGAGGGCATAACAGGAAGCTGCAAGGTGGTAAATTGAAAGGCAATGTCAGGAAATACTTTTTCACAGAAAGGGTTGTGGATGCTTGGAATGCCCTCCCGATGGAAGTGGTGGGGGCAAACACGGTGACGGAATTCAAAATGGCATGGGACAGACACAGTGGATCCCTTTACAGCAAAAGGATAAAATTAAAATAAAATGAACCATCTAATTTCTCAACAAATAGGGGTGTCCTGCATGGAGTGGTGGGTTCACCCCTAAACAGGGACGTGGGCAGGGGTGGCCTGCACGGAGCGGCAGGTGCACCTACTCTTGCCATCGTGCTGGGCAGGCTAGATGAACCATGCTGGTCTTTATCTGCCGTCATTTACTATGTTACTATGTATAATTGACCTTGCCTGTAACCCCAAGAACACTCACAGGCCAAACTGGATATTGGGAGACTTTAACCTACAAGCTCTTCAAAATTCCCACTCCAAAGCCTTCCTTGAAGCACTCAACGAACTTGGCTACGAACAGATAGTCGAGACACCCACCCACCGGAAAGGAAATATGCTAGACCTCGTATTCATTCCACGACCAGACATAAGTCCGAACTACAACTTTGACCTAGACATCACCCCAGTCCCATGGTCTGACCACAACCTAATCAAATTCCAGATACCCATGCATCAGGACAACAACCTGTCTAGGAAAGCAGCTGAAAACTCATCACCACCCACAAGACGTTTCAGACCATTTGACAAAGAAGCGATCCTCAACAAATTCCTTCCAAACCTCAAGCTAGATTCACCTAACCTGGATGAAATGATGGCCACATGGAATAACAGCCTGAAATTCTTTGAATGCCTACCTGCCTCAAACAAGCCACCTGCTCCAGACAAGACACCAAGATTCCGGAAATATGCACGATGGTACTCCGCGGAGCTACAATCCTCACTACTTCTCCTTAGGAAACTATAAAGAAGATGGCGGCGCTCCCAGTCCCTAACTGACCAGACAGCCTACACCGCCCAACTGAACGCACACCGAGGCTCTATATCAGTGAAAATGAAAGAATACCACTCCGAATTACTGCGCCGCTCAATAAACAAACCTCATGACCTCTTCAACTTAGTGAAGACCCTGATGAAAGAACCTTCGCCCACCCAAACTACAATGTTACACCCACAGGAATACGCAGACTACATACTAGCCAAATCCAGCAACATCTGCATAGCCACGAAATCCACTCCCAGTCACAACCCATACCAACCACTGCCGCTCAACTCGCTTTCAACACCATCAGCCAGAGGCATCGAGGACATCATTGCAACCATTAACTTCACCACTGCTCCAAATGACCCCTGTCTAGCATATTGGATAAGAGCTTTGCGCAATGAATTCAGTCCAACTCTAGCCAAGATCATGGAGCAGTCCTTCTCCACAGGAACATTCCCAGCATGCCTCAAACAGATGTCAATCCGGCCCCTTCTGAAGAACAACAAGTTGAACCCCCAGAAGGTAGAATCCTATCGACCAATCTCAAGCATCTCACTTCTAGCCAAGATTATTGAGAAGGTCATCCAACGGCAAATCCAAGAACACATAGACTGCACTGCCCCCCTCGATCCATGCCAACATGGCTTCAGAGAATCACATGGCATCGAAACGCTTCTTGCCACGCTTCACAACACATTAATCACAGGGATTAACAACAACAGACGAGGATATGCCCTGATCTTCTTGGACATCTCCGCGGCTTTGACTCCATCAACCACGAGCAGCTCCTGATACGTCTCCAGGAAAAGCCTGGAGCTGGTGCAAATCGTATCTAACAGATATATGGCAGCAGGTACGAACAGGCTCTGTGACCTCCAAGCCTTTTCAACAAAAACATGGAGATGTTGAAGAAGCGGATGATTGTACCAAACCTTCTCCCCACCGGCAACATGAAAGACGAGAGACGCTGAGCCACCATCCGCTACCTAGGAGTCACGCTGGACCAGCACCTCGACTTGAAAGAACACATAAGCAATATCGTCAAGAAAATCTACCATAAGATGAGGACAATTCAACATCTTCAAACCTTGCTGCAACCAGACAACTTCCAAACTGTTTTCCCCCCACTTTGACTACACCAATGTGATCCTTTATGGACTCCCTAAGAACACACTAAACACACTACAGTTAGCAATGAACGCTGCTGCCCGCTTCCTACATGGGGCCGCTAGAGGGACCACATTACTCCAATTCTAAAAGACCTGCACTGGCTACCAATCTACTGCCGGCTCACCAACAAAGTAGAACTGTTAACATTCAAAGCCATCAACAAAACAACCTCTAGCTCCTTGACGAACCTTATCCACCCCACACCTGCAACTAGAGCAAGAAGGTCCTTCGCCACCAAAACACTAATAACCCCCAGCGAAGTAACAAAATGCACTCAGGCAACAAAAAACAGAGCCTTCATGTTCTACGCACCTACCTGCTGGAATGAGCTCCCAGTGACCATCCGCACGATCACTGACCTTGCCCAATTCAGAAAGGCACTAAAGCACCACCTTTTTCTCCTACACTACACCCAAGCCAACAACACATCCTAACCTGACACAATCCACAACCTAACCATAAAAAACAGACAACCCAGTAAATAAATTACATCCCCGTACATAGCTCTCAGGGCAAGCCATGTCGCTACAACTGCATAGTGACTTCCTGCCTAGACTGTATATAGTCTGTATATAATTACCCCTGTTCTAAATCCAAGTTGTATTACCCATTCAATGTAAGTGCAGAGCAGGCTCTTCCTACTCTGTACAAAATGTTATCTGTAAACCTCACTGATTTTAAAGAGCGCGGTATATAAAAAGCATTAATTAAATAAATAAATAAAAATAAATTATTGGAAACGCTGCTGAAAGAGAAAATAGTGAGGTTTCTGGAGTTCAGCAGATTACAGGATCCAAGGCAGCATAGATTCACCAGAGGCAGGTCTTGTCAGATAAATCTGATTGATTTCTTTGACTGGGTGACCAGGGAGTTGGACCAAGGGAGAGCCCTAGATGTGGTGTGTTTAGATTTCAGTAAAGCCGTTGACACCGTTCCTCACAGGCGACTTATAAACAAACTGAGCACCCTAGGGATGGACCCTAAAGTTACTGCTTGGATTAGAAATTGGTTGAGTGGGAGGCGACAAAGAGTACAGGTAAATGGAGCTCACTCTGAGGAGAAGGAAGTTACTAGTGGTGTGCCCCAGGGATCTGTCCTTGGTCCGATTCGTTTTAACATCTTTGTTAGTGATATAGCGGAAGGGCTGTCGCGTAAGGTTTGCCTCTTTGCGGATGATACCAAAATCTGCAATAGAGTAGACACCGAGGAAGTTGTAGATTACATGAGGAGGGATCTAGCTAAGCTTGAAGAATGGTCTAGAATTTAGCAGCTGAGATTTAATGTTAAAAAATGCAGTGTCATGCATTTGGGCTGCAGCAATCCAAGGGAGCAATATAGGGGGTGATGTACTTTTGTCCATTAAAGAAGAGCGGGACCTAGGTGTGGTTGTGTCTGATGATCTTAAAGTAGCAAAACAGGTAGAAAAGGTGACAGCAAAAGCTACAGTAGAAGGATGCTTGGGTGCATACAGAGAGGAATGGCTAGCAGAAAAAAGGAGCTGATAGTGGCTCTGTATAAGTGTTTGGTTCGACCTCATTTGGAGTATTGTGTGCAATTCTGGAGACTGCACCTTCAAAAGGATATATACAGGATGGAGTCAGTACAGAGGGTGGCTACTAAAATGGTTAGTGGTCTTCATTATAAAGCATATGAGGATAGACTTAAGGATCTTAATATATATACCTTAGAGGAAAAGCGGGATAGAGGTGATATGATTGAGACGTTTAAATACCTCCGTGGCATAAATGTTCAGGAGAGAGCCTCTTTCAATTGAAAGCAAGCTCTGCTATGAGGGGACATGGGATGAGGTTGAAAGGGGATAGATTCAGGAGTGATATGCATAATTTCTTTACGGAAAAAGTGGTGGATCCGTGGAATAGTCTCCCAGTGAAGGTGGTAGAGATGAGGACAGTATCTGAATTCAAAGAAGCATGGGACAAACACAGAGGATCTCTAAAGGAAAAAAGGGGACTGTTGTAGTGGTTGATATGGAAGGACAGACTATATAGACCATGTGGTCTTTTCCTGTCGTCACATTTCTGTTTCTATAATAGTTACAGATTCTGTTACATAAAAAATTAGTACAGGCAAATAAGTAACCAGGGAGCAAAAACTTGGATGATAGCATAAACATTGGTCACTCAATGAACCATGGGGGAAGGGGGGGGTTCTGTTGAGTAGTTGATGGAGGGTTATGGCATGTCATGCTGTGCTGTGTAATGGTTCCAAAATGTTCTGTGTACAAGAAGGCTTTTAGCTTCTATCTGAAGTCTTTGATGTCCTTTGTGGATTTGATGTCTTGTTGTTGTTGTTAAGTGCCGTTGAGTCGGAGTCAGAGTCGGAGTCAAACCCAGACATTCGCGCAATTACTGACCTAACCCAGTTCAGGAAAGCACTCAAATATCACCTGTTCCTCAAATACTATCCACTCAGCAATACACCAAGCCAAATCCCACCAACAAAGTAGCTACACCATAATTATCAGTTAACCTCATCAACTTTCTCAGTGTGATATCTTGATCAGTGTCCATTGTCATTATCATAACGACTGTATGTAAATAATATTTGTAAATAGTTCCCCCATGTTACCTAAGTTTGATGTCTTAGACCCTCCCAAAAGCAATCATGTCAATCTGTCCATTCCTTTGGTGAACATGGCACACATGGTAGTCATAATATTCTGTTCCCCCCTCCCCCCCTTCCTGGCCATGACTGCAATACTTTGGCATGCTACGACCTTCCCCAAACCAGTCATGCACCTCCTACTCCCAATGAGTTGTCGTCGCACTTCCTCCTATCAATCCCTATTCTGATACCTGGGACACCAGACCTGCCAACCATAAATCCTAAAGCCTTGACACCAGGACCCTCAGTCGTAAGTGGTTCAAGTTTGCTTCTCTTGGGTGACTACAGATTATTAATGGTTGTGAATTATGAATAAGGTAGGAGAGCACTTCATTTATTTTGATTTGGGCCATGTTGGAGATCTCAGAATCCAAACATTTTGGATCCAATGTCCTGGAGTCTGTCGGTTCAGAGTTTGAAGCTTTGGGTCCAGAGGTACGTTGGAAGAAGGTTCTAATACTGATAGTCATTTGGAGGGGGAGGAAAGGTTAGTGGAGTACTATAACAACAATAACCATAAAACAATTCCCATAATTCACACACACACTAGAAACAACTTCCATACTGGACACATTTATCCATACAACCATCCAAGACTAAATTTCCATAGACTAATTCACATAAAACAAACAAACCCACATCAAACAACTAAGGGAACATGCACCAATAACTCAACATCCCTCTCATGCATCCTTATCAACGCACGCTCCATGAAAAACAAGCTACCCATATTTAATGACTTAATATCTGACTTAAAACCAGACATATTATGTGTCACTGAAACCTGGCTCACCGATACCGATACAGTCTACATAAATCAACTAAATAATGAAGACTATGACACTTTCTATAAACATAGAACCAATAGGAAAGGCGGAGGTGTATTAATGATGACAAAAAAGGTACTAAGTGCCAAAACAATCCAATCAAACATCTCCTACAACATAGATACGTTATTAATAAAGATTGGTATCATGAAACTCTGCTTAGTATATAGACCCCCAGACCAAAACCCAGATTGCCTTGACGCTTTTATTGAACTCCTCAGCTCCTCCACTGAACAACACCCTATAATAATGCTAGGAGATTTTAACCTTCCTTCTCTACCAACACTGGACGCTAAACTATTCTTTGACACAATATCAGACATGGAATATCATCAGATAATAAACACTTCTACACACATCAAAGGTGGAACTCTCGATCTTGTCTTTCTCCCTAATACACTCTTCAAACTAATCAACCCAAATTCAGTTGAATGTACACAGATACCCTGGTCTGATCACTACATCATCAAATTAAATCTTACATATCCCCTCACTAGCACTGTATTAGGTACAGTTTTATTGGTATAAATACCCATAGCAACCCCTAGTAAGTAAGAACTTAAAGATCTAGACACAAACTTAAAACTAAGATGCAGACAGCAGTCCAGCAGCGGGATGGGGGCTTTCCAGTCTTTTGCATTGAGTGTCACATGTATGATTTTCTCCCAGTTGGTGAGAGGTCTTACGTGTGCACTAGGTGCAAGGAGCTCTTTGCTCTCAGGGAACAAGTCCGTTCTCTAGAGGCTAAAGTAGCAGACTTGGAAAACATAAGACAGACAGAGAGGTACATAGACGAGACCTAAAGGGATATAGTCCTGAAGTCCCACCTCCAGTCTGGCAGCACCCCTGTTGCCATGGAGGAGAGAGGTCACGTGACAGGAGAGCATCACCCCGGTGCGGCAGGAAGTGATCCTGTAACTAGGACCTGTCCTCCAGGTGATGTAAAACCCTCTCGCACCGAGGAAGTTTCTCCAGGGC
Source organism: Ichthyophis bannanicus (assembly GCA_033557465.1). Lineage (NCBI taxonomy): Eukaryota > Metazoa > Chordata > Amphibia > Gymnophiona > Ichthyophiidae > Ichthyophis > Ichthyophis bannanicus. The sequence continues at coordinate 13,175,991 of CM066046.1, read as the reverse complement.
CATGTGCCCATGAGGGAAGGGTTAGGACAGCCGTTATAGTTGGTGATTCGATCATTAGGCATGTAGATAGCTGGGTGGCTGGTGGACGTGAGGATCGCCTGGTAACATGCCTGCCTGGTGCGAAGGTAGCGGACCTCACGCGCCACCTAGATAAGGTCTTAGATAGTGCTGGGGAGGAGTCTGCTGTCTTGGTACATGTCGGTACCAGTGACATAGGAAAATGTGGTAGGGAGGTTCTGGAGGCTAAATTTAGGCTTTTAGGTAGGAAGTTGAAATCCAGAACTTCCAGGGTAGCATTCTCCGAAATGCTTCCTGTTCCGCGCGCAGGACCCAAAAGGCAGGCAGAGCTCCGGGGTCTCAATGTGTGGATGAGACAATGGTGCAGAGATGAGGGTTTTGGATTTGTTAGGAACTGGGGAACATTCTGGGGAAAGGAGGGGCTCTTCCAAAGGGATGGGCTTCACCTTAACCAGGATGGAACCAGGCTGCTGGCATTAACCTTTAAAAAGGAGATAGAGCAGCTTTTAAACTAGATATTAGGGGAAAGCCGACAGTCGCCAAAGAGCAGATGGTTCGGAAGAATGTATCTTTGAAGGATACTACCAAAAGCAGAGAGGTTCCACAAAAGAGTAAAGTAGCCCAAATGCCCTCAAGTATGGAGCAGACTGAGCTTAAAGATCCCAAATTACCCATGTCTAACAATAGCCAAATTAATATGAGTAAAATATATTCTCTAAAATGCTTGTATGCAAATGCTAGAAGTCTAAAAAATAAGATGGGAGAGTTAGAATATATAGCACTAAATGAAAGGTTAGATATGATTGGAATATCAGAGACATGGTGGAAGGAGGACAACCAGTGGGACACTGATACCTGGGTACAAACTATATCGTAATGATAGAGCTGATCAAATTGGTGGAGGGGTTGCTCTCTATGTTAGAGAGGGCATTGAGTCAGAAAGGATTAAAGTTTTGCAGGAAACAAAATCTGCTGTAGAATCTATATGGATTGAAATTCCATGTAAAAGGGGGAAGGCAATGGCAGTGGGGGTGTACTATAGAGCGCATTGCCAGAATGACCAAATGGATGATGAAATGCTCAAAGAAATCAAGGAAGCTAACAAAAGTTACAGTGCGTAATAATAATGGGTGATTTCAACTACCCCGGTATCGACTGGGTCAGTGTCACGTCAGGGCATGTTAGGGAGATAAAGTTCCTGGATGAAATAAATGACTGCTTCTTGGAGCAGCTGGTTCATGAACCGACCAGAGGGGAAGCCATATTAGACCTAGTCCTTAGTGGAACACCAGATCTAGTGCAAGAGATAAGGGTGTTGGGGCCACTTGGCAATAGTGATCATAGCATGATCGCCTTTGATTTAATTAGTGGAGGAGGGATAGTAAGGAAATCCACAGTACTACCTTTTAACTTTCAAAAGGGAAACTATGATAAAATGAGGAAAACAGTTAAGAAAAAACAAAAAGGAGCAGTTGCAAAGGTTAAAGACGCACATCAGGCTTGGCTGTTGTTGAAAAATACTATCTTGGAAGCCCAGACCAGCTGTATTCCACGCTTTAAGAAAAGTGGAAGGAAGTCCAAAAAACTGCCAGCATGGTTTAAAGGTGAGGTCAGAGAGACTGTTGTTGCCAAAAAAGCATCTTTCAGGAAATGGAAAAAAGAGCCAAATGACTAAACCTGGAAACAGCACAAGCACTGGCAAGTCAAATGCAAGCCATTGATAAGGCAGGCAAAGAGAGAATTTGAGAAGAAGCTTGCTGTGGAAGCAAAAATGTATAATAAAGACCTTTTCAAGTACATTCGTAGCAAAAAACCTGTGAGAGAGTCAGTTGGTCCATTAGATGATAAAGGGGTTAAAGGAGCACTAAGAGCCGACAAGGCGATAGCGGAGAGATTGAATGAATTCTTTGCTTCAGTCTTTACTGAGGAAGATGTAGGGATGTTACCCATGACTGAAGTGGTATTTAAAGGTGTGGAAGAATTGAAGGAAATATCGATACATCGGGAAGATGTATTACAACTGTTAGATAAACTGAAGAGTAGCAAATCACCTGGGCCGGATGGTATACATCCAAGGGTGTTGAAATAACTGAAATACGAGATTGCAGACCTGCTATTAGTAATCTGTGAACTGTCATTAAAATCATCTCTAATACCTGAAGATTGGAGGATCGCCAATGTAACACCAATTTTTAAAAAGGGTTCCAGGGGTGATCCGGGAACCTACAGACCGGTGAGCCTGACATCAGTACCGGGAAAAATGGTAGAAACCATCATAAAGAATAAAATTACTCAGCATGTAGATAGTCATGACCTAATGGGAGACAGCCAACATGGCTTTAGACAAGGAAGATCTTGTCTTACTAATCTGTTATGTTTTTTTGAAGGAGTGAATAATCAGGTGGACAAAGGTGAGTTGGTTGGTATTGTGTATCTGGACTTTCAGAAAGCCTTTGACAAGGTCCCTCATCAGAGACTTTTGGCAAAACTAAAGAGTCATGGGATAGGATGCAGTGTACTATTGTGGATCAGGAACTGGTTAAAAGATAGAAAGCAGAGGGTAGGGCTAAATGGCCAATTTTCCCAATGGAGAAAGGTGAATAGTGGTGTACCCCAGGGATCTGTGCTGTGTCCGCTGCTTTTTGACATATTCATAAATGACCTGGAAAGTGGAATAACGACTGAGGTTATCAAATTTGCAGATGACACAAAACTATTTAAAGTTGTTAAAACCCAAGAGGATTGTGGAAAATTGCAAGAGGATCTTGATAAACTGGAAGACTGGGCATCAAAATGGCAGATGAAATTTAATGTGGACAAGTGCAAGGCACCTAGGGAAGAACAACCCAAACTATGGTTACACGATGCAAGGTTCCACATTAGGAACCCCCACCCAGGAAAAAGATTTAGGCGTCATTATGGATACCATGTTAAAACCCTCGGCCCAGTGTGCAGCAGTGGCCAAGAGAGCAAATAGAATGCTAGGTATGATAAGGAAAGGAATGGAAAATAAAACAAAAGATATTATAATGCCTCTATATCGTTCCATGGTGAGACTGCACCTTGAATATTGTGTGCAATTCTGGTCGCCGTATCTTAAAAAGGATATAGCGATTTTAGAAAAGGTTCAGAGAAGAGCCACCAAAATGGTAAAGGGGATGGAAGGATACTCCTATGAAGAAAGGCTAAAAAGGTTGGGGCTCTTTAACCTGGAAAAGAGACGGCTGAGGGGAGATATGATAGAAGTCTATAAATTAATGAACAGAGTGGAACGGGTAAACGTAGATCGATTACCTTATCAGAATATAGAAAGACTAGGGGACATGCAATGAAGCTACAGGGTAAACTATTTAAGACTAATAAAAGAAAATATTTTTTCACTCAACGTGTAATCAAACTCTGGAATTTGTTACCGAAGGATGTAGTAAAGGCTGTTAGTGTAGCTGGGTTTAAAAAAGGTTTGGACAAGTTCCTGGAGGAAAGGTCCATAAACCATTATTAAGAAGGGACCCAGGATATCAATGCTTGAACCAATACAAGCATTGTGGAACCTGTGTCCCTTGGGGAAACTGCTAGGTACTGTGACGTAGAAGCCTCTCAAGATGCTATGGAAACAGATAGTGATCCGGTGGAGAGAACCGGTACTGCAAGAGAATGCAGGATTTTCTCTTCAGAGAGAAAAAAACACAGAGCTAATCAGGAACCACACCTCACCTCAAGGAAGGAGAGAAGCCAAGTCCCTGATTGGGCACGCCCAAGCAGGAGGCGGGCAGTGCAATACACAGGCAGCTTGTTAAACACTCAGAAACAGAGAGAGTTAGACGAAGACAACGATTTGGATTTAGAAGGACATGACCAGGAGGAGTTGGAGAGAGAGCAATTAGGCAGTTGTGCTCCACTAAGGAGAAGATTGGACTCACGGAGCAAGTACCTGGGAGACTCAGAGGCAGGGAGAATCTTCTGTGACCAGAGGGATTCAGGAGCACTGAGAGACCCAAGGCTACAGCACAGGCTTCTAGAGGACCAAGCAGAACCTTGGAACCGAAGGCAGAGGGACAGAGAATTACCCTGGAGAAAGCCACAGCACAAGGTGGGTTTGGAGCAGCTAGCAAGCTTAACATTGGGAAGCCAGAAAGAGTGAAGGCTAACGTTAAAAGCCAAGACAAAGTCAGACAACATGGTAGCAATTGGTTGCAGTCTGAAAAGCATTTAAGCAGCCTAGGCTATTCTCATAAGCCAGCAGAAACCTATAGTAAAGGAACAGCTGAGTCTTATTACAGAGACAGGAGCCAAGAGAAGTCTGACCGTTCTACTTTTAACACTCTGTTGAGAAACTCTCCACTAACAGCTGAAGTTTTAAACCCAGCACTAACGTTTAGTGATAAGTGGGGGAAGGATAATCCTAACACGTGGAACTGTTGTCCTAGTAAAAGCAGCATTGCTAATTATCAAGAGATAAGCAGTTTAAACAAACAGTTACCTGAAGCAGGAAGACATTATCAGCTTAGCCCAGGAAAAACGCAGGCTGAATTGCTTCTTAAAGATTTCAGAGAGTTCCTTGAAAGCAGGGCAGTTTCTTCCTCTAATGTAGCACAGCCCACAAACAGCTGTGAAGAGGAAATGCCTTTGGTTTCTTCTCTACCGTTCACAGAGCCAGACATGCCAATGGACTGTTCAGCTTGTGTCACTGAGAAGGACATTTAATTGAAATGCTGTACAAAGTTATATGAAGCAATATAACAGAAGTTGCTGTATTGATTCCTATGCTGAGGAGCTTATCAGAAGGGAATAAGTTAAAGCATAATTTGTCTGCATACCAGGAGCATTGCTGTTTGCCAAAGTTTGTTTCTTCCGTTATGGAAAAGTGTTACATGACAACTGAATATGATCACAGAAGATAATGGACATTTAGCCTAGCAGTGCAATACCTTGTTTAAGTTTTCGTTTCCACTCTTCTTTTGTGCTATTATACTTTATTTGCGTCTGTTTGCACTTGAACTGCAATGCGGGAAATAAACCTCAAAGAAATTTTCTTTGCCTGCCTTACTACTTGAGCACACACAACTACAATTCTCAACCCTGAAGGGCATCAAAGGCCACCCCCTCCTGAAACCCTCAAGGTCCAGGGAGTGGGTGCGTGGCAGTACGTATGACCTAGATTGGCCACTGTTGGAAACAGAATACTGGGCTTGATGGACCTTAGTCTGACCCAGTATGGCATATCTTATGTTCTTATGCAGAATAAGCTACCAGTGAGAAGGGCTTGATGTTTAACTTCAATGACTCCTTTTCACTGAGATGAGTCTCCTGCAACATTAAAACATCTCCTTTTTCCTGCTTACCATAAAGGACAATTTTCTTCCACTTTATAGGATTATTTATACCTTTTACGTTTAGGGAGAGAATCTTAATAGGTGCCATGCCACAACCTACACTTATTGATCGTTACACTCTCCACCAAGTTGTTATCATATCTATTTTCAATTAGCCCCTTCATCCATTCCACACAGTCATTCATTGCCCTTCTTACATCCTTCACCTGCAGCATAATCCATAATCTGAAACATCCTACCTTGCACACTTTAACAACACATAGCCACCAACAGATATAAAGCACATACCCAAGCCTGGTGGATCTTAGGGTGGGGAGAAAATCTAAAGACCCACCAGGTGAACCCAAAGCAAGCAGAACATGTGCAGAGGAGCCATCCCCATTAAACTCTTAATGGATTGTGCACTCCAAAACAGATTCTTTTCTCTTTTCCCTTTTTAAAATTTTTTAAAAATATTTTTCCCCCTTTTTAAACAAAGCAATCCAAACATTCAGTCCCAGCTTCTATAACAGAGCACAAGCACACATAATCCCCTTCCTGCGCCACTCCAGCGCAACCCTGAGTCCTTGACCCAAAACCAACAGGTCCTCAGGAGAACCAACACTCCATAGACCTCAGCACATCAACTCCTGCTCTCTCTCTTCAATGAAAGCATGTAAGATATCAGGATCCTCAAAAGTCTGTGTGTTATTATGGAGCGTGACTCTCATTCTCGCTGGATGGAGCAGCCCGAATCTCGCTTGCAGCCGCTGTAGTCTAGGCCTCATTTCCAAGAATCGTCTTTGCTTTTCCACAGTACCTTTAGTGAAATCAGGAAAGAACATCAGCTTGTGACCTTCAAATTCTATAGGAGACCGAGAGCGAGCCGCCTCCATGATTCTGAGGACCTGTTGATGTCGCAAACTTTAAGGATAATCGGCCGAGGCCTTTTACTGTTTGGAAGGACTTGCGAAGGAACTCTATGTGCTCTCTCAATCTCAAAAGGCATATCGAAAGCAAGCTTTAGCGTTGTAGGGATCAATCTGTTCAGAAAAGTATAAATATCTTTCCCTTCAGCCCCTTCAGGGACCCCGACGATTCGAATATTGTTTCTACGGGATCTATTATTATTGTCCTCCAGCTCTTTCTGTAACTGTTTAATTTGTTTAGCCTGCTTGTCGATTGCCTTCAGTCGCTCCTCGTGCACTGCCACTTTCTGCTCCGTCTGCTCTTGGCGCACATTAAGAGCCTCAATGCTATTTTTAAGCCTGCCAATATCCTCCTGTACGGTAGAAAGTGACTCACTGTTTGCCATCATTATTTCTTTAATAGCACGCAGCTCCGCCAACAGCTCCTGGATAGCCTCGGGATACTCCCACGTAGCTGCCATCTTCTGTGGAGACGGCGGTTCTGTCTTGGATCTCTTCGCGCTCGCGCTCTGGCCTGTGGTGAAATCTAAGTGGGCTGGCTTAGAGACGGACATCTCGCTGCTCCGTTGCAACTTAGTGTGCTCTGCTTTCCCTTCAAAAGAAGGCACAATCTCCGGATTCTATGCTAGGCCCCTCTGGAGCTCCACTCTATACAGCCATCCTGCTTTGCTCCAGGCTCCACCCCCCCCCCCCCCCCCGTTGTTCTTTCTTTTTAACATTAACAAAATTTGCCCCTTCATCTCTGAACACACTGCTAAAACACTTGGCCACTCTCTTAATTACTTCCTGTCTTGACTATTGCAACCTCCTTCTTGCTGGTCTCCCTCCGAATAAACTCTCTCCCCTTCAATCTTTTCAGAACTCTGCTGCACGACTAATCACTCGCCAGCCTCGACATACCCCTCTTCTCAAATTACTTCATTGACTTCCCTTCCATTTTCATATCCACTTCAAATTTCTCCTTCTGACCTTTAAATGCATTCATTCTTCTGCTCCTCACTAACTCTCCTCTCTCCCTACACCATTCCTCATGAACTCTGTTCTTCTACTGGCTTACTTCTCTTTTTGTCCTTTTCCTCCACTGCCAACTCCAGACTTTGCTCCTACATGAGTCTGTACATCAGGCGCCTTCTCTGCAGCTTTTCAAATCCATGCTGAAAGCTCACCTCTTTGAGGCTGCCATTGGATCCTGATCCCTTGCTTTCTTTGAGTCTCTTCACCCTTCCTTATTCACCCTTATTCTCATCTGTTGTCTCGTCTGTCTTAGATTGTAAACTCTGCCGAGCAGGGACCGTCTTTATATGTGTCTGTACACGCTACATATGTCTTGTAGCACTACATAAATGATTAATAGCAGTGGAAGTAGTAATATAAGCCGCTTTGACTGAAATGCTAAAGGGTTTTAGAAGCCTGATATATAAATAAAAATAATCCTCTTTCTCTCTTTGATCCCTCCTTGCTATTTCCCTCCTCACTCTATCTCTCTCATCATCATTCCCTCGCCATCTCTTCTGCCCACTTACTCTATAGATTCCCTTTGAAAATGAACAGAGACGTACCTATGAACCCTGCTGTGCTGCGGACTATTCTAAATAGCCCCCAAAAGGGGTTAAATAATTAAAGAAGGGAAATATATAATCACGAACAGTAATAACTCTCTCTTTTTCTTTGTTTTTATTTACTTCTTTGCATTTGATTACGCACCTTTATGGGAAACGGAAAGCATAATATATTAAAACATCATGAAACAAACCCCTTTGTCTCCTGTGTTCTGCATCTCTCTCTTTTTCTCCCAATCTTTTGCCTCTGTTTCTTTGTTCCCCCTCCATATGCTTACCCCCCCCCCCTCCATTTTGCCTTTCCGGTGCTCTCTGATGGATTGATGCCCTTATATCCCCTTCCAATAACCTGCTCAGGTATGGAACTTAGGCGGCCTGCAGCTGAGTTCTGCATTACCTTTCAGCTCTTTAATGAGCCCCTCTGGGAGCTCATTTACATACTAGCAGAGAAATTCTGGAGCAAATCCTGCAAAATAGATGCGAGTCTTATAACAGGGATATGACTATACTGGTCTATAATCTTTCAGAAAGGACAATAGGCAGAAAAGGGGGATAGTAAACCTGCATTACAACTACTGAAATACAGACATTGTAAGTGAGGGCAGAGTCACAGTAAGGTCAATATTCAAGAGGTTTGCTAGCTGAACAGATCTTCAAGTTTAAAATCCCCCTTCTTCTTAACCTTACTGATCGGCTGCATTTTCTGCATGCAAGTGATAGCACCCACAGAATTACCCCAGTAAAATGATACGGCACTGGGGGCACTCCTGCGGTGCTGCTTCACAGTGTTTATTGCTGGACGAACTTAGTGGGGTAACTCTGGATATATTCAGACCACTCAGATGTGAGCTGAATATCCGGAAATGTTAAGCAGACAAAGATGTCCGGTTAACTTTCCCACCCAGTGGCTTTGAACGTTGACCTTAGGGCTTTTTACTGGTGGTCTGTACTGGTATTTAGTACCAGGGCCTTTTCTGTCACATTCCTGCCAGTCCAGCACAACCCGAACTCTCACCGGATGCAGTATGGTACTCTAAACCTCCCCTTTCCTTCTCTTTAGCGGGCAGCAGTCACGGGATTAATGGGATGTCATCTTTTGCAGTGATGCAGGGACAGTCTCTCGTATGAATCACGGTTCATTCCATGAGATTGGCTCTGCTATGCCTCAGGCAACATCCTACTGCTGTGGGCCCCGGAGGGAGGATACGGATCGAGGGGAGAGCTGTTGGTGCAGCTACTGCTACTTCAAAACACTGTGGACTTTTTGCAGCTATTATTTTCTCATTGAAGAAGAGCAGAAGCAACTATGTGGCCAGCTGTATGGGAAGAGCGGGAGAGAAGCGAAAGAGGGTTTGAAGGAAGAAAGAAGGGTAAGAAAGCAGAGGTGTTCTAGATGGGAAAGAGCAGAGCCTTTTCTTGTAAAATTACATTAGTTTCCAATTCACTGAAGAATTATTTTTAAGCTTTTATGCTTTGTTCATAAAATGTGTATGGCTGTGACCTTTTCTATGGGTGCAGATAGGTCTGGCTAGAGTGCTTCACTCTGCTGGTGGAGTTATGTTAATATAGCCTTCTTCAAAGAACTTGAAATTGAAAAGTACTTTAGAAAAACGGTTTAATTGTCATGGAAGGAACTCTCCCTTGCCCTTAAACAGCAGAAATATTACAAGAGATTCAGGTACTTTTTTGAAAAATTTTTTTTGTAGAGATTACTGGATTTTGCAGTTGGAATCAGCAGCTCCATCCACCGTCCCTACTAATAGCTGCTCAAATGGTATAGAATATGACTGGAACTTTCTAGAATCTTGGAAGATCCCTTCTGCCATTCACTTTAGGATGGGAGATGATTCCCTTGAGGAGGAAAAGCCCACTCAGTATAAGAGCCTCACCCTAGAGAGAGGGAGTGTCTTTGGCCCCCTAGCCATTGCACCAGAATGGCAGATGTTTGCCCCTAGGGGGCATGTGCCTCTGGTACCCAGCCAGAATACAGCATCACCCAAAGGAAGGATCTGCACCAACCATCCCAACCAGCTAAGAAGAACTAAAAGAGGCTTGGTGCCGTTGCATATATGCAGGACATGCTCTGTCTGAAGACGAGGGTTCCTGCAGAGATCTACACTGAAAGAAGAGCACCAAGGTACAGAAATGAAGGGAAGTGAGTCTTTACAATATCAGGAAACTGAAAGCTAACTACCCTAAGCCCAAGTGCTTTGATGATACAGGAAAGGGGAGGACAGAACACTTAAGGGCATTTTTACCAAAGGATTTAATGCGTGTTAATGAAGTTAACGCATGTTACATGCCTAGAGCTCTTATTTCTACTTCATGAACATGTTAACCTTTAGTACACATACCTCTAAGTTACTAACTGTTAGAAGCTGATGGATAACTTAAGAAAAGGTTGGAACAGAAATAAACATTTAATATAGGAATGCAGATATGGAAAGGAATGAGGTAAACTACTTTCCACACATTATAAGAAGAAACTAAATCCATTGTATTATAGCGACATCATAAATTGTTAAATGTTCAAATTCAAGTTGTTTATCAGTGACCCTAGTTTTAAGTAAACCCTTGGTTCAGAACAAAGACTTCCGGCCTGGACTCTGCTTATGGAGAAGGGTGAATGAGAGTGTGTCAAGTGTCAAATCCTTAAATAATTACTGCCACATAGTATCGGATCTTCTCACAAGTCTGAATCCTGGTACTGAGCAGTCAGGGAAACTCTGGACAACAGTTCCTTGGACTGGTGAGCTCCCTTGTCTGCCTAGAACGTTTATGACCACTGCCTGGGCCACACAGAAAAGGAGGATATGAAGTTTCTTGAATGTTATACTGCTATTGGGAAAGGTATGACCAGATATTATACTCATAGCTGATCAACATATTACATAGGGCTATTTAATTCAGGAAAGTTGTCAGATAACATTCTCTATTGTAATCTGCACTGAACACATGTTAGTAAAGGTGGGCTATAAAGACTGCAAATAAATAAATAAGACATTGCCCAAAGAGGGGAAGACTGCTGGCAGGGATAGAAAATGGGGGCTGTGCTTGGAGAAGGGGGTGTGGACAGAGTACAACAATGGAAGGGAGAAAGGGTGAAATAATATCTGAAAGGAGATGGTAGAAGGGGAAAGATAGCTGGAATGCTTGGAGGCAATTGAGGGGTACAGGGGCTAGGGGGATAAAATGCCTTGAAGAAGCAACAGAAGCTGTGAGAGAGAGAAAGGACCCATGATAGAGTGAGGGAGAGAATGAGAGGACCCTGTATAGACTGTACAGCAATGGTGAAGGAAAGAGTAGATGTAGCAAGGACCTTGATGGAGAAAAGAGGATTGGGGATAGGAAGAAAGGGAATAAAGTCTATGAATGGGGGAGAGTACTGGGGGAGATATAACTGGGGATGTGATAAAGATAAATGGAGATGGCTGGAGGCAGGGAGAACAAAAGAGAGAAGAGGAGTCCATATAGATAGAAAGATAGTAGGAAAAAGAGAGCACACTAGGTACTGGGTAAGGGACAAAGACCTGTGATACAGGAATAGGAAATAGATAACGAACTGGCAAAAGAGGGAAAGGGGAAGAGATGCAAGGATTGGGAATGGGAGTGAGAAAAGGATCCTGTGTGGGGCACGGGAGGGGTGAGGGGGGAGAGATGATAGAGAAGGAAGGGGATGAGAAAGAGAGGACAAAGCACTCAGGATGCAGAAATCCAAGAGAATTGTATGTGATAGGAGGCAAGAGGTTGGTGTGTGAGGATGAGGAAAATGACTTTACAGTGATTGTTTCTGAGAATCTCAAGGTGGCAAAACAATGTGACAAGGCAGTGGCCAAAACCAGAAGGATGCTGGGTTGCATACGGAGAGGAAAAACCAGCAGAAAGGAGGCAAAAATTAATGTTCCTGTACAAGATTCTCAAGGGTAGAGATGTCTCTCTCCATAAAAAGATTTGACTTTTTCAAGCCATGGTATTTTCAATATCATCATATGGATGTGAAAACTGGACAGTGAAAAAGATAGACAGGAAGAAAATTGATGCCTTTGAATTATGGTGCTGGTGGCAAATACTGTGTATACCATGGACTGCCCGAAGAACAGTCAGTACTAGAGGAGATCAAACCTAAGCTCTCTTTAGAAGCTCAGATGACAAGAATTTGACTTTCATATTTTGGACACATCATGCGAAGAGAGATAGTTAGAGAAAGACATCATGCTTGGCAAGATAGAAGGTCAACGCAAAAGAGGAAGGCCAGCAATGAGATGGATAGATACAATAACAGCAGCTATGGGTACCAATCTGTTAACAATGAGCCGCCTGACAGAAGACCGAATACAATTTAGGACAACTATCCTGAAGGTCACCATGAGGCGACACCGACTCGATGGCACTTAACAACATAACAATATAAGTTGTTGGTGAGGCTTCATTTGGAGTTCTGTGTTCAGTTTTGGAGACTATATCTTATAAAGGATATAAAAAGACTGAAAACGGTTCAGAGGAAGTCGACCAAAATGATATGGAGCCTGCACCAGAAGATGTACGAGAGGAGACTTGAAGACCTAAATATGTATACCCTAGAGGAGAGGAGAGATAGGGGAGATATGATACAGACGTTTATACAGGGTGGCCCCAAAAAAGTGAGAACATCTCATAAATTAAAAGCTTAAATAGTTTACTTATTTACCTTTTTTTTAGCTATATAATGTCTTTATTTTGACAATTTCCAGTCACCATCTTTGTTTTTGTAATTTGTCAATCGTTTACATCTGTCTTTTTGAATTTTTAAATAACTTATATGCTATGAGATGTTCTCACTTTTTTTGGGGCACCCTGTATACTTAAAGGGTATCAATGAACAAACCTTTTTCAAAGAAGGGGAAGCTGTAAAACTAGAGGGCATAAAATGAAACTGCAAGGAGGTAAACGTAAAAGCAACATCAGGAATTACTTTTTTATTGAAAGGGTGATGGATACTTGGAATGCACTTCCAATGAAGGTGGTGGGGGCAAATGCAATGATTGAATTCAAAATGGCATGGGACAGACACAGTGGATCCCTTTACAGCAAAAGAATCAGACCTATGCAACTCGCTCCCTGAGGCCAAGAGCACAAAAGGACCTCAAGGACTTCCACAAATCCCTCAAAACTCACCTGTTCATGGCCTCATATGAACAAGAACCTTAACTCCCAATCCACACAGTCTTGCCGATACAGCCACCTTACACCAACATTTTAGACCTGGGACTCAACACCCAGGAATATATGTACATCTTGTCACCTATGTTTAATGTAGACCCCTCATTATATCCCTAATCACTTTGATTGAAGGATAAGGTAGCATACAAAACTGGCTAAATAAATAAATAAAGAAAGAATCAATTCAAAATAAACTTAACTATTTTTTATACTTCAACAAATAGAGGAGGGTGACCTGCACGGAGCAGCAGGTTCACTATTCTAGCCACCTACAGGGCAGACTAGATGGACCATACTGCTCTTTATCTGCCGCCATTTACTATGTTACTATGGAAAGCACAGGAGAAAGAAAAAGAGGAGAAGGGAAAAGACAGCTTAAAAGACTAGGAACAGAAGGAAAAACTAAGTAGGGACAGCAGAACGCTAAGGGGAATATGGTTCCGGGAATTTGGTTGAAAGTGAATTTTGCCGAGACTCCTGTTCAAGATGTAAAATGGACTAAACCAGAGCCTCTTCTCCACAAAAGAGACAAGCAGGGGACCTTCAGAACTGTACTAGCAGAAGTTTTACAAATTAAGGATCTGTTAAAAGAAAATTGTGACACCATTGCAGAGAGGAAGAACAACTGATCGGTCTAAAACAGCAAATCCACAAACCAGCAGCCCAAACTGAGCAAATGATGATGCTACAAAGTAGTCAAATTTTTATCCACATCGGAATGGCAGCTAGAGGATTTAAATAATAGATACCAGAGGAGTAACCCAAGAATACTGGATGTTCCAGAGGAATGGGAAGGTTTGAACATCATTACATTTGTGGAAAACGTCCTATGGAAACTGTGGGCCTGGAGTTTGAACGGTCTCTGGAGGTGGAGGGGTCCAAAAGATACCAGTGCAGATAACATCAAGGGTCAAACTATCCACGACCTTTTGTTTTGAAACTTTTAAGATACCAACATACCTTCCAGATTCTGCAAGAAGCAAAGGCTAAGGCCTCTTTTGTCACCCAGGGACCTAAAATCCTTATAGTGCAATATCTACATAGCACAACAATTCACAGATATAATACATTTCTAGTGCTTCAACCCAGCTTTGTTGTCTCAGACTTCACAATGGGCTTTACTTTCCAGCAAATATGCGGATTATGATAAATAACAGCACTTGGAGCATAGAGGATCCAGAGGCTTTGCTTGCTGACATCAATGAGCTTTCAAATACGGAAATGAAAATTAAACGAGAATGAGGGTCTGCTGCAGACTGTGTCCTGGAGAAAAGGGGTCTGGCTATTCAGCTAAGGTAAAACAGCAACTAAAGCAATTATTTTATATCTTCCCCCTGGCTTCTTGACTCTCTCTCTACCCAGATCCGGCTGCTCAGGTGGAGGGTTAGCTCTAGATTGGCCACTATTGGAAACAGGATACTGGGCTTGATGGACCTTGGTCTGACCCAGTATGGCATATCTTATGTTCTTATGTTCTCTCCTCTACCGTTCTTCCTTACCTTTTCAGGGAATATCCTCTCCAGCTCTCCATTACCCTGAGGCACTTCTTCATCTTGGGTTTTTGTAGTGGGACATCTATGTGGACGTTGGTGCAGGCATACATGTGGGGGGTGTCAATGTTTCTAAAATCAAATGTCCCTGACATTTTCCTGCATGTTTTACCCTGGACATCCCAGATTGCACTTGGACACCCTTTCAAAAATTCCACTTCATGTACATAAGGAATTAATGCAGGTTAATAAATGAGGGTCTAAGATTGTAATTCCTCCTGGGATAGGGTAACATCTACCATACTGTGCCTGAATGTAACTTGCTTAAGCTACCAATGAAAAGGCTTGATCTAAATGTGAAAAAAGAATTAGTTTGGATGGGAGTTAAAAAAAACAAAACAAAAAAAGAACAATGGGGGACATATTCAGTGGTGGTGGCTAGCACTAATAAAGTGGCTGGCCATTGCTCCTTTAATTTACAACTCGATATTCAGACGGGTGGCAATATTCAGCCGCTAAATGTACACCACGCTGATTTTAATAGCGCGGTATAGAAGAAATGTTAAATAAATAAATAAATAAATATGAGGTATAATCAAAAAATACCGAGACTTGTTCTATAGTTATTTAACAATACATCACACCATGATGCTATTAAGCATGCAGTGACCTAGTTATGGGCTCTGCATGTACAGAGTGTAGCATGGCTGCAGCACACCTGGCCTTCTTTAATCACGTGATGTTTGGTATCGTGTAAAAGCAGTTCATCAGATTTACGATGAGTGAAAAAATTGAACAGCGAATTTGCATTAAATTCTGCCAGAAACTTAGAGATTCATGCAAAGAGACTTATGACAAGTTATAGCAAGTGTATGGCGATGAATGCATGAGTTGTGCTTGAGTTTATGACTGGTACAAATGTTTCCAAGAGGGATGCCAAAGTGTTGACAGTGATGAATGTCCTGGAAGCCCATCCACGAGCAGGAATGAAGACAAAGTTGAAGCAGTGCATGCCGCAATATGCTCAAATCATCGACTGACAATAGGGAGCTTGCTGAGGACATGGACATCAGCTTCAGGTTGGCACAGTTCATTCTTACTGTTGATTTGGGGATGAGACATGTGTCTGTAAAATTTGTGCTGAAACTCCTGTCCCTTGACCAAAAAAAAGATAAACATTCTGCAGCCAGGGGGTTGTTGGAATGCATTGAAAATGACTCAGATTTCATAAAAAAAGATTATTACTGCTGATGAATCATGGGTTTATGGTTATCACTCGTAAACTAAGGCTCAGTCCTCCCAATGGAAAAACCAAACTCTCCCAGACCCAAGAAAGCCCGTCAGGTGAGGAACAATGTCAAGGTCATGCTCCGTTTTCTTTGATTACTAGGCAATTGCTCATCATGAGTATGTTCCAAAAGGCCAAACCATCACTAAGGAGTACTACATACAAGTTCTGACTCATTTGAGAGTTGCAATTCATTGTAAGAGGCCAGAGTTACACAGGAATGGTTGCTTCATCACAATAATGCCCCAGCACACGCATCACATCTTATGCAGCAGTTCTTGGTCAAACACCAAATTGAGCAAGTCTCTGTACTCACCTGACCTCACACTCTGTGACTTGGTCTTGTTTCCAAAACTGAAATGACCACTAGAAAGAAGGAGATTCGATCACTTGGAGACCATTAAGCAAAATTCGACACAGCAGCTTCACAGCATAACGAAAGAGGCATTTCAAAATTGTTTCTAGCAATGGCAGGAACGCTGGAGGAAGGGTGTTTTATCAGAAGGGGACTACTTTGAAAGAGACTGAATGCAATAACTGTCAGTGTTATACTTCTTGTGTTATTGTACAAGTCTTGATATTTTTTGATTGCACCTTATAAAGTTAGGTCAGACATTCAGCTGTCTTAACTTTATGCAGTTTGACTATCCAGTCAGAGGCTGAAAATCACCACTGACCGGATAGGCAGCAGTGTTACCCCTACTCCACCCTAAAATGACTCGGTGCTATCACCAGGGCATTTAACCTGGTTAAGAGATGATATTCAGCAGCATGAACCGAGTTAGTACCACTGAATATCCCTCTCAGTAGCATTTATGTGGTTTGCGGGTCTGCAAACCGCATAATTTCTTTGACTATGCCTCCTGTGACTTATAATATTCTTATATCTGATTTTCATTACTAGAGTTACCCTGACAAAACACAAGGTCTCATTCTAAAGCTAACTTTTATTACTGCGTGCTGTTCATGGGAACAGTACAGGAAAGAATGTGGAACATAAAAAGTGACAGTCAAATTTTTACTCTCAGATCGGTTTTCAACATCGACGGCAAAAGCTAGAAGGATGCTTGAGTGCATACGGAGAGGAATGGCTAGCAGAAAAAAGGAGGTGATAATGCCTCTGTATAAGTCTTTGGTGCGACCTCATTTGGAGTATAGTGTGCAATTCTGGAGACCGCACCTTCAAAAGGATGTGAACAGGATGGAGTCGGTGCAGAGGGTGGCTACTAAAATGATTAGTGGGCTTCATTATAAAGCATATGAGGACAGACTTAAGGATCTTAATATGTACACCTTAGAGGAAAGGCGGGATAGAGGTGATATGATTGAGATGTTTAAATACCTCCGTGGCATAATGTTCAGGGAGAGAGCCTCTTTCAATTGAAAGCAAGTTCTGCTACGAGGGACATGGGATGAGGGTGAAGGGAGATAGATTCAGGAGTGATATGCGGAAATATTTCTTTACGGAAAGAGTAGTGAATCCGTGGAATAGTCTCCCACTGGAGGTGGTAGAGATGAGGACAGTAACTGAATTCAAAAAAGCATGGGACCAACACAGAGGATCTCTAAAGGTAAAAAGTGGACTGTTGTAGTTGTTATGGAAGGACAGACTAGATAGGCCATGTGGTCTTTTTCTGTCATCATGTTTCTATGTAACATGATTTAAAACAAATCCCCCACGACTATCATTTTATTAACAAGGGGAGTAAGTTTTGTTGAATTGCAGCAGAAGCGACTCAATCCATAAGTTAAAACTGGACACTAAGGGCCTGATATTCACTTGGGCAGGCTATGCGCCCTTAAGGCGTATAGCTGTGCTTGCCCACCCTTAACCCCAGCAGTGTGGCCCCGGCATTGAATATCTGGGGATCTCTGCACACACTGAAAGTTGCAGTAGCTAACCAGGTAGCAGCGATATTGCGCCTAGAAGATAGGCAAAGTTTTTTCTCACCTTTTAGGCGCCGGTCGCTAACCGGGCAGCATGCAATATCGCTGCTGCCTGGTTATCAATTGTCTCCACCTCCGCACCCCCCCCAGAACACCCCCGACATGCCCCAATGCTAAGTGGCTAGCATCAGGGCACATGAGGGAGAAGAGAGAGGATATTCAGCAGTACTAACCATGTTCGTGCCGTTGAATATCCCTCTCCAGCGGCAGTTACACGTTTATAGGGCTGTAAACCATGTAACTGCCTTTCGAATATCAGGCCCTAAAATCTTAACTACCTTTGCAGAGTGTAATGCAGCAAGGAAGGAGACAAAATAATAATGGGAAAGACAATGAATATCATGCAGGTATGATGAACTGTGCTCCTTTCCTACAGACGCACTGTGCCGATTCCTTATTCCAGGGGTGTTTGTCTTGTCCTCATTTCCGTCCCCATAGATGCACTGTGCTGAGTCCCTGTGTATTTAGAGAGTTTATATACCCCCTTCTTCGTACGCAGCCATCCAAAGCAGTTGACAGGAATAAGCAGCTTGTCCTAATTTCTCTCTGAATGGGCAGTCTGTACTGAGTTCCAATTTTAAGATTATATCTCTACAGGCTCCTTGAACATGCTGCAGTGGTGTACCAAGGATGGGGCAGTGGGCAGCCTGCCGCAGAGGGGGGGGGGGGGGGAAGAGGCAGCTACAAGGTCAGGCGTCTACCCTGGGTAGAAAAGGAGCTGGAACGCCACTGACATGCTGTAGTAAATTTATATATGAGGAGTATATAGTCTAGCCAAGTTTCCCTATGAACATGAGAGGTAATTTTATAACAGGGCACCAATAAAACTGCCAAAATGTATGCCTATTTGTGCCCACTTTATGAAGGATAATAACCCACAAATTGGAAAGGAGCCACACAACACAATGCATCAAAAACCATTTTTCTATATAAACAGGTAACACCAGAATCGTACCACACCATAGAACCGTATTATGATCAAATGATACATATTCAATCATCAGTCCCATAATGCCCCAATGCAGTATTTCCAAAACTGCAGTACTGAGTTGGGCAGAAAGTGCAGCAGTATGTAGCGTTTCTACTGAAGAAGTGTTTGGCGATAAACACGTCAAGAGAAGTGTTGCGCTATGTCTGATAGTTCATTAAAGCTGCTGCAAGAATTGTGATTAACAAGCAGAAAGAATCCTTGTGAAAATGGGAACCACTTACGGTGTTATATGCAATTAAAAACTCAAAAAAACGGATGAATGGCTTGATGATAGCACAAGTGAAGACATGTCTATGGGACTGATGATTGCATATGTAAGAGCAATAAATACCACCTTAGCTAAAATCAAGCACATCACAAAAACACAAATGCTCTATCGGAGAACTGTCCAGAGACTCGCTATGAGTCAGGATCGATTCAATGACACTTGATCATCATCATCATCATCATCATCTTTTATTGGATTTAATTGTAACTCATTTCATGTGTTATTTCACTGAAGTATAAGTGAAAAGAAATTAGCTAACTAAATAAATAATTAACAAACTTTTTCCAAAGAAGAGAGACCTGTAGAACTAGGGATTACGGTATAAATCTGCAAGAAGGTAGACTTGCACAATAGCAGAACATATTCTTTCATGTGAAGAGTAGTGGATGTCTTGAATGCCCTGCTGCAAGAGGTAATCGATTTCAAAAAGGAGTGGGATATACACTAAATGGCAGAGGTCGGAAACCAACCATTGAACACGTCAGGGGCGATTTTCAGCAGTGGCTGCCAGAACACAAAGCAGCTGGCTGTTGCTTTAAATTTGCCCAGGATATGCAATGCCGGGGCCATCTCCAGATTGCGAGTTTGCAATCCAGTCAGCAGCGATATTCAGCCGCTTGTTGGATTGCAAAAGCAGCTAAAGTTAGGAGAGCCATTAAGCTGCCCCTGCAGTGCACCAACGCTAAGCACTTAGTGTGAGACATTTAGCAGCCCAAACGAGGAATATTCAGTGGCACTAACCAGGTTACTGCTGCTGAATAGCCCAGTGAGTGGCATTTACGTAGTTTCCAAGTCTGCAAACCACATAAACACCTTTGGCTAACCCCCTCTTCAGTTCCAAGCTGCAGTGAAATGACGTTTGTAATTCCAAGAAGGCATGGAAGAATAACCTGCACAGAGCAGCTATTACAGCCCTAACCATCTTACGGGGCAGACTAGGTGGGCCACTCTGGTCTTTAACCGCCATCATTTACTATGTTATTTTCATCTCTGATATATTTATCTTACTATATTGCGAACACAAATGCATCCTTATTTCAGAGGTGGTCTCAACTGAAGCTCACACAGCTGCTGAAATTCTTCTTTTGTATAGTACAATATACCCGATGCCTGACATTCCTAACCGCCTGTACACAATGGCCCCAAATCTTGCCTCTACAGGTCTGCTTCTTCTAATAATCAACAGAAAAATTCACAGTTTTGGATTACAATAGGAACTTTGATGTTTTCCCTGCTTTTCAGGTTGCTTTACACCACCCACTGGGAAAATCCTATCGGTTTGGGTTCCAGTCACAATCTTTGCTCCTGTGTCACTTCTTGTGCCGCTCCAACAAAGCAGCCAGATGAAAAGGTTGTACATGCATGAGATGGAACTTAGGCACAGAATACCAACCTCTTTGTTCATGCCGGATGTGTGGCAGTAAGTGTAAATGGAAACACGGCAGAAAATACCCAGGGCCCACATTTGTAGAATGGCATCTTAGATGTGCTAATTCAGCAGGCCTAAACAACATGCGAAGGCAAGGTTAGTTGGGTCATATATGTGAGGAAATCGATGTGGAGGTGTAAACATGGAAGTCTGGCAGCAGTATTTTTCAAAGACCGTTCAGAACGTATAGGCCAATGCAAAATTTGCTTGTTTCCACCCCTAGGAATTGAAGTAGGAAAAAAAAAAGACGTGTAAGTGGCCAAAAAAATTTCCTGCCCAAAGTCCACGTGTACAATACGCATGCATAAAAGAGGGGGTGAAGATGGACAGGTTGGGGGAAGATGCACATACACATGTATCTGGTGGTCTGTCACCACCTACTTATCAAATCGCCAGCTACTAGGCTGGGCACTTGCACATGGAGGTGGCAGCACATGGAGGTGGCAGCGTTTTCAGTCACTGTATGTGTAGGATCCATATGTAAGTAATGGTCTGTCCATCAGTTACACGTGCCTTCCTGCTCTCCAGTTGGATATGGCATGGCTTGCCCTGCAGAACCCTGCCAACATGTTTACGGTCCCTGCATTTAATAGTGGCTACTAATGGAGCATCTTTAGATAGCACCAATATAGTAACTAGGAGAGAGATGAACGTTTCAGAGGCTGATAGCAACCATCTGGTATACCTGGTGCTCTCTAAAGAAGCCATCTTCTACAGGCCCTTTCATGCTGCGAAAGGAGGATCCAGATGACCCTGGAAAGCTAAACAAAAATCATGTGCCCATGCAACTAACTCCAAGACCTGGTGGATGCCCATCTAACAGTGGGAGGACATCTATGGAGGTAGACACCTAAGTATCTAACAGCCAGAAATATTCTACTATCTTACTAGAGAGCCAACCTCTACCCCAAAAAGATACTGTTTCATGCTGTCTCAGGATCTTTTATACTTTAGGGAACTTAGGCTGTACAGGCAACCCATATGGTCAGAAGCCAATGTAGCATAAGTGCAGCTCCCATGGATACAACAATTACCATAAAGAGGCAAGGAAGAGAAGGAGCCCCCTCCCTTCCTCACACCCCCAAAAAATGCCACAGTCATTAGTGTATTATTGGATTGCAGATAAGTATATACTTGACATTTAAAGCAATGAAATAAATGTTAACTTGGGCCTGTGTAGATCTATGGTGAGAGACTATGACTGAGCAAGAGACTGCTGTTGCTCTATATACTCCAATTCTGATGGTTCTTTAAACATTTTTATAAGTCATTTCCTGTGCCATTAATTGATGAGGCTAATTTTGAGATTTTGACACAGGATTTAGAGAGTTATCAGTGTGGCATAACTAACGCATGCACACTGTGCATAAAGCAAACATTTACACTGAGGTGTTAGCAATAGGGGCAGGAATTTATTTATTTAGTAGTTTTTAGCTCACACCTTTCCAGTAGTAGATCAAGGTGAGTTACCATCAGATACAGTAGGTATTTCCCTGTCCCCAGAGGGTTTACAATCTAAGTTTGTAGCTAAGGCAATGGAGGGTTAAGTGACTTGCCCAAGGCCACAAGGAATATCAGTGGGAATCAAATTCAGATCTCTTGGGTACTAGGCTGTTGCTCTAACCACTAGGATACTCCTCTACTCCTGAAGAAATGAAGGATTAATAACTTGACCAAGGCCACAAGAAAAGTTAGTGGAATTTGAACGCTGGTTTTTCTGATCCCAGGTTGCTCCCCTAACCACTAAGCTACTCCTTTTCCTCCTGAACATTGGTTATCAATATGCCACTTCCCTCATTTGCCCCATTTGCCTTGTTATAGCAGATAATAACTTAAACCTAAATTGACAGTGGCAGGCAACAGTGATGCTGAGGTAATCATCCACTAAAAATGTTCATTTTCCTCCTCTACTCTAAACAGTTTGAGATCAGCCAGGACATTGAGGCCCTGAAGATCTGCTTCCAAGCCATCCAGAAGACCCAGTGCAACCAGTTGCAGCAGATTCAACGTCTGGGAGATGTTTCATGTGTTCAATGTGATTGGATAATTGGAAAAAGAAGCATTTCTCTGTAAGCTTTGAAAGATAGGGTAGATCTGAAACCAGACAGTGTGCAAGGCCAGTGAAATCCAAGGATTTGTTCTTTAGGATTGGATGAACAACTGCCTGTTTCCATGAAGGGGGGACTGTACCAAAAGAAAGACTTAAGTTAACAATGGATAAAAGGGTTCAGAGATCCAGTGAGAGGGTATAAGGTTGAGAGGACAAGTTCTTTCGTGGGAAGAAACAATGATTTTAGATCATATGATTGGAGTGATTTCATTGAATATGGACCAGGAATGGCATGGAAAGGATACTGCAGTGAGTTGCGATGAAGCAGTGGCCGAGAAAGATTTATCAGTAAAATATAATGCTAGGGAATTTGGTGGTGAGCCGGTCAAGGAAAAGGGAAAGGAAGAAGACTTAAGGAAAAAAAGGTTGGGAGACTATAGAATAGAGTTTTTTAGGGCGGTTGGAAAATTTGAGAATGAGCCTAGAAAAATATTATTTCTTTTCAGATGAAACTCTGATAAGCATAGGCATTGGAAGGGGCTGGGCCCACAGGCCCTGGCCCCACCAAAAATCACGGCATAGCAGGCAGCCCACAGGGATCCCATTCCTTGGGATCCCTGTGGGCAGAAGAAGAAAAGCCCCCTACCTGTTTCTCACAGGAGATCAGATCCCTGCAGGCAGACAGGAAGGGTGTTTGCTGCGTTCGCAGCTTCTCTTCTTCTGCCCCGGGGGATAGGACCCCTGCGGGCAAGATCGCAGGCAGACAGGAAGAGTCTTTGCAATGATTGTGGCCAGCAAGCAACAGTCTACCCGCAAGGATCCCCCGTGGGCAGAAGAAAAGCCACAATCACAGCAAAGACCCTTCCTGTCTGCCAACAGGAAAGGTCTCTGCCTGCAGGGTGGGGCTTGGGTAGAGTTGGGGCAGGGCTTGGGCCCCCCCAAAGAAAAAGCTCTTCTGCCGCCCCAGACAGTATTATATGCAGACCATTCTTTATAGAGCTTGGGGTTATGGGGAATTTTCTGCTTGTGTCAATGATGTTCTGCTTTCCAAATTAGCTGTTTGGCAAGGAACAGACCAAATTGATGCCATGGATGACGATGCCTGGAAAAGTGGAAACATAACTGTGGCAAGCAGATAAAGACAGAGCTGAAGAGAGGCTACTGTTCCACTTTCTCTGCGAGAGAAAGCGAATCAAAATCTGTAGGAAGGGACGAGTCAGCTGCTGGAAAGAGGGTGATGGTGTTGCATTGAAATATTGTGGTGTCTGGTGGGTGGAATATTTTAGAGTGATGCGATGGTGCAGAGGTACAAAAAATGGTATGTTGTTGTTAAGTGCCATCGAGTCAGTGTCTACTCCTGGTGACCCTCTGGATAGTTGACCTAAACTTTGTTCAGTCTTCAGCCAAGCAGCTTATTGTTGATAGAGTGGTGTCCATAGCTGCTGTTATTGTATCGATCCATCTCATTGCTTGACTAGATAGTTGAAATAAGACAAAGAAATGGTCTGTCCTTTGTAAGGGCTGATAAGGCAATGCGAAGAGTGAAGGGAGGAAACACGATCTGTAAATACAAGGTCTAAGGTATGGCTGGCTGCATGAGTAGGAAACGAAACATGTTGCATGAAGGAAAGATCGGATATGAAAGAAGTAAAAAATGTATCTCGAGATTTACATGGATGTTAAAATCATTGAAAATAAGAAGACCAGGTAAAGAAGTAGACAGTTCTGAAATAGAGTGTGATACAAGATCTTAAGCAGAGGAATCAAGTGAAGTGGGGGAGAGCAGTAGAGAAGGAGAACGTGGAAATTCAAGGAAGCAGTGGACTTGACCAGGAGGGATTCCGCATAACATAGTGAATCCAACTTACAGCTCTGTTTACTAAGCATTTTCCCCATAGACACAAAAAGGAAAATTCCTTTGGTAATAACTACGAAAACACGGGTGCACACTTTAAAGATCAAACATAAAAAGGTGTCCAAACAAACAGTTATAGCATTCAATAGTTTATAAATTAAGCATAACTTACTTCACAGCAACTGCCATTGATCACCCTGTAGTGAAACACATTTTTCTTCTGTAACGCATAACACATGAGCTCAACTAAACTGATCTTATATGGCTTTCAAACTGTACCTCTTAATTTTATAGAATACTGTACCTCCTAATTTTATAGAATATCAGCCTCAATTTTAATAACCAAGTTTTTGTTTTTTTTTAAATGGCAGAATACTTATCTTCTGAATTCTGCCACTCTTGATTCCAGCTGGACAATCACAGACACATTCACAAAATTCTCCAAATGGACAGCAGTTACGCTGCAGTTTATATCATGATAGCCTTCTCCAATGAACCCCTTTAATAAACACGTCCCTTAAATTCTATAGGAGCAAAAGAGGATCTGGATATAACAGACAAACCACAGCTGGGTGAGGGGGGGGGGGGGTGAAGAATAATGCACAGTAAACTAGAGGAAGGCATCGAGTGAGAAAGGCCTCCTCTTCCCTTTCCTTTAGCCAGGTCTCTGTCCAACAAAGGAGATCTAGATTGTCCTCCATTAAGAGATCAAAAATGTGAACAGTTTTAGATTTTATAGATCAGCAATTGAGAAGGTCGACCTTCAGAGCAGAAAGAAAAGCGGAAGAACCATTTTTATTTATTTATTTATTTATTTAACAATCATTTATATCCCGCATCTTCCAGAGTTCAGATGTGGCTCACAATTGAACAACAGTCAACAAAGCAGGGCTTGTTTTACATGGAACAATTTTTGACAGTAAACAATGTAATAGTTAAATACGTTACAGAACGGTGAATGGTTAAATGCATAACAGAACAATGTAAAGGTTAAAATACATAACAGAACAAGAACAATTTATGAACTATGTACAGATACAGGTTTGTAGGTTCCTTAGATTTAAATCATGGTTATTTACAAGAGGGTGCAAATCTGTTAATTATGAGGTTTAGCTATACTCAGTTGGGTGTTATTTAGCCTTTTTCTGGGATGATTAGTGTATTATCAATGTTGTTGTAGTGCATGGCAAAGAGGTAGGTTTTCAGTTTTTTGCGGAATTCTATAACATCTGTTGTGGAGAGCAGAGGAACAGATATACCCAGAGGTACAATCTATCTGTAGGATGTGAGGGAGGTGAGTGCTTATTCTGTGAGGCATACAATATAAGATGGTGCAGACTGGAGCTACAGGTGGCAATGATAGGGACAGCAGCAAACTACAGTAGTGTATACAAGCACAACCTAGGAAGATGGTGGCCAAATGTAACACCCCACCCATCCCTAAACATGTCAGCATGTATTCATTCACATTCTTCTCCACCACTTAGCAACATGGTCCATAACACGCCACCTCATCTTTTGCCTTCATTTCTTTAAAGAAGCACAAATGTTCATGCCAATGATTAGAAAGAACATAAGGGATGCCATATGAGGTCAGACCAAGGGCCCATCAAGCCCAGTATCCTGTTTCACAATCCAATCCAGCCAATCCAGGTCACAAGTACCTGTCAGGTTCAGAAAAAGGCACACAGATTATATGCTCTTTATCCCCAAGGTAAGCAGTGGATTTCTTTGGTTCTCTTTAATAAAGGTTTATGGACTTTTCCTCCAGGAATTATCCTAATCTTTTTTAAATCCAGCTACACTAACAGCTTTTATTACATCCTCCAGTAACAAATTCCAGAGTTTGATTATGCTGTGGTAGCCTGGTATGTGGTGGGAAGGGGTTTTCTTTACAACACAGGCCAAACAGCAGTTCAGGGAAGCAAAAACAAATTTACTTCTGTCCCAGCTTGTTAAATTTCCACAAGCTGGTTCTCTTGGCCCCTCCTCCAGCCCCAGTTAAAGTTCCTACCTCAGAAATCCTTTGTGTGGCTTGCTGTAGAAGAACCTGGCTTCCTCCTGCAGCCTGCTGGGTTCCTAACCTCTCCCTCTGAGTCACACCAGCACTGAACTCTGGCTGCAGACTCTTTTAAAGGGGACTGTTGATAATTCCTTTAGAGAGGGGTGGGTAACATTCTATCTGCCCCATTACACCTCCCCCCCCCTCGTTCTCAGCTGAACCATGCCCTGCTGAGCATCTGCCTCACCCGGGAAAGGAAGTCCGTGTTCAGTTGAGTTCAACCAGCCCTATGATGGACCTGGAACTGATAGGGTTGGAGACTCAAAATCCACCGCATAATATGGCCATTGGACTCCCTATGTTGAGCCAGTCACTTGAGGGGTTGGTGGTCCGTTATTAGTGTAAATGATTATCAAGGAGAGGGTGGTGATTAACAGTGTCAAAGGCAGCAGAAAGGTCAAGAAGGATAAAAATTGAGTAAAGGCCTTTGGATTTAGTTAGGAACAAATCACTGGAGACTTTAGCAAGAGCCATTTCTGTGGAATGTAGAGAACAAAAGCCAGATTGCAGTGGGTCCAGAAGGGCTTGAGAGGAAAGAACGTCAAGACAGTGGCAGCGAACCACTTGTTCAAGTAGTTTTGAAGAAAAAGGGAGGAGAGAGATAGGCCGATAACTGGAAGGACTGGTAGGATCTTGTGAAGGCTTTTTGAGGAGAGGTGTAACCACAGCATATTTGAAGACCACAGGAATAGTTGCAGTGGAAAGTGACAGGTTAAGGATATGACAGATGGAAGGGATGACAGCAGAAGAGACAGAACTGAATAGATGGGTGAGGTAGGATCAGAGGAGCAGGCAGTCAGTTTGGAGGAGAAGATTTGCAGTTTCCTACTCAGTGATTTCAGAAAAGTGAGGGAAGGTGAGGGAAGGATTTGGGACTGAAGAGGTGGAAGGTGAGGTGGAGGTGACCCTGCAGAGACGTAGTCGGTCATGATCTGGGCAGACAATGAAGGAGGGATTGGGGGAGGAGGGACCTTGAAGAGAGAGTTGAGCATAGCAATGAGAAAGCGAGAGTCAGAGGCAAGAGAGTTAGTCAGATGGACACAGTATTCTTGCTTGGTGAGTGCTATGGCCGACTGGAGAGAGGACAGTGAGGGCTGAGGTATGGTATGCCTCACAGAGGTTGGAATGGAGGAGCAAGTGCATCTAGAGCAGAAGAGAGTATAGTGGCAGTATGTGGCAATCTTGTTCTTCAGCTTGCACACTGTTCTTTCTACAGTTATTTTTTGGGGGCAGGACAAAGGGTGGGCATGGGCTGAGCATGAATAGCTACAAGTTGGCAACCCTAGGCTTTTCTCACTCATACTTCTGAGTATATATCCTTCCCTAAGAGTGTGCTGCAGAGGTATCAAACTATGATCCAGTTTCATGAAGTAGTTGTTTTCATCAGTTTTGGGGATCATAGATTGCACACGTATGGCCATCAGGTCACCACAAAGGAGGAAGAGAACCTACCACAACAGAAAACATTTTACTCCGTTAACATGCAATACTGAGGGTCACATGGATGATTCTGAGATTCCTAGGCTTGTGTCATGATTCATATATACGATTCATATATATTCGTATGTCTCACTCTGAAATCCATGACAAGAGTGGCCAGAATTTCGAGGAATGATTGCTAGGTCAGTCCTGCACTATCCCACACTGACACCTCTACATGCATGTTCAATAAAGTCATTGTGCAGTCTCTCTCAGCTTCTACCACATTTCCTGAACTTTCCAGTACAGTGCCTGCTGACCAAATTCACAGCCTGTTTCCTCTTCTACACAGATGATAGAGGCTACCCTCAAAGGAGGTACTTCACGACTCCCATAGTGGCACCCTAGAAAGAGGCAAAGGAATGTTAGAAGGCCCACCACCAAATAAGGTCATTCACTGAGAGGATCTTTAGCCCTCTGAAAAGCCTCTTCCGGTGTCTGAACTGATTAGTGGGAGAACTACTATACAGCCCCTCAAAAGCATGCAACATTTTCATGGTATGCTGCACACTCCAGAATTTTGCTCAAAGGTGGAGACTATCCCTTCCAGAAGGTGTTAAGATGGAAGAGCCGGATACAGAGGATGCAGAATGTGCACCAGAGGAGGAACCAACCTCATTCTGACCAGCAAGATCTAGCAGTTAGGAACGACCTCATGCACAGGTATTTTCTGTGAGGCAGTATACATTTATGTATTTTCCCCTTCTCTTTCTCCTTCTCCTCTTCCCACAAGGAGAGTCCCAAAGGAAGTAAAGTGACTTTACATGTTCTGTTTCATACTCTGCTAACTAATTACATTTCATTTTACTCTGCCGCCTAAACTATCTGCAAGCTTCTGGTTCAGAACACACCCTTGATTGAACAGGTATTTTTGTGGAAGTGAGTGTGATTGGTAAAGAGATTAGATCCCTGAAGCCAATGAATTCCCAGCTAAAATGGTCAGAACCTGGAACCCAGAATTTGAAAGGAGTAACCCTGATAGCAGACAGCATTGTACCCCTTTTCTCCAGAACAGAGACTTAGGGGATGATGAGGGGTTATAATATGTTTTTTTTTTTAAAATCCAACTAGGATTAACAGTGATCAGGGGAACAGAAGTATTTTTTAATTTACAAAAATAAATAAATAATAGAGGCCTGGTGCCAGTATTGCTAGCGATGTGGTTTTCTTCACAAATAACTAGGCCTGTTCATGGCAGATAATTTCATTTCATGTTATTTTTGGAGGTTCTCATTTCTTTTTTTTTTAAATAAACAGTCTCCCAGCCTGGGTCCCCCTAGGCCTTGCACCCCAAATCATAACCCATGGGTCCACAAGGGCTGGAACAATCCTGCCATTCTACCCCACCAATGTCATATTTAAAATGGCCCTGACCAATGCAAGGCTGGTGCTATTTTGTTGTACAAACCATACTCCAGCATGGCACTGGCCTCGGGTTAGCTGGCAACACTGAGGCCAATTCTGAAAACGTGTACATCCAGGCAGCGGGCACGTCCAAATGGAAACATGCAGGAATAGAACCTGAGCCCACACACACGGGGATAGACACAGCCGTGTGTAAAGAATCACCCACAGACACATGCAAGGCGTGGCCCACACACAGCGCTTCGTTGCACGAAGATGGGTATACACTGACAATGGCTTTGTATGTCCCCACGCTCACTGTATATCCAAAAAGATGTATGACTGTGATCCTGCCCGTCTCCACGATCTACCTGAAAACGGCCACTCCCCCCTTTAAAACGTGCAGCTGTGAAGCTGCTGTGGGCATGGACAGTGCTGCTCTGAGGCTGAATGAACATTGGCAATTCATATAGGAGGATGCAAGTTAGACAATAGAAACCAGTCTGTGGCATGCCCAGACCACTACAAAACAATCACAGTGCACAGTAATGTAGTAGGAAAACAGGTGTAGTGTGAACCTACTGACACAAGATGCATGCAGCACCACATACACAGCAGTAGATGACCTCCTGAGATATGCACATTGTGTTCATCACAGGAACATGACTGGACAATGCTAAGTATGGACATGAACCCAGCAGAACAGGCCCCCATTAGCAAACTATCCAAACATTTCCCCTTCATACTAAAAGGCCGTTGGAATGACAGATGTCAGCAGTGCAGGCACCACATACACACTCAGAGACACCATCGTCGCGCCCTACAACTGTGCACATTTGTAGAGACCAGTGCTGGTGCACCTGGGAATGGCATATGGCGCTTTGCACTGTTGCATGCCCTCTCTCTGAGGTCCCCTGATTAGTGACAGGGAAGAGATTGCAGTACCGCCCTGCTCACTCCTGCCTGTATGCGCTGGCACCTGCTAATGCTGTAGTCATCCCTATGGTCCGGATACCTGCCAGGCATGCCTGTCCTCCCTGGATATGTAGATGAGCAATCTAGACCTAGCCCTCCAACCATGCACACACACGCACTCTCACTTGCAGTCCCACAGATACAGCCATCTGCCAAAGGAGTGCCCTGCACCGAATGTCGTAGCTGTTGGAAAGAAAACCATAGCAATCAATACCTCCAACCCAGCATCATACCTGCACACTCCATTACGATTTGGCTACTTACACACATGATAAATACAATAGTGGACCCCAAACAGTTACAGAGCTACAGTAGACCCAAACAGTCCTTCCAGTATATCAGCACATCATAGGGCCACAGATGTACACAACCGCAGCGGTGACCTGTGCACAAGCTATGTGCCATATAGCCACCAACATAAGATACCCCCAATATAGTGTTCCAATAGGATTTACATATGACCTTATCTGCATCAGGGGACTATACGCATTGCATAGAGCATATTGTAAAGGTCCACTGTGTGCAGCACAACACTCCAGCTGACTGAGTGCTGCACATAGCACCGTGGATGGCTGGGCTTACATGTTCACATGGGTTGCTATGACTCAGTCACCAGCAGCACTGCCAGGATGTAGGCATTGTTAGGGAGCCCTAGCGGTGCCCCTTTAGCTCACATAGCAAATGCCAGCATAGTCAAATTGAACACCGGTGCTCTGATGCATACATTTGGGGGGGGGGGATGTTATTTCTGCTGCTTTGACCTACATCCTCTCTCTCCTCTGCTTTCTGTACCATAACACTGCAGGCTGTGGTCTTCCAGGCTGCAGACACACCAGTGCACAGCATAAGTTGCACATCTAGTCACAACTATTGGCTGTATTGAGGTGCAGAGTGAAAATGTTTCTAAATCCTCCCTTTATTCCACGTTTCTGCAGGTATATTTATTTTATTTTTATTTTATTTATTTATTTATTTATTTATACCGCTTTATCATTTCAATCAAAGCGGTTTACATTGTAACTTAAACTTGGTAAACGTACATTAAACAGGGACATTGATAACTTGGATTTTTCTGAGCAATGGAGGGTTAAGTGACTTGCCCAAGGCCACAGGGAGTGCTAGTGGGAATCAAACCCTGGTCTCTGGGTTCCCAAGCCAGTGCTCTAACCACTAGGCTACTCCTCCACTCCAGTATAAACTGGACGTTAGCGGGGCCGACTATGGATGTGACCGGAATAAGCTTTATACTGTACATCTTTGTTCCACCTCTTCCTGCCCACAGTTTGCGATCCCCATTTAAGTGCTGTGTACGTGCAGGGCTGAGAAGGTTCAGAATACGGTTCTAGACATTTTTGAAGGATAAATGTCTATCCAGCCCGTAGAGGCGGCTTATTCGTGGTTCAGAATGAGCCGCATTGTGAAGACAGCACTGTCAGGACAACAATGATTTGGAATCATTCCTGCTCCCTCAGCACCTATCAATGAGAAAGGAAGCAGGGTGGAGGAGCTCTGGAGGATGGTGCAAAGTCCAGGGGAACGATTTTCTTTCTATTTTAGCAGAGCAATGTGCTTTGTTTAAGTGGGAGAGAGACTCGGGGCTGGCTTCCAGTTCTTTTGGAAACGAACAGAAAAGCAAACAAGGGAAGGAAATTGGACTTAGCTCACACCTTCGTCAGACGTTCATGCCAAATTACATTCAGGTACAGTAGGTACGTATTTCCTTGTCTCTAAAGGGCTACAATCTAAGTTTATACCAAAGGCAACGGAGGGTTAAGGTACTTGCTCAAGATCGCAAGGGGCAGCCGTCCAGTGCTCTTAGGTTACTCCTCCACCCTGCAAGCAAAATGCTAGTCATTATTCTTTTGTTTTGTTTTAAAATTAAATGAAACAAAAAAGGAAATTTTGTTTGACATTTCCCATTGCATTAAAAAATGCACATCCCTACTTCTACCTTTCTTTCAAAGAAATTCTGGTCAGTCAAGGTTCTTCCTCCTGTCTGCCTTTTAAGAAATTATTCCATTTGGAAAGGGCCAGAATGAGCATATGTCCCATTTAAACCATGCTTCCTTTACAAATACACACTTTTAGGGTTGGTGTTTTTGATAGTAGTGCTCCCTATGTCCAGTTACAGAATTGTTTTGGGAAAGATGGTGGTGTCATCATAAACGAAGAGCTTTAGCATCAAAACCTTGAATAGCTTATTGGGTTGAAAGTTAAATAGGGGGGGAGGGGGGGAAGGGAGTTGCAGACTGAAGGCTTCTTTGCACTAGCCTTACACATTTGTTCCCACAGCCAAGGGTCCTCCCTTATGTGCATCTACAATGAAGAATGTTTGCAGGCTGCCCAACTAAACTCAGCAATCTCCCTGCTAATGTTTCTCCAGCATGCAATCTCTCCCTCTATAGGAGGGACAAGGCCAAAAGCTCATAGTTTCTTGTCTAAACACTGCCCCAACCATGCCCTGCAATCTGGGACTGACTAGCATCATCAGCGGCTGCTGAAGATTTGGGATTAATCTCTGGGGATCACACAATTTAGCTAAAGCTGCCCTTGTCGCATTCCAACCTGCCAACTCCTCTCAGCACGAGAGGCAGGCAGGGTCATTGGAAAACCTACAGATACTAAAAATAGTAACTGTGGAGCGGGAGCAGCACTAATTCCTGCCCCAGGGAAAGTATGAGGCAATGGGTGAGGCCACATTTCCCTGCTGCCCTGGAGTGGTAATTATTATTTCAGGAGTCTGACATGTTCTTGTTCCAGGCATTAAGCTTGGCTGGCTGCAGGCTCTGGCAGGACAGGTTCCTTGGTGAGATGGTCTGACAGACGCAGAAACGAATGGGTAAGGCGGGCAGATGCACTGAGAACAGGGCTGTTTATCCTGGCTTTCTCAAAGCTGTGTCACGCCTGAAGATTGAGGGTCGGCTGCGAGATACACCACATAGCAGAAGAAAGGAAGAAAAGGAGGGGAAAGAGGCAGGAAAACACCCAAGATCAGGGGCCGTGGGAATCTGCGACATTAAAATTCACTAATCACTGCAGCATATTTCTGATCTCTTCACTCCTCTGTCTCTCTCTCTCCCTCCTCATTCGGGTTCAGAATAAGAAAACTTTTTTATCGTGACACTTGGTACTATATATATTATATATATCAACCTGCATTCAAGTAATAACAACCTGGCTAACTAACAACAACTTAAACATAAAAAAACCCTGAAGCAATCATCATCACGAGGGACTCCACATTCATTCCTCCTACTGCTATCAACATATCCAATGCACCAATTACAATAAAAGACGAAGTCAGATACCTTGGAGTGATTCTAGATAAGCAACTCTTCCTCTAACCGCATATCAACAAGGCATCAAGAACAGTCTTCTTCAAACTCGCAACACTACAGAGACTAAAACCCCTCCTCAATAAAGAACATTTCCGTACAGTATGCCAGGCCATCATTACACCTCTGCTGGACTACTGTAATATACTATTACAAGGTCTGCCTAAACAAACCACCCGTCCCCTACAATTAGTACAGAACACTGCTGCCCGCATTATTACTAGCGCTTCAATACAAGACCATATAATTCCAGTACTACAAGATCTACATTGGCTACCAATCTCCTCACGGCAAAATATAAATCAGCGCTCACCATCTTCAAAATTAAAAATAACACCTCAGCAGGAATACTACAGGAACTCATTGGAACCAAAACAAGCAAAAGACCAGACAGAAACAGCACCAAAAACAATATACCAACACCTACTTTATTCACAAGAACAAACAAATCCACATCCATGTGAGCCTTCTCACTTGCTGCCCCTGCTATCTGGAATGTCCTCCCAGATAATCTAAAATCAACAACAGATATAAAAGAATTCCGGAAGCTACTTAAAACCACCCTATTCATGGAATAATTCAATGAAGACCACCAAGCCACTCTAACCACCCCACAAAACGAGTTACACAAGACATGAAATCCACAACATAAAAACATCCTATTACTCTCAATAAAATGTAAAATGTAGCCCAATGTAGATAGCTCAACCTGTATATATTGCACCCCAAATCAAGATCTACCTATCCACACACTCACGAACACTACCTTCACAACCACTGCATGCTGACACCCCCGCACTACCCTACTTGATTGGTTTGCAGTGAAATCCGCTTTGATTCAAGGATAAAGCGGGATATAAATACTTTTAAATAAAATAAATGTGTTGCCAGAGAAATGCACAAAGCTCTGAGAGGACTTACACATATGAAATGTAAAGTTACACATGTACATAAATGGAATGAGGCCAATAACAAAAACGTGCACATCTGGGCAGCGGGCACATCCAAATAGAAATGTGCAGGAATCTTAACCAATTCCACATATGCGGGGATAGATGCAGCTGTATGGACAGAATCGACCACGGAGACGTACTAGGCACAGCACGCACATTTTGTAATGTTGTACAAAGACAAGTATACCCCAACAATGGCTTTGTATATCCCCGACCCTGCCCAGCTCCACGATATACACATGAACAGCCATGCCCCCCCCTTCAAAATGTGCATATATAAAGCTGCTGTGGGCACGGACAATGTTGTTATGAGGCTGAATGACAATGAATATTGGTGATACATATAGGTGGATGCAAGTTAGACAATAGAAACTAGACTGTGGCATGCCCAGACCACTACAAAGCAATCCCAGTGCATAGTAATGTTAGAGGAAAATGGGTAGAGAGTGAACCTACTGGCACAAGATGCACTGTGGCACTACATACATTGCAGTAGACGCTCTCTCGATGTATGCACATTGTGAACATCTCAGGAACATAACTGTACAATTTTTTTTTTTAAGTTTTATTTTCATTTTCACATAACAGAAACATTTCCAGCCCAAACACCATTAACATCAAACAAACAACCAAATTCAATCCCCCCACCCTCCCCACCCAACCTCCTCCTCCAGAGCATATCCCACATTAATGAAGCCAGCAATACATGCTCACCAGAAAATAAAATCGTTGTTACAGAAGTCATAAACACCTGCCTCTTAGGCATTGACATTACTTAATACAAACATAATTGATCCTATCTCCTCTACCCCCTATTCCGTCTTAGCTACCTTCACGAAGTCATTTAACGACTTCCATCTAAGACTCTGTTTACTTGCCGGTGGCTGAGCTTTACGAAACATTTGTTCATACTTACTATATAAACACACTCGATTCCACCATTCCTGAACGCAAAGATTAGCAGTACATTTCCAGTTACTAACAATTAAGTATATTGCTAGTCCCATCATGAAATCCAGCAAAAACAATCCTCTTTAGACAGAGAAGGCAGCTTCGCCGCTGATCTTAAACTAATGATCTGCCATGACAGGGGCTCTTTGACTTTGAGAATAAGCTATATTTGTGCCCACACATGCTCCCAAAAGGCCTGTATCCCCGGGCACTCATATACTACATGTATCAGAGTACCAATCTCACCGCCACAAATCCAGCAGAGTGGACTGAGACTACTGTCCCACTTCGCTACCTTAACAGGAGTGTAGAAGCATCTATGCGCAAAGAAGAAAAGAGTCTGAGTTATAGAGGCCGATCGAGACTCTCACTTGTTTGCACCAAAATTTCCTCCACTCCTGTGCGGAGAGATCGATCCCTGTGTCTCGCTCCCACCTGTTCTTAATTTTCTGCATCGGTGTTCCCCGGGTCATGTTCAATCTCGTATAAAAGCGTGACACTATTCCCAAAGCCTGCGCAATCTCTTGAACAACCTCTACCACCCCAGCATTACCTGTCCCTTTTTTGGGGTCAATCTTTGCACATTCCAAGCAATGACGGAGCTGCATCCACTGAAAGTGAAACTTAGACGGGAGGCCAAACTCCAGCTGCAATTCCCTGAAATCCTTCCACTTATTAACAGCGATTAGCTGACTCACATTCCAGATTCCTTTCATATACCACTGTCTCCAGGCTATAGGTTTCTTTTGAATTTTGAATAGGGGGTTATACCATATGGGTAACCGGGCTGGAGAGCATTGATCTGTCCCACATACACTAATAAGGGTCCCAAAGGCCTGGAGTGTGTCAGTTATCACACGGGAATACTGTGCCCCCTGCTCCAACTGCATCCCCGGCACATGCTCCAGTGATAACGATGCTAATAGTTTCTCTTCCACCTC
This sequence comes from Ichthyophis bannanicus, assembly GCA_033557465.1. Taxonomy (NCBI): domain Eukaryota; kingdom Metazoa; phylum Chordata; class Amphibia; order Gymnophiona; family Ichthyophiidae; genus Ichthyophis; species Ichthyophis bannanicus. Next base: position 13,139,616 of record CM066046.1, on the reverse strand, counting down.
CACCCAAATGGGCCTCCCAACCTTTTGGCCCTCCAACCACCGAGATCCCTGTTTAAGGAGAAAAGCCTTGTGATAGGATTGAAAATCAGGGAAACCGACGCTGCCTTGTTCCCGACTGAGCTTTAATTTCTGCCTCGCTATTGGCGGAACTTTGTTCTTCCACAAGAACTGATTCAATAATCGTTCTATTTGTGGATATATAGATGCTGGAAACAAACAGGGAATCATCTCTAAGAGGTAATTAACCTTAGGGATTATCATCATTTTGATTGTCTCAAGTCGCCCCCACCAGGATAATACTAAGGGGGACCACTTCAAAACCAATTCACGGATCATAGTAATTACCCCATCCGCATTCCAACGGACAGTTTCTTCGAGAGGGTATCGGTAGTGGATACCTAGATATTTTACCATGCCCGGCTCCCATACGAAAGGATAATCGCTTATGTCTTCTTTATGCACCCAGCTATTTAATGGAAATACCACAGATTTAGTCCAATTAATTTTATACCCGGAGTATGCCGAATATCGCTCTATTTGTTCTAAGATCTCGGGGACAGACTCAGGCGAGGTAAACAAGAGAAGATCATCCGCGTATGCGGAGAGTTTGACTTCTAGCCCCGCAATTATCGCCCCTCGTATCCCCGAGCATTGCCAGATAAGAAGGGCTAGCAGTTCCAGCGCAAGATTAAAGAGCATGGGGGATAAAGGGCAACCCTGCCGAGTGCCACGTTTTAGATCAAATGAGCGGGACTTGGTCCCATTTACACAGACACGCGCTACAGGGTGAGCATACAAGACTTCCAAGGCCCGTAGAAAACCATTCCCAAAGCCGAACCACCGAAGGACTGCAAATAGGAAAGGCCACTCCAGCTGATCAAAGGCCTTTTCAGCATCTAAGGAAAGACCCACTAAAGGCGTCGCCACCCCTTCAGCACCCGCCAATATGTGGCACAGAATTCTTGCATTGTCGGCTGTCGATCTGCCCTCAGTAAAGCCACATTGATCAGGATGAACTAATAAGGGCAATTTTCCGGATAACCGGGCTGACAAGACAGACACATAGATCTTATAGTCCACGTTTAAAAGTGAGATGGGTCGATAGTTAACAGCCAACAATGGATCTCTACTCGGTTTTTCGAACATAACCAAATTAGCCGTTGCAAAAGCTCCTGTCTGCTGCTCTGCCTCAGCTAGCATACTATAATATTGAGAAAGCCAGGGAATCAAGTCTGTAGCAAAACATTTAAAGAACTCCGCGGGCAGACCATCCAGTTCCGCTGCTTTGCTAGGGGCCATTGAGACGATCGCACACCTGATCTCCTCTTCAGTAAAGGGCTTGTCTAACTCCTCCCTGATCTCTTCACTCAAGACTGGCCGCTGTATACCCGAGACCAAATGATCAAATCCTTCTTGGGAGAACTCCCGCTCAGATTCGTATAATTGAATATAAAACTCCCTAAAGATTTCCGCGATCTCCGAATCCTTGACTACCATTCCTTGCCCATGCAATGTAGGGCGGCAACTCTTTTGGCCTCCCGTCTAACCTTGAGTGCATTTGCCAACATCCTGCCAGCTTTGTTTCCTTCCCGGTAATAGCTCCCTTGCTGTACTTTGATACTTTGTGAGGCTTCAGTAGTCAATATCGCATTGTATTGAAATGTTAACCGCTGAAGTCTCAACAAAACACAGGCGTCGGTTCGCCGACTTAACACCCGCTCCCCGATTTTAATTTGTTGTTCAAGTACTGCCAACTGTTGTTTCCGTTGCTTTGCCTGGTGAATATTGAAACTGGTTATGATCGCTCTTAGTGCTGCTTTAAAGCCCTCCCACCAGGCCCATCCCGAGGTGGCTTGTGGAGGGTTAAAGTGAAAGTATTCTGCAATAGCCCCCTTTATCTCTAGGCAGAAGTCTGGGTTATCAAGGAGGGCTCTATTAAAAACCCATTCGACTGAATCAGTACTTAACTTGTCATCTTGCAGCACCAAAGAGATGGCCGCATATTCAGACACATGAGCTGGATGAATGCGCGCATCCACTATGTTCGGAACCAGCGTTTTAGACACTAGGAAAAAGTCAATTCTAGACTGTGATAAATGTGGAGCAGAGAAATAGGTAAACTCCAACTCCATGGGATGAAGCACCCTCCATATGTCTACCAATGCCATCTCCTTGATCAAAGAAGCGAGCATGAGTTGCCCTTTGGAGGGTTTAGCAGTCCGGGGCGGCTGCCTATCCACCAGAGGGTCTATTGTCTGATTAAAATCCCCCCTACAATTATTGGTTTACCTGCCTCCAAGTGTATTTCTTTCGCTATTGTGGCAAAAAATTCTGGATGATCTGTGTTGGGGGCATAAAGACACAAGACAACAACCTCCAACCCCCCCACTTTCAGCAAGGCCTTAGCCCATCTGCCTTCTGTATAAGATCGACAATGCAACAAAGTGGCATTGAGGGACTTTCTTACTAAAATGGCCACCCCATTTCTTTTCTTAGAGGCCGCCAAATATGTCACTACAGCAAAGGGTTTTATGCTAAGCTTTCGTGATTTGTTGTGATTTAAATGCGTTTCTTGCATATGTCAGCTTTCTCATGCTGCGCATAATCAATGATCTTACTTCTCTTGACTGGGTTATTTATCCCTTTAATGTTTAAAGACATAATTTTACAGGGGACCATTGCTGTATTTATTTGAGATCGGCCCCTTAGGACCAGTGCTATGCTCCTGTTCACTCATCACATGGAAGTTGTGGCTAGAGGGAAATGCATCAACGCCCGTCCCCCAGTTATGACAGCTTCTGATCTGACTGCTAGGCCTTCGAAACCTATGTGTATGTGCGTGCTCTAGAGGAGAAACGTTACCCATGTAAATTATAGGTGAGCTCAAGCCGACAGGACTGGCTCGGAAGACCCGCGAGTACCAAATCTATACAATTGTAATTTCCTAAAGTACACAGCTACAGTTACCCACTTAAACAGATTCCCTTCAACATCCCCCCCCCCCCACTAATACAGGAACATATCAATCCATAACAATTATCTCTATATCGCCTATCGAATGGCATCGATATCCAAATTGTCGCCAATGGGTGTCTCACCAGCGTACCATTCAGTTCACAGTCTTGCTTAAGAGTGTGCCCCCCGATCAGGCCACTCTCAAATTGACATGGTCTCTGCACCGTCTGCCACCTCCCTCATCGCATTTGTGCTGCCTCTTTGTCCTCCAAATATGCTATGAGAGAGTCCGGCTCATCAAATGTTCGGGTCTGGTTGTGCAGGGTGACACGCATCTTTGCCGGGTACAACAGGCCAAACCGTGCCTGGAGCTGTTGCAGGTGTGGTCTTAGCGCCAGAAATGTCTTCAACCTGTCCACGGTGGGTTTAGCCAGGTCAGGATATATGTAGATTTTACGTCCCTCAAATTCCAAAGGTGCTCGCGCTAAGTCCATTATTTGTGCAACTTGCTGGTAACGTAGGGCTCGAAAAATGATAGGCCGTGGCTGCGTGCTATGTGGTATAATATGTGAAGGGACATGATGGGCCCGATCAATTTCAAAGTCCTTCTCAAAGGTAAGCTTAAGGACCGAAGGAATCAGCTTTGCCAGGAAGGCTCTTATATCCATGCCCTCTGCACCTTCCGGAACACCGACCACACGCACATTGTTCCGATGGGCCCGATTATTGCCATCTTCGACCTCCCTCTGCAGCGCTTGGAGCTGTCTCTCCATCTTGTCTACTTTTTCTAGGCGAGCCTCGTAGACAGAGAGGATTCCTTCCACTTTTTCTTGACGAAGAGAAATACCTTCAATTTTACTGTGCAAGGCACTAATTTCATCATGCACGGTGCACAGCGAAGCGCCGTTGGCCTTGACCAGCTCTTTCACCCCGCGAGGAGCTCCTGCAAGGTGTTAGGCCCTTCGCATGTAGCCGCCATCTTTTGCGGGGAGATGGGCTCCATTTTGGATCTCTTCGCGGTATTATTCAGCGCACTCGCATAATCAAGCCGAATTGGCTTAGGTCCCGCCATCCGTGGACTCACCGTGGCTGTAGTCAACCCTATGCCACACAGTTATATAATGCTTCTTCAGGATTCTTGTCCGATCTCCCCGGAGCCTCCACACTAAGCGTCCATCCTGTTCGGCATCAGGCTCCGCCCCCCATAACTGTACAATTCTAAGCAAGGACATGATCCCAGCAGAACCTGCCCCCCTTAGAGAACTACCTGAACATTTCCCCTGCACTATTAAAGGGGCATTGGAGTGACAGCAGTTAGCTGTGCAAGCACCACACAGTCATGCTGGGAAGATGTGTTACAACTATTTGATAAACTGAAGATTAGCAAATCACCTGAACTGGAAGGTATACATCCAAGGGTGTTGAAAGAACTGAAATATGAAATTGCAGACCTACTATTAGTAATCTGTGAACTATCATTAAAAGATCATCTGTAATACCTGAAGATTGGAGGATGGCCAATGTAACGCCAATTTTTAAAAAGGGTTCCAGAGGTGATCCGGGAAACTATATTCTGGTGAGGCTGACATCGGTACCAGGAAAAATGGTGGAAACCATCATAAAGAACAAAATTCCTGAACATGTAGATAGTCATGGCTTAATGGGAGACAGCCAACATGGCTTTAGCCAAGGTAGGGTTTGTCTTACTAATCTGTTATGTTTTTTTGTACGGGTGAATAAACAGGTAGACAAAGATGAGTCAGTTGAAATAGTGTATCTGGATTTTCAGAAAGCCTTTGACAAGGTCCCTCAGAAGAGACTTTTGGCGAAATTAAAAAGTCATGGGATAGGAGGCAGTATACTATTGTGGATCGGGAACTGGTTAAAAGGTAGAAAGCAGAGGGTAGGGCTAAATGGCCAATTTTCCCAATGGAGAAAGGTGAATAGTGGCGTACCCCAGGGATCTGTGCTGGGCCCACTGCTTTTTAACATATTCATAAATGACCTGGAAATGAGAATAATGAGTGAGTAATGAAATTTGTAGATGGACACAAAATTATTCAAAGTTGTTAAAACCCATGAGGATTGTGAAAAATTGCAAGAGATCTTTGATAAATTGGAAGACTGGGCATCCAAATGGCAGATGACATTTAATGTGGACAAGTGCAAGGTTATGCACCTAGGAAAGAACAACCCAAATTATGGTTACATGATGCAAGGTTCCACATTAAGAACCACCACCCAGGAAAAACGATTTAGGTGTTATCGTGGATAACATGTTAAAACCCTCGGCCCAGTGTGCAGTGGCAGCCAAGAGCGCAAATAGAATGCTAGGTATCATAAGGAAAGGAATGGAAAAAAACCCCAAAGAATATTATAATGCCTCTGTATCGTTCCATGGTGCGACCGCACCTTGAATATTGTGTGCAATTCTGGTCGCCGTATCTTAAAAAGGATATAGCGTTATTAGAAAAGGTACAGAGAAGAGCCACCAAAATGGTAAAGGGGATGGAAGGATACCCCTATGAAGAGAGGCTTAAAAGGTTAGGGCTCTTCAACCTGGAAAAGAGACGGCTGAGGGGAGATATGATAGAAGTCTATAAATTAATGAATACATGATAACTACAATAGTGGACCTCTAACAGATACAGAACTGCAGTAAGCACAAAGAGCCCTTCCAGTATATTAGCCTTAAGGGTCAAATCCCTTATGAGCTTTGCACATAACAGGACCACTTATGTAAACAACCACAGCAGTGACCTATTCACAAGATGTGTGCCATATAGCCACCGGTGTAAGATATCCCCACTATAGTGTTCTGACAGGATTCACATATGCCGTGACCTGTATCACACTGCATAGAGCATATTGTAAAACTCCAGTGTGTGGAGCACAATGCTCCAGATGGCTGGGTGCTGCACATAGCACCGATGGCTGGGCTTACATATTCACATGGGTGCTATGACCTCACCACCAGTAGCCTTGCCAGGACGTGGGCATTGTTAGGGAGCCCTAGCTGTGCCCCTTTAGCTCACACAACTGCCAGCATAGCTGGATTGAGCACCTATGCTCTCCTGCATATATTTGTGGGGCTGTTTATTTCTGCTGCTTTGACTTGCATCCTCCGTCCCCTCTGCTTTCTGTTCTGTAACACTGCATGCTGTGGTTTTCTGAATTGCAGTAACACCAGTGCACAGTGGAGGTTAGACATCCAGTCACCACTGTTGGCTGCATCGGGTGAGGAGCAGTAATAGTTCTAAGTCCTACGTTTATTCCATGGTTTTGCAGGTATAACCTAGATATCTGCCGGGCCAACTGCAGATGTACACGGGTGTAACCGGAATAAGCTTTATACATCTCCATGACTGACAACACACCCATTCCATGCCTTCCCAACCACGTTCTGCAATCTCCGTGTAACTGCCATGTACATGCAGGGCCATGGAGTTTCAGAATATGGTTTTGGACATCTTCATGAGATAAACATCTATCTTGCATGTACAGATGGCTTATTCGTGGTTCAGAACAATCCCCAATGCGTTTAAAGGAATTCATGGCCAACTAGAACTATGTGTCGCAGGCATCAGAATGGGGAAGGGGAGAGCCACTAGGCCAATGGCCTCAACAACACATTTTGCCCCAAAGGGCATCTGCAATTCTAGGGAGTTGAGGGGCAGAGATTAGTTTGTGTGGTCCTCCTCAGCCAAAAAGGTGTTTCACTGCCCTGATATTTATTCATAGCACTCATAAGACTGACTGCATAAAAAAAACCATTCAAGGGGAGAGACGAAGCCTTTTTAAGGGTGTGATGAATCTACACTTGTAATGTAAATTTTCTCAAAGGGCACAAATACCTGCCATATCCATAATATACCCTACTGGCACCATGGCTTTGAGACTGCTAATGTTGTAAATGTGCATTTAGCTCCATATGAGTCTGACCTTCAAAAAATGTTTACACAGGCCTTGTTTGAAAATTGGGGTATTTGAGTATACTTATTTTGTTCAGTAAGTTAAAAAGTATGTACACAAAATATACCTGACAGAAAAGAAGAAAAAAAATTATAAATAAAATAAAGTACAGAATAAAAAGCCCTACAGGGTTCTGGTGATGTCTAATATTGTTCCTGGCCTGCTCTTAGGATACAAATAGTTTGCTGCTATGACAAGTGTTTTCCCTTCTTCCCAAGTTATATAGTGAATTTCCTGTTCATTCTTTTGTGGAAAGTTTTTTATTTTTTCTATCAGTTGTGGGAAGTGCACATCTCCAAAATATCTTTGCACATGGCCGTCATAAAAGGAGATGCATTTCTCTTTCTACAGTGTTGCCCTGCATGCCATGCTAACCCCCCCTCACCCCCCAGGATTCTGGCAGTCTGAGGCTGGGTGTGGTTAATGTGGAAAGATGGGCTTAGTCTGTGCAGAAACCAGAATAGTTTTCTCGTTTTCTCCTTTTCTTTATTTGGTTATTTGGAAGCTATGCCAGTGGTTGGTCAAGCTGACTTTCCTCAGCAAATCCTGGGCAGCTGAGCCAGAACTGGGAGCAAGTCCCACACAGAAGATTTTCATTGCATGCCCCGCCCCACTCTGCCCCCAGACTGCGGGAAGCCGATCAGTAAGGGGGAGCAGGAATGTGCAGGTTTCCAGATCTGGCCCAATCATTAGGCAAACTAGGTGACCACCGAAGGCAGCATCTTTTTGATGGGGGGGACGGGGGAGGGCTGCAAAGAGCAGCTACAATCAAGAATGGGCAATATGCAAATGACCAATATACTCTTGTAAGTGGCTATTTGAAATTTCCCTCATTATGCAAAATAAAGTTGAATATGTAAGTGTGATGCCCAAATATGAAAATTTAGGGTTGTTCTTGGAGTAGTGTTGAGATGATTACAGTTGAATTTAATAAAGTAACTAGAGGGGTGCAAGGCTGAAAGCACTGAATACCCTTGCACCAGCTCGCGTGCCAGCTCACAAATGTGTTTGCCGTGGTGGCCTGGAGTTGGCGGTGCCAGGACACTGTATTGAGCAGAAGTTTCCCATTCTAAAGTAGAGGATAGAAATGGACTCCTGAACCTTGCTCAAGGGGGAAACTTCCCCTCGTGAAAATGGGGAGGTTTTAACTTGCAGGTTTCGAGTAAGCATCCTGGCATCAGAAAATGTTTTTATGCAGGACTATGCTCTGGCAGCGGGCAAGAAGAACACAAGGTCTGCTTCTGAAATGAATAAAGCTGGTGTTGTTTTTGTAAACAGATAAGCATTAGATATTTCAGAGACGATTGTTGAAAGGACACTTCTGCGTCTGTTACGCCTTTGTGAGCTCCTTTATTTCAGCTACTGTTTCAAGCTGAGCTAATCCAAAATAAAAATAAAATGTCCACCGTTTTTGTCCAGGCAAGGAAAGCTAACATTCTTGTAAACACTTTTAGAAGACAAGTTTGTGTTTTTTTTTTTTAAATATAGGCTTGATGACACTGGCTTAATTGTGGTTGCAAGATGAGAAGATAAGAAATGTTTTCAATGTGAAAAGTGATTCATTTAGTGGCACAACCTCCAGATAAAAGGTAGTAAACAGCTGGAACAATGATTGTAGCTTTGAATGAAAGTGTCTTAAGGTCTGAGTCTGAAGCTTAGGGCAATGACCTGGCTCAAGAAACGAGTCTGGGGTTAACTTTGAACAGAAATTGTGAAGACTAAAAATCCAGAAGGTGCTGTTGCGTCCCTGCCAAGTGCTGGTACACAGGGGTATGTTTACTAAAGCACGTTAGCTGCTACCATGGTGATAATGCGGAATGATTGCTTGGCAGTAGCAGCTAAGGCAGGCCAAATGCAGTCATTGCAGTGATTTTCTGCAATGACTGCATTTCATGCGGTAGCTGCAGACCTCAACAGGGAGTGAGCAGGATTAGGGCAGAGACTGGGCATGCCTGTAATGCATGATAATCGCCAAAGATGCATCTGATGCGCGGTGTTAGCTGCATCCACAAAGCTGCCACCCTGTGATCCCTGAGTCCTCTGTATTTGCTGTGTAAATTCTGGGAACCACAAGAGCTTTGCAGCTACAATAGCACCGGCTTTTTGCAACATCGTCCGGCATTATCTGCAAAAGCCTAACGCTACTAGGACTACTACTATTGAACATTTATATTGCACTACAAGACGTATGCAGCACTACACAGACATGTAAGAGACAGTCCCTGCTCATCGGAGCTTACAGTCTAGTCAAGACAGACAACACAGTAGCTGTAGACATGGGAGACAGCTAGGGGGAATGGTAAGGAAACACAAGGAGATCAGGTGAATCAAGTTCCGAAAGTGGCAGGGAAGAGGTGAGTTTTCAGCCTGGATTTGAAAAGGGCCAGAGAAGAGCCTGACGTACAGACTCTCAGGAGTTTGTTCCAGGCATAAGGAGCAGCAAGGTGAAAGGATCAAAGTCTGGTGTTAGCAGTAGAAGAGAAGGGCTCAGATGGAAGTGATTTGCCAGAAGAGTGGAGTTCCTGAAGGGGGGAGGGGGGGGGGGTGTAGGAAGAGATAAGAGAGGAAAGGTAGCGAGGAGCTTTAGAGCGAATGCACTTAGAGGTCAGCAGGAGAAATTTGAACTGGATGCAGAAATGGATGAGAAGACAATGAAGAGACTTAAGAAGAGGGGTAATAAGAGCACGATGAGGCTGGGGAAGATTAGCCACGCAGTAGTTTTTTCGAACAGATTGAAGGGGAGACAGATGGATTAGCGGGAGACCAGCAAGAGTAGATTACAATACTCAAGGTGATTAAGGAGTGGATAAGTGTCTTAGTAGTGTACTCAGGAAGGAATGGACGGATTTTGTTGATGTTATAGAGAAAGAAACAGCAGGTCTTAACTATCAGATGGATGTGTGTGGAGAAAGAGAGAAGAGTCAAAGACGACACTAAGGTTGCGAGCCGAGGAAATAGGGAGGAGTAAAGAGTTATCCACAGAGACTGAGAAAGGAGGAAGAGGAGAGGAGGTTTTAGGGGGAAAAATAAGAAGCTCAGTTTTGGCCATGTGAAGAGTAAACATATCCCATAATAAGGAAAGAGACCTTTAAAGCCATGAATGCCCCAGCTATTGATTTAGCTGCTAAAAGCCCCAACCGAGTGTTAAAGACAACACACTACTAAGACACTTTTCCACTCCTTAATCACCTCCCGTCTTGACTACTGTAACCTTCTCCTTGCTGGTCTTCTTTTGAATCATCTCTCTCCCGTTCAATCTATTCAACACTTTGCTGCGCGGCTAATCTTCCGCCAGCCTCGTCATGCCCATATTACTCCTCTTCTCAAGTCACTTCATTGGCTCCCTATCTGTTTCCGCATCCAGTTCAAATTTCTCCTGCTGACCTATGAGTGCATTCACCGCAGCTCCTCACTACCTTTCCTCTCTTATCTCTCCCTAAACCCCCACTTGGGAACTCCACTCTTCTGGCAAATCGCTTCTATCCGTGCCCTTCTCTTCTACTGCTAACTCCAGAGTTCGCTCCTTACACCTGGAACAAACTACCTGAGTCTGTAAGTCAGGGGCCTTCTCTGACCATTTTCAAATCCAGGCTGAAAACTCACCTCTTCGCTGCCACTTTGGGATCTTGACTCATCTGATCTCCTTTGTGTTTCCTTACCTGTCCCCCTAGATGTATCCTATGTCTACAGCTACTGTGTTATGTGTCTTGACTAGATTGTAAGCTCTGATGAGCAGGGACCGTCTCTGTGCAGCACTGCTCATGCCTTGTAGTGCTATACAAATGCTCAGTTGTAGTAGTAGAAAGCATACAGAACATGGCTCATGAAATTCTTTCTAACCCCTCTGTGTGTGTGTGTGTGTGTGTGAGTGTGTGAGCATGTGCATATAGTCTCACGTGTCTTTGTTTCCATCTGCATTGCTTTTGTGTATGTCTGTTTTCTCTGTTTTGCACAGGTGGGGTGGGGGTGAGGGTAAGGCTGTGTCTCCAATTTTTATGTTTATCTAGTTTGTGTGTGTATATGGGAGGGGCTGTGCATGCATGTTTGTGTGTGTCTTTGCATGCATGTGGGTTGATATGTGTGTGTATGTGCATACATAGGTGTGTTTGTATGTATCTATATTTATGTTAGCTTTCTATGTATCTGGATCAGGAGAGAAAATAAGCGGGAAGGGGAGGGCAATTTGAAAGGTGGAATTTATTAATCACTATGGTCCCAATTCAGAGATGCAAATAGCGGGGTTGCATGTCCTGGTTGGATGTGCAGCCCTGCTATTCGCCAGGACCATATGCAAGCTAGGGTGCTCCCTACATGCACAGAGCCACTGTGCGGGGAGCTCTGGACAGGGGCAGGAGGGGGAGAGTTGGCAGCGGAGGGTGGGCAGAGTGAGGGTGGGACATTTGCCAAGGCCAAGATGGACGGGATACTTATTCCACCTCAGAGGTAGAATAAGTCCCTCCAAAGATGGCAATCAGGCCTGGAATCACTCCTCGAGCACATGAGCTGTGGCAGGTAGGCCCAATCCACTCAATCCCGGCCCTGACAGGCCCCTCCTAGGGTCAGGTGGTGGGGAAGTAGTGTTTGCATCTGCAACGGTCCACGTGAGCTCCTGTATGGCGTCCGGTGCCATGGCGACAAGACACCACAGCACCAGGGCTCCAGCAGGGAGGGATAACCAGGGATTCTGATGGGCATCCAGTGCTGCAAGATCGGAGCCCATCTGGCCAGTCTAAATGCCCAATTCTGCACCCATGGGTGCACAATCGGGTACATATTCAGCCCGTCCAGTTTTTGGATGGGCCGACGGCCTGGACATACCCCGCTTGGAATAGGGTTCCATGTTACAGAGAATCAGTGTTGTAAGCTGCAACCATTGGAATTGCTTCTCCATAGAAATATATTGGGACACTTTTTGGGAGGATTCATTTCTCTTCCGATCTACCCCCTACCCTTATATGCAGAAACTTGTTCAACAACTTCCCCCAGCTCACATCCTCCATTCTCATGACTAGAGTAGCCCTACAGCGTTCCACTCCCACAGCTTTCCCAGTGGCTAGACCATACCCACAGTCTTTACTGTTAGTTATATTAGAAGTAGGTAGGACAGATTCATTCACACAGTGGGATAATCGCAGAGCTGCAGTCAGAGTTTTCAAATCAGAAAAATGTTCAGCCATGCTTCTACCTCTGGACATCAATGCAAATTTCTGTTAAATCCTGAAAAAAGCCAGCCAGTTGGAGTCCTAACCTCCTGAATTCTGAGCATACCTCACAGGACCCAATGTATGTGTGTAGTTTGCCAATGCCTTAATCTGGCACTACCCATGGCAACAAATATTAGTTGGCAGCATATATAGCAATCAATAAGAAAACTGTGGGGCCAATATTGAATATGCAAAGGTTAAAGACTTATATCAAGCTTGGGTGTTGTTTAAAAATACTATCTTGGAAACCCAGACCAGCTATATGCCAAGAAAAGTGGAAGGAAGTATATGCTTTAAGAAAAGTGGAAGGAAGTCCAAAAATCTGCCAGCATGGTTTAAAGGTGAGGTCAGAGAGGCTGTTGTTGCCAAAAAAGCATCTTTCAGGAAATGGAAAAAGCAGCCAAATGACGAAAACTGGAAACACCACAAGTACTGGCAAGTTAAATGCAAGGCATTGATAAGGCAGGCAAAGAGAGAAGAAGCTTGCTGTGCAAGCAAAAATGCATAATAAAGACTTTTTCAAGAATATTCTTAGCAAAAAAAACAGTGAAAGAGTCAGTTGGACCATTAGATGATAGAGGGACATGATTGAAGGACTAGAAAGGGGGGCTGTTACTTCTGGAGAGAAATCTGAAATTGTGAGTATATACTTCTGGGAATTTTTCTGAAAGGAATTTTTTTTCTTTTAAAGCTAATTAATCTGTGAACCCACTATTTTTTTGTTAAATCAGTCAGGGCCTAGTAGCAACAGTTTAAGATTCAATTTAAAACACAGAAGAGAACTTTCTGGTTACCTTTCATACCCAGTAGACAGCTGTAGTTTAAATTTCATAGTCACTCAGGGCCTAGCATCAGCAAAGTACTTTTAGTTTCAAATTAAAACACAGAAGAAAGCTTTCTGGTTAAATTTAGAATCCAGCAGAGAGCTTGTAGTTTAAATTTCTTAATAGGTTAGAGCCTAGTAGCAGCAAAGAGCTATAATTTAAATAAAATCAGAATATAGCTTACCTCAGCGGCACAGGACAAGGTACTGTGTAGCAGCCCTTTTTTAATAAGTGTTATATCCCTCCCTCCCTCCCTCCCACACCCACCCTCCCCTGGGATAATCACAGCTTTATAGGTACTTGCACAACTTAAAAGACAGGAGGTGCTCTCAGGTGAAGCTCATTACCCAAATCAGTCATACACTAAGGACCTGAGATTAATTAAGCTTCAGGTGAACAAGGTATATTAAACTTCTTAGGTACAGTTTTAGTGGTATAAATATCCATAGCACCCTTTAGTACATAAAGAACTTAAAGATCTAAACACAAACTTAAAACTAAGATGCAGACAGCAGTCCAGCAGCGGGATGTGGGCTTTCCAGTCTTTGCATTGAGTGTCACATGTATGATTTTCTCCCAGCTGGTGAGAGGTCTTACGTGTGCACTAGGTGCAAGGAGCTCTCTGCTCTCAGGGAACGAGTCCGTTCTCTAGAGGCTAGAGTAGCAGACTTGGAAAACATAAGACAGACAGAGAGGTACATAGACGAGACCTACAGGGATATAGTCCTGAAGTCCCACCTCCAGTCTGGCAGCATCCCTGTTGCCATGGAGGAGAGAGGTCACGTGACAGGAGAGCATCACCCTGGTGTGGCAGGAAGTGATCCTGTAACTAGGACCTGTCCTCCAGGTGATGTAAACCCCTCTCGCACCGAGGAGGTTTCTCCAGGGCCAAGTGCCCATGAGGGAAGGGTTAGGACAGCAGTTATAGTTGGTGATTCGATCATTAGGCATGTAGATAGCTGGGTGGCTGGTGGACGTGAGGATCGCCTGGTAACATGCCTGCCTGGTGCGAAGGCAGCGGACCTCACACGCCACCTAGATAAGGTCTTAGATAGTACTGGGGAGGAGTCTGCTGTCTTGGTACATGTCGGTACCAATGACATAGGAAAATGTGGTAGGGAGGTTCTGGAAGCTAAATTTAGGCTTTTAGGTAGGAAGTTGAAATCCAGAACTTCCAGGGTAGCGTTCTCCGAAATGCTTCCCGTTCCACGCGCAGGACCCAAAAGGCAGACAGAGCTCCGGAGTCTCAATGCATGGATGAGACAATGGTGCAGAGATGAGGGTTTCGGATTTGTTAGGAACTGGGGAACATTCTGGGGAAAGGAGGGGCTCTTCCGAAGGGATTGGCTTCACCTTAACCGGGATGGAACCAGGCTGCTGGCATTAACCTTTAAAAAGGAGATAGAGCAGCTTTTAAACTAGATAATAGGGGAAAGCCGACAGTCGCCCAAGAGCGCATGGTTCGGAAGAATGTATCCTTGAAGGATACTACAAAAAGCAGAGAGGTTCCAAAAAAGAGTAAAGTAGCCCAAATACCCTCGAGTATGGAGCAGACAGAACTTAAAGATCCCAAATTACCCATGTCTACCAATAGCCAAATTAATATGAATAAAATACTAAAATACAGTCTCTAAAATGCTTGTATGCAAATGCTAGAAGTCTACAAAACAAGATGGGAGAGTTAGAATATATAGCACTAAACGAGAGGTTAGATATGATTGGAATATCAGAGACATGGTGGAAGGAGGACAACCAGTGGGACACTGTGATACCTGGGTACAAACTATATCGTAATGATAGAGCTGACCAAATTGGTGGAGGGGTTGCGCTCTATGTTAGAGAGGGCATTGAGTCAGAAAGGATTAAAGTTTTGCAAGAAACAAAATTTGCTGTAGAATCTCTATGGATTGAAATTCCATGTAAAAAGGGGAAGGCGATGGCAGTGGGGGTGTACTATCGTCCGCCTGGCCAGAATGAACAAATGGATGATGAAATGCTCAAAGAAATCAAGGAAGCTAGCAAAAGTTACAGTGCAGTAATAATAATGGGTGATTTCAACTACCCCGGTATCGACTGGGTCAGTGTCACGTCAGGACATGCTAGGGAGATAAAGTTCCTAGATGAAATAAATGACTGCTTCTTGGAGCTGCTGGTTCATGAACCAACCAGAGGGGAAGCAATATTAGACCTAGTCCTTAGTGGAACACCAGATGTAGTGCAAGAGATAAGGGTGTTGGGGCCACTTGGCAATAGTGATCATAGCATGATCACCTTTGATTTAATTAGTGGAGGAGGGATAGTAAGGAAATCCACAGTACTACCCTTTAACTTTCGAAAGGGAGACTATGATAAAATGAGGAAAACAGTTAAGAAAAAACTAAAAGGAGCATTTGCAAAGGTTAAAGACGTACATCAAGCTTGGGTGTTGTTGAAAAATACTATCTTGGAAGCCCAGACCAGCTGTATTCCACGCTTTAAGAAAAGTGGAAGGAAGTCCAAAAAACTGCCAGCATGGTTTAAAGGTGAGGTCAGAGAGGCTGTTGTTGCCAAAAAAGCATCTTTCAGGAAATGGAAAAAAGAGCCAAACGATGAAACCTGGAAACAGCACAAGCACTGGCAAGTCAAATGCAAGGCATTGATAAGGCAGGCAAAGAGAGAATTTGAGAAGAAGCTTGCTGCGGAAGCAAAAACGCGAAATAAAGACCTTTTCAAGTACATTCGTAGCAAAAAAACCTGTGAGAGAGTCAGTTGGTCCATTAGATGATAAAGGGGTTAAAGGAGCACTAAGAGGCGACAAGGCGATAGCGGAGAGACTGAATGAATTCTTTGCTTCGGTCTTTACTGAGGAAGATGTAGGGATGTTACCCATGACTGAAGTGGTATTTAAAGGTGCGGAAGAATTGAAGGAAATATCGATACATCGGGAAGAAGTCTTACAACTATTAGATAAACTGAAGAGTAGCAAATCACCTGGGCCGGATGGTATACATCCAAGGGTGTTGAAAGAACTGAAATTTGAGATTGCAGACCTGCTATCAGTAATCTGTGAACTATCATTAAAATCATCTCTAATACCTGAGGATTGGAGGATCGCCAATGTAACACCAATTTTTAAAAAGGGTTCGAGGGGTGAACCGGGAAACTACAGACCGGTGAGCCTGACATCAGTACCGGGAAAAATGGTAGAAACCATCATAAAGAATAAAATTACTCAGCATGTAGATAGTCACGACCTAATGGGAGACAGCCAACATGGCTTTAGACAAGGAAGATCTTGTCTTACTAATCTGTTATGTTTTTTTGAAGGAGTGAATAAACAGGTGGACAAAGGTGAGTCGGTTGATATTGTGTATCTGGACTTTCAGAAAGCCTTTGACAAGGTCCCTCATGGGAGACTTTTGGCAAAACTAAAGAGTCATGGGATAGGAGGCAGTGTACTACTGTGGATCAGGAACTGGTTAAAAGATAGAAAGCAGAGGGTAGGGCTAAATGGCCAATTTTCCCAATGGAGAAAGGTGAATAGTGGTGTACCCCAGGGATCTGTGCTGGGTCCACTGCTTTTTGACATATTCATAAATGACCTGGAAAGTGGAACAACAAGTGAGGTTATCAAATTTGCAGATGACACAAAACTATTTAAAGTTGTTAAAACCCAGGAGGATTGTGGAAAATTGCAAGAGGATCTTGATAAATTGGAAGACTGGGCATCAAAATGGCAGATGAAATTTAATGTGGACAAGTGCAAGGTTATGCACCTAGGGAAGAACAACCCAAACTATGGTTACACGATGCAAAGTTCCACATTAGGAACCACCACCCAGGAAAAAGATTTAGGCGTCATTGTGGATACCTTGTTAAAACCCTCGGCCCAGTGTGCAGCGGCGGCCAAGAGAGCAAATAGAATGCTAGGTATGATAAGGAAAGGAATGGAAAATAAAACAAAAGATATTATAATGCCTCTATATCGTTCCATGGTGAGACCGCACCTTGAATATTGTGTGCAATTCTGGTCGCCGTATCTTAAAAAGGATATAGCGATTTTAGAAAAGGTTCAGAGAAGAGCCACCAAAATGGTAAAGGGGATTGAAGGCTACTCCTATGAAGAAAGGCTAAAAAGATTGGGGCTCTTTAGCCTGGAGAAGAGACGGCTGAGGGGAGATATGATAGAAGTCTATAAATTAATGAACGGAGTGGAATGGGTAAACGTAGATCGATTGTTTACCTTATCAGAATATGGAAAGACTAGGGGACATGCAATGAAGCTACAGGGTAAACAATTTAAGACTAATAAAAGAAAATATTTTTTCACTCAACGTGTAATCAAACTCTGGAATTTGTTACCGGAGGATGTAGTAAAGGCTGTTAGTGTAGCTGGGTTTAAAAAAGGTTTGGACAAGTTCCTGGAGGAAAGGTCCATAAACCATTATTAAGAAGGGACCCAGGATATCAATGCTTGAACCAGTACAAGCATTGTGGAACCTGTGTCCCTTGGGGAAACTGCTAGGTACGTATGACCTAGATTGGCCACTGTTGGAAACAGAATGCTGGGCTTGATGGACCTTGGTCTGACCCAGTATGGCATATCTTATGTTCTTATGTTCTTATGAGGGGTAAAAGGGGCACTAAGAGGGGACAAGGCCATAGCGGAGAGACTGAATGAATTCTTTGGTCTTTACTGAGGAAGATGTAGGAATGTTACCCATGACTGAAACCGTATTTAAAGGTGATGCTGTGGAAGAATTCAGAGAAATATTGATACACCGGGAAGATATATTACAAGTATTTGATATACTGAAAAGTAGCAGATCACCTGGACCGGATGGTGTTGAAAGAATCGAAATAGGAGATTGCAGACCTACTAGTAGCAATCTGTGAACTATCATTAAAATCATTTGTAATACATGGAGATTGGAGAATGGCCAATATAATGCAAATTTTTAAAAAGGGTTCCAGGGGTGATCCGGGAAACTACAGACCGGTGAGCCTGACATCAGTAACGAGAAAAATGGTGGAAACCATCATAGAGAACAAAATTACTGAACATGTAGATAATCATGGCTTGATGGGAGACAGCCAACATGGTTTTAGCCAAGGAAGAGCTTGTCTTACTAATTTGAGGATCTTAGACTTTAGGAAGACTAACTTTGCGAAGATGGGCCAATACCTCAGGGAGTCGTTAGTGGGATCGGAACAGCTGGAGGATGTAGAAAAACAGTGGGCAAATCTGAAAGGGGATATTTTGAGGGCAACCAACCTTTTTGTTAAAATGGTAGATAAAGGCAAAAGGAAAAGGAGACCACTATGGTTTTCTAAGGAAGTAGCTGAAAAAGTGAAGAAAAAGAGGGAGGCCTTCATGAAATACAAGAGATCACAGAGAGAGGAAGACAGGCATCTGTATTTGGAAAAACTCAGAAGCTAGCAAAGTAGTCAAGAAGGCAAAGATTCAAAAGGAGGAGGAAATAGCCAATGCAATAAAATGGGGGGATAAGACATTTTTCAGATATATTAGTGAGAAGAGGTAGGGCAAAAGTGGAATTGTCAGACTCAAGGGTGTAGGGGGGGAATATGTAGAAGCTGATAAGGATAAAGCGGAATTGCTTAACAAATATTTTTGTTCTGTGTTCACAGATGAAGAACCAGGAGCAGGACCTCAGAAAACACCCACAAATAGGAACAGAAGCTTGGGACATCTTGAACAATTTTCAGAAGACTGTGTTCGTGAGAAACTAGCTCAACTTAAAGTAGACAAAGCGATGGGACCGGATGGGATACACCCTAGAATACTGAGGGAACTTGGGGACGTTCTAGCAACTCCACTGACTGACCTTTTCAATGCCTCGTTGGAGTCGGGAGTGGTGCCAAAGGACTGGAGAGAGGCTCATGTGGTGCCTTTACACAAAAGCGGAAGTAAGGATGTGGTTGAAAACTACAGGCCAGTTAGTTTAACTTCAGTGGTGAGTAAATTATTGGAAACGCTGATGAAAGAGAAAATAGTGAGGTTTCTGGAGTCCAGCGAATTACAGGATCCGAGGCAGCATGGATTCACCAGAGGCAGGTCTTGTCAGACAAATCTGATTGACTTCTTTGACTGGGTGACCAGGGAGTTGGACCAAGGGAGAGCTCTAGATGTGGTGTATTTAGATTTCAGTAAAGCCTTTGACACTGTTCCTCAAAGGCGACTTATAAACAAACTGAGCACCCTAGGGATGGACTCTAAAGTTACTGCTTGGGTTAGAAACTGGTTGGGTGGGAGGCGACAAAGAGTAAAGTAAATGGAGTCACTCTGAGGAGAAGGATGTTACCAGTGGTGTGCCCCAGGGATCTGTCCTTGGTCCGATTCTTTTTAACATCTTTGTTAGTGATATAGCGGAAGGGCTGTCGGGTAAGGTTTGCCTCTTTGCAGATGATACCAAAATCTGCAATAGAGTAGACACCCAGGAAGGTGTAGATAACATGAGGAGGGATCTAGCTAAGCTTGAAGAATGGTCTAGAATTTGGCAGCTGGGATTTAATGTTAAAAAATGTAAGGTCATGCATTTGGGCTGCAGCAATCCAAGGGAGCAATACAGTATAGGAGGTGAAGTACTTTTGTCCACTAAAGAAGAGCGGGACCTAGGCGTGGTTGTGTCTGATGATCTTAAAGTAGCTAAACAGGTAGAAAAGGAGACAGCAAAAGCTAGAAGGATGCTTGGGTGCATACGGAGAAGAATGGATAGCAGAAAAAAGGAGGTGATAATGCCTCTGTATAAGTCTTTGGTGCGACCTCATTTGGAGTATAGTGTGCAATTCTGGAGACCGCACCTTCAAAAGGATGTGAACAGGATGGAGTCGGTGCAGAGGGTGGCTACTAAAATGATTAGTGGGCTTCATTATAAAGCATATGAGGACAGACTCAAGGATCTTAATATGTACACCTTAGAGCAGGGGTTCTCAACCCTGTCCTCGGGACCCCACTAGCCAGTCGGGTTTTCAGGCTATCCACAATGAATATGAATGAGATATATATGCATTATTTATTTATTTATTTATTTAACATCTCTTATATACCGCGCTATTAAAATCAGTGCGGTGTACAATGAACAAAATATACTGCAATGTGTACAGGTAACATCGAGTTTACAGAGAACAAGGGAATATATAACATGGAATAACAGGGATAACTATGTACAATCAACATTATACTATGAATATGCTTTTATTATATACCATATTTAAACTCGAGTGGATATTGTACGTGAATTCATGGGTGGCATGGGTCAGTAGTAGTAAAGTGAAATATCGTGGGAACTAACCATTTTCTGATTGGATAAAGGTGTTAAAGTGTTTGGTGTGAGTGGGAGGCCTGTTGGCTGTGTGAGTGTCTGTGGTCACTTCTGGGTAGTATTTTGTGAATAAGTGATGCTTTACGGCTTTGCGGAATTGTAATAGGCTTTTGATGCCGCGGATTTCATGGGGAAGTATATTCCAGTTCCTGGGTGCGAATAATGAAAAAGCTCTGTTTGATGTAGCTTTAGTACATGATGTCATCATCTTGGGAACTATTAAGGTGTTCATAGTTGTAGTCCTTCTGTTTCTATTTTCAGGGGTGTTATGGATTAGTTTTCTGATTGGTGTTGGTGGGTAGATATTCATGGCTTTGAAGGTCAAGACTAGTGACTTATATGAGAGTCTGGCTTGTAGAGGTAGCCAGTGTAGGTCTTTCATGATAGGCGTTATATGAGCAGACCTTGGTGATCCAGAGAGGACTCTTGCAGCTGTATTCATAGCCAGACGAAGTGGATTTAATGTTGATTGAGAGAGCCCATGGAGGATGATGTTTGCAAAATCTAGATGTGGGAGGACTAGTGCCTGGAAGGTTGATCGGTAATCAGTATAGTCCAGTAGTGGACGGAGGTGGCGTAGTGTTCTGATCTTGTGATATATATTGTAACACAGCAGATCTGTCCCTTGCTTTAAATAGACAAAAACCTGATGCAAACAGGCTAGGTTCTGACAGGCAGGCAGATCAAAAGCATTTCTGTTGCCATAAGCAACCCAGGCAGGCACAGGATCTGCAGCCGTGCCTAGTTAGGAAACACCTCTCATTAGAGGAAGAGAACAACTTCCACGTGAGGGAAGACACGCCCCTAGGGCATTATAAAAAATGTGTAGAGAAAACAGCTGATAGCTCAGAGAGAACCGGGAGAGCAGAGAGAACCAGGAGTTCAGGAAGGACCCGGAGTTCAGAGAGGACAAGAAGTTCAGGGAGGACCCAGAGAACTCAGAGACCTGATAGGACCAGTGGAACAGGAAACTCCAAAGGAAGTTACACGGGAGACTTCAGAGGAAGTTACAGAGGGTGTTGTAACGTCAGAAGCTGCCATGAGGGAGAAGTGCTGAGTGATTCTGAAACAAGCTCAGACTTCTCAGAGACGGAGTTTGAACCCCCTGCAGTTCCAGTCAGAAAGCTACAAAAGAGTTCTACACCAGGAACTAGAAAAGGTTCCACTTGGCAGGTTAGTCAAAAGAAATATCCACCTCTGATACAGAGAGGAATTCCTCAACACCTACTTGAATGGGAGAGACGTGAGACAGTGAAAAAGCCATGTGTGTTTGAGAAGCAGGCTTGTAAGAAGCGGTCTCAGAACGTTGAGGGAAACTGGGATATTGAAAATGTTTGTATGGATGAGACAGACAATTATATACCAGATAAACCAAGGCACAGAGTGATAAGAGAGAAACCTGTTCATTATAAAGAGCAGAGCTGTGAGCTACCAGTAAATGGGAGTAGCCGAGAGCCAGCAGCTAACAGAGGGAAACGTTATTCCAGGAAGTGTGTTTCTCTGCCTTGCCATTATAAAGTAAATGGTAATTACTTGCCTTGTACTGACTATGACTATTTGGGAAACCCAGGAGAAGATATAGAGCAAAGATATACGCAGGCTGTTTGTTCACAGGACAGTGATATTGAGCCAATGATCACAGAAGATAGCTGTTTGAATCCAGGCTTGGAAGAAATGGAATGCTCTCTAATGATTGCTGATGAGAATCCTTCTTTGTTGTAAACTAGTACAAAAGGTTAAGAAGAGATTATCAGCTGCCTGCTATAATTATTCAGTTTCTGTTACATTTGAAAGCAAGTTTGCTACCTTTAAGTTCATCCAGTTTTGTATCCTAAGTTTTACTTCTGCTGTTGATGTTTTTGAAAATCCATAAACCCCGGGAGGGGAAATAAAATCCTTTTGAACCTTGACCACTTGGATCCACGACTACACTCCTTTCCAATACAAGGTCAGGTGCATTAATAGCTTGGCTAACTGCCTATACCACAGCCCTGCTAGGACTATAGGTGTTACAATATTCTTTGTCACATTCTTCACATGCATTGTCATATCCAGGTGTTGATCTAATGTTATGCCGAGGTATCGGATCGTGGGTTTGGACGTCAGTTCTATGTTGTTGATCAGCAGCGACGGAGGAGGTACGAACTTAAGATTCCTTGTGACAAATAGGACATCAGTTTTGCTATGATTTATTCTTAGGTTTTGAGTCAGCAGCCATTCAGCTACTGCTCCAAAGCAGTTGATTATTGGAGTATACACTGGTTGGTCAGTTTTGAACGGCATGTATATGAGGATGTCATCAGCGTATGCCAGGCATTGTACGTTGAAGGATCTGATCAATTCACATATCGGCTGCATATAAACATTGAACATTAACGCCGATAGTGAAGATCCTTGTGGTACACCTTGAGACTGTAGGAATGGTTCTGAGGATTCCTGGCCTGTTTTAACTTGTTGCCACCTATTGGAAAGGTAGGATCTACACCATTCTAGTGCTGTGCTTCGAATCCCCTTTTCTCTCAGGCGTTGCAGTAGTATATCGTGGTTCACAGAATCGAATGCAGCGGAAATGTCTAAAAAGTTGAGAATAAATCCTTGTTTGATGTTGTTTATTCCTGTGATCAGATCGTTGAATAGGGTTGTAAGGATTGTGTCGACTCCATATGCTTCTCTGAATCCATGCTGTGATTTGTCTAGTGGTGCTTCTGTGTCAATATGATGCTGGAGTTGTTGTTGGGCAGCTTTCTCGATGATTTTTGCAAGCTGGGGGATGCTTGAGATTGGCCTAAATGATTCAGCTTTGGATGGATCAAGCTTACTGTTTTTTAGTAGAGGCTTGATAGAGGTGTGTTTAAGACTCTGGGGGAATGAGCCTGTTAGAAAGGACTGGTTCAGTATTTTGCATAGGATTTGGCTTAGATCATGTCGCAGGTCTTAGAAATAGCCTGCCAAACTGACTGGTTTGTGGCCCTCCAGTGCTGGATTTGGGGACCCCTGCTGTACACCTCTGTCAAGTACGATTGTGAGTGGGCAAGGTACAGATGTCCTCGACATCAAAAGGGTAGATAGAATGTGTCACATCCCTCCTAGTTTCTCACCACCACCAAAAGTTGTCTAATAGACAATATTTTGGTGGTGGTGAGAGGCGAGGAGGTATGTGACATATTCCATCTAATCTTTTTGATGTCTTGGACATCTGTACCTTGCCCACTCACAATCTTAAATGACAGAGGTGTAAGGCCGGGGTCCCCAAATCCAGCATTGGAGGGCCACAAGCCAGTCAGTTTGGCAGGCTATTTCTAATGCATATATATCTCATTCATATTCATTGTGGATAGCCTGAAAACCCGACTGGCTAGTGGGGTCCCGAGGACAGGGTTGAGAACCACTGCCTTAGAGGAAAGGCAGGATAGAGGTGATATGATTGAGATGTTTAAATACCTCCGTGGCATAAATGTTCAGGGAGAGAGCCTCTTTCAATTGAAAGCAAGTTCTGCTACGAGGGGACATGGGATGAGGGTGAAGGGAGATAGATTCAGGAGGATATGCGGAAATATTTCTTTACGGAAAGAGTAGTGGATCCGTGGAATAGTCTCCCAGTGGAGGTGGTAGAGATGAGGACCGTAACTGAATTCAAAAAAGCATGGGACCAACACAGAGGATCTCTAAAGGTAAAACGTGGACTGTTGTAGTTGTTGATATGGAAGGACAGACTAGATAGGCCATGTGGTCTTTTTCTGTCATCATGTTTCTATGTTTCTTAATTTGTTATGTTTTTTTGAAGGTGTGAATAAACAGTTGGACAAAGGTGAGTCGGTTGATATGGGACATGAGACAGTGTGGATCAGGAATTGGTTAAAAGATAGAAAGCAGAAGGTAGTGCTAAATGGCCAATTTTCCCTATGGAGAAAGCTGAATAGTAGAGTACCCAAGGGATCTGTACTGGGTCCCCTGCCTTTTAATATATTCATAAATGGCCTGGAAAAGGGAATAACGAGTGAGGTTATCAAATCTGAAGATGATACAAAACTATTCAAAGTTGTTAAAACCCATGTGGATTGTGGAAAATTGCAAGAGGATCTTGATAAAATGGAAGACTGCATCCAAATTGCAAATGAAAGTTAATGTGGACAAGTGCAAAGTTATGCACCTAGGAAAGAAAAACCCAAAGTATGGTTACACAATGCAAGGTTCCACATTAGGAACCACCACCCAGAAAAAGATTTAGGCATCATCGTGGCAGGGCCGGCCCGTCCATTGAGCAAGAATGTTTTTTGCACAGGGCCCCGCGTTTCAGGGGGCCCAGCGCAAAGAACATTCTGCTTTTTTTCAACATTGAATAAGAAAAAAAAGCTGGCCGCTGCCGCCGCGGCAGAATGGAGTGTCCCGCGGGGCCTCCTCTGCCGAGTCCTTCCCTTCCTCCCTCTGTGCCGGCTTTGAGATTCGCGAAGGGAGAGTGTCTCCCTCGCGTCTCTGTTAAGCCCGCAGGGGCTGATGGGAAATTTCCCATCTGCCCCTGCAGGCTTAACAGAGACGCGAATCTCAAAGCCGGCACGGAGGGGCTTGCCGAGCCCCGCGGCAGCCATGCGCCTCTCCATGGTGCTGTCCTTCGTGCGCCCTGTGGGGCCGGTGGTGGTCGGCATCTCCCTGGGCTTCACTCTCAGCCTGCTGAGCGTCACCTGGGTGGAAGAGCCGTGCGGGGCGTGGAGCCCGGGAGCCGAGGAGGTGTCGCGGCAGCAGGGCCCCCTCAACGCGGCCCGAAAACCCAACTCGGTCCCAATGGGTTTGGGGACGGACAGCGCGCAGAGCTGGGAGCCGAGGATCGTGCCATATAAAGCGTCCGGCCCCCAGGCAGCGCCGCAGAAGACAGTCAGGTAGAGGTAGAGGGGGAGGTCCGGGCCAAAGGCTTTTAAAAAATTAGCAGTGCGCGAGATGGGAAGGAAGAAGATGAATTTGAACAAGACTGGCAGGACTAGAAGGAGAAAGGCACATTCCTCAAACTCCCGATTGCTCGTCTGATCCAGTTCTGCAGTTCTGGATTTGCCCCATGGCATCTATGAAATTGTACTTGCTGATGTTCTAGTATCCAGTGGGGAAAGGGTAATATTGCCGGGGTTGAGGATTGCAAACATCAGTGATGGCATTCCTACCTTCCAAACTTATTAATGAAACTGGGACTAGAAGCCTATAGATGCACAGTCACAAAAGCCAAAATGGATCAGCTTCTCAGAGTCAACATCAATCAGGACACAGCACTACTAGCGGTGGAGACGAGATGTGGTGACATAACTATGGCATCCATAGAGGGGCAAATTTAAAAGCTCTTTAGGTGCACAGAAATGTCTTCTTTAAATGCTATCTGGCTTACATGTGGATAAAAGTGAGTGCATGATGCCATTTCAGTCATACTTTTAACCACAATGAGCAGAGCATTCCTAGAGGTAGAGCTAGCAGGGGATTTGGACACGCACATACACCTCAGTTTTCCAAAGTATGCCCATAAAGATTTGAGCATCATTTGTGTGTATTAAATAGCAGGAGTAAAGGTGCTTGCATTTTCCATGGGATAATTCTTGGAAGTTAAGGATGTGCGTACATTCCTATAGAAAAATAATGTAACATACATACGTATTAGCTTCCGGAGCCGGCTTAACAGATGAGCCTGTGAGGCCCTGGAAAAGGGAATAACGAGTGAGGTTATCAAATTTTCAGATGACACAAAACTATTTAAAGTTGTTAAAACCCAAGAGGATTGTGGAAAATTACAAGAGGATCTTGATAAATTGGAAGACTGGGCATCAAAATGGCAAATGAAATTTAATGTGGACAAGTGCAAGGTTATGCACCTAGGGAAGAACAACCCAAACTATGGTTACACGATGCAAGGTTCCACATTAGGAACCACCACCCAGGAAAAAGATTTAGGCGTCATTGTGGATAACATGTTAAAACCCTCAGCCCACTGTGCAGCGGCGCCCAAGAGAGCAAATAGAATGCTAGGTATCATAAGGAAAGGAATGGAAAATAGAACAAGAGATATTATAATGCCTCTATCTGTTCCATGGTGAGACCACACCTTGAATATTGTGTGCAATTCTGGTCACCGTATCTTAAAAAGGATATAGCGATTTTAGAAAAGGTTCAGAGAAGAGCCACCAAAATGGTAAAGGGGATGGAAGGATACTCCTATGAAGAAAGGCTGAAAAGGTTAGGGCTCTTTAACCTGGAAAAGAGACGGCTGAGTGGAGATATGATAGAAGTCTATAAATTAATGAACGGAGTGGAACAGGTAAACGTAGATTGATTGTTTACCTTATCAGAAGATAGAAAGACTAGGGGACATGCAATGAAGCTACAGGGTAAACTATTTAAGACTAATAAAAGAAAATATTTTTTCACTCAACGTGTAATCAAACTCTGGAATTTGTTACCGGAGGATGTAGTAAAGGCTGTTAGTGTAGCTGGGTTTAAAAAGGGTTTGGACAAGTTCCTGGAGGAAAGGTCCATAAACCATTATTAAGAAGGGGCCCAGGATATCCATGCTTGACCCAGTTCAAGCATTGTGGAACCTGCGTCTCTTGGGGAAACTGCTAGGTACATATGACCTAGAT
This sequence comes from Ichthyophis bannanicus, assembly GCA_033557465.1. Classification (NCBI taxonomy): domain Eukaryota; kingdom Metazoa; phylum Chordata; class Amphibia; order Gymnophiona; family Ichthyophiidae; genus Ichthyophis; species Ichthyophis bannanicus. The sequence continues at coordinate 13,112,728 of CM066046.1, read as the reverse complement.
TGGCCACTGTTGGAAACAGAATACTGGGCTTGATGGACCTTGGTCTTACCCAGTATGGCATATCTTATGCTCTTATGTAGGACTGGTAATGGGTTATGATGGGGAGGGGGCGGCTAGGACTGGAAATGGGCTGATGGGGGGGGGGGGTTAGGACTGATAATGTGCTATGGGGGGGGCTAGGAAAGGAAATGGGCGTATGGGGATGGGTTAGGACTTGAGGTGGGCAGATTGGGTTAGAACTGGTAATGGGCTATGGGGGGGGGTTAGGACTGATAATGGGCTATGGGGGGGGCTAGGACAGGAAATGGGCTGATGGGGAGGGGTTAGGACTTGAGGTGGGCTGATGGGGTTAGGACTGGTAATGGGCTGTGGGCTGATGGGGGGGGTAAGGACTGGCAATGGGCTATGGGGGGCTGACTGGAAATGGGTTGATGGGGTTAGGACTGGAAGTGGGCTGATGGGGGGTTAGGACTGGTAATGGGTTATAGGGGGGGCTTAAACTGAAAATGGGGTGATGGGGGTTAGGACTGGAAGTGGGTTGATGGGGGGCTAGGACTGGTATTGGGTTGGGGGGTTGCTAGGACTGGAAACGGGCTGATGTGGGGGCTAGGACTGGAAATGGGCTGATGCAGGGACTAGAAGGGAATGGATGCTGGGTGAGGCTGGAACTAGAAGGGAGCTGATGTTGGGGGAGGATTAGAATGGGATGGGGCTGGGAGAGTAAAATGGAGAGGGGAAAATATTTTGTGTGGGAGGGATAAAAAATCTACAATTGGCCGGGTATTGGGAGAGTAAGTGGGGATTAAGGATGGAGGGGTAAAATTTGAGTGGATGAAATAGGAATAAGGAAAGAGCAAAAGGAGAAAGATTAGTATGTTAAAGCAGATGTAGAGAGAGAATGGAAAAAAACTAGAAGAGAGAAGAAAGGACAAATGGACAGCAGACGATGGAGAGTTAGCAGAAGACACGAAGAAACCAGAAGAAAGTGGCTGGAGCAATTGCAGCTGAAAAAAAAATGCACAAAAGGTAGAAAAATATCTCTTTATTTTGAATTTATTAATTGGAATATGTCAGCTCTGGTAAATGTGCATCATTAACGTCTGCACAAGAGCAAATTAATGTATAGTTTTATTTCTACAGTGTTGTAGATTCCAAGTTTGGCTTTTGGGATTCCCAGTTTAATTATTGTCTTCCTGTTTCTAAATTGTGATTCCTTGTTTGGTGATGGTCTATGTTCTGCATGTGTAACTGAGCTGAGGTGTTCTGTTTATAAAATTCCTATTTGACATTGCCACTTGTTCTCTTTCCCCAGTAGGTCATGTATTGTTGTTCTCTGAAATGTATTGGTTTAATATTTGCATGTTTCCTTTTGATAGGTAGGGTATGGTGCTTTGTGAATCCTGGTAATGCTGTCAGGATATGGCGGGTTTGCTATGGGTTCTAAATGGGCAGTGTTTGTAGTAGTTCCAAATGTGTCTGGCGGTTGGCACTGGATTATAGTAATGTAGAAATCTTTTAGTCTTTCTTTATCCATACACTCATTAAGAGGCATGTTTACTAAAAATTAGTATATGGTAACATTATGCAAATAATTATGCAAATGAGGCCCCACACCGAGTCTCCGCACATGGCCCCGCACCCCCCTTGGGCTGCCCCTGCATCGTGGATAATATCTTAAAATCCTCTGCCCAGTTTGCAGTGGCGGCCAAGAGAGCAAATAGAATGCTAGGTATTATAAAAAAAGGAAAATAAAACAAAGTATATTATAATGCCTCTGTATCGTTCCATGGTGTGACCGACCACACCTTGAATATTGTGTGCAATTCTGGTCGCCATATTTTAAAAAGGATATAGCGTTATTAGAAAAGGTACAGAGAAGTGCCACCAAAATGGTAAAAGGGATGGAAGGACTAGAGTCTTGAAGGACTAGAAAAGGGGACTGTTACTTCTGGAGAGAGATCTTCAATTGTTAGTATATACTTCTGGGAATTTTCTGAAAGGAATTCTTTGTATTAAAGCTAATTAATCTGTGAACCCACTGTTTTTTTGTTAAATCAGTCAGGGCCTAGTAGCAGCAGTTTAAGTTTAAATTTAAAACACAGAAGAGAACTTTCTGGTTACATTTCATACCCAGCAGAGAGCTTGTAGTTTAAATTTCATAATAAGTTAGAGCCTAGCAGCAGTAAAGAGCTATAATTTAAATCAAATCAGAATATAGCTTACCTCAGCAGCACAGGACAGGGTACTGTGTAGCAGCCCTCTTTTAATAAGTGTTATTTCCCTCCCCTGGGATAATCGTAGCTTTATAGGTACTTAAACATCTTAAAGGACAGGTGGTGCTCTCAGGTGAAGCTCATTACGCAAATCTGTCATACACTAAGGACCTGAGATTAATTAAGCTTCAGGTGAACAAGGTATATTAAACGTATTAGGTACAGTTTTATTAGTATAAATATCCATAGCAACCCTTAGTAAGTAAAGAACTTAAAGATCTAAACACAAGCTTAAAACTAAGATGCAGACAGCAGTCCAGCAGCGAGATGGGGGCTTTCCACTCTTTTGCATTGAGGGTCACATGTATAATTTCTCCCAGTTGGTGAGAGGTCTTACGTGTGCACTAGGTGCAAGGAGCTCTTTGCTCTCAGGAAACAAGTCCGTTCTCTAGAGGCTAGAGTAGCAGACTTGAAAAACATAAGAAAGACAGAGAGGTACATAGACGAGACCTACAGAGATATAGTCCTGAAGTCCCACCTCCAGTCTGGCAGCATCCCTGTTGCCATGGAGTAGAGAGGTCACGTGACAGGAGAACATCACCCTGGTGTGGCAGGAAGTGATCCTGTAAATAGGACCTGTCCTCCAGGTGATGTAAAACCCTCTCGCACCGAGGAAGTTTCTCCAGGGCCATGTGCCCATGAGGGAAGGGTTAGGACAGTCGTTATAGTTGGTGATTCGATCATTAGGCATATAGATAGCTGGGTGGCTGGTGGACGTGAGGATCGCCTGGTAACATGACTGCCTGGTGAGAAGCTAGCGGACCTCACGTGCCACCTATTTATTTATTTATTTAGCTGCATTTATATCCCGCTTTTCACCGGGTCAAAGCGGTTGGGGGATACATTTAACATGAGGGAATATGAGACACATACACTAATACTTACAGGGAACATGGGCAATGGAGGGTTAAGTGGCTTGCCCAAGACCACAAGGAGCACCTGTGGGACTAGAAACCCCAGTCCTTCCGGCCCAAGGTTGCTGTCCTCTAGTGGGATTTGAACCACCGACCTTCCGGCCTGTAGTACCTTGCGCCCCAACCACTAGGCCACTCAAGCCCCAACCACTAGGCCACTCCTCCCTAGATAAGGTCTTAGTAGTGCTGGGGAGGAGTCTGCTGTCTTGGTACATGTCGGTACCAATGACATAGGAAAATGTGGAAGGGAGGTTCTGGAGGCCAAATTTAGGCTTTTAGGTAGGAAGTTGAAATCCAGAACTTCCAGGGTAGCATTCTCTGAAATGCTTCCCGTTCCACGTGCAGGACCCAAAAGGCAGGCAGAGCTCTGGAGTCTCAATGCTTGGATGAGACAATGGTGCAGAGATGAGGGTTTTGGATTTGATAGGAACTGGGAACATTCTGGGGAAAGGAGGGGCTCTTCCGAAGGGATGGGCTTCACCTTAACCGGGATGGAACCAGGCTGCTGGCATAAACCTTTAAAAAGGAGATAGAGCAGCTTTTAAACTAGATAATAGGGGAAAGCCAACAGTCGCCCAAGAGCAGATGGTTCGGAAGAATGTATCCTTGAAGGATACTACCAAAAGCAGAGAGGTTCCAAAAAAGAGTAAAGTAGCCCAAATGCCCTCGAGTATGGAGCAGACAGAGCTTAAATATCCCAAATTACCCATGCCTACCAATAGCCAAATTAATATGAATAAAATAGTCTCTAAAATGCTTGTATGCAAATGCTAGAAGTCCAAAAAATAAGATGGGAGAGTTAGAATATATAGCACTAAATGAGAGGTTAGATTTGATTGGAATATCAGAGACATGGTGGAAGGAGGACAACCAGTGTGACACTGTGATACCTGGGTACAAACTATATTGTAATGATAGAGCTGATCAAATCGGCGGAGGGGTTGCGCTCTATGTTAGAGAGGGCATTGAGTCAGAAAGGATTAAAGTTTAGTAGGAAACAAAATTTGCTGTAGAATCTCTATGGATTGAAATTCCATGTAAAAAGGGGAAGGCGATGGCAGTGGGGGTGTACTATCGACCGCCTGGCCAGAATGAACAAATGGATGATGAAATGCTCAGAGAAATCAAGGAAGCTAACAAAAGTTACAGCGCAGTAATAATAATGGGTGATTTCAATTACCCCGGTATCGACTGGGTCAGTGTCACGGCAGGAAATGCTAGGGAGATAAAGTTCCTAGATGACATAAATGACTGCTTCTTGGAGCAGTTGGTTCATGAACCGACCAGAGGGGAAGCCATATTAGACCTAGTCCTTACTGGAACACCAGATCTAGTGCAAGAGATAAGGGTGTTGGGGCCACTTGGCAATAGTTATCATAGCATGATTGCCTTTGATTCAATTAATGGAGGAGGGATAGTAAGGAAATCCGCAGTACTACCTTTTAACTTTCGAAAGGGAAACTATGATAAAATGAGGAAAACAGTTAAGAAAAAACTAAAAGGAGCAGTTGCGAAGGTTAAAGACGTACATCAAGCTTGGGTGTTGTTGAAAAATACTATCTTGGAAGCCCAGACCAGCTGTATTCCACGCTTTAAGAAAAGTGGAAGGAAGTCCAAAAAACTGCCAGCATGGTTTAAAGGTGAGGTCAGAGAGGCTGTTGTTGCCAAAAAAGCATCTTTCAGGAAATGGAAAAAAGAGCCAAACGACGAAACCTGGAAACAGCACAAGCACTAGCAAGTCAAATGCAAGGCATTGATAAGGCAGGCAAAGAGAGAATTTGAGAAGAAGCTTGCTGCGGAAGCAAAAACGCGAAATAAAGACCTTTTCAAGTACATTCGTAGCAAAAAACCTGTGAGAGAGTTAGTTGGTCCATTAGATGATAAAGGGGTTAAAGGAGCACTAAGAGGCGACAAGGCGATAGCGGAGAGACTGAATGAATTCTTTGCTTCGGTCTTTACTGAGGAAGATGTAGGGATGTTACCCATGACTGAAGTGGTATTTAAAGGTGCGGAAGAATTGAAGGAAATATCGATACATCGGGAAGATGTCTTACAACTATTAGATAAACTGAAGAGTAGCAAATCACCTGGGCCAGATGGTATACATCCAAGGGTGTTGAAGGAACTGAAATATGAGATTGCAGAACTGCTATCAGTAACACAGGTACACTACCAAAAAACTGCCTCCAGTTTTGCAACTGATTCCTATAGATTTTGGGGTGCTGAATCCAGGAAAAATAGCCAAAATGTTCCATCACGTCACGTTTTCTTGCAAAATTAGATTTCTTACCCATATAAGGAATGTTCACATAATTTCTTTTTAGCCGACTGCAGTTTATTTTCTTGGCCCAAAATAGAGGTTGTAATGGTTAACTAACTAGAAACACTCCCTCATGATATTTTAGAGTGTTTTGTATTCATTTTATACATTAACAGGACAATTGGGAGGCGGGGGGCTAAATCCAGTACTCGCGCTGGCGCATGTTCTTTCCTGTTCGCCTCGCCTCGTTCGCTCGCTCAAACACGGTGGTTGCGACATGAACGTTCCTGTCAAATTTCAGTTTCTTGCAAGTTCATTATTACCTTTTGTTTGCTCAGTCGTAATCCAGCTTTATTCCGAAGTGGTTCACTACAGTTGTAGTTTGCAGTGCTGTGTATTTGTGATGGCTCACAGAGCCAGAGGTTGCGTCAACTCTCCGGACAGTTTGTTTTATTTGTGGGGAATATACCGTGAAAAAGCGGCAGAGGAACATTTCTGCATTTATTAAAAAAGTATATTTTGCCTATTTCGGTTTGAAGTTAGGCGATCAAGACAAACCGTGGGCTCCTCACAAAGTGTGCAAGACATGTGAGGAAGATCTACGCTTATGGATGAAAGGTAAAAAACAAACATTTCATTTCGGAATACCTATGATGTGGCGTGAACAAAGAGACCACAGCAGTGACTGCTATTTTTGCTCTTGCATTGTGAAGGGATACAACTTAAAAAATAAGAACGTAATAAGTTACCCCAACCTTCTCTCAGCAATTAGGCCTATGCCTCATAGCAACGACATACCTGTGCCTGAACCACCAAAATCTTTGGATCATATTTGTGTGGACGGTTCTGATCATGATGAGACTCATCAGATGGCTTTTCCCGATGAGTCCAGTACTTCCGAGTTTGAAACTGAACCAGATCCGAAACCTGAACTTTTCTCTCAAGCTGAATTGAATGATTTAGTCCGGGATTTAGGACTCCCAAAAGATGCTGCCCAACTACTAGGTTCTCGGCTTAAACAGAAAAATCTATTGTCACCAGGAACAACGTTTTATTGGTACCGCAACCGCGAGACACAATTTTTGAAGTATTTCAGCAAAGAGGAAGATTTGGTATTTTGCAACGATATATACGAAGTGATGGAAAAGTTTAAACTCAAGTATGATCCTGCTGAATGGCGGCTGTTCATTGATTTGTCAAAAGACAGCATAAAAGGTGTTCTTCTTCATAATGGCAACACATTCGCTTCAGTTCCTATTGCTCACTCTGTTATTCTCCAAGAAAAATACGAGAATTTGGCCCTGATTTTTCAGAAGATTCGTTATGATGAGCATAAGTGGATGATTTGTGGAGACTTTAAAATTCTATCCATGCTATTAGGGCAGCAATCCGGTTTCACCAAATATCCCTGCTTCCTTTGCTTGTGGGATAGCCGGGCCCGCGACCTACACTGGGGGAAAAAAGACTGCCCAATTCGGGAGTATTTGAGACCCGGTGAGAAAAATGTTCTTCATGAGAGCTTGGTACCTCGTGATAAAATTCTATTACCACCTCTCCACATTAAGTTGGGTCTCATTAAGCAATTCATCAAGTCCCTTCCAAAAGATGGTGAGTGCTTTCGGTACCTTTGCTCAAAGTTCCCCCGACTTTCTGAAGCAAAGCTGAAGGAAGGAGTGTTTGTTGGCCCTGATATAAGGAAACTCATTTCAGATGGAGCATTCGCTGAAACGATGTCTGAGAAGGAAAAGAAGCCTGGGATTCCTTCAAGGATGTTGTTCGCAAATTCTTGGGGAACAGGCGGGATGAGAACTATAAGGATATTGTTGCCAGGATGCTCAATGCCTTCAAAGAACAAGGCTGTAACATGAGCCTGAAAGTCCATTTCTTGCACTCCCATGTGAACTACTTTCCCGAAAACCTGGGGGCGTACAGTGAAGAACAAGGTGAAAGGTTTCACCAGGACATCAAGGACGCAGAGAGAAGGTACCAAGGAAGATGGAACACCACTATGATGGCTGATTTCTGCTGGTTGCTGCTGCGGGAAACCCCAGATGAAAAATACGCCAAGCAGCGCACCAAGAGAAGCATTCGGGGGAAGAAGAAACGGGTCCACCAGGAGATTGATTGACCCAAGAATGACTTTAAAATCTAAACTGTGTTGACAAATATCGTGTTTTTACTAAACTTTGAAATAACAATTTGCTAGTTATTACCACAGTGTCGGATCTCATTTATTAGAATTTTATTTTCACACCATCGGGTGTTTGTCTTCATGTATTGCAATGGTGCGGTTTGCGTTTTCTATTCTTACATACATACCTGTACAACATTTTTTGCACATTTCTTTGCTTTGCTTTGTGTCTAACCTCGCTCTTATATGCTCAATGTTTGTGCACATGTATGTGGCTGTTTTAAGTGCAGACAATTTTGCTACCATCACAGTGTGTTTTGTTGACATTACTCTATTCTTATGTGCTGCCTTGTTACAATTTTCTTTATTCTTATTTGAATAACTACTGAACAATTAGTATAAAGAATTCATCCAAGAAACTTTTATCTCGATCGCGCTCAATCTGAAACGTTCACCTCAAACTGCTAACCCAATGTAGCAAAAAATCTGTACATGATGGAGCAAATTGGTTACCAGATTTGGATTCAGCGCACCAAAAAATGTAAAAATCAATCGAAACATTAGAGGCAGTTTAAAAAAAAATTTTTTTTAGTGTACCTGTGTAATCTGTGAACTATCATTAAAATCATCTCTAATACCTGAAGACTGGAGGATCGCCAATGTAACACCAATTTTTAAAAAGGGTTCCAGGGGTGATCCGGGAAACTACAGACCGGTGAGCCTGACGTCAGTACTAGGAAAAATGGTAGAAACCATCATAAAGAATAAAATTACTCAGCATGTAGATAGTCACAACCTAATGGGAGACAGCCAACATGGCTTTAGACAAGGAAGATCTTGTCTTACTAATCTGTTATGTTTTTTTGAAGGAGTGAATAAACAGGTGGACAAAGGTGAGTCAGTTGATATTGTGTGTGTATCTGGACTTTCAGAAACCCTTTGACAAGGTCCCTCATCAGAGACTTTTGGCAAAACTAAAGAGTCATGGGATAGGAGGCAGTGTACTATTGTGGATCAGGAACTGGTTAAAAGATAGAAAGCAGAGGGTAGGGCTAAATGGCCAATTTTCCCAATGGAGAAAGGTGAATAGTGGTGTACCCCAGGGATCTGTGCTGGGTCCGCTGCTTTTTGACATATTCATAAATGACCTGGAAAGTGGAATAACGAGTGAGGTTATCAAATTTGCAGATGACACAAAACTATTTAAAGTTGTTAAAACCCAAGAGGATTGTGAAAAATTGCAAGAGGATCTTGATAAATTGGAAGACTGGGCATCAAAATGGCAGATGAAATTTAATGTGGACAAGTGCAAGGTTATGCACCTAGGGAAGAACAACCCAAACTACGGTTACACGATGCAAGGTTCCGCATTAGGAACCACCACCCAGGAAAAAGATTTAGGCGTCATTGTGGATACCATGTTAAAACCCTCGGCCCAGTGTGCAGCGGCGGCCAAGAGAACAAATAGAATGCTAGGTATGATAAGAACATAAGATATGCCATACTGGGTCAGACCAAGGTCCATCAAGCCCAGTATTCTGTTTCCAACAGTGGCCAAACTAGGTCATATGTACCTAGCAGTTTCCCCAAGAGACACAAGTTCCACAATGCTTGTACTGGGTCAAGCATTGATATCTTCGGTCACTTCTTAATAATGGTTTATGGACCTTTCCTCCAGGAACTTGTCCAAACCTTTTTTAAATCCAGCTACACTAACAGCCTTTACTACATCCTCCGGTAACAAATTCCAGAGTTTGATTACACGTTGAGTGAAAAAATATTTTCTTTTATTGGTCTTAAATAGTTTACCCTGTAGCTTCATTGCATGTCCCCATGTCTTTCTATATTCTGATAACGTAAACAATCGATCTACGTTTACCCGTTCCATTCCGTTCATTAATTTATAGACTTCTATCATATCTCCCCTCAGCCGTCTCTTTTCCAGTTTAAAGAGCCCTAACCTTTTTAGCCTTTCTTCATAGGAGTATCCTTCCATCCCCTTTACCATTTTGGTGGCTCTTCTCTGAACCTTTTCTAAAATCGCTATATCCTTTTTAAGATACGGCGACCAGAATTGCACACAATATTCAAGGTGCGGTCTCACCATGGAACGATATAGAGGCATTATAATATCTTTTGTTTTATTTTCCATTCCTTTCCTTATCATACCTAGCATTCTATTTGCTCTCTTGGCCGCTGCTGCACACTGGGCCGAGGGTTTTAACATGGTATCCACAATGACCCCTAAATCTTTTTCCTGGGTGGTGGTTCCTAATGTGGAACCTTGCATCATGTAACCATAGTTTGGGTTGTTCTTCCCTAGGTGCATAACCTTGCACTTGTCCACATTAAATTTCATCTGCCATTTTGATGCCCAGTCTTCCAATTTATCAAGATCCTCTTGCAATTTTTCACAATCCTCTTCGGTTTTAACAACTTTAAATAGTTTTGTGTCATCTGCAAATTTGATAACCTCACTCGTTATTCCACTTTCCAGGTCATTTATGAATATGTCAAAAAGCAGCGGACCCAGCACAGATCCCTGGGGTACACCACTATTCACCTGATAAGGAAAGGAATGGAAAATAAAACAAAAGATATTATAATGCCTCTATATCGTTCCATGGTGAGACCGCACCTTGAATATTGTGTGCAATTCTGGTCGCCGTATCTTAAAAAGGATATAGCGATTTTAGAAAAGGTACAGAGAAGAGCCACCAAAATGGTAAAGGGGATGGAAGGATACTCCTATGAAGAAAGGCTAAAAAGGTTAGGGCTCTTTAACCTGGAAAAGAGACGGCTGAGGGGAGATATGATAGAAGTCTATAAATTAATGAACGGAGTGGAACGGGTAAACGTAGATCGATTGTTTACCTTATCAGAATATAGAAAGGCTAGGGGACATGCAGTGAAGCTACAGGGTAAACTATTTAAGACTAATAAAAGAAAATATTTTTTCACTCAACGTGTAATCAAACTCTGGAATTTGTTACCGGAGGATGTAGTAAAGGCTGTTAGTGTAGCTGGGTTTAAAAAAGGTTTGGACAAGTTCCTGGAGGAAAGGTCCATAAACCATTATTAAGAAGTGACCGAAGATGTCAATGCTTGACCCAGTACAAGCATTGTGGAACTTGTGTCTCTTGGGGAAACTGCTAGGTACATATGACCTAGATTGGCCACTGTTGGAAACAGAATACTGGGCTTGATGGACCTTGGTCTGACCCAGTATGGCATATCTTATGTTCTTATGTTAACAGCCCCCAGGACATTCACCAAGGTAATGGTAGTGGTAGCCGCGGCCCTTCGCAAGGAGGGGATTCTAGTACATCCATACCTGGACGATTGGCTGATTCGGGCAAAATCGGAGATGGAGAGTCATACAGCTACAGGCAGAGTGGTGGAATTCCTGGAGGAGTTGGGTTGGGTCATCAACCGGACAAAGAGCAGATTAATTCCCTCGCAGGAGATTGATTACCTCGGAGCAAGGTTCGACACAAGGAGAGGAAGGGTCTTCCTGTCGGAACAGAGGTTACGAGATCTGAAAAGCCTGGTCTCTCGCTTCATATCAAGACGGATCCCTACCGCCTGGCATTACCTACAACTGTTGGACACCATGGCGGCAGAGATAGAGGTAGTACCGTGGGCCAAGGCACATATGCGACCCCTTCAACGCGCCTTGTTACGACGTTGGTCCCCTCAGCATCATCCCTTATCCATGCAGCTGCCCTGTCCTCTTCAGATCAGGAGGACTCTCCTCTGGTGGGAGTGCCCAAGGAACTTAGGATGCGGGATGCCTCTCGATCCACCACAATGGATACAGCTGACGACGGATGCAAGTCTAGCAGGCTGGGGTGCTCATTGCGAGGGCCAGTTCACACAGGGGAGCTGGACCCCGAGGGAAGCTCGGTGGTCCATCAACAGGCTAGAGCTGAGGGCAGTGGCGCTGGCACTCAGAGCTCTCTAGCCCTTGGTTCGGCAAAGGGCAGTCCGCGTCCTCTCGGACAATGTCACTACGGTGGCCTACATCAACCGCCAAGGGGGAACGATTAGCCCCTTGCTGGAGAAGGAGGCAGACAGCCTCTTACAGTGGGCTGAAGCACACCTATTGGACCTGTCAGCTCAGCACGTGGCGGGAGTAGAAAATGTGACGGCCAATTACCTCAGCAGACACAGGATAGACCACGGGGAATGGGAGCTAGCGCAGGAAGTGTTCGACCAAGTGGTAGCCCTTTGGGGAGCACCGATCATGGACCTCATGGCGAGCTACGAAACATCCAAAGCAAGCCGGTTCTTCAGTCGAAGAAAGGAAAGGATGTCAGAAGGCTTGGATGCCCTGGTCCAGAGGTGGCCTTCGGAAGGTCTCCTGTATGTATTCCCGCCCTGGGCCCTCATAGGGTGAGTTCTAAGGCGAATAGAGGCCCACCAAGGTCTGGTAATCCTCATAGCTCCGGACTGGCCTCGTCGCCCATGGTATGCAGACCTGGTGAGACTAACGGCTCATCGCCCTTGGAGGCTCCCCAACAGAAAGGATTTGCTACAGCAGGGTCCAGTCCTCATGCCCCACGTGCATCGATTCTCGCTTACGGCTTGGCTCTTGAGAGGGCGCAGCTCGGGAAGCGAGGTTACTCGGCTTCGGTAATTTCGACCCTGCTGAACGCTCGGAAATGCTCGACCTGCCTTTCCTATATCAGGGTTTGGCGCATATTTGAGGCGTGGTGCGCGGATCTCCATAAGAAACCCTTAGAAGCCTCAGTTCCGGAGGTGTTAGAGTTCCTACAAGCAGGCTTCGAGAAAGGCTTGGCTCACAGCTCGTTATGAGTTCAGCTAGCAGCCATTTCTTGTTATAGGGGAAAGATTCGGGGCAAGTCTCTAGGAGACCACGCTGATGTGGGTAGATTCCTGAGGGCGGTCAAGCGCTTACGGCCTCAGCAAAGATCAGTTATTCCCCCTTGGGACCTAAACCTGGTTTTGGATTCCCTAACCAGGGAGCCCATTGAGCCAGCAAGGAGTTCCTCCCTAAAGGACTTGACCCTGAAGACGGTATTTTTGGTAGCTATTTGTTCGGCTAGGAGGGTCTCGGAGCTTCAAGCTCTATCTTCTCGACCTCCCTTCCTTTCCTTTTTCAAGGATAAGGTGGTCTTGCGGATGGTCCCTTCCTTCCTACCCAAGGTCTCCTCTCCCTTTCATATGAAACATATATATATTCCATATATATATGGATTCCACTGCGGCCCTCCATATATTCACAGCCTATATCTAAGACTTCTCCCCCATCCTCAACAATCATGGGTTCAATATCATGGATTGGCACAGAGGAATTACTCAATGGAGCACTTTCAGGAGAATACTTGTTTCCCTGCTGTCTTTCAAGGTTATAGCTAGGGCATAGATCAGTGTTCATACCTGAGCTTCCATTGCTGTTAGAGTTCCTCTCTAAATAGCCTGGCCAGTATGTAGTCCAGTTCTTATGTCCAGCCTTCCAATCCAGATCCCTGGACACTGGATCTCTCTTCACATACCTTCTGGCACGGGTCCTAGGGTCCCTTCCACGTGCAGCCGTCTCCCTCACAGGCACCGTCTGGAGATTCCTAGCTCTGCAGCACCATTCCTCTGGCTTTCCCCAGTCCAATGGTGTATGCTGGCCTTTTGAATGTCTCCCAGTATACGTACTGCTCTGGACTCCTTTAGACCTCCCAAATGCTTTTCTCTTCTTTCTTCCAAAGGGTTTCTTGCCCTCTCTGTCCGTCCGCTCTAGCTTCTGCTTCTGATGATCCTCCAGATGATGAAGCTGTCCAAGATGAGGATCTCCAAGCTGATCCTGAGGATGAGGATCTCCCAGATGAAACTGAGGATAATTCTCTGTAGAATAAACTCTACCTTTATTCTGCTTAGATGAGTGCTCCACCCTAGCACAGCGCAGCTGTGCTGAATCAGGCCCTGCCCTTTGAGATGAGTGCTTGGGGATTACCTCATAGCCCTCTTGATTGAAGTAAGAAAATGGTATTCCACATCATATAAAACATCGTGTGGTGCATCATATTTAATCTGAAATGGATGTCCTTCCTGAAATGGGTGAATATCAGAAAGGTAGAGTACAGGAGGAGCAGAAGTAGTGGGAGGGGTGGGATGAGGGGTAGTAGGTAAACAAGATACATCCAAAAGGAATGAAGTCTCAGTGATGTGCTGTTGATCACTCACAACCCATGTATAAGTTATTTTCCAGGTACCTCTGTCCTGACAGGAAATATTGTACAAAATCAAAGCAGGAGGACCTAGACAGTAACGTTCAGGGCGTGCCCTCAATTCTTGTGTCCGTTCTAGAGAAGTGGAAACTTGTGGCTCCCACTGTACTTGAGTGATGTTTAATGAATAGAACACTGGCTTGTCCTGTACCGAACAGAAACTCAGGATGACCAGATTCTTTCCTTCCGGGAACGGTGGGGATATTTCTTGATAGCGATATACCCCACTTGTGGAGTTAGCCCAGCCAATCGTGCATATTCGGATGATAGTTCCTGTAATGAGACTTGAGTAGAAGAGAGCAGATACAAGAACAACAGGAAACCGAGACATAATAAAAGCAAACTTGTTTCACTTTACTAGGGAGTAAACTAATGCTCCCCACTTATACTATGTAACAACAAAACAAACAAACAAAAAATTTTACTACTTATTTACATAGTTATTAAACACATGTTAACTATACACATAGTTACCGTCCTCAAGTGACTTTTGTTCAGAAAAGCAGCTGTCCGTGCTGTCTTCCTAAATCAGCTGTCCGTGCTGTCTTCAGGTGGTAGCTGAAAACAAAGACTGATAAAACACATATTACCCATATGGTTTTAACTGGGTGATGTGTTTCCAGTACTGCTGGTTGTCGTGCATTAGGATCTGGTATAGGCTTGGGTCTAAGGTATCAGTAACTAAGTACGGTCCCTCCCACTTTGCAGTTCCAAAGGGGAGGTTTGATCTAGGTCTCTGAATCGTCACTTTACTCCCAACCTTGAGGGGCCTTAAATCAGAACCTTTTGCATGTACCTCCTGCAAATAATCTCTAGCTTTTTCTGTGTTAGCTAGCACAGTGGTCTGAATTTCTTTTAGATGTTCTTGCGGGGATTTCATCCACTCATTGGTGAGAATTACGGTCTGGTCCTCTGGAAGAAAAGGACTCAGCATATTTTCCCACCGTTGCATTGGCCTTCCCATTAAGGCTTCATAGGGTGCAAAACCTGTGGATTTACAGACATTAGCTCTGATACGCATAAGGACTAAAGGGAGCACCAGATCCCAATTTTTTCTGGTCAGATTAAGCATAGGGCTGAGGTGGGCCTTAATTGTTTGATTCATCCTTTCTACCTGCCCTGCTGCCTGTGGATGGTACGGAATGTGGAGTTGTTGTTCTATGCCTAGAAAATCAAACAATTCCTTGATCACATGAGAAACAAATGCAGGACCATTATCAGAATCAATTGTTTTAGGAATGCCCCGGCGTGTAAAAAATTGCATAGTTAGGACTTCTGCAGTGGTTCTAGCAGTTTGATCTGGGACAGGGAATGCTTCTACCCAATGAGAAAAGGAATCAACAACAGTCAGTAAAAATCTATTCTTCCTAGCAGTCAATGGGAGAGGGCCCACATGATCTATTTGCAATCTTTCAAATGGGCCACGAGGAGGTGCTCTCATTAACTGTCCCCTTCTCTTTTTAGGTTGCCTCCCAAATGAAGCACAGATTACACAGGAGGAAACATGATCCTGTATATCATGTTTCATTTCTGGCCACCATACCAACCTATTGAGGATAGTCTGCATTTCTTCTGCTTTAGGGTGTCCCATAGGACCTGCACCATGAACCCAATGCATCCATTCTTTACCTCGAGCTCTAGGGATAGCTATAACCAAGCCTTCCTCTCTTTTTGCACATAGAATGTCTTTCTCTATAGCTAGTGTGAGAAAGGGTGTGTGCTGATATAGGTTATCTGGGGCATCCTGCACAAGCTTCCTTAAATTGGAAAGCTCAGGGTCCTTTGTCTGCAGTGCTACAAAGTAATCTGGTGCTATTATCTGATCGTAATCTGTGGAACGTGTAGCAATAGCAACCATGCATGTCTGCTCATACCAGGGCCATATAAGGCCTACATGGCATGCTTCCTTGGCTAGTGAGTCTGCTAATGTGTTTCCTTTCACCAAAGGGCCTTTCTTCCTATGTGCCTTTACTTTAACTACATGTACTCTCTGAAACTTCTCACTCAGTTCTTGTGCCATAGTCCACAGTGATGAATTTTTCACTGTGGACCCATCTGTAGATTTAAATTCATTTGCCAGCCACCAGGGTAACAGGGCAATGGCACTTTTAAAGACATAATCAGAATCTAAAATGATTTGTATCTCTGGGTGTGAATCCTGATATTGTTGCATACAAGCTACAAAAGCAGCCAGCTCACAGTACTGTGCTGACGCTGACCCACAGGAATACTGTCTTTGCAGTACCACTTGGTTATTTGAGTCCAATTGTACAATTGCAAAACCTGCTAGTCGCCTGCCTCCTTCACATTGGCTACTACCATCAATATATACAGTAGGAAGGAAAGGTGAAATTTTGTCTAGTCCTAGTTCCCTAAAGATCATGTGATTAGGGGCACTGGGTGAGGACTGACAGTCATGAGGTTGCCCCTCCAGCAAGATTCCAGCCACTTGCACGTTAGGTTCTTTCAACAATTCAAACTTTACATTCTGTGCTTGCAACATGAGAGTCCACTGGACTATTCTCTCAGTCCTAATCTTGCTACATGCTAACTTTCCTTCTACAATGAATTTGAGGGGGGTGTGATGGCTGCATATGTATGTGGTTTGAGCACCAATGATGTATGTAAATTTCTGCATAGCAGCATAGGAAGCCAGTACATGTTTTTTCACAGTTTCCCATTTTGAGTTCAGGAGAAGTGAGAACTCTGGAACAGAAAGCGATAGGGCGATCTACTCCTCCTAAGCGTTGTGTTAGAGCTGCACCTATACTGTTCTCTCCAACTACAGGGTACAGGAAAAAATATTGCGTGTGATCTGGGTGTGCAAGAACAGGAGCAGAAGTCAGAATGTGTTTTAATTTAGTTATAGCTTCGGTATGTTCTTCCTCCCAGACATAACTTTTACTTTTTAGCAGGGAGTAAAGTGGAGCTGCCACTTCAGCATAATTGTGCATGAAGTCACGACAGAAACCAGTGAGCCCTAGAAATGACTGGAGTGATTTCTAATCTGTAGGAAGTGGAAGTTTCTGTATCAGCTCTATCCTCTGAGAATCTACAGATTTACCATCCTGGCCAATAGTAACCCCTAAAAAGGAAACCTGTGATTTTCACAGTTGAGCCTTGGCAGGATTGACTTTAAGACCAGCTTGTAAGAGGGCTTTTAAAACTTCTCTTACGTGATTCCAGTGTACGGCTTCATTCTCAGACTGAATCAGACTGTCATCTACATACTGAATAATATTATCTCTGCAAGACAATAGTGATAGGGCTTCCTGCATGTACTTATGAAATATTGATGGGGAATCCTTATATCCCTGTGGGAGCACAGTCCATGCATATTGTTTATTCAGCCACTGAAAGGCTGTTTTGTACTGGCACTCAAGGGCCAGGGGCAGACTCCAAAACCCATTGGATATGTCTAAAACAGAGAAACTTTTACATTTGGGATTCAGTTTAGAGATCATTTCACGGGCACTAAAGATTTTGAAACTTGATTCAGGGCACAGAAGTCCATAGTGAGCCTAAAGGAACCCCCGGTTTAACTATCGGCCAGGCTGGTGAATTGCATGTGGAAGAAATAGGTCTAATCAGACCCCTCTCCTCCAGTATCTTCACAATTTTAGTCACTGGTTCTATAGCCTGATGAGGTACTGGGTATTGCTTCTGTGATGGAGGATCCTCACCTTCCAACAGTATTTCTGTGTGCATTTTCCCACAATCTAACTTGTCTTGAGCCCAGACTGGAATATCAGCCACTTCTGAGGGAATTACACACAGATCATACTGTTGAGCTGCCTTAGTGTACTGAGTTGCTAACTACATGGGAATGACTTCATGCACTAAAGTTTTAGAAGCACTTGAAGTTCCTGAATACTGCCACAATTTAAGATTAGCCATATCCACCACCAAATTTAACTGGTTGAGAACATCAATTCCAATTATTTCTTTTGGTGTGTTCACTATAGTGGAGGCAGTGGTTTCCAACATTTCCTTATTTTGTTCACTGTGCACAGGGATACCCCATTTAACTGGGATAGCCACACATTTGGAAGCTGTGTCATTAATTCCTTGAATTTCATAAATTTCCAAATTTTTCTGATCTGCAGTGGGAGAAGCTCTGTTTAGTAAAACTAATTCCAGCCCCTGTGTCAATCAAAGCTAGTTTATCCTGACCCCCTACTCCACTGATAACATTGGGGCGTGCACAAGAGTCCAGTATCAAGGGTGTTACAAGCCTTAAATTGTGTCCTGGGCCTGTGTCCATTTCATCATCCAGAGACTCTGGAATTGAGTCCTCTGCTGAGATAAAGGAGGCAGGCTGGGCTATGAAGGCTTGAGACATTTTGATATCTGAACTCAAGAGGTCAGGACATCCCTATGCACTAGCCTTGTGTTTGTCCTGAGCTGCTTGTAAATCCTGTTTTAATTTATCTATTTCTATCTGCAGTATATGTTTGTCTTGTTCCCATTTAGTTTTCTGCTTTTCTAGCCCATCTCTCTGTGCTTTGAGCTCCTGAAAAGGAATGTAACCTGAGGAGTTTCTAAAAGTACCTCTGCCATGTGCTCTCCAAGGTGTGTGTCCTCTGTCTGTGTTTCTTGTGTACTGAGAGGATCCCTCGGCTTGCCACTTAGGTGTGTGTCCTCTGTCTGTGTTTCTTATGTACTGAGAGGATTCTTCGGCCTGCCACTTCCGTGCTTCTGATACTGTAATGACCTGCGAGGGCTGGGTCTTCCAAACAGACCCAATTCTGAGCATTAAAGTATCAAAAGGGGTTGCTTCAGGGTCTTCAGAAAATAACAGAAGGTGTTTTGTAATCTCAGGGGATAGCAATTCTAATAAAAATTCCTTATGCATGCTCTCCCATAATCTTCTGCTTTGGGCCAGGACTCCTGCTCATTAAGAACTGCTTTTAAAATCCAGGCTCTATATGCAAACTGTTCCAGTGTATCATTTGGTAAAGGTGAAATAATTTTAAATACTTGCATTGGGGAACAGTGAAATAGTTTCTCAGTACCCCTTTTAACCAACTGGTATGGGTGAGTGAGAGAACCAACTCTGTAATAGTGTGGGCCCAGAGCCAGATGCATAAGTCTATCAAAGTCTGATTGTTTTCTTCTGTATTTCCCTAGACCCCAGTGAATCAGAATATCAATCGCCCATTTAACCCACTGATTTACATTAAGAGGCATAGTACCAATTTTCTCAACTATTTTTTCAATATCTTTATCTTTTAAATTTTCATGCAACATTACTTTAACTGGTGCTTTGACTTCAGTACTGGGTGCCATGTCTAAGTCATCTGAATTATGCTCCAGACAGAGATCCTGATTATTGCTGGGATCTGGCAGAGATAAACTATCATGATTTTCCTGCTGTGATTCATCTGTGTTCTTCCCATTCCTAAGTCCAACTATGCATACTGTACTTCTGTATTCTTTTGTTGCTGATCATAGGCATAGGGGGCTGAGGGAGGGGTGGGTGTTGGCTTTCTTGCAGAGGCCAATTGATCTTTAACGTGCCTCAATTCAAGTTTAAGTGCTTCTAATTGTTCACTAACAGTTATAAAATAATTTGTGGCTTGTATCACTTGAGTTCTTTGTATAGAGATGCAAATTTGTGCCTCCTCAAGGTCTTTGGTCAATTGTGTGCACTGAGAAGTCAGTTCAGAGTTGTCTTTTTTCATGGTAATGAGTCCCCTGCACATGCTTTGGATAAAAAGGCATTTTCTTTTATTTGTTTTCTTTTTGAATTCTTGATCGTGGTTTAACATTTGTCTTTGAATATTATACCATGATGAGTCAGGGAATTCCCCTTCAAATGGACCTCCTTTTCTCTTACAGTATGAAATTATAATTTCTTTAAGTTCTTTAAAATCAAATGCTTCCATATTTGATACTGCAGAAAGGCTGTAGTTGGACTATCTCAAATGTGTAACCTTAGAAGGAGGAATGCTAACTTAAAAAGTGCTTCTCACCTATTTAACAGGGTGGAAGTTTTAGGGTGAAGTTATAGTAAGAAGGGTGTTAGTAGATTAACAGAATTGTATCAATTGCAGCCAGCTCTAAGCCTGCTCTCACTAAGATAGTTACTGACAGGAGACAGAGAAATAAAAGTTAAGGGACAGGAGATTAACAGAATTGTCAGGGACTTCCGGTGGCTCATGAGCGAGTGAGGACGTGAACTCTGCTCGCTCCAGGGCCGCCTCAACCTTACAGATTAAACCTTGCTAAATTTACCCGTGGAAGGTGAGCAGTTGAGTCCCACACTCCTGGGCAACTTATACGGGGTACGGTAGCAGCGAAACCGCAGCGCAAAATGCCTCCACCGCCGAAAAAGGAGCGGGAGAAAAATACCCGAGCCGGGACCGTGCTGCCTGGCGGCCTTAATCCGGCCTCGCCGGGAGCGGAGAGCGTTGATTCTGCAACTGCAGAATTGGCTAAAGAGGTTGTAAAACATCTAGACCCTAAATTTGACCGCATCCTTAACAAGCTCGACTCTATGGGGACGGCTTTAGCAGACCTTGGTCAACGAATGGAGGAGGTGGAGCATCGTGTTTCTGCATTGGAAGATGCCGGGGGAAGCAGGGCCGGAGAGCACGAGGCACAACAGACACAGATAGCTGCTTTAATGGAGAAGGTGGAGGACCTCGAGAATCGGTCTCGGAGGAACAACTTACGGTTGGTGGGGATACCGGAATCCACCACGGATGCTCTCCTTTTGCCCTTGGTGGAAACTTGGCTACCTAAAACTCTGGGTCTTGATGCCTTGGTGGGTCCGTTGAAAGTGGAGCGTGCGCATAGACTGGGGCCGAAGCTCGAGTCCCGCCCGCGCCCGCGGGTGGTTATTGCCCGCATTCTGAACTTTCAACATAAGCTGCAACTTCTTCAGGCCTTTCGGCAGAAGCGGGAAGTATTTTTTGAGAGCCATAAAATTCTACTTTTTCAGGACTACTCAGCAGCCGTTGCTGCCAAACGCAAGAGATTCGCGCCAATTTGCTCTGCTCTCTTCCAGAGGAAACTGAGGTTCACGCTGGCATTTCCTGCTACCCTGCGCATATCACATTCGGGTGTGTCAACCATGTCTTCACAGAGTTCGGAGATGCGCAGGCCTTTCTGGACGCTCTGAACCGGCGACCAGCGTCCTCGCCGGCCCGGGAGGAGGCCACTTGAGAGCAAGGTTTCCGGCGGTACTCGGGACGACCTTACTTCAGATGCACCCCCACTGAACTCTTTGGCATGGTTTGCTGTAAATGGCCATACCTAGTATATGTTTGGGATTTCTTAATACTCACTTTGTTTGGAGCTTTGGGGATGCTTTGATATTTGGGAGGGGGGGGGATAAGGGGTCCTTTATTGTTTGCTGGTGGTCCCCTAAACGGGTCTTGGCCATGGGGATGTAGGATGTTTGGTGAGGATATTTGCTGCTTGTGTGGGAAGTTATGTATTAATTGCTGGGACGGGTATTGTGTGCTATGTTTGCATTGCTGGGGGGGGTTGGGGTGGCCCTGCAGGGCCGGGCCCAGAGTCAAGCCCCACCTCTAGCGGTTGGGGTGCTCATGTGTAAGTTGGGGGGGGGGGGGTAGGTCGGTAGCGGGGAGGTAGGTTTTGCTATGGATGGGAGGGGGTGGGGGGGGGAGTGTTTGTGGGGGGAAGGGTTTGGGCAGGGGTAGGGGGAGAGGGGGCGGGAAATGAGCCACAATGGGGCGGGTGGGAGGGCTGGGGTAGGGGGTAGGGACAGCACACTCTTTCTTTTAGAAGGCACTACAGGGGGGAGGTTGGTTCTCTACACTTGGGAGCTTGGTGCAGCGGTGGGGGTGGGCGAGGGCCCTGGAGGTGAGGCTGGGCACCTCCGGGAGCAACACTTAATGTTATCGTCATTGGTAATCTTCAGGGGTGTCCCATGCCTGAGATTAAGATAGTTTCTTGGAATGTGGGCGGCATTGGGTCACCGATTAAACGTACAAAAATTCTCCAGGGGCTCAAGCGAAAGGGCGCCCACATTGCTTTATTGCAAGAGACCCATTTGAGTGCTGTAGAGCATAAGAAACTTGCCCGGGATTGGGTAGAGGTGGCATTTGGGGCGGAGTCGGGGACGAAGAAAGCGGGAGTGGTGATCTTAGTAAGAAGGGGGGTTTCCCTTGAAGTGCAGGAGATCCAGGCCGACCCACAAGGCAGGTATATATTGTTGAAGGGCCAATTATACCATGAACCCATCTGGCTGTTGAATGTCTATGCGCCCAATGTTTATGAACATGCCTTCTTTACCCATTTGATTGATCTGCTGAAGCACGCGGGGGGGGGCCAAGGTCATTGTGGCTGGAGACTTTAATTGCCCCCATGACCCCCGTTTGGATAAGTCCTCTGGGGGAAGAGCAGGAGCGTGGTCCCGTAGAGGGATTAGCTATTTGTGTAGGGTGGGGGCTCTTGTGGATGTGTGGCGGGTTTTACACCCGGGGATGCGAGAATACACCCACCAATCGCGAGCGCACCTTACATGGTCTCGCATTGATTATATTCTTGTTAGTGAGGGTGGGTTTCCCCGGGTTGGACAGGCCGATATAGAGCCCATTGCTGTTTCCGACCATGGTATGGTCTGGATTACGTGGGAGTGTCAGGGGCCAGACAGATTGGGGTGGAGATTTCCGGCTTTTCTGTGGGAGGATGAGGCCTTCCGGGTATTTCTCTTAAAACAATGGGAAGAGTATGCTTTATTCAATGATACCCCCGCTTGCCCCCCATTGTTGTTTTGGGAGGCCAGTAAGGCCGTGATGAGAGGAGCGATTCTTTCTTATGTGATCTCGCGGCGTAAGCATTTGAACCAAAGTATTGTGACGGCGGAGCGTGCTTTACATATCTTGCAGCGCCGGGTATCTCGAGGTGGCGCCAATGACTCCCAACGGGAATTGGTTAACGCACAGGCGGCGCTCAATGCTCTGCTTCAGCGGAGGGCCTCGTTCTCGCTGCACTATTACAAGCATCGCCTCCACTTGTACGGCAATAGGGCGGGAAAGCTTCTAGCTCGCTTGGTGCGGGATCCCCGTGGTAACCGCTTTATTCCTGTGCTTCGGGACCAGAATGGTGCTCTGCAACATCAGCCTACACGCATAGCGCAGCTTTTTCGCGCCTTCTATCAGCAGCTCTATAGTGAGGAGGCCCGAGATTACAGTCAGGGGGTAGCTTTTCTTCGCAACCTGTCCCTTCCTAGACTTTCGGCTGAGGCCTTGGCACAGCTTAATTTACCATTGCAGACGTCGGAACTTCAGACCGCGATTGCGCGGGGAAAGACTCACAAGGCCCCTGGCCCCGATGGGTTCAGTATGGAATATTACAAAATCTTGGCCCCGCAGCTGGCCCCATCTATGGTGGTGATGTTTGACGAGGCCCGGCGACAGGGTATTT
This sequence comes from Ichthyophis bannanicus, assembly GCA_033557465.1. NCBI lineage: Eukaryota > Metazoa > Chordata > Amphibia > Gymnophiona > Ichthyophiidae > Ichthyophis > Ichthyophis bannanicus. Next base: position 13,089,509 of record CM066046.1, on the reverse strand, counting down.
TCCCGCGAGATATGCGCTGTGCAGATATTACGGTGATCCCGAAACCAGGGAAGGACTTGTTAGAGCCGGCTTCCTACCGCCCAATCTCTCTCATTAACTGTGACATGAAACTTTTGGCATCCGTCCTGGCTGCTCGGCTCGCGCCCCTCTTACCGTCTCTGGTTGACTCCAGCCAGGTCGGTTTTGTGCAAGGGAGAGAGGCTTCTCGGAATATAGCCAGGCTACTGTTGGGAATGGAACACTGTTTATGTAATGATGAGGCTCTCCTCTTGGTCAGCCTGGACGCCGAGAAGGCGTTTGACAGAGTGGCTTGGGTCTACATGTGGGAAGCATTGTCTGCTTTTGGTTTCCGTGGGGATTTTGTGGGATGGTTGCAAGCGCTGTATGCTCAGCCCATGGCCCGCGTGGGCTCGAATGGTGTCTTTTCAGAACCTTTTGTGCTTGAGCGCGGCACGCGGCAGGGCTGCCCTCTGTCTCCGCTTCTTTTTGTGCTAGCCTTGGAACCGCTCTTGCGGGCGTTGCGGTTGGACATGGAGATCACTGGTATGCGCCTTGGCGGCGAGGAGATCCGTGTTAGTGCCTTTGCGGATGACATGTTGTTGAGCCTAACGAAATTGCCGCGGTCCCTGGTGCGTGCCCTTGATCTGATACAGGAATTTGGAGGTTTCTCGGGCTTGAAAGTGAATGTTCTGAAGTCGGAGGCGCTCGATGTTGGCGGGAGGGTTCGTCCGCGGTGGGACGGACCCTTCCCAGTGGTGTGGGCGGTCGGGACGATCAAATATTTGGGGATTCATCTGCCTGACCTGCCTGGGCGCTTGTACCATGTCAATATCCCTGGTTTGTTGGAGAGAAGTACTCGAACTTTTGCTGGATGGCGCAACCTCCCTTTGTCGCTAAGAGGACGAATTGCTTTGTTTGTCATGGTGGAATTCCCCAGGTGGCTTTATGTGCTACGCATGTTGCCGTTATGGATCCTGGATAAAGATTGGAAACGCTTTGAAACAGACCTGCGCGGTTTTCTGTGGGGGGGTCGGAGGGCACGAATCCCCCTTCGAGCTCTGACGAGTCGGCGCGAGGAGGGGGGCTTGGAAATGCCTTCTTTGCGGCACTATAATCTTCGTTACTTGGCTCGGCATATACGGGCGCTGTTGGAGGGGGAAGGGTGTGCCCCGGTTCGGCAGTTGCGGGAGGCACTGGCTCCCTATCATGGTCTATATCTTTTACATGTTGGTCAACTCCCCCGGACGCTCCGGACCGGGATCGGTGGGGGTTATCTGGGGGCTCTCCGTGCGGCTTGGAAGCTGTTATGTCAGCGATTTGGGTGGACCTGGACTCGGTCTCCGCTGCTGCCGCTGGTGGGTAATCCGGATTTCGTTCCCGGATATACGCGCCCCAATATCTTCTGGCAATGGGGGGAGAGGGGTCTCGTGTGTTTTGGTGATTTTTTCTCGGGCGACGATGGCATCTTGGATAGTTTCCATCAGGTACAACGCCGATTTCAGATCCGTCAACAGGACTTTTATGGCTATTTACAGGTCCGCTCATATTTAATTTCTGCTGGGGGGGTTGGGGGTGGGACGAGTTGGCCGGCTTCGGCATCGCCACGGATAGTTCTGGAACGGCTAGTAGAGGGGAGAGCGGGGGAGCCGACAGTACGCGCCGTGCTTTGGCCCTACGGGGGCCCAGGGTTCCTGCAGATGCTCTCGGACAGGTGGCGCGCTGATGGGATTGAGGAAATGACGATGGAGATGCTGCGGGTAGCTTTTGAGGGCATCCAGCATGGGCCGGTGTGGGTATATCTCCAAGAAATGCAGTACAAATTCCTATGGCGGGCGTATGCTAGTGCTCCGTGGGCCTATGCCGTTGGTCTGCAGCCCTCTCCTCTCTGTGAGTGGTGTGGGGAGGGTCCCGGAACATTGACCCACAAATTCTGGGGATGTCGAAGGTGCGTGCACTATGGATGCAAGTTTGTGCTAAACTTCAAGGATGGTTGCGGTCGGGCGTGGTTATGCAACGTGAGGTTTGCTTATTTCATAACTGGGAGCTGGGCTATGAGCGGCTCTCACCTATGCACAGGGCGCTGCTTGAGAGGGGGTTTCTGTTGGTCAAACGGACCTTGTTGAAGCATTGGGTGGCTTCCGCACCTCCTTGTTTGGTGTTCTGGGAGAACTCTATGCTAGATTTGCTTTGCATGGAAAAAGCCACCGCTCAACAGAAAGGAGGCAGGTGTTGGGAGGGGTTTTTGGGAATCTGGTCCCCTCTGATTTCTCAGTTATCCCCTCGGGGAAGAGGGGGACTGCTTAATGGGTAGTAGCTGTGGTCCTTATCGGGGGGATCTCCAAGCCACAATGTGTACCTACGCCTCTCCTGCGCTACGGACTGTCATCCTCTGTAGGCTGGGAGACCTGGCTGGACAGCCTGTTGATTTCTGTCTACCCCACTGCTGTGATGTCTGCTGTGCCTCCTGCCTTCATGTACTGCTTTGCACCTTGCTATATTACTCTTGGGTCGCCCCTGTGGGGGGAGAGCGGATTCCCTGTGCTGATGGGAGGGGGGAGGGGGGTGGGAGTGGGGGAGCTGTTCAGCTCGCAGGCCTCTGGAGCTCAGAGCCCTGCGGTGTTTTGTTTTGTGTGATTGTGTTTGATTTTGTTGCTCAATGGGGAGGGGGGGATGGGACTCCACTGCTTAATCTTTAGCTGTGTGTACTTTGTGTGAACACTTCAATAAAAATGATTTGAAATAACAGAATTGTCAGATATTCCTGCTCACACCAAGATATATACTGACAGGAGAGAGAAATAAAAGTCAAACAGACAAGAGGTAAATTAGTGTTACCAGGAAAGATGTATATTGTACTCTATGAGGGAATATTTAACTGTGTAACTCTGTATTTTCTTAGCAGCTCAAATACTATAAAAAAATCTTTAGCAAGCCTATACATCAAAATAAGACAATTGCAAACCACTCTGTGTGATGTCCTTAAAATTCTAGATTCTTACAGAGCCTTTTGATAATAAAAATCTCACCTTGTCTAACCCACAAAACAAAATTGTAAATGGTCACATGGACTTTCGATTCTGTCTCACTCTGTCTGAAATCTACTTAATGTATTATACAAAATTATTACTTACCCAACTGGAGATCTGCTGTGAAATCCGAGAGACGAGTCCCCATAAAGATGTCAGTTTTGGTCAGTTATTCTTCTGTAGGTCCTGGGTTCATTTCACTTCACAGACGCAGGAGGGCTTATAATAAGACAGCCCAACAGGTGTGGCTTGGAGAAAAGTTTTTTTGTAAAAATAGGCTTAATACATAGGTATTGAACAGAGGTATATAGTGATTGTTACAGAGCTGTTTCAGTGTGCATCAATGAATCTGTGTGTGCATGTGTGAAGTGTGAGAGAGATAGGCCCGAACATGTGGCTCAGAGCCTCATGGAGAGAGAGAGAGAGAGAGAGAGAGAGGGGGAGGGGTGAAGGGAATTGATTATCCGAGCCTCCTGTCCTTCATGTCCACTGGATGGTGGGAGAGAGAGAGAGACAGGAAGTGTGTCTGTCCTTTATAGTGGACTGAATCCTTTCCAGCACTTCCCCTTGAGGTCTGCTATTGTCTTTGGCCACTCCCTTTGAGGTCTGCCCTTCTTGATTTAGCAAGGAGGGGCTGCAGACAGGTCCTAGAGACTGACATCCCCAGGGGGTCAGAGTTTAAGTTTTGGAGACTGAATTCACTAGAGTCCACAGCTGCATGAAATGTATGCTGACACCAGGTATACCTCGGAACGTATCAAAAGTGACTTCATGGCTCTGGGACAGAGGGTGAAGCAGTTAGGTGCACAGGTGGTGTTCTCTTCAATCCTCCCTGTTGAGGGTAAAGGCCAAGGCAGAGAGGCTCGCATCCTGGAGATGAATGCATGGCTGCGTGGATGGTGTCATCGACAGCGTTTTGGTTTCCTAGACCATGGGATGCTGTTCCAAGGGTTGCAGAGCAGAGATGGCATCCATCTGTCCAAGAAAGGTCAACGCATCTTTGGTGGTAGACTGGCTAATCTACTGAAGAGGGCTTTAAACTAGATTCGTTGGGGATGGGTGAAGAAAGCCCCCAGGTAAGTGAAAGCCCCCAGGTAGGTGATACATTAAATACCTTTATGGAAATGGGTAACAGGGGTAAGATATGGAAAGCAGTGTGTATTAATGCCCGTAGCATGGGAAATAAGATCCCTGAAGTTGAAGCTTTGGTGGGAGTGGCTGACTTGGATTTAGTGGCAGTTACAGAAACATGGTTCACAGAAAACCATGACTGGGATGTAACTACACCTGGCTATACTTTATTCAGAAAGGACAGGGTAGGAAGAAGGGGAGGAGGAGTGGCACTATATGTAAAAACTACTATTAAAGCTTTGGAATTACAGAGCTTAAAAGGGAGAGAGGAGGCATTGTGGGTTAAACTAGAAAGAGGGAAAGAGAAATCTATTTGCATTGGTGTGATATACAGACCTCCCTCACAAGAGGAGAGGTGGACACAGAGTTAATTGAAGACATACGCAGCATTGCTAGGAAAGGGGAAGTGCTACTGATAGGAGATTTCAATATGCCTGATGTTGATTGGCACATTCCTGCTGCAGTATCATCTAGAAGTAAGGAGATCCTGGATTCTCTACAGGGAAAACTATTCAGGCAATTGGTAACAGACCCCACACGTGAAGGGGCCATACTGGACTTGGTGCTTACCAATGGTGAAAGTGTTTCTGATGTTGTAGTGGGAGATCATTTTGCATCCAGTGATCACCAGATGGTGTGGTTCAATATTAGGACTAGGGCTGTTAGAATCCATTCCAAGGTGAGGATCTTAGACTTTAGGAAGACTAACTTTGCGAAGATGGGCCAATACCTCAGGGAGTCGTTAGTGGGATGGGAACAGCTGGGGGATGTAGAAAAACAGTGGGCAAAACTGAAAGGGGGTATTTTAAAGGCAACCAACCTTTTTGTTAAAATGGTAAATAAAGGCAAAAGAAACAGGAGACCGCTATGGTTTTCGAAGGAAGTAGCTGAAAAAGTGAAGAAAAAGAGGGAGGCCTTCATGAAATACAAGAGATCACAGAGAGAGGAAGACAGGCATCTGTATTTGGAGAAACTTAGAGAAGCTAGCAAAGTAGTCAAGAAGGCAAAGATTCAAAAGGAGGAGGAAATAGCCAATGCAATAAAATGGGGGGATAAGACATTTTTCAGATATATTAGTGAGAAGAGGAAGGGCAAAAGTGGTATTGTCAGACTCAAGGGTGCAGGGGGGGAATATGTAGAAGCTGATAAGGATAAAGCGGAATTGCTTAACAAATATTTTTGTTCTCTGTTCACAGATGAAGAACCAGGAGCAGGACCTCAGAAAACACGCACAAATAAGAACAGAAGCGAGGGACATCTTGAACAATTTTCAAAAGACTGTGTTCGTGAGAAACTAGCTCAACTTAAAGTAGACAAAGCGATGGGACCGGATGGGATACACCCTAGAATACTGAGGGAACTTGGGGACGTTCTAGCAACTCCACTGACTGACCTTTTCAATGCCTCATTGGAGTCAGAAGTGGTGCCAAAGGACTGGAGAGAGGCTCATGTGGTGCCTTTACACAAAAGCGGAAGTAAGGATGTGGTTGAAAACTACAGGCCGGTTAGTTTAACTTCGGTGGTGAGTAAATTATTGGAAACGCTGCTGAAAGAGAAAATAGTGAGGTTTCTGGAGTCCAGCGGATTACAGGATCCGAGGCAGCATGGATTCACCAGAGGCAGGTCTTGTCAGACAAATCTGATTGATTTCTTTGACTGGGTGACCAGGGAGTTGGACCGAGGGAGAGCTCTAGATGTGGTGTATTTAGATTTCAGTAAAGCCTTTGACACTGTTCCTCACAGGCGACTTATAAACAAACTGAGCACCCTAGGGATGGACCCTAAAGTTACTGCTTGGGTTAGAAATTGGTTGGGTGGGAGGCGACAAAGAGTACAAGTAAATGGAGCTCACTCTGAGGAGAAGGATGTTACCAGTGGTGTACCCCAGGGATCTGTCCTTGGTCCGATTCTTTTTAACATCTTTGTTAGTGATATAGCGGAATGGCTGTCGGGTAAGGTTTGCCTCTTTGCAGATGATACCAAAATCTGCAATAGAGTAGACACCCAGGAAGGTGTAGATAACATGAGGAGGGATCTAGCTAAGCTTGAAGAATGGTCTAGAATTTGGCAGCTGGGATTTAATGTTAAAAAATGTAAGGTCATGCATTTGAGCTGCAGCAATCCAAGGGAGCAATACAGTATAGGAGGTGAAGTACTTTTGTCCACTAAAGAAGAGCGGGACCTAGGCGTGGTTGTGTCTGATGATCTTAAAGTAGCTAAACAGGTAGAAAAGGCGACGGCAAAAGCTAGAAGGATGCTTGGGTGCATACGGAGAGGAATGGCTAGCAGAAAAAAGGAGGTGATAATGCCTCTGTATAAGTCTTTGGTGCGACCTCATTTGGAGTATGGTGTGCAATTTTGGAGACCGCACCTTCAAAAGGATGTGAACAGGATAGAGTCGGTGCAGAGGGTTGCTACTAAAATGATTAATGGGCTTCATTATAAAGCATATTAGGACAGACTTAAGGATCTTAATATGTACACCTTAGAGGAAAGGCGGGATAGAGGTGATATGATTGAGATGTTTAAATACCTCCGTGGCATAAATGTTCAGGGAGAGAGCCTCTTTCAATTGAAAGCAAGTTCTGCTATGAGGGGACATGGGATGAGGGTGAAGGGAGATAGATTCAGGAGTGATATGCGGAAATATTTCTTTACAGAAAGAGTAGTGGATCCGTGGAATAGTCTCCCAGTGGAGGTGGTAGAGATGAGGACAGTAACTGAATTCAAAAAAGCATGGGACCAACACAGAGGATCTCTAAAGGTAAAAAGTGGACTGTTGTAGTTGTTGATATGGAAGGACAGACTAGATAGGCCATGTGGTCTTTTTCTGTCATCATGTTTCTATGTTTCTATGTTTTACATCCTCTGGTAATGCATTCCAGAGTTTGATTATGCGTTGAGTGAAAAAATATTTTCTCTTATTAGTCTTAAATGGGTTACATTGCAGCTTCATTACTTGTCCTCTAGACTTTCTGCTTCTGGATGGCGTAAACAGATATATATTTATAGACATCTATCATATCTCCCCTCAGCCGTCCCTTTTCCAGGTTTAACAGCCCTAACCTTTTAAGCATCCTCATAGGGATATCTTTCCATCCCCTTTACCATTTTGGTGGCTCTTCTGTGTACATTTTCTAATTCTGCTATATCCTTTTTAAGATATGGTGACCAGAATCGCACCATGCAATGATACAGATGCATTATAATATCCTTTGTTTTATTCTTCATCCATGCTTTTTTGGCTGCCACTGCACACTGGGCAGAGGGTTTCAATATATCCACTATGACGTCTAAATCCTTTTCCTGGGTGGTGGTTCTTAATGTGGAACCTTGATCGTGTAACCATAGTTTGGGTTATTCTTTCCTAGGTGCATAACTTTGCACTTGTCCACATTAAATTTCATCTGTCATTTAACGTTCAGTCTTCCAATTTATCAAGATCCTCTTGCAGTTTTTCAGATTAGTAAGACAAGATTTTCCTTTGCTATTCCTTTGCTAATGTGATTCCTTTGCTAATGTGATTTTCTCACATTAAACCATAGCTATCTATATTTATTTTATTGGTTTATTTGGTTTTATATACTGCACTTTTTAATATCAGTGCAGTTTACATAAGAACAACTTAATACATTGAACAGGACAGGTTAAGTTACATTAAACAGAGACAATTTAAATTAAACATGTATAAAGAGCTATAAAAATACCATTAAAGACGACAGATGTCTTAATGAAGGTAACTATATACAAGCTGAACAGAAGCTGTGCATTAGAAGGGAGGACATGACCAGCTATGGTACATGGTCAAATGAAAGCTGGAAAAGATGAGTCTTAATTGCCTTGCGGAAAGTATATGTGCAGTAATTTTATTCTTTATAATGATTTCTATCATTTAGCCCTGTACTGACTTCAGGCTGTCTGCTGTAGTTTCCCTAATAACCTGTGAACCCTGTTTTAAAATTGGAGTTACATTGGCCATTCTCTAATCTTCAGGTACTATAGTTGATTTTAATGATATTTCACAGATTACTAATAGTAGGTCTGCAATCTCATATCTCAATTCTTTCAACACCCTTGGATGTATACTATCTGGCTCAGGTGATTGGCTACTCTTCAGATTATCAAAAAGCTGCAATACATTTTCTCGGTTTATTGATATTTCTTTGAATTCTTATGATACATCATCTTTAAATATCATTTCAGGTATAGGTAACTTCCCTACATCTTTTAAAGTAAAGACTGAAGAATTCATTAAGGGGCATGTTTACTAAACTGCGGTAACATTACAGACTGCGCGTTATGTAACGTTAACGATCGTTAGGTAACGTTAACGCACGGTATGTAACGTTAATGCGCGTTAACGTTACCTAACGATTGTTAATGTTCCCGGCAGCGGTAAACACCACAGAGGGTGGAGAGGGCGGGGGGAAGGGGTCAATGGGCGGGGAGAGGCTCCCTGTACACTAACGCGCTGAACTGAAGGGCTGAATCCTACCGCAAATGAAAACCTGCCGTTAGATGCACATTTGCAGGAGGGAGAAACCATTTCAGTGTCAGCAATGTACAGCATAGACAGGGAACCCAAGAAACGTGATAGTAGTTCTCCATTTCCAGCAACAGCATAGTGCCCAAGTATGAAAGGCCACTATGGCGATGGTGCAAGTGGGGCATAGCGGGCTGCAGGAGGGATATGTATCGGGGGCAGCTGGGGTACAGGGTTGACTAGGCACATAGAAACCGGAAATCAGCATGACAGCAGCTGACAAAGTCCAAACACAATCCACCTTCATCTACCTGGTCCACCGACATCCCCTCAACCAACCCTCCCCCAAGCGGAAGGGACAGACTATTGGTAGGCGGTGATGGGGGGGATGTGAGGATGCTCATGTATGCCCCATACCCCAGCCCATGCTTCCTAGGCGACCACCTACCCACACAGTGGATGGCCTGGGACTGCGCACTACCAGCACCGACAGCATATGGTCATGTCAGCATGGCAGGGGGGGGGGTGTGCCCGTGCTGGAGGGGGCAGTGGCACCTGCCAGCAGTGGACCTAGGCCATGCTCTGTACCAGTACGTGGTGTGCAGTGCAACATAAAAGGTCTGGCTGAGGAAATGTACAGGTAGCCCCAGGGACCACCATGCATCTGTGGCAACAGTGTGGTGCAGTACACCCAGCCAGTGTGTTCAGAAGCAGAGGGTCACAGGTTCAAACCCAGCTGTGGTTCCTGCAGAGCATGTCCCTATGTTTTACCCTACAATGCAGATGCAAAAGCAACATGTGCAAAGCCCAAAGCAGCGGCGAACAGAGGTACAAACACCACTCACACAGGCTCCACAATCCAAAGATGCATGGAGAGTCAGGCTGTTGGCCCCAGCATAGAGCTGCAGTTATCACCAGAGCACTACTACTACCTCCTGCACAGTTTAGCAATGTCGGCGCTGTGATCAGGACCAGTGTGGCGGGCAGGGTTGCCAACCACCCCTATCTTTGCACAATGCTGCAATAGGAGTGTGTGTGTGTATGTCTATCCATTGTTTTGTGGCTGCCCACACCTCACCGGGCCCACAATGTCCCACTGTTACCAGCGTTAGCCTGAATATGTGCATAATGAGGAGCAAGGTGTTGTGAGTATGGCCCGGACAGGGCGGATTGGCCAGGATGCATCTTTAGAGGGTGTGGGGCAATGGCTGGGACCATGTAGTGCCCGACCACTGCCTGCATGAACAGGGTGGACACAGCATGGCATGCTGGGAGGGCACTCACTCTGACCGAGCAGTGACCATGGCATGTCTAGGTTCCCACATAGCGCTCTACATTATCTGCCTCCAGTGATACCTTTGTGTTCCCAGTGCTGGGGCCCCAATCACTGAGATGCCTGCTTGGTGCACATAGTTCCTCTGTGAGCATGCACTATGGACTGGCTAGTGGACTGTCTGCAGTTAGACTGTGCATGGTCGGAACACCTATATGGTGCAGTCTGACTGTGCTGTCTGCTGGTGACTGACAGACAGTTGTGTGAGGCAGTTGGGGTTTTCCAGAGCTAACCCCCTCATTGCTGCTGGTCTGCCACTGCCCCAGCCACAGGTATGGCTCTGGCCCACCAACCCTGGGGGCTGTCGTATACCAGCAGGATGGAGGTTGCTTCATGGGGGCTTGGGCACCTGTCCCTTACCTACAAAAAGGGTGATGTGAGCCCTTTGGGGTATGTAGTGTATACCACTTTGACCTATAAAGGCACTGCTACACAAACCTCATGCAAGTCTGGAAACCCCTCTGCCCTGTGTCACGGGGTAGAGCAGGAATTACCTATGGAAACAGAAAGGGCAGGGCTAGGTAGATCTGAAACTGACAGATCCAAGCACATGCTGCAGGGTTGCTATAAGCAACCATGGAAAACAAAGGTAACCAGAGGTAGAACGTGCTCCTGCAAAGGATTACCTCATCCTCAATCAGTTAATGAAAGGCAGCTGAGAGCAGGGCAAGGTCAACAGAATGCAGAACACAGTTAAAATGCATACTGAGTCACTTACCGGCAGAACTAAGCAGGATTTCTCAGAGAGCAGAACTAAGCAGGATTTCTCAGAGAGCAGAACTAAGCAAGATTTCTCAGAGAGCAGAACTAAGCAAGATTTCTCAGAGAAAGGAGCTAACTGGGATTTCTCAGAGGAGAGAGACATTAAGGATACTACAACAGCTGGGGCAGAAAAGGAGAATACTTCTCATTGGAGTTTGAATAAAGTTCCTAAGGAAAGAATATCCAAGGGCAATTACAGGGTGCTAGGAAGCACGGAGCAAGAGGCCAGTGAAAAGAATCACAGAGGAATTCAATCCAGCAGGAAAGAGAAACCCTTGAGAGACGGTCCTTCTGCTAACAGGTACCCAGAAAACAGTAAGGGGTTTAGAAGGGACACTTACCTGTTTAAGAACCAGCCAGTGGCTAGAGGCAGTAAGAAGCCTGCTTTTAGAAGTATCAACGCTGACTTTCCATGCTGTAAAAGCTCGAGAGAAATCCTCCCTGAGGACTGGCTGAAAGCCTGTAATAGAGAGGGCCTTAGAAGCATAAGTTTTCCCTATACACAACTAGGAAGGTTGGGTCCCCTAGGGGCAGACTGTGAGAAATACGGTAACTTCCCATCCTACCTTGGTGAAGGGGGGAAGGGAAGTCTTGCAGAAGACGGAAGCTTGCACAGCCAGGAAAGGAGACACAGCTGTTCAGAGAGTAGCAACCAGGGAAGCTACGAGGCAATGGACTTTGAATTAGCTGAAGATAATACAGAGGTATCTCAAATGGAATGTGCTTTGACCCTGGCTAATGATGTGTCTTCCTTATGTTAAGCTGTGCTAAGAAGATAACCTTTTAAAGAAATAGGATTTCTGAAAACTACCTGTATAAATTTAGTAGCTGTTATATTTTGAGTTGAGCTGAAATGAAGCGCTTTTGGTTCCAGTAGTATTTTTATTTGTACCAGAAAACATGGTCTGTTTCTGTTAATTTCTCACGTGCAAGAATCCACCCGGAAAGGGATAATAAAAATACCTCTTACTAAAAAGCCTGGCTGCTCGTCACAACTACAACCTTTAGAACGGCTAGTGGGAGATAATTCCCAGGGGGCCTTAAAAGAGCCCCAGCTACATTAAAGAAGAGGCCCCACTGAAAGTCCCCTAGGCTGCCTCCTAGCGGGGTAAGTAGGTGGGTGACAAATGGCGCAGTCTTGAGGATTTTTGCCTGAGGATTAATAAAGAAGCACTGCAAAAACTACTAGGCTGCCGGAAGCACTGTATCCAGACTGTGGAGCACCACAAGAGAAGATTCTCCGTGCCAGACGCTGCGAAGACCAGCTGACTTTCTCACAGGCTGAACCCTGCCAGGAGCCTCAGGTAAAGGGTACCTGGGCATAACCGGGGCAGGACAAAAAGTGAGAAAGAGGCTGGTAGGCGGTGGAAAGTTTGGCAGAGGGGAGAAAGAAAAGGGTTGTGGTATCGCCCTTGGTTTTTTTTTCTCTTCTTTTCTCCACAGGGACGTCTGTAGCAGGAATGGATCCACAAGACGTCGCGGCATGGATGCAGAAGCAGTGGGACAAGCAGATGGACTTGATCCGGTATCTGCAAGACCAAACTACTGCCAATATGAGAGAGCAACAGAAACCTCTAATGGACACCATGGAGGCATTACTGAAAAGGCCAGTGGAAGCCAGAGCGGACATCTCCATGTTTCAAGGAATAGGACTGAACCATCAAGGTGCCCTGTCGTTAGGACAGTTAAAACCACATGATGATGTAGATGACTACATTGACGCCTTTGAGCGGATAGCCGCAGTGTTAAAATGGCCGGAAGAGCAATGGGCAACCAGGTTTGCCATATCTTTATCTGGTGAAGCTCTTTCTGCATATAAAGCCATGCCAGCCACCCTGGCGACTGAGTATGCAGAAATAAAAAAGGCTGTTAAAGATAGGTTAGGGCTGACTCCCATTTACTATCATAAGATGTTTAGGGAGGCAAAAATAAAGCCTCAGGAGACCCCTAAGGCCCTATCACAGAGGCTAAAAGGTTTGGCCAGAAAATGGTTGGTTCCGGAGAGAGCTACTCTAGAAACAATCATGGACCAAATTGTATTAGAACAGTTTATGCAAGCTGTCCCCCAGGAGGTTAAAACATTTATTTCACTTCAGCACTGTCAGACCACCGATGAGGCAGCCATCCTTGCTGAAAGGTTCCAAGCAGCGGGGATGACTGACGCCTCGGGGGTAGGGTTATGGCGGGCGGCTGGGATGAAAAGTTTTAACGGAAAACGGTATAAAAGAAATGTTGAAATGTTTGATGTTAATGCTGTGAATACTAATGTTTTGCCTAGGCCCAAAGGTACATGTTTCACCTGCGGGAAGGCCGGGCACTTCCAGAGGAGCTGTCCTGAGAAAATTGTACTTATGGCAGGAGCGGAAGAGCCGGACCAAGACAGGTTGTTCTTACCCGTTAAGGTGGAAGGTATGGACGTACTGGCCCTACTCGACTCGGGGGCTGAACAAAGCTTGGTTTCAGAGAAGTTTTGGGAAGCCATTGTGAGGCATTGTTCGTCACCCCTGAGTCCAGTTGAAGACTGGGTACGCCTTAGGTGCATGCATGGAACAGTTGCTCAATATCCTGTACACATAGTATCTGTGCGAGGGTTAGGCACCACTAGAAAGATAAAAGTGGCTGTAATCCCTGAATTATCTGTGGAAGTAGTCCTAGGTACAGATTGGCCTTCCTTTTATGAGGAAATGGGCTGGGACTTAGGTACACGACAGGCTTTAGTGTCCACCCGCTCTCAAGCGGGAACCTCTGGGATGGGAGGAGTATCCACAGGAAATGCAGATAAATGTAAAGGGGGAAGAAGGTCCCAAGGGGAGGAAGAGTCCCAAGGGGAGGAAGAGTCCCAAGGCAAGGAAGAGTCCCGAGGGGAGGAAGAGTCCCGAGGGGAGGAAGAGTCCCAAGAGGAGGAGAAAGAAGAGGAAAACACAGGTATACTTCCTACGCATGAGGGTTTGATACATCCCCCACGGAGAAAAATGATAAAGGAAAAATCCAAGAAACGCTGGGAGAGGCATTGTAGGTCCCGGGGAAGGGCCGACTTAGAATCAGGCATAGGCCTGCCCTGGGTACCCGCTGAGGTAGTGAAGAAATTTCCCTCGTTCCCCGCGGAGCAGAGAGCTGACCCCGCTCTCAAGAAGGCCTTTGAGTGGGCTCAGGAAGTCCGACCCACCTTGCCTAGGTTTTTCTTAGAAAATGAGTTGTTATACAGAGAAAGTATAAACCCCCATAATGAAGCTGTGAGGAAGCAACTAGTGGTACCGACAGCTTTTAAGGCAGCTGTATTAAGGTTAGCGCACAATCACCCTATAGGGTGTCACAAGGCGATTCAAGGTACACTAGACCAGATTTTAGCGAGGTTTTACTGGCCAGGGGTTTGTAAAGAAACCCAATTGTACTGTGAATCATGTCCCGATTGCCAGAGGGTGACGGCTATAAAGCCCAAAGCAGTGCCTATGGTTCCTACGCCCACCATTACTGTCCCGATAAGCCGGTTAGGTATAGACATTATAGGACCATTAGTGAGGATGCCAAGAGGTTTTAAATACATCTTGGTAATAGTGGACCACGCCACAAGATTCCCGTGGGCTGTCCCAATGAGAAACACCTCGGCCCGTATAATAGCCTTAGAGCTCATAAAGCTCTTCTGCGAAATCGGCTTCCCTAGAGAAGTTTTGACTGATCAAGGCAGTAATTTCTTGTCTAGACACTTGGCCATGGTCTGGGAGGCCTTTGGCATTAAACATATTCGAACATCAGCATACCACCCACAGTCTAATGGGCTCGTTGAGAGAATGAATCAGTCCATTAAGCAGTTACTACGGAGGGGCTTAAAAAAAGGGGAAATGACTGAATGGGACGTATTGCTCCCATTCACACTATACGCATGTCGAGAACGTATACAGACGTCCCTAGGGGTAGCCCCCTATGAACTTCTGTTCGGCCGCGCGCTCCACGGGGGGTGCTGGACATTTTGCAAGAACAGTGGGTTGAGCCCGACACGAGAGAGGTAGGGGTACCTCAATTTTTAAAAGAGTTACGGCAACGCCTAGAGAGGACGTCGAGAGCCTCTAGGGAGAATTTACGGGCTAGTAAGAAAAAGCAGAAATATCATTATGATAAAGGCAAGGTGGTGAGGGCTGATGGAGATAAGAAAGGACGGACTGCGCGAATTTGTCTGAGGAAGAAAAGAAGTTTTAGTGACATGTGAAATATGGGCATGGAATGATAGGTCAGAATCAAAGTGAACCCCAAGATAACGGAAGGTGGAGACTAGAGGAACAGGAGAGCCAGAGAAAGAAGGGGCCAGTGTGGGAGATGGATTGTTATGAGAGAACCAGATAGCGATAGTCTTAGCAAGATTAAGGTGAAGGCAGTTAAGTGTCAACCAGTTAGCCACATCGGAAAGACAGGAGTTTAACGCGGAGAGGTCTGGGCAGGAAGGGGAGGTGTGATGAAGCAGAATAATGTCATCTGCATAGAAAAAGGCAGATATTCCAGACTGTTGTATTAAGAGGGCTAAGGGGGCCAAGAAGAGGTTGAAAAGAAGGGGAGCCAGGACAGAACCCTGAGGAACCCCACAGGGAAGAGGGAAAGAGTCCGAGGGAAGGGCAGAAGAGGAAGGGGAAAGGACTGCACAGGATCGAGAGGAGAGGAAAGAGTGGAACCAGCGGTGAACAGTACTACAAAGACCTGCTTCCCGTAGGCGAAGAAGGAGGGAGTGATCAACTAAGTCGAATGCAGCAGAAAGATCAAGTGCAACCGCCACCGAGATGTCACCACGATCTTGAGCTACATGCAGTGCATTAGTAAAAGCAAGAAGGATAGTTTCGACACTGTGACCCTGATGGAACCCCGATTGACGAGGGTGAAGAAAATTAGTAGAATCAAGGTGATGTGAAAGTTGTGCAAAGACAAATTTCTCTAAGAGTTTCGAGAGAAAAGGAAGATTAGAGACAGGGCGGTAATGAGCAGGAACCGAGGGATCAAGTGAGGGGTTTTTAAGGAGGGGGCGAATTAAGGCATGTTTCCAGGAGCGGGGAAAGGACCCTGTAGAAAGACTGGAGTTGAACATAGTAAGGATGTGGGGAAGGAGACCTAAGGAAGGTTCCAGGAGCCAGGAGGAAGGAATGGGGCCTAAGGAACAGGAGGTCGTCTTTGAGGAGGAAATGAGATGATGAAGTTCAGGGGAGTGATCAAGGAGAACGATGCCCAGAAGTGGGAGGTTTGAGAGACGGGTGGGGGGGAGGCAACGGGGGGAGGAGAGAGAATCGGAGCAGGGCAGGAAGGTAAAGATGCTCTCAAAGAAGAAATCTTATTGTTAAAACAAATGGCTTGAAGAGAAGGCTGAGGGGAGGGAAGGACCAGTGGAGCTGAGGCTGAGGAGTGAAGGGAGGTAAGAGACCGAAGGGTAGAATAGAGGTGCCGGGTTTTATTTGGGGCATTCAAAATGGCATTGGAGAAATAGGTGCGCTTAGCGAGATGGATTTGCGTAAGAGAAGAGGAGGATGATGTCAGGAATAGGTCGAGGGTGTGCCCAGCCTGATGGGTAGGGAAAGTAACATGCTGCACAAGAGATAGATCCTGTAAGAGAGAAATAAAGGAAAGATCCCTAGATGAAGTGGGAGAGTCCAAATGTAGATTGAAATCCCCAGCAATAAGTAGATGGGGAAAGGCAAGGGAAAGATCAGTGATAGTCAAGAGAAGGGAGTCCCATAGCTCAGGGCGAAGAGCAGGGGGGGAGTAGATAAGAAGCACATGCGTAGGAGGAGAAATGTGAAGGTGAAGCAGAAGGGATTCAGGGTAATGGAGCGATGGGGGAGAGAGCTGGGTGAAGGAGAGGGTGGGCCGTATCAGAGCGGCCACACCGCCGCCTGATTAGCCAAAGCGTGGAACGGAAACTGCAGAAAAACTGGGGGAAGGCAGCGGGCGAGGAGGGCATCCTCCCCATCCCTAAGCCATGTCTCGGTCAAAAGAATAAGGTCAAAAGAAGACCTAAGGACAAGATCTTGGATAAGGAGGGTTTTGTTACGTAGGGACCGACAATTAACTAAGCCGAAAGAGAGGGGAGACTTGGAAAAGGTAGACGACAAGGGAGACAAGGAAAGAGAGGCTGAGATTAAGCAGGGGTGGAGATTAGAAAGACATCGAGAGCATGTGCCAGGCAACTTGTCTGGACGTCTGCCACATAGCACGGGTATAGCTGCCATAGGGCAGAGATGAGGGGAGAGGGTAGGAATAGAGGTACAAGACACTTTCCTAGCCGAGCCCACCTCTTGCCCTCTAGAGAAATTGGTGTACTTAGCTCTGCTTCTGGGGTGGCTGGCTTCCACTCCTTCCTGTGTAAACCAGGCTCCTTTATTTTATTTTATTTATTTATTTATTTGCAGTCTCTTTTATACTGCGCTATTCGACATCAGTGCGGTTTACAATGAACATAAGAGTTGCACATCTCAATTTCGTAATTTGTGCTTACAGTGAAACAGGTATAATAACTTGGGTATACATTAAACAGGAAAATTAAACTTGGGTATGCATTAAGCAGGTATAACAGGTAAAATAGGGTATAAATAACCAGTCCCTTAACAAGGAGACACGATGAATAAATACAGTCTACTTTATGCAACAATATAATGAGTTATGCGGCACTGCATAAGGTTCTCATGGTGGTTGGAGGGGAAGGTGTGATTGCGAGTGATCAGTCTGGGAATGTGACGTGCATGAGTTTGAGGTGCTGCATTGAGATGTGAGAGTGGGTGAGTGTGGGGAGAAGACTGCATCATCGTAGTGATGAAGAAAGAGGTGCCGTTTCAGTGCCTTCCTAAACTGGGAGAGTTCACTGATGGTTCTGATAGTTGCTGGTAGTGCGTTCCAGCAGGATGGAGCAAAGAAGGAGAAGGCTCTGGATCTAGTGAATTGAGAACACTTCATGCTTGCCTTAGGTTATATGAGAGTATTTGCGGCATTCGATCTCCTTGCTCGATTGGGAGGTGTGATTGAAATTAGATCAGTAATGGCAGTAGCAGGGTATTTCCTTATCAAGCCTCCAGCTTAGTCCTCCACGAATGGGTAGTGCACCTCCTCCTGCAGCATGAAGACTGGACCAATCAAATTTCAGCTCTACTGGAAACAGCATAGCAGACATCTCTGGAACTCCAGTGTGTCCAGTCTTCATGCAGCAGGAAGATGTTAGTGAGCCGAGCTGGGCTCACTTGTTACTCAATTTAGTTTGTCTTTTCTTCTCTAGCTAACCTTTTTGTGATTTCTTTTTGTCCTATCAGGACTTCTTTTCCTTTATTAATTTAGGGGTACCTGTGCCTTTAAATTTCCGTTTTTAAAAGCGGCACTCCGTAGGGGGGGGGGGACCTGACGGAGGTCTCTCTCCGGCCCAGCCTAAGCCGCCTTGTTTTTGCCTGCCTGTCTTCTTTACTGATTCGGATCTCTGCCCCAGGACTCTTCGGGGCAGAGCTCCGGCGGCGGCTGTAAAGTGGCAACTCTCCAGTGTGTCGAGAGTGTGCTTCACAAGTGCCGGTGAGTGCTTTCGGCTGAAGGCAGTCACAACGCTGCCCTGACCTAGCGTCTTTCACATCTGCTTCTCCTTTGCGGCTTCTTTTTCTTTTTCGGGGGGTCCCCGGGTCGCTAGGGTTGCGGGTGTGAGGGAGTTGATCGGCGGCGGCGGTTTCTTCTTTCTCCAGAGCGGATTTCACGCGCCGGACAAAAGCGCGCCAAAGCTCCTCTTTCTGCCGCGGCCATTTTTGGAGCCGCGGCTTTTGCAGCGTGCGATACACGCGAAGGTTTTTATTTTTTCTGTGGGCCGGGGGCGAACACTGCTTCTTTCCCCGGGTTTCTCTTTTCTTTCTGTTCTTCATTTATTTTCATTTATTTTCAGTTACTCTCTTACTGGGCTGTATTTTAACGGGGCTGTCTGTATCTCTACAGCTGGCACGGCATTTTGGCAGCTTTGGCACAGTCCTCTGGAGACTATCCGAAGGGCAGTCCTTAACTGGCTAACTACATGCAAAACAAAAAACTAAATAAATAGCTAAATATCTACTTAAATTGCTCAGACAAAAAAAAAAAAAAAACCTGACTACCCAGTCCCCAGCTTGTGTGCTGGTTCTTCTGGGGCGGTGAGTCCTTTTTTCTTGCAGTGCTGACAGGCATTTTTTGGCGCTTGCGATCCCATGCCCGCGGGGTCCATTTGTGTAATTTGTGGATCCCGGAGGGGCTCTGCATTGGAGACAGGCATCTGCCAACGCTGTACTTCGGTGTCTCGCAGTATGGAGCAGCGCCTGGAGAGTTCCTTGGCTTCTTCGGCGCAGCCAGGTTCCTCCGCTGGGGAGTTGGAATCGCCCCTAGAGGGTCCATCGGGGATTCCGTCTGCTCTTCCTTTGGGCGCAGGGGAGCAGTCGGACCTCGGGGTTGCCTTGCCCTTGGAGGATTTCTCTCCCGATTTCATTTTGTTAATGCATCAAGCGTTCTGTCGTAGGCGTCAGAGCATAGCCACTGGTTCCCTTTCGGTTACCGGGATGGCGGCCCAGTCGGTGGCGGCGGCGGAGCGTGCGTTGCCCGGCGTCCCGGCGGCTAAACGGCGGAGGCTGCACGAACCCTTCCAGTCTGAGGCGGATTGGCCAGAGGGTGAGGATCCGTATTTCGACTTGGAGGCGGACGGGGAGGCCTTGGAGGAAGGCGAACTCCCTGAACCGGAGGATCAGGCTAAGATTATTCGTGTGTTTCGGCGGGAAGAGTTGCCTGCGCTCGTTTTGGAAGCGCTTCAGACTCTTGGCTTGGCACCGCCCCCTCCGGTTGAGGACGCAGACGGTGCGGACCCCATCATTCAGGCGGTGCGGCAGACTCAGGTGGTTTTTCCCATTCACAAGGTCATTGATCAGATGATCCAGGCGGAGTGGGATACTCCTGAATCGGGTCTCAAGGGTGTGAAGATCATGCGTCGGCTGTATCCTTTGGCTGAAAAAGATCTTGAGCGTTTCCGAGCTCCTAAGGTTGATGCGGCGGTGTCGGCTGTGACTAAGAAGACAACGATCCCGGTGGAAGGTAGTGCGGCATTACGAGAGCCGCAAGACCGGAAAATGGATGGCCTTTTGAAGCAGTCCTTTGAGGCGGACGCAATTGCGTTGCAAGCCTCCGTTTGTGGGGCTTGGGTTGCTCGGGCCTGTTTGCGCTGGGTTCAGCGGCTGCGACAGGCGCCCTCCTTGGAGGCCAACGACTTAAGTGAGCTCCACCGTTTGGAATCTGGTTCAGCGTATTTGGCGGATGTCCATTATGATCTTATCAGAGCGCTCTCCAATAGCATGGTGTCCGTGGTGGCGACGCGCAGAGCTCTTTGGTTGAAGAATTGGGCGGCAGATGGTTCATCCAAGTCGCGGTTAGGCAGGTTGCCCTTTAAGGGTAGGCTGCTCTTCGGTGAAGACCTTGACAAGTTGGTCAAGGATTTGGGTGAATCCAAGGGCGGTCGCCTACCGGAGGATCGCTCCAAGCGAGGGAAGTTGCTTCCGGCCTCTCGGGGACAGTTTCGGGACTTTCGTAGATTTCGTTCTCCCCGTACGGCTGGATTCCAGCGTGGTAGATATATCTCGAGAGCTTCCAGTTTTCGGGGCTTTCGAGGAGCCACTAGAGGATTCGCATCAGCAACCCCTGCGGCCGCTCGTAAGTCCCAATGAAGGGCGGCGGGCCCAGGCGGAGGTTCCAGCGATCGGGGGACGCCTTCAACGCTTTCTCTCTGCTTGGGTCCAGATTACATCCGATCAGTGGGTTTTGGAGATCGTCCGGGACGGATATGCCCTGGACTTGGCCAGACCCGTGCTCGATTCCTTTGTGGCATCTCCCTGCCGGGGAGCTCGGAAGACGGCTCAGGTGCACCAAACCCTCGATCGTCTGCTTCGGTTGGGGGCGGTGGTGCCCGTGCCACCGGCAGAGTATGGTCTCGGGAGGTATTCCATTTATTTCGTGGTGCCAAAGAAGGATGGTGCTCTTTGCCCCATTTTAGATCTCAAAAGGCGTGAACCGCTGCCTGCGGGTACCGCACTTTCGGATGGAAACCCTTCGGTCAGTGCTGGTTGCCGTTCGCAGGGGCGAGTTTCTCACCTCTCTTGACCTCATGGAAGCTTATCTCCATATCCCTATTCGAGAGGACCATCAGAAGTATCTCCACTTCGCCCTGCCATGGGGTCACTTCCAGTTTCCGGCCTTACCATTCGGCCTGGCGACAGCCCCTCGTGTATTCACCAAAGTCATGGTGGTCGTGGCAGCGGCATTGCGCAAGGAAGGCGTGCTAGTCCATCCTTACCTCGACGATTGGTTGATTCGCGGAAAATCTCGAGCGGAGAGCATGTCGGCGACATCGAGGGTCGTCGAGCTACTGCAGTCTCTTGGCTGGGTTGTCAATCCCGGCAAGAGCCACTTAATTCCGACACAGTCTCTCGAATATTTGGGAGTTCGGTTCGATACTCGCAGGGGCTCTGTCTTTCTTCCCGACCGCAGGGTGTCGGGGCTTCAGTCTCTCGTACGCAGGTTTCGAAAACGCCCGGCTCCGTCGGCCTGGCACTACCTTCAGCTACTGGGAATGATGGCGGCTTCCTTGGAGGTGGTGCCTTGGGCTCGTTTCCACATGCGTTCGCTTCAGCGAGCCTTGCTCCGGCGCTGGTCCAACCAGTCCGATTCACTGAACACTCGTCTCCCTTGCCCGCTGGCGGTACGTCGGGACCTGAAGTGGTGGCTTCGACCAGCCTCGCTCCGAGCGGGGATGCCCTTGGAGCAGCCAGTCTGGGTTCCGCTGTTGACGGATGCCTGTTTGACGGGCTGGGGCGCGCACTGCAGCGAGCAGGTCACTCAAGGGGTCTGGTCTCCGGAGGAGAGCAGTTGGTCGATCAACCGCTTGGAGCTTCGAGCGGTGCGGTTGGCGTTGCACAGTTTCGAGACCCAGTTATCACGCCGGGCAGTACGGGTCCTTTCCGACAATGCCGCGACCGTGGCGTACATAAATCGTCAGGGCGGCACCGGAAGCGTGGGCATGGAGAAGGAAGCCCAAGCGCTATTCGAATGGATAGAACCCCGGCTACAGGCCATCTCGGCGGCGCACATTGCCGGGAAGGACAACGTGACGGCGGATTTTCTCAGCAGGGTTCAGGTGGATGCCGACGAGTGGGAGCTCAACCCAAACGTGTTCGCGCAAGTGGTTCTGCATTGGGGTCAACCGGTTATGGACCTGATGGCCACGTTCCGGTCGGCGAAGGCAGCTCGGTTCTTCAGTCGTCGACGGGAGCCAATGTCAGAGGGCATCGATGCTCTGTTGCAGGTTTGGCCCTCGACGGGCCTTCTTTACGTCTTTCCCCCGTGGCCGCTTCTGGGGCGAGTGATTCAGCGTGTCGAGGCTCACCGGGGTCAGGTGCTGTTAATAGCGCCAGATTGGCCCCGTCGTCCCTGGTATGCCGATCTGATGAGGTTGGTGGACGGCCCTCCATGGCGTCTTCCGTTAGATCCGGATCTGTTGTGTCAGGGTCCTCTTCGCATGCCGCAAGTGGGGAGGTTCTCTCTTACGGCCTGGCTATTGAAAGGGCGCGGCTAAGGAAAAAGGGTTATTCGAAATCCGTGGTATCGACTTTGCTTCAAGCACGAAAGAGGTCCACTTCGCTGGCCTATGTCCGAGTTTGGCGTATTTTTGAGGATTGGTGTTCTCGACGTCAGGTTCGGGCTGCTACAGCCTCTCTCCCGCTGGTGCTAGATTTTTTGCAGGATGGTTTTGCTAAAGGTTTGGCCGCCAGTTCCCTACGGGTGCAGTTGGCGGCGCTTTCCTGTTACAGAGGTAAGGTTCAGGGCGTCTCGCTGGGTGCACATGCCGATGTGGTTCGATTCTTGAGAGCAGTTTCTCGGCTCCGTCCGGCCCGCAGGATTGCTGTTCCGTCGTGGGATCTCAACTTAGTTTTGCGGACGCTCAGTGCGGCTCCCTTTGAGCCTCTCTCTCGCAGCTCGGTAAAGGATTTGACCCTTAAGACGGTGTTCTTAGTGGCGATTTGTTCGGCACGGCGTATTTCCGAGCTGCAGGCTCTGTCTTGTAGAGAACCCTTCCTTTCTTTCTCGGATCAGAAGGTGGTGTTGCGGCCGGTGCCTTCCTTTTTGCCTAAAGTGTCTTCCCCTTTTCATGTGAATCAGGTTGTATCGCTCCCAGTGTTTCCGGCGTCCGGGGAACAGGCTGCAGATCGCGGTCTTAGTCGTCTGGATCTCAAGAGAGTTTTACGTCACTATTTGAAGGTTACCAGCGATTTCCGTAAATCTGATCGTTTGTTTGTTCTGTTTGGAGGTCCTCGGAAAGGGGAGGCGGCGGCGAAAGCCTCCATTGCTCGGTGGATTAAAGAGGCGATCGCCTCGGCTTACCTGTTGCACGGTCGGGTGCCGCCTGTTGGCTTGAGAGCTCATTCTACCAGGGCGCACGCGGCGTCCTGGGCGGAGTTTAGCTTGGTTTCGCCGGTGGAAATCTGTAAGGCGGCGACATGATCTTCTCTTCACACTTTCAGTAAGCACTATCGTCTTGATGTTTTGGCGGCAGGCGATGCCGGTTTTGGTTCCGCGGTTCTGCGTGCCGGCTGGAAAAATCCCTCCCGTTAAGGCTGCTTTGTTACATCCCATTCGTGGAGGACTAAGCTGGAGGCTCGATAAGGAAATAGTAATTACACTTACCTGGTAATTGTAGTTCCTTGAGAGACGACAGCTTAGTCCTCCTTCCCTCCCTTTGGTGTTTTAGCTCAGCACGTCATGGTTTCAGCAGTCAGTATTCACAGGTGAGTGTGTCTATTTTTTTCTCTGTTTGTCTCCGGTGTTTTCCTCTTCCTTTCGCTATCTGCTTGTGCTGCGGCAGGAGCGGGACATTCGGTTTGCAGGGTATTTTTAAATTGGCTGCGGTAAAAAAAAAAAAAAATTTCATTTAGAATGTTGACTTATCTTCTGAAAGGTTAGCTGTTTTTCTTTGAGTTTGCTTTGACAGTAGTTCACTGGAGTTCCAGAGATGTCTGCTATGCTGTTTCCAGTAGAGCTGAAATTTGATTGGTCCAGTCTTCATGCTGCAGGAGGAGGTGCACTACCCATTCGTGGAGGACTAAGCTGTCGTCTCTCAAGGAACTACAATTACCAGGTAAGTGTAATTACTATTTATTGATGGCTTTATGGGTCATAATTAGGATCTTGAATGAGATCCTGGCTTGTATGGGTAGCCAGTGCAATTGTTTTAGTATTGGGGTAATATGAGAACTTCTTGAGGTTCCATGAAGGATTCTTGCAGCTGAATTCATTGCAAGTTGTAAGGGGTTAGTCGTGCACTTAGGTAGACCATACAAGATCGCATTGGCATAGTCAAAGTGAGGCATTATTAGGGCCTGAAAGACAGTTCGGAAGTCATCAGGTTCTAACAGTTGACGCAAATTGCAGAGGGTCCGGATTTTATGGTACACCGACTTTGTTATGTTTTTGATATGAGTCTTCATATTAAGTTGCTGATCAAGCGTTACACCTAGGTATCTTACTGTAGTCTTGCATATGATCTCTGCGTCGCGAACCTTGATAGACAGGGGTGGAGTAAAAGCCGGGTTCCTGGTTACGAAGAGGGCTTCTGTCTTTTTGAAATTTAACTTAAGCATTTGTGCATTTAGCCAGTCTGTGACAGCGTCAAAGCACCTGATAAGTGGGGATAGTTCAAGATGTTCTGTCGAAATTGGCATGTACATCAAGATGTCGTCAGCATAGACCAGGCAGTTGATATTAAATGATTGGATGAGATCACAAATGGGTTGCATATAGACATTGAATAGCAAGGCGGATAGAGATGAGCCCTGTGGAACACCTTTAGTTTGGGGGAAGGAATCGGAGTTGGAGGGGCCAGAACGGACATGTTGCCAGCGATCAGTGAGGTATGAAGCGCACCATGACAAAGCTGAAGCTTGAACTCCCTTCTCTCTGAGGCGTAGCAGGAGAACTTCATGGACTATGGTGTCGAATGCGGCAGCAATGTCCATGAAGATCAGTGCAAAGCCTTGTCTGATGTTATCGAGACCTAAGGTTATGGTGTTGAATAAGGTTGTGAGTAATGTTTCAACACCATGTGCTTCGCGAAATCCATGCTGGCAGGGATGCAGGGGTGCATTAGTATCTATGTGATCTTGTAATTGGCGTTGGGTAATCTTTTCAATGATTTTCGATAGGAGAGGTATGCTGGAGATAGGCCTGTAGTATTCCATCATCGAAGGGTCCAACTTACTGTTTTTTAGGAGTGGTCTGATAGCCGTCTGTTTCAGGCTTCGAGGAAATGTTCCAGTAGAGAACGATACATCAATCAATTTGGATAGGAATGGGCTGAGCTCGGCACGCAGGGCCTTTATCCAGGGAGCTGGACACGGATCGGAGGGTGCTGTTGTAGTGTTTATGTTTAGGATAGTGTCTGTAGCCTGCTTTTCCCCGAGAGTTCCACTCAGCAGTTGTCTGGTCTGGGCTGTAATAACTTCCAGGAAAGGTTTCCCTTCTACTGCTACTTGCTGTCAGGACCCAGCTTGTGCTTCCTGGACTCAGCAAGCTCTCCTGCTTGTGACCTCTGCCCTCCAGCTGCTTACTCACTCTCCTCGGGCTTGGGAGACTAGTGCACGAGCACTTCCAGCTCTCTCTGTCTCAGCTGCTCTTCCCTTTGCTGCACCTTCAGCTGTGGTACCTCCCTTTGCTGCTCCTCCAGCTGCGGTACCTCTCTTTGCTGCTCCTCCCTCTACTGGGATTTCCCAGCCACTTTTATCCTCCTGGCTCCTGCACGTTGTACGTGCTTCCTTGCCCAGGTGGACGTGATTAGCTTTCTGCTGCGTCACACCCAGTGTAGGGAAAGTTTGTTCCACTATTCTCTGGCTCCTTATAACCTGAATATGCTTTCTGCTCAGGTGACTGTAAGGTAAGCTCTTCCTTTTCTCCTGTATCCATGGGTTCTGTGCTGGCCACTGTATCACAGTACTGGTGGGGTTACCCTATCCTGGCACTCAGAGCAGACAGTTTGTGTGGTGACCTGCAGTCCTTCTGTACCCAGCCATTGCTGTGACATACACCACAGAGGTATAGACTACTGGTTAATACAATGCCATTCTTGGCAGTGTTCATGGGTTCCATTCCTCATTGTTCCCCCCTCTCATGCCTGTCCTACTCAAATAGTGTGCAATCCTGTAACAGTCATATTTTTGCAGATTTGAGCTGCCAGCCCATAGTACCCTCGCCACAGTTGTCAACATACCCTCGGTCCGTCTATCTGCGTCTGTCAGCTGTGTAGAGTCCTGTCTGCCTGTGCGGGCTGTCACCACATGTCCTGCACTGCTACCCTTTCCTGCATTGCGCCTCTTCATGCTTGCCTCGCCTGTGCCTGATCTGCATGGCACCACCACTCCTCTGTCCACCCATCATTGTAAATATCCTGCCGCCTCCACTGGGGGACACGTATTGCCATCGTCTGCCACCAACTGTCTTTCCAGTACTTTACATTGCGAACACCCTGTGCTGTGGTACAGTTGCCCCCACCATGTTTGTCATCAGTACTGGCAACCACATGGGATGCATGCAGATATGGAAGGTCCAGCGGCTCCCAGCTCTCCCTCCTTCACTCACCTGTTCATTGCCTTTCCTGAGTGCTCTATCTAGTGTTAGGGCTACATCTGTCTCTGTTTCTCACAGGCCATGCATGTCATCCTGCAGCACCTTGCAGCCCTTAGGCCACACTAACGTAGGGCACCATAACCTTGTTAGGCCACCTTAACCTATGGTTCCGTATCCCAGGGTGCTTTCTCTGGTGCCTTGTCCAGGGGTGCCTAGTACGGTGCTTAGCCTAAGGAGCCCTATTGTATAGGGCACCTTACAAAGTGCCTTATGAGGCACCTTACAAGGCACCTTATAGGGCACCTAACAAGGCACCTTATAAGGCACCTTATAGGGCACCTAACAAGGCACCTTGTAAGGCACCTTATAGGGCACCTAACAAGGCACCTTGTAAGGCACCTTATAGGTCACCTAACAAGGCATCTTGTAAGGCACCTTATAGGGCACCTTACAAAGCACCTTATAAGGCACCTTTATAGGGCACTTATAAGGCACCTAACAAGGCACCTTACATGGCACCTTATAGGGCACCCTACAAGGCACCTTATAAGGTGTAATGTAAGGCCTTGTAATGTGCCTTATGAGGCGCCTTGTAGCGCGTGTTAGTTTGTAACATGCGTTAGCTGATACGGCTTGCTGTAATGATGCACCGCCCATGCCTTTATATGGGCATCTGTACCTTTACCGCGGAACCTAACATGAATGACATTACCGCAGTTTAGTAAACATACCCCTAAGTCTTTCCACTATGGCTTGTCCTCCCTTAGTACCCTTTTTACCTCTCTATCATCCAGGTGACTCTCTCGCAGGTTTTTTGCTACGAATGTATTTGAAAAAGTTTTTATTATATTTTTCTACTTCTATGGCAAGCTTTTTTTCAAATTCTTTCTTTGCCTGCTTTACATCTAACTTGCCAGTGCTTATGTTGTTTCCCATTTTCATTATTTGGCTCCTTTTTTCATTTCCTGAAAGATAATTTTTGGCTACAACAGCCTTTCTGACCTTACCTTTAAACCATGCTGGAAGGTTTTTGGCCTTCCTTCTGCCTGCTTATCCAACATTGCTGTCTGGATGTCTCAAAACCATCTGAAATTAAGATTGGCCAAAACTGAACTCCTTATATTTCCCCCTAAATCCACTTCACTTTTAGTTCCTTTCTTATATTTTGTGGATAACACTGCACTCTTCCCTGTTTCCTCAGCTCGCAACATTGGGGTCATCTTTGATCCTACTCTCTCTTTCTCTGCACAGTCTAACAGATAGCTAAAACCTGTCACTTCTTTCTCTATCTGAACACACAATAAGACCCTTATCCACTCTCTAGTCACCTCCTGTCTTGACTATTTTATCCTTCTCCTTGCTGGTCTCCCTCTGAATCGTCTCTCTCCCCTTCAATCTGTTCAAAACTCAGCTGCACGACTTATCTTCTGCCAGTGTTGCTATGATCATGTATCCCCTCTTCTCAAATCAATTAACTGACTCCCTATCAATTTCCAAGTGCAGTTCAAACTTCTCCTACTGACCTACAAATGCATTCATTCTGCAGCTCCTCACTGCCTTTACTCTCTCATCTCGCTCTATATCCCTCCATGGGAACTTCTTTGTCATATCCTTTGTTATTATATTCTTTGTTATTATCAAATGTAATAAACATATCCCTTTTATCAGTGCCCTTCTCTGCCACTGCTGACTCCAGACTTTGTTCATTACACCTTGCTGCTCCACATGCCTCGAACAAACTACCCGAATCCAGTACATTGGGCTCTTCTCTTGCCCTATTCAAATCCAGGCTAAAATTCCACCTCTTTGGATCCTGAGGCTTCTCATGCTGTTGTTCTTCATATTCTGGTCCTCAGGTTTGTGATGTAATTTGTCTTGATTGGGTTGTAAGCTCTGATGAGCCAGGACTGTGTCTTGCATCTGTATGTGCTGTGCTGCATTTGCCTTGTAGCGTTATATAAAAATTAGTAGTAGTGATCAGAGCAGAAGGCAGACAGAAATGGAAAAAGTCAACAGAGGCCTATGGAGAAGGATCCTCTGCTTTAAAATAATAATAAAAAAAGTTAACTAGTGGTGTTTTTACCAAGACTGAGAGGGGGTGAGGAGAGAACATTCTACTTCTACCAGAGTGGAGAAGGGGGGAAATCCCAGAGCTGTGCTAAGTGAACTGTTGGAGAAAGAGGTAGGAGTTCACCCATTTCAAATGGGCATACAAAGACTACATAGTCAGGGAGAAAAGGAAACTGCATCTATTTACAAAGCCCTGATCAGTGATAAAAAGATAAACTGCCTGTATTCAGAATCACTTGGGGCCACTGACAGATTTGTTTGTTTTTTTTAGTTTGGATACTTAAACCTTGATTCAGAAAGTTCTGCATTAGAATGCTGTTCTAAACTTTAGCATATGCTCTAAAAAATTTATAATGTCAGTGCAGTAAATGGCTATAAAGGCCGAGGCAGAGAAGCTCGCATCCTGGAAATGATGGGTGGTGTCATCAAACGTTTTGGTTTCCTGGACCATGGGATGATTTTCCAAGGGCTGCAGGGCAGAGATGACGCCACCTATCCAAGAAGGGTCGAAGTGTCTTCCGCAGCAGACTGGCTAACTTACTGAAGGGGGCTTTAAACTAGATTTGTTGGGGATGGGCGAAGAAAGCCCCCAGGTAAGTGAAATCGCTCAGGTTGCCCCCATTTCAGCTTCTGTCCAGACAGAGATCCCAATGCCAGTTGAAGGATCAGTTCTAGTTGCAGGATGCCTGCATGCTGATGCTCTCAGGAAAGAAGTGGAGGAGCTCAGAGAAGAGGTGGTAAGGCTGAGAAGCATTTGAGACAGTGAAGTTCATTGATGAGATGATTCTTGAAACATCCAAGCTCTCCGACAGAGATGGGGAGGCTACAGAATGAAGGAAGTTGGACATGAGACACCAGAGCCTACAGAATCAACACTCCAACTCCTCCAGCCCTTGAATTGAAGAACCAGTATGCAGCCCTGGAAATGGAGGAGGTGAAAGCATCCCATGAAAGGGAAGAACCAGAGCTCAAGCACCCCAGATTTTTAGAATCGGTGACCACAAGGAAGCAAAGGATAGTGGTGGTTGGTGACTCTCTAATGAGGAGTACTGAAGCGTCCATCTGCCGACCAAACTTGCTGTCCAGAGCGATGCGCTGTTCGCCACGTGCCAAAATCCATGATGTTTCAGAGTTTGCCTGGACTCATCAAGCCTATTGACTATTATTGGATGTTGCTCATCCATGTCAGCACAAATGATATTGCTATGTATCCCTCTGAGCATATCAAAAGTGACTTCATGGCTCTGTGACAGAGGATGAAGCAGATCCAAGACCAAGGCTGAGAAGCTCGCATACTAGAGATGAATGCATGGCTGCATGGATGATGTCATTGAGAGTGTTTTGGTCTCCTGTACCGTGGGATGATGATCCAAGGGGCGCAGAGCAAAGATGGCATCCATCTGTCCAAGAAGGGTTAAAGTTTATGTTGATGCAATTTCTTGCTATACTGCCCAGGCTGAAGGACATCAAAGCGGTTTACAATCACTACAAGCAGGTGCTGGATACATTCCCTTGTCCCCAAAGGGCTCACAATCTACATGTGTACCTAAGGCAATGGAGGGTTAAGTGGCTTGCCCAAAGCCACAAGGAGTGCCTATAGAACTAAAACCCCCAGTTCCTCCAGCCTAAGATTGCTGTCCCAAGCTGGGAATCGAATCCCTGGCCCTTTGGCCTGAGGTACTTTGTCCTAACCACTTGGCCACTCCTCCCTTCCATTGAATATCCAGATTGTCACACAGCCTAGAAACTAACCGGGCAGTGACAATATTGAACTGCAGCCTGATTAGCTCCCATGGGTAAAGTTAGGCCAACCTTACTGTCTTGAACAGCAGATTGGATAACCTACTGAAGAGGGCTTTAAACTAGATTCATTGGGGATGGGTGAAGAAAGCTGCAGGTAGATGAAACATTAAACACCTCTGTAGAAATGGGTAAAAGGGGCAACATCTGGAAAGCAGTGTGTATAAATGCCCATAGCATAGGAAATAAGATCCCAGATGTTATTTATTTAATTAATTAATTTATTTATTTAACACTTCTTATATACCGCGCTATTTCTCATCAGTGCGGTTTACATTGAACATTAAACACTTGGACATACATTTTGTCCTACGTTTACATAAAACAGGGAAATAACATGGAATTAACTGGGGAAACTGTATACATGAATTTTAGCATCAAACAAAATAGGGTTATAATATGGAGTTAACTGTGAAACTATATACATATGAGAATTTAGCTTAAAGAATATCGGTTTGAATCAAACAGGTTTACAATCAGGGTCAGATTGCAGCATTTTTGTACTCTGCTGGTGAAGAATAGTTAAAGTGCAGTAATATTATCCTGGATTACGGACTGATTGCAGATCTGGTATGCCTTGTTGAGGCTTTAATGGAAGAGGCTGACTTAAATCTAGTGGTGGTTACGGAGACATAGTTCACGGACAACCATGAGTAGGATGCAATTTCATGGGGCTATACTTTATTCAGAAAGGATAGAGTAGGAAGAAGGGGAGGAGGAGTGGCACTATATATAAAAAATAATTTTAAAGCTAAAGGATTACAGGGCTTAAAAGGAAGAGAGGAGGCACTGTGGGTTAACCTAGAAAAAGGGAAAAGCAAATCATTTGCAATGGAGTGATATACAGATCCCTCTCACAGGGAGAAGTGGTGGATGGAGATTTAATAGAAGACATATGCACCATTGTCATGAAAGAAGTGCTAATGATAGGTAATTTCAATATGCCGGATGTTGATTGGCACATCCCTGCTGTGGTGTCATCTAGAAGTAAGGAGATACTGGATTCTCTACAGGGAGAACTATTATGGTACAGGTGAAGGGGCCCTACTGGACTTGGTGCTTACCAATGGTGAAAATGTTTCTGAGTTATAATGGGAGACCATTTTGCATCCAGTGATCACCAAATGGTATGGTTCAGTATTAGGACTAGGGCTGATAAAAGTTCATTCAAAAGTGAGGGTCCTAGACTTTAGGAAAACTGTTTGCCAAGATGGGGGCAATACCTCAAGGAGTTGTTATCAGGATGGGAACAGCAGGGGGATGCAGAAAAGCAATGGGCAAAACTGAAAGGGGCTATTTTAAGGGCAACAAACGTTTTTGTTAGAAAGATAAATACATGTAAAATGAAAAGGTGACCACAGTGGTTCTCAGAAGAAGTAGCTTAAAGTTGAAGAAAAAGAGGTTGACCTTGATAAACTACAAGAAATCAGGGAGAAGAAGACAAGCATCTATATTTGGAAAAACTTAGAGAAACAAGGTAAGTAGTCAGGAAAGCAAAGATAGAAAAGTAAATAGCTAATGCAATAAAATGGGGGGGAGGGGGGGGGGGACAAGACAATTTTCCGATACTGTATGTTAACAAGAGGAGGAAGTGTAAAAGTGGTATTGTCAGTCTCAAGGAGGAAAGGGAGGAATATGCAGAAACTGATGAGGATAAAGTGGAATTATTTGGCAAATCTGTTTGTTCTATATTCACAGATGAAGGATCAGTAGCAGGACCTCAGAAAACATCCACAAAAAGGAACAGATGTGAAGGGGATCTTGAACAATTTTCAGAAGACCGTGTTTGTGAGGAACTGGCTAAACTAAAAGCAGATAAAGTGATGGGGCCGGATGGGATACATTCAAGAATATTAAAGGAATTTGGGAACGTTTTAATGGCTCACTGACTGACTTTTTCAATGCTTCTTTGGAGTCAGAAGTGATCCCTAAGGACTGGAGAAACACACATGTGATCCCTTTATACAAAAGTGGAAGTAAAGATGAGGTTGAGAACTACAGGCCAGTTAATCTGGCCTCTGTGGTGAGTACATTAATGGAAACGCTGCTAAAACAAAGGATAGTGAGGTTTCTGGAGTCCAGGATCCGAGGCAGCAGGGGTTTACCAGTGGCAGGTCTTGTCAGACAAATCTGATCGATTTCTTTGATTTGGTGACCAGAGAGCTGGACTGATGGAGAGCCCTAGATGTGGTGTACTTAGATTTCAGGAAAGCCTTTGACACCATTCCGCACAGGTGACTTATCAATAAATTGTGCACCCTAGAGATAGACTCTAAAGCGACTGACTGGGATAGAAATTGTTTGAGTGGGAGGCGGCAAAGGGTACAGAGAAATTGGAGCTCACTCTAAGGAGAAGGATGTTAACAGTGGTCTGCCCCAGGGATCTGTCCTTGGTCCGATCCTTTTTAGCATCTTTGTTAGTAATATTGTGAAGGGCTGTCTGGTTAGGTTTTGCCTCTTTGTGGATGATACCAAAATCTGCAATACAGTAGACACCCAGGAAGGAATAGATAACATAAGGAGAGGTCTAGCTAAACTTGAGGAATGGTCAAGTATTTGGAAGCTGAGATTTAATGCTAAATAATGCAGGGTCATACATCTGGGCTGCAAAACTCCAATGGAGTGTTACATGGAGGGGTGAAGTTCTGTATTTCTGTCCATGAAAGAAGAGCTGGATCTGATATGTGTAATAGTCTCCCAGGTGAGGTAGTAGAGACAAGGACAGTATCTGAATTCAAGAAAGTATGGGACAAACACAGAAAATCTCTAATGGAAAAAAGGGACTATAGCATTTGATATGGAAGGACAGGCTAGATAGACCATATGGTCTTTTTCTGCTGTCATTTTTCAGTTTCTGTGTTTCTAGGTGTACGTGGTTAGAAAAAAACAGCACACACCTCTGGGGTAATATGCAACTGTTTGTTGCACGTGAGTAAATACCTCCCTTCCTATTGGCGCGTGAGTGGTGGACTGGACCACACACTGACAGAAAGGGAGACAAAAAATTGTATTTGTTTGCAGCAGTTAATATACTGCCATGTGGTTAATATAAACATTACAGCAGTTTACAATAACCAGGAAAAAAATGGAACATAGAGTAATAAACGACATTGGATGAGAGGAACAGAAACATAATGGGTCAAGAGGTGTGTTGTTAAATGCTGTCAAGTCAATGTCGACTCCCGGAGACCCTCTGGATAGTTGACCTAAACTTTATTATGTCTTCAGCCAAGCGGCTCATTGTTGATAGAGTGGTATCCACAGCTGGTATTATTGTATCGATCCATCTCATTGCTGGCCTTCCTCTTTTATGGTGACCTTCTCCCTTACCAAGCATTATGTCTTTCTCTAGTGATCTTTCTTCACATGATGTGTCCAAAATATGAAAGTCAAAGTCTTGTCATCTGAGCTTCTAAGGAAAGCTTAGGTTTGATCTCCCTTAGTACTGACTGGTTTGTTCTTTGGGCAGTCCATGATATACACAGTATTCGTCACCAGAACCATAATTCAAAGGCATCAATTTTGTTCCTGTATATCTTTTTCACTGTCGAACTTTCGCATCCATATGATATTATTAAAAATACCACGGCCTGGACAAGTCAAATCTTTGTATGGAGAGAGACATCTCTGCTCTTGAGAAACTTGTCTAGGTCCTTCATAGCCATTCTACCAACAGCAATACTTCGTCTGATTTCTTGACTAGTCCTTTCTTTCTTTCTTTTATGAGTTTTATATACTGCTATATCAGGGAATCAAAGTGGTTTACAATTAAAACAACAGGTACATTAAATGTTTTGACAATAGAACTGGTGCTGAAAAAGTCAATCAAAAATTTACATTTTCCAGAGATAACTTATTTACAAATTATTTATAATTCTGATGACAGTATGTCATTCAAACATAGAGTAGGTTCAAAGGAGCATGCAAAGTTGCTGTTAATAATGTTAAAAGATTGGTTAGATTAGATAAAGAGGGCATATTTATTTAAGTTGGGCCTGTGTCTGTCGTAGTTTCATTTTGATCAGAATGTTCAATGAAGAGGTGAGTTTTGAGGTGTGAGCGAACGAGGATAAGTCTGAATTGTTTCGGAGGCTAGGTGGTAATGAGTTCGAAAGCACTGGGGGTATATATTCAAATGCTCTGTTGCTTGTGCATTTATTCGTATGGAATTCAGGTGGGGTAGTGAGAGTGTTGATCATCTGCCTTCTTCTTTGCCGATCAATGAGTGCAACTGATTAATTGTGAGAGGGTTGGAGGGGCAATCTTTCTAATGATTTTGAAGGTAGTCATCAATAACTTGTATTTTATACGGATTTATTTATTTATTTATTTTATTGTTCTTATATACCGCACTCTTAAAAATCAGCGTGGTTTACATACAACAGTATTGTGCTAATAAGGCACTTACAATGAACAGGACAATTGAACTTGGATTTCAACTGGGAGTAACTTTGTACACACTTCAAATTATCTACAATCTGTATCTACAATATGTATATTCATTGACGTGATTCATGTGTTCATGGCTAGGTTTGTGCTCGGGGGCTTTGAATGGGTAGCCAATGCAAGTCATGTAAGATTGGAGTTATATGATCAAGCCGGCATGAGTTGTGAAGAATTTGTGCGGCTGTATGTTGTGCCATTAAAAGTGGATATAGTGCTATTTTAGGTAGCCCATGAAGTAGACTATTGCAATAGTCTATATGTGGTTTTATCTTGATTGCATTATAGTTCTAAAGTCAGAAAGCTGTAGTAGAGGTTTTAGGTGTTGTAGTAGTCGGATCTTGTTAAATATTTTTTTTTGTTACATTTTTAATGTGGGACTAGAAAGAGAGGTATTTGTCTAATGTTACACCTAAGTATTTTACTCATCCTTGACTACTAGTTCAATGTCATCAATCGATATGCTTTGTGGTGGGTTGTAGGATTGGTTCCTAGTGATTATTATTTATTAGAACCTCCGTTTTATTGTAGTTGATGTTTAAACCAGTGTTCTTAAGCCAGGTTATGATTTCCTTAAAGCAAGATGTTATGGAGCCAAAGTAGGGTGTGGTAATGTTGAATGGCATGAACAGCATTATGTCATCTGCATAGATGGCATAATCAATCTTGAATTGTTTTATGATTTGACAGACTGGTTGTGTGTATATATATATATATATATATATATATATATATAATATAAAATAAGAGTGCAGAAAGCACAGATCCTTGAGGGAGGCCTGTGGTTTGAGAGTAAGTGCTAGAGAATATGTGTCCTATGCTATATTGTTTGTTGATCCAAGTAAGCTAAAACTGTGAACAATTTCAATTTCTTCTCCATCAATGATGAACTTATTGATTTTGCCAATTGTCAGGATCTTTGTTGTCTTAACGTTAAGATGCAGACCCATTTTAGGACTATATTCCTTGATCTTGAGAAGCAAATGTTTCAAATCATTTTCACTTTCAGCCAGTAATGTGGTGTCATCAGTATAGCGAAGGTTGTTGATGAGTCTTCATCAGTCTTCATGCCTCGGTTGTCTTCATACAATCCTGCTTCTCTGATTATGTGTTCTGCATATAAATTAAAGAGGTAGGGGGAAAATATGCAGCCTTGTCGTACACCTTTGATGATTTTAAACCATTCTGTTTCTGTTAGTTCCGTTCAAACTGTTGCTTCTTGATCAATGTAAAGGTTCTGCAAGAGAACGATCAGGTGTTCTGGTATACCCATGTTTCTTAATTTGACCCAGAGTTTCTCATGGCTTACACAGTTAAAAGCTTTGCTGTAGTCAATAAAACATATATGGATATCTTTTTGGTATTCTTTCGTCTTTTCAAGAATCCATCTCACATCAGCGATGTCTTTTGCTACTCGCCCTTTCCTGAACCCTGCTTGCACTTTAGGCAGTTCTTGTCCCAGGTATGGTTGTAGTCTCTGCTGAATGATCTTGAGTAGAGTCTTGTTGGTATGTGGGATCAGATCGATTCTGCAATAATTTCCATAGTCATTCAGGTCACCTTTCTTCAGTGTTGGTATAAACACAGATCTTTTCCAGTCAGTTGGCCATGAATTTGTCTTCCAAATTTTCTGGCAGAACCTTGTAAATATGGTAACAACTTCATCTGATTGCTGTAATACTTCAGTGGGAATGCCATCAATGCCTGGTGCTTTGTTCTTTGATAAGGCTTTCAATGCTGCTTCGACTTCTTCTTTCATCACCATTGGTTCCTGATCATAAGTTACAGGTTGAAACGGCTGTTGGTCCTCTTGATCTTTATGGTATAATGACTGTATATTTTTTCCACCTTTTCTTCATCTTAGCATCATTCAACATGGATCCTTGAGCATCTTGTAGCATTCCAATTCGAGGCTGGAATTTTTTCTTTAACTCCCGTAGCTTTAGAAAAGCCGATCTTGTTCTTCCTCTAATAGTTTCTGATTCTGTTTCCTTGCATGTGTCATTTTAGTATTACTCCTTGTCTTGTCTTGCTGCATGTTGGAAATCTCTGAGTTCTGCGATTGTCTCTTTCTTCTCTGACTTTAGTTTCTCTTCGTTTCTGAACAATTTTCAGAGTTTGTTCAGTCATCCATTTTGGCCATTTTTGCTTTTTTGCCTTATGTAGAGACTTCTTGCTTTCTTCCAACACAATCTTCTTGATGTCATCCCATAACTGTTCTGGAACTCTGTCATTTCTATCTAAAGCAGCAAATCAATGTTTCAGGCAGTTTTTAAATTCCAGTGGTATATTCTCATGGTCATATTTTGCTACATTCATGAGTGGCTTGCTCTTTTTCAACTGTAGCTTGAGTTTGCATACTAGTAGTTGGTGATCTGTACCACAGTCAGCTCCAGGTTTTGTCTTTGTTGATGTTATCGAGCTTTTCCATCATTGTCTTCCACAGATGTAGTCAATTTGATTTCTGTGCAATCCATTTGGTGAAGTCCACATGTACAGTTGGCGCTTGTGTTGCTGGAAGAAGGTAAAAACATAAGAAGGTAAAAACATAAA
The DNA here is from genome assembly GCA_033557465.1 of Ichthyophis bannanicus. Lineage (NCBI taxonomy): Eukaryota > Metazoa > Chordata > Amphibia > Gymnophiona > Ichthyophiidae > Ichthyophis > Ichthyophis bannanicus. Next base: position 13,052,290 of record CM066046.1, on the reverse strand, counting down.
AACATAAGATATGCCATACTGGGTCAGACCAAGGTCCATCAAGCCCAGTATCCTGTTTCCAACAGTGGTCGATCTAGGTCATAAGTAACTAGCAATTTCCCCTAAAGACACAGGTTCCTCAATGCTTGTATTGGGTCAAGCAGTGATATTCTGGGTCCCTTTTAATAATGGTTTATGGACCTTTCCTCCAGGAACTTGTCCAAACCTTTTTTAAACCCAGCTACACTAACAGCTTTTAATACATCCTCCGGTAACAAATTCCAGAGTTTGATTACACGTTGAGTGAAAAAATATTTTCTCTTATTAGTCTTAAACAGGTTACCCTGTAGCTTCATTGCATGTCCCCTAGTCTACATTTACCTGTTCCACTCCATTCATTAATTTATAGACCTCTATCTTATCTCCCCTCAGCCGTCTCTTTTCCAGATTGAAGAGCCCTAACCTTTTTAGCCTCTCTTCGTAGGAGTATCCTTTCATCCCCTTTACCATTTTGGTGGCTCTTCTCTGTACCTTTTCTCTTTGAGATGTATAGATCATTGGTCTTGCAGAATTCTATCAGTCTTTCTCCAGCTTCGTTCCTGTTGCCAAGTCCATATTTTCCAACCACTTTGCCTTCTTCTTTGTTGCCAACGTTTGCGTTCCAGTTACTCAGGACTATCAGGATATCCTTTTTGCATATTCTGTCAATTTCAACTTGTACTTGTTCATAGAACTCATCAATGTCTTCCTCTTCTGCAGCTGTTGGGGCATATACCTGAATTATAGTTGTGTTGATGGGCTTTCCTCATAGACAAAATTGAAATTAAGTGTTCACTGACTGCATTGTATTTCATTACAGTTCTTGCAAGTTTCTTCTTAATTATAAATGCAACACCATTTCTTCTTTGTCTTTCATTTCCAGCATAGTAGACCTTATGATCATCAGATGCAAAGTGCCCAAAGCCAGTCCATTTCAGTTCACTGACAACCAACAGATCGAGTTGTACATAATCCATTTCATTCTTGACCACCTCCAACTTCCCTTAGTTCATGCTTCATACATTCCATGTCCCAATATGTAAGACATCTTTGCAACTTCTGACACTCATTTCATGTGCAGCTACATCAGCAGATCCAATCACATCATAATTGCTGGCTTTACTCCGAGAAGTCTTCAGCTCATCCCCAGTAGCCATTTGCATGCCTTCCAACCTGAGGGTCTCATCTTCCAGCACTATAGTGCAATTTGTTTTGTTTTGTGACTATCCAGTGGATTTTTGTGGCAAGATACAGAAGTAGATTTGCCAGGACTTTCTTCCGTGCAATTAATTCCAGTGTTACATTTGTCACATAAATGTGATCCTTCGCTTACAACACTGTCCCATTCTGCTGCTGCTGATCAGATGGGTGGTTTGTCTTAGACAGGTCTCAGTTGAGATGCCAGACTATCTTAGTAGACTGTGCCAGTAGCTAAGCTACTAAGCTAAGCTACCTAAGCTAAAAAGCAATAATGAATTCAGCAGTGAAACAGAAAGGGGGATAGGGACAATTAGAGATACCCACTGGTGACGCTGGGGGCCAAAGGAAAATTATTCACTTCCAAATACTTTGCAGAAGAACCAGTTCTTGAAGCTAAGTTTGAGTTTTTTCAGAGTCCCCTGTAGGTGAAGTGAGTTCCACAAGGTAGGGGCCACAAAACTAAAAGCTGCAGTAATTGTCAGTTCAAGTTCAAAGCAAGAAGGGGGCAGAATGGTGAGTAAATTGGATTATGAAGCGCTTAATGAGGGACCTAGACTCATAAAATTGTGTGACAGATAGGATGGAATCTTGATCATGTGAATCCTATGCATAACGGATAAAATAGCCAGGCCAGTTCCTTTAAAAGAACAGAAATGTGGACTGTACATTTTGCTTTATGCAGGATTCTAGCAAAGGTTTTCAGGTGGCCCAGTGGGACATGGGCCCTCTCATTTCCACCCCAACACTTCCAGTCCCAGGGGTAGTAGAACAACCTTTTGGTTGGAGGGGCCAAAGAACATAAGAACATAAGAAATGCCATACTGGGTCAGACCAAGGTCCATAAAGCCCAGTATCCTGTTTCCAACAGTGTCCAATCCAGGTCACAAGTACCTGGCAGATTCCCAATGCTTGTTCCAGGGTAAGCAGTGAATTTCCTAGGTCCTCTTTAATAATCGTTTATGGACCTTTTCTTCAGGAACATGTCCAAACCTTTGTTAAACCCAGCTACACTAACAGCTTTTACTACATTCTCTGGTAATGAATTCCAGAGTTTGATTACGCGTTGAGAGAAAAAATATTGTGCTCTGTTAGAGAGAGCATTGAGTCACAAAGGATTAAAGTTTTGCAGGAAACAAAATTCAGTGTAGAATCTCTATGAATTGAAATTTCATGTAAAAAGGGGAAGGGGAAGGGGAAGGCGATGGCAGTAGGGGTGTACTATCGACTGCCTGGCCAGAATGAACAGATGGATGATGAAATGCTCAAAGAAATCAGGGAAGCTAACAAAAGTTACACCACAGTAATAATAATGGGTGATTTCAATTACCCCGCTATCGACTGGGTCAGTGTCACGGCAGGACATGCTAGGGAGATACAGTTTCTAGATGAAATAAATGACTGCTTCTTGGAGCAGCTGGTTCTTGAAGCAATTTTGTACCTAGTTCTTAGTAGAACACAGGATCTGGTGAAAGAGATAAGTGTTGGGTCCATGATTGCATTCGATTTAATAAATGGAGGGCTGACAGTAAGGAACTCAACTTTCAAAAGGGAGACTATGATACAATGAGGAAAATAGTTATGATAAAACTGAAAGGAGCAGCTGAAAAGGTTAAAGATTTACATCAAGCCATGGGCGTTGTTTAAAAATACTATCTTGACAGCCCAGATCATATTTATTTATTTGCATTCTCTTTTATATATGTGCTGTATTCCACGCTTAAAGGTGGAAGGAAGGCCAAAAAATTGCCAGCATGATTTAAAGGTGAGGTCAGAGTAGCTGTTGTAGTCAAAAAAAGCATCTTTAAGGAAATGGAAAAAGGAGCCAAATGATGAAAATGGGAAACAACAAAAGCATTGGCAGGTTAGATGCAAGCATTGATAAGGCAGGCAAACAGAGAATTGAAAAAAAATCTGCTTGTAATCCCTGGTCTACGTTCTGTTCGTCTATGGCATGTTCCTCGTCTTTCCGTGTTGTTGCTCCCACTCTGTGGAATTCCTTCCCCTCTGATCTTCGTTCACAGCTCTCCTTTTCCTATTTTAAGTCCCAACTGAAAACCTATTTCTTTACTTTAGCTTTTCCTACAGCTGCATTTCTTGACCTCTTGTCTTGACACTAGTTTGTCCCCTCCTCTCCCTGACCTTCTCTTGAGCAGCACCAGCCAACTGCCTTGTTTATGTTCCCTGTTCCCTCCCCATCCTTTTGTGTCTTTGGATTATTAATACTCATCTCTACATTGTAACCTAGGCCCTCCTTTCCCCTACCTTATCCTTTGTCCTTTTGTTTTTCCCTGTCCTTGTTCTATGTTTTATTTTTGTTCATCTACTGTATGCTTCTTTACTATGTATACCACCTAGTTGCACTGCTATAGGCAGTATATCAACTCTAATAAAACTGTAATTGTTTATAAAGTACATTCATAGCAAAAACCTGTGAGTTATTTGGACCATTAGATTATAGGGGGTAAAAGGGTCAGTAAGGGAGGACAAGGACATAGCGGAGGGACTGAATGAATTCTTTGTTTCGGTCTTTATTGAAGAAGATGGTATTTCTTTTTTTTCTTTTTAATTTAAATTTGTTGTTCCTGAGCGGCTATCCAGTTTAGTCCTCCACAGCGGGTAGTGCACCTCCTCCTGCAGTTAGAAGACTGGACCAATCAAACTCTTCTATGTGATGTATACTGCTGGAGCTCCCATCAGCCCCCCAGTGTGTCCAGTCTCCTTGCAGCAGGAGGCGGTGTGAGCCTTCTGTGGGCTCACTTTGGGGGTTCTTAGATCTGTTACTTTTATTTTTATTTCATTTGTTCTGCTTTATTTGTTTTTGTACTTGAGGGTCTGTACCTTTAAATGCCTTACTAGGAGGGAGCCGAGCTTGCACTGACCGTCTGCTCACTGCTTAGTTAAAGCAGGTCAGCTGTACTTGTTGCCTGTGATCTCACCTCCAGGACAGTTCGGAGGGAGGCTCTGGCCACCATCAGCATCACTTTCTCTAATTTCTTTATTTGGGAGACTATTTAATGGTGATGCAATTTTAAGAGCAATCTTTATTCTGTAGTGTTCCTGTCGGTTGTATTTCTCACCGCGGGTCCCTTGCTTCTCCCTTTAACTCAGTCAGCTCCGGTGCTCTGCTCCTCCCTCGATTCGCGGTAAGTGTCCTTTTGGGCAGTTTTATTCTTTTTTTCCACTTTGCTTAGGCCTGCGATTTCGCTAAAGTTTATTTTCTATTTTATTTTACTTCATTTCATTGATTTTCGCGCCCTTTTTTCTTAGCCTCGTTGTGCCGGCGGCCATTTTGTTTTCGGCTCCGTTTTTTCTTTCATCGGGACAGGGCTGTGCAGGGTCCTGGGAGGTCCCGTTTGATTGCCTAGCATATATTTTTTGGCTTTCTTCAGACTGGTGGTGCTGCCCAGTGCTACTCTGTGACAAAAAAAAAAAAGGCATAAATATATTTGTTTTTGCTCTCCATTCCTATTACAGCAGAGGCTTCAGGCAAGTCCTCCATTCTTATCCCTGACCCATGTCCCGGCGACCGCAGTGTGTCATCTGTGGCTCCCGCAAGGGCTCTCTTTCGGAAGCGGGGGTTTGCAAGCGCTGCTCCTGCGTTTCTTCTGGACTGCAGCAGCCCATGGACGTCAGTGACCCTCCGGAGTCCGGAACTGCCCCAGTCCCAGCAGGGGTTGAGCTGTCTCCAGAGGCTCTCGTTCCTTCCCTTGCCCCGGTCTCCTCGGCGCCTGGGAGTGCTACGGCTACGGGGGCTAGTGAGGCTCTCTGGGGTGATTTTTCTCCAGAATTCGTTCTGCTGATGCATCAGGCCTTTCAAAGGGGCCGCTTGGGGAGAGGGGCTGATCCCGGCGGGGTCCCTTCGCTTCCGCCTTCTCTCCAGGCGGAGGAGACGAAGGACGGTGCCCCTAAAGCTGCTAAGCGGCCTCGGCTTTCTGACGTGGAGCCTTCGGATGATCCTTGGCAGGAACAGGACTGGTCTGATGTAGAGACTGGCGACCGTGTCGAGGACTTGGAAGAAGGGGAGATTCAGGAGCCGGAGGAGCAGGGTCGCATTATACGAGTCTTTCGCAGAGAGGAGTTGCTCCCCTTGATCACAGAGTCTTTGCAAGCCCTGAATCTCGACCAGATGATCCAGGCTGAATGGGATCGCCCTGACTCCGGTTTGAAGGGTATCCGAACAATGAATCGTCTTTACCCACTGGCAGACAAGGACAAGGAGAAATTTCGTTCACCACGTATTGATGCTGCGGTTTCCGCAGTGACTAAAAAGACTACCATTCCGGTTGAGAGCAGTGCGGCCTTGAAGGACACCCAGGATAGAAGAGTGGATGGTTTGTTGAAGCAGGCCTTCGAGACTAATGCCCTGGCATTGCAGACTTCCATTTGTGGAGCCTGGGTTTCCCGAGCTTGTTTGCGTTGGGCACAGCATTTGCGTCAGGACTCCCATCTTGACCAACAAGGGTTGATAGAAGTGGCCCGCTTAGAGTCTGGTTCTGCCTATTTGGCGGATGTTCACTATGACTTGATTCGGACTTTGGCTAACAGTATGGCTTCGGTCGTTGCGGCGCGACGATCTATCTGGCTGCGTAATTGGGCAGCTGATGGCTCCTCTAAGGCGCGTCTCAGTAAACTTCCCTTTAAGGGCAAGCTATTGTTCGGTGACGATCTGGATAAGTTGGTCAAGGACCTCGGAGAGTCTAAAGGTGGGAGACTTCCGGAGGATAAGCCTCGTCAACTTAGAGGTCTGTCTTCAGTCAGGGGTCAGTTTCGGGATTTTCGCAGATTCCGATCTCCTAGATTTGGGAGTTTCCAACGCGGCCGCCTTGTCTCTCGATCATCGGGATTTCGAGGGTTTCGAGGAGCGGGGAGAGGTTTCTCCTCTGCCTCCCCTTCCTCCTCTTCTTCCTTTAATCGCAAGCCGCAATGAAGCGAGGCGGACCCCGGAAGAAGGTCCAGTGATAGGGGGTCGTCTTCATCATTTTCTTTCTTCCTGGGTCCAAATAACTTCGGACCAGTGGGTCCTAGAAATCATCCGGGAGGGCTACGCGTTGGAATTTGCGTGTCCTCTTCACGATGCCTTCCTTCTCTCGCCCTGCAAGGGTCCTCAGAAGCTGTCTGCCGTACGCGTAACTTTAAACCGTCTCCTAGATTTGGGGGCGGTGGTGCCTGTTCCGGCTTCCGAGCTCGGTGCAGGTCGGTACTCTATTTATTTCGTGGTGCCAAAGAAGGACAAGGCTATTCGTCCTATTCTAGATCTCAAAGGGGTGAATCGTTGCCTTCGAGTACCTCACTTTCGCATGGAAACGCTCAGATCCGTACTGGTAGCGGTGCGTCAGGGAGAGTTTCTTACCTCTCTCGATCTTACAGAGGCCTATTTGCATATTCCGATCAGGGCGGCTCATCAACGATTCCTGCGGTTTGCTCTTCCGTGGGGTCACTACCAGTTTCAGGCGCTGCCCTTCGGTCTGGCCACGGCACCTCGAGTATTTACCAAGGTCATGGTGGTCGTGGCGGCGGCCTTGCGAAAGGAGGGTGTCTTGGTTCACCCTTATCTCGACGATTGGCTTATTTGTGCAAAGGACGAGGCAGAGAGTTTGCTCGCCACCAACTAAGTCATCGCTCTGCTGCGGTCTCTCGGTTGGGTGGTCAACCACAAAAAGAGCCACTTGGTTCCAACTCAGTCACTAGAATACCTCGGCGTTCGCTTCGATACAGCGCGGGGGCTGGTTTTTCTACCGGATCGCCGGGATCAAGGCTTGTGCCTTCTGATTCGAAAGTTTTTAGCCTTTCCAGCCCCGTCAGCTTGGTGGTACCTTCGGGTCTTGGGAACGATGGCGGCGACGCTAGATGTAGTTCCCTGGGCCCGGTTTCATATGCGTCCCCTGCAACGGGCTCTCTTGCGGCGTTGGTCGAATCAAACGGATTCGATGAGCAGACGGTTGCCTTGCCCGAGACGAGTAAGGCGGTCCCTCTGTTGGTGGCTGAACTCGGAGATGTTGCAAGCGGGGATCCCTCTGGAACAGCCCCTCTGGTTGCCAGTCATAACCGATGCGAGCCTGATGGGCTGGGGAGCTCATTGCGACAGTCGCTTCGCGCAGGGGCAGTGGGCGCCTCAGGAAATGACTTGGTCGATCAACCGTCTCGAGTTACGAGCGGTGCGGTGGGCGCTTCAGGCGTTCGAGTCCTCCGTGGTCGGACGGGCCGTACGAATTCTATCCGACAACGCCGCAACGGTGGCATATCTCAACCGTCAGGGCGGCACAGGCAGCAGAGCGCTGGAGGAAGAGACCAATTTGTTGTTCCAGTGGGTGGAGCCTCGGCTTCTCGCGATTTCGGCGGTGCATATCGCGGGGAAGGAGAATGTGATGGCGGATTTCCTCAGCAGGGTGCGCGTGAATGCCAGAGAGCGGGAACTCCATCCGCAGGTCTACTCTCAAATAGTACGCAGATGGGGGCCGCCGATCATGGATCTCATGGCGACCTTCCGGTCGGCAAAAACGTCTCGGTTCTTCAGCAGGCGCCGGGAACCCATGTCCGAGGGCATAGATGCTCTCCTTCAACCATGGCCGTCCGCCGGGCTCCTCTATGTCTTTCCTCCGTGGGCGTTGATCGGACGGGTGATTCAACGCATAGAGGCGCATCCGGGAAATGTTCTTCTGGTGGCTCCGGATTGGCCCCGCCGTCCGTGGTACGCGGATCTGATACGGCTTCTCGCTGGGAAGCTGTGGCGATTACCGTCCTTGCCGGATCTCCTGGTTCAGGGACCGCTGCGGATGCCGCAGGTGGCTCGGTTCTCGCTTACGGTTTGGCTATTGAAAGGGCTCGGTTGAGACGGAGGGGCTATTCGGCGGCGGTTATTGCGACTCTCCTTCGTGCGCGTAAACCGTCTACATCTCTCGCGTACATGCGCATCTGGCGTATTTTTGAGGATTGGTGTTCGCGCTGCAGTCTTCGAGCCGCGACGGCTTCCATCCCGACCATTCTCAGCTTTTTGCAAGACGGTTTTGACAAGGGTCTAGCTGCTAGTTCTTTGAAGGTACAATTGGCGGCCCTCGCGTGTTACAGGGGTAGAGTATTGGGACTTCCCCTGGGGGCCCACGTGGATGTGCAGCGTTTCCTGCGGGCCGTGCTTCGTATGCGTCCTTCGCGCAGGGTTCTTGTTCCTCCTTGGGACTTGAATTTGGTGTTGCGCTCTTTAGTTCAACAGCCTTTTGAGCCTCTCAAGCAGACTTCTCTCAAGGATCTCATGTTGAAGACGGTGTTCTTGGTAGCCATCTGTTCGGCTCGGCGTATCTCGGAGTTGCAGGCGCTTTCCTGTCGTGAGCCATTCTTGTCGTTCTCTAGGGATCGAGTGATCTTGCGACCTGTTCCTTCTTTCCTTCCTAAGGTGGTTTCCCCTTTTCATCTGAATCAGGCCGTTTTTCTTCCGGTCTTAGCCTCCCCGGATACGGCTGCGACTCCTGAGCTGCATTGTCTCGACGTTCGGCGGGTACTCCGCCGATATCTCAGAGTCACCGAATCGTTTCGTAAGACGGATCACCTGTTCGTTCTATTCGGCGGTAAACATAAGGGGGAGGCGGCGTCAAAGTCTTCTATTGCGCGCTGGATTAAAGAAGCGATTGCGTTGGCGTACATTTTGCATGGGAAGGTGGTTCCGTTTGGCTTGCGGGCCCATTCTACTCGGGCGCAAGTGACGTCCTGGGCAGAGCACAGTTTAGTTCTGCCAGTGGACATTTGTAGAGCGGCTACTTGGTCGTCGCTCCATGCCTTTAGTAAACACTACAGGCTCGATGTTCTCGCTTCTCGAGATGCCGGCTTTGGTTCTGCGGTGTTGCGCGCCGGATGGGGTGGTCCCTCCTGCTGAATACTGCTCTGTTACATCCCACTGTGGAGGACTAAACTGGATAGCCGCTCAGGAAATAGAAATTACACTTACCTGGTAATTGTAGTTCCTGGAGGATCCAGTTTAGTCCTCATTCCCTCCCGCGAGTTCTTATTTCTGGCCGGCGCGCTGCCATCGGGTGCGTTTGAGCTGCTCTTGCTGGTTGTCTGACCTTCCTCGAGCCCGGAGTCTTTCGCGCTCCTTGCTCCTCTCTTCCTGTCTTCCTTTCCATTGATGGTGTCGCAACGCCTTTCTTTTGCTCAGTGGTCCAGGGCGACGCGATGTGCACAGTTCCGGCTCCCTCGTTTGGGGAAGCAGTCGGGTTTATTAGGGGAGGGTTTTCTTTGTGTGTTATCAGTTTTGTTCTCTTGAGTTTGCTTGTTGACGGTTCACTGGGGGGCTGATGGGAGCTCCAGCAGTATACATCACATAGAAGAGTTTGATTGGTCCAGTCTCCTAGCTGCAGGAGGAGGTGCACTACCCACTGTGGAGGACTAAACTGGATCCTCCAGGAACTACAATTACCAGGTAAGTGTAATTTCTATTTATTTCACAGAATCATGTGAAACATCCAACATTAACTGTCACACCAATTCAAAAACATTTACAGTTTTCTTAATTCCCATTGCCCCACCGACTGTAATTTAAGCGGCATCCAAAATGTTCACAGGTGGAGCTTTACACTTGTAGTGCCTCTGACATCGTTTTGAATCTCCAAGTCTTTTCCTCCTTATTAAATAGCAATCTGAACAGGTGCAGCACCTGTAGCGTATTCCTGCAGTCCGAAGAGCCTGCGTGATTGGCTGCATTTCCTGGCGCCGCTGCAGTGTTCCAAGTGAGGTATCAGCATATATTGTCACTTAATATCCTTGCCATTGAAACTGATTTAAGTCTCTCATCTTTTGCGCTATTATTTTATAGTCCTTTATGTACATAATTATGTCCCTGGCCTTCTCTTTTCTAACTGATCCCAAAGCTCGGTGTGTTCTGTCCAAGGAATACCGCTTCTGCCACCCTCTCGCTGTCTTTCCGGTATTCCCCTGATCCTCAGATTATGCCTCTAGGAACGGTTTTCCATATCCTCCACTTTGTCCATTATTTGTTCCTTCCAGTCTGCCTTTTGTGCCTCCTTCCTTGCCCATGTCTCTTGGTGCTGTTCTAGGGTCTGCAGGCGGTTCTCATCTGGCATGTGATCTCTGCTGTCTCTTCTTTTATGGCCTCCATTAGTTCACGCAGCTCTTTTTTTGCTGCGTGCACTTCAGATTTAATTTCATTGAATCACTCCCTTGGTTCTGTCCTAGTAATCTGCTGCGCTGGACCCTCCCTGACCTCTCCCTATTTTGTCCGTTGTAGCTCTTTTTCCCTCTACTCATTGCCTTCCTCCGCATCTGGGCCGCTGATTGCCATTTTGTCTCTGCTGCCACCAGCAGTCACTTCAGTGTGTGCGAAGTCTTTTAAATCTCCGGCTTTCTTCCTGGTGGTCATCCTAACCCGCTCTTTTGGCACTGCAAAGGGTATAGTTTTTATTCACAATATTGCTTTTGGGAGGCTATTTTATTACCGTTTGTCTGGGGTGGCTCCAGAACTTTATGCTCAGGCAGCTATTGTTTAGGGTGACGTCACTTCCTCCAGAAGATGGTATCTCAAGATGATGTATCAGAAGAATTGAAAGAAATATCGATAAACCGGGAAGATATATTACAACTATTTGATAAACTGAAGAGTAGCATTCACCTGGATCTTATAGTATACATCCGAGGATGTTGAAAGAACTGAAATATGAGATTGCATACCTACTAATAGCAATTTATGAACATTAAAATCATCTGTAGTATCTGAGGACTGAAGAGTGGTCAATGTAACAGCAATTTTTTAAAAGGGATCCAGGACTGATCAGGGAAACTATAGACCACTGAGCTTGACGTCTGTACTAGGCAAAATGGTAGAAACCATTATAAAGAATAAAATTACTGAACATGTGGATAATCATGGCTCAGTGGCAGAAAACCAACATGGATTTAGCCAAGGAAAGTCTTGTCTTACCAATCTGTTGTATTTTTTTGAAGGTGTGAATAAACAGGTAGACAAAGGTGAGCCACTCTATATAGTGTATCTGGATTTTCAAAAAGCCTTTGAGAGACTCTTGGTGAAATTAAAAAGTCATGGGATAGGAGGCAGTGTACTATTGTAGATCAGGAAATGGTTAAGGATAGAAAGCAGAGAGTAGGGCTAAATGGCCAATTTTCTCAGTGGACAAAGGTGAATAGTGGAGAACCCCAGGGATCTGTGCTGGGCCCCCTGCTTTTTAACATATTTGTAAATGACCTGGAAATGGTAATAACAAGTGAGGTGATCAAATTTGCAGATGATACTAAATTATTCAGTTATTAAAATACAAAAGGATTGTGAAAAATTGCAAGAGGACCTTGATAAATTGGAAGACAGGACGTCAAAATGGCAGATAAAATTTAATGTGGACAAGTGCAAAGTTATGCACCTAGAAAAGAACAACCAGATTACTGGTTACACGATCAAGGTTCCACATTAGGAACCACCAGCCAGAAAAAGGATTTAGGCGTCATTGTGGATAATACGTTGAAACCCTTTGCCCAGTGTGCAGTGGCGGACAAGAAAGCAAATCGAATGCTAGGAATCTTAAGGAAAGGAATGGAGAACAAAACAAAGGATACTATAATGCCTCTGTATTGTTCCATGGTTTACCACACTTTGAATATTGTGTGCAATCCTGGTCATCATTTCTTAAATGGATGTAACAGAATTTGAAAAGGTACAGAGAAGAGCCACCAAGATGGTAAAGGGGATTAAGGGGTTACTCCTGTGAGGAAAGGCTTAATAGGTTAGGGCTCTAAAACTTGGGAAAGAGACAACTGAGGGGGGAGATATGATAGAGATTTATAAATGAATGAATGGAGTGGAACGGGTAAACATAGATGTGGTGTTTACTCCTTCAAAAAAGTAGAAAGACCAGGGACACTCGAAGCTGCAGTGTAGCCCATTTAGAACTAATAAGATAAATATTTTTTCAGTCAATGAGTAATCAAACTCTGGAATTCTTTACTAGAGAATGTATCAAAAGCTGTTATGTTTATGTTTATTAAGTGTAGCTAGGTTTAAAAAAGGTTTGGACAAGTTTCTGGAGGAAAAGTCCATAAAGCATTATTAAAGAGGACTAGGGAAATCCATTGCTTACCTCAGAATAAGCATTGTGGAATCTGTGGACCTTTTTGAGATCCTGCCAGGTATTTGTGATCTGGATTGACCACTGTTGGAAACAGGATACTGGGCTTGCTGGACTTTGGACTGGCCCAGTATGGCATATCTTATGATGTTATCACTATGAAGCAAATTTGGGTGTCTTCGCTCCCATCCATGAAATGAAAGAAGCCCTTTGGCAAGATGTCAGATTAAGTTCTATGTTATAGCTTGCAAGGATGATTTAAGTAGAAGTTTACTTCCTGGTTACAAATTCCTCTTGAGATCACAAAAGAATGCAAATTTATCAAATTCTGTATAAATATAAGCTATAATCTGATTGGTTTAGTAACCTGGAGCTATTATAATAAAATGATTTTTGGTGACCAGAATAAACGATTTGCTTTTATCTGGAAGTGTAGTTGCTCGTTTTGGCATTATTACAATTCATATGCATAATTCCTCTCATAAAGTAACAGGTGCCAGACGATGCATTGAAGGTGTTGAGAGATTTATATGCTGCTATTCTACTCTGCTACTGCCTGTCTGGACTTTAACGATGGATCCTATAGTGTTTTAAAAGGTTAAAGTCTCCTAAGTTTGTGTTAAGTAAAACTGACAGTATTAGAGCCACCATTGTAAGTTTTGCCTGAACTCATTTCCAAGCTTTGGGTTTGAATGATATGAGGATTACCATGAAAAACAAAACATTAGCTTTAGGTAAAAGGGTCTGAATACCCTGTCCAGTAAAAAGCAAATTACTTACTCTCTGATATTTAAAGACCATAGTTGAAGGTTTCTAAAATGCAGGCTGTAGCATTTAAATACAGTAATTCAGCACGGCTCGCTGGATAGCGGCAGGCACTGAATATCCGCGCAGTGGCGTAACTGCCAGTGTTATGCAGATAATGATGATAGTCAATTCATTAACAGGAGAACCGCACAGATTGTTTTTTAGCTGTCCTAAGTTATCTGGATAGTTATTGGGTTGATAGATGAATACTGATGCTATCCGGATAATTTCTGGGGCTGCCCACACTCCATCCCAGCACTATCCAGATGGTCGGACCATCATATAATAAAAATAAAAACTGAGCTACAAGGGACAGGCCCTAGCGGCCATCAAGACAAGCCACCTACACATAGAAGATTCAAAACTTTGACAAGGACCAATTCCTACAGGACACCCTACCCCACCTAATCACAAAAACAGATGACATAGCACTGTTCCAGTTCTTGATTTGATCATCTATCACATCTGCTGCCAAAGCCACTGAGTGGGTTCTGTTACCAGTTGCCTGAATAGTTTTCCCCTGTAGAGAATCCAGGATCTCCTTACTTCTAGATGACATCGCAGCAGGGTGCTGCTGTTTCCATCTGTCCAATAGTGATTGGATATATTGAGCAGCACTGGATTTTCAATGTAGAGACTGTCATACCAGGAGGTTTAAACACTGGAATTGACTGGCATTTATGTTACTACTACTAAGCATTTATATAGAGCTACCAGGTGCACGCAGCGCTGTACAGAGGGAAAACACACATGAGACAGTCCCTGCTCAAAAGAGTTTTGGTTTTGTAATTGATCCGTCGACTTTAATGTATCACAGTTTGCTTAAACTGCAAGGTAATTTGTTTTTCTTGATGGTGATTGGATATTATATGTTTTATCACTTATGGTTCTCTTATTTTTCTGTATTTGTTTTTTCTGTGGATCAATGTCGTTGTGCACAGCTGGATTCTCTATAGGGAGAACTATTCAGGCAACTGGTAAGAGAACCCACACATGATGGGGCCTTACTGAACTTAGTGCTTACCAATGAGGAAATTTTGATAAATTTACCCATACACGTTACATCTTATGAATTCCAGAAGGAAACTCTGGCATAATGCAAGTACTAAGGCAAGCATTAACGGTAAATCTGAGCGACTGAGATCATATTCCACATACTTTGGCTTAGGAGTGAGGTTCACGACTCTCATGGTGCATGCAAAACTAACCCATTTGGAGAACTTGCTGCAGGAAGAATCTGCTGTAAACACATATTAATTCATTTTCAAAATCAGAGAAAGTCTAACACCAGTTTACATCTCACCTCATCCAAAACTACAATTCACTTAAAGAACTACAATCTTCTGAGGCTTGCAAAATCACAGTACCACCTCCCTAAATCATTCTGACTTATGGATATCTGGAAAAAGACTCTTAGCAGCAGCCCCATAATCTTCCAACAGAGGTAAGACTTATGACCTCTCACATCTCTCACAGAAACTCCCTGAAAACATGGATCTTCCAGAAATTCTTTAAACTGAATGGTTAACCATTTTCCCTTTGTATCGCCTTTCGTAAAGTTCCTCCCGCTTCTCTCTTCTACCTAACCACCTTATTTTATTACAAGTTTCATAGACCACTATTAAAGTCCAGGAAACCCGGGAGGGGGGGGGGAGTATTCAAAGCCATTAACGCAATTAGCAGACCTGCTAACCGCATGAATTGTCCTTATAGGGATAGTCAGTGGCTCTAGCCTGGTTAGTGACACTGAATATCTGTGGGTGCTGCTGATGCATATTGAGCCACTGTCCGATTATCGCAAAGCGCAAAAGTTAGGCACATGAAAGTTGGCTTAACTTTCGTCACTGAAGCTAACTGAGCAGCAGCTGAATATAGTCACTGCCCGGTTGCTATCCACTTGACCAAGATATTCAATGCCGGTGGTCGGATATGTCCTCGGCATTGAATATCCAGGTTCAAGTTTCAGCAGCAATGGCTAGCCACTGAAACCACGAAAGCCGCTGCCACCGAACATTCCCTCCTTACTCTCGGCATTGTGCTTCTCTTCTGTTCCTTCTCCTCTTCCCTTACTTCAATGGTTCTAATGCTTTATTTGTAATAGGGTGGAAGGAAATAGAAGAAACTAAATTAAATTAACTGTATATAACAAGTAACGATCCCATCTGATGATACTTCAGGATTGCAGTGTACACTGACTAGAAAACAGCATCGTCTCAGTGATAATTGATTGCGCCTACTCCAGTAATTGTAGGACCAGCACACAGAAGTAGGAATCAGTTCACCCATACTTGTTTTGATCTCTGAAGGTAAGTAGTAGGGAAAAAACCCCCTGAATATAAACTATTCCAAAATTACAAATACTTGGCAAAAAAGTATTCACCATGACCTGAAAGAAGATGTTTAGTGGAGTGAGCTGGGGTAGCATTCTGGATGCATCAGTGCCGGCTTTCACACAAGGGTGATTGTAAATGGATTTCAATTTGAGAAATGAGTGGAGTGTCTCGGGGATCTGCCCTGGGGTTGGTTCTGTCCAATATCTGTGTGAACAATATTGGAACAGGAATAGAAAGAAAAGTTTACCTATTTTGCAAATGACACATGGTGTGCAACAGTGTAGACACCTCTGAGGGAGTAGATAGAATAAGAAGTATTTTTAAAAATCTAGAGGCATAGATAGACATTTTGGCTGCTAACATTCAATGCAAAAAACTGCAGAATGGATCTAGGATGCAGGAATCTAAGACAGTACATGAGGCGAGTGCGAGGGAAGGAAGGAGTATGAAGAAACTGGTGTGAACTACAGAATTGCCAAGCATGATAGGGATATTTTAAAATTTGTTTTCATTTTTCTACATTTCTTCTTACCATTGATTTCTAACAGCTGACTATTCAAAAATATTTATTTATTTAGCTGTTTTTATATACTGCTTTTCAGCATGTCAAAACGGTTTACATGCTAACAAGTGAACACAAATCAACTAAAGTTACATGGAACATGCTAGAATGAATAATAAGCAATGGTGTGGAACAGGGTAATTAACTGGAGAGACAGTAAATATAGGGTTGAGGGACCAAGGGACAGCCAGGTGAACTATATACAATATGTGGGCTGAGCTAAGACAAAGGCATGATAGGAGAGAGGGTAGAGGTTAGCAACAAAGCTGGAATAGTTTGGGATGGATGGTTGTGCAGGATGGTCTGGTTATCTGTTAGGTGATGTTTGCCCCAAAGTGTTCCATGAATAAGTGTGTTTTCAACTTCCTATGGAATTTTTGGAGGTCGTACGAGAGCCAAGATGGTGTCTGGTAGTGCATTCCATAGACTTGGGGCAAAGCAGGAGAATGCCTTGTTTGTTGCGAAGTGGGAACTCTACCTGTTGGTGGTATATCAAGGGCAAATTGTGTATTGGCTCACTGTGGTCTGCTGTTTGGTATCTTCTGGATTAGCGACTGTAGGTATTCCAAGGAAAGGTTGTGGTATGCTTTGAATATGGTGAGCAGAGCCTTGTATTTGATATGGGTGGTGATGGGAAGCCAGTGCAGGGCTCTGAGGACTGGGGTGATGTGCTCATGTGCAGATGCTCCATGCAGGATACGGGTGGCAGTGTTTTGGGCAAGTTGTAGAGGGTTTATTGCATATCCCGGTAGGCCCTGGAGGATGATGTTGTACTAGTCCAGGTGGGGAAGCAATGGGCCTAGAAGACTGTGCAGAAGTCATTAGTGTCGAGTAAGGGGCACAGGCGCTGGATTGTCTTGATCTTGTGGTATACCAGTTTAACAGTGTTGTTGACATGTGGCTGTAGCATTATTCCCTGGTCTAGCATTATTCCCTGGTCTAGAAAGCAAACCTGTGATTTGACTTGCAGGTGTGTTACTGGGGTCTTGATGTGCGATGGTGGAATGAAAGTCATATCCCTGGTGACGTGGAGAATTTTGGTTTTTTTGGTGGTTCATGGTTAGGTTGTGTCTCACTAATCATTGCATGATGGCTGAGAAACAGTCTATGATGGGGTGTATACAGGCTGCAGGGTGGAGAATGGTATGTACATCATGATATCGTCCGCATATATGTGATAAAGCACATTTGTGGAATTTCATGATTGAGCAGATGGGCTGTATGAAAATATTGAGGAGGAGGGAAGAATGCGCAGCTCCTTGGTGTACCCTTTGTTGGAATTTGAATGGAGCTGAGGCTGTTCAGATCTGTTGTTGATGTTGGTTCAAGTAGGATGTGACCCACTTGAGCGTTATGTTTCCTAGTCCTATCATCTGCAAGCGGTGGAGGAGGGGAGGAGTAGCCTAGTGGTTGGGGCATGGTACTTCAGGCCAGAAGGTCGGGGGTTCAAATCCCACTAGAGGACAGCAACATTGGGCCGGAAGGACTGGGGTTTCTAGTCCCACAGATGCTCCTTGTGGTCTTGGGCAAGCCACTTAACCCTCCATTGCCCATGTTCCCTGTAAGTATTAGTGTATGTGTCTCATATCCCCGCATGTTAAATGTATCCCCCAATTGTGTTGTGACCGCTTTGATTGAAGGATAAGGTGGTATACAAAAACTGTCTAAATAAAATTTTAAAAAAAGCAGTGAAGAAGTGCTTCATGAGGTCTGGAGTCAAAAGCTGCTGTAATGTCCAGGATCATCAGGATGAAGTAATGAGGATGTTTTTGGATACCTCATGTTAGGTTGTCGTAAGAGTTGTGAAGAGGGTTTCAATGCCATGAAGGGATCTAAAGCCATGCTGCTGTGGGTCTAGGGGTGCATGCATGTTGACATGATCCTGAAGTTGTCGCTGTACCACCTTTTCAATGATCTTTGCAAGGAATGGCAGGCTGGATATTGGCGGTATGAACTTGAGGTGTTTGGATCCAGTTTGGTGGTGGAGATTACTGGACAAACAGAGGCGAACTTCAGGGTGGCAGGCATGTATCCCTGTGTAAGTGAGGGTAGGGTGATCCTAAGTAATGTGGGGATGAGTGCAGTATGAGCAATTTTGATCCAAGGCATGGATCTAGCGGAGAGGTGGTAATGTTTAGGTTTGAGATGATGCTCTCTAGTTCTGGGGATACTTGATGGAAAGTGAGCCATGTGGGAGTGAGTGTGCTGTGAATGAGTGTGAGAGCATCAGGGATTCGAGGAGTGTTCTTTATGGCAGTCTTGGTCTGGAAGAGATTAGCTAGTATCTGGGAGGACAAAGTCTCTTGGCTAGGGTTCTGCGTGGGACTTCTTAGTAGTGACTTGACTGTGTTGAACAACTATCTGGGATAGTTCAAGGAAGTTGGAGTGGAATTCCTTTTTAGCTCTGTCGACCATGTGTTGGTATTCCCATAGTTTTTACATGAAGTTGTCGTGGTCAGGTTTGGTTCTGGAGTGTTGCCATTTTCTCTCAAACTGACAGAGTTTGGACTTTGTGCTTCTGAGCGCAGAGTACCAGGTGGCTGTGTGATGCTTCCTAATGACTCTTTTTGTTGGTGGTGTGGCTGCGGCTATGGATATTGTTTGGTTCCAATTTAGGATTAAGGGGTCAGTCTTGGGAGTCTAGGTCTAGCTGCAGGAGAATTGTATTGAGGAACTCGTCCTTATTCAGGTGTTGAATCTCCTTGTGGTGGGTTGTGTGTGTGATCGTCAATGGGGCCAACGCTAGAGGAAGAAAAAATATGATCAGTTTATGGTCTCAACAGGGTACTGCTAAAGTGGTGGGGGATGGGAGAAGGTTGTTTTAGAGTATATGGTTGGAGATAAAGATGAGGTAAAGGAGTCCTCCCTTCTTGTGGGTAAGTCGGTTTATGATCTGAGAGTAACCAGCACTTTCATGGCATCCAGGAAAGCCTTAGAAGATTTGTGTGGGGTTTTTATTTATTTCTTCATTTAACCGGTTTCTTATACTGCTTTATCATTTCAATCAAAGCAGTTTACGTTGTAACTTAAACTTGCTAATGTACATTAAGCAGAGTCATTGATAACTTGGATTTTTTTCTGAGGCAATGGAGGGTTAAGTGACTTGCCCAAGGCCACAAGGAGTACTAGTAGGAATTGAACCCTGGTTCCGTGGTTCAGTAGGACGGTGTTATTCTCTGTGAACCAAGACTCTGTGATGCACATGATGTCGAGACTTATCTGTAAAGTGACTCTATTTATTTTTTTGAAAAGTACTTATATTTCACACAAATGTCCTTGGTGGATTACAAAAAACCTACATAAATTAAAAACAGTTTCTAGGTATAATTTATTTTGAATAAATATGCTTATGTTATGCTATCATGCACAGTTTATTGTAACCAACTCAGAGTTGAAGCTTGTATGGGATATGAATCTTAATAAATAAGCAAATATGTTCCCTTTTCCATAAAGTTCAAGTGGCACTATATGGATAGTGCTGTTGAAAATTTCTCTGTCTGATCTGGGGCAGAGTGAGGGTGGAAAATTGAAAATAGGTGGTACACGCACATTGATGGCATGTAACGTTACACAGCTGGTTATAAAATTATGACTAGTACTACTACTACTAATCAAGAACAGGGAATCCCACAAGATTGAGCATTATCTGCCCTCCTTTTCAGCCTGTACATACAACCAATCTGCTCAGTTTTCAAGAAGCATAAAATAGGATACCTAATTAATGCAGACAATATTATGTTATTTACACCGGTAAATATAAAAAGCCCCATCTATAGCAACATGATTGAATGCATTCTAGAGGCACAAACCTGGCTCGCAAATAACAACCTCCAAATCAATTTCAAAAGAACTGAAATTATGTTCACAACAAGAAATCTAGATTTTACTCCCTCCTCCCCCAACAAAGCACCACAATCCCAGTAAAGCAGGAGGTAAAATACCTAGGAATCATTCTGGACAAGTCCCTCAGTATGTCAACCCATATAAAACAAACAGCCAGGACCATATTTTTCAAACTAAGAACCATCCAGAACCTCAGACCTCGCCTTGAACCTAGTGATTTCCGAACAGTGATCCAAGCACTTAT
Source organism: Ichthyophis bannanicus (assembly GCA_033557465.1). Lineage (NCBI taxonomy): Eukaryota > Metazoa > Chordata > Amphibia > Gymnophiona > Ichthyophiidae > Ichthyophis > Ichthyophis bannanicus. The sequence goes on along the minus strand of CM066046.1, from coordinate 13,032,202 downwards.
AACACCCCATTGGGACTATTGCAACATCTTACTACAGGGTCTCCCCAAAAAAGCTATCAACACCTTACAGCTAGTCCAAAATGTGACTGCTAGAATTATTTCCAGAACGCACCTAACAGATCACATCACACCTGTACTCAAGAATCTGCATTGGCTTCCAATAGTGAGCAGAGTAAAATATAAAACAATAATCACCACATTCAAACTAATTAATGACATCTCTCCCTCCTTCCTCAAATCTAGAATTCAATCACAAAAAGATGTCAGGAACAAAAGGAAGAGTAACCAGAACATACTTGCCATATCTTCCTCAGTGCGTAAAACGAAACAAATAACCAGCAACAGGGCCTTTACTTTCACTGCACCTACTCTATGGAATTCATTACCACACCCCATTAGGGTAATCAAAGATCTGCAGACCTTTAGAAAAGAACTGAAGACACTTCTTTTTACAGAATACTTTAACAATATTGACTAATGCATAATTGTTACCTCCACTCATATGTAACCTGCAAGTATAAGTATATTGTTAAAAGCCTCCCTCTAACTTCCTAATCCAGGAAGTTCCTCTGTACATAGTTAATGACTTTTCACGTTTTCTTGTTCTTATGTATCTGTACATAGTTATACCATTATGGTTTATAATAACTGTTCCATGTATCTGGTTTGTTTAAATGTAAACCGCCCCTGATGTCTGGAAGGGGTGGTATAGAAAAACTGTTTAAATAAATAAAATAGTACTACAAGCCGTACGCAGCGCTGTGCAGAGACATGTAAGAGATGGTCCCTGCTCTTCAGAGCTTACAATGTAGTCAAGACAGACAGCACAACAGCTGAGAACTCAGATAAGTCTAGGGGAATGGTAAGGAAACATATAGGAGACCAAGCGGATCAGGATCCAAAAGTGGCCTCGAAGAGATGAGTTTTCAGCCTGGATTTGAAGAGGGCCAGAGAATGGAGTCTGGTGTATATCTCCTAAATGTATAGCTGGGTGAAATGCCCATTATAAGGCACGGGGATGGGCTCTCTTATGCATATGTTAGGTGAGCACTGTTCTGTAAGTACGTGTGTCAGGGTGATGGTGCATGTTTTTAGAGTGGGTGAGCATGGGATGGAATCTGGGCGAGGTATAGGCAAAGCTGTTACCATATGTTTTCTACAAATCCAAGCACAGGCATTTACATAAAGTCTAGAGTTTGTGTAAGTTGTTGCACCTGAATTTGGTGCACATATCTTACCACTTATGCCCCTATTTTATAAAGTACAGCAGCTTCAAGAACACCTAGACATCAACAACATACTGGACCCACAACAACACGGCTTCCGCCCACTCCATGGAGTCGAGACCCTCATGACCACACTGATGAACACCCTCATCACAGGAACTCAAGAAAAACACTCTGGATATGCCATGATCTTCCTTGACATATCAGCAGCCTTCGACACCATCTCCCACAACATCCTCATATGAAGATTGCAGTCAATTTGGATCAAAGACACCGCACTTCAATGGTTTCAATCCTACCTAACCAATAGACAACAACTTATCCGCACCAGCACCTCGAACTCGACCCCCTTCCAGCAACACCAAGGAGTACCTCAAGGATACACGCTATCAGCCATGCTCTTCAACATCTACCTACAACCACTCTGCTCAGTCATACGCACCCACAACATCAACTTCCATATATATGCTGACGATATCATACTCTACGCCCCAATTACAACCGCAAGCCCAACAAATATAGATCTTTCAGCATGCTTCTCCGAAGTGTCCCTCTGGCTACAAGAAAACAACCTATCCATAAACATAAAGAAAACTGAAGCCCTCATAGTAACAAAAGACCCAGACTTCACACCACCTACACACCTCAACACAGGAACCACACACATTCAAATACAGCTACAAATAAGATACCTAGGTATTATCATCGACCAAGCTCTAACCCTCAAGCAACAAATTACCAAAACCACAGGAAATATATTCCATAAGGCGAAAACAGTGCAGCGTCTCAGACCTCTCCTCGAACCTCAAGACTTCAGAACGGTGATGCAAGCTATGACACTCCCACATCTGGATTACTGCAACATAATCTACCATAGACTACCAACCACACAGACCAACCCCCTCCGAACCGCATTGAACACCACAGCAAGAATCATTCAGAGAGCAAAGAAAAGCGACCACATCACCCCAATTCTAAGAGACCTACACATACTTCCCTTTGAGGCAAGAATTAAATACAAGTCCATTCTACTCACCCACAAAGCCATCCACCAAGCACAGAACACCCAGCTTCGCACCCTGCTGACCCGTCCAGCCCATGGCAAAACGACTAGACAGACCTCCAGCAACTACCTCACCGTCCCTCACAAAAGAACCAAATGATCTCCAGGAACAAGCAGGAATGAGTCCTCACATATGGGTATGTCGGAACCGACGGAGCCTGCGCGGGAAAGCTCCCCAGCTTCCCAGAAAGGAAGCTTTTGGGGCCTCCCACAGCGCATGCGCGCTGCCTTCCCACCTTCCTGACCAACTCTCTTCAGTTCTTATTTTTCCGCGGAGCCAGCAGGTCGTGTTCCTGTCACCACTGAAGAAATTGTTATTTTAATTTGTTTCTTTGACCGCGTGTCTGCCTTCCCCGATTCCAGACCGGTACCGCCGGTCCTTTTTTCGTTTATTTAAAAAAATATATATATATATATATAATTACTTTTTCTACACTCGGTGTATTTTTTCTGTGAGGCCTCTAGGCCTTCTCAGGTCTCCCTCATGGAAAAACCAGCTTCTGGTTTTAAAAAATGCACTAAGTGTACCGGTATTATTTCAGTTACAGACACCCATGAGTGGTGTCTTAAATGTTTGGGGCCTGACCATTCCATTCCGGATTGTCCATCCTGCTCTCTGATGTCCAAAAGGGGCTTACAGAACAGAGCAGCTATATTTCATATGCTGTTTTCTACCGATACTCCAGCATCAACATCCTCCAGGTCTTCTTCTCCTGATGGATCTCAGGTAACCAAACATTCTTCGGGCAAGTCCTCAAAAGGCAAATCTCCCTCTAAGCAGCGAGAGGCCCTTGCAATTGACCCTGAGGACTCTGCCCCAGCCAAACAACCCCGGCGGGAAGCTCCGGCTTCCAAAGCTCCTCCTATGGGGTTACAGGTAGACATCGATGGCACGGCCTCGACCAATCTCCTGTTAGACTGCTCTGGGGTACCGGCTAACACCGGTACCGACTTCCAGGCAGTTGTGGCGGCTATGGGTACTACGGTACAATCCATGCAGCAGGCCTTACTGACTTTCATTAATGCTGCACCGCCATCGGTACCGCGACAATCGGTTCCGACTCCGATTCCGGTACCGCAACCGATACCGGTACCCAGAGCATCTACTTCCAGTAGCATGCCGGTTCCGGTCTCCGGTTCCGGAGCTTTCTTCGATACCGCTCCGATACCCGGTACGCCCGATGTCGGTATCGATCGGTACGCATATCGATCTCTGGAAGCAAATAGACGATACTTTGAATCCTCTGAAGATTCTGATACATCAGATGATTCTGCTGACGTCTCTTTTACTCTTCCTGAGGAGCCCTCTTCTCCAAAAAGGAGAATGTCTCCTCCAGAGGATTTGTCCTTTCAAGACTTCATTATTGAAGTAGCTAAAGGACTCTCCATATCTGTATCCTCTGAAAAGGAACCTAGAGCAAAAAATTTAGATATTTTAGGATACTCTAAGGTTCCCAAAGAGGCAGCCACCTTACCCATACATGAAATTCTTCAAGAACACATGATGGATTTGTGGGAGGCTCCTCTCACCCTATCTCCACATTCTCGACGTTTGGACACCATGTATCGGGTTCCCCCTTCTCCTGGTTTTCAAAAAACTCAGCTTCCTCACCACTCTATTGTGGTGAAGTCTGCTATGAAAAAGTACCAAAAAGTACCAAAGAGTACCAAAGAGTACCAAAAGACACTCTTCTACCCCTCCAGGAAGAGAATGTAGGACTCTGGATGCTTTTGGGAGAAAAATCTTCCAAGCTAGCATGCTTATTGCCAGAATCAATTCATACAGCCTCTATATGGGCATGTTTTTGAAAGAGATTGCATTAAAGATACGTCAGTTTCTCCCCTTTATCCCAGAGGATAAACAAGAGGAATTCCTTCTTTTGCTAAAGCACACTCAAGATGTTTCAAAGTTCTCCAACAGAGCAGCCTTTGACTCTTTTGAGGGGGCAAGCAGAGCCTCTGGCATAGCCATAGCTGCTCTCAGACTGGCTTGGCTCCAGGCCTCTGATTTGGAACCCTGGGTACAAGAAGGCTTGGGCAATCTGCCCTGTACAGGTGAAAATCTGTTTGGCAAAGAGTGGCAAATCAAAGCCACTCAAATGGATGCAGAGAATGCTGCTTTAGATAGACTTTCTAAGTCTACCTCTACCCCTGCCAAGAAAAAACCTTTTAAGAAAACTTTCTATAAAAAGACCAGATTTTCCACAAATACTGGCCAGCAATCTTCCCAAGTTCGCTTTGCTCCTAAGCGTCAGCAAACTAAACAGGCCAGAACAAAGGCTACAGGGGCTGCTACAATCCAGCAGTCCCAACCTCCTCAGGGTTTTTGACTTGATTCTAGAGAACTTAACCTTTCTGGCTCTGCAACAGCCAGAACCTCTCACCATTCCAGGAAGGTTGGCTCATTTTGCTCCCAGATGGGAACAAATCACATCAGAACCGTGGACCCTCTCTATTATCAGAGAGGGCTACAAACTACATTTCTCCAGCCTTCCTCCCAATACAATGGTGAGACAATTCAATTCTCCCCCATCTCTCCTGTACCTGTTGGGCCAAGTGGTGACCACTCTTCTCGCCCAAAAGGCAATAAAAGAGGTTCCTCTTCCTCAACAAGGGTCAGGTTTCTACTCCCCTTATTTTCTCATTCCCAAGAAAACGGGGGTACAGACCCATTCTGGATCTCAGAGAATTGAACAAATTCCTATACAAAGAGAAATTCAAAATGCTTTCTCTAGGTACTCTCCTTCCATACCTACAGAGTCAGGACTGGCTTTGTTCTCTAGATCTCAAGGATGCGTACACACATATACTCATCCATCCATCCCACAGAAAATTCCTACGGTTTCTGTTCCAGGGAAAACATTTCCAATACAGAGTACTCCCCTTCGGTCTAGCCTCTGCTCCAAGGGTATTTACCAAATGCATGGCAATAGTAGCTGCATTTCTACGCACTCTGGGGATCTTTGTCTTCCCGTACCTGGACGACTGGCTCATCCGAGCTCCATCTCAGTCCGAGGCTCAGACTTCCCTGGACCACACCAGACGCATACTGCAGTATCTGGGACTTGTCATCAATCTGCCAAAGTCTCAACTCACCCCTACTCAATCCCTAGAATTCATAGGGGCCTGGCTAGATACTACCACTGCAAGGGCCTATCTTCCTCAGACCCGTTACCACCGTCTAGTGCACTTGGCCTCTCAAATTCAGTCCAGAAGCCACTTGACTGCCAGAGAGATGCTACAACTGCTAGGCCACATGGCATCCACAGTTCATGTGGTGCCCTGTGCTCGCCTACATATGAGAGCAGCTCAATGGACCTTGTCCACCCAGTGGACCCAAGCATCAGGAGCTCTCTCAGACCAAATAGCAACCTCAAAACGTCTTTTTTGGTCTCTCCAATGGTGGATATCCACTCAAAATCTGTTGTTGGGGGCCCCCTTCCAACCTTTGTTACCCCAAGCAACTCTCACTACAGATGCCTCCCAAACAGGTTGGGGAGCTCATCTCCAAGACCTCTCCACTCAGGGCATTTGGTCTCCACAGGAGACCACCCTTCATATCAACCTTTTGGAGCTGCGAGCAATTCTCCTTGCTCTCAAGGTCTTTCATACCCTCCTCATCAACATGACAGTCCTTGTTCATACCGACAATCAAGTAGCCATGTTCTACATAAACAAACAAGGAGGGACTGGCTCTCTGTCGCTTTGCAACGAAGCTCTAAAACTGTGGGCCTTCGCCAGAGAGCATCGGATCCATCTCCTGGCAGTGTACCTCCCAGGAATCCAAAACTCTTGGGCAGACAGACTCAGTCGAGTTCTGCTTCCACACGAATGGTCCCTGCACATGGATCAGGTACTCAGAATCTTTCAGGAATGGGAGACCCCGGACATAAACCTCTTTGCAAGTCCATACAATGCCAAACTTCCCCGGTTCTGTTCCAGGATTCCGTGTCAGGGAGCTCAGGCCAAGGATGCCTTCCTCCTTCATTGGGGTCAGGCCTTCCTATATGCCTTTCCACCCATTCCCTTGATTCCCAAGACTCTATTCAAACTTCAGAGGGATCAAGGATCCATGATCCTCATAGCTCCACGCTGGCCACGCCAAGTGTGGTACCCTCTACTTCTGCATCTCTCCCAGACACCCTCCCTGGATCTGGGAGCTGCTCCAGACCTTCTGTCTCAAGTGGAGGGGACTTTGTGGCACCCAAACCCCAAATCCCTTCACCTCAGAGCTTGGTTACTGAAGGCCTAGACCTTCAAGACTTGAATCTTTCTCAACAGGTGAAGGATGTCCTCCATGCATCGAGGAAACCTTCCACCAGGCGTTCTTATGCTTTTAAATGGAAAAGATTTTCAATTTGGTGTGCTGACAAAGGTCTTAACCCTCTAGCACTACCTTTGAATTCTTTACTCGAATATCTCCTGCATCTTTCCAATGCAGGACTTAAAACCAATTCTGTAAGGGTCCATTTGAGTGCTATTGCAGCATCTCTTCAGCCTATCAATGGACAATCTGTTTCCTCTCATCCTCTTATTGCAAGATTCATGAGAGGTCTAACTTTAACTAAACCTCCCATTCGGCCTCCTCCGGTGGCATGGGACTTAAACGTAGTTCTTGGTCAGCTTATGAAGCCACCCTTTGAACCCTTAGCCACTACCTCCTTAAAATTCCTTTCCTGGAAAGTCATTTTCCTTATTGCAATCACTTCTGCTCGCCGCATCAGTGAACTGCAGGCTTTAGTGTCTAATCCACCTTATACAAGGTTCCATCATGATAAGGTAGTCCTTAGGACAAATCCCCACTTTATGCCTAAAGTGGTCTCACCTTTTCATCTTAATCAAGAGGTATATCTACCTGTCTTTTTTCCAGCTCCTCATGCATCAAATGCAGAGAGGAACCTTCATACTCTAGACTGTAAAAGAGCTCTTGCCTTTTACTTCCACAGGACACAGCAACATCGAAAGTCTTCTCAACTTTTTGTTGCTTTTGATCCTTCTCATTTAGGACTTCCAGTCTCAAAAAGAACACTGTCCAATTGGATTGCTCAGTATAATTCTTTTGCTTATGAGAGTAAGAACCTTCCTCTGGAAGGCCATGTCACAGCTCACAATGTGAGAGCCATGGCCACATCTATGGCTCATCTTCATTCTGTATCCATTGACCAGATCTGTCGAGCAGCCACCTGGGCCTCGGTTCATACCTTCACAGCCCATTACTGCTTGGACAAGGACTCCCGCCGGGATGCCTTGTTTGGTCAGGCTGTCCTCAGACACCTGTTCCATTCTTAAACAACTCCTGCCCTCCGTCCCTTAATGGATGCCTGAGATCCATAGGAAGACGAGGAACCTTTCAGGGTCTCATACCCTTGGGGATCTCCCAGGCATCTTAGCTGGGGAGTCCCCATATGTGAGGACTCATTCCTGCTTGTTCCTGGAGATAGCACAGTTACTTACCTGTAACAGGTGATCTCTGGGAACAGCAGGAATTAGTCCTCACAACCCACCCACCTCCCCTAGGAGTTGTATCTCTCTCTCTCTCTCTCTTTCCTTTCCTCTCTCTATTGTCTCAGCTTTAAACTCGAACTGAAGAGAGTTGGTCAGGAAGGCGGGAAGGCAGCGCGCATGCGCTGTGGGAGGCCCCAAAAGCTTCCTTTCTGGGAAGCTGGGGAGCTTTCCCGCGCAGGCTCCGTCGGTTCCGACGTACCCATATGTGAGGACTAATTCCTGCTGTTCCCAGAGATCACCTGTTACAGGTAAGTAACTGTGCTCTCTCAAAGGACATGCAACCGAGCCTTCGAACTCTATGCACCCTCCTTATGGAACTCCCTACCGAGCCACCTCAGAAACAATAATGATCTCCCATCATTCAGAAAACAGCTAAAGACCATCCTATTCCAAGAACATTTCAAGACAACCCCCACCAAAAAATCCAACAACACCTGAAACTCACCATGAACCTATGAGTATCAACAACACTGTACTGTCCATGTCTAAAGTCTCTCTTATGTCATAATCATCAATGTTGCCTACCTGGTGATGGCCCCACCCTGATACTTAATTTCCCCACCCTTATATGTAACGCCGCTTTGACCCGGTGAAAAGCGGGGTATAAATGCAGTTAAATAAATAAATAAATACACACATACTTTATAAAATAGAAGCAAAATACACTTGTTGGAACACATGTTATCCTAGGCGACCTTTAAAATTATCCTTTTGATGGTGATGCTCAGCTGCTATCCATGTGGAGGCCAATTATGTTTCCTGCACGTCTGTGGCGTCGCATCGCCCTGGGCATGGATCTAGCCACCGGTGATGTGCCGTGCCGTGGCCACGTGATGGTGTTTGGGGCCCTGCAGCTCAGAAATGGCGCAGCGCCCAGCTCTTATTCCACATTCAGGGTGAAATAAGGCGGACAGCCATCTCTGCACCAGAGGACATACAGAGGCCTGAAATGAATGGCTTCTACATCCCTATGCCTGGCCACACACCCCTCTCTGCCCTCGCTCTGCCCCAGCACCGCCGCCTCCCGCTCCCTGCACAACTGCCCAGTATGTGCAGAGAGCCAAGCGCATAGAATTCAGTCTAGGAGCTATGCACTGGTTGGATGTCCAACCCAGCATTCATGGGTCAGAAATGACCCCATAGCTATAAAGTTTAAGTCGGGACAGAAAAATCACTACTAAACATGTGGAGGTAAATTTTATAACAGAGTACCGTCCTTAACTGAGCAGCAAAACACTTCTTTGTCTTCATTAGAGGTTTGCCAAGCCACATGGAGAGAGCAGAAAAGAAGGTGATAAAACATATGTGCAAGTCATTGGTAAGGTCTCACCTAGTATAAAGGCTCTGGAAGCTGTATAGCTGAATGGATATGGACTAACTGAAGGCAGTTCAGATAAAGGCTTATTGAAGGATGCAGGGTCTGCACTAGAGGCCATATTAGATGGGACTTAAGAACAGAAAGGTCTAAATCTATACCGTAGAGGGTCTCAGCTGCTGTGCTGTGTATAATTTCTGCATTTGTGCATCACACTAAAATGGAGGGAGGAGTGGCCTAGTGGTTTGGGCAAGTTACTTCAGGCCAGAAGGTCAGGGGTTCAGATCCCACTAGAGAACAGTAACCTTGAGTCAGAAGGACCTGTTCAATGAAATTTCAGTTTGTTCAATGTAAACCACCTTGATATCATGAAAGGCAGTATATAAGAAATGTTAAATAAATACAATAAGATCTACAACAGAGTGGAGTCTTCAGGGGTAACAGACAAATTGAGGAATGAATGGTGGTTATAGTTCAATGCAAAAACTACCTAGTCATGCATGTGGTGTGCAGACATACAAGGGAAGAGCATGAGCAGCAGAATACTTTACCGTCCAAACTGCACCCCCAGCTCTCACTGCTGACATTTTGCTTTACATTTACAATTCCTGTCATTGCTTACATACATTCTGCACGCAAGCCATAGAAAACATAATTATTCATTCACATGGGACATTCCAAGAGTAACTAATAAAAAGCTTGCTGCTAGAAAACCAAACACAGGGTATAAAAGAAAACAAAAAGCTAGCATTACTAATAGAAACTGCAGTACCGAGTGCCAAGAGGTGCAGAGACGAGGAAAATGTTTCCAGAAAAAACTGTTTGGCACCATGAATGTTTTAAAAAGCAAGATAGGGAGAGGACTGGGGACCGAGAGGGCTGGACTAAGGAAAGTTCAGTGAATCCAAGAGGTATCGGGTCAAAAACAAACTAAAAATAGTGTTTTTACTCAGCAAACAAGCTGTAACACTCTTACTTCCCTTTCCTACTTCCATCACAGAGGAGGAAACTGAGCATCTCTCCTGCAGTAAATTCATCAGGGCTAGCACGAGGCTATTCAATGCCCTAGGTAATCCTTCAACTTTGCCCTCCCAATTAGCTGTCAGTGGAGAAAGGTGAATAGGGGAGTCCCCCAGGGATCTTTGCTGGGTCCGCTGCTTTTTAACATATTCATAAATGACCTGGAAATTGGAATAACGAGTGAGGTGATCATATTTGCAGATGACACAAAATTATTTTAAGTTATTAAAACACAAAAGGGCGTTGATAAATTGGAAGACTGGACGTCCAAACGGTAGATGAAATTTGATGTGGACAAGTGCAAAATTATGCACCTAAGAAAGAATAACCCAAACTTTGCTTACATGATACAAGGTACCACCTTAGAAACCACCACAGGAAAATAGTTTAGGTGTCATTGTGGATAATATGTTGAATCCTCTGCCCAGTGTGCAGCGGCAGCCAAGAAATCAAATGGAATGCTAGAAATCATAAGAAAAGGAACAGAGAATAAAAGCCTATATTATAATATTATAATATATTATAATGCCTCTGTTTCGTTCCATGGTGCAACTGTGTTTTGTCTTGACTAGATTGTAAGCTCTGATGAGCAGGGACTGTCTCTTACATGTCTGTACAGCGCTGCGTATGACTGGTAGCGCTATACAAATCCTCAGTAGTAGTAGTAGTAGTTGAATATAGAAACATGACGGCAGAAAAAGACCACATGGCCCATCTAGTCTGCGCCCTTTCATATCAACTACAATAATCCCCTTTTTTCCTTTAGAGATCCTCTGTGTTTGCCCCATGCTTTTTTCAATTCAGATACTGCCCTCATCTCTACCACTTCCACTGGCAGACTATTCCACGGATCCACCACTCTTTCCGTAAAGAAATATTTCTGCATACTACTCCAGAGTCTATCCCCTTTTACCCTCATCCTATGTCCCCTCATAGCAGAGCTTGCCTTCAATTGAAAGATACTCTCCTGTGCATTTATGCCATGGAAGTATTTATACATCTCTATCATATCATCCCTATCCTGCCTTTCCTTTAAAGTATACATATTAAGATCTTTAAATCTGTCCTTATATGCTTCATAACGAAGACCACTAAGCATTTTAGTATCCACCTTCTACACCGACTCCAATCTGCTTATATCTGCTTATATCCTTTATATACTTTTGAAGGTGCTGTCTCCAGAATTGCACACAATGAGGTCGCACCAGATACTTATACAGAAGCACTATCATCTGCTTTTTTCTGCTGGCCATTACTCTCCCTATACAGCCAAGCATCCTTCTGGCTTTCGCAGTCGCCTTTCTACCTGTTCAGCTACTTTAAGATCGTGAGAAATAATCATGCCCAGGTCTTACTCCTCTTTTATGGACAGAAGTACCTATACTGTACAGCTCCTTTGGATTTTTTGCAGCCCAAGTGCATGACCCTGCACTTTTTAGGATTAACTTTCAGCTGCCAAATTCTAGACCATTCTTCAGCTTAGCTAGATCCCTCCTCAGGTTATCTACTGTTTCCTGGGTGTCTACTCTATTGCAATAATGTGTGCAGTTCTGGACATCATATCTTAAAAGGATATTGCAGAATTTGAAAAGGTACAGAGAAGAGCGACAAAAATGGGAAAGGGGATGGAAGGATGCCCCTATGAAGAGAGGCTTAAAAGGCTAGGGCTCTTCAACCTGGAAAAGAGATGACTGAGGGGAGATATGATAGAGATCTATAAATTAATGAATGGAGTAGAATGGGTAAACGTAGATCGATTGCTTATGCCATCAAAATATAGAAAGACTAGCGGACACACAATGAAGCTACAATGCAACCCATTTAAGACTAATAAGGAAAAAAAAATTCTCTCAACGTGTAATCAAACTCTGGAATTCATTACTGGAGGATATAGTAAAGGCTTTATCTTTATATATCTTTATTGTGAGACTCGATTAACTGCCCTTCACAACATCAGAGCGCTGTACAGAGTTACAAAGCCAGAAAGGAAAGGAACTAGAATTGTGATGGGAAAGAAACGCAGTCGCACAGTATAGGAAACACAGCGAAGGGGAGAAGCAGAGTAATCCTTACAGGTCAGAGGAGGGGAGTTCATAAGCCAGGCAGAAAAGGCACATCCTGAGGAGGGCCTTGAATTTAGGATAGGATTGTTCCTGGTGGAGGGGAAGAGGAGGGAATTCCAGATGGAGGGGGCTAGAAAGAAGAATGCAATGTGATGGGTCCGCTCTAAAAGGGCCAGGGAGGGGGATGTTAGTGTAATGTAGGACCGGCCCGTCCATTGAGCACGAATGTTTTTTGCACAGGGCCCCACGTTTCAGGGGGCCCCACACAAAGAACATTCTGCTTTAAAAGTAAATTTTAAAATTTAAAAAAAGCTGTCTGCTGCCGCCGCCGCGGCAACAACAGCAGAATCGAATATCCCACGGGGCCCCCCCTGCCCGACAGAGCCTGCCCTCCCTGCATCAGCTCAGTCTCCGCAGTCGCACTGGCTTTCAGAGCGCAAAGGGAGACTAGTTTCCCTTTCGTGGCTCTGTTAAGCCCACAGGGGCTGATGGGACTTTCCCATCAGCCCCCGCGGGCTTAACAGAGCCGCGAGGGAGAAACTTTCCTTTCGCGCTCTGAAAGCTGGTGCGACTGCGGAGACGGAGCTGATGCAGGGAGGGCAGGCTCTGTCGGGCAGTGGGGGGCCCTGCGGGATATTCGATTCTGCTGTTGCTGCTGCGGCAGCGGCAGCAAAGAGCTTTTTTTTTTATTTTAAATTTTCCCTGGGCTGTTGGGGTGAGAGTTAGAACTGGAAATGGGCTTTTGGGGTTAGGACTGGAAGAGGGCTGATAGGGGGTTAGGATTGGTAATGGGCTATGGGGAGCTAAGTCTGGAAATGGGGTGATGGGGGGTTAGGACTGGTAATGGGCTATGGGGGGGCTTAAACTGAAAATTGGGTGATGGGGGTTAGGACTGGAAATGGGCTGATGGGGTTAGGACTGGGAGTGAGCTGATGGGGGGTTAGGACTGGTAGTGGTCTGATGGAGGGTTAGGGCTGATGGGGGTTAGGACTGGTAGTGGGCTGATGGGGGGTTAGGACTGGTAATGGGCTATGGGGTGGCTTAAACTGAAAATTGGGTGATGGGGGGTTAGGAATGGAAATGGGCTGATGGGATTAGGACTGAGAGTGGGCTGATGGGGACTTAGGACTGGTAATAGGCTATGGGAGGCGGCTAGGACGTAATGGGTTGGGGGGGGGGGGTTCCTAGGACTGGAAATAGGCTGAGTGGAAGGGAAGGCTTGAACTGCAAATAGCTGATGGGGATGGGGGCTTGGAATGGGCTGAGGGGTAGGGGGGGTCTTGAACTGCAAATAGCTGATGGGGAAGGGTGCTTGGAATGGAAATGGGCTGAGTGGAAGGGGGGTTTGAACTGCAAATAGCAGATGGGGAGGGGGGCTTGGAATGGAAATGGGTTGTGAGGGGAGGGAGCTAGAACAGGAAACGGGCTGATGGAGGGGGCTAGGATAGGACTGTGAATTGGGTGTTGGAGGGAGCTAAGATTGGAAATGGGCTGTGTTGGGGGCTTGGATTGAAATGGACTCATGGAGGGGCTAGAACTGGAAGTAGGCTCATGGGGGGCTTGGATTGGAATTGGACTGAGTGGAGGGGAGCTAGGATTTGACATGGGCTGATGGTGGGGCTAGGAAAGGACTAGAAATGGGCTGATGGGAGGCTGGTATTGGAAATGAGCTGATGGAGGGACTTGGATAGGACTGGAAATGGATGGGGGAGCTAGGACTGGAAATGGGCTGATGGGGGGGCTAGGACTGAAAATGGGCTGATGCGGGGACTAGAAGGGAGCGGATACTGGGTGGGGCTGGAACTAGAAGGGAGCTGATGTTGGGGGAGATTAGAATGGGATGGAGCTGGGAGAGTGAAATGGAGAGGGGAATAATATTTTGTGTGGGAGGAAGAAAAATCTACAATTGGCTGGGTATTGGGAGAGTAAGTGGGGATTGAGGATGGAGGGGTAAAATTTGAGTGGATGAAATAGGAATGAGGAAAGCGCAAAAGGAGAAAGATTAGTATGTTAAAGCAGATGTAGAGAGAGAATGGAAAAAAATTAGAAGGGAGAAGAAAGGACAAATAGACAGCAGATGATGGAGAGTTAGCAGAAGACACAAAGGAACCAGAAGAAAGTGGCTGGAGCAATTGCAATTGAAAAAAAATGCACAAAAGGTAGAAAGATATCTCTTTATTTTGAATTTATTAACTGGAATATGTCAGCTCTGGGAAATGTGCATCATTAACGTCTGCGCTTTGTTTAGTACAAGATGAAATTAATTTATAGTTTTATTTCTACAGTGTTGTTGTACATTCCATGTTTGGCTTTTGGGGTTCCCAGTTTAATTGTCTTCCTGTTTCTAAATTGTGATTCCTTGTTTGGTGATGGTCTGTGTTCTGCATGTGTAACTGAGCTGAGGTATTCTGTTTATGTAATTCCTATTTGATATTGCCACTTGTTCCTTTTCCCCAGTAGGTCATGTATTGTTGTTCTCTGAAATGTATTGGTTTAATATTTGCAGTGTTGCCTTTTGATAGGTAGGGTATGGTGCTTTGTGAGTCCTGGTAGTGCTGTTAGGATACGGCGGGTTTGCTATGGGTTCTAAATGGGCAGTGTTTGTAGTAGTTCCTAATGTGCTTGGTGGTTGGCACTGGATTATAGTAATGTAGAAATCATTTAGTCTTTCTTTATCCATACACTCATTAAGAGGCATGTTTACTAAAAGTTAGTGTATGGTAACATTATGCAAATATTTATGCAAATGAGGCCCCACACCGAGTCTCCGCACGTGGCCCCGCACCCCCCTGGGCCGCCTCTGATGTAATGCAATGTGTGCCTTCGAGTCAGTCCTGACTCCTAGCGACCTGTTAGTGTAGCTGGGTTTAAAGAAGGTTTGGACAAGTTCCTGGAGGAAAGATCCATAAACCATTATTAAAGGGGACCCAGGAAATCCACTGCTTACCCCAACAGAAGCATTTTAGGAACCTGCCAGATACTTGTGACCTGGATTGACCACTATTGGAAATAGGATACTGGGCTTGATGGACCTTGGTCTGACCCCATATGGCTTATCTTATGTTCTTATGTCCATAGTTCCTCTCATCTCAAGATTTTGATATTTAACTCGATAATTGATTATCCCAACATTACTCCTGCTCCTCTTACACTGGTTGCCTGTATTTTATAGAATCCAGTTTAAATGCATGTTGTTGTTGTTAAGTGCCGTCGAGTCGGAGTCGACTCATGGTGACCCTCTGGATAGCTATCCTAAATTGTGTTCAGTCTTCAGTCAGGTGGCTCATTGTTGACAGACTGGTACCTGTAGCTGCTGTTATTGTATCGATCCATCTCATTGCTGGCCTTCCTCTTTTGCGTTGACCTTCTATCTTGCCAAGCATGATGTCCTTCTCTAATGATCTCTCTCTTCGCATGATGTGTCCAAAGTATGAAAGTCGAAGTCTTGTCATCTGAGCTTCTAAAGAAAGCTTAGGTTTGATCTCCTCTAGTACCGACTGGTTTGTTCTTCGGGCAGTCCATGGTATACACAGTATTGGCCGTCAGCACCATAATTCAAATGCATTAGTTTGGTTTATAAAGTTATTTGCACTGATCTAACCGCTTTATTGCATTTATATGTGCCGTCACATGTATTATGCTCCGTTTCTCAGGGCTTACTATGTGTTCTGACAGTTGCTTCTGTTTGCAAGGGGGCCACACATTGTTGTATTTTTTTCTGTGAGAGAGCCTACAATTTGGAATAGCTTACCCCAAGATATTTCTGATCTTTCTTTTCATTAAGGGTTAAAGACCTATGTGTCCGTTGTCACTGTACTTTAGCCCCAGATATTCAGTCCAGGGCCATATGCAACCACCGGCATTGAATATTAGGGTTTGCTGCAGAGCCACACATGGTGGAGAAGCTAACAGTGCCGCGGCCCGGTTATCCCTCAGCAGCTAAAGCTGTCCTAACTTTAGCCACTGAGGGTTAATCGGGCAGTGGTTGAATATCACAGCCACATCGTTATCCCTGGGTACTGTCTCCTGGAGTGTCCCCACATGCCCCAGTGCTAAGCGTTTAGGATCAGGGCACATAGTGGCATTGTTCTGGGATATTCAGCAGCACTAACAGTTAGTGCCGCTGAATATCCCGCTTAGGGGCATTTACACGGTTTACAGCTCTGTAGACCGCGTAAATGCCTTGCAATATCAGGCTTTATCTTTTTAAGAAAGCTTTTTCTGTTTGGTGTATTGACAGATAAGATCTTACTTTAATAAAGTGCAATTTAGAATACTTATATAAGCTCTCACTTTGTTTTGTATAGATTATTGCAATGTTAACAAGATTAGAGTTATTACAGAATACAGTGGCAAGGTTAATATTTAGATGTTCTAAATATGATAGTTTCGCCTCTCTGAAACCAACTACATTGGCTTACTGTTAAAAGTAGGATTTGGTTTAAATGTAACTTGCCTTGAACTACCGTTAGAAAGGCGTGAGCTAAATACTACAACTACTACTAATAAATTAATTTGTATAAAACCTTGAATGGTTTAGCTCCTGAACCTCTAAGACATAATAAGGCACATTTTACAAAAGACATCCAAGTGCAATCTGGTACGTCCAAGCCAGATCTTTTGAGGAAAAAAAAAAGCAGGTACATGCATGTTCAGGCACAATTTCACAAATGTGGACATGCCCAATAGGGACATCTATGGGAATGTCTACAAGGGCATCCCCAGAATAACATCACAGAATGGGGTTATCCAACATACTACTACTACTGAGCATTTGTATAGCGCTACAAGATGTACACAGCGCTGCACAGACATGTAAGAGACAGTCCCTGCTCATCAGAGCTTACAATCTAGTCAAGACAGACAACACAGTAGGTAGAGACACGGGATACCGCTAGGGGGACTGATAAGGAAACACAAAGGAGATCAGGTGAGTCAAGATCTGAAAGCGGCTTGTAGTGCTATACAAATGATTAGTAGTAGTAGTTGTCTAAGAGCCTAGTGGTTAGAGTAGTGGGTTTGGATCAGGGTTAAAATCCCAGTGCTGCTTCTTGTGATCTTAGGCCAGTCACTTAACTCCCCGTCTTCTCTGCACCCTCTGGATGATTTATGACTGAAATAGGTAGTTTCTAAACGTGGACAGGGTCGCAGATGTCCACAATGTTTCTGAAATTGAGCAAGGACGTCTACATTCATCACAACTCCCCAGACACATTTCTGCCATGCCCCCTGCCTGCTTGGATGTCCCCACACTAGAGTCATTTAGAAAATGCCTCCGGGATGTCTTCGTGATTTGGATGTCCATGTGTATATTTTTGGATGTCCAAATCATAACTAAGGCTTTTAAAATGATTCCCACTGTCAATTTTCATAAGTGGTTAAGTCTATTTTGATTTTATGAGCCTCTCAATTATCTTTTTCCTATGGAGAGACATGTTAAGCAAATACATGATAGATTATTTAGCTATTTAGAGTAGAATAATTTGCTTGCGGATATAAGAATTTTAGACAATTTGTATCTGTTTATCTTTTTTAAACTTTTTATTCTGAAGACTAAATAGAACTGATTTGAATGTATGTATTTTTGTTCTTTGTAGTCTGACATTGTATTTTAAACAATGATGTAATCTGCTCTGGACCGTTTGAAATTGAGTGAAATGTAAGAGTTTAAATGAAATTATCACCCTTCCTAGAACAAACCTGTGTGAAACAGACATCACATTTCACTTCAGTGTTTGAATTACATTGGCTCCCTAAAATGACACGTGATTTATAAAGTACTCATGGTGGTACATAGGGCATTGAGTCATGAAACACTTCATTGTATTTCATGGATTCTGAAACTTTACAAAGCTCCTTATGCATTACGGTCACAAATTGCTCATGTGTTAGAGGTACTTTCATATTGTAAGGCTCATTTTATCACTCTCCAAGACCTGATGTTTTCCATAATTGCTCCCAAACTCTGGAATTCTCCTCTTGAATTACAGTTTGTACAAAATAGCATCTTTTAGGAGGAGGCTTAAGGCACATTTGTTTAAGCAGGCTTTTTCAATTGATTGAAGTATTGATAAATGCATTGTTTATGTAATATCACTTATTTTATTGTCTTATTATTTGATAATATTTTTTTTAATTTTTTTAACTTATTGTGTATGTTACATTGTAATCCTCCTGGTTACTGTATTGTGGAATATATACATTTTTAGATAAATAAATAAACATATATGGAGTGTAGGAGTAGCCTTGTAGTTAGAGCAACTGCCTAGTACCCAGAAGATCAAGGGTTCAATTCCCACTGGCACTCCTTGTGACCTTGGGCAAGTCACTTCACCCTCCATTGCCTTGGAAGAAAAGGTTGACAATCTATTCCTGGTGATACATTGCCAAGAAAACCCAGAGGTAACTGAGTCACTATGAGTCAAAAAAGAAAAAATACAAAACAATCTCCAGAAATAAAAAGGTTAGGGCTCTTTAACCTGGAAAAGAGATGGCTGAGGGGAGATATGATAGAAGTCTATAAATTAATGAACGGAGTGGAACGGGTAAATGTAGATCGATTGTTTACGTTATCAGAATATAGAAAGACTAGGGGGCATGCAATGAAGCTACAGGGTAAACTATTTTTAAGACTAATAAAAGAAAATATTTTTTCACTCAACGTGTAATCAAACTCTGGAATTTGTTACCAGAGGATGTAGTAAAGGCTGTTAGTGTAGCTGGGTTTAAAAAAGGTTTGGACAAGTTCCTGGAGGAAAGGTCCATAAACCATTATTAAGAAGAAACCCAGGATATCAATGCTTAACCCAATACAAGCATTGTGGAACCTGTGTCTTTTGGGGAAACTGCTAGGTACTGTCACACCGCCGCCCTAGTGGCCAAGGGTGGTTAAGGCAGGTCGGGTGGACATGAGTTATTTTTCTATTTTTGAGTTTGGTCCTTGTATGCGGGGTCTGGATATCTGTTCCCAGGACCTACCGTGTACCAAAACTTCAAGTGAACACAAAGTCCAAGTGTAGGGAAAGAAAGGCTTTTTATTTCCCCTAATGTACAATGGTTCAAATAGTGGAGTCTACATCAACATAAAGAAAACCTTGCTTCAGGTAGAAAAGAAAACATATTCAGATATTGCTTTGTCTACTGTTACTTCACAGGACCTTATACAAATAAAACACACAGGCTTTGCTACTGAGCCCTGCTTTACACATCAGGCAGAGACTCTAGGCTTCCTGCCTGACAGTAGCTGCAATCCATGGCTATCTCAGGAGGGTCCTCATTGAATTCCACCTGCATAGGCTGTGGGTCTGATAACTGACTCTGTATCAGTATATTCTTGTGGAATACGTTGAGGCTTCTCATATACCGCTTGCACTAGCCTCCAGTGTTCTGGGCCTAGGTCTGGGCTTTGGTCATGTGAATGCTTGTTATGAAAGTGTCTTCCTTTGTCTTGGTGCCTTGTGTTAAACAGTCTTTCTTTTGATAAAAGCTTGTGTCCTGTCTTACAGACAGCTTGGTAAGGAGTGCACACCTCTGTTCCTTGTGCTCCCTGTGTCAGCAAGTTATAACGCTTATTAGAATAAGGGGGTTTACCTTGTTCTCTGAGCCTATCCCAGTTAGCTGAGTCTTGAGGCCTAGTCCTGCTGCAATTCAGCCTTACTCGAGTAGTAGGCTTCCCACTGTTCAGCTGGCCTTCGGGTGGAGTTACCACTCTTTCACACCCACACCTTTTGCTCCTTGAATGAAGAGTGTTACCTCTTATGGCAATGACTTCCTCATCTCTCTGGTAACTTCCACAGTGTCCTGCATCTGCTGGTACCGGTTCCTCATATAAAACTCTGACCTTTGTTTCTCTCCTGGTACCTTTCTTTCCAGTGTCTCTTTGCCAAGAACTCCTGGTATTCTGCTGCACCGGACTCACTGTGTCTTCTTGCCAGGAACTCCTTCCTCTCTGGTATCTTTGCCAAGACTCCTTTCCCTCTTCTGCTTCTGCCTCTGCCTCTGCCTTTTCAATTTCCCAGCCTTTCTTAGAAGGAACTCCCCCTTTCCTGGATTGGCTGTTGGGCGGCATTACATCACCAGCTCTGGGGTGCGGTTCTCTAGGCCTTGGAAGGTCTCTCTTGCTCCCCCTATCTGGCTCCTCGTAATGTCGCATCTGGTGTTGGAATCTTTTTTCTGGATTTAAAACCTTTTTTTCTGTTTGCATAGGCTCTGCAGTACCACAATACGTATGACCTAGATTGGCCACTGTTGGAAACAGGATACTGGGCTTGATGGACCTTGGTCTGACCCAGTATGGCATATCTTATGTTCTTATGTTATATGTTATGTTCTTAACCATCTCCTTTCAAAAGCCATGCCACAAGCGAGAAGGGAGCCGGCTCTTTCAGGACAATCGGCCCCTGCCACAATAGTCCCCGAGATGGAGGCAACCAAAGAGGCAGCGCATTCAGGAGTCACATTAGTTCTCTGAACCACACTCTCCTTAACCAATCCTGTGCCACCAGAAAAATCCTGCCTGTGTGGCGTTCTATATGCCAAATCACACGCCCTACAAGGGGCCACGGAAGAAATATGTAAATGGCCAAGACCGTGCCAGGGCGTCTATGCTCTCGGACCCCATCTTTGTGTGATGACTGTAGAAGTGACAAACTTTGGCACTAGAGTGGGTCACCATCAGATCTATTATAGAGCAACTCCAGTGGCGCAGAATTGACTGAAATGCCTCCTGACTCAACTCCCACTCTCTGAAGAGAGTGCCGGTTGAGGAAGTCCGCTACCACATTGTCCACTCTGGTAATGTGCTCAGCTGACAAGGCTAGGTGGTTCTTCTCCACCCAGGCAAACAGGCGAGCCATCTCCAGAGCCACCCTTGTGTTTCTTTGCTGATTGACATAAGCCACTGCCGTGATGTTGTCCGAAAACACTCAAACCACCTCGCCCTCGACCAGGGGCTGGAAATTCTGAACAGCCAACTTGATAGCCCCCACCTTGAGGTAGTTGATGGACCACACCGCTTCCTTGAAGTTTCAATGGCCCTGGGCCATACAGTCCTGATAATGGGTTCCCCAGCCCAAGAGACTAGCATCCGTCATCAGAAGGATCCAGGAGAAATCATGCAGCAGCACGCCCTTCCTCAGGTGACAGGGCTGCTGCTGCCACCACCGCAGGCTGGCCTTCACCATCATCGGGAGTGGGAGCCTGCACTCGAACTCCTGAGAACTCGGGGACCACCAAGTCAGCAAGGACCACTGGAGGGGTCACATGTGAGCATGCACCCATGACACCATCTCTATGATTGCTACCATCAATCCGAGAAGCTGAAGATAATCACAGACTCTAGGAGCCTGCTGCGCACATAGCACCAGGCAATCCAATAGTCTTGACTTCCTCCTCTGACAGGAAAACTCTGCCTACTTGAGTGTCGAAGCATACTCCCAGGAACTGGGAAAACAGCCAGCTCTTTCCCCAATTGATCACCCAGCCAAGGCTTTATCTCAGTGGATGGGAGGAGGCTGACAAGAAAGGGACAAGAGCCCACTTCACACATCCCTTGGACCTGTCTTCTGGAGGGCGGTAAGATTTTGTCTTGCCCGGGTCCTTCACCAGCTTCTCAAAATCGGCTCCACAAAGAAGCTTCCCCTTAAAATCCAGTTGGGCCTACCAGGCTTTGGAAGATGTATCTATTGGCCAGTGCTGAAGCCAAATCCAATGCCGTGACACCATCAGAGCACTATCCCTGGCTGCCAAATGTACCAGGTCATACAAAAGAGACTGGGAAGAGACTTAATCACTGGAGCAAGGCTCGAGATGTCAGGGTGACACATACCACCAGCTAAAGAATAGCAGGTGCCACAGCGAACTGATTTTTCAACAAACGCATCTACCTTTCAGTCCAAAAAATCTTTTAAGGCCAATCCGCCTTTCACAGGAATGGTGGTCTGTCTGGTAACTGCTGTGACCTGCGCATACACCTTGGGAATAGCAAGCCATCAGACACACTCCTTCTCTGAGAGAGCGTAGATCTTCTTACACACCCATATCTCCTTAGGCAGGGAGTCGGGGGAGTCCCGCTCTGACCAGATCATATTCTTGATCACATCTGGGAACAGGAAGACAATAGTGGTTATATGCACCTTTTGAAGGAGCAGGTGCACCTTCAGCTCCTGCTCTGTATTGGGAACATCCGTTAAGTTCAAGGTGGATGAGACCCTGATAATCAACGCTGCCAGCTCCTCCTTCCAGAATAGTCAGATCACTCTGGCCTCTTCACAATCCTCTGAAGGTGAGAGTACTTCTTCATGCACATCAGAGCCCAGTACCGAGCCACCTGGATCCAAATCACAGTCAAAATCTCGGACAGCTCCCAGCTGTTACCCATATCTAGGGGGCATCCCTCGCCAGAGATGCTTAGCCAAAGGCAATCTAACAGCCTGCTCCTCACAAGACTGTGCTCAAGGGCATCCAGAGGCCTCAGGGTCTGAATTTCCATACTAGAAGGACCAGGCCTGCTTCAAAAAGGAAAAAAAAATTCAGGGAAGGACAATCTGGAGTCTGGAAGCTCTCTTCTCACAAATGAACCCCCAATACCAAGGGGGCATAGCCACGCAGACTCCCTAGAGGATGAGGAATGGCTCACAGCACGGTCGCTGGATCCTCCGGCCAGCTGGATATCCTTACCCATAGCTCTATATATCACCTCCTGCCCTGAGGCAGGCAAGGCTTGACTAACTACATGCCCCAGCTGAGAAAGGGGGAGCAGGCTTTCCAAGAACAATTCAGAAGCTGCCATGCAAGAAGATCAGAGTGCAGGATCTGGAGGTGAGGCACCTTGCTTGCCACAAGCCAAATAACATTTCCTGGAAGACAACAGAGAGTTAAGGCAAGTATCACAACAGCGCGCACCAAGGCTGCAACAGCCCGAAAGGCACACATTAACTGTGCTATTACTGCAATAAGTGCTACAAGCACTATGGTAGGAACCCCTTTAAAGTCACCTGGGGGGGATATATGCTAGGGCCGCGGGACTGCCAGGTGCACAGTAGGCAAAAACGCTACTAACGCCTGGAGAAAATGGCACCAACAGTCGTCAGCAGTCCACCCCAAATTGCATCCCAGATAGATGGAATCAGGAGCCCCCAACAAGGACAACAATGAGGTCAAGCCTTGGTACTCACCCCAGGCAGAGAATCCATGCCAGGCTCAGCTCTGTAAATGCAATCTGTGCCTTTGCGTCAATGCTGACCCAACAGCTCCTGGGAATTCTTGCAGTGTGACTGGAAGTAGATTGCCAGGCCTTTCTTCCAAGGCAATGGATGGTTAAGTGATTTGCCAAAGGCTGGCTCAGCTCTAGTCCCCTGAAACTGTTTCACTGGCTTTGCAGCACTGGCAAACATGGCTGTCAGGCAGATCCTTCTTATGCAATCTTCAGGAGAGAGCATGTGGGACAGAGAGAGAAAGAGGGAGGGGTGTTCAGATTGTGTGAAGCTGCTGCTCTCTTCCAGATCCTTCCAATTTCTGGCTGCTCAACAGGCTCTTATGATAAGCGCGTGGAACTGAACCAAGTTTGCCTCCTCCTATGGCTACTGAAAAGACTGCAGTCTAGTGGAGCCTCCTACATCACGCTTAAGTGAGAGAGTCACTCAAGGTGGTCATTCACAAGTGTTTAATCAATCTCTCTCAGTCTTCAGATTTTCTACAGAGAGGAAAAAATCAATCTACCATCTGCTGGAGACAAAGAAATACTGAAAAGACCCCTGGTGGCTGAGGCAAAGAGAGGCATGGGAGTGATGTCATTAAAAGCTGGGCTTTTCATTGGTTCTTTGTCTCCACCAATCTGCTGATAGGGGAACACAACCCACTTGTCTGTACTGGTCTAGCAGGACAATATGAAATCCAAATTATAGCGACATGATGCAGGGTTCCACATTATAAGTCACCATCTAAAGCAGGGGTGGCCAACTCCGGTCTTGGTGCACCACAATCCAGCCTAGTTTTTATGATATCCCTAATGAATATTCATGAGATATGTTTGCATCCACTGCCTCCCATTGTATGCAAATATATCCATGAATATTCATTAGGGACAACATGAAAACCAGGCTGGATTGTGGTGCACTAGGACTGGAGTTGACCACCCCTGACCTAAAGGATCTAGGCATCATCATAGACAACACGTTAAAATCTTTTGCCCAATGTGTGGCAGCAGTCAAAAAAGCAAACAGAATGTTAGAAATTATTAAGAAAAATAGAGAATAAAACAAAGAATGTCATAATGCCTTTGTATCACTCCATAGTGTGACCCACCCCCTTGAGTATTGTGTTCAGTTCTGATATCTGCATCTCAAGTTAGATATAGCAGAATTAGAAAAAATACACAGAAGGACAACCAAAGTGATAAAGGGGGTGGCTTGACTCTCATATGAGGAAAAGGTAGGTACTATAGGTTAGGACTCTCCATTATGGCGAACAGATGGCTGAGCACTGTGTAAGTCTGTGTAGCGCTGTGTAAGTCTTGTAGCGCTATACAAATGATACGTAGTAGTAGTAAAATCATGAGTGCAGTGGAATGGGTAAACACAAGCTAATCGTTTACTCTTTCAAAAAGTACAAGACTAGAGGACATGCCATGAAGTTACAAAGTAATACATTTAACACAAATAGGAGAAAATCCTTTTTTCATTCAAAGCACTATTAAGTTTTGGAATTCATGGCCGGTGTATATGGTTAAAGCAGATAGTGTATCTGGGTTTAAAAAAGGTTTGGACAAGTGCCTAGACAAAATGTCAATAGACGTCTTAAAGCTGGCCTGGGGGAAGCCACTCTTTATCCCTGGGCGTAAGTATCATTGAATCTGGCTTCTCCTTGGGATCCTGTCAGGAACTGCTGAACTGGATTGGCAACTGTTTGATACAGAGATACTGGGTTAAAGGGTTCTTTGGCAATTCTTATGGCAATATGGCAGTATAGCAATTCTTATGTTCTTACGGAGAAAGAAAGGGTGGATTTTAGTAGTGTATTGGATATGTGAAGAGAGAGACAGAAGTCAAAGATGACCCCAAAGTTACAAGCTGAGGGAACTTGGAGGATGACAGTGTTAACCCAGAAATCTAGAAAGAGGGAAGGGGAGGAAGGTGTGATTATCTCTGATGATCTCAAGGTGGCAAAATAGTGCGACAAGGCGGTGGCAAAAGCCAGGAGGATGTTGGGCTGCATACAAAGAGGGATTACCAGCAGAAAGGAAGAGGTACTTATGCCACTGTACAAGTCACTGGTGAGGCCTCACTTGGAATACTGTGTTCAGTTTTGGAGACCATATCTTGCAAAAGATGTAAAAAGACTGGAAACTGTTCAGAGGAAGGCGACCAAAATGATTTGGAGCCTGCGTAAGAAACCTTATGAGAAGAGACTTGAAGACCTAAATATGTACACTTTGGAGGAGAGGAGGGATAGGGGAGATATGATTCAGACCTTTAAATACTTAAAGAGGACCGATGAACAAACAAACTTCTTCCAAAGATGGGGAAACTGTAAAACTAGAGGACATAACATGAAGCTGCAAGGTGGAAAATTGAAAGGCAATGTCAGGAAATATTTTTTCATTGAAAGGGTGATGGATGCTTGGAATGCCCTCCCGATGGAAGAGGTGAGGGCAAATACAGTGACGGAATTCAAAACAGCATGGGACAAGCACAGCGGATCTCTTTACAACAGGATTAAAACAAAATAAACGGAACCAACTAACTTCTCAACAAATAGGGGTGTCCTACATGGAGTGGTGGGTCCACCCCTAAACAAAAACATGGGGAGGGGTGGCCTGCACAGAGCGACAGGTGCAGCTACTCTTGCCGTATTGCTGGGCAGACTGGATGGACCATGCTGGTCTTTATCTGCCGTCATTTACTATGATACTATGAAAAAGCTATCAGCCGTATTAAGTTTCGAATAATGATGGGACATCCAGGCAGCAGTGTAAGATGAGCAGAATAAGATTTCAGCCTGGATTCCTGGTGAAATTTCTAGTATGTAGTAGTAGATCTGGGAGTCATCACCATAAAGCTGCTACTGAAAGCCGTGGGAGGAGATCAGAGCACCAAGGGAACAGGTAGAGAGAGAAGAGAACATAAGATTTGCCATACTGAGTCAGACCAGTACACAGGTACATCAAGTCAATTATCCTGTTTCCATCAGTGGCCAAGCCAGATCACAAGTGGCTGGCAGGATCTCAAAAGATAGACCGATTTCCCCCAAGTCAACGTTAATAATGTGTTCATACTTTCCTCCAGCTACACTAACAGCTACATCCTCCAACAACAAATTCCAGAGCTTAATTATGCATTGAGTGAAAAAATATTTTTTCCAATTAGTCTCACTTAGTAACTTCTTGTGTTTCCCCTAGTTTTTGTACCTTATGAATGAATTAAACAGCTAATAAACATTTACCTGTTCTACCCTACTCATTATTTTATAAACCTCTAGCATATTTTCTGTCAGCCATATCTTCTTCATGCTGAGTGGAGATATGATAGAGCCTTTCCTCATAGAGGTACTGTTCTATCCCTTTAACATATGGCTGCTCTTCTAAATCCTGTATATCTTCTTTTAAATGTGGTAATCAGAACTGCTTACAATACTCAAGTGGTCCCAAGCAATACTCCCGTTAAGCTGTGCTGCATTCCTGCTGGAGGGGGGAGGTGCAAAGCGATTGTGAAAGCGATCACACTTAGGATTGCATGGCATAGGTAGGTCTCGGAGGGCCTGCCAATACTGTATAATCCTAAGTGCGATTGCTTTGCACTTCCCCTCACTGGCAGAAATGCCAGTGGAGGATCCAGCGCAGCTTAGCGGGAACATTGGTCCCATGGCAGAGTCCTGAAGTACACTAATTAATGGTGAGAATAGAGGAATATCCATTAGAACTTACACTAAAAGCTTGTTGGAAGAGGTAGGTAGATACACAAGATAGAAAAGAGTCCCGAAATCCAAGTGAAGACAGTATATCAAGGAGCAGCCAGTGCTCAATGATGTTGGGTAAAGAAGAGTAAGGATCAAGTAAAAGCCCTTGGATTTAGCCAGAAACAGGTCCGTGAAGACTTCAGCAATAGTTGTTTCTGTAGAATGTAAAAGGTGAAAACCAAATTGCAGTGGATCTAGAATGGCTTGGGATGAAAGAAAGTCAAGACAGCAGAGGTGAACAGCACGTTCAAGAAGCTTGGATGCAAAAAGAAGGGATGGGATGATAGTTGAATGGGTAGGTAGGGTTCAGAGAAGGTTTTTGAGGAGCAATGTAATCATAGCATGCTTGAAGGCGTCAGGAACAGCTGCAGTGGAAAGTGATAGATGTAGGATATGACAGATGGAAGAGATGACAGCAGGGAACATGGAGCTGGGCAGCTGGGTGGGAATGGGATCAGAAGAATGAGGACCGAGTTTCAGGGCTGGCTTAACCATTAAGTAAACTAGGCAGAAGTTTAGGGGTAGCAGCTTGTGGGAGGCGGCAAGGTGCAACTGTATTCAAGGCAAAACAATAGGTGCTAAAAGCCATAACATCCCAAAAAACCATCAGTATATATATTTACCCATAGAGAGTGTGAGTAATTTCCAAATAACCCATTTACCATGATAAATAAAACCTGTTTATCATGGTCGGAATTTGCTCAAGTCCTTCAGCTGAAATTGAATCGAATGTAGTCCAAGTCTGGGTTTCTCCATTTGTGCTTAGTGCTGGTTGATTTGATAAATATTCCTTGTCGGGTGATAGTTTGCTTTCCAGGAATCAGACAAAATCTTATGGTTGCAATTCTGATACTTTTTGTATTGATGGGGTTCATGTGTATGGTTTTGCTGCTTGGAACAGTTCTCTGGGTTGGTTTAGTAATCTGAGAATAATGTTTGAATGGAAACTCTTTTTTGCTTATTTATGAGGTTGTTATATTCATTTTGTTTGATAATGTACTCCTTTTGGTGGTGTAGTCTCTGATTCTTCTCCAACGTCTTTCCATTTGTCTAAGCTTTTGTTTAGATTTCTTTATTTCCCAGGAGTACCTTACATTTTGTTTGGAGATCCTTTTATGTTTAACTAGGCGAATGGGCTAGGGAAGTCAGGTCATTAGTAGATGTGTCGAGTCTTGGTAAAATTACTACTACAGTACTACTACTGCTTGTCATTTGTATAACGCTACAAGGCATATCCACCGCTTACAGACACATGTAAAAAGACGGTCCCTGCTCATCAGAGCTTACAGTCTAGTCAAGACAGACAGCTGAGGACAAGGACACATCTAACCCTTACTCCTATTATGATATCATTACTTATTGCCATATAATTATTTCATGTATGCATATAGTTGTATATAGTTGACCCCTGTTATCCATGTTTGTACCCCTGTTCGATGTAAAACCTAACAGCTTGTTGTTATGGTCGTTGTGTTATAATGTAAACCGCGCTGATGCCGAATAGTGCGGTATATAAAAAATTGTAATAAATAAATAAATAAAAGGAAGTGGCAAGAAAACACATAGGAGACCCAGAAGTGAGGTTTCAGCCTGGATTTGAAAAGGGCAAGAGAGGAAGCCTGACACACAAACTAGGATAATTTGTTCCAGGCGTAAGGAGCAGTAGAAGAGAAGGGCACAGGTAGAAGGGATCTGCCAGAAGAGCAGAGCACCTGAGGAGGGGTATAGGGAGAGATAAGAGAGGAAAGGTAGTGCGGATCAGCAGAGTGAGTGTACTTATAGATCAGTAGAAGAAGTTTGAAATGGATATGGTAATGGATGAGGAGCCAGTGAAACAACTTGAGAAGAGGAATTATATGAGCATGTAGAGGCTGGCAGACGATTAGCAGATTGTTCTAGTAGTGACTGTTATTGAAATCTGCTGTGCTACAAGGGGACATAGGATGAGAGTAAAAGGGGATAGACTCGGGAGTAATATGTGGTATATTACTTTACGGAAAGAGTGCTAAATCCATGGAATAGTCTCCCAGTGGAGGTGGTAGAGATGAGGGCAGTATCTGAATTCAAAAAAGAATGGGACAAACACGGAGGATCTCTAAAGGGAAAAAGGGGACTCTTGTAGTGGGTGTTATGGAAGGACAGAATAGACAGGTCATGTGGTCTCTTTCTGCCATCATGTTTCTATGTTTCTAACATGGAACCTGTATACCTTTTTGGGAACCTGCTAGGTACTTGATGCCTGGAATGGCCACTGTTGGAAACAGAATAATGGACTTGATGGACTCTTGATCTAATCCAATAAGGCAAGCATGTCCAACAGGTAGATCGTGATCTACCTGTAGATCACGGACGGGTCAGAGGTAGATCGCCAGCCCCACTTGGCTCCATCTCTCCAGCAGCTCACCCCGTCACTAGGAGAGAGCTCGTGCCGGCAGGTCATCTGCCGAGGGCTTGCCGCCGCTGCTGATCCTTTGCCTATCTTTTTTTCCCTGCCTGCAGGAATCTTGCCTGCGGGTGTATTGGGGGCGCTTGTTGTTTTCGTGCTAATAGTTTGTGGGTACCCCAGGGGGCCACCACCCGCTCCCCGCAACGAGACACCACAGGCCCGGCATCATACCTGGTCTCTTACCTCTCAGAATCACCCATTCCTGCACCCACCCCAACACCCCTTAGAAGTGTGTTATTTATTTATTTGTACATTCTTCTATAAGGAGTGGAGGAGTAGCCTAGTGGTTAGAGCAACTGCCTCGTAACCAGAAGATCAAGGGTTCAATTCCCACTGGCACTCCTTGTGACTTTGGGCAAGTCACTTTACCCTCCATTGCCTCGGAAGAAAAGGCTGGCAATCTACTTCCGGTGATACATTGCCAAGAAAACCCAGAGGTAGCTGGGTTGCTATGAGTCAACACTGATTGATGGCACTAAAAAAAAAAAAAAAAAAAAAATTCTTCTATACCACTTCTTCCAGAGATCAAATGTGGTTTACAGGTAACGTAACAAAAATAATAATGGAACTATTATTATTTTTACAATGAAAATTTTTAGAATAATTTAACTAATATACATAGAACAGTAGAAACAATGGGCAAGTTGATGCCCAGCTTATGTAATTGATAGAAACAATTAACATCAATAACTATCTACAATGTGAAATTATTAAATGTTTGTATGCTGGATGATTAGATAACACATTGATGTAAATGTAGATATAATAGAGAGGTGTGAGTATGAGATTTGTCTACATCCACTCACCCGGGCTTTACCTGAATACACTTACCGTATTAGTTGTGTCGTGTGCTGGTCATTGGTCGCTTTATAGTTCACGTTCATTAAACGTTTTCGGGCAGACACAACAAAGTGTCAAGAATTTGGTGATTTTGGCGGGCTTTTCCAATTTTGTTCTAACTTGCCTATGTCTTGCCTTCGAATTGGTTCATACCACTGAGACTTTTGCTTGCCTCTGCAATTTTATTTTGCTTAGGCTTTGCGTTGATTCTACACTGCAATTTTATTTCGCCTTGCCTTTGCGTTGATTCTACACTGTGTGCAGAATTTATTAAATCGTGTGTGGTGGTATTTGAACTTGTTTGGCGTTATTTGATTTTATCTGGTTTGCTGGAAAGGTGTTTGAGTTTTTTTGATGATTTGATGGTGGTATTTGGTGCCAGTATGATGATTTCTTATTTTTACTTTTAGAACTGCATGTGTGGTTTTGGCATCTCCAGTCCTTGTATTGCACATCATCCAGAGGTCTTCAGTTCCTGTTGATCTTTAATACTTTGGGACAGTGACAGTTTTGGACCAGATTCGGCCAGTGTTTATACTAACTTAGCAGATTTGGCCTTCTTACATCTAACCATCCCAGTATAATAAAGATAAGTGCTCCAAAGAAGAACAAAACCTACCACTTTCATGATGAATGGGAAATGGACTACTTCTTCATCATGGTGAAAGACAAGTGTTGTTGTCTAATTTGTAATGCCCCAGTATCCTTGCCCAAAAAGGATAATCTGCAACGTCATTATAAGGCTCTGCATAGCAATAAGTTTGATGCTGATTTTCCACCCAAAAGTGAAATTCGTAAACTGAAGCTCAAAGAACTTAGATTGAAATTGGCTACTCAGCAACAGTTGATGGCGAAGCCAAGGTCACATTCTCTCAATGCAACCATAGCATCCTTCAAGGTCAGCAACCTGATCGCAAAGAAATGCAAACTTTTCACTGAAGGGGAATTTGTAAAAGATTGTTTTCTTGAAGCAGCTGACAATCTTTTTGAAGGATTTAAAAATAAGAAAGAACATAGCTGCTATTCAAGATGTACAATTGTCAAGAAACACCGTCGTGTGGCGAATAGAAAAAATGTGTGGAGACACAACTGAACAATTGTTGGAGGATGTTTCAAATTGTGTTGCTTTCTCACTCCAACTGGATGAATCTACAGACATAAAAGACATAGCCCAGTTACTAGTCCTTATCCGGATGGTTTTTGAAGACTTCAGTGTTAAAGAAGAACTACTTGGAATGATTTCTTTAAAAGGGAGAACTACCAGTCAGGAAATATTCAGTTCTTTCTATTCTTTTGTGACAAAAGTGTAATCTTTCATTGCATAGACTTGTTTCCATCACTACTGATGGAGCAAGAGCAATGACAGGTGAGGTTAACAGTTTCATAGCCTTCTGTGACGACTTCTTACCACTGCATCATTCACCAGCAAGTTTTGGCAAGCAAGAGACTCAATACAAAGACTGTCATGGATATCACTTTCAAAATTGTAAATTCAGTTCATGGAAGATCACTTCAAAGACGGCTTTTCAATCTTACTCTTGATGAAGGGGCAGTAGAAATTGTTTTGCACACAGATGTAAGGTGGCTACTAAGTAGACACAAATTTCTGCAAATATTTCGTGATTTGCAGAATGAAATAAGAAGTTTTTTGAAGGAGAGGAGAGATGACCAAGCAGAGTTGGAAGATGAGTGGTTATGTGAACTGGCATTTCTCGCTGACTTTACAGGCGAACTAAGTGATATGAACCTTGAACTACAAGGTAAAAACAAATGCATTGGTAAGATGATGAGTACAGTTTCATCCTACAAGAGCAAATTTGAGCAAATGATGACTGACCTTGCAAACAACACTTTTGATCAGTTTCCTAATACACAGGACCATCTGAGACAATATCCAAATTTTGTTTTTCAGAACGAGAAGTATGTGATAGAAATCTGTTCTGTTATCCAGGAATTTGAAAATAGATTCTGTGACTTCCAAAAAATTGGAACAGTTGTGGAATACTTGTCATACCCATTCAAAGTAGATGTGGACATTAAAGAAACTGCAGCTGCTATCAGTAAAAATTACTCATTGAACAAGCCAGCTCTTGAAAACGAAATAGTAACCCTTAAAAATGACATTTTTCTCAAGACCCGTTCTGAGCAAGAATCGTTTTGGAAGCTAGTGCCTAGAGACAAATTTCCCAACTTGAGAAGATGCAGTGAAGCTGCTGTTTCGGTTCAACTTATTTGTGTGAATCTGCGTTTTCCCATCTGAAAATGATAAAGAGTACACAACGTTCCAACATGACAGATGAATATCTGCAGGATTCCCTGAGACTGGCCCTCACGCAATATTCACCCAACTTCAAAAAGCTGGTGGATGAAATACAGGCTCAGACGTCTCACTAATGAGCAAGAGCGAAATATTAAAGATTGTGCAAGATCAGCCTGGATCAATACTCGACCTAAATTTAACACAAATTACTCAATAAAAGTTGAAGAAAGTTAAGACAGTTAAAGAAAGTTATTACTCAATAAGACTTTAAGAAAAAATGTACTTTCCATTTCCCCTCGCAGTTCTTACTGGATCTTCGTCTCTCTGTTTTGTTTTTGCTTAATTTGCTTAACAGCTGATCACATCCAAGTAAATGACAGAAGGTTCGTTAAAAATGGGGGGGGGGGGAGATCCTCCAACTTTATTGGGTTAAAATTTAATTTGAAACCAATTTGAAACTTAATTTTTATGGTGGTAGATCACCAGCA
Organism: Ichthyophis bannanicus; assembly: GCA_033557465.1. Taxonomy (NCBI): domain Eukaryota; kingdom Metazoa; phylum Chordata; class Amphibia; order Gymnophiona; family Ichthyophiidae; genus Ichthyophis; species Ichthyophis bannanicus. The sequence goes on along the minus strand of CM066046.1, from coordinate 12,999,024 downwards.
CTTTTGGCCAGAAAAAGTAGATCACAACCTGTTCAAAGTTGGACATGCCTGCAATAAGGCATATCTTATGTTCTTATTTTACTGGGTATAGAACATCCTGATTTGCTAGCACCAGCCTGCACAGCAGAAAGGTTTCTGTTGTGTAAAAATTGGGCCGCCTGGTAGCCATCCTGCTCTTCTCTCTGCAGAGGCACATGTAAGCATGCAGTTGTTCTGCACAAGTGATGAGGTGGCAGGCGCTTATGGGTCCTGCATGTACCTGGCATTGTCAACTGGGCAGGTGCATATTTTTAAAAAATACCGTACACATCCATATCGCAGGTGACGTTGGCGCTGCCACTGTTCTCTATGAAGACTGTGCACTTGTGCGCCTGCCCATTTTCTGTTGGGTGCACACGTATTGTCATGCAGCGAGGGCTGATGAGAGCTCAGTTGAGAGAAAAGAAGGTGTTTTTCACAGAGAAAAAGACTTGCAATATTCCCAGGAACCAGCTAGAGGGAGCAAGAGCGTCTTCAGGGAGACTGAAGAGCCACGCCCAGCTGGTCACGAGGAAATGCCAACCAGCTTCCAATCCTCAAAGGCAGGAGGCCTTCATAAGGGGAGTGTGCAAGGAGAAGAGGCAGAAGGAGTACCGGCAGCCTCGGAGATAGAAGCACCAGCAGAAGCAGCAGCCTAAGCAGAAGCAAGGGGAGAATCACTGGCAGCATCGAGAGAGAGAGGTGGAAGTGGAAACCTGACTACTCTAGTGCTAGAGGATTCTCAGGAGGGAGAGGTGATTTCCCAGGAGCTGAGGAAGGACCTAAGGAGGTGTCAGCTCAAGCCAAACCGAGAGCTGTTTGCCCTCAGAGGCAAAAGCCCTGCTGTAACTGCAACCCTAAGGCAAACAAGAATCAGCTGGAGAAGCCAAGCCACGCTGAGCCAGAAAGCCAGAAGCTGGGCTTGTACAGAGGCAGGCCTTCACCAGGAGAAGGAAGTCAAAGGCTACAGGGTAAGCCTAACTTTCACAGAAAAGGAGTTCACCAAGCTGTGGCCTGGGAAAGGCAAGCAGTGGAAGAAAGCCGGTTACTTGAGGATTGCTGCCATTCAAGGTATGAGAAATGTATGCCTAATAAGAGAGCTGTGAATGTTAAAAGCTATGATAAGGCTGCTAGAAAACCTCTAAAGAAAGAGGATACTTTAAAGCCTAATACAGCACGTGGCCGATGCCCTAGGCTAGGCCAAGGACATTGGGAGCTGCTACAGAAAATATACAAAACCCCTTAATGTGTTTTACAAGAAACCAGGGATATAGAATCAGAGTTTTCTGATAACGAGCCAATGCAAGTGAATCTGGCAGGAGATTTATCTGACCAAGAGATGGACTGTACACTTTGCATTTCTGAAAGTTTAGAGTCACTGCCAGACTTGTGATTGGGTGAATTGCCAGCAGAGCATTCTGTATTTGTTTGAGCACCTCCATTCCTGTGACGCAGGGGCGGCCCAAGGGGGGTGCGGGGCCATGTGCGGAGACTCGGTGCGGGGCCTCATTTGCATAATTATTTGCATAATGTTACCATATACTAACTTTTAGTAAACATGCCTCTTAATGAGTGTATGGATAAAGAAAGACTAAAAGATTTCTACATTACTATAATCCAGTGCCAACCGCCAGACACATTTGGAACTACTACAAACACTGCCCATTTAGAACCCATAGCAAACCCGCCATATCCTGACAGCATTACCAGGACTCACAAAGCACCATACCCTACCTATCAAAAGGAAACATGCAAATATTAAACCAATACATTTCAGAGAACAACAATACATGACCTACTGGGGAAAGAGAACAAGTGGCAATGTCAAATAGGAATTATATAAACAGAACACCTCAGCTCAGTTACACATGCAGAACATAGACCATCACCAAACAAGGAATCACAATTTAGAAACAGGAAGACAATAATTAAACTGGGAATCCCCAAAGCCAAACTTGGAATGTACAACACTGTAGAAATAAAACTATACATTAATTTGCTCTTGTACTAAACAAAGTGCAGACGTTAATGATGCACATTTACCAGAGCTGACATATTCCAATTAATAAATTCAAAATAAAGAGATATTTTTCTACCTTTTGTGCATTTTTTTTCAGCTGCAATTGCTCCAGCCACTTTCTTCTGGTTTCTTCGTGTCTTCTGCTAACTCTCCATCGTCTGCTGTCCATTTGTCCTTTCTTCTCTCTTCTAGTTTTTTTCCATTCTCTCTCTACATCTGCTTTAACATACTAATCTTTCTCCTTTTGCTCTTTCCTCATTCCTATTTCATCCACTCAAATTTTACCCCTCCATCCTTAATCCCCACTTACTCTCCCAATACCCGGCCAATTGTAGATTTTTTATCCCTCCCACACAAAATATTTTCCCCTCTCCATTTTACTCTCCCAGCCCCATCCCATTCTAATCCTCCCCCAACATCAGCTCCCTTCTAGTTCCAGCCTCACCCAGCATCCATTCCCTTCTAGTCCCTGCATCAGCCCATTTCCAGTCCTAGCCCCCACATCAGCCCATTTCCAGGCCTAGCAACCCCCCAACCCAATACCAGTCCTAGCCCCCCATCAACCCACTTCCAGTCCTAACCCCCCATCACCCCATTTTCAGTTTAAGCCCCCCCTATAGCCCATTACCAGTCCTAACCCCCCATCAGCCCACTTCCAGTCCTAACCCCATCAACCCATTTCCAGTCAGCCCCCCATAGCCCATTGCCAGTCCTTACCCCCCCATCAGCCCATTTCCTGTCCTAACCCCCCCCCCATAGCCCATTACCAGTCCTAACCCCATCAGCCCACCTCCAGTGTTAACCCCCCCATCAGCCCATTTCCAGTCCTAGCCCCCCCCTCCCCATCATAACCCATTACCAGTCCTACATAAGAACATAAGATATGCCATACTGGGTAAGACCAAGATCCATCAAGCCCAGTATTCTGTTTCCAACAGTGGCCAATCTAGGTCATATGTACCTAGCAGTTTCCCCAAGAGACGCAGGTTCCACAATGCTTGTACTGGGTCAAGCATGGATATCCTGGGCCCCTTCTTAATAATGGTTTATGGACCTTTCCTCCAGGAACTTGTCCAAACCCTTTTTAAACCCAGCTACACTAACAGCCTTTACTACATCCTCCGGTAACAAATTCCAGAGTTTGATCACACGTTGAGTGAAAAAATATTTTATTTTATTAGTCTTAAATAGTTTACCCTGTAGCTTCATTGCATGTCCCCTAGTCTTTCTATATTCTGATAAGGTAAACAATCAATCTACGTTTACCTGTTCCACTCCGTTCATTAATTTATAGACTTCTATCATATCTCCCCTCAGCCGTCTCTTTTCCAGGTTAAAGAGCCCTAACCTTTTCAGCCTTTCTTCATAGGAGTATCCTTCCATCCCCTTTACCATTTTGGTGGCTCTTCTCTGAACCTTTTCTAAAATCGCTATATCCTTTTTAAGATACGGTGACCAGAATTGCACACAATATTCAAGGTGTGGTCTCACCATGGAACAGATAGAGGCATTATAATATCTCTTGTTCTATTTTCCATTCCTTTCCTTATGATACCTAGCATTCTATTTGCTCTCTTGGCCGCCGCTGCACACTGGGCTGAGGGTTTTAACATGTTATCCACAATGACGCCTAAATATTTTTCCTGGGTAGTGGTTCCTAATGTGGAACCTTGCATCGTGTAACCATAGTTTGGGTTGTTCTTCCCTAGGTGCATAACCTTGCACTTGTCCACATTAAATTTCATCTGCCATTTTGATGCCCAGTCTTCCAATTTATCAAGATCCTCTTGCAATTTTCCACAATCCTCTTGGGTTTTAACAACTTTAAATAGTTTTGTGTCATCTGAAAATTTGATAACCTCACTCGTTATTCCCTTTTCCAGGGCCTCACAGGCTCATCTGTTAAGCCGGCTCCGGAAGCTAATACGTATGTATGTTACATTATTTTTCTATAGGAATGTACACACATCCTTAACTTCCAAGAATTATCCCATGGAAAATGCAAGCACCTTTAGTCCTGCTATTTAATACACACAAATGATGCTCAAATCTTTATGGGCATACTTTGGAAAACTGAGGTGTATGTGCGTGTCCAAATCCCCTGCTAGCTCTACCTCTAGGAATGCTCTGCTCATTGTGGTTAAAATATGACTGAAATGGCATCATGCACTCACTTTTATCCACATGTAAGCCAGATAGCATTTAAAGAAGACATTTCTGTGCACCTAAAGAGCTTTTAAATTTGCCCCTCTATGGATGCCATAGTTATGTCACCACATCTCGTCTCCACCGCTAGTAGTGCTGTGTCCTGATTGATGTTGACTCTGAGAAGCTGATCCATTTTGGCTTTTGTGACTGTGCATCTATAGGCTTCTAGTCCCAGTTTCATTAATAAGTTTGGAAGGTAGGAATGCCATCACTGAGGTTTGCAATCCTCAACCCCGGCAATATTACCCTTACCTCACTGGATACTAGAACAGCAGCAAGTACAATTTCATAGATGCAATGGGGCAAATCCAGAACTGCAGAACTGGATCAGACAAGCAGTCGGGAGTTTGAGGAATGTGCCTTTCTCCTTCTAGTCCTGCCAGTCTTGTTCAAATTCATCTTCTTCCTTCCCATCTCGCGCACTGCTTATTTTTTAAAAGCCTTTGGCCCGGACCTCCCCTTCTACCTCTACCTGACTGTCTTCTGCGGCGCTGCCTGGGGGCCGGACGCTTTATATGGCACGATCCTCGGCTCCCAGCTCTGCGCGCTGTCCGTCCCCAAACCCACTGGGACCGAGTTGGGTTTTCGAGCCGCGTTGAAGGGGCCCTGCTTCCGCGACACCTCCTCGGCTCCCGGGCCCCGCGCGGCTCTTCCACCCAGGTGACGCTCAGCAGGCTGAGAGTGAAGCCCAGGGAGATGCCGACCACCACCGGGCCCACGAAGGACAGCACCATGGAGAGGCGCATGGCTGCCGCAGGGCTCGGCAAGCCCCTCCGTGCCGGCTTTGAGATTCGCGTCTCTGTTAAGCCTGCAGGGGCAGATGGGAAATTTCCCATCAGCCCCTGCGGGCTTAACAGAGATGCGAGGGAGACACTCTCCCTTTGCGAATCTCAAAGCCGGCACAGAGGGAGGAAGGGAAGGACTCAGCCGGGCAGAGGAGGCCCCGCGGGACACTCCATTCTGCCGCGGCGGCAGCGGCCAGCTTTTTTTTTTTATTCAATGTTGAAAAAAAGCAGAATGTTCTTTGCTCGGGGCCCCCTGAAACGCGGGGCCCTGTGCAAAAAACATTCTTGCTCAATGGACGGGCCGGCCCTGCTCTGCTGTGACGTATAACAGTTTTTGCTTTGAACCCTGAGTTTGTTTTCTACCTGAATTAAGGACATTTGCTTTAAAGTTGTAACCCACTATTTAGAACCACTGTGAAAAAAAAGGGAAATAAAAGCCTTATTAATTCCCACCACTCAACTTGATTGTTTCATTGAAGATTGTAGCCAAAGCAACTACAAGGACCAAGAGCCATTTGGGCCTTTAGAAGACTCTCCAATCTTAACCTTATATTTTTGTGTCCCACCTGCCCTGGCGTCCACTGGCCACCAGGGTAGTGTTGCTGACAGTATATCCATACTTTGGGGGTTTTTTTTGGGGGGGGGGGGTTTCAATGTGTATATTTGGGGTTAGGGGTGTGCACGTGCATGGCAGCTTTTCAAAAATTGCCATTGATTTTTGCACATTTTGCTTTTGTAAGCCACCATCCACCCAAACAACCTTTTCATTAATATATATTAATAGGCTATTTGTCATCCAGCATAGTTGAAAGATATATGCTTAATTATGATAATTTGCCAGAACATCAGACAGGGTTTTAGAACATTTTGTAAGATGTGATGTATGTTGAGATTTTATCTTTACAGCAGGCTTGTCTTTGGATATTGCAGCTTGAGACATTGTTAAATGCAATTGAATTGTTTCCATATGTGTATATGTGGTTTAGCATTTGTACATGCTTGAAATAATTGAGTTTAAAATTTTCAAGGTGTCACCTTGATGCACGACAGCTGTTGTAAACAACTTAGAAATCAGTAGTCAGGAGCACTCTAAGGCATTATTTGTTGGTAAGAGTATGTAGCCAGCTCCAGGGGACTGCGCATTGCAGCTTCATGGATCTACAGATAGTGTGTGGAGGTAGAGACCTCTGCTTACCTCCTCCTGTTGGGGTCCTGAGGTGTAGAGAAGAAAATTATTTTGCAAAGCCCTTGTTTGCTGAATGTATTCTGCACACACCCAGCATCTCTCTCTCTCTCTCTCTCGGGGCTCACAGTCAGTTCAAGGAAATCACTGGCTAGTCTACTCCTGAAGGCTGTATATAATCAATCAAATGACTTTATTGAGTGAATAAAAATAATGCAAAAGTTCATCTATTGCTTTCATAGTTAGGCAAAAACTAAACACAGAAAAAGTGCAAAAAATTCCGGTTTCCCCCCTCCCTCTGACTTCTATTGTCTCCCTTGTAACTTTTCTTCCTCGTCTCTTGCCTTTGACTCCTTCTTCAGGAGTCCTCTCTCCTTCTTTGACGTCTTTTACAATCTTCAAACAAGACTTCCTTTCTTCTATACACTGACTCTTTGGACAGCAACTCTTCTTAACCCTGAATAAGACTCCCAGGGGCCCCTCTACTATGGGTTAATCTGACAGTCTGCTCAACCCTCTAGCTTTGCAAAGCACATGGGGTGGGGTGGGGTGGTTATTCAGCGCTAGTGGCTAGCGCTGTGAACATGGATAGCTGCCGGTGCTGACATTTAAACTAGGATATTCAATGCGGGGTCATATCCGGTCCTGGCATTGAATATCCGGGTTTGCTGCATTGCTGTGAGGTTAGCCAGGCAGCTGCAATATTGAACCGCTGACCGGAACCGCTAACGCAGTGAAAGCTAGGTCAGGGTTACCTGCGCCTCGCTTTTTCCATGTATTGCTGACTAGGCAGTGGCTCAATATCACCGCTGCTCACTCCGCCACAGTATGCCCCAGTGCTAACCGCTTAGCATCGGGGCGTGTAGTGGTGGCACCTGGGGATTTTCAGCAGCAATAACCGCTCAATATCCGCAGAGTGGCATATACACGGTTCACAAGTCTGCAAACCATGTAAATACCTTTGAAAATGTCCCCTATAGTCCTATGTAAGCTCCCACACTTATTTATTGATTTAAAATAATTTCAAGCCTCCATTATATAATCTAAGCAGGTTACAACCATACAAATATAATAATTAGATACAGCATATAACTTTTATAGCACCCCCTTGGGTGCACTTCTGGGTCTGGGACCAGCCTAGCTTGAGGATGGGCTCCGTCATTTCTCGTCAGTTTGGCGCCTGGCGCTTCCACCTAGGGAAGAAAAGTGTTTGCAGGTAGGATTTCCCTCCTTTGACCCCAGGAAACCTCTCCAAAAAACCACTGCTGTGAACAGGCCTTACTGAGCCAGAATCGCGCCTTGTCGAATTGCACATCGGGTGCATGCCCCCCACTCCTCTCCCTCCAGCCACTGCCTGCTCTCGCCCTGCTGCTGCCGCTGTCTGTTTTCTCCATGGTGGTGCTGACAGCAGGGCAAGAGCAGGCAGCGGTTGGACGGAGGTATAGGTGGGGCATGTGCCTGGTGTCTGCTCTGCTCTGCTACTGCTGAACTTTAAGTAGATCTAATCTCTCCCTGCTCTGATGTTGCATCAGAAAGGCTTAGGGGGTGCATTTCAGCTGCCTCCTGTAGCCCTGCTGCCACTGAGAGAACAAAAAGTGGCGGTGGCAGAGTAACAGCAGGCAGCCGAAATACGCCCCCTAAGCCTTTGCACCCTGTGTGGCTGCACCGCTCACACAGGGCTAGGTACAGTACTGGCTGTGAACAAGGCTGGCTTAAATGCTATTTACTATTTATTTACAAAATATCTACATCAAATATTGTGAGAAAATAATGCAGTTTATACAACCCGTATTATAAGTAGTTCAAGCAGATAAGCTAAAATAGCAATACTGGACAAGAGATAAGGCCAACTATAACCTTATATATAATGACTTAAGTAAACCTTTAAAGATTTACCCTTGATAATCTGTCTCCTAAATCCCCTTTGTCCACCAGCCCCAAGTCTCACCAACTGCTGGAGCTCTGGACCAGTGGCTACTTGTGAAAGGAGAGGTTTGTAGATCTGACCAATTGCTGAGACTGAAGCCTTGGCTCTGCCTCCTCCAATCCAGAGGGGGTTTTGCACTTCTGGCCACTCTGGAACAACTGTTGCAGCTCAACCCCTTGAGCTGATCTGCTGCTGGACTTGCCTGGGTCTTGTGGCTCCTAGTCCAGGATGGACTCTTTGCAGCTGATCTCTCAGGAGCTGATTCTTCGCTGCATCTCTCACTGTAGCTCCCTCTGAAGCTGATTCTCTGCTGTAGCTCTTCCTGGAGCTGAGCTGATTCTGCCACTGCAGCTCCCTCGAGCAGATTCTCTGCCGCCACAGCTCTCTCCTGAGCTGATCTGCTGCTGGACTCCCAAGCCTGGATTAGGCTCTCCAGAGTCTCCACTATAATCTCCGCTCCCTGGGTTGGGAGGAGATCGTCCGCCCCCATCTACACCCGACTGGATTTATAGGATGCTCTCTGCTGGCATCTAAAATCCAAGCCTGTCTAGGTTCCCAGGAGACTTTCCAACACCATCTTAAAGAGGAGGGCCTGCAGAGCAGGGGAAGCTTCCTCTTCTCTTCTCAGATGAGTTAAGCTCTTTTAGATAGAGGCCCGATACTTCTAAATATCAGGTAACTGTTCTACAAACTCTTTTCTGCACAAGGCTGCTGTTGCCAGTGCCGAGTCATACCATTTCTGCTAGTGTGAGCAATTTCCACCAGCCCCAGTATTCACTTCTTCACCTTCTGTCTGGTGTATCCACTTTATTCCCCATACACTATTCCCTATAGATTTAAAGTTAAATCTTAATACTAGATATAAATCTGAGCAAATATTACCCTTGCTCCTTAAGCACAGGCAGTGATTTGCATATTCCCCCTAAATGTTTACTTTCTAACTCTGCTAGTCCAGTGACTGTTACTGCAGACTGCTGTTTTAATATTGCCCCTTATCTTGAGGCAGCCATGAGGCTCTTACATAAAGTAATCAGCCTGCTATTTCAGTGGACACCCTTCCCCCACTCCAGGTCTGAGCACAGTATCCCCTAGCCCAGAAACCAACAGACCAGAGCACACCGGTTTGGACAGGTCACCCAGGTACCTTCCCCAGGGGCTGCTGATTGGTGGACAGGAAATACCTGTGGCAAATGGGATTATAGAATGAGTTTGAAATTATACTGTATTTAAGGCATTGAAGGACGTCCCTCGGGGCTCAGACTCTTTTGTTGGAGGGAACCGGCTCTCTGTCTGATCCTGTGTGCACATTAAAGATCCTGTTTGCATTTCAGCCTGTCTGTGAGTTTTCCTTCTGTGGGTGAGTGATTGAATAAGAGCTTTTCACAGCGTTTGCTATAACATTTTGGTGCATTGGCCGGGAAAATTTATTTATTTATTTATTTAACAGGTTTTCTATACCGCCTTTTCCTTAAATCAAAGCTGTTACCAAGACACAAGAGGGGAGAACAGAGACAGGGGGGCATACACTGACTAAACTAAAGAGTGAAGGTAAAATTGGGATACACAACATCAAGGAACCGTTACAATAAAACAAGTTACATGCAGGCTATAATAATAGAGACTGTTAGATGTCTGTGCCATAGTACTCAGTGAAGAGTACAAATTTCAGTTGTTTTCTGAACTCCTTTAAATCATCCATGGATCGCACATCGGGAGGGAGAGAGTTCCATATAAGTGGGGCCGATAAGGAAATTGCCCTTTGTGTAGTACATTTACACGTTCGCACCCACAGTGGGAAGACTACTGCTTTTTGCAGGATCGGGGCCTCCACCGGTCAGGGACCAACCCCTCCAGGTGATTAACGATCCTTGGCGCCACGGGGCCCCTTTTGTGCTCCGAAGGACTCTTTGACTTGTGTGGTCAGTCGGTCCCCTGCGGCTGAATCCCCGATTGAAAACCGGCTGGATAGACTGGCATCCAAACTACCTGTCTGATCAGAGTTCTGGTGAGTACTGCTACTTTCTGTACTCTATCTGTGAGTCCTGGTAATTTCTGGGAACCTGTAGCGGCCCAATCAACCGCAACGAGCAGTCCTAATAGGGGCCTTAGTGGCCCTGAAACCATTGCTCGTCCTGTCTGTATCTGTATCTGAATCTGCTGTATCTGAATCTGAATAAGAAAAAAAGGGGGGAGGCGCTTGCTTGCGAGCGCCAGTAAATGACTGCAGTATAAATTTAACTTTGCCACCTCGGGCCCCTTAAAGGTATTTAAAGTGCAGTGCTGCCAAAGCTATTAAAAATTGCCTAAAATATTAGTACTTAACCGCCTTAAGTGTGCCTTTCAAGAATAATTGCGCTGATCGCAATTCTCCGATGATCGGGGCGATTTATTTAGAGCCTTTGCCCCATGTGCTCCTATAGTGTTGGGGGCTTTTTGTGTTGCTGGGGGTCTCCTTTTGTGTTGCTGGGGGTTTCTTTTGTGTTGCCATGAGCTCCTATAGTGTTGGGGGCTTTTTGTGTTGCTGGGGGTTTCTTTTGTGTTGCCATGTGCTCCTATAGTGTTGGGGGCTTTTTGTGTTGCTGGGGGTCTCCTTTTGTGTTGCTGGGGGTTTCTTTTGTGTTGCCATGAGCTCCTATAGTGTTGGGGGCTTTTTGTGTTGCTGGGGGTCTCCTTTTGTGTTGCTGGGGGTTTCTTTTGTGTTGCCATGTGCTCCTATAGTGTTGGGGGCTTTTTGTGTTGCTGGGGGTTTCTTTTGTGTTGCCATGTGCTCCTATAGTGTTGGGGGCTTTTTGTGTTGCTGGGGGTTTCTTTTGTGTTGCCATGTGCTCCTATAGTGTTGGGGGCTTTTTGTGTTGCTGGGGGGTTTCTTTTGTGTTGCCATGTGCTCCTTTAGCTCCATCTAGTGGACATTAGAAAAATAGCTAGCTATATTTCTCATATTACTATTATCCACATGGTAAAAGTTAAATCCTATGGTACAGCTAGAGAGTATGTGTGTGTGTATGAAATGTGTATTTGTAACAGCTGCTACTGAGGAAAGAGAGTGTATGAGTATTCGCTGCTGAGACGTCTCTGTTTTCTGTTTTCCCTCTTTCTTTTTCCCTTTGTGGTCCTGTGTGTTTTGTGCAACCAAACTCTGCCTGTTACCTGGATTATATTTTATATTGTATTCCCAGAAGTGAGATTAGAAAATTTACACTGAGCATTGCATTCCTAGAATTGGGATTACAAGATTTGCACTGTAAATTGTGATTTTGCAAATTGTGATTAGAGCATGGGGTCTGGAGGCTAAATTGTGGTGGGGGAGTATCCGGACCAGCTTCCCTGTATAGATTCATGGCTGGCCCATGTGGTAAATGTGCTGTTATGTAAAAACCTTTAGTGTCTCTGTGTTTAGTTGTGACATTAGGGAAAGAAAGTTTTTGTCCAGACATTAGGTCTTTATATTTCAGGATTGATTTTGATACTCTATCAGTAAAAGGTGAAGTTATTGACGAGTCGCCCCTGTGTCCCCAAACAGTGAAAAACACCAGGTCTACTGATTGCAGGGAAGGGGACAGTTTGGAAAGGGGGGTGGGGTTTGCTGTGTGTGGACTGTAGTACTGGTATAGCAGTGAAGGAAGACAATTGCTTTGTTTGATGCATATCCAGTTTTATTGCTATGTTTCATGCATGGTCAGGGAACTAGGTGTTTTGGTCACACCTCTCAGCAGTGAGTGGGGGTGATTGAAACTGCTGAGATAGTTTGCATAGCTATAGAAAGATACTGGGAGGAGTTCCTTCTTCTAGCAGATAAATGGAGGCACATTAGAGAGGACAAAAGAAAAAAAAATCACCTAGGAGTCTTTCTCCTAGCAAACGCCACACCTAGTCTCCAAACAATCCTCTGGTCATCAATTTAGATTGTAGAGTTTAAGCTTCTGGAACCATGGGGGGTGCCTCCTTTGAGCATCCTCAAAATGTCTGAGCGGCATCTTGACTGTGTAAGGCTGAAGAAGGACTGTCAAATTACTGTTAGCAATATCTGTAGGGCAAAGCTGATGTGTGAAAATTAGCTGCAACACATTTGTTAGAACTTAAAAAAAAAAGGGGGGAGAGAAAATCCTTATAAGATTATGAAGAAATGAAGATTTTTTTACTTGTCTTTTTAAAGCCTGAATTTTATCTCCGGTACATAAATTTGGTTTTGACTGCACATACAAAATTAAGCAAGTAATATTGCATTCTTTCCTGCTTGGTACATTAAACTGCCTTGATCAACTGTATTCATTTTTCTGATACTACAATGATATTGCATTCCAGGTATCTACCAACCTTGTTATGGAAAAGTATGTTTCATGCTTGTTTTGAACTGTAGGATTCAAGGTAATTACTTTGCCTTGTTAAGCACTGTGCTGACAAATGATGAACAGAACAGTAACATCATAGACACATTGGTGTCCAGAGAAAAAGTGTACCTTGTTTTGAGGGTTTTCAGTTTCAGGAGTACAGTATATTATAGCACTGTGAGAAACAAATCTTTTTAGTTTATACACTTGCACTTTGTTACCAATATACTGGTAGCAGTACATTATGTAGAGGTCCAGTATACACAGCAATAATAAGGATACATTAGTACCTATGTATGTGATTGGTGGAATGATGCAGGTGATGGGGGAGTGTTGTGAGGGATGAAGTGGGATATTAAGAAGGACTTTTGATGGACATTAAACTGATGAAGGTAATTTGAAGTGATGTATCAGGCTAATGAATATGTAAACAAAAAAAAAAAAAGAAAAAAAGATGAGCATTTTATTCCTGAATGGGGCCTGGAGCCATGTCACCAAATTGCAATCCAGGGAGCCCAGCGGAGGGAGGTGGCCGGGGTCTAGATGGAGCAGACCATCCCGAGAACTCAGAGCTGCCCACCGCTGAGATGTGTGAAGGAGTCCCTATCTGGATCAGTGTGTCACATTGAAAACGGGCCAGGGTGTCTGCCTATGAGAATGAGAGGTTCAAATTTTGAGAGAGACAGAACTTGAACTTCAGAGAAAGGTGAAGCACACTGCGAGGTCCTGGGGAACTGCTGAGAGGCAGGAAAAAGAACTGTTGGACTGACTGGGGGGTTTTGGGGGCTTCTGTGAATGATTGTATTGTTATCCTTTTAATATTGTTTTCTTAGAAAGTAACTGAAATCTACAAGCCATTTCGGCTTCAGCAACTGCAATACCCACACCAGCTCAAGTTTTTGCTGTACTATTCTCAGAACTTTATTTATCACATTATTAAGCACTGCTGCTTTTGACATACTTTCATGTTATGTGTTTTCAATATTATTGACCAGCTGCAAGAAAATGATGTTACAATGTATGTTGTCTCTAGGGAACAGTACCAGAAGCTGCTTTTCTGATGACCCCTATCTGTCTCAATATCTGTCTCAAATGGTTGCTTGTCCATTGCCCTTAGTGGGATTAACTTTGCCCCATAAACAAGAAAAGAAAAAGAAAAATTGGGAATGAAGGGAAATTGGCTGATAGGTATGTCTAGTATGGCTGCATCCTTGCCTGAGGCTGTAATACATTATGATGACACGGAAAAAGCATGTGGGCTAAGAAAATGAGTACCCAGAGCCCAGCACAACAAGAGTAAAGCCAGGGGGAACCATACTCTGAACAGAAGTGCACAGAGAATGGACCTAGCTAAGAAACAGGTCAGGCCTGAAAGTGCACAGAAAATGGACCCAGCACAAGAAAAGACATGCCAGGCCTGAACAGGTTAAACAGGCCTGAGCAAGCTGGGCAAGCCTGGACAAGTTAAACAGGCCAAACAAAGCTGGTGATACAAAGTACTCATATGCCCTGAAGACTACAGTGCCAGTGATTAATGAAGCAAAGGGAATGGCAGGGTGCAGCCAGAATGACTCAACACTAGCAAGAATAAAAGCCATTAATATGCTGATAAGGGTGGATCCCAGGGAAAGAGCCTTTGCCCCAAAGGAAAGAGGCCTCTGCAGACTTTTTGCACACGGCCCTCCTTTGTCCCAAAGGAAAGAGGCCTCTGCAGGCCCTGCAACCTTTTACAGTCAGAACAGCAACTTGTGCACACGGAACAAAAATTTTTTGTGCAGGAGTTGCTATAGAGGGTATAGGGTATGTGTTGTTTTAAACTCACTGATGCAAGTGTTTCCATTGAACACTCTATCCAAGATCTAAGTGATCTAGTTAATCATATTACTGACCCGTCCATGGGTCCTGGGTGGTTTATGAAGTGGTTCAGTTGGCCAGGGGGACTAAAAATCCCAGTGGTAGGGGTTCTTTTTATTTACTGCTATGTGCCATTCTGCCATGTTGTATCCCCATTCTTTACCGCTTCATTACCACCACCCTTGACACCCTGGTAGAACGCAAGGCGATTACCACTGTCATGGCCCTGACCCAATACACCCCTCTGCGGCTTGCCTCCAGTAATGCAGCCCGCAACCGCCTCTAGCGGTTGAGGTCTCACTTAAAAAGGGGGGAATGAGGCAGCCATGAGGCTCTTACATAAAGTAATCAGCCTGCTATTTCAGTGGACACCCTTCCCCCACTCCAGGTCTGAGCACAGTATCCCCTAGCCCAGAAACCAACAGACCAGAGCACACCGGTTTGGACAGGTCACCCAGGTACCTTCCCCAGGGGCTGCTGATTGGTGGACAGGAAATACCTGTGGCAAATGGGATTATAGAATGAGTTTGAAATTATACTGTATTTAAGGCATTGAAGGACATCTCTCGGGGCTCAGACTCTTTTGTTGGAGGGAACCGGCTCTCTGTCTGATCCTGTGTGCACATTAAAGATCCTGTTTGCATTCCAGCCTGTCTGTGAGTTTTCCTTCTGTGGGTGAGTGATTGAATAAGAGCTTTTCACAGCGTTTGCTATAACAATCTGACCTACCCAGCAACCACCTCTTCAGCAGCATACAATGTCCATTTGCCTATGATTCTACATTATTCAAAACACTCTCAAACCCTCATCTTTGGGGGGGGGGCACTTTCATAAAAACAATAAATACATATAACATAGAATTACATGTGACCTCACATAAAACCTATAATTTGTGGTGTTAAATGCTGTCGAGTCTGTGTTGACTCATGGCGACCCTCTGGATAGTTGTCCTAAATTGTGTTTGGTCTTCAGTCAGGCAGCTCATTGTGACAGAGTGGCACACATAGCTGCTGTTATTGTATCAATTCATCTCATTACTGGCCTTCACCTTCTGTGCTGACCTTCTACCTTGTCAAGGATAATGTCTTTTTCTAATGATCTCTCTCTTCATATGATGTGTCCAAAGTATGAAAGTCTAAGGGGCATGTTTACTAAGCCGGGCTAACGGTTAACCCGGGCTATCTGCAACTAGGTCCCATTGAATAATATGGGACCTAGTGGCAGATAGCCCGGGTTAACCGTTAGCCCGGTTTAGTAAACATACCCCTAAGTCTTGTCATCTGAGCTTCTAAGAAAGCTTAGGTTTGATCTCCTCTAAGACTGACTGGTTTGTTCTTCGGGCAGTCCATGGTATACACAGTATTCGTTGCCAGCACCATAATTCAAAGACATTGATTTTCTTCTTATCTATCTTTTTCACTGTCCAACTTTCGCATGCATATGACGTTATTGAAAATATCATGGCTTGAATGAGTTGAATTTTTGTATGGACAGAAACATTTGTGCTCTTGAGTATCTTGTCTAGGTCTTTCATAGCCATTCTATCAAGAGCAATACGTCTGATTTCTTGACTGCTTGTTGTTCCTTTATTGATAGTTGATCCAAGTTCACTGTTTCAATGTTTTCTCCATCAACGATTAACTTATTGATTTTGCCAGCTGTCAGGATCTTTGTCTTCTTTACATTAAGGTGTAGGCCCATTTTAAGACTATGTTCCTCGATTTTGAGAAGCAAATTTTTCAGATCATCTTCACTTTTAGCCAGTAATGTGGTATCATCAGCATAGCGAAGATTGTTGATGAGTCTCCCACCAATCTTCACACCTCTGTTATCTTCATACAGTCCTGCTTTTCTGATGATTTGTTCTGCATATAAATTAAACAGTTAGGGGGAAAGTATGCAGCCTTGTCGTACACCTTTGCTGATTTTAAACCATTCTATTTTTCCTTGTTCTGTTTGAACTGTTGTTTCTTGATCAATGTAAAAGTTGTGCAAGAGAATGATCAGGTGTTCTGGTATACCTATGCATCTTAATGTGGCAGAATTTCTCATGGTTTACACAGTCAAAAATAATGGACTACAGCAAGGCCTTTATTTATTTATTTTATTTATTAACATTTCTTATATACCGCACTATTCGACATCAGCGCGGTTTACATGGAACAGAAACATCCGACAAATTGCATATGTCTGGTCATTACAATTAACAGGATATGGAACTTGGATAACAGGGTAAACTATATACATAAGCAGCGTAGCGAGAAAAGGATACTGTTTGGTGTTTTACATTGTTGGGGACACATGTTGCGAGGGCTTGCCTGGTTGACTACTACTATTGCTGAAGTTCTCGCTATTCAAGTGGGACTGAGGTTCGGTGTTGTCAGTGAGATATTTGATGAAGAGGAAATGTTTAAGGGCCTTCCTGAACTGGCTCAAGTTGGGGATTGCCCTGATATGTACCGGTAATGTATTCCATAGTCTTGGGGCACAGAGTCAGAAAGCTCTGTTAGCTGTTGTTTTGGTGCATCTTGTCATTTCTTTTGGGATTGTTAGCATGTTTGACTCTGCGGTTCTTCTTGGTCTGTTAGGTGCAAGTGGTTGGATGAGTTCAGATAGGGAGGAGGAGGAGAGCCCCTTGCCAGCTTTGAAGGTCATCAGCAAGGTATTAAAACTGATCCTGGCTTGAATGGGGAGCCAGTGTAACTGTTTCAGGAGGGGTGTTACATGGTCTCTCCTGGATGACCCAAAGAGGACCCGCGCTGCACTGTTCATAGCAAGTTGCAGGGGGTTCAAGGTGGATTGGGGGAGCCCTTGTAGTATGGAGTTTGCATAATCAAAATGGGGAATGATCAGGGCTTGGTAAATGGTGCGGAAATCATCTGGATCGAGTAACAGGCGTAGGTGTCTGAGGGATCTGATCTTGAAATAGATCGCTCTTACGGTATTGGCAATGTGTTTCTTCATGTCGAGGTTTTGATCCAGCGTCACTCCAAGGTAACGTATAGCGGGTTTCACTTGTAGTTCGGCATCGTTTACCTTCACACAGTTGGGTGGTATGAAGTTTGGATTCCTCGAGATGAAGAGAACCTCCATCTTTCTGTGTTGAATTCGCAGATTTTGTGAGAGGAGCCACTCCGATATGGTGTTGAAGCAGTTGGTCAGAGGGGCGAGGTCTAGTTTATCCAATGATACTGGCATGTATAACAGAACATCGTCGGCATATATCATACAACTGACATTGAAGGTTCTAATGATGTTGCAGATTGGTTGGATGTATATATTAAACATCAAGGATGATAGGGAGGATCCTTGTGGCACTCCTTGACCTTGTTGAAATGGTTTCGATGTAGCCCCGTCTGCTCGAACATGCTGCCATCTTCCGGACAGGTAGGATCTGCACCATTCGAGCGCCGTTCCGCTGATACCTTTCTCTCTTAGCCAGCAAAGAAGAATCTCATGGCATACTGAGTCAAAAGCTGATGCTATATCTAAAAAAATGAGTGCAAATCCATGTCGGATGTTGTCAACGCCAGAAATTATGTTGTTGAAAAGGGCTGTGAGTAGTGTTTCCACTCCCTGTGACTCTCTGAATCCATGTTGGGATGGATCTAGTGGGGCATTAGTGTCAATATGATCCTGTAATTGCCTATGCACTACTTTTTTCAATGATTTTTGCGAGCATAGGTATACTAGATATGGGCCTGTAAGACTCTACCTTTTGGGGGTCTAACTTGGTGTTTTTTAAAAGAGGTCTGACAGAGGTCTGCTTGAGAGTTGAGGGGAAAGACCCAGTGTTGAAGGATCGGTTTATGATGGCTATAATTGGAGAGAGGTCACATCGCAGATCTTTTATCCAGAATGCCGGACAAGGATCTGTGTGTGTGGTGGTAGTGTTTAGGGCTAAGATGGTATCTTCGATAAGTTTCTTTGATGGTGTAGAGAAGGATGTTAACGATGCTGGGTACTCTTGATCATCGGGGGTGTCCGGTATTACTATTTTGTTGGTCTTGCACATTTTGGATTGCATGTAGACTGCAAAATCCTGCGAGTGGATATCGCCATGGTGCTCATGGGTTGGTTCTTTAGCAAGAGTTTTGACTAGGTTAAACAGGTCATGCGGTTTATTTAATGACCGTCTCAGGGTGTCTGTAGGATATTGTCTCATCTTGTCTGTGATGGCTTTGTGGTGCGCAGCCAGGTGTTGGATGTATGCTGCTTGGTCACTACTGGTGCATGACTTCCTCCAGCGCTTCTCAAGCCTCCGTAGAAGGGTTAGTGATGCCATGGGGCTGATGTTCTTTTCTTCGGGAACTTGTTTGTTGGAGTACGGATCGCGATTGCGCTGAGTTTGTTGTTCCAGGCGGTGATCAGTTCATCTAGGTTTAGGGAAGTCTCATCAATGAGTGCGCAGGTTCCTGGGATGCGTTCCAATTAAACGGGTGGAAACTTCTGGCAGCTGGGCTAGAGGTCCTGCTTGGATCCACTTTGGGCCTTGGTGGCTTGTTGAGGATAGGCATCTGAAAAGTGATAAGTTTATGATCAGACCATGGGACTGCTGCTACTGACAGCATGATGTTTTGTGGTCGATCGCAAATTACCTGAGGGGCGAATATAAGGTCTAGAATGTTACCTTTTGCGTGCGTAGGTTCCTGCACCACTTGCGTGTATCCCAGGATCTCTAGGGCTTCTATAAGTGCAGTTGCCTGATTGTCCTGTAATGATGGCAGATTGATGTCCCCTAGGATCCAATTAGGTTTATTTGGATCCTGGATGTTGGATGCTAAGTTTATTATGGTTGATAGGTCATCTGGATTGGCTGATGGAACTCTATATATCAGGTTTATAGAGCATATGTTGTTGGAGATTGATACAGTTTCCAGGTTGTTGTTACTGGTGGAGTCATCCATTTTGAACTGGAGATCCGTCCTAGTGATGAGCACTCCTCTACCTCTTTTGTTCTGCCTATGGCTGGTGAATGCCACAAAGTTAGATGGGAGTAGCTGGTTAAGAATGGTATTGTCTTCCGAGGAAAGCCACATTTCAGTGACCATGATGATGTCCAGGTTATGGGATGTTATTATGTCTGTGATTACTGGCCACTTCTTGCGAAGTGAGCGGGCATTTATGAGGGCACACTTTAGGCTTCTAGGGTAGAGGCATATATCCTTTTGGTATGTTTTAGTCTTTTTAAGGATCTATCTCACATCCTTGATGATATCTCTCATTCCTCGCCCTTTCCTGAACCTGCTTGCACTTCAGGCAGTTCTCGTTCTATGAGTGTTAAAGTCTCTGCTGAATAATATTCAGTAGAATCTTGCTGGCATGTGGGATCAGAGCAATTGTGCAATAATTTCCTTAGCCAGTTGGATCAGCTTTCTTTAGTATGATTTTGTCTTCCAAATTTCCTGGCAGAGCCTTGTAAATAGGGTAACAGCTGCTTCCGATTGCTGTAATACTTCAGTGGGAATGCCATCAATCCTGGGGCTTTGTTCTTTGATAAGGCTTTTAAGGCTGCTTTGATTTCTTCTTTCATCACTAATGATTCTGGTTCATAAGGTACTGGTTGAAACAGCTTTTGGTCCACTTGATCTTTATCATATAATAACTCTGTATATTCTTTCCACCTTTTATTGATCTTCCCAGCATCATTCAACATGGAGCCTTGAGCATTCTGTAACATTCCAATTCAAGGCCGGAATTTTTTCTTTAACTCTCATAGCTTTAGTAAAGTTGATCTTGTTCTTCCTCTAATAGCTTCTGCTTCTATTTCCCTGCATGCATCATTGTAGTACTTCTCTTTGTCTTGCCTTGCTGCACATTGGAAATCTGTGAGTTCTGTGATTGCCTCTCTTTTTCCTCTGGCTTTAGTTTCTCTTTGTTTCTGGGCAAGTTTGTTTCTTCGGTCACCCATTTTGGCCATTTTTGCTTTTTCACCTTTTGTAGAGATTTCTCACTTTCTCCTTCTTGGTGTCATCCCATAATTCTTCTGGAGCTTTGTCATTTGTATCTAAAGCAGCAAATAAATTTTGCAGGCAGTCTTTAACTTCCAGTAGTATATTCTCAAGGTCATATTATGCTACGTTAATAAGTGGCTTGCTCTTTTTCAACTTTAGCTTGAGTTTGCATACTAGTAGTTGGTGATCTGTACCACAGTCATTTCCAGGTTTTGTCTTTGTTGATGTTATAGAGCTTTTCCATTGTTGACTTCCACAGATTTAGTCAATTTGATTTTTGTACAGTCCATTGAGTGTACAGTACCTGCTTGTGTTGCTGGAAGAAGGTTGTTTGAGATGAATAGACCGTTGGTTTTGCAGAAGTCTATCAGTCTTAATCTAGCTTAATTTCTGTCACCAAGTCTATATTTTCCAACCACTTTGCCTTCTTCTTTGCTGCCAACTTTTGCGTTCCAGTAATCCATGACTATCGGATATCCTGTTCACATGTTCTGTCAATTTCATCTTGTACTTTTTCATAGAACTTTATCAACGTCATCCTCTTCTGTGGCTGTTTTTGGGGCATCTACTTGAATTATAGTTGTGTTGATGGGCATTCCTCTTAGATGAATAGAAATTAAGTGTTCACTGATTTCATTACAGTTCTTGCAAGTTTCTTCTTAATTATAAATGTAACACCATTTCTTCTTTGTCTTTCATTTCCAGCATAGTAGACCATATGATCATCAGATGCAAAGTGCCCGATGCCAGTCCATTTCAGTTTGCTGACACCCAACAGATTGAGTTGTACACGTTCCATTTCATTCTTGACCACCTCCAACTTCTCTTGGTTCATGCTTTGTACGTTCCAAGTCCCAATATGTAAGACATCTTTGCAGCTTCTGACTCTCATTTTATATGCAGCTACATCAGCAGTCAAACTCCCCAAGGACTTTAAATCCAGCATTTATGATGTGGTTGGATCACTCTGAAAAGTCTTCAGCTCCTCCCCAGTAGCTAGTTGAGTGCCTTCTGACCTGGGGGTCTAATCTTCCAGCACTATAGTGCAATTTGTTTTATTGTGTCTATCCATTGGGTTTTCGTGCAAGATACAGAAGTAGATTGCCAGGCCTTTCTTCCGCGCAGTTTAATTTTAGTGTTGTTGCGGTTGTCACAGAAATGTGATTCTCTGCCGCCAACACCATCCCATTCTGCTGCTGCCAAGTTGGGTGGTTTGTCTTGGTCTGGGACCTCAGCTGAGACCTGTAAGAAAAATAAATGCACCTCTGTTACGCATTCCACTTGAATATTCCAGTGGGCACATCCCTTGCCTGTGACTTCCAACCATGGCAAGTCACTGTCTGCAGACAGCATTCCACTTTCTTTTCTAGGTCAGAAAGGAGATAAGAGCAAAATGCTTACTTTTAACTTTACCCTCAAGCCTTGTTCTGGTACTTAAGGGTCCAGCCTCCACACAGCCTGAAACTCCTTCTCTGGAGTACCCAGCCTACTTCTGAGGAGCAGAAAAGGGCAAAAGACCTATTTGCTCCGAAATCACCCAACTCTTCTAGACTCAGTGGAGGGGCAACTGTATTATTAGGTAAAGTGGGGCAGTTGCCTGGAGGTCACTTTTCTTTATTCTGGGTCTTTCTTTTATGAACAGCAGACAGCACTGAGTATTGTCTCCCCTGCAAGCTCTTCAAATTGCCCCTTATGCCCCTAATGCCCCTACTGTTGCTGTAAGGGCTGCTATATCTTGCCAAAGCTGCTGTAGCTGCAGAAATAAATGACCAGCATGGGCGCACCTCAAAGACCCAGCTGCTCCTGTCCCCTCTGATGTAAAAAGAATGCATCAAAGGGAGTAGGACTGTCAGGGCCTTTGAGGCATGCAATTGCAGAAAGAGCTTGCATTGTTTGTTTCTGTATCTGCCACTGTAGCAGGTGAGATGCCACAAAAGGAGGATTTTGAAGAAAAATTCTGGTTGGAAGAGTTACACAGAGGGAGTAAAGACAGAAGAGATGCTAAACACAGGTAGGGCATAAGGAAATGGAGGGAAGATGTTGGACCCAGGGGAGGGAGAAAGGGTAAGGGAGGGGAGATGATGAATACAAGGGCCATAGGTTGCCCAAAGGGATATTCTGGATACAGATGGGAGCATATGAAGACTAGGCGTGGAGGAGTGGCCTAGTGGTTGGGGCAAGGTACTTCGGGCCGGAAGGTTGGGGGTTCAAATCCCACTAGAGGACAGCAACCTTGGGCCGGAAGGACTGGGGTTTCTAGTCCCACAGGTGCTCCTTGTGGTCTTGGGCAAGCCACTTAACCCTCCATAGCCCATGTTCCCTGTAAAATAGTTCTGTGTGCTGTGCTTTCCTGTCTAATCAATGTGTTTATACCTCAAAAATTTCCTGTCATGATTTGACAATTTCCAATCTGTAATCAAAAACCGCTGCTGATCGCTGGAAGTAGCGGTATACAAATGTATACTAAATAAAAATAAATAAATAAAATAAGACAGAGGGGATATGGCAGACACAGGGAAGATGCTGGATCATCCCCAGCAACGAGATGGGGGCTATCCAGTCTTTTACAGAGACTGCCATGTATATGACTATCTCCCAAGAAGAACATAAGATATGCCATACTGGTTCAGACCAAGAGGCCATCAAGCCCAGTATCCTGTTTCTAACAGTGGCAAACCCAGGTCACAAATACCTATCAGGTTCCCAGAAAGGTACACAGATTCCATGCTGCTTATTTCAGTGGTAAGCAGTGGATTTCCCTGATCTTCTTTAATAATGGTTTATGGACTTTTCCTCCAGGAACTTGTCCAAACCTCTTTTAAACCCAGCTACACTAACACTTTTACTACGTCCCCTAGTAACAAATTCAAGAGTTTGATTATGCATTGAGTGAAAAAATATTTTCTCCAGTTAGTCTTAAATGTGCTACATTTGTAGCTAGTTCCTTAGTCTTTCTACTTTTTGTAGAAGTAAACAACTGATCTATATTTACCTGTTCCACTTCACTCTTATTTTATAGATCTCTATCCTATCTCCCCTCAGCAGTCTTTCCAGAGTTGAAGAGCCCTAACTTTTTAAGCCTTTCCTCATAAGGGCATCCTTCCAACCCCTTTGTCATTTTGGTGTCTCTTCTCTTTATCTTTTCTAATTCCACTATATCCTTTTTAAGATATAGCAATCAGAATTGTACAGAATATTCACGGTGCAGTCCCACCATGGAGCAATAAAGAGGCATTATAATATCCTTGGTTCTATTCTCCATTCCTTTTGTTATGATTCCTAGCATTCTATTTGCCTTTCTTGGCCACCGCTGCACAATGGGCGGAGGGTTTCAATGTATTATCCTTAACGACACCTAAATCTTTTTCCTGGGTGGTGGTTCCTAATGTGGAACCCTGAATTGTGTAACTGTAGTTTGGGTTGTTCTTCTTTAAGTGCATAACTTTGCCATTTGGATGCCCAGTCTCCCAATTTATCAAGACCGTCTTGCAATTTTTTCACAATCCTCTTGTGTTTTAACAACTTTGAATAATTTGTGTCATCTGCACATTTGATCACCTCATTCATTATTCCCATTCCCAGCTCATTTATGAATATGTTAAAAAGAAGCGGTCCCTGCACTGACCCTTGGGGTACTCCACTATTCATATTTCTCCACTGAGAAAATTGGCCATTTAATCCTAATGTCTGTTTTCTATTTTTTTTTTTTTTGAGTTTAGTCATTTACAACAACCAAAAAGTTCAAAGAAAAAACATTGTTCACTCACAATAGGCATACAGAAGTAATAGAAACAAACAAATCTGAACCGAAGTCCATTAGAAAAAGAATAAGCAAGAGACAATTATGCAGTCCACATTACGGAAGCTTGACTACATCCATCCAAAAGAGCAAAGGGAATAAGAAAACAAGCCAAAAAGGCCACAATCGCGGAGGTCTACAATACTAGACGGAGCCCCCTCCCTGATCACTCTGCCGGTCAGAAAGGAATTTCTCAAGATGAGAAACATCTACAAAGATGTACGAAGTACCCTTGTAATTGATGACACATTTACATGGGAAACGTAAGAAGAACGTAGCACCGAGTGCCAGGACGCGCAGTTTTAGAGTCAAAAACTGTCGCCTTCGCAACTGGGTGCTATGAGTAACATCAGGAAAAACTCTGATCAACTGTCCACAAAACTTAGTAGCCTTCACTTTAAAGAAAGCTTTGAGAATACGTTGTTTAGTTAGAATAGACGAGAAAGTCACCAGTAATGTGGACCGTTGAGAGATAATATCCAAGGAATCCTCTAAAAAAGCGGTCAAGTTGGATATCGTTGGAACTACCTCATCAAATCCCCCCTCAGTAGGGTTCACCCTCCGAGACCCTGAGGGGATATAGTATATCTGAGAGAGGTCAACAGGATCTGAAATAGCTAGCACTTCCTTAAGGTATTTATCAAAAAGAATTTTTGCTGAGAGGAGAGATGAAAAGGGAAAATTCAGAAAACGTAAATTATACATGCAGGCAGAATTCTCCAGGGCTTCCAATTTAGAGTGTAAAATCAGGGAATCTTTGATCCCAACCACATTAATAGATTGCAGTGGAAGCACTTGGGATTCTAATTTGCTAACTTTCAAATCGGTTAAAGAAATTTTCTCATCAAGCTGCTGTATAGACGTAACAGCCTGAAGAGAAAAAGTAGCAAGAGAATTCACAACCAAAGAAACCTTTGAATCAATAGTTTTTAAGGCTCCCCAAAGGTCCCTAAGAGTGATCTCAGCATCTGAGGACAGAACAGGGAGGTCAACGATACCTTCTGCAGCCGTCAAATTAACAGGTTTAGGAAACTCTACAAGTTCCGAGTTCCCTCGGTCTTGCTCCAAGGACCCCTTAGACTTTACCATACTCTCCGATCCAGGACAGATAGGGGGAGATCTCCCTCCGGGGCTCAACGAGGCACCCTCGGGAGAGGACTGGGCCAGAGGGAGGGGAGCAAAATGCTTGTCCAACAGGCCGACCAGCTTTGACTCTTCTGATACGGCCGGTTGAGACTTGTTTAGTACCTTAGCCTTCCGTTTGCCCATTCTCAACAAGAAAGTTCAAAGAAAACAGGTAATACAATGCTCAATCTCCCAAAACCAACAAGAGAAACAAACAAAACGAAAGACTCCTATACAAACACCGACCTTGGCAAGCATTCCCTCCCAACCTCCGCCTCCATGCCGAGACCAAAAAGGGAGAGATCACAGTTACATCGCAGTGGCGTCGAAGGGGCGTCAAAGGGGCAGAACTGCCCCTTTAAACACGCCCCTTAAATCAAACGCCCCGCGGTCACGCTCCGCGATCACGGAGGGAGCACAAACACCTTTATAGATAGAAGGTCCCAGCAGAAGCAGGCTGCTCCAGGCGTGCCTGCCCGGTCAGAACAGGACAACGTCAGCGGTAGCAAGGCAGGCTCAGTCCCGGCAGTCACAGTGCCCGATGGCAGGGCTACTCACTCTTCCACACCCGCTGTAGACAAGCTCTGTTTTCTATCTTTTTAACCAGTTTCTAATCCACAATAGTATGCTGCCTCCTATCCCATGACCTTTTAGTTTCCCCGACAGTCTCTCATGAGGGACCTTGTCGATGGCTTTCTGAAAATCCTGATACATTATATCAACCAGCTTACCTTTTACCTACCTGTTTATTCACACCTTCTAAAAAATATAACAGATTAGCGAAAGAGGACTTTCCTTGGCTAAATCTACAGTATGTTGACTTTGATGACGGTCTACATGTCAGTAATTTTATTCTTTATAATGGTTTCTACCATTTTGCCTGGCTCACCGCTCTGTAGTTTCCTGGATTACCCTTAGTGATACATTGGCTGCTTTTCAATCTTCAGTTATTAAAGACGATTTTAATGATAGTTTACAGATAACTTTAAGCAGATCTGAAATGTATTTATTTATAACAGGTTTTTTAATACTGCTTTTTCAGTTCAGTCAATGTATGTTAAACAGGGACATTGATTACTTGGATTTTCTGAGGCAATGGAGGGTTAAGTGACTTGCCCAAGGCCACAAGGAGTGCTAGTGGGAATCAAACCCTGGTATCTTGGTTCCCAAACCAGTGATCTAATCATTAGGCTACTCCTCCACTCCACTCATATTTCAGTTCTTTCAGTATCCTGGGTTGTATACCATCCAGCCCAGGTGATTTGCTATTCTTTGGTTTATCAAATAACTGTATTATATCTTAATGGTTTATTGAGATTTGTTTTAATTGCTTTGATATATCACCTTTAGATACCATTTTAGGCATGGGTAACTTCCCTACATCATCTCCAGTAAAGACCAAGGCAAAGAATTCATTCAGTCTCACTGCTATGCCTTGTCCTCCCTTAGCACCCCTCTATCATCTAATGGTCCATCTTATAGGTTCTTTGCTATGAATATATTTTTAAAAGGTTTTATTGTGTGTTTTTCCTTCCATCACAAATTGGGTTTTTTTATATTATCTTTTTGCCTGCCTTGCATCTAACTTGCTAGTGCTTATGTTGTATCCAGTTTTAGTCATTTGCCTCCTTTTTCTATTTTCTGAAAGATGCTTTTTTGGTTACAATAGTCTCTCAGACTTCACTTTTATATCATGCCAGCAGTTGTTTGGCCTTCCTTCCATCTTTTTTAAAGCGAGGCATACATCTTGTTGGGCTTCCAAGATGGTATTTATAAATATTGGCCATGCTCGATGTAAACATTTAACCTTTGAAGCTGCTCCTTTAGTTTTTTCTTAACCACTTTTCTCATTTTATCAGTGTTTCCCATTTTGAAAGGGTGTAAACGACCCTGAATATTCATGGGTGCTGCCACTATGTGCCCCGATGCTAATCGCTTAGCAACAGGGCATGTCAGTGGCTGCAGTATTGAGACACTGCCTGGCTAATGACATATGGTAAAGTGAGGTGCAACAAGTGCTGTCCTTACTTTAGCTGTGGAAGCTAACTGGGTAGTGGCCGACTATTGCAGCTGCCTGATTAACTTCTGGGTTCTGCAGCCAATCCGGATATTACCACTTACTAGTTATCATTTGTAAAGCTGTGCAAGGCGTACGCAGTGCTGTGCAGACACATGTAAAAGGCCAGATATGGCTCCAGCATTTAATATCCGCGAGTTAAATTTCAGTAGCGATGGCTAGCCGCTTTACAAACACTAGCTGCCGCTGCTAAATATCCCTCCTGTTATCTCCCTAGTATGTCTCGCTGCAATCAGGGGCGGCCCAAGGGGGGTGCGGGGCCATGTGCGGAGACTCGGTGCGGGGCCTCATTTGCATAATGTTACCATATACTATCTTTTAGTAAACATGCCTCTTAATGAGTGTATGGATAAAGAAAGACTAAAAGATTTCTACATTACTATAATCCAGTGCCAACCGCCAGACACATTTGGAACTACTACAAACACTGCCCATTTAGAACCCATAGCAAACCCGCCATATCCTGACAGCATTACCAGGACTCACAAAGCACCATACCCTACCTATCAAAAGGAAACATGCAAATATTAAACCAATACATTTCAGAGAACAACAATACATGACCTACTGGGGAAAGAGAACAAGTGGCAATGTCAAATAGGAATTATATAAACAGAACACCTCAGCTCAGTTACACATGCAGAACATAGACCATCACCAAACAAGGAATCACAATTTAGAAACAGGAAGACAATAATTAAACTGGGAATCCCCAAAGCCAAATTTGGAATGTACAACACTGTAGAAATAAAACTATACATTAATTTGCTCTTGTACTAAACAAAGTGCAGACGTTAATGATGCACATTTACCAGAGCTGACATATTCCAATTAATAAATTCAAAATAAAGAGAGATTTTTCTACCTTTTGTGCATTTTTTTTTTCAGCTGCAATTGCTCCAGCCACTTTCTTCTGGTTTCTTCGTGTCTTCTGCTAACTCTCCATCGTCTGCTGTCCATTTGTCCTTTCTTCTCTCTTCTAGTTTTTTTCCATTCTCTCTCTACATCTGCTTTAACATACTAATCTTTCTCCTTTTGCTCTTTCCTCATTCCTTTTTCATCCACTCAAATTTTACCCCTCCATCCTTAATCCCCACTTACTCTCCCAATACCCGGCCAATTGTAGATTTTTTTATCCCTCCCACACAAAATATTTTCCCCTCTCCATTTTACTCTCCCAGCCCCATCCCATTCTAATCCTCCCCCAACATCAGCTCCCTTCTAGTTCCAGCCTCACCCAGCATCCATTCCCTTCTAGTCCCTGCATCAGCCCATTTCCAGTCCTAGCAACCCCCCAACCCAATACCAGTCCTAGCCCCCCATCAACCCACTTCCAGTCCTATCCCCCATCACCCCATTTTCAGTTTAAGCCTCCTCTATAACCCATTACCAGTCCTAACCCCCCATCAGCCCACTTCCAGTCCTAACCCCATCAACCTATTTCCAGTCAGCCCCCCATAGCCCATTGCCAGTCCTTACCCCCCCCCCCCGCCATCAGCCCACAGCCCATTACCAGTCCTAACCCCATCAGCCCACCTCCAGTGTTAACCCCCCCATCAGCCCATTTCCAGTCCTAGCCCCCCCATAGCCCATTATCAGTCCTAACCCCCCCCCATAGCCCATTACCTGTCCTAACCCCACCACCCAACATCCAGTTTTAAACCCCCCAACAGCCCATTTCCAGACCTCGCCCCCCCCCCCCCCCCATCATAACCCATTACCAGTCCTACATAAGATATGCCATACTGGGTAAGACCAAGGTCCATCAAGCCCAGTATTCTGTTTCCAACAGTGGCCAATCTAGGTCATATGTACCTAGCAGTTTCCCCAAGAGACGCAGGTTCCACAATGCTTGTACTGGGTCAAGCATGGATATCCTGGGCCCCTTCTTAATAATGGTTTATGGACCTTTCCTCCAGGAACTTGTCCAAACCCTTTTTAAACCCAGCTACACTAACAGCCTTTACTACATCCTCCGGTAACAAATTCCAGAGTTTGAATACACGTTGAGTGAAAAAATATTTTCTTTTATTAGTCTTAAATAGTTAACCTGTAGCTTCATTGCATGTCCCCTAGTCTTTCTATATTCTGATAAGGTAAACAATCAATCAATCTACGTTTACCTGTTCCACTCCGTTCATTAATTTATAGACTTCTATCATATCTCCCCTCAGCCGTCTCTTTTCCAGGTTAAAGAGCCCTAACCTTTTCAGCCTTTCTTCATAGGAGTATCCTTCCATCCCCTTTACCATTTTGGTGGCTCTTCTCTGAACCTTTTCTAAAATCGCTATATCCTTTTTAAGATACGGTGACCAGAATTGCACACAATATTCAAGGTGTGGTCTCACCATGGAACAGATAGAGGCATTATAATATCTCTTGTTCTATTTTCCATTCCTTTCCTTATGATACCTAGCATTCTATTTGCTCTCTTGGCCGCCGCTGCACACTGGGCTGAGGGTTTTAACATGTTATCCACAATGACGCCTAAATCTTTTTCCTGGGTGGTGGTTCCTAATGTGGAACCTTGCATTGTGTAACCATAGTTTGGGTTGTTCTTCCCTAGGTGCATAACCTTGCACTTGTCCACATTAAATTTCATCTGCCATTTTGATGCCCAGTCTTCCAATTTATCAAGATCCTCTTGCAATTTTCCACAATCCTCTTGGGTTTTAACAACTTTAAATAGTTTTGTGTCATCTGAAAATTTGATAACCTCACTCGTTATTCCCTTTTCCAGGGCCTCACAGGCTCATCTGTTAAGCCGGCTCCGGAAGCTAATACGTATGTATGTTACATTATTTTTCTATAGGAATGTACGCACATCCTTATTTCCAAGAATTATCCCATGGAAAATGCAAGCACCTTTACTCCTGCTATTTAATACACACAAATGATGCTCAAATCTTTATGGGCATACTTTGGAAAACTGAGGTGGCTGTAGGACTGCCTTTCCTATTTGCCTCACAGCAATGCTCCTGAGGATACTGGGAGGCTATGCACTGCTGTTCCCAACAGCTTCTTTGCAAGTCACCAACCTCTGGTTCCTCGGAGATTCTCCTTGGCTCTGTCCTCACAGCTCTGTGGACACTGCCTTCCAGCCCAGCAGTTCCAGGTATTTTTGTTCTTCTCCCACTCAAGAACAACTCTGTTTCTCTCTCTTCCTCTCTTCCTCCTTCTCTTGCTCTACCTGCTGGTAAGTGAGTCCTAAATATATTGCACTTGGTGTTAGCCTGGGCTCCGCCCCCATGCAGGTGCTCTCTATTTCCTAATGAGTTCTGAGCTCCCTCTCTGCTCGGGCGTTCCCTAACACCTCGTGGCTGTGTTTTCCACTGTTGCTCATAGCAACCCTTTCCCATATGTGAAGGTGAGCTGTCAGTTTCCCTGCTGTTTTGCTCACTCTCCCTTACTTCTATGGGCTCTGATGGCGTTACCTCGTAAAATATTACGGGCTGCTGGGACATTAACCGGACAGCACGTAATCATCTCATGGGTTCTGTCTCGCTGCCCTACATAGGCCAAACTGACCATGGCCAATCTTTCCTTCCATGGTTTGAGAACGTTCAAGTGGTACACCTGCTGACGTCCCCTCTCATTTTCCACCTTGTACGTTACAGGACCTACTTTCCCTATTACTGTACACGGTCCCTTCCAGTGGGCCTCGAATTTGGGTCCCGGGTCTGCTACTTGAACAAGGACTTTATCCCCTATGCTCAGGTTCCTTTCTCTTGTGCTCCTGTCATAGTAACGTTTCTGCTTTTCTTTACTAGCCTGCAAATTTTCTCTTGAGGCTTTTGCCATTTTCTCTAAGCGCTCCCTCAAGTTTTTAAGGAACTGCGGCACCACAACTTCCTGTGAGTCCGGCTACACCCACTGCTCATGGAGAATGTCTAAAATTCCCCTAGGGGCCCTGCCAAACATCAGCTCATATGGGGATGCTTTTAATGATGTTTGTACGCGTTCTCTACACGCATAAACTGCAAATGGGAGTAGGGTATCCCATTCACCCATCTCTCCCTTCTTTAAACCCCTCCAAAGCATCTGTTTCAAAGACTGATTCATCCTCTCAACAAGGCCATTTGTTTGAGGATGGTAAGCTGCAGTCTTTATGTGCCTTATTCCGAAGGCTTCCCACACTGTTGCTAAGTGCTTAGACAAGAAATTGCTCCCCTGGTCAGTTAATACCTCCCTGGGAAAACCCACTTCACAAAAGAGTTTACCAGCTCTTGGGCTATTACTCTGGCCGATGTAGTCCTTAAGGGAATGGCCCATGGGAATCTAGTTGCGTGGTCTACTACCATCAACAAATACTGGAAACCTCTGGGAGTACAAATCAGGGGTCCTACGATATCCATACCTATGCGTTCCATAGGTACTGCTATGGTGGGCGTGGCTATCATCAGTACAGCTTTTGGTCTTAAAGCTGTGACCCTCTGACACGTCGGACAAGCCTCACAGTATTATTTTGTCTCTTTAAAAACCCCTGGCCAATAAAACCGAACCAATATTTGGTCCAGGGTGCCTTGGACTCCCTTATGGCTGCCTATGGGGTGGTCGTGTGCCAACCTTAATACTGTGGCTTTAAATGCTGTTGGTACGACCAATTGTTTTCTTATGGCTCCGGAATATGGGTCAGCGCTTTCCCTATATAAGATTTCCTTTTCCAGGAAAAACCTGGGTAGCGTAGGCCTAATTTCCTTGGCCCATTCAAAAGCTCTCTTAAGAGCCGGGTCGGCCCGCTGTTCTGCTGGAAATGAGGGGAACTTGCTTACCACCTCGGCAGGTACCCAAGGTAACCTTGCACCAGCCTCCAATTCGGCCCTCCCCCGGGTCCTTTGGCGCCTCTCTTGGCGTTTCTTCGCCTTCGCCTTCCTGCCTTCCTTAACTGGTTCGTGAATTAGTTCATCATCCGTGGGCAGAATACCTAATACACCCCCATCTAAACCCTCCTCTTGGGGTTCTTCCTTCCCCTGAGGTCCCTGCCTGGGATCGGGTGGATATCAGGCTGGTCCGGGTATTCAATCCTACCGCTAGACCCTTGAGAAAGGGTGGCCAGTCCCTGCCTAAAATAACATCTCTAGGCAATCTAGGGATTATGGCTACCTGCAATGTGTGTTCTCTATCTATTGTCTGTATGGATACACTCTGTGAAGGATAACAGGAAAATGCCCTGTGTATGCATTTTAAGCGGACCTGGCTGTCTGCTTGCCTCGGGGCTGACCGACGGCGCCTCTCAATGGCTTCCCAGAGCTTAGACGTAATCATGCTCTGGTCAGCACCCGAGTCAAGCAGCGCCAGCGTTCCTACCCCTTCTACCTGTACGGGAACCAGGAACCCGTCCTGCGCTGGTTTTTCTCTCCCAGCCATGAGGATAGTTCGCTCCGTGCAGTCTTTCTGGAGGTGGCCTGCTCGCCCGCATACATAACATTTTCCTTTGCATACAGAAAAAATGTCATCATTAATATTCTTATTAGACACATTAAACCTTTTGTCTTTAACATATCTCTCATTTTTATGCACTGCCATTCCTGCTGCTTTTCTTAGCCCTATTTCTGAGGCGCCCACTATTTGAGCCTCAAAATAGCGTTCAGCTAAACTGGCTGCATCATTGGTATTCTGGCAGTTCTGCAAGGTGAGATACTTTTTTACCTCAGTTGGAACAGCCTGGAGAAACTGCTCCAAGATAATTATATCTAGCAGTGATTCCATTGTCCTCTGCTCAGGGGTCAACCATTTATACGCTAAATTCTTTAACCTTTGCTGCAGGGCTTTTGGGGTTTCTTGGGCCCTCATCCTAGACTCTCTGAACAATCTGCGGTAATGCATGCTGGATAAGCCCAACCTATCCTTAACTGCCCTTTTTATCTCCTCATAATCTGTAGCAAGGATGGCAGGCATTGCTTTATACGCAGAGAGAGCTTCCCCTGTAAGAGAAACAGCAAAGCGTGTAGCCCACTGCTCATGTGGCCATTTTAATGCCCCCCCTATTCGTTCAAAGGCATCAATAAAATCATCAATGTTGTCCCGTGGACTTAACTGTCCCAAAGTAAATGCCTGACTTGCATTAAGTCCTACCCCTGACATGTAGGGGTTCTCAGTCCCAGGCCCTGGTGACTTCTCTACAAACGCCTTCATGGTTTCCAGGAGTGGCCTCTGCTGCTCCATGATCATCTGGGCAGTTTGTTCTTGCATGTGCCATGCCAACTCCAATTGTTTGTCCCATTGGTGTTGCATCCAGCTCATTATGTCCTGGACCTCCATCTTCCGGCTGTGACCCTGCGTAGAAGGAAAGAGAAAGAAAAACCACCAAGTGCGGTACTTTTTAAAACTTCTTCCCCCTTTCCCGCACCACAGGAGCGCCCCCTTTCTTGCCCTGTTATCCACCTACGCCAGTGCCCTAGGTACCCTTTACCTTAGGATCTGCGTAGACTCAGGCTTTGGCAAGAGAGGTTCCTGGTCAGCGTCTGGCCTGTCCTGTGTGCTTGCTTCTTATGGGTCTTGTTGTCCAGCAGTATTTTTTTCTCCTTTTAAAAGTGTCCTTTTTTTCCACAGTAAAAAAAAAATCCTCAAGACGACGCCACTTTATGTGACCCACTAGCTTGCCCAGAGGCTAAGGAAGGCTTGGGTAGCTTGGTGGGGCAGTATTTTATTGGCAGTTACGTTCCTGTGAAGGCAGTAGCAAAGCCTTCTGGTTCCTGAAGTTTGTACCTTTAGCCAATAAGTGTAGTTGAGGCAGAGGGTAAGGTTTAAACTCAGGCTTTATTCCCCCTCCGGGGTGGATTCAAAACCATGGAACATAAAAGGAAAAAAGACCATACGTCTGGTAACACAATTAAAGAAAATACTGGGAACAAAAATTAGCTTCCTTCAGCATTCATTAAACAGCACCAGAAAATAACAGAAAAACAGTTCTTTTCACTCACGTGCAACCTGCAGCTGTTTCTTCTTCCTTCAAACACTTCTGGCTGCTTTAACATAAAGAGTTTACACAATCGGACAAAGTGTATGTAAAATCCATTGCAGTGCCCTCTGAAACATCTTCAGGGAATTCCACCTGCATTTCCCCCTCGTCAGAGTGAACTTCTGGCTCCCAAATGCCCTTCACGTTAAAATGTCTCTGCCGGGGAGTAAAAAGATTATCTTCCTCCACTATACTAGTGGCCTGTGGGAAATTACCATATTGCTTGTATTTAGAGTCTTGAGAGCTACAGAGCTCTTTGTATGAACAGAGAAAGTCAGGGTATTTTAAGTCCCTCTTACTAGGGAGGATACGCCTATTTCTAGGCTCTGCTACTTCCTGCTTTCTCTGACGAACACAGCTCTGCTCTGTTACCCTTTTTCCACGGCGTTTATCTGTCTCCAGCCAATGTGCCTCAGGGTAAAAACTTTCCCCTTCTGCTTTCCTGGAGTTAAACAGTTTGTAGCCTCTAACCTTGGCTGTAGGACTGCCTTTCCTATTTGCCTCACAGCAATGCTCCTGAGGATACTGGGAGGCTGTGCACTGCTGTTCCCAATAGCTTCTTTGCAAGTCACCAACCTCTGGTTCCTCGGAGATTCTCCTTGGCTCTGTCCTCACAGCTCTGTGGACACTGCCTTCCAGCCCAGCAGTTCCAGGTATTTCTGTTCTTCTCCCACTCAAGAACAACTCTGTTTCTCTCTCTTCCTCCTGCTCTACCTGCTAGTAAGTGAGTCCTAAATATATTGCACTTGGTGTTAGCCTGGGTTCCGCCCCCATGCAGGTGCTCTCTATTTCCTAATGAGTTCTGAGCTCCCTCTCTGCTTGGGCGTTCCCTAACACCTCGTGGCTGTGTTTTCCACTGTTGCTCATAGCAACCCTTTCCCATATGTGAAGGTGAGCTGTCAGTTTCCCTGCTGTTTTGCTCACTCTCCCTTACTTCTATGGGCTCTGATGGCGTTACCTCGTGACAATATATATCTCCTAATTGTACGTAGTTACGATCCCCTGTTACTGTTGCATGATTGTAAATAGTTACCATGATGCTGTTTATTGTATTACCACATATTTATTTATTTATTTATTTCTCTTATATACTGCGCTATTTGACATCAGTGCAGTTTACATGGAACATTACATTGAACAGGGCATTATAACTTGGAGATAACTATTTTACAGGGAACATGGGCAATGGAGGGTTAAGTGGCTTGCCCAAGACCACAAGGAGCACCTGTGGGACTAGAAACCCCAGTCCTTCTGGCCCAAGGTTGCTGTCCTCTAGTGGGATTTGAACCCCTGACCTTCCGGCCTGAAGTACATTGCCCCAACCACTAGGCCACTCCTACATATGTTCTATGTAAACCACCTTGACCTGGAGAAAGGTGGTTTACATAGAATAGCTAAATAAATAAATAAGTTGTGACCAGAAGTAGATTGCCAGGCCTAAAGAGACTTGCCCAAGGTCACATAGAGTGCCAGTGGGAATCAAACCCTGGTCTCTTGGTCACCAAGCCACGTCTCTAACCACTAGGCTACTCCTCCTCTCCAGAAAATGAATATATAAATAACTTAAATTGTAAAAAAAGAGTTGTGCAATCACAATAGCATTCAACACAATAAATAGGATTAAAAAAAATAGTCTAATATTCAGCCTAGACCGTCACCATATAAGGTTAAGCGTCGGCTCCAGCATTTACTGTAGCTTTTTACTATCCATTGAAGTCGTGCCACAGAATGTACACGTAAGTGCTGATCGTGCTGTTTTTCAGCAGGCCTAAAGTAAACAGACCATTTGTCCCTTTAACGGTTGACTAGTGGCTAAATGTCTACGTGCCGGCTCCGCCTTTGCTGTTTGCCTAAGCCAGCCCATTGTTATACTGATAATATCTGGCCATTTAGCAAGTTAAACAGCCCGATATTATCCTATCAATGGATTACACAATACACAGATAAGTGAGTTATGTGTTCACTTGCATTAATGCAGTTTAGTAAGTCTCTGCAGACAGGAAAATACCTCTTTGTACCTGAAATTAACTTCCCTTGAGCTACTGATGGACAGATATGAGGTAAATGGGAATACATTACATTCTCCTAGTAAAGCTTCTGTTTTTGACTTCTTCCAATCATTCTGAGGTTAACTTTCCCCTGGATAGCTATTTACTGAAGAAAAAGGCCAAAGTACGCCCACCTCTACAGAAGGGTTTTTAAATACAACAATGAAATTGCTTAAGCAGCTTTTTCTTAAACGTAGGAGGAAAGTGAGCGCTGATTAACTAGCAACTTTAACCTAAATGCGTTTGAAGCCAATAGACAGCTCTCCCCCAAGAGACCCCTGCTGCGATAACTACGTCTGAGAAAGAAGTTGCTGGATTCAGGAAATAAAATATAAAGTACCCAAAACTTCAGAGCAGATTAAAAGAGTGAAAGGAACTTTGAAAAATCCAAAAACTACCTGACCAAGACTGAAGCACTAGTTCCCCTATGGAATATAGAAGGCAAGACACCACCAATTAACTCAGAGCTTTAACCCAAATGTAGCTTGAATCCAATAGGCAGCCTCTCCACTTAAAGGAACCCTGCTGTGCTCATCTCAGAAGCTGCTGGAACCAGGAGAACAAATATAAACTACACCAAATTCAAAACAGATTAAAAAAGCAGGCAGTTGAAATGATGTGAGAAAGATCAATTCTGAGGTGCCATCCTGCATGTACATTGTTTTCTCCTCAATTTTGTAGTACCTCTGCAACAATTATTGGACAAATGAGTTAGTTTCTACTTTTGTTTGTACAGTGAAAAGACTGGGTCTGATATTCAAAGGCATTTGCTTGGTTTAGAGACCGTGTAAATACCACTTAGAGGGATATTCAGCGGTGCTAAAACTGTTAGTGCCGCTGAACATCCATGACTTCCACCACTACACACCCCAATGCTAATTGTGTAGCAGCGGGGTGTGTTGTGGGCATTCTGGAGCGAGCAGCTATATTGAGCTGCTGCCTGGTTAGTGATCCATGAGTAAAAATTAGGTGTGGGAAAAGCTGGCCCATCTTTACCCATAGGTCGCTATCTGGGCAGCGGCTCAATATCACCACTTCCTGGCTCGTTTCTGCGCTATGCAGCAGACTTGGATATTTAATGCCAATGGCTGAATATGGCCCCGACACTGAATATCCGGGGTGAAGGTGCTAGACACTGCTGCATACTAGGCCTACTATGTCCAGGAGTTGAATTAAAAAGAGGAGGAAAAACTGAAGGTAATTGAAAGCAATGTGGCTAACAGTTCTAAAAGGCTGAAAAAGGTGACAATGAAGAGATAGAGAGTAATTTAGAGGTGAATTTGAAAAGATGGGTGCATCAGTGAAAACAGTGACCTTTAACTGAATGGAGTTTGCTTAAAGAATTACAGAATCAAAACATAAAGAACACCATAATCCCCATAGACAGCACCAATCTAATTTTTGTCGGGCATAAACCGCAGGAGGAAGAAAAGATTTCACTTACTCCCATGCAGTACATGCCCCTTTTATTCGTTTTTATTCAAAATAATAGTTTGTTCCTTATTCACAAATTATATGAAAACCACACTTATCTTAATCAATCTTGCACGACGTGCACGTTTCAAAGCAAAGGCTTCTGTATCAAGTGCCCATGATATGAAAAAGTGCGTCCTTCCTGCTTCTGTAACTGACAGAAAACGCCAAGATGAATGGCCAGTGACGTCAAGGGTATCCTTTCAAAGAGAGGCCAAATATAGAACCGCCCAAGCTAAGAGGACCAATAGCATAGGGAAACCCCACTAAACAAGGGATCCCCTACATCCATGGTAAAGGAACAAAATGAGCAAATGGAAATTAAGAATTAAAAGTCCAGCCATTCAATTTCACGATTTAATCCGCCAGGAGAGACAGTCTGTAACCTATAAATCCAGCGATGTTCCAATCGACGGAGATGTAATTGGCGATCTCCACCCCGAGGGTCAGACGGGACATGATCAATCACAGTCCAGCGTAAATGATCAAAATCATGATGAAAGTCCTGGCAATGCTGTGCCAAAGGAGCAGTCAAAATTAATTGGCGAATACGTGAAGCGAACCACCCGCGTAGTACTCCCAACATACCATTTCGGACACGGACAAATCAATATATATATATCACGTAACTTGAAGCACATGTTGTTTGCCATCTTCGGTAGAAAATCCTAGCCTTCAAATCCGTCCATTCCGAATTTCCGGATTATGGTGTTCTTTATGTTTTGATTCTATTTTGTTGGAATACCAGATAGCTGGGTTTTGTATTTGGTAAAGAATTACAGAGGCAGAGGTCTTGGATACAGACTACTACACAAACCCTGAAACAAAGATAATCATACTGAAGAGTGTGGCAAAACATCAAACGAGAAACTGGGAAACTTGGACAACACAGGCAGAAGAACGAACAAAGTCAGATTGTTAGCTACAGCACTTGCTTAAAACATGGCTCCAATGCAAAATGTCCAAAAAAGTCCCCCTGCAATGGAAACAATTTTATTTCTTTATTTAACCAGTTTTCTATACCACTTTATCCTTCAATCAAAGTGGTTTACATTATGTAATTACTACATCCAGCCTGAGATTGTTGTCCCCTGGTAGGACTTGAACCCCCGGCCCTCCGGCCTGAGGTACTGTGTCCTAACTACTAGGCCTCTTTCCACTGTATACATAATTTTATAAAGCATTTTCCTCATGCAAAGCATGCTCTATGTTTTGCATAAGGAAAATGGCTATTATAAAATTGCATATCCAAGTACATGTGCTGCTAATATTGCACCTAGTTATACACCTAAAGGCTATCCAAATAAGTGCCGCTGAATATTGATTTGTTTGTATCGATCTTGCCAGTGCTTATGTCTTCCTTCTGCCTTTTTAATACGTGGAATACATCTGGTCTGGGTTTCCAATATGTTATTTCTAAACAATGTCCATGCTAAATGTAAATTCAATCTTTGCAGCTGCACTTTTTATTTTCTTTAACCACTTAAAGGACAGACTATGATAAAATAAAGAAAAAGTTAAATGCTAGTGCAGTAGATTTCGTTAGTGTTCTCACTCTAGTTATTAAGTCAAATTTTGACAAGTGATACCAACATAGTTACCTCTTGCACCAAATCCTATGTTCCACTAAGAAGTAAGTCTAAAATAGTGTCCCCTCGTGTCAGTTCCTCAACCAACTGCTCCATGAAGCAGTCATTTCATCTAGGAATTTTACCTCCGTAGCATGTCCTGATGTGGCATTGATCAAGCCAATATCAGCGTACTTGAAATCACTCATTATTATGTTGCCAAATTTAATTTGTTAACATTTCATCATCCGTTTGTTCATTCTGGCCAAGCAGACAGTAGTAAACCCTCATTGCTATTAACTTGCCCTTCAGGCATGGAATTTCTATCCATAAAGAGACCATGATACATTTTTTTCCTACAAAACTTCTATTCTATTTGACTCGATGTTCTCTTTGACATTTGGTCCCATTCCTCCACCAATTTGACCCAACCTATCACTGCAATATAATTTGTATCCTGGGCTGATAGTATCCCACTGGGCATTTTCCTTCCACCAGATCTCTGAGATGCCAGTTATATCAACCTCAATGTATACACCCAACCCCACTCACCTGTGCCAATACCCCATATAAAGAATTCCATGACCCATGCCAACACGGATTCCGAGAAGCTCATGGAACTGAAACACTCATGACTTCACTATTCAACAAACTCATTTGTGGGATTGACAACATTCACATGGCCGTTGCAATGATTTTCCTGGACATATCAGCGGCATTCGACTCAGTTGACCATAAGATTATGCTAGCTAGACTTCACGAAAAGGGCATCCATAACCTTGCCTGGGACTGGTGCAAATCATACCTAGAGGAGCGTTGGCAACAGGTCCGTATAGGCAACATTACATCTGAACCCTTCCAACAGAAACAAGGAGTACCCCAAGGCTCATCTCTATCTGCGCTGCTTTTTAATATATACATGCAGCCAATCTGTGACATCACCAGAGACTTCGGTATATCTTGTCTATTATATGCAGATGACGTGCTAATTTTCACACCGATCAATGTATCAATGTGTCACGGCAGGACAAACTAAAGAGATAAAGTTTCTAGATGGAATAAATGACTGCTTCTTGGAGCAGCTGGTTCATGAACCGACCAGAGGGGAAGCCATACTGGACCTAGTCCTTAGTGGAACGCCAGATCTGGTGCAAGAAATAAGGGTGTTGGGACCACTTGGCAATAGTGACCATAATATGATCATGTTTGATTTAATTATTGGAGAACAAATAGTAAAGAAATCCACAGTACTACCTTTTAACTTTCAAAAGGGAGACTATGATAGAATGAGGAATATAGTTAGGAAAAAACTAAAAGGAGCGGTTCCAAAGGTTAAAGACTTACAGCAAGCTTGGGCGTTATTTAAAACTACTATCCTCGAAGCCCAGACCAGCTGTATTCCACGCATTAAGAAGAGTGGGAGAGAAAGTCCAAAAAACTGCCAGCATGGTTTAAAGGTGAGGTCAGAGAGGCTGTTGCTGCCAAAAAAGCAACCTTCAGGAAATGGAAAAAAGAGCCAAATGATGCAAACTGGAAACAGCACAAGCACTGGCAAGTTAAATGCAAAGCATTGATAAGGCAGGCAAAGCGGGAATTTGAAAAGAAACTTGCTGCGGAAGCAAAAACACGAAATAAAGACTTTTTCAAGTACATTCGTAGCAAAAGGCCTGTGAGAGAGTCAATTGGACCGTTAGATGATAGAGGGGTAAAAGGGGCAGTAAGAGGAGACAAGGCTATAGCGGAGAGACTGAATGAATTCTTTGCTTCGGTCTTTACTGAGGAAGATGTAGGGATGTTACCCAAGACTGAAGTGGTATTTAAAGGTGATACTGCAGAGGAATTGAGAGAAATATCGCTACACCGGGAAGATATATTACAACTATTTGATAAACTGAATAGTAGCAAATCACCTGGACCAGATGGTATACATCCCAGAGTGTTGAAAGAACTGAAATATGAGATTGCAGACCTGCTATTGGTAATCTGTGAACTTTCATTAAAATCATCTGTAATACCTGAAGATTGGAGGGTCGCCAACATAACACCAATTTTTAAAAAGGGTTCCAGGGGTGACCCGGGAAATTACAGACCGGTGAGCCTGACGTCAGTACCAGG
Source organism: Ichthyophis bannanicus (assembly GCA_033557465.1). Classification (NCBI taxonomy): domain Eukaryota; kingdom Metazoa; phylum Chordata; class Amphibia; order Gymnophiona; family Ichthyophiidae; genus Ichthyophis; species Ichthyophis bannanicus. Next base: position 12,957,581 of record CM066046.1, on the reverse strand, counting down.
GAAAATGGTAGAAACCATCATAAAGAACAAAATTACGCAGCATGTAGATAGTCATGGCCTAATGGGAGACAGCCAACATGGCTTTAGACAAGGAAGATCTTGTCTTACTAATCTGATATGTTTTTTTGAAGGTGTGCATAAACAGGTAGACAAAGGTGAGTCGGTTGATATAGTGTATCTGGATTTTCAGAAAGCTTTTGACAAGGTCCCCCATCAGAGACTTTTGGCAAAGCTAAAAAGTCATGGGATAGGAGGCAGTGTACTATTGTGGATCGGGAACTGGTTAAAAGATAGAAAGCAGAGAGTAGGGCTAAATGGCCAATATTCCCAATGGAAAAGGTGAATAGTGGAGTACCCCAGGGATCTGTACTGGGTCCGCTGCTTTTTGACATATTCATAAATGACCTGGAAAAGGGAATAACGAGTGAGGTTATCAAATTTGCAGATGACACAAAACTGTTTAAAGCTGTTAAAACCCAAGAGGAAAGTGGAAAACTGCAGGAGGACCTGGATAAATTGGAAGACTGGGCATCCAAATGGCAAATGAAATTTAATGTGGACAAGTGCAAAGTCATGCACCTAGGAAAGAACAGCCCACACTATAGTTACTCAATGCAAGGCTCCACATTAGAAGCCACCACCCAGGAAAAAGATTTAGGAGTCATCGTGGATAACATGTTAAAACCCTCCACCCAGTGTGCAGCGGCGGCCAAGAAAGCAAACAGAATGCTAGGTATCATAAGGAAAGGGATGGAGAATAAAACAAAGGATATTATAATGCCTCTGTATCGCTCCATGGTACGACCACACCTTGAATATTGTGTGCAATTCTGGTCACCGTATCTTAAAAAGGACATAGCGTTATTAGAAAAAGTACAGAGAAGAGCCACCAAATTGGTGAAGGGGATGGAAGGCTACTCCTATGAAGAGAGGCTAAAAAGGTTAGGGCTCTTTAGCCTGGAAAAGAGACGGCTGAGGGGAGATATGATAGAGGTCTATAAATTAATGAATGGAGTGGAACAGATAAACGTGGATCAATTGTTTACGCTATCAGAATATAGAAAGACTAGGGGACATGTAATGAAGCTACAGGGTAAACTATTTAAGACAAATAAGAGAAAATATGTTTTCACTCAACGTGTAATCAAACTCTGGAATCTGTTACCGGAGGATGTGGTAAGGGCTGTTAGTATAGCTGGGTTTAAAAAAGGTTTGGACAAGTTCCTGGAGGAAAGGTCCATAAACCACTATTAAAAAGGGACCCAGGATATCAATGCTTGACCCAGTACAAGCATTGTGGAACTTGTGTCTTTTGGGGAAACTGCTAGGTACGTATGACCTAGATTGGCCACTGTTGGAAACAGGATACTGGGCTTGATGGACCTCGGTCTGACCCAGTATGGCATGTCTTATGTTCTTATGTTCTTATGTTCTTAAGGCATTGATAAGGCAGGCAAAGAGAGAATTTGAGAAGAAGCTTGCTGCGGAAGCAAAAACGCGAAATAAAGACCTTTTCAAGTACATTCGTAGCAAAAAACCTGTGAGAGAGTCAGTTGGTCCATTAGATCAGTGTTTTTCAACCTTTTTTGTGCAAAGGCACACTTTTTTCATGAAAAAAATCACGAGGCACACCACCATTAGAAAATGTTAATAAATTTACCTCTGTGCCTATATTGACTCGATATAAAGTAATTCTCTTGAATAGGAATCAAACACTCACACCAACCCCCCTCCCCTGCTGGTTCACACCAACCCCCCTCCCCTGCTGGTTCACTCACACCACCCCCCCCCCCTCCACTGCTGGTTCACTCACCCACCCCCCTGTCACTTACTCACCCCTCCTGCTGGGTCACTCACTCACTTACCCCCCCTCCCCTGCGGGTTCACTCCCACCATCGCCCCCCCCCCCTTGCTGGTTCACTCACACCACCCCCCCCTCCACTTCTGGTTCACTCACACTCCCCCCCCCCTTGCTGCTTCACTCCCACTCCCCCCCCCCCCCTGCTGGTTCACTCACACACATACACCCCCCCCCTCTGCCCAAGCCGCTGCTTCTGCTTTGTACAGAGCAGCGGCTGCACTACACTTACATTGAAAAGTAAAGAGAAACTGTGTCAGGAGCCCTCCGGTCATCGCAGAGCCCGAGGAAGTTATGTCATGGGGGCGGGTTCCTCACAGGCTGTCTTTCCTTTTCAAATTAACTTTATTGCAGCTAAAGTTAATTTGAAAAGGAAAGACAGCCTATGAGGAGCCCGCCCCCATGACATCACTTCCTCGGGCTCTGCATGATCGGAGGGCTCCTGACACAGTTTCTCTTTACTTTTCATTGTAAGTGTAGTGCAGCCGCTGCTCTGTACAAAGCAGAACCAGCGGCTGCACTGCTATAGGGAATCGCGATCGCGTTCGCGCCGCGGACTTCGGCACAAAAGCCGTTTTTTTGCTCTGGCCGCTCCCGATCTTGCGGCCAGAGCAAAAAACCGGCTTTTCAATGGCCGGTTTTACAACTGTGCTGGTAGCCGGCCTGGCCATGGAAAAACCGGCCAGGCCGGCTGAAAACCGGCCGGTTGGCAACCCTAATTTGTGAGCCGAGACCACATGTTACGGATGAAATTGGAATTTTTCCCACGGCACACCAGACAATATCTCACGGCACACTAGTGTGCCGCGGCACAGTGGTTGAAAAACGCTGCATTAGATGATAAAGGGGTTAAAGGAGCACTAAGAGGCGACAAGGCGATAGCGGAGAGACTGAATGAATTCTTTGCTTCGGTCTTTACTGAGGAAGATGTAGGGATGTTACCCATGACTGAAGTGGTATTTAAAGGTGCAGAAGAATTGAAGGAAATATCGATACATCGGGAAGATGTCTTACAACTATTAGATAAACTGAAGAGTAGCAAATCACCTGGGCCGGAAGGTATACATCCAAGGGTGTTGAAAAAACTGAAATAGGAGATTGCAGACCTGCTATCAGTAATCTGTGAACTATCATTAAAATCATCTCTAATACCTGAAGATTGGAGGATCGCCAATGCAACACCAATTTTTAAAAAGGGTTCCAGGGGTGATCCGGGAAACTACAGACCGGTGAGCTTGACGTCAGTACCAGGAAAAATGGTAGAAACCATCATAAAGAATAAAATTACTCAGCATGTAGATAGTCACAACCTAATGGGAGACAGCCAACATGGCTTTAGACAAGGAAGATCTTGTCTTACTAATCTGTTATGTTTTTTTGAAGGAGTGAATAAACAGGTGGACAAAGGTGAGTCGGTTGATATTGTGTATCTGGACTTTCAGAAAGCCTTTGACAAGGTCCCTCATCAGAGACTTTTGGCAAAACTAAAGAGTCATGGGATAGGAGGCAGTGTACTATTGTGGATCAGGAACTGGTTAAAAGATAGAAAGCAGAGGGTAGGGCTAAATGGCCAATTTTCCCAATGGAGAAAGGTGAATAGTGGTGTACCCCAGGGATCTGTGCTGGGTCCGCTGCTTTTTGACATATTCATAAATGACCTGGAAAGTGGAATAACGAGTGGAGGTTATCAAATTTGCAGATGACACAAAACTATTTAAAGTTGTTAAAACCCAAGAGGATTGTGAAAAATTGCAAGAGGATCTTGATAAATTGGAAGACTGGGCATCAAAATGGCAGATGAAATTTAATGTGGACAAGTGCAAGGTTATGCACCTAGGGAAGAACAACCCAAACTATGGTTACACGATGCAAGGTTCCACATTAGGAACCACCACCCAGGAAAAAGATGTAGGCGTCATTGTGGATACCATGTTAAAACCCTCGGCCCAGTGTGCAGCGGCGGCCAAGAGAGCAAATAGAATGCTAGGTATGATAAGGAAAGGAATGGAAAATAAAACAAAAGATATTATAATGCCTCTATATCGTTCCATGGTGAGACCACACCTTGAATATTGTGTGCAATTCTGGTCGCCGTATCTTAAAAAGGATATAGCGATTTTAGAAAAGGTTCAGAGAAGAGCCACCAAAATGGTAAAGGGGATGGAAGGATACTCCTATAAAGAAAGGCTAAAAAGGTTAGGGCTCTTTAACCTGGAAAAGAGACGGCTGAGGGGAGATATGATAGAAGTCTATAAATTAATGAACGGAGTGGAACGGGTAAACGTAGATCGACTGTTTACGTTATCAGAATATAGAAAGACTAGGGGACATGCAATGAAGCTACAGGGTAAACTATTTAAGACTAATAAAAGAAAATATTATTTCACTCAACGTGTAATCAAACTCTGGAATTTGTTACCGGAGGATGTAGTAAAGGCTGTTAGTGTAGCTGGGTTTAAAAAAGGTTTGGACAAGTTCCTGGAGGAAAGGTCCATAAACCATTATTAAGAAGTGACCGAAGATATCAATGCTTGACCCAGTACAAGCATTGTGGAACTTGTGTCTCTTGGGGATACTGCTAGGTACATATGACCTAGATTGGCCACTTTTGGAAACAGAATACTGGGCTTGATGGACCCTGGTTGTAGGGGTTAAGTGCGAGGTTAAGTGTTAGTTAAGTGTGTGATAAGGAAGCTTATCATAGCTCAGGTAGGAGCTATAAAAAAGATGATGTGACTCTGAACAAGCAACCTGTCAGTTCTGGTAGAAGCAAGAAAACAGAGTTTTCACATAAAAGACTACCAGTCCCAGAATGCACCAGGTTTCCAGCAGCCATGAGAGGGGCTGAAGTGAGGAAATGTGTGTGCAATCAAGAGAGCTATGAGGTAATCCCTAAGCACTCATCTCAAAGGGCAGGGCCTGATTCAAGACAGCTGCGCTGTGTTAGGGAGCAGCACACATTAGGAAAGAATAAGAATAGAGATTATTCTTCAGATAACAGTTTGAGGGAGAACTTCAAGAACAGCTTCAGCAAAAGCCACAGAAAGAGCTTGAGGGAGAGCTTCAGCAACGGCTACAAGCACCAGTATCACCTGGAGAAACAGAAGCCAAGCCAAGCAGATAGAGAGAGAAGGAAACTCTCTGGAAGGAAGAGAAGAAAGGCCATTGGAAGGTCTGGGAGATTCCAAGGCAGTACTCATACTGGGAGGTATTCCAAAAGCCAGCAGAGACCATTGGACTGGATTCAGCCAGAGGAATGGAGTGGCAGAGATAGGAATCACCAGTGGCTACCTGGAAGAGAGAAGACTGCATGTGGAAGGGACTTTCAGACCAAGGCCAGAAGGTATGTGAGAGAAGATCCAGTGTCCAGGGATCAAGATTGGAAGGCTGGACATCAGAATTGGATTACATATTGGCCAGGCTATATAGAGAGGAATAATGATAGCAGGAGAGGCTCAGGTATGAACACTGATCCAGACCCTATCTATAATAGAGAATGGCAGCAAGGGAATAAGCATTCTCATGATAGTGCCTTAATGAAAGACTCATCTGTGCCAATGTATGATATTGACCCTATGATTGTTGATGCAGGGGGAAATACAGCAGATGAAACTATTTACATGGACTGTTCTTTATCTAAATGCTATTGCTAGTTTTCTATGAGCAAAACACATCAGCCATCACAAAGAAACCTAACTTTGTTCTTTATTTCCACTGCAAACAGCTCTTAAAGCAGGATTTGGGCTCACACAGTAGCAGCCAGCCAGCTAAAGGCTTTCAGCTGGTCCATTGATAGTAATTAGGGCTGCACCTGATTGTGTGTGTGAGCAAGGGAGAATCACTGCTGAGATCGGCGTGGAAAATAAGCAGAAGTTAACCTAACCAGCAAAGTTTATTCTTTACTTTGTGCCTTTGTATTTGGTAATTACTTGCTAAGAAAACATTAGCTAATTGCCTGACAAGCTGAAGGTTATTTTCTGGTTTACTTTGTGACTTTTTGTTATCCATTTTAAACACTGCAAGCAAGTAACCTCATTTATAGTGCTATCAAGCATACATGTGCTGGGTGAATTAAACCCCATCAATAAAAGAAGTATTTTATTGATCTTACCACTTGGTTTCACAACTCAAATTATTGTCATCAGCTGTGTTTGGGAGTGAATGAACTACAATACCCACAATACCTTGCAAGAATCATATGAATATATGCATCGTCAAGATTGTGTAAGTTCTCACCCTAGGCAGCCGTCTGACAAGTGTCAACGGATTACTTTAAGGGTTGAGGGATTATAATGTTCTTGGTTCATAATCACTCTATGGCCTTTATTCTGCTCTAATAAAAATATATATGTCAACCAAACTACTATACAGTGGACAAAGGAAGAAACAGGCCAGCATAAAGAACCATATAAGGAAATATCATATATTATAAGCCTTAGCAAAGTGTATGCTTGGATTGAAGGATCCATGCAGAGACTTTTTGCAGAAGGCACATACACAGGAAACCATGCAAAGCTGAGCCGTTGGTCCTGAAGACAGTAGACGGTTGACAGGTGTTGAGTATAACCAAGACAGAGAGGCCTGAGGGATGTTGAAACAGGAACAGAGGGGTCAAAGAGATCAGCAGCAGGAAACGAAGGGAGGGGGAGAAAAGACACAGAGGGGCCTCACAGAGGGATGAATGTGGAGACTATGCATATATAGAAGCAAAAAATGTATATATATAAAATTACTATTATACTCATGGGAGGAGGGATTCTGGAGTTGTCTGGTGTCTGATGACTGTCAGAAATTCTCCTCCCTACTGCCTGTATTGTTCATCAGTAATCTAATAAACAGAGATTCTGATTGCACCTGTACTGACTTTGGATCTGGACTATACAGGAAATTAGTGATAATTAGTAATCGGTCTCTTGTAAGTAACAGGGCCTTACAATTGGTGCCGAACACCCGGGATTGGGGTACGGGTGGGTCTTTATGACCAAGATACAAATTTAAAGATTTGGATTCCCCTCAAGAAAAAAAGAGGGAGGTACGTAAAGGTTTGGATTCCCCTCAAGAAAGAAGAGTAGTAGTGACCGGAGGAGAAGAAGTGAGTGACGGATTCCCTAGGATGACGGCGGCTGTAACGACGGCGTCGTGAGTATAAGTATTTTTAACCAAGCTTGGTAAGTGTTGTTTAATTTTTGTTTTTGTTATATGAATAAAGTGTAAGAATGATTTGCTGTTATAAACTGGGACTGAATGATAAGTGATTGAGACAGTACGTGTCGTCTGACACGAAGCGTGTGTGTGTTCTTGCTCACGGTTCCATAGCTCCGCGAGGAGATTGGCTGGGCTTGAACGAAGCAAATTTTTGTTTGAAAGGTGTCCTGGACATTTCGTGCACTTCCTTCCTCTGTAAATAAAGAGGGTGGATATATTTGAGATCCTTAAATAAAAGGTTGCACGTAGGAATCATGTCTCTGTTTAGGAGAAAGAAAGATGGCAATCAGGACATAATGGTAAATCTAGTTTCCCCAGTGACTCCGGTTGAACGGATGATGAGAGATAATCCCTTATTAGGGATTAAATAAATAAATTAGGAAAGGAAATATTGAAAGTTTGCCTTAAATGGGCAAAATGGAGAGCTGCTCCTGGAACTCCTCTTGGCTGGCCACCGGAGGGGTCCTTTGATGGTCGTTGTTTAGTAAAAATTAGGGATTATGTTTTATTTCATAAAACTGGGGCTAGTCAGCTGAAACACTTAAGGTACATTTCCATGTGGATGAAACAGGTAGATCCAAAAACCCTCAGTAGTGATGATCCACCCCCCTATTGGACGACAGAGAGTCGTACAATGGCAGCGATAGGTTATGCAGACCCTTCCATAGATTTAGACCCCAAGGAGACAGAATTAGAGGACAGACCTAAAGATAAAATTAAAGATAAAAGATCAGAAGAAATATACAAGGAAAGAGTTAGATACTGGGATGAGAAAAAACCACCATCTCTTATTGAGACTCCCCCATGTAATCCAATATATCCCCATCGGGAATTGGAAGACATAATGCGAAATAATAACTCCCAACCACGTAGAAGATCCTGGTCTGCATCTCCCCGCCGGGAACAGCATATGGGATGGGTCCAGGTAGCAGGTAAATTACATTTGACCCCTGATCCAATCCCTGAGCCCCCGGTGTGTGACCAGTCGTTGCTGGGGGCCACAGGGGGTGATCAAACCCAAGTACAGTCCACTCCCTCTGTCCTTGTCTCCATTAATTGCGATAAGTTTCCCGTGATGTCAGTGGACAAATTCCCTGGTAGTATTGATTTACCAGAAGGTCAATGGGAGCGTGATTATTTTTCTAAACAACCATGTGAAAGTAGGCAGAATGTTAGGAACCGAACGACCAGAGCCCATGAATATCACTTAATGCCCGTACAGAGTTCTAAAGAACCAGTTCAATCTAAGAAAACCCCTGTAGATTTTGTTTTTAATGAAGGAGGAGAAGGATTTTATGTATATCATTGGAGTTCAAACTTACATGGGTGGACTACAGCCTGTGCCCCGCAAATGAGAATTTGGCCAGAACAAGGGTCACTGAATACTACAGATTTAAACCTAGCTCGTAGATGTATTCGTGGAGGGGAGGGAGATCCACAATGGGACTATAAGTATATGGAAGCAGGTTTAAGGGTATGGGAAAAGTATGAGGGACAAGATCCCAATAATCCAAAAACACCTAATCATTTGATATTTCCCGTGCGGCATACTCCCCAAGGGCAAGAAATATATATTCCTTGGAGTTTTACCGATATGACTAATCTGGCTGAGCAACTCCCTCCCCTGAATCAGGGAGCGGGAGCGTGGATACAAAAATTTGAACGATTAACAGCAGGTTATACTTTAGCTATTGGAGATGTAAAAGCCCTACTAGCCCGAATTTTGGGTAATAATGCGGCTAATCAAGTTTTTCAAAATGCCCATATCAGAGGGGTTATGGTACATCATCCCCAGTATGATGGGGCACTTTTCAATCTTTATCGTAATATGGTATGGGACTCCTTGAGGGACATTTATCCCACCCAACGAAGTATGGGACCCCTTACTTCAATGCAATTTAAGGTTGGGGAAGATATTAGCGCTTATTTGGCTAAATTTCAAGATTTATGGGAGGCCCAGATGGGTGTACCCCACAATGACCCTAACATGGCTCTCATGTTTTTTCAGACTCTCTGCAATACCTTACCTTTGCCTATCCAGTTAAAGCTAAAAAACATAGTAGCGTTAGAATCAGAACCATGGCAGAAACAACAGGCACATATTTTTCATTTTGTCAGACAAGCTGAGGAAGAATTGAATAAACCAGAGAGGGACAGAAAGGCTGCCCAAGCTCGTTTATTCAATTTACAATTGAAAGAAATAGAACAGGAGAAGAAAAAGGGAGAAAAGGTCAGCAGATCTGCGGCTGATACAAACTTGATAAAGGCTTTACGCCAACAAGTAAAAGAGCAGCAGAAACAACTTCATGAAATCAATGACGATTGTGAGAGTGACAGTAGTGTAGACAGTGATTCTGAAGACATGTATAGACAATTCATGCGAGTTTTGAATGTTCAAAAGCATGGTCAGCTCACGGGTCAGGAACCACGATCCTTCCCCAGACAAGAGCAGGACAGGGAGAGAGATTTCACTTGTTGGCGGTGTGGTGAGAGGGGTCACCTGCAACGGGTCTGCCGTGCTGCACTACCGGGAGGGCGGCGACGATATGACCAAGATCCCCCACCACCTGCAAGACCCCGCCAATACCCTACCTGGCAGCCCCCAAATAGGACAGGCTATGGCAATAGGGAAAATAGACAATGACTAGGTATATATAATATGCAGGTGATACTGGGAACAGAGGAGCCCCATATTGAATTAACTTTGAATGACCAAGTAATGAAATTCCTAATTGATACTGGAGCTACACTTTCTGTTCTGAACACCATGCCCATAGGTGGAACCATTGGCAGAGACAGTGTAATGGACTACTGGGTTCGATGGTAAGCCAGTAAAAACCCCCGTGACTAATCCAATTTGGGTGGAAGGGCCACAATTTGCCATCTTCCATAGTTTTTTGTATGCCTCTCACTGTCCTATAAATTTGATGGGACGAGATCTAATTGTGAAAGCCCAAGTCACCTTAGTGGCAGGAGCATTTCAATCCGCAGGGATAAGTGAAACTGGCACTTACCTCCTTAGTCCATATTGGCGGGTACGAGGTACACCGGTTCACATACGATTAAAACAAGGGAAAGAGGGTCCAAAATTGCCCCAATACCCCTTGCAGCAGGCAGCTATAGAGGGTGCACGAGAGGAAATTAATCAGCTCAAACTACATGGTATCATAGAACACAGTACTTCGGCATATAATACCCCTCTTTTTCCAGTTAGTAAACCTAATGGTAAATGGCGAATTGTGCATGACCTTTGTGCACTTAACCAAGTAGTGGAAACCCAATTTCCTGCAGTTGCAAATCCAGCCACCACATTGAATACAGTACAACTGTACAAATATTTTACAGTATTAGATTTGAAAAATGCCTTTTTTAGTGTAGAAATTGATGTTGATTCTAGACCCTTACTGGCTTTTATTTTTGATCAAGTACATTACCAGTTGACACGACTACCTCAGGGGTATGTCGATAGTCCTAGTATATTTTCCCAGATTCTCTCACAAGATTTACAGGATTTCAATTCACATCTCCCTGGAGAAATGTGTTTGCTACAATATGTAGATGACATTTTACTGTCTGGGTCAGACTATGCACAAATGCAGAAGTACACACAGAAGTTAATACAGGAGCTGCATGAGAAAGGGTACAAACTAAATGCAGAGAAAGCACAACTCGTGCAGACAACAGTTACCTTTTTAGGGTTCCAGTTAAGCCAAGGATCTATTCAGGTGGGAGATAAGACAGTACAACATGGCTTACAGTTACCCGTCCCCAGTACAGTGAGAGAACTTCGTTCCGTTTTGGGCACCCTGAATTTCTGTAGAAATTGGATCCCAGCTTTTAGTTCTCAGACTCTTTGTTTCCGCCCTTATTTGAAGGGTGGTGTAAAAAATTCAGACAAAATTACTTTAGACCCTTGTGCTGTAAGCATGCTCCAGTCCATTTTGGAAGATTTAAAGTGTCTTCCAGCCTTACATTTGCCGAATCATCACAAACCCTTTCAATTGATGGTAGTGACAGCCATACTATTTCAGGACAGGGTTTCTACCTTAGCGTTCTTGTCTGGTACTTTTGGGTGTACAGAACTCCCCCTTCCTGATCTTGAAAAAGTAGTCATTGCGGTCGCAGCAGCAATAAAGTTTTGTCTATTTTCATCCCCACTACCCTGATTCTCTATCAGTCCATTGAACTGAAGGTTATTCTAAACAAAGACACGTTACATTTGTCCCCGACCAAATTACAGCAAGCCTGTGCATCTATCTTGAACAGTGGAGTGATTTTCCGCCCTCTCACTGCCTCCACGTGCCCACTAAGTTGGCTACAGACAGCGGTAGATGTTCATACCCCAGTATGTGACTCCCCCTATGAGGAAATTTTATCCATTATGGTATCACCCTCTGACATGCCACCAGATAGTGAAATTTGGTTTACTGATGGATCAGAACAGAAAGGTGCTGTGGGATTTGCTGCTGTGCTGGTGACCCCTGATGGAGTGTCTGAGCATTGCTTACAGTATGCTCTGGACCCGGATCAGGGATATTCAGCACAGGCAGCTGAATTGTGTGCTATATTAGCTGTCCTAGAGGAACGTCCGGAAACGCCCCTGATTTTCTACACTGACTCACAGTATGTTAAAAAATTGTGTGGGGAGTACCTCCAGATTTGGTTACAGCGGGGATTTGTTACTTCATCTAGTAGTCAGCTTGTACACAAATCATTGATTCTATACTTGTATGACCTGTTACTGCAGCGCCAGCAGAAAGGTATTCTAACTTCTTGTAACTGGGTCCCTGGCCACTCCAGACATTATGGTTTCTTAAATTTCGGAAATGCTCTGGCTGATGAAGCAGCTAGACAAGTTACAGATGCTGTCCCCATTTTAGTTACTACACGAGCAAAGACTTATCCCTTACCTTCACTCCAGGTTTATCAGCAGAATCTTCTGCAAGATGAAGTGCAGAAGTGGAAATTGTTAGGATGTTCAGAGCACAAACAGTTGTGGGTACACCCGTCCGGAAAGGCTTGCATTTCACTCTGGTCTTTACAACAATTGTGTCTCTTGTTACACTCTGTAGGCCATGCCCCTGCCTCCAGCATTTGTGCACAAATTTCTGGGCTCTTCTGGTACCCCCGTCTTAGGGCCAGGGTGCAGGAATTGTGCCAACAGTGTCCCCAATGTTTAGAGAATTCTCCTGTGAAGGGCAAACAAATGCTACAAGGTCATCTCCCCGTTGTTCAGGGTCCGTTCATTTCCTGGTATGTAGATTTCACAGATATGCAGGTCCGTGTAGATGGATACAGATTCCTTCTTGTCTGTGTCTGTTCATTCTCCAAATGGGTGGAGGCTTTTCCCTGTAAACAGGAAACTGCAGCTGAAGTTTTCAAATGCTTTTCACAACATTTCTTTCCCCGTTTTGGCATTCCCCAAACTGTTTATTCTGATAATGGTTCTCATTTCCGGAATCAATTAATGCATTTTTTCTCTACAGCAGTGAACCTGCACTGGAAGTATGTCTTAGTCTATCGCCCCACCTCCAATGGTCTCGTCGAACGGACCAATGGCCTGCTCAAGACTGCCCTGCGTTTGATTCAATCAGACAAAGGTTTTTCCTGGTTACAGGCCCTGCCTCTAGCTTTGTTTCAGCTCAGGAATCGCCCACTGAAGAATGTTGCTCTAACACCACATGAAATATGTACTGGCAGGCGATTGTTGCTATACAATCTGTCTGAAACGTCTGTTTCCTTACCAGACTCTATATCTCCTTACATTGCAGGTCTGCGTTTAGCCTTAGCAGAAATCTCCCGATGCTGTGCCATCCATGATCAACATCCGTCTCTTCCCAAGGAAAGTCTGATTCCAGTTGGGACCAAAGTTTATCGCAGAAATCCTCATCGGAGTTCCTGGCAAGATCCAACATATTCAGGACCCCATATTGTTTCTGCGTCCACTCCTTTTGCTGTTCTGTTGGACTCTGGCCAAACCTGGACTCATATTGCCCACCTTTGGGTTCCTTGAACTGTGCTTTGGACTTTGATTAATCTTCTATAACATGTCTGCCTCTCCTGCTCTTAAGTATGCCTTTTTATATTGTTTCATGTTATTTGCGATTCTCCTAGCATGGCTTTTGTTTTTCATTTGTGTCCCTGCCCCTAAGTCACCCCCCACCACTACCACCTCCTCCCTGAATTGTTCCCTTAGGTCCCTCCCTCTTCCCAATACCTGGAAATCAACTGTCCTTGATGGTCAGTTAGCTATGTTTTTAAATAATCAAAGTCCTTCTGTCCTTTCCCGTCATCCTAGAGCTACAGCATCTGCCTCCAATTTATGGCAATCATCTGTTCTGGATATTTTACGCTTAACTAATGTTTCTGATTGTTTAATATGCACCCCCATCCCTAAAGCTGTAAAATATGCTCCCGTAGCGGTTTATCCTTTGTCCCTCTCGGAATTAATGGGAAAGGTCTCTTGTTGGGACAACAAAAACTTTATTGCTCCATGTTTTGAATCCATAGACTGTACTGACACATGGGAGTCTGTGAATGCCTCCAGTGAACCTTTCTTTGTTTATGTTCTTTTAGAGATGCAATTTACTTATTGTCTTGTGACTAATGCATCTCTTTCATTTTCCTCTCGCTGCAATATTACTTATAATGTCCAAAATGCTTCTTGGCATATAGCTGCTGGAACTTTTGTTCCTCGCCATGGTAATTCTACGTATTTGTCACAATTTACTGCTAACCCCTCCACCCTGTCCCCATCAGATAATATCACCCTAGTGCCTTTGCTAGTGGATTCCAATTATTGGCAGGATGCCCTACTTGTGGGTCCCTATTTACCTTCTGGTCATTATGATTACTGGCTTGGAGGTAAAGTCCCTTTTAGTTCCTGCTATACTCCCCAGTCTCAGTGCTCTACCTACAGTCATGGGAAGTTACAATCTAACCTTTATTGGGGTAATATTAATACATTTCCAAGAAAATGGCGTTCTTCTACACAAATTTCTGCTTTAACAGGTCACTATTCTCTTTGTGGGGAAGCCTTATTACAGAAAATTAATATTTCTCACTTGCCCTGTACCCTTGTCCGTGTATCTCTCTATTCTGCCCTTATTCCTTTAAATGTTTCACACAAAACTCATTCACTCCTCCAGCGAGCTAAACGCTCTCTAGTAGGATCAGGTCCATGGGATGCGAAGGTTTCTGAAGATGAAGCCATACAGGCATCTTTTGAATATATTAATTCTACTTACCCCTTGACCAAAACACGATTAGATGCTTTATCATGGACAGCATGGATTCCTTTTGCTACCCCTGCCCTCACTGCTGAATTAGGAATGGCTATACGCCGGTTACAATGTTTGCTTCATGTACAAATGAAAGCTGTTACTGATTCTATAACTAAGCTATCAGAGTCCCTAGAGCAAAATACCCAAATGACCCTACAAAACAGACAAGCGCTAGATTTGCTCCTTGCTTCTGAGGGAGGCCTTTGTTCTTTTATTAATGCCACTATTTGTTGTACGGTGCGGCGCTCCTGCCCGGCCTTGGGGCTAAAGACAGGAGCGGCGGTATGATGCTTCGTGAGGAAGGAGAGTAACCTGTATCCAGGGAATGCTGGGTATTGTAGTTCCTGCTCCTCTCGCTCCGAAATAAAGAGTTGTAGTTATGGGGTTTCCAGTATATTTATTATAGTAAAGGATATTGTTCCATCACATGGCAAATAAATGCAAACAAAATAGGTGCTTCAAATGCTAACAGGAAAACTTAGGATAAAGGCAACTTAAAGTATAACTGCTGCTTTTCACTTCTAAGCAAATTACTCACTTTGCCCCAAGAGGTCAGTTAGTTTCACTGCAGCCTCTTTCAGCCACTGTTACCTTCACAGTGCTGGGGAAAATCAGGTGCACACAATTAGAGCTTTCTCAGCAAGGCAATACAACAGCTCCGTAGCATTCAATGCACATACGGTAAAAAGCAGTTTCCTTCAGCTTGGCATCTCTACACAGCAGACCGTGCAATCCATGCTCTCACAATCTGGTAAGTCTGTATTATCTTGTGTTAATTCTTCAAGCTGTATGGAATTACTGGCTTCTGGTAACACTGGCTGTCTTCTAGCTTGCAACTCTAAAAACTGCTTAAAACTCTGTAGGAGCAATTCAGCCTGCTGTTTGTGAGATAGGGAATTGCTATCAGCTAAACAACTTCCCTCTGGCTTAAGGCTGTTTATTTTCTCCTCTCTTAGATTAATTGTGTCAGAGTAACTGCTAGTCTCTTTTGCTAATGTTTCACACACAGGAGAGTTAGCTTTACATTCAGCCTGGAAACTTTGTGGCAAATCACTTACTTGTTGCCATGCCGTTCTGACTTCAGATGGCTCCAACGTTCTCCAGCTGCTAGAATGTTTGTTGCTCTCTGGCTCAAACGGTATTCCACAGAATGATTGTTTTCTTTCTTGTGCCTGCCTTGAAGGCTTCCTTTCCCAGGGCTGTGCCTTCCAACGGTTGTCTAAATTCAGGGCTAGGTCCTCTCTCCTTGGGACTTCTACTCACTGCCTCTGAATAGAACTTTGCAGGTCTCCTTCCAATGCCAGGTTCCCAAGTATCAGCATACTGTTTTCTGGACTTCCAATCATTCTTCCTCTTCTCCTTCTTTCTCCTCTCCTTCTCCTCATTCCTCTCAATCCCATTCTCATTCTGACTAGCAAAGCCATGCTCTGGTTTAAAACCACGTTCTCTCCTGGACACGCCCCTTCCAAGGGCAGGGTGTGCCCAATCAGGACTGCAGGACTCCTCCCCTGGGCTGGTCTCCATGCTCAGCTCTGTGGAATAGAGTCTCTCTTTCTTCCTTGGTTTCTCAAATAGGCATAAATCCTGCTGAACCTCAGGATTTCCATCCGTTTCCATAGTCTCAGGAGGGCGCTGTTCACCACAACGGTCATAGCGAATCATTCAGTGTTTGTGCTTAATGCTATGGATAAGATACGCCACCTGTCAGATTTACATATTGATGACTTTAAGGGAAGACTGAATGTAGGTAATTGGTTTTCATCCCTTACCTCCTGGTTTCACTCGCTAGGTACTGGTCTAAAAGGCCTTTTAATTTCTGCTGGCATCTTTTTAATTTTTGCCTTGTCCTTTTGTTGTATTGTTTCTCTTGCCATTTCCTGTTGTAAGAAACAGTGTACCAAAGTGTCCACTTCCCTTATGCCTGTTCAAACATGCCATACACATGTGAATGTTTCCTATGCTGCAGTCCCCACTTCAGAATTCTCTGATTTGGTCTTATCTCCTCCACAATAAAAAAAAAAATTAAAAATAAATGGGGGAGTTGTAGGGGTTAAGTGCGAGGTTAAGTGTTAGTTAAGTGTCAACGGATTACTTTAAGGGTTGAGGGATTATAATGTTCTTGGTTTATAATCACTCTATGGCCTTTATTCTGCTCTAATAAAAATATATATGTCAACCAAACTACTATACAGTGGACAAAGGAAGAAACAGGCCAGCATAAAGAACCATATAAGGAAATATCATATATTATAAGCCTTAGCAAAGTGTATGCTTGGATTGAAGGATCCATGCAGAGACTTTTTGCAGAAGGCACATACACAGGAAACCATGCAAAGCTGGGCCGTTAGTCCTGAAGACAGTAGATGGTTGACAGGTGGTGAGTATAACCAAGACAGAGAGGCCTGAGGGATGTTGAAACAGGAACAGAGGGGTCAGAGAGATCAGCAGCAGGAAACGAAGGGAGGGGGAGAAAAGACACAGAGGGGCCTCACAGAGGGATGAATGTGGAGACTATGCATATACGGAAGCAAAAAATGTATATATATAAAATGACTATTATACTCATGGGAGGAGGGATTCTGGAGTTGTCTGGTGTCTGATGACTGTCAGAAATTCTCCTCCCTACTGCCTGTATTGTTCATCAGTAATCTAATAAACAGAGATTCTGATTGCACCTGTACTGACTTTTGGATCTGGACTATACAGGAAATTAGTGATAATTAGTAATCGGTCTCTTGTAAGTAACAGGGCCTTACATGGTCTGACCCATTATGGCATATCTTATGTTCTTATCTTATGTTCTAGAAGATGGCAAAATGGAGGCTGTGAGCTGGTTTTTGAATGGACCAATCTTTCAGGACAAGGAGGTGCTGAGATCCATTACCTATAAATGGGTGATCACTACTGCCACTAGCTCCAAAATCTCTGTTATGAATCCTTAACACTGCTAAAAATCCTCTAACTTTTCCTCCAGAATATTCACTATTGGGATAGCAATGCCCATGGTGATCTGTATGGAGCTCCATTCTTATTCTGATGCCCCAAGCAGTTTTCAATGCCAAACTCAGTCTCCAATGACTTCTGATGGAGGGCTGCACATTGCTCACAACCTCTCAAGCATCTGATAGGTAGAATTTTACCTGCTGCCAACATCCTGAATAAGCTAGTGCACAACGGTCCCTGCTACTTTCTGTTTCTGATACAGCTGATTCCTACCCTTTACTCTCTGGTGGAAAACACCCTGCTGGGGATGGGGCAAGATGGCACCTGAGATAGAAGCTCGTCGGCTTCCCTTTGATGGTGCTCCTACCTGTGCCTTTTCCTTTATGAGTTTCCTGTGTCCCGATTCATGAAGCACTCCAGCTGCAAGCAGAAGGCGAAGTTGCAGATGGCAGAGGTTCGGCTAGTGGTAAAGCTGATGGGAAGCGGGCCCATGGATGCCTTCATGCGACCTGTTCTGAGGGGCGATGTTACTCCAGGAAGACTGCTTGACATAGAAAGGGCAGAAGGAGGTCCTCTGACTGCTGTTGGGCTCGATGTCTCCCTCAGCCCAGAGAGCTGCATTCCCATGGAACAGGCAGCAATTAAAACTTTGCTGAAGAGCTCAGAGGTGAGTACACAAGGAGTCATGGGGTCTGACCCTGAACTCGATGTGCAATAACCCTGCCCTGGAATTGGAAACTGGGTGAAGGGGTTAGCAGCTGTGCATTCCAGAGTGGAGGCAGCCATAAAGGGGACGAGCATGAGTGCCCAGCTGTCGGTTTTGACCTCGTTGCTTCCTTTGGATCTGGAGACCATTGACACTGGGCAAATTCCTGTGAAGGGTTCTGGAGTCAAGTTGGTGAGAGATATGACTTTTATTATGGAGAGTTTATGGGAGGCATTTTCTACAATGGAGTCTTTCATTTCTTCACAACTTCAGGCTATCTCACAGCAGTTGAATTTATATGGGCAGCAATTGGTAACTCATGAAGCTTTTCAGGCTACAGTGAACTCCAAGATGGTCTCTTTTGAAGGTCGCTTGGATCAGGTGCAAGAGACTACCCTAACTTTTGTAACAGACTGAGGTTACCCATAGGAAGCTGAAGTTTTTAACAGAATTCAGCTAGAAGTCAAAACTTGTGAGTTCTGAATTTCCTTTGGGTGCTGTCTATATCGGCCCTAGAACTGCTTAAGAAATATTTGGCTTCTGTATTAAAAGTTTCGGCTGAATCCTTGCCACCTATTTCTAAGACTTTCTATTTGCCTACTGTTAAGGCCAGGGTTTTGGACAATTTGGAGCAGTCCTCAGCCTTGTCCAGTGATAGTCTAGATTTAACTTCAAATCTATAAAAGTCTGCCTCCAACTCCAGGATGACCACCACCTTGTTGATCACACTGGCATTGGAGGCTGATAGAAGTTTGAAAAAACAGTCTCAAAAGCCAGTCCCTAATAAAATGTTTATGGATTCCCAAATTAGGATTTTCCCTGACACCTCCTCCATTTCTGGGTGACCCTGGAGACGATTTTTGTTGCTTAGACCTGGAGTGGTTCAACTGGGTGGACTTTTCTTTTTATGTTTTCCTTGCAAATGTCTGGTAAAGGTTGATTGGTATCAGCTAATTTTTTTGACCCATCCCAGTTGGCCTCCTTTATTTCCTCCAAACTGTCGATCACTCAGACTTCCCCTGTGGAGCCCTCTAATGGTGGTCCTACAATTGAGTAGGGCTATGCGGCATTGGAATTGTAGCCCCTTAGAGTCATCTTCTTTTCTTGTATAGTATTGTGAGAGATACTTCTTATGGTTAGTGACCTGTCTTCCCCCCTGTACTGAGTACTTGTGGGTTAGTTTGTAAGTGTTGATTTTTGTAAAGTGATGTTTATTCTGTTTATTTGTATATTTCTCATCTAAGTTCTTTCCTGTGCAAGATAGAAATTTCTTTTTTTGTATTTTGAAACTGCATAAATAAAAAAGAAAACACCCTGCTATTTTTCAACATATCAATCAGCTGCTTCCTTTTGTCCCCAGGCCAGGTGCCTCTTACTCCCAGGAGCAGAAAGTAATCAAAGCCTCAGATTCCATAAAAGCTTCCTCTTCTCTCACTACCTTAATCATGTTCTTCCTGCTGTCTGTTAAAAGCCAGCAACCACAGTTCTCATTAAAAAAAATAAGATATTTATTTTATTTAACAGGTCTTTTATACAGCTTTATCATTTCAGTCAAAGCAGTTTACAATATAACTTAAACATGGTAATATACATTAAACAGGGGCACTGATAATTTGGGTTTTTCTGATGCAATGGAGGATTAAGTGACTTGCCCAATGCATGCTAGTAGGAATTGAACCTTGGTCTCTTGGTTTCCAAGGCAGTGCTCTATTAAGCTACTCCTCCACTGCCATACTGGGTCAGATCAAAGGGTCTTCATGCCCATTATCCTGCTCCCAATTGCGGCCAATCTAGGTCACAAGTACCTATCAGGTTTCCAAAAGGTATACAGATTCCATGCTGCATATCCCAGGGGTAAGCAGTGGATGTTGTCACACTGCAGCGCCCTCTGGCGTAGGTATAGGCAGTTGCCTATGAGGGGTTAGCATGTGGGGCAAAGAGGAAAGCAAATTTATATACCTAAGTGCTGCTGTCTGGTGTCCATTGTAGTTGTGGGCCAAGTAACAGAGCGAAGGCCTTCTGTGAGTTCCAATAATAACTTTATTTCCACACACAGGAATTTGGAGCACTACGTCCCCAGGCACAAACAAAAAGTAGTGGTACTCAATTGTGTCAAATAAAAAGTCCATGAAAATCCTGATGCTTCTCAGGTACAATTCAAAGTACAAAGTTCAGCAATCAACTTCCATTAGCTTCCAATACAAGCCTTGATTTCTTCCATTAAACATTGCACTAGTATGCTCTCTTTAAACATAGGACATTCTCCAGCGTTGAGCTTTACTTCACAGGTGCAATAATTACATCTGAGTTTCCCACGGCAGAAGGCTGCCTTTCTCAATGAAACTCAGATTCATTCAAATAGGCTTCTCAGCACTTCACATATAAGCTTTTGATACAGCTTCTCTCCTCTTATAGGATTCAATTAATGTAACTTCAATCCTTATAACAGATCCCACATTCCATAGGCGAATCACTGCTAACTGATGAAGGTGGATCAATTAACATCTCTTCTGGGTCTGATATATCTTTGAGGCTTTGGTTAAGAGAGTCTATAGACTGCCATTGCTTAATTAAATCCTTAAGCTGTCTTCTTTTGTTCTCCTTAACATACCTAGGCACATGTACAGGCTCTAAGTTATCAGCACCTTTTAAAAGCTTATAAAAAGGGCTCACCTGATTTCTGGTACGCCTAGACTGTGTTCTCTGGCAGGGAGGTAAACATTTCCTGTGATACTGTTTCACTAAATCTTGTATTACAGAGTCTTCGTCAGAGCCTAGCTCCTGCCCGTGTCTGTGCTGCTTGTAATTAAGAACATGCTGATAGGCACCTGGGCTGCACTCAGAGCTAGAGCTTCTATAACGTTGTCTGTGACAAGCAACTTTCTTTAGCTTACTGAAAGGGACCTTCTCTCTGCCCAATCTTTCTTTTATAATTTCATTCCTGAGAGCTATTTCTCTCCCTTACAGGCAAGGTATCTGACCTTCTCCCCTGGAGTTTTAAATAGTCTCTGACCTGCTTTCCTTGGCTAATGAGCTCCAAGTAGTTCCTCCTTGGAAGGTTCCTCTGATATCTTGGCTCCCTTTGCCGCTGCTTCCCAGACTCTCTCTTGGTCTCTGCAGTCTTTCTCTCGGACTCTCTCCTGGTCCCAGTCCTGCTCTCGGACTTGTTCCTGTTCTCCGGTCTGCTCTCAGCCTTGTTCCCCCTCTCCTTCTTTCTCCTCCCTTGCTGTCTACTGGCAGTTGCTTCCTGGTTAAATGAAGCAAGCTGCCCTATCGGGTGTGACTCCGCCCCTTTTCCTCCCACGTCAGCTCCCTGGGTTTGCTTCAAGCTAGGGTGTGGCTCTCTTTCCACTTTCCTGTGTAGCACAGCTTTCAGGGCTGTATCATTAACCCCTTCCTGCCCAGTTTCACTGACAGCTTCTGAAGAGAAAAAGTGTTTTAAACCTTCTTTATCAGGTTCTGCAACCTCTGCATTGTCACATAACCCCCCATTTAAGATATTCTGGGCTGACTGGACCTGTCCAGAACAGCACGGAATCTTACTCCGGTAACTGTAGCTAGCGAAACTATCCTCTTTTATGGCTAACCGAGCTAAAACTACTCGCTCTTGCCACGGTCGTAGAACATTTACATGGAAATTTTGTTGTTTCCCTTTCCTAGTCTCTACGGTGTATGTGTTTGGACCCACCTGTTTGATGACCCGACAAGGTCCTTTCCAGGCACTCTCATACTTTGGGCTATGACCGGGCACCATTACAATGACCTTTTCTCCAATGCAGGGCCGGATTTACCTATACGCCATGTACGCCATGGCGTAGGGCCCACAGCCGGCAGGGGCCCACAAAAAAAGAACCAGGTAATTTTTTTTTAACTCAATTCAAAAAAAAAACCTGGTGGCTGCCACATTGAGCTCCGTCCTCACAGCCCCAAAATCTTAGCAAACATGCGCTAACGTTAGCAAACTGCCCTCCTCTGCCTACCCTGGATCGGCGTGGGTAAAGAGATCCTCCTCGGAGCTGAGATTCGGCGGCTTAGCGGGCTTCCAGCAGATTGGACCATCTGGGGGCTGCTCCGGGAGTGCGGCCTGCTGAGTGCCTTCACGCATCGACGGCCCCGGCCCTGCCTGCTCCCGCGGATAACAGAAGAGCCCTACGCGGGTCTAATTCCGGAGCGGAGCCCTGCGCGATTGAGCGGCAACTTCCTGGGCGCTGCACTGTGCATCGTGCGGCAGCCCGTTGGTTGGGGGAGGCAACTGCTCCAAACATTGCTGTAGCACACGGAGAGGCCTCAATCTTGTCTGCGAGACCTGCCGAATCGGCGTGGAGACCGCGTGGCAGCTGCCGGAGTGGGCCATCATCCTAGGCCTCTACGAATTGCCCGAGGGGGGTAAGTCCGGTCGCCCACTTTCCTGCTTCTTATATTTTGTGCCTACATCTGGAGTGGGTGACAGGGGCTATTTGTTAACAGCTTGGAGCCCCGCAGAAATTTTACTTTAGGCGGGGGGGGGGGGGGGGGTAGGACAGGTAAAGGGCAATGGGGGGGGGGGTAGGACTGGTAATGGGCTATTGGGGGGGGCTGGGGCTGGAAATGGACTGGGGGGGAAAGGGCTGGAAATGGGCTATTGGGGGGATGGGCTGGGATGGGCTGGGGGGGGGTTAAGGATAGAGGTGGGCTGATGGGTTAGGACCGGTAAGGGACTGTGGGCGGATGGGGGGGCTTAGAACTGGCAATGGGCTTTGGGGGGGGGGTTAAGACTGGTAATGGGCTGTGGGCTGATGGGGGCTGTCTGGTAATGGGCTATGGGGGGGCTAGGACTGGAAATGGGCTGGGGGGTTAAGACTGGAGGTGGGCTGATGGGGTTAGGACTGGTAATGGGCTGTTGGGGGGGGTTAGAACTGGTAATGGGCTTTGGGGGGGTTAAGACTGGTAATGGGCTGTGGGCTGATGGGGGTTGTCTGGCAATGGGCTATGGGGGGCTGACTGGAAATGGGTTGATGGGGTTAGGACTGGAAGTGGGCTGATGGGGGGTTAGGACTGGTAATGGGTTATAGGGGGGGCTTAAACTGAAAATGGGGTGATGGGGGGGGGTTAAGGACTGAAAATGGGGTGATGGGGGGTTAAGGACTGTAAGTGGGGTGATGGGGGGGCTAGGACTGGTATTGGGTTGGGGGGTTGCTAGGACTGGAAATGGGCTGATGGATGGCTAGGACTGGAAATGGGCTGATGCAGGGACTAGAAGGGAATGGATGCTGGGTGAGGCTGGAACTAGAAGGGAGCTGATGTTGGGGGAGGATTAGAATGGGATGGGGCTGGAAGAGTAAAATGGAGAAGGGAAAAATATTTTGTGTGGGAGGGATAAAAAATCTACAATTGGCCGGGTATTGGGAGAGTAAGTGGGGATTGAGGATGGAGGGGTAAAATTTGAGTGGATGAAATAGGAATGAGGAAAGAGCAAAAGGAGAAAGATTAGTATGTTAAAGCAGATGTAGAGAGAGAATGGAAAAAAATCTAGAAGAGAGAAGAAAGGACAAATGGACAGCAGACGATGGAGAGTTAGCAGAAGACACGAAGAAACCAGAAGAAAGTGGCTGGAGCAATTGCAGCTGAAAAAAATGCACAAAAGGTAGAAAAATATCTCTTTATTTTGAATTTATTAATTGGAATATGTCAGCTCTGGTAAATGTGCATCATTAACATCTGCGCTTTGTTTAGTACAAGAGCAAATTAATGTATAGTTTTATTTCTACAGTGTTGTACATTCCAAGTTTGGCTTTTGGGATTCCCAGTTTAATTATTGTCTTCCTATTTCTAAATTGTGATTACTTGTTTGGTGATGGTCTATGTTCTGCATGTGTAACTGAGCTGAGGTGTTCTGTTTATATAATTCCTATTTGACATTGCCACTTGTTCTCTTTCCCCAGTAGGTCATGTATTGTTGTTCTCTGAAATGTAATGGTTTAATATTTGCAGTGTTGCCTTTTGATTGGTAGAGTATGGTGCTTTGTGAGTCCTGGTAGTGCTGTTAGGATACGGCGGGTTTACTATGGGCAGTGTTTGTAGTAGTTCCTAATGTGTCTGGCAGTTGGCACTGGATTATAGTAATGTAGAAATCTTTTAGTCTTTCTTTATCCATACACTCATTAAGAGGCACGTTTACTAAAAGTTAGTATATGGTAACATTATGCAAATATTTATGCAAATGAGGCCCCTTATGCAAATGAGGTCCGCACCCCCCTTGGGCCGCCCCTGCTGGGGGCCCACAATTTTTGTTGGCGTAGGGCCTCACTCAAGGTAAATCCGGCCCTGCTCCAATGTCTAAGTGACGTGGTCGGGTACGGTGGTCATAGTATTTTTTTTGACGCCCCTGACTGGTGGTCATATTTTCTTCCACTACTTGAGACGTGCGGTGCAACCGCCCCCTTAAGTCCTTTAAGAACTGGGGTATCTCTACCTCATCCGTAGTGGGTTCTACCCATTGGTCCCGCAAGATATCTAATACGCCTCTGGGTGCTCGCCCATACAGAAGCTCGTATGGGGAGATGCCTAAGGAAGCCTGTTTTCTTTCGCGACATGCGTACAAAATGAATGGGAGCATCATATCCCATTCGGCTATTTCTCCCTCTAAACTTTTCCTTAGCATTCTTTTGATGGTCTGGTTTTGGCGTTCCACCAGACCGTTGGTCTGGGGATGGCAGGCTGCCGTTTTGATATGCTTAATGCCAAACGCATCCCAGACCTGTGCCAAATAGTGAGATAGAAAATTAGTACCTCGGTCCGTTAAAATCTCCCGTGGGAACCCTATCTCACAAAAAAGCTTTAACAACTCTGTGGCAATAGTGCGCGCCGATGTATTCCTTAGGGGAACTGCCCAGGGGAATCGCGTGGCATAATCCACAATAACTAAAATATACTGAAATCCCCTGGGAGTCCGAATTAAGGGTCCGACCATATCCATGGCTAATCTCTCTATTGGACGAGAAATACGGGGTATAGGCATCAGAGGCACCTTCCCTGGTAAAGAGGGAGTAACCTTCTGACAGGAGGGGCACGCTTCACAAAATTTTGTGGTTTCCCTAAAAACCCCGGGCCAAAAGAAACGGTTCAGAATTTGGTCTAACGTGCCTTGGGCTCCTTTATGTCCCCCTAGAGGATGGTCGTGGGCCAACCTCAAGACCAAATTTTTAAACGTATTGGGCACCACTAATTGCTTCCGTGTATTACCAGAACGGGGGTCTAAGCTTACTCTGTATAACACCTCCCCTTCTAAACAAAAATGGGGCAAAGATCCCGCTCCCTTATTTACATTATTAAAGGCATGGGTCAAAGCTGGGTCCTGCCTTTGTTCCCTGGGAAACGAAGGGAATTTGGCCACCAACTCGGCCGAAGCCCATGGTAACCCCTGTCCCGCCGTTAGCTCTCTTCTATTTTGGGCCCTGCGATGCTTCCCCTCGCGTGTTTCCCCCTTCCGAGGTTTCCTACGCTCTCTAGGAGGAGTTACCAACCCACTGTGTGAAGGTAACTCTTCCATGGGGTCATTAGTGCGATCTGAGTCCGCCTGACCGGCCCTACTCTGAGCTCGGGTGGACACTAGGCCCAGCCTGGATTTACCCCGTGGAGATGAAGTTGTATATCTTCCTTTTTCCTCCCTCCATCCTGGTTCCTTTCTTACTTTATTAGGGTCAGGGACTTTGGCTTCTGCAGTGGCGGCTAGTCCTTTAACTAGGCCATTTTTAAATTGAGGCCAATCCCTACCTAAAATCATGGGGTGTGGTAACTTAGGCACTACTGCTACTGAGATATTCTTTCTCAAGCCTAGCCCTTCCACAGTTACTGTGTGCAAAGGATATGACGATGACGCGCCATGTACACATCGAATTCTTATCCTATCCTTGGGATGAATTCTTATCTTATCCTCCGGGTACTTTCTTATTTTATCTTCAGGGTACTTTCTTATCTTATTTTCAGGGTACTTTACAGATTCTCCACCCTGAGCCTTTATCTCCTCCCATAAGGCTTTGGAAACCATTGACTGGTCTGTGCCCGAATCTAAAAGGGCATTGACCTGGATATTGTTGACCCATACCGTTAGTAAAAATCCCTCCCCAACCTCCTTGGACTGGGTGGTTACTAACACTAGCTTATCCCTGCAATTTTTCTTCAAATGACCCTTCCGGCCACATGCAAAGCATTTTCGCTCATCCCAGGCAGGTTTTTGCCAAGGTTTCTTAGGCAAAAACTCATTCACCTTGCACCTCTCCCTCATTCCTGACATTCCCAAGACTGCTGTATCCGGAACACTCATCTTCCTTTGACCGATGGCTTTTGCCTCTAAGAAGCGGTCAGCAAGCAAGATGGCGTCTTTCGTGTTCCTACAATCTTGTAGAATAAGGAAGGATTGTATTTCATCTGGTAATGCTTCTACAAATTGCTCTAACACAATGTCATCCAATATCGTCTCAATGCTCTTTCCCTCTGGAGACAACCATTTATAAACCAATGTTCTGACTCTATGGTATAAGGCCTGTGGTGTTTCGCCCGGGGTTAACTTGCACCCTCGCAAACAACGGCGATATACCACTGGAGTTAAGCCTAGTCTCTCCTTAATGGTTTTAACCACTGCGTCATAGTTGTTGGCCTGGTCATTAGGCATAGCCCGGTAGGCTGCGAGAGCCTCGCCTGTTAATGCTGCAGCTAGCCTGATGACCCACTGTTTTTTCGGCCAACCGCTCATGAGCGCGATGCGTTCGAAAACCTCTAGGTAATCATCAACATTTTCATCCTCAGACATTTGACCTAGAGAAAATATACCCTGTCCCACAGTTCCCAGTCCCGCTACAGCTCCTAGCGAACTGGACATAGTCTCTAACACTTGCGCTGTTTGCTTCTGCTCTCCGATGTATGATCCCAGCAGATCCAACAGCGGCTTCTGTTGCGCATGAATCATCTCAGCCATCCTCTCCTGGGCTTGCGCTGACATCGCCTGCTGCTGCTGAAACCTCTCAGCAACCCAGCTCATTAGCTGTGCTGGCTCCATCCTGCTGTATTACTGCAAGAAACAAAGAACACCACCAAGTGCGATACACACACAAATGTATCCCCTCAGCTAACAGTCCAACCCTGCAATCTTACCACCCCCTTGCAGCAGTATCCCAGTTAACCCGCTTAGCTACTGGTTACCTGCCACAAGTGGAGTGTCTCGCTCATCAGCTATGCGGTATCCCTGGTACAGGTACTCCGTTCCGCTTCCGCCGATGCTCCACTCCGGTATGTAGACTTGCAGATCTGGTAAGCTCTTCCCTGGATACTTTTTTTTTTTGTGTTGACAAATTTTTTTTTCTTTTTTTTTTTCAAAACTTTCAAGACTGCTCCTTCCTCAGGACTTTACTGGCAACGTTGGTAAGCCACTCTTCTTCTGTGTGAGGCCCGTAGTTTAAAAATCCTAAAAACTATGCCAGTTTCCTTCCCTGTCACACTGCAGCGCCCTCTGGCGTAGGTATAGGCAGTTGCCTATGAGGGGTTAGCATGTGGGGCAAAGAGGAAAGCAAATTTATATACCTAAGTGCTGCTGTCTGGTGTCCATTGTAGTTGTGGGCCAAGTAACAGAGCGAAGGCCTTCTGTGAGTTCCAATAATAACTTTATTTCCACACACAGGAATTTGGAGCACTACGTCCCCAGGCACAAACAAAAAGTAGTGGTACTCAATTGTGTCAAATAAAAAGTCCATGAAAATCCTGATGCTTCTCAGGTACAATTCAAAGTACAAAGTTCAGCAATCAACTTCCATTAGCTTCCAATACAAGCCTTGATTTCTTCCATTAAACATTGCACTAGTATGCTCTCTTTAAACATAGGACATTCTCCAGCGTTGAGCTTTACTTCACAGGTGCAATAATTACATCTGAGTTTCCCACGGCAGAAGGCTGCCTTTCTCAATGAAACTCAGATTCATTCAAATAGGCTTCTCAGCACTTCACATATAAGCTTTTGATACAGCTTCTCTCCTCTTATAGGATTCAATTAATGTAACTTCAATCCTTATAACAGATCCCACATTCCATAGGCGAATCACTGCTAACTGATGAAGGTGGATCAATTAACATCTCTTCTGGGTCTGATATATCTTTGAGGCTTTGGTTAAGAGAGTCTACAGACTGCCATTGCTTAATTAAATCCTTAAGCTGTCTTCTTTTGTTCTCCTTAACATACCTAGGCACATGTACAGGCTCTAAGTTATCAGCACCTTTTAAAAGCTTATAAAAAGGGCTCACCTGATTTCTGGTACGCCTAGACTGTGTTCTCTGGCAGGGAGGTAAACATTTCCTGTGATACTGTTTCACTAAATCTTGTATTACAGAGTCTTCGTCAGAGCCTAGCTCCTGCCCGTGTCTGTGCTGCTTGTAATTAAGAACATGCTGATAGGCACCTGGGCTGCACTCAGAGCTAGAGCTTCTATAACGTTGTCTGTGACAAGCAACTTTCTTTAGCTTACTGAAAGGGACCTTCTCTCTGCCCAATCTTTCTTTTATAATTTCATTCCTGAGAGCTATTTCTCTCCCTTACAGGCAAGGTATCTGACCTTCTCCCCTGGAGTTTTAAATAGTCTCTGACCTGCTTTCCTTGGCTAATGAGCTCCAAGTAGTTCCTCCTTGGAAGGTTCCTCTGAGGCTTGGCCTCTCTCCTTGGCTCCCTTTGCCGCTGCTTCCCAGACTCTCTCTTGGTCTCTGCAGTCTTTCTCTCGGACTCTCTCCTGGTCCCAGTCCTGCTCTCGGACTTGTTCCTGTTCTCCGGTCTGCTCTCAGCCTTGTTCCCCCTCTCCTTCTTTCTCCTCCCTTGCTGTCTACTGGCAGTTGCTTCCTGGTTAAATGAAGCAAGCTGCCCTATCGGGTGTGACTCCGCCCCTTTTCCTCCCACGTCAGCTCCCTGGGTTTGCTTCAAGCTAGGGTGTGGCTCTCTTTCCACTTTCCTGTGTAGCACAGCTTTCAGGGCTGTATCATTAACCCCTTCCTGCCCAGTTTCACTGACAGCTTCTGAAGAGAAAAAGTGTTTTAAACCTTCTTTATCAGGTTCTGCAACCTCTGCATTGTCACAATGTCCATGGTCATATTTAATAATGGTTTATGGACTTTTCCTCCAGGAACTCATCCCAACCTCTTTTAAACTCACCCACACTTACCACTTTTACTACATTCTCTAGTAACAAATTCCAGAGTTTGATTACACATTGAGTAAAAAATATTTTCTACAATTTTTCTTAAGTGTGCTACACTGTAGCTTCATTGTGTGTCCTCTAGTCTTTCTACTTTTTAAAGGAGTAAACAACTGATCTACATTTACCCGTTCCACTGCATTCATCATTTTATAGACCTCAATCATATCTCCTCTTAGATGTCTCTTTTCCTGGTTGAGGAGTCCTAATCTTTTAAGCCTTTCCTCATAGTGATATCCTCCCATCCCTTTTACCATTTTGGGCGCTCTTTTCCGTACCTTTTCAATTTCTACTGTATCCTTTTTAAGATATGGCAGCCAGAATTGCACATAGTATTCAAGGTGCGGTCGCACCATGGAGTGATACAGAGGCATTTTAATCTCTTTGGTTTTCTCCTCTATTCCTTCTCTTATGATTCCTAGCATTCTATTGGCTTTCTTGGGCAGAAGGTTTAAACATATTATCCACGATGATGCCCAGATCCTTCTCCTGGGTGGAGATTCCTAATGTGGAACTGTGCATCATGTAACCATAGTCTGGGTTCTTCTACTCCATGTGCATGACTTTGCATGTGTCCACGTTAAATTTCATCTGCCATTTGGATGCCCAGTCTCACCATTTTTCAAGGTCCTCTTGCAATTTTTCACAATCCTGTTGTGTTTTAAAAACTTAGAATAATTTTGTGCAAATTTGATCACCTCATTTGTTTTTCCCATTGCCGGATCATTTATTAATACTGTGTGTTAAAAATCAGCGGGCCCAGCAGGGGTAATCCACTATTTACCTTTCTCCATTGAGAAAATTGGCCATTTAGCCCTCCTCTCTGTCTTTTAACAAGTTCCTGATCCATACTGCCTCCTATCCAATGAATGTTTAATTTCTCCAAGAGTCTCTCATGAGGGACCTTATCAAAGGCTTTCTGGAAATTAGTTAGCCTGCAGCCCTCCATCATCCATTTCCCTTATTTCTGATACGATATGGGCCAAAGCATAGCCATATTTCATCACCTGTGTTTGCAGCATGGTTCACCTGTACCCTGCCTCTGAACCTTAACCCACCCCCACTTCATCCAGCTGCCTCCAGTGTGCCATTAGAGAGGGCGACTACCTTCTGCCTTGACCAGTTATATATGGCTAGGCCTGACACTGGGATCACATAGGAGCATAGTAAATAAACCAGCAGGTTCTAGCCAGTCTGCCCAGTAAAGTTTATTCTCCCATGCTTTTCCTTAGGATTGTCCACGTTCAGTTTTCTTGCCCTGGAAGGTACTTATTTATTTATTTATTTTTCTTATATACCGCGCTATTCAGCATCAGCGTGGTTTACATGTAACAGTAACTGTTCAGTGAAGACAATCTACACTGAACTTACAATATAACAGAAATGTACAATTTTAACTTACAATATAACAAAAATGTACAATTTAACAGCATAGCTACATTACACATAACTTATATTGAGGAGTAGCTAACAATTTACATGTTGGCTTATCTGAGAATTGCAGACAGGGGGCTATGAGATGCAGTAGCTTCCATGTTCCAGGTGCTGGCCAGTTAGGGTAATCATTTCCCTGGTGTACCATGTCACCACATTCAGTGTTGCCTAATGCTTGCCCCAGGACATTGATGCTGAACATTACTCCATCTCCTCCATGGTAACTTGCTTGCACTACTGGTGAGACTCCTCACTTGCTATCTCGCTGGGGAAGAGACTGGCAGCTGAACTCGGGAAACAGACTCCCCTATTCAGTTGCTTTCCTGCTGCTGCAACTTGTACTGCAAGATAGAGTCCCCAGCCTATAATCAGCATGCTTCCTTGAACCTAGCTTGAAAGAGTGTTTCTGCAAATGATAAGAACATAAGAAAAGCCATACAGGGTCAGACCAAGGTCCATCAAGCCCAGTACCTAGGAGGTTCCCAAAAAGGCACACAGGTTCCCCAGTGCTTGTCCTGGAGTAAACAGCGAATTTACCAGGTCCTTTCTAATAATGGTTTATGGACCTTTCCTCCAGCAACTTGTCCAAACCTTTTTTAAACCCAGCTACAGTAATGGCTATTACTGCACCCTCTGGTAACGAATTCCAGAGTTTGATTACACGTTGAGTGAAAAAATATTTTCTCTCATTAGTCTTAAATGAGTTACAATGTAGTTTCATTGCATGTCCTCTAGTGTCTCTACTTTTTGATGGCATAAAAGAACTGATCTACGTTTACTCGTTCTACTCCATTCATTAATTTATAGACTTCTATCATATCCCACCTCAGCCAACTCTTTTCCAAGTTGAAGAGCCCTAACCTTTTTAGCCTCTCTTCATAGGGGTATCCTTCCATCCCCTTTACCATTTTGGTGGCTGATCTCTGTACCTTTTCTAATTCCGCTGTATCCTTTTTAAGATACGGTGACCAGAACTGCACACAATATTCAAGGTGTGGTCGCACCATGGAACGATACAGAGGCATTATAATATCCTTTGTTTTATTCTCCATTGCTTTCCTTATGATTCCTAGTATTCTATTTGCTTTCTTGACTGCCGCAGCAAACTGGGCGGAGGATTTCAACGTATAATCCACAATGGCGCCTAAGTCTTTTTCCTGGGTGGTGGTTTCTAAAGTGGTACCTTGCATCGTATAACTGTAGTTGGGGTTGTTCTTTCCTAAATGCACAGCTTTGCACTTGTCCACATTAAATTTAATCTGCCATTTGGATGCCCAGTCTTATTTATTTATTTTATTTATTTACATTTTCTTATATACTGCGCTATTCTACATCAGTGCGGTTCACATGAAACATAAAACTTGCACATTACATTGACTAATCAGTGCTTACAAGGAACAGGTAATAAAACTTGGATAACTTGAGGTAACTATGTACATTGAGGCATCATGGGAAATCTATCTCGCTAGTCGTATTCATGGTTGTCTTGTAGGAAGAATAGGGCTGTAAGGCCAGTCTAGATCGTGGATTGGGCTATTGTATCGCTGACTAACGGGAAGTACATGAGGAAAAGGTAGTGCTTCAATGCCTTCCTAAACTGGGCTAAGTCAGGGATTGTACGGATGCTTTGTGGTAGTGTGTTATAGCATCTAGGTGCGCAGAGATTGAAAGTTCTGTTTGCAGTAGCCTGGGTGGATTGCGTTATTGCTTTCGGTACTACCAGTGTGTTTACAGTTACCGATCTTCTGGACCTGTCTTCCAATTTATCAAGGTCCTCTTGCAATTTTTCACAATCCTCTTGGATTTTAACAACTTTGAATAATTGTGTCATCTGCAAATTTGATCACCTCACTCGTTATTCCTATTTCCAGGTCATTTAGAATATATTAAAAAGCAGTAGGCCCAGCACAGATCCCTGCGGTACTCCACTATTTATTTTTCTCCATTGAGAAAACTGGCCATTTAGCCCTACTCTCTGCTTTCTGTCTTTCAACCAATTCCTGATCCACAATACTACACTGCCTCCAATCCCATGACTGTTTTAACCTTGCCAAGAGTCTCTCATGAAGGACATTGTCAAAGGCTTTCTGAAAATCCAGAAAGACAATGGTGAGCCAGTTGATATAAATTACCTGTTGTCAGACGGGTGCCTGGGTGAGAATGTTCACAGTCTTGGCAAAGGCATATATTAATATGATTTGCAAGGGATTGTGGGAAATGTAGTCCATTCACACCAGACACAGCCGTTCACAATAATTAGTTGTGCTTGAGTGTAAGCCAATAAGATATTTATTTATGGGGTTATTTCTCCCAACACAGATATGCTTGGTAGCACATAAAACAGGATACTTGCTTTCAGTGTTAAACTTAGAAAAACAAAATCAGGAAAACAACAGCTGAACTTGTCAGGCAATCAAATCAAAAGAATAAAGACCATGAGGGTAACAGAATGGTCTTTTCTGTAGGCTCTAGCTAATATTTTCTTAGCAGTGCTTTAATCAACAAACAAAACCCACAAATTAGGGAAAACTGTTCTTTTCAGGTTAACTTCTTATATCTTCACCCATTGACTCAGAAGTGATTCCCTCAGAGCTCACAAGCAATTAGGTAAGGCTCAATTGCTAGCAGTTATCCAGCTGAAACCCCTTAGCTGGCTTACTTTCTACTGCCTGGCTCAAATCCTACTCAGGAACTTTTCTGAGTAGATTTAAAGAACAAGTTTGTATTTCTTTGTGATGGTTGTTGCAGGGGCGGCCCAAGGGGGGTGCGGGGCCATGTGCGGAGACTTGGTGCGGGGCCTCATTTGCATAAGGGGCCTCATTTGCATAAATATTTGCATAATGTTACCATACACTAACTTTTAGTAAACATGCCTCTTCATGAGTGTATGGATAAAGAAAGACAAAGATTTCTACATTACTATAATCCAGTGCCAACCGCCAGGCACATTAGGAACTACTACAAACACTGCCCATTTAGAACCCATAGCAAACCCACTGTATCCTAACAGCACTACCAAGACTCATAAAGCACCATACCCTACCTATCAAAAGGCAACACTGCAAATATTAAACCAATACATTTCAGAGAATAACAATACATGACCTACTGGGGAAAGAGAACAAGTGGCAATGTCAAATAGGAATTACATAAACAGAATACCTCAGCTCAGTTACACATGCAGAACATAGACCATCACCAAACAAGGAATCACAATTTAAAAACAGGAAGACAATAATTAAACTGGGAACCCTAAAAGCCAAACTTGGAATGTACAACAATGTTGAAATAAAACTATAAATTAATTTCCTCTTGTACTAAACAAAGCACCGACATTAATGATGCACATTTCCCAGAGCTGACATATTCCAGTTAATAAATTCAAAATAAAGAGATATCTTTGTACCTTTTGTGCATTTTTTTTTCAGTTGCAATTGTTCCAGTCACTTTCTTCTGGTTTATTTGTGTCTTCTGCTAACTCTCCATCGTCTGCTGTCCATTTGTCCTTTCTTCTCTCCTCTAGTTTTTTTCCATTCTCTCTCTACATCTGCTTTAACATAATAATCTTTCTCCTTTTGCTCTTTCCTCATTCCTATTTCATCCACTCAAATTTTACCCCTCCATCCTCAATCCCCACTTAGGGGCTTGTTTACAAAGCCGCGGTAGTGGTTTGCGATTGTAATCGGAGCCGCGGCCCCATTGATTTCAATGGGGCCGCGGCTGCGATCGCGAACCACTACCGCGGCTTTGTAAACAAGCCCCTTAGTCTCCCAATACCCGGCCAATTGTAGATTTTTCTTCCCTCCCACACAAAATATTCTTCCCCTCTCCATTTCACTCTCCCAGCCCCATCCCCTTCTAATCTCCCCCAACATCAGCTCCCTTTTAGTTGCAGCCCCACCCAGTATCCGCTCCCTTCTAGTCCCCACATCAGCCCATTTCCAGTCCTAGCTCCCCCATCCATTCCCAGTCCTATCCAAGTCCCTTCATCAGCTCATTTCCAATACCAGCCTCCCATCAGCCCATTTCTAGTCCTTTCCTAGCCCCACCATCAGCCCATGTTAAATCCTAACTCCCCTCCACTCAGCCCATTTCTAATCCAAGCCCCCCATGAACCTACTTCCAGTTCTAGCCCCTCCATGAGTCCATTTCAATCCAAGCCCCCACCACAGCCCATTTCCAATCTTAGCTCCCCCAACACCCAATTCCCAGTCCTATCCTAGCCCCTCCATCAGCCCATTTCCTGTCCTAGCTCCTTCCCCTAAGAGCCCATTCCAAGCCCCCCTCCCCCTCAGCTATTTGCATTTCAAGCCCACCTCCAATCAGCCCCTTTCCAGTCCTAGCTACCCCCCCCAACCCCTTACCAGTCCTAACCTCCCCATCAGCCCACTCCCAGTCCTAATCCCACCAGCCCATTTCCTGTCCTAATCCCCCATCACCCAATTTTTAGTTTAAGCCCCCCCATAGCCCATTACCAGTCCTAACCCCCCATCAACCCACTTTCAGTCCTAATCCCATCAGCCCATATACAGATTTAGCGCCCCCATAGCCCATCACCACTCCTAAACCCCCCCAAGCCCATCACCACTACTAAACCACCCCAATCCCATCACCACTACTAACCCCCCCAGCCCATCACCACTAATAACCCCCCCCACGCCCATCACCACTACTACCCCCCCAGCCCATCACAACTCATAACCCCCCCCCAGCCCATCAACACTCCTAACCCCCCCCAGCCCAGCCCAGCCCAGCCCACCAACACTCCTAAACCCCCCCCCCCAGCCCAGCCCAGCCCAGCAACACTCCTAAACCCCCCCAGCCCAGCCCAGCCCAGCCCAGCCCAGCGAAAATTAAAAGAAAAGAAAACCTGTCTGCTGCCGCGGTCGGGGCCGCCGCGGCAGAATCGAGCGTGCCGCGGGGCCCCCCTGTGCACGGCAGAGCCTGCCCTCCTTGTAGCAGCTCTCTCTTTGGAGCTGAAAAGTCAGACGCGCCGGCTTGCAGAGCAGAGCGCGAGGGAAGAGTTTCTCCCTCGCTGCTCTGTTAAGCCCGCGGGGGCTGATGGGAACTTCCCATCAGCCCCCGCGGGCTTAACAGAGCAGCGAGGGAGAAACTCTTCCCTCGCGCTCTGCAAGCCGGCGCGTCTGACTTTTCAGCTCCAAAGAGAGCTGCTACAAGGAGGGCAGGCTCTGCCGTGCACAGGGGGGCCCCGCGGCACGCTCGATTCTGCCGCGGCGGCCCCGACCGCGGCAGCAGACAGGTTTTTTTTTTCTTTTCAATTTTACTTTTCAAAAAGAATGTTTTTTGCGCGGGGCCCCCTGAAATGCGGGGCCCTGTGCAAAAAACATTCTCGCTCAATGGACGGGCCGGCCCTGGGTTGTTGTAGTTTGTAACAGAAAATTACCACAGGAGTTTAGACAGAGAGCAATCCATGTATTCACAGCCTGCATCTATAACCTCTCCCCCTTCTTCAACAATCATGGGTTCAATATCATGGATTTGCACAGAGGAATTTCTCAATGGAACACTCTCAGGAGAATACTTGTTTCCTTGCTGTCTTTCAAGGGTATAGCTAGGGCATAGATCAGTGTTCATACCTGAGCTTCCATTGCTGTTAGAGTTCCTCTCTAAATAGCCTGGCCAGTATGTAGTCCAGTTCTTATGTCCAGCCTTCCAATCCAGATCCCTAGACACTGGGTCTCTCTTCACATACCTTCTGGCACGGGTCTTAGGGTCCCTTCCAAGTGCAGCCGTCTCCCTCACAGGTACCGTCTGGAGATTCCTAGCCCTGCAGCACCATTCCTCTGGCTTTCCCCAGTCCAATGGTGTAAGCTTGCCTTTGGAATGCCTTCCAGTATACGTACTGCTATGGACTCCTTTAGACCTCCCAAATTTTATTTATTTATTTATTTATTTATTTAACAGTATTTCTAAACCGCCTTATCTTAATAATCAAGGTGGTATCACAGCAAGCAATCAGGTAAAGTGTGTGCGTTGTACATGCAGTGAGGATGAAACTTAGTTGTGTGAGGGCTGTGTTGGGTGCTTGATTTGTTTGAGCTATGTACAGGTGGGCTATTTACAGTGGTGCTAAAAACACATTTTATATACATACAGTTGTTTAGGAGGATTGGAGTGCTGTTATCCATTCTCTTAGGTTATGTGATGTGACCATAGTGCTCTATGAACAGCATGGTTTTCAGCTGTTTTCTGAAGTCTTTGAGGTCTGGAGTTGCCCTTAGATCGTCCGGTAGATTGTTCCATATTGTTGGAGCAGCCATGGAGAGAGCTCTGTCTGTTGTGTCCTTGCGTGTGTGCTTGTATTCATTTGGGGTACTGACTCGGTTGCGTGTTTGACTTCTTCTAGGACGTGCGCTGGTTTCCGGTTGTATGAGCGTGTGGAGGCTGTTGGCTGATGTGTGCTGTTTTATCTTAAATAGGTTTATGATAGTCTTGTATCTGATGCGAGCACTGATTGGGAGCCAGTGTAAGTCCTTTAATGTAGGTGTGATGTGCTCCTGCCTTGCGGCTCCGGATATGATTCGAGCTGCAGTGTTTTGTGCCAGCTGGAGTGGTTTGAGAGCTTGTTTCGGTAGTCCAAGGTATATCGGATTGCAGAAGTCCAGTATTGGGGTTATCAGTGCTTGACAGACGGTACGGAAGTGTTCTGGGGCGGGGAGTGGTTTCAGTCTCCTGATGATTCGCATCCTGTAGTAGGCTTTTTGGATTGTTTTGTCTATGTGTGGTTTGAGGTTGAGTTTACTGTCCAGAGTAACCCCAAGGTATCTCACCTCTGATCTTATCGGTATAGTGGTGCTTTGTATCTTTATGTTTGGTGGGTGTATGAAGCTTTGGTTCCGAGTGATGATTAAAGCTTCGGTCTTGTTGTAGTTTATTGCGAGGTTGTTGTTTTGGCACCACTTCGTCAAATGCTTTTCTCTTCTTTCTTCCAAAGGGTTTCTTGCCCTCTCTGTCCGTCCGCTCTGGCTTCTGCTTCTGATGATCCTCCAGATGATGAAAATGTCCAAGATGAGGATGATGTCCAAGATGAATCTGAGGATGATTCTCTATAGAATAAACTCTACCTTTATTCTGCTTAGATGAGTGCTCCACCCTAGCACAGCGCAGCTGTGCTGAATCAGGCCCTGCCCTTTGAGATGAGTGCTTGGGGATTACCTCATAGCCCTCCTGATTGAACACACGTTTCCCCACTTCAGCTCCTCTAATGGCTGTTGGAAACCTGGTGCATTCTGGGACTGGTAGTCTTTTATGGAAAAAGTCTGTTTTCTTATTTCTACCAGAACTTGCTTGTTCAGAGTCACTTCATCTTTTCTATAGCTCCTTCCTGAGCTATGATAAGTTTCCTTATCACACTGTTTATTCACATCTTCAAAAAAATATACTAGATTAGTAAGACAAGATTTTCCTTGTCTAAAGCCATGTTGGCTTTCTCCCATTAAACCATGTCTATCTACATGATCAGTAATTTTATTCTTTATAAGGGTTTCTACCATTTTGCCCAGTACAGACATCAGGCTCACTGGTCTGTAGTTTCCTGGATTATTCTGGAACCCTTTTAAAAAATTGGAAATACATTGGCCACTCTGTAATCTTCAGGTACTTTCAATGCTAGTTCATAGATTGCCAGTTCTTCTATTAGTAATCTTATGTTTCAGTTCTTTCAACACTCTCTGATGTATACCATCTGGTCCAGGTGATTTGCTACTCGTCAATTTATCAAATAGTTGTAATACATCTTCCCAGTTTATCAATATTTCTTTCAATTCTTCCGATACATGACCTTTATATACCATTTCAGGCATGGGTAACTTCCCTACATCTTCAGTAAAGACTGAAGCAAAGAATTCATTCAGTCTCTCCGCTATTGCCTTGTCCTCACTTATTGCTCCTTTTACCCCTGTATCATCCAGTGGTCCAACTGACTCTCTCACAGGTTGCATCTAATCTGCTAATGCTTATGTTGTTTCCAGCTTTTGTCATGCTCCTTTTTCCATTTCCTGAAAGATGCTTTTTTGGCAGCAACAGCTTCTTGGACCTCACCTTTAAACCATGCTGGCAGTTTTTTGGCCTTTATTCTATTTTTCTTAAAGTGTGGAATATAGTACTTTTAAACAATGCCCATACTCAATGTAAATCTTTAACCTTTGCAGCTGCTCTTTTTAGTTTTTTTCTTAACTATTTTCCCCATTTTATCATAGTCTCCCTTTCGAAAGTTAAAAGGTAGTACTGTGGATTCCCTTACCATCCTTCCTCCATTAATTAAATCAAACGCGATCATGCTATGATCACTATGCCAAGTGGCCCCAACACCCTTATTTCTTATACCAGATTCTGGATTCTACTAAGGACCAGGTCCAAAATAGCATCCCCTCTTGTTGGTTCATGAACCAGCTGCTCCAGGAAGCAGTTCTTTATTTCATCTAGAAACTTTATCTCCCTAGCATGTCTTGCTGTGACACTGACCCAGTCAATACCGGGGTAATTGAAATCACCCATATTATTACTGTGCTGTAACTTTTAGCTTCCCTGATTTCAGCATTTCATTATCCATCTGTTCTTTTTGGTCAGGTAGTCGGTGGTACACTCCCACTACTATTAACGTCCTCTTTTTACATGGAATTTCTATCCATAGAGATTCTACAGTGTATTTTGTTTCTTGCAAAACTTTAGCATAAAGCGCAACTCCTCCACCAGTTTAATCTACTCTATCATGTGATATAATTTGTACCCAGGGATCACTGTGTCCCATTGGTTGTCCTCCTTCCACCAGATCTCTGAGATGCCAATCATATTTAACCTTTCATTTAGTGCTATATATTCTAGCTGTCCCATCTTATTTTTTAGACTTCTAGTATTTGCATACAAGCATTTTAGAGGTTGTATTTTATTCATGTTAATTTGGTTATCAGTTGATAGGGGTAATTTGGAATCTTTCAGCTCTGTATTGATGCAGCATACCACTGTTCGAAAAACGGCCTATTAGCTTCCACTACCAATAACCTTCAACTGTACATGCATCCTGCATAATGCTGATCCTCAAGCACTTTAAAATGCCTCTACACCTCTGATTTTTATGAGACTGCCTCTCTTCTTCATGTGGAATGGCTACTGCTGGAATTGGGGTTGATGGCAGAGCAGATAAAAGGCCAGAGACATCCTTCACACTCTCCAGCATCTGCTGTATCCGTGGGATACTCTGTCCTGACAATATCACTTCTTATCGCCTTACCACTTAGCATGCTATCTAGATTTTTCAGACTCTCCTCACCTATGAAACTTTCATTTTATCTCTAACTTTGCAATAAGGCTGTCTGGATCTAAAGAGACAAAGCCCGAGACATTTTTAAAATCTTGTTTCTCATACGATTTATTTTTAGACCATTTGGACTGCAGCAAAGTATCTTACTGAAGTTGCCAATTTTCTGCCACCTTCTCTTTCTGAATACACAAGAGAATATGGTACTGAATTGCTGATGTTTGTTTTCAGTTTCTGTGTTAAGAGTATATACAATTTAATCATTATGTCACCTTCTGCCATTTTTATAAACTTTAGGGGAGTTGCAGTCAAAACACCACTGACCCTACCCAAGGGCGCCCCAAAGGGGGTGCGGGGGCATGTGCGGAGATTCATTGCAGGACCTCATTTGCATAAATTGTCTCATTTGCATAAATATTTGCATAATGCAATTTTAAGAAACACAACCAGATTTCTAAATTACTATATTCCAGTGCCAACCACCAGGCCCATTAGGAAGTATTATAAATACTGACCATTTAGAACCCATAGTAAACCCACCGTATCATAACAGCACTACCAGGACTCGCAAAGCACCAAACCCTACCTATCAAAAAGGCAACACTGCAAATATTAAACCAATACATCTTAGAGAATACCAATACATCTTACTGGGGGAAAGAGAACAAGTGGGACTATCAAATAGAAACTACATGAACAGAATACCTCAGCTTGGTTACACAGGCAGAACACAGACCATCACCACACAAAGAACAAGGGATCGCAATTTAGAAATAGGAAGATAATAATTAAATTGGGAACCCCAAAAGCCAAACATGAAATGTACAACACTGGAGAAACAAAACTATAAATTAATTTCCTCTTGCACTAAACAAAAACGCAAAGATGTTAGCACTACACATTTAGTTAATAAATTCAAAATAAAAAGTATTTTTCTACCTTTTGTTTGGGCATTTTATTTTTCAGTTGCAATTGCTCCAGTCACTTTCTTCTGGTTTCTTCGGGTCTTCTGCGAGCTGTCCATTTGTCCTTTCTTCTCTCTTCTAGATGTTTTCCATTCTCTCTCTACATCTGCTTTAATATACTGAACTTTCCCCTTTTGCTCAACTTTCTCGCACAATGGATGGGCCGGCCCTGCCCCCACCTATGAACTTTACATGAATATCATCATTAGCAGGTGTCATTTTGGGCCCATCCCTAAAGCCAGATACCAAACTTTTCAGTGAGCATCACTGCGAGACTGATGGGTGGGGACAAGAACCCCCAAATCACCTCTTTACTTATTTATTTATTTATTTATTTAACATTTTCTTCTATACCGCGCTATTAAAATCAGCGCGGTGTACATCGAACAAGAATACTGCAATGTATACAAATAACATTGAGTTTACAAATAACAGGGAATTGAACATGGGGGAGAAAACGGGGAAACTAAATACATATTAACTCAAACTATGTACAATGCTCTAATGTAACTGGGTGTTGCATTAGTTTTGTGAAGGTTGGTAGGGTTTGGGGGACTACCTATTATTTGTGGTGTTGACGTGCAGGGGCGACTGGTGTGTGGGGGAAGTTTGCAGGTTGTTAGTTTACTTTACAATGAAAAAAATGTGCTGTGTGCACCAACCTAATTAGCCCAGTACTGACCCCAGTAGCAATGGGCTCCCTCCATGCCCATTATCTATAGCATAAACTCATCAATAAACAAACCCCAAGAACTCTTCGAGATTGTCAAAAAACTAACAAAAACGCCCAACCAATCCGACCAATTGCCAAACATCCCACCAGAAGTACTAGCATGACAATACAAGCAGCTTCAACACCCGCAAAACCCACAATTGGACACAGAGACAACAACAGCAATCCACCCCACCATCACAGACAGAGAATGGAGCAAATTCGAAACAATCACTAAAGAAGAAATAACAGCCATCATCTCACGTCTGAAGACCACCACCTCTCCGCTAGACCCCTGCCCCACAGAATGGATAAGGAAAACTAAGGAAGACCTGAGTTCACCATTAACCTGCATTGTTAATGAATCCCTCAGCCAGGGACGCATGCCAGACCTCCTCAAAATTTCAATCATCCGGCCAACCCTAAAAAAACATAACCTGGATCCCCTGGACCCCGCCTCCTACAGACCTATAGCAAGCCTCCCATTCACCGCCAAAATCATTGAGAAAGTAGTTCAGCAACAGCTCCAAGAACATCTAGATGCCAACAACATACTGGACCCACAACAACATGGCTTCCATCCACTCCACGGAGTCGAGACCCTACATGACATCACTAATGAACACCCTCATCATAGGAACTCAAGCCAAACACTCTGGATATGCCATGATCTTCCTTGACATATCAGCAGCCTTCGACACCATCTCCCACAACATCCTCCTACACAGATTGCAAGCAATTGGCATCAAAGAAAATGTACTTCAATGGTTCCACTCTAACCTAACCAATAGACAACAACTGATACGCACAAACGCAACAACCTCACCCCCCTTCCAGCAACACCAAGGCGTACCCCAAGGATCCACACTATCTGCCATGCTCTTCAACATCTACTTGCAACCACTCCGCTCAATCATACATACCCACAACATCAACTATCACATCTATGCAGATGACATAATGCTCTATGCCCCAATCACAACCTCCAACCCAACAAACAACCATTTATCAACTTGCTTCACAGAAGTATCCAACTGGCTGCAGAAGAACAACCTATCCATCAACATAAAGAAAACAGAAGCACTCATAGTAACAAAGGACCCAGACGTCACCCCACCTACACACCTCAACGTTGGAACCACTCAAATACACTCAAATACAAATAAAACCGCACATAAAGTATCTAAGAATCATCATAAACCAGGCTCTCACACTCAACCAACAAATCAAAAAAACACCGGAACAATATTCCACAAGGCTAAAACAGTACAGCGCCTCAGACCTCTCCTTGAACCAAAGGACTTCAGAGCAGTGATGCAAGCCATGACACTCCCCCACCTGGACTACTGCAATATAATCTACCACGGACTCCCAGTCACCCACACCAACCCGCTTCGAACTGCCTTAAATACCACCGCAAGGATTATCCAGAAAGCAAAAAAACAAGACCGCATCACGACAATACTGAGAGAGCTGCACATACTCCCCCTACAAGCCAGAATCAAATACAAATCTGCCCTACTTACCCACAAAGCTCTCTACCAAACTCAGTCATCCCTGCTCCGTGAACTACTGCCCCGACCAGCACACAATAGAACAACCAGACAAACCATCAGCAACTCCCTCACTATCCCACATAAACGAACCAAATTCAACCAACGGACATGCAACAGGGCCTTCGAACTTTACGCACCATCCCTCTGGAACTCTCTACCAAGTCACGTCAGAAGCAACGGAGATCCCCTCTCATCCAGAAAACAACTAAAAACTGTCCTATTCCAGCAATACCTTGGACCAGAAGCAAGCACCCACCACTAATCTACCTCCCAACCCCCCATCCCCTGAACATATCCTCTGAAAAAATATAATACTATGTCTATGTCTATATCCCAAATTATTGTTGAAATCATCAATGTTGGCCACCAGTTGATAGCCCCATACCCCTGAATTGATTATTGTCCACCCCCCCTTTTAATGTTACGCCGCTTTGACCCGGTGAAAAGCGGGATATTTATTTATTTATTTAACATTTCTTCTATACCGCGCTATTATAATCAGTGCGGTGTACATCGAACAAAACATACT
This sequence comes from Ichthyophis bannanicus, assembly GCA_033557465.1. Lineage (NCBI taxonomy): Eukaryota > Metazoa > Chordata > Amphibia > Gymnophiona > Ichthyophiidae > Ichthyophis > Ichthyophis bannanicus. Next base: position 12,913,906 of record CM066046.1, on the reverse strand, counting down.
ACAATGCATACAGGCAACATTGAGTTTACAGTGAAACAGGATATTAAACATGGAGAAAAACCGGGGAAACTATATATAAGCTAACTTTATACTATGTACACTTCACTAACTCTTCTAGCTGATATAAATACAGCTAAATAAATAAAATAAATAAACAGGAGTGGTCAACTCTGGTCCTAGTGCATCACAATCCAGCCTGGTTTTCAGGATGTCTAATGAATATTCATGAGGTATATTTGCATCCACCACCTCCCAGTGTATGCAAATATATCTCATGAATATTCATTAGTGACATCCTGAAAACCAGACTGGAGTGTGGTACACCAGGACCGGAGTCGGCCACCCCTGATCTACAGCCATCTCTTAGCAAGAGCCTAGAAAAAATCTTGTATTGAGCTGTTAAATGTGTCCCAATCGACTTCAGATAAACGTATGCCATCAGAGCGATGCAGTCCAGGGCAAGACTGTCAGTAAATTGTGTGCAACAGAAAAACCCTGAATAGAACCCATAAACTTAAGTATACATTTATTAACTTTCCTCCTTGTTCTTTTGACGTCACGTTGGGATCTTTCACCCCTCCATACCCTTCTCAGAATTATGTAAGATCAGACTAAGAAGATCATGGGAAATAGTCTTGCCAAATCCAACACTACGGACATGTCACTTAATCGTATTAACAGGAACCACCAACCTACCCCACCCAACCCTGATAAGAAATTGTACAACGGCACAAGATATATCTTAAACCCAAATTGTATAGAACAATGTATTATAGCTCATGCTGTACAATAGCGCACAATGTACATTGCTCAACCTAATCTAACACACTAACCTCTTACACGCAAATCATGACATATCTTTCACTGCATGAAATACCCTCCCACCACTTCTGATTGTATTGCTGTGACACCGCCTTGATGGTAGGATAAGGCGGTATAGAAATACTGTTAAATAAATAAATAAATGAAATATTTTGAAGTTTTTGTACCAGCTCCACGCTATGAGTGATTGCCAAGTCATTGCCCCCAGTTGTATTGTTAGACTCCAGGGAGGAGGGTACTTTTTTGTTAACATTAGTTGGTCCAAACTCATACCATAATTGGCACATCTATGTTATCATGACTCCTGAACTGGATAGTCCCAGATCTGACCGAGGCCCTCCTTTGTGCACAAAAGAATGGCCACTATCCATGCTTCTCATGAACTCCCCAGGGAAGTCTAAAGCAAACAAGTGTATAGATAAATTATATTCTTGAATAGTGTAAGACATTAGCAGTACTTCTTCAGCAAGGGATTCCTCATTCCTTGCTCTTCTGTCTGATCTCTCCCTTCGTCAATTTGTTTCCTTCCCCACTCACGTTGCTGGCCATTCGCTTGACCTTCTTATTACCTCCACCTCCTTCCCTCTTCTCTGCTCTTCTCTGTCCTCCTTCCCTCTTCCCTGGTCTGACCATTACTGTCTTCTTTTCTCTGTCCCTGCCCCCCATTAGCCTTGATTCATACCCCAAATCCCAGTTCTGCGCCACCATTTGTTCGTAAGATCACCGCAGACACACTTCTCCAGCTTCCATCCCCTACCGCCCTGTTCCCTGCAGATTTTGAGTCCCTCTCTGTTGATGCCCCGGTTCACTGCTGGCGTTCCTCACTCTCAACTTCCCTGGACACTATTGCTCCTCTTCACCCCCGTCCCTGCCCCCGCCGTCACCCACGCCATCCTTGGTTCCACCCCGGTCTCCTTCTACACCGCAGGCACCTCCGTCGGGCAGAGCGCCTCTGGCAGAGGCATCCCTCCCCCACTAACCTATCAGGTTTTCATCTTTGCCATTGCCACTACCGCTCTCTCCTCTTTGCCGCAAAGCGTGACTATTATCTCTTCCTCTTCAAATTCCTCACGCCAACTATACTCCATCCTGCATTCCCTCACTGCGTCTCACTCCGCTTCTTCCCCCTCCCCTCTTCCTGCGTCCTCCCTTCCAGACCCTTCCTCTCTCGCCTCCTTTTTTGTCGCCAAGGTCGACACCCTCCGTCAGTCTTTCCCTTCGTGTCCCCCTCCCCTTTCTCCCCCCTGTTATGCTTTCCCCCCCTCCCCTCCATTCCCCATCCCGCTCCACTCCTGCGTTGTCTCACTCCTGGTCGTCCTTTGAGGCAATAACTCCCAGCATTCTTCAAAAAACCTTCCTTTCCATTCGTAAAACCACTTGCTCGGCTGATCCCATTCCATCTCGTTGGTTCCTGGAACCCTCACTAGCTCTTTCTCCCTACATCCTCTCCCTGTTCAATTCCAGTTTGTCCTCTGGCATCTTTCCCTCGAGCTGGAAACACGCTGTTGTTCGTCCCATTCTAAAGTCCCATTCTTCTGATCCTTCTGTTCTTTCTAGTTGGCGCCCCATTTCTAATCTTTCCTTTCTCTCTAAATTTCTTGAGAAGCTGGTCTTTATTCAACTTTCCTCTCACCTTGAAGCTTCCTTCACTCTCCACCCCCGACAATCAGGTTTTTCTCCCGGCCACAGCACTGAAACTGTCCTTCTTTCTCTTCTTAATGAACTTCACGCTGCTCACGATCGTGGTCTCTTTACCTTAGCTGTCTCCCTTGACCTTTCTGCAGCCTTCGACTTAGTGGATCACCATACTCTCCTCACTCGCCTTCGGGAAGCAGGTCTTTCTGGTGTGGTTCTCCAGTGGTTTCATTCTTTTCTTTCCTGTCATTCTTTTTCTGTAGTCGCCGGGTCTTCCTCCTCTGCCCCCACTCCCCTCACTTGTGGGGTTCCCCAAGGTTCTGTCCTCGCTCCCCTTCTTTTTAATGTCTTCTTAGCTCCTCTTGCCCTTTTAATCCAACAGTTCGGTATCTCTGCGTATTATTACGCAGACAACATTTTTCTCTTACTTCACACAGACTCTCTCTCCCCTGACATTACCCCTCTTAATCATTGTCTCACTGCTGTCGCCTCTTGGTTTTCTTCCAATTTCCTCCACGTGAATCCCGCTAAATCTTTCGCTATCTGGTTCACACTTGGGAGTCCCTCCCCCACTTGTGCCCCTTCCCTTTCTTCACAGTCTATTCCTCTTGTCTCTTCACTCCGTTATCTGGATTCTTCCCTCTCTTTCAAGGCGCACATCTCTTCCATCATTCAGCGTTCTTTTTTCTCCCTTAGGCAGCTCCGAGCTGTCCGCCCTTTCCTTTCTTCTTCTGCTCTGGCTACTCTCCTTCTCTCCCTTGTGATGTCTCGTCTGGATTACTGTAACGTTTCCCTAGCTGGTCTGCCCCAATCCCAACTGTCTCGTCTTCAGCGTGTCCAAAATACTGCTATTCGTCTCCTAACTCATGCCTCTCGTTTCGACCATGTTACCCCTCTTCTTCTTCATCACCACTGGTTGCCTGTTCCTTTTCGTGTCCAGTACAAAATTCTTATCCTTACGCACAAGGCTGTCTGCACTGGCACTCCTTCCTATCTTGCTGATCAGATACACTTCCGTACCCCCCACCGTCTGCTTCGTTCTAGCCACACAAGTCGCATGTCTCTTCCCTCTCCCTCCCAGGCCCATCTTGTTTCTACTCGTTCCTCTGCCTTCTATTTCTTGGCCCCGAGCCTTTGGAACTCACTCCCTCCCTCGCTCCGTGCAGAAGAATCTTATCAATCTTTCAAAACCCAGCTCAAAACCCACCTTCCATCCTTGTTTTCCCCCTCCCTCCCCGTCCCATGATGTTGTGTTGTGACTGCTGCTTTGTATTGCTTTCTTTTTCTTTTCGTCTCTCCTTCTTTCCTATTATTTTAATGGCGTTCCTTTTCCTTTTCCCGCAGCCTCATTTTTAAATTGTTTTAAGTTTTATTGTAAACCGCTCAGGTGCCTATGGTGTTGGGCGGTATAACAAGTTTTAATAAACATAAACATAAACATACTTCATAGTAACATAGGGCCTGATTTTGAGTAAGGCAGGCAGCACATAACCTGCCCGCTGACTCCCATAACAGGAATTCTCTCTTCCATACGGGTAGTAGCTATTTTCATTGCTACCCGCATAGCCTCTGCGTCTTAAAGATAGGCGAGGTAGCCTCTGCGGGTAGCAACGAAAATGGCTGATACCCATGTAGCCCCTTCCTCCGCCCCCACTCAGCCCCAGAATGCCTCTAACATGTACCAATGCTATACGGACAGCATCGGGATGCGTTAGGGACTTAGTCGGGATTTTCGAAGGGCACTACCCATGTAGCTGCTCTTCGAAAATCCCAGTTAAGGGACAGCAGATAAAGACCAGTATGGTCCATCTAGTCTGCCCAGGTCACCCCTCCCCATGCCTTTGTTTAGGGGTATTCCCACCGCTCCTTGTAGGTCACCCCTATTTGTTGAGATATAAGAGATAGTTATGTTTATTTCAATTTTATCCTGTTGCTATAAAGAGATCCACTGTGTCTGTCCCATGCCATTTTGAATTCTGTCACTGTATTTGCCCCCACCACTTCCATCGGGAGGGCATTCCAAGCATCCACCACCCTTTCCGTGAAAAAGTATCTCCTGACATTGCCTTTCAGCTTACCCCTTTGCAGCTTCATGTTATGCCAAGTTTTACAGCTTCCCTATCTTTGAAAGAGGTTTATTTGTTCATTAATTCTCTTTAAGTATTTAAAGGTCTGAATCATATATCCCCTGTCCCTCCTCTCCTCCAGAGTGTAAATATTTAAGTCTTCAAGTCTCTTCTCGTACGTCTTCTGATGCAGGCTCCTAATCATTTTTGTCGCCTTCCTCTGAACCGTTTCCAGTCTATTTCCTTAGCGAGATATTGTCTCCAAAACTGAACACAATATTCCAAGTGAGGCCTCACCAGCGACTTGTACAGTGGCATTAGTATCTCTTCCTTTCTGCTGGCAATTCCTCTTTGTATGCAACCCAGCATCCTTCTGGCTTTTGCCACTGCCTTGTCACACTGTTTCGCCACCTTGAGTTCCCCAGAAACAATCACTACAAAGTCCTTCTCCTGGTCCATATACACCAACCTCTCGCCCCCTATCGCAAACAATTCCCTTGGATTTCTGTTTCCTAAGTGCATGACACTGCACCACTTCACATTAAATCTTAACTGCCAAGCATTAGACCATTCTTCCAGCTTTTGTAGATCTTTCCTCATGTTCTCCACTCCCTCAGGAGAGTCCACTCTGTTGCAAATTTTCATGTCATCTGCAAAAAGACAGTCTTCCATTCAGTCCCTTAGCAATATTACTCACAAAGACATTGAACAGTATCGGCCCCAGGACCGAACCCTGGGGCATCCCGCTAATCGCCCTCCTTTCATCTGAGTGAGCTCCATTTGCCATCTTCATGTTTGGACTCTGGCCTAACATATAACCTATATCAGTTGGGCTTCCATTTGCTATCCAGACATACCTGTTTCCTATGGATGTTGTGGCAGCAACAATTTTAAAGGAGTGTATACCAGACAAATTTTCAGCAAGATTTAACTTAATACTCTGGAAAACGGTACCAATAGCAGAGGAGGAACTGAAGGCCTACAAGCTATTGAAAAAGCAGAATCCTCTACAAATTCAAAGAAGGTTACTCTTGTTCCCTTCACTGTTTGCTCTGCCTTCGATTTTTGTATAAACATTGCCAACCTGTTACCTTCCACCTTAACATCTCAAAATTGTAGCCCAGAATGAGTATTCATGTGTTTTGAGTTAAGAACCAGTTCACTGACCTGCATAGCCCCAAAGAATACAAATGCTCACCTGAATAAATAAGTTTAATATAGGCTAGAACATATGTTTCCCAGTGCTCCCCACCCAGCAGAGAGCTTCTATTTTAAATTTCTTACTAATTCAGGGCCTAGTAGCAGCAAAGAGCTTTAATTTAAATCAAATCAGAATATAACTTAGCATAAAAGGCAAAACAGGATCAGTATTCTTTGAGCAATAAATTATTTCTAGAGACCTTTACAAAGAGTCCTCCTACACAGGGGGCAAGAGACCTGTGAAATTTGATTAAAGGATAAGGTGGTATATAAAATCTGTTAAATAAATAAATAATAAATAAATAGGTGTTAAAGCCAGGTGATAGATCAAAGGGCCAGTTTGAAAGACTCCCTCTATCAAGCAAGGACTGTGTTAATCACTCAGGAAATTGGTCACAGCTTATCTCAGAAGCACAGGCATAAATAGTTCAACCAGAGTTCTGTGCTTCTCAGTCTTGAAGGACTACAAAAGGGGACTGCTACTTCTGGAGAGAGATCTGCAATTGTAAGTATTTACTGCTGGGAATTTTTCTAAATCTTGGGGGGAAAAGAATTTTTTAGATTAAAGCTGATTAATCTACAAACCCAGTGTAATTGTTAAATCAGTCAGGGCCTAGTAGAAGCAACGTTTTTTCAGATTAAATTTAAAACACAGCAGAGAACTTTCTGGTTAACTTTAGAACCCAAGACTCCCTCTATTAAAGCAAAGGCTGTGGGACTCCCCCTGGAGATTGGTCACAGATTACCTTAGAAGCACAGGAAAGGGTACTATGTTCAAATCCCACTAGAGGACAGCAACCTTAGGCCGGAAGGACTGGGGTTTCTAGTCCCACAGGTGCTCCTTGTGGTCTTGGGCAAGCCACTTAACCCTCCATAGCCCATGTTCCCTGTAAAATAATTATCTCCAAGTTAGAATGCCCTGTTCAATGTAATTTCAGTTTGTTCAATGTAAACCGCACTGATGCAGAATGTAAATAAATAAATAAATAAATGTAGCAGCGAGCTTTTAATAAGTCTTCTTTCCCTCCCTTCCTCCCAGTCACCCACCCACCCCTGGGATAATCATAGCTTTATAGATGCTTAAACCTCTTAAAGGAAAGGAGGTGCCATATTCACTCTCAGGTGCAGCTGTTTATTCTCATCAGCATACATTAAGGACCTGAGATTAATTAAACTTCAGGTGAACAAATTACATTAAACGTATTAGGTATAGTTTTATTAGTATAAGTATCCCCAGCGCCCTTACTAAGTAAAGAACTTAAAAATCTAAACACAACCTTAAAACGAAGATGCAGCTAGCAGTCCAGCAGCAATATGGGGGCTTTCCAGTCTTTTGCATTGAGTGTCACATGTATGATTTTCTCCCTGTAGGTGAGGGGTCTTCTCTTCTTGATCCTTGTCCAGTGGCATGGATAAAATCAGCAAAATCAGAACTTGCCACAGACCTACTGAACATAGTAAATCAATCTCTTCAACAAGGACGTATACCAGATGCCCTCAAGAAGTCAGCTATCCGTCCGTTGTTAAAAAACAAAACTCTAGACAGCAATGACCCTACATCTTATCGTCCCATTGCAAGTATTCCATTCCTTGCCAAAATTATCGAAAAGATCGTGCAAACACAGCTACAAGATTACATAGACTCCACGGTTCCATTAGATGATCATCAATATGGTTTTCGACCACACCATGGTGTAGAAACGCTCCTGACTGCACTATTTGACACAATCATAAGAGGTATTGATAACACCAAGCAAGCCTTCATTCTCATATTCATTGATATCTCCTCGGCATTTGATACTGTAAACCATACCACGCTCATCTCAAGACTTTCTCAACTAGGCATCAAAGATAAAACTCTTGAATGGTTCATATCTTATTTTACTAACCGGACACAATATGTTCAAATAGACCAAAATGCATCATCCCCTTTTCCGCAAGAGCAGGGCATCCCTCAGGGTTCTGCCCTATCAGCCCTATTGTTCAATCTCTATCTTCAACCTATCTGTTCCATATTTAAACGTTTCAAAATCAATTATCACATCTACGCAGATGACATTATGTTGTACTCACCATTTGATGTGTCTAACCCAGATTACTCCAACATTTGTCATTGCCTCACTGAAGCTGAGCTGTGGCTGAAATCTATTAACATGTCTATTAATTTTAAAAAAACCGAAGCTTTATTTATAACAAGAAACACAAGCTTCACCCCTCCATTGGAAATCAACATTGGCAATAATTCTCTCCCTGTTAAAGAGGAGATCAAATACTTGGGAGTCACTCTTGATAAGACCCTCAACCTCACCAAACATATAAAACTAACTGTAAAAACAATCTACTTCAAACTAAGGACAATCCAACAACTTAGACCATTACTAGATAACACTGATTTCAGAACCATAGTACAAACACTCATTACACCACATTTAGACTACTGTAACGGTATTCTTCAAGGGACCTCAAAGAAAAATATCCACTCACTTCAATTGGCCCAAAATGTCACCGCAAGGATTATCTCCAAAGCAAAATTAACAGATCATATATCTCCGATTCTTTATTCTCTCCATTGGCTTCCAGTATCATGCAGAATCACCTACAAATCCTTAATCAATACTTTTAAGATTTATAATAATATAGCTCCTTCCTTCTTATCCACGCTCATCAACATCCCTCTTGAAAACAGATCAAGACGAAGAATTAACCTTCACATGCTACAAGTACCTGATTCTATCCGAAAAACAAGTCAAAAAACAAGCAACACAGCTTTCTCATACGTTGCTCCTATATTATGGAACAACCTACCAGCTGAAATCAGAGAAATTAAGGATCTTCAATTATTTAGAAAAAATCTAAAAACCCACCTTTTCACCCTACACTATAATAACCTCCACAAGGAAGATAACCCTAACTCAGAGAAAACCACTGATCAGCAGTCACTCACTGACCCTACCTAGACAGGACATAAAACCCTTCACTCATATTCACTTTGCCCACCTCATTAAATTTCTCTTTGAAAGCAAAATGTGAATAAGTGTAATCAATGTAATATATTCCATTGCCGTTGTTGTACTATGGATAGCCAGTTACCTCATTGTATTATTGAGTTGCAATTTAATAGTTGAATGTTTACTTTTATAAATTTGTTCTATGTAAAAACCTGTTCTATGTAAAATAGTTCTAAACCTGTTCTATGTAAATTAGTTTCTAAACCTGTTCTATGTAAAATAATAGCATTCTATTATTAAACTTTGTTTACTTGTAAACCGCCACTGATCGCTGGAAGTGGCGGTATAGAAGAGATGTATAAATAAAAAATAAATAAATAAAAAAGGTGCAAGGAGCGCTTTGCTCTCAGGGAACAAGTCTGACCTCTGGAGGCAAGAGTAGCAGACTTGGGAGACATAAGGAAGACAGAGAGGTACACAGACGAGACCTACAGGGATATAGTCCTGAAGTCCCACCTCCAGTCTGGCAGCATCCCTGTTGCCATGGAGGAGAGAGGTAATGTGACAGGAGTGCATCACCCTGGTGTGGCAGGAAGTGATCCTATAGCTAGGACCTGTCCTCCAGGTGATATAAAACCTTCTCGTACCGAGGAAGTTTCTCCAGGGCTATGTGCCCATTAGGGAAGGGTTAGCATGGAAAAGGGCCAACTAGGCCAGGCCTCAAAACCAAATTGGATACGATTAGGGAATTGGATGAATCAGCTTCTGACACACGAACCTATGCCACTATGGTTCACCCAGTATACGGGAATCTGGATTTAATGGACTCAGGAACAGACAGTGATTCTGGATCTATACTATCCATAGGGATAGGAAGTGCTAGCAGTGGTTCTATACATGAAACAGGATTGTAGAACCTAGCTATAGGCCCATAGAAAATTACAGGTCTAAACTGCAGTAGAGCTGTCTTTTTAAATGTACTTCTGCTTTTCTGTAGTTATATTAGAATTAGCAAATAGAGCTTATGTGGACATAGTTATTGGGTCTGGCTAACTTCTCTAAAATCAATAGAACAAATAGTACATCCTCTTTATTCTGCAAACTGATAGGCTAAAGAATTTGCTAGGTCAGGATGGGCTGTTTTAGGGAACTAGGCCTTAGGTCAACAGCAAACAAAGCTTGCGTAAATAGTAGAAAATCAGCAAATATGAGTAACTAATTAGCTTCTGTTGTATAGTAGGAACACAGCGACACCTATTGAGTCTAGTGAATATAGTTATGAGCTGAAACTTCTTCTTTTTATATGACGTGGCACAGATGTTAGCAAATTTTATGTGCACTTTTGTAACATGAATATCACCAGATGTTAATTAAAAATTAACTGTGTCAGCTGATATTTTTACAATAAAAGCTAGAGCCCTGTAGAGCCATCTTTGAAGAAACTCTGATGGATATGTCTGTCCTTAGACTCCATGTGTTTCTTCCGTACAGAGCTCTGTAGTGTTTAAGTGGTCAATCGTGTCTTGTTTTTTCTTTCCTGTTAAGAGGTATCAGATAATTAAAAGAATCCAGGTTTATGTGAAGGATTTCAGACCCTAGGAGGGTGAGAGTTCAACAGTTAGGACAACAGTTATATTTGGTGATTCGATCATTAGGCATGTAGATAGCTGGGTGGCTGGTGGACGTGAGGATCGCTTGGTAACATGCCTGCCTGGTGTGAAAGTAGCGGACCTCACGCGCCACCTAGACAAGGTGTTAGATAGTGCTGGGGAGGACTCTGCTGTCTTGGTACATGTCAGTACCAATGACATAGGAAAATGTGGTAGAGAGGTTCTGGGGGCTAAATTTAAGCTTTTAGGTAGGAAGTTGAAATCCAGAACTTCCAGGGTAGCTTTCTCCAAAATGCTTCCTGTTCCATGCGCAGGACCCAAAAGGCAAGTAGAGCTCTGGAGTCTCAATGCGTGGATGAGACAATGGTGCAAGGATGAGGGTTTTAGATTTGTTAGGAACTGGGGAACACTCTGGGGAAAGGAGGAGCTCTTCCAAAGGGATGGGCTTCACCTTAACCATGATGGAACCAGGCTGCTTAAAAAGGAGACAGAGCAGCTTTTAAAGTAGATAATAGGGGAGAGCAGACAGTAGCCCAAGAGTGCATGGTTCGGAACAATGTATCCTTGAAGGATACTACCAAAAAAATGAAGTTAGAGCAGATCAGCAGAGAGGTTCCAATAAAGACAAAGGTAACCCAAATGTCCTTGAGTACAGAGCAGACAGAGCTCAAAGATTCCAAATTACACCTGCCTACAGATAACCAGATTAATATGAATAAAATACACTCTCTAAAATGCTTGTATGCAAATGCTAGAATTGTAAAAATAAGATGGGAGAGTTAGAATATATAGCACTGAATGACAACTTAGATATAATTGTTATCTCAGAGACATGGTGGAATGAGGACAACCAGTGGGACACTGTGATACCTGGGTACAAACTATATCGTAATGATAGAGCTGATCAAATTGGTGGAGGGGTTGCACTCTATGTTAGAGATGGCATTGAGTCACAAAGGATTAAAGTTTTGCAGGAAACAAAATTCGCTGTAGAGTCTTTATGGATTGAAATTCCATGTAAAAAGGCGAAGGCGATGGCAGTGGGGTTGTGCCTGGCCAGAATGAACAAATGGATGATGAAATGCTCAAAGAAATCAGGAAAGCTAACAAAAGTTACAAAAAAGTAATGGGTGATTTCAAATACCCCAGTATTGACCGGGTCAGTGTCATGGCACAAAATGCTAGGGAGATAAAGTTTCTACATGAAATAAATGACTGCTTCTTGGAGCAGATGATTCATGAACCAAAGCCATTTTGGACCTAGTCCTTAGCGGAACACCAGATCTGGTGCAAGAGATAAGGGTGTTTGGGCCACTTGGCAATAGTGATCATAGCATGATCACATTTGATTTAATTAATGGAGGAGGGATGGTAAGGAGATCCACAGTAATACCTTTTAACTTTCGAAAGGGAGACTATCATTAAATGAGGAAAATAGTTACGAAAACGCTACAAGGAGCAGTAGCAAAGGTTAAAGACTTACATCAAGCTTGGATGTTGTTGAAAAATACTATCTGGGAAGCCCAGACCACCTGCATTCCACACTAAGAAAAGTGGAAGGAAGGCCAAAACACTGCCAGAATGGTCTAAAGGTGAGTTCAGAGAGGCTGTTTTTGCCAAAAAAGCATCTTTCAGGAAATGGAAAAAAAAGAGCCAAATGATGAAAGCTGGAAACAGCACAAGCACTGGCAAGTTATTGGTAAGGCAGGCAAAGAGAGAATTTGAGAAGAAACTTGCTGTGGAGGCAAAAACGCATAATAAAGACTTTTTCAAGTACATTTGTAGCAAAAAACCTGTGAGAGAGTCAGTTGGACCATTAGATGATAGAGGGGTAAAAGGAATAGTAAGAGGGGACAAGGCTATAGTGGAGAGACCGAATGAATTCTTTGCTTCAGTCTTTACTGAGGAAGATGTAGGGATGTTACCCATGACTTAAGTGGTATTTAAAGGTGATACTGTTGAAGAATTGAAAGAAATATTGAAACACAGGGAAGATGTATTACAACTATTTGATAAACTGAAGAGTAGCAAATCACCTGGACCGAATGGTATACATCCAAGGGTGCTGAAAGAACTTACATATGAGATTGCAGACCTGCTATTAGTAATCTGTGAACTATCATTAAAATCATCTGTAATACCTGAAGACTGGAGGATCGCCAATGTAACGCCAATTTTTAAAAAGGGTTCCAGGGGTCATCTGGGAAACTACAGACTGTTGAGTCTGAGGTTAGTACCGGGAAAAATGGTATAAATCATCATAAAGAACAAAATTACTCAACATGTAGATAGTAATGGCTTAATGGGAAACAGCTAACATGGCTTTAGACAAGGATGATATCTTGACTTACTAATCTGTTATGTTTTTTTGAAGGTGTGAATAAACAGCTAGACAAAGGTAAGTTGGTTGATATAGTGTATCTGGACTTTCAGAAAGCTTTTGACAAGGTCCCTCATCAGAGACTTTTGGCAAAACTAAAATGTCATGGAATAGGAGGAAGTGTACTATTGTGGATCAGGAACTGGTTAAAAGATAGAAAGCAGAGGGTAGGGCTAAATGTCCAATTTTCCCAATGGAAAACGGTGAATAGTGGAGTACCACACTGATATGTGCTGGGTCCGCTGCTTTTTGACATATTCATAAATGACCTGGAAAAGGGAATAACAAGTGAGGTTATCAATTTTGCAGATGACAAAACTATTTAAAGTTGTTAAAACCCAAGAGGATTGTGGAAAATTACAAGAGGATCTTGATAAATTGGAAGAGTGGGCATCCAAATGGAAGATTAAATTTAATGTGGACAAGTGCAAAGTTATGCACCTAGGAAAGAACAACCCAAACTATGGATATACGATACAAGGTTCCACATTAGGAACCACCACCTAGGAAAGAGATTTAGGCATCATTATGGATAACATGTTAAAACCCTCGGCCCAGTGTGCAGCAGTGGCCAAGACAGCAAATAGAATGCTAGGTATCATAAGGAAAGGAATGGAAAATAAAACAAAGGATATTATAATGCCTCTGAATCGTTCCATGGTGCGACCGCACCTCGAATATTGTGTGCAATTCTGGTTGCCGTATCTTTAAAAGGATATAGCGATATTAGAAAAGGTTCAGAGAAGAGCCACCAAAATGGTAAAGGGGATGGAAGGATACCCCTATGAAGAGAGGCTAAAAAGGTTACGGCTCTTCAACCTGGAAAAGTGACGGCTGAGGGAAGATATGACAGAGGTCTATAAATTAATAAATGGAGTAGAGCGGGTAAACATAGATCAATTGTTTACGTCATCAGAATATAAAAAAGACTAGGCGACATGCAATGAAGCTACAGGGTAATCTATTTAATACTAATAAGAGAAAATATTATTTCACTCAATGTGTAATCAAACTCTGGAATTTGTTACCGGAAGATGTAGTAAAAAGCTGTTAGTGTAAATGGGTTTAAAATAGGTTTGGACAAGTTCCTGGAGGAAAGGTCCATAAACCATTATTAAAAAGGGACCCAGGATATCAATGCTTGGCCCAATACAAGCATTGTGGAACCTGTATCCTTTCGGGAAAATGCTAGGTACCTATGACCTAGATTGGCCACTCTTCGCATATCTTATGTTCTTATGGCATATGGCAGGCTTTCGTGCATTATGGGGCGTCTCCTATTATGCACCTTTATACAAGCCCATCCCTTCTTTATTTTACTAATCACAAAGCTATTAACAGGACTGACAAATTCCAATGCCTTAGCAAAAAAATCAATACATGATAACTGATCTAACACTGCTGATCTAGATATACACTTTAACATGAAACAAACATCTGTCTCTGTTGCAAACAAGGACACACACCTAGGTGTAGATTCTGAGCACCGAACAGTGGGGTTGGACATGCAATACATGCAAAGCCCCTGGACCGTAAATAACATACGATGACATTTGCCCCTTAATGTGCTTTAAATGGCAATATCATGCATTATGTTACCATAATGCATGTTAGTTTAAAAAGGCAGCATATGTTGCATAATAAAAAGATACAAAGCATGCAAAATACTTCCTTATTCTAAATAACAAATAAAAACATAGTTTGTGTTGAACTTCCCAAGCGGTATTATTCCTGGAAAAATAATGCCAGCATAAAGTTTCTTTCCGGGGAGCACTGGGCTGCTAACACATGACCTGATGCTCCCAGCTGCCATTCAAGAGGCTGGTGCCAGGAAAAAGATGCGTGGACTTCCCTATTTCCGATCAAGGCCCACCAACTCCCCCCACCCCCCAAAGTCACTCCGTGGGTCCTCTTCATCCACCAAAAAATCCTCCTCTAAACCCCCTGCTCCCTTGAAGAACAACCCTCCATCTCTCCCAAAGATTCCCATCCACCCACCTCCTCTCACAGGTCCTACACCCTGGGCCTAGCTCAAAAAATCCTTGATGATCTAGGGTTATGGAGCAGGAGAAATCCCCAGTTGCTCCTGCCCCCTCCGACGCTGGGTTCAAAATGGTGCCCTGCTGACTCCTAATGGTAGTGTTGAGGTACTACCACTCGGGGTGAGCTGCCACACAAGAGCATTTTGGTGTCAGGCTGAAAGCTACCCTCTGGAAGATTTGAGTCAATTTTGTTAAAAGAATATGATAAAATACTTCCTTTGTCTTTTTGGCAAAGTATTACTTGTTAAAAATTATTATCCACTCACAATGGTTATGTATCCTGCAGATGTTGCCTGTAATAATTTCTAAGCCAGATATTCAAAGAATAAATAGAGCTTTCTCAACTTTTATTGAAAGAATCTAAAATCCCAGGCTATTGCTCAGAAGTTCCTTCTAGCAGTCAAAGGCTTCAGAGCTTGTAATTAGGCGTTTTTGATGCAGTATGTAAAAGATTGGATTATGAATCCTCTGGACACAGTGATTTAGAAATGGAAAAACAACTGGTTAACATTAAATTTAAAAGATGACTGGCAGGGAAGTTGAGCTGTTTAAAGCATGAGAAATAGGTGAGACCGGTTCACAGGAAATCATTTAAGGCCTTTCCACTGTTTTGATATATATTCCAGTTAGAAGGAGGCCAAAATTTTAGCTAGAATACTACTGCCAAATATTCATAAATTAGGAGGAAGTCAATCTTACTTCAGTATGTAGTTTCTTTTCTGAGGACAGGAGAATAAGTTCTTTTCAGCAGCTTTGATCTCCAAGACAGGCAAAAAATTGAACAACTGACTAAAGGGGAATTGTGATATATTTGTGGCGAGATCTTGATTGATTCTCTGCCGGAATAGAAACATAAGCCATTGGAAGCTTCAGGAGCAATCCATGAAACTATAGACCAGTGAGAGAAACAGTAATGCCCGAGAAAATAGTAAAAGCTATAGTGAAACCTGGCCCGCCCGCACCAGCTCTTAAACTACTATGTATATTCAGCACCGCTCTCCATCTCTAGGCAGTAACACTGAGGGTACAGATGGTGTAATCACCAAGGCAGCACTGTTCATTTAGTATTAGCAGGTCTAAACCAAATGAATAAATTATCCAAAAAGAGTGACCAAATAGCCCCACTGTCTGGATCATTTTTCAGCCTGCCATATATCTAGCCCTTATATAGACAGCATGAGGTCATTCAGCCAGAGTTTTGGCCAATACTATCCATATTATTTTCTAAAATCTATGGCTATTGAGCTTATACATTCATTTGCTGCAGCGAACATATAACTATGTTTGAATACCGGGCCCAAAATGGCTGAGCACAGACAGCCATGGCTTAAATGGGCAGAGCCAACATGGATTTAGTAAAGGGAATCCTTGCTTTGCCAATCTGTTAGATTTCTTTTGAAGGTGTTAACAAACATGTAGATAATGGTGAACCAGTCAATGTAGGGTATCTGAGTTTTCAGAAAACATCTGATAAAGTCCCCCATGAGAGATTCTTCAGGAAATTTAAAACAAATCCTGGGAGCTGGAGGCAGTGTCCAACTGTGGACTGAGTACCAGCTAAACGGTTAGTTTCCCAGTGGATAAAGATAAATAATGAAGTGCTCCAGTGATCCGTACTGGGACCACTTATTTTTAACATTTTTATAAATGATCTGGAAAAGGCAACAAGTGTGAGCCAATCAAATTTATAGATGATTCAACATTATTCAAAGTTGTTAAATCATGGATGGATGGCAAAGAGATGCAAAGGGATCTTATGAAATCAGGAGACAAGCATCCAAATGGCAGATGAAATTTCATGTGGAAAAGCGCAAAGCAATATGGGAAAAATGCTGAGTTCCATATTAGAGGTTATTCCAGTGACTGGGCAAGTCACTTCACCCTCTATTGCAAAGATGCAAACAGATTGCAAGCCCTCTGGAGACAGAGACATCCTCTAGTACCCAATTGAATTTCACCTTGAACTACTACTGGAAAGGTGTGAGCTAAATACAAAAAATAAATAAAAATCTCCCAGGAAAAGGATCTTATAGTCATAGCAGACAATACACTGAAATCCTGGGCTCAATCTGCGACGGCAGTGGAGAATAAAACGGAGAATATTGTATTGCTATGTTTCAATCCATGACACAACCAAATCTTGAGTGGTGTGTGTGCAGTTCAGGTCACCCCATCTGATTCAGTTTGGCACATCTAATGTTCTAGCTCTGAATCTCATCTCCTTCAGGTACCACTAGCAACAAAAAGTCTCTCCCAATTCCCTTTCCTTTTTGGATAATAGGAGCTCCATTCTAGAAACCCCAGAATCTCCTTCAGACTCTCCTCTTCATTCAGGAATAGAGAGGTAAGCCAAAATCCACCTTCGCATAACTCAAAGGAAAATGAAGGTTTCTGGAAGTGCAAATCAGACGAGGTACTAGGGCGACTGAGTGGCTGTATTGGTGCCAGACAGACAGACAGACAGACAGTCTTTCTTCCCCTGCCTGGGGAGCCCAGCTTCCCTACTCTTTCATCTGGCAAAACGATGTGGCCAAGAGAAAGCAACGAACGAGAACTGGAGCTACTTCCTCTGCACTGCTGCACAAACCTATCCCGTTGCTCCTCTTCCACTGCAGTGCCAGCACAAGCAGGTTTGAAATCCAGGTACAGGCACTACTTGTAGCACTAAGACAGAAGAGAGAGAGATGTGCAACAACAGGGGCAATGTGACTTTTCTTATCGTTTTGCCTTAGCTGCTGTTATGTAGGAGAAACCTTACTGTAGTTTGGATCCTGCACCATTATCCCAGGTGAAGAATCTCGGATAAAGGAGAACATTACCAATTTTTTCTTTGCGGAAGAAATGCATTTGGACAACAGGGAAAGTGGGAGATTGCAGAGGGACTGTAAAAATAAAAATGGTGTGGCAGTTTTGCTTAACAAAAAGTTGGATTGTCAAATTCTGGTTCTATGCCATGATGATATGGGACAGTGGGTGATTGATTAGGCAACAAGAACATATTTTGGTTAATGTGTATGTGCCAAATGCTGATGAGCCAGCGGGTTGGGGGTTTTTTTTTGTTTGTTTTTTCTTACTGCTTGAGCAGCGGAGATAACCCAGATGGGCCCGTCGCCTATTTATAATAGCTGGGGATTTAAATTTGCCCCTTAATAGCATGTGAGATCATCGGTCTCACATCATATGTGACCTGCCAAAGCCTTAAACACTCTGAAAACAATTAATATCAGACGTGGGCTTTATAGAGTCTTTAAGACTTGTTCCTCCTAATACTTAAGGATTTACCATTTATTTTTTTAGCCCCCCCTACCACATGATACATATTCATATATTAACTATTTTTTGGTTTCCAAAGTAATCAAGACTGAGATCTAGCCTATTTTGATTTCAGATCATACTTGTATAATATCTCTCCAGTTAAGGGCGGGGGTGAAAGATGGATCTCTGTGGAAGTTTAATTCCCTCTTACTGGAGGATGAGGAGTTTGTGCAATATTGTAGATGACCCTGAAAGAATGATTTTGAATTTAATAAGGGAGGGGAAGAGCCATCTTACATACTTTGAGATGCATGTAAGGCGTATTTGAGAGAGATGGTTATAGCTTATGTTGCTATAAAACAAACAAGGAGCAAATCAAAGACCTGAATTGCCCATCCCATAGCATTCAGATATTTGAGAGATCTTATATATTAAGCACTTTCTAGGAGCTGGTTCAGGCAAAGGTACAGTATACCTTAATGAGCATGAGACCATGAGACTCCTTACCCCTCATTAATGCCAAATAATATTCTAAGATCAATAAAGTGGGTCGACATTTGGCTTCCTATCTTAAGAGCAGGTGCAAAGCACAAAACATCCTAGCCCTTCGTAGCACAGATGGAAGGCTGCTTCAGAGACCAGAGGACATGGAGAAGCAGCTATTTTCAGTTTTACACCAAGCTGCATACTGTTGGCCCCAACAACGGCAAGGACAGGATGGAAGGCTGTTTATGAACTATGGTCCCCCCAGCAGTAGAGAGGGTGTTTCAGTGATTCCAGAACCTGCCAATTAATGAGACTGAAATTCTTAGTGCTATCCAGGAGCTGAAAGTGCTGGGTAGTGATGGGTATATGGCGGAAGTTTTAAAATATTTTAAAACAGACCTCTCACTTGGTAAAACTATATCAGCAATGCGTGCCTTCGAGTCAGTGCTGACTCCTGCTGACCCAGAAGCTCCTGGGTTTTCTTGGCAATGTGACTGGAAGTAGATTGCCAGGCCTTTCTTCCGAGGCAATGGAGGGTTAAGAGACTTGCCCAGGGCCAGAAGGAGTTACAGTGGGAATCAAACCCTTGTTGCTTGGCTACTCCTCCACTCCAAAACTATATCAGACATTCTGTAAAATGCACAAGGCTGCAGGCACTTTTTCAGAAGCAGTCATAGTTCTGCTAGAAAAACAGGGGAGAGATCTGCTGTACTGTCAAATTTACAGGCCCATTTTGCTTATTAATTATGACTGCAAAATCTATGCTAAGATGTTGGCATCTTGTCTAAGAAGGTAATTCATCATCTAATCCATCCTGATCAAGTGACCTTTCTTAAAGAGATACTCTGTAAATACTAGACTTATTTGTCATTTATTACATGAGGCTCAGGAGATGGATTGCCCAATAGCTACTGCTCTCTCTTTGGATGTGGAAAAGGCTTTCAACTATGTGAAGTGGGGATATATGTTCAAGGTGTTGGAATGGATGGATTTTGGTAGCGGCTCCTTACAATGCCTCCCAATTTTGTATTCTCTCAGCGAGGCTGTAGATCAACAGATCTTCAGAACCTTTTACTTATTTAGGGCCTTAGAAGCCCTAGCTATGGTAATTAGAGCCCATTTTGATATTCTGGGATTTCAATACTGCCAAAAGGAGTTCAAAATATGCTTATATAGAGATGATGTCCTTTTGTTTTTTGGCAAATCCGATGGAGTCTATTCTATATCTATCGGAGGTCAATTTGTTCTCAGGTTTTTCAGGTTATCGTATTAACTAGTCAAATTTAGAATGTCTACCACTCAATGTTTTATACACTAAAATGACCTTGAAGATTCCACATTTCAGAGGGAACTGCAGGGGATAAAATAATTTGGGCATTCTGTTCAGTCCACCCGTATTGATACCCTCATGGTTAATATGAAGTGGGTATTACAGGAATTGCAGGAAGCAATGTCCAGATGGTCTCCCCCTACACTTTACATGGTGAGGGAGATTGGAGACCATTAAAATGATGCTTGGTCCACAGATAAACTATGTGCCAATCCCTTATGAAAGGCAGTTTTTTCAGAAGGTTGACCGAATATTATGGATTTCTCTGGTGAAACAAACCACCACAGATAGCAAGGAGTAAATTACAGCTGCTGCTATGAGGGAGAAGCCTTAGTACAAAGTGTGCACTCTTTCCAAGGTGAAGAATCTTGGATAAGGGAGAACATTGTTTGCTGATTTTTTTTTACACCTTTTATTATGTTGAACAGAACTCTGGGGAAAATAGCTTTGGACAGGAGATGAGTCTGGTAGATTGGTGGGGCGTGGTGAAATATTGCCAGTCATTACAAATGTATAACAACATTCTCTGGTATATGAAATGTTCAGGAGGAATATGAAATTTAAAATAAAATGGGCTTCACAAGGTATGGAAGGAGGCATGCAATACTGAGTTAGAGAAGCATCAGTGGAAGATCTACTGGGCTAGGACAAATAGAAGTCCTTCTTCGGCCCTTTATGACAGACTTAGTGGATCCCTTTAACAAAGAGATACAAATTAAAACTTAAAATATCTTTTATACTTCAACATGGGGCGATGGGGACAACCCTAAACAAAGGCATAGAGGAGGGTGATCTGCACAGAGCAGCAGGTACAACCAACTACAACCACCTTACTGGGCAGACTAGATGGACCATATTGGTCTTTATCTGCCATCATATACTATGTTACTATGTATGCATAGAACCTTTTGGACACCTTTGAGGTGTTCTAAGGTCCACAGGGACAGTAGCAATTTGTGTTGGTACCTTGAAATATGTGCTATACAGCTGTCCTAGTATTTATTTGGTTTGGCAGAACATGCGAGCTAAAATCATGGCACTGACTATGGTCAACGTATCCTTACCTTATAGGCTGATTATATTTTGGTCAATTGGTGCATCCACTAAATGGGGGGCTAGGATTATCTTGTTAGATATTTTAATAGCCTTGGGCTTAAAGGTGGTCATAGCTAAATTGAAAGGGCTTCATATCTTTGTATTTACATTACTGGTGGTGTCCGGTCTGCATCTTCTATATGTATGAGGTAATAAATGCCAGGAAGACTAGCAGGATTGCTAAATTTGGGTTATTGTGGGATCTGGTTGTAAGATGCTGTCCAGGTTAGGAATGCTATTAGTCAGTCAATGCCATTAAGCTGGTGTGGGTGGTTGATATGTTATCTATAACATCTCTTTTGTTGTTCTTCTGTTTAGCATCCTGATGCCTTATTCCCATGATACACAGCCTTGACAGAGCATAGTTACTCACTTGTAACAGGTGTTATCCAGGGACAGTGGGAATCAGTCCTCACAAATGGGTGAAATCGATGCTGACGGAGCCCTGCGCGGAACATCTCCCCAGCTTTCAAAGAAGGCCTTTGGGAGATGGCACCATGCATGCATGGTCCCCTTCCCGCCCGAGCGTGCCATCTTAATCAGTCAGATGCCATAACTGATGGATCAAGAAGATGGCCAAAATGAACAGCAACTCCAAGGGGAGGAGGGAGGGTTGTGAGGATCGATTCCTGCTGTCCCTGGAGAACACCTGTTATAGGCAAGTAACTATACTTTCTCCAGGAACAAGCAGGAAGTCAGTCCTCACATATGGGACTCCCTAGCTCCAGGCTACTGTGGACCAGCATAAAACTGGGGCATGACCTGATTGTGGGGAGCCGCAGGCGAATCCTGATGACAGACTCAAGGGACCCCAGTGTCCAGGGATTACCATTACTCCGGTAGCCTGAACAAGAAGGGTCAGAGGGCAGGAGTTGCCTAAACCCCGAAAAGGTTACGGAGTACGGCTCAGCTGAATGTGCTGTCCCATCGGGACTCCCTCTCCAGGCAGTAGTGGGCTGCAAAAGTGTGAACGGAGGACCAGACGGCGGCCCGGCAGATGTCTGCCATAGGCACTGAGTGGAGACTGGCGACTGAGGTTGCCATTGCCCAGACATTGTGCGCCATGACTCGACGCTCCAGCGGGATACCAGCTCAACTGTGAGCAAAGGCGATGTAGTCCGCCACCCAGATGGATATGGTCCGCTTGGTGACAGCCAGCCCCAGATGACTGAAGGAGATGAAAAGCTGTGAGGCTTTATGGTGGCCCTGGGTCCATTGCAAATAGAAGGACAGGGCTCACTTGCAGTCCAGGGTATGGAGGACGGCCCATACCCAGTCGGTGTGGGGTCGTGGAAAAAAGGTAGGCAGCACTACTTCCTAATTCAGGTGGAAGTCGAAGACCACCTTTGGAAGAAACTTTGGATGAGCGCAAAGCACAACCCTGTTCTTGTAGAATCTGGTGTAGGATGGCTTGGACACCAAGGCCTAAAGCTCACTGACTCTGCAGGCAGAGATGAGAGCCACTAGAAAAGCTACCTTCCAGGAGTGGTAGTGCAAGAAGAAGGTAGCCAAGGGCTCGAAGGGGAGCTTAGTAAGCTGCGCCAGGACCACATTAAGGTCTCATTCCACCAGGGGTGGGTGGATGGGAGGTATGGAGAGCAATAAGCCCCACATAAATCTGGTGATGGTGGCTGCACAGACAGAGGCTTGCCCTCCACAGGCTGGTGGTTGGCAGAGAGCACACTTTCCAATTCCATCTGGATGCATCTAAGTCCAGACCATGAGAGGAGGAGGAGATATTGAAAGACCTAAGGAACAGGACAAGAACATGGGTCCAATCAGTGCTCTGTGCACCACACGAAGAACCAGCACCATTTGAAGGCATAAGCCCATCTCGTGGAGTCATTACGAGAGGCTAGAAGGATATCCTCCACCTCCTTGGAGAGGTCAAGAGGAGCTAAGGCGACCCGTTCAGCCACCAGGCCATGAGAGACAGAGATCCCAGGTTGGGATGGAGGATCGAGCCCTCTTCCTGTGTCAGAGGTCCCAAGGAGCTCCCGAGAGGGACTGGGGGTTCCATCGAGAGAGAGAGCAGCAAGAGGAACCAGGGCTGCCTGGGCCACCTCGGGGCCAAGAGGATCATCGACACCCTGTCCTATTGGGCCTTGAGGAGGGTCCAGGCAATCAAGGGCATAGGAGGAAAGGCATACATCAAACTACCCGACCACGAGATAAGCAAGGCATCCGCCGCACCCGGGATGGGTGGGGTTGGGGACTGCAGAACCGGGGCAGCTGAGCATTTGTTGGGCTGGCAAAGAGGTCAAGACTGGGAGAGCCCCACAGCCGGAAAAGCCCACACGTTACCTCCGGGTCCAGGCGCAACTTGTGCTGAAGGACCCTACTCAGCCTGTCGGCCGAAACATTGTTCTGGCCCGGTAGGTAAACCACTTTGAGGAGGATCCCATTTATTTATTTATTTTATTTATTTAGCTGTATTTATATCCCACTTTTCACCGGGTCAAAGCGTTCAATTGGGGGATACATTTAACACGAGGGGATATGAGACACATATACTAATACTTACAGGGAACATGGGCAATGGAGGGTTAAGTGGCTTGCCCAAGACCACAAGGAGTGCCTATAGGACTAGAAATCCCAGTCCCTCTGGCCTGAGATTGCTGTCCCCAGGTGGGACTTGAACCCCCGGCCCTCCAGCCTGAAGTACCTTGTCCTAACCACTAGACCACTCCTACCTTCATGGCAGATTGCAAAGAAACAAAGGACCACAGCCTCCTGGCAGAGGTGGTAGGAGCCCGCATCACCCTACTTGTTCATGTAGAACATCATGATCTGGTTGTCCGTCTGGACAAGCACCAACCGGTGCCGCAGGTGGTGCCTGAAGGTTTTGAGAGCAAGGAAGACTGGTCTGAGCTCAAGCAGAATGATCTGCTGCTGGCTCTCCTCAGAGGACCAGGCTCCCTGAGTGCAGAGCTCTCCGCAATGGGCACCCTAGCTCATAAGGGAGGCATCTGTTGTGAGGATCCTCTGAGGGCTCGGAGGCTGAAAGGCCATCCCCACCTGCAGTTGTTGAACGTCCTGCCACCAGGTTAGGAATTCCGTCAGCTGACGAGACACCGTGACTCTGTTGCGGTGTCGCCCAGTGGCCTGGGACCACTGAGACCAGAGACACCACTGAGCTGCACTCATGTGGAGGCAGGCATCAGGAACCACGTGAACCGTAGAGACCATGTGGTCCAGGAGGCGAAGCAACGTCAGGGCCGACACTGCGTGGCGTCGCTGTACCTCAGCTGTGATTGTCACGAGCCGCTTGACTCTGTCGAGGGGGAGGAAAGCCCCAGCCTGGATGGTGTCAAGGTGGGCCCCGATGAACTCCAGTACTCAAATCGGGGTGAGCTGGGATTTCGGATGATTGATCATTAAACCCATGTGCTGCAAGACCTGGATGGTATGGCCGATGGCTTGCTCAGCTTCCGAGGCCATGTCCCCTTTTACCAGCCAATCATTGTGGTAGGGGAAGATGCAGGTCTTTTAAAGGTAGAGGTAGGCCACCGCCACTGCCAGACACTTGGTGAAGACCCGTGAGGTTGAGGCAAGGCTGAAGGGAAGGACCCTGTACTAGTAGTGGTTGCTTCTGACCACGAACCTCAGGAACTTTCTGTGACACTGATGGATAAGGATGTGGGTGTAGGCATCCTTCAAATCCAAGGAGCATAGCCAATCTCCCTGCTGGAGGTAGGGCAGCAGTGTTCCAAGGGAGAGTAGTTTATTTTATTTATTTATTTAACTGTGCTTATATACCGCTTTTCACCTGGTCAAAGCATATCTTGAATCTCTCAGGCACCAGGAACTTGTTGAGGTTCCTCAGGTCCAGAATGGGCCTCAGGCCTTTGTCCTCTTCAGGACCAGGAAGTAATTGGAATAGCAGCCTTTCCCACTTGAGGGACGAGGCACAGGCTCCACCGCTCTGTCTCTAAGAAGGCCTGTAAGCTCCTACAGTAGCACGGCCTGGTGTGGGGGAGACCGAGGAGGTTTCCTGGGAAAGAAGGGCAGAGGAGTCCATTCCTGGTGCAGAAGGTAGCCCTCCTGGATGACCTAGAGAGCCCAAGCGTCAGTGGTGATGTGGGCCCACTGGTGGGTGAAGTGGAACAGGCGTCCCCCAGTGGGGAGCTGGTCCTCCAGAGGAAGAGGGGCTATGCAGATGGCATCAAAACCCTGACCCAGCCTGGGCTGGGGCTGGTGTCTGGGTCTTCTGACACTTGGGTTTATGTGGCCCTGGCCTGTGCCTTTGCTTTGGGGACCTTGTTGAGGGGTCTGGGAAGCTGGGTAGGCAGGGTAGCCCTGATAAGGTTGACCCTTCCAGAGGAAAGGGGGCTTCTTCCCTTGTGACTTCTTCCTGGGAAGAGTAAAAGTCTTTCTAAAGAGTTGGGTCCAAGTGACATACTCTGTCTCGATCTCGGCCGCCTTATCCTCCATTGGCTTGCCGAAGAGCTGCTCGCCAAGGCACGGGATGTCCAGGAGTTTCTCCTGCACTCACTGCTCAAAGTCTGAAGACTGCAGCCTGGTGGCGGGTGCCGATGTGGCAGCAGCCACTCTGGCACTAGACTCAAAGCCGTCATAAGCGGCTCTGGAGAGGTATTTGGAACACTCCGCGACAGACTGTCAGAGCCTGGAAGCGCCGCAGATGGTCCCCATCGAAGCTCATGGCATAGCCACTGAGCTCCTTGGCCAGGTCCCGCAGAAACATGCCAATGTAAAGTTGGTACATCTGAATGTAGCAAGCCAGCATTGAGCCCTGGTAGCATTTGCGCCCCAGGGCATTGAGCGTGTGGAACTCCCTGCCCAGTGGCACTGAAGAGTGCGATTTTGGGCTCTTTTGCCGGTGCATGGCTGACTCAACCACCATGGAGGTATGAGGGAGCTGTGCTTTGTGGAATCCTGGCCCCTACTGGACTCGATACATCATGTCAAGTCGTCAGCTCACGATGGGAATCGAGGCTGGGGTCTCCCACATCCATAGGAGATACCTGGTGAGGATCAAAGGCACAGGGACCATCAGGGTCTCTTTAAGCGATGCCTCGTACTGGAGGATGTCTAATTCCTCCATACGTGGGTCCTCCTCTGACTCCTTCGTGAGGGAAAGGGCACGCGCCATATCCCGGATGAACTCAACAAAAGAGGTATCCTCGGGCGGGGAACGGTGCTTAGTAGATGGGTCTGATGGAAGGTCTGGTGGGCCCGGAACTCCGGGGATGTCTCAACCTCGGACTCCCAATCAGAGTAGTCTGAGGAGGACTCAAAGTCCTCTGGCTGCAGAAGGGCTGGTAACCGGTCCTGGGTGCTTCAAGGCAGGGGCATGGCCGGAGCCAGAGGCATTCGCCTGAGAAGGTCTCACTCCCGAGGATCAGGAGTGAGAATGAGACCCTCACCAAGGATCTTCCTGAAGCATCTAGCTCTCAGAGATCGCAGCGGCACCCAGAGAGTCCTCGAGGTCAAGGTTCCTGTGGTCTCGGCAGGGCTGGGGATCGGCGCCAACTGTGATGCAAGGAATGTAGGAATGCTGCGCTCCAAGGCCAACATCCATGCTTCCCACTTGGGGGTCACAGCCATGGACACCAACATTGGAGTGACTGGGTCATATGTCGAAGGGGAGAGGGGTTCCTCGACGGGACGGGCCTTGGGAGTCAGAGATCCATCTCCAGATGCCACAACTTCGGCCCTGGACACCTTTCGAGGGCATTCCTGTTCTGGTTCTGTGCAGACTAAGGGACCAGGCATGGGACTTCCCTTTAAACTAGATAACAGGGGAAAGCCGACAGTCGCCCAAGAGTGGATGGTTTGGAAGAATGTATCCTTGAAGGATACTACCAAAAGCAGAGAGGTTCCAAAAAAGAGTAAAGTAGCCCAAATGCCCTCGAGTATGGAGCAGACAGAGCTTAAAGATCCCAAATTACCCATGTCTACCAACAGCCAAACTAATATGAATAAAATACAGTCTCTAAAATGCTTGTATGCAAATGCTAGAAGTCTAAAAAATAAGATGGGAGAGTTAGAATATATAGCACTAAATGAGAGGTTAGATATGATTGGGATATCAGAGACATGGTGGAAGGAGGACAACCAGTGGGACACTGTGATACCTGGATACAAACTATATCGTAATGATAGAGCTGATCAAATTGGTGGAGGGGTTGCGCTCTATGTTAGAGAGGGCATTGAGTCAGAAAGGATTAAAGTTTTGCAGGAAACAAAATTTGCTGTAGAATCTCTATGGATTGAAATTCCATGTAAAAAGGGGAAGGCGATGGCAGTGGGGGTGTACTATCGACCGCCTGGCCAGAATGAACAAATGGATGATGAAATGCTCAAAGAAATCAAGGAAGCTAAGAAAAGTTATAGCGCAGTAATAATAATGGGTGATTTCAATTACCCCGGTATCGACTGGGTCAGTGTCACGGCAGAACATGCTAGGGAGAAAAAGTTCCTAGATGACATAAATGACTGCTTTTTGGAGCAGCTGGTTCATGAACCAACCAGAGGGAGAGCCATATTAGACCTAGCCCTTAGTGGAACACCAGATCTAGTGCAAGAGATAAGGGTGTTGGGGCCACTTGGCAATAGTGATCATAGTGATCACCTTTGATTTAATTAGTGGAAGAGGGATAGTAAGGAAATCCACAGTACTACCTTTTAACTTTCGAAAGGGAGACTATGATAAAATGAGGAAAATAGTTAAGAAAAAACTAAAAGGAGTAGTTGCAAAGGTTAAAGACTTACATCAAGCTTGGGTGTTGTTGAAAAATACTATCTTGGAAGCCCAGACCAGCTGTATTCCACGCTTTAAGAAAAGTGGAAGGAAGTCCAAAAAACTGCCAGCATGGTTTAAAGGGGAGGTCAGAGAGGCTGTTGTTGCCAAAAAAGCATCTTTCAGGAAATGGAAAAAAGAGCCAAACGACGAAACCTGGAAAAAGCACAAGCACTGGCAAGTCAAATGCAAGGCACTGATAAAGCAGGCAAAGGGAGAATTTGAGAAGAAGCTTGCTGCAGAAGCAAAAACGCGAAATAAAGATTTTTTCAAGTACATTCGTAGCAAAAAACCTGTGAGAGAGTCAGTTGGTCCATTAGATGATAGAGGAGTTAAAGGGGCACTAAGAGGTGACAAGGCGATAGCGGAGAGACTGAATGAATTCTTTGCTTCGGTCTTTACTGAGGAAGATGTAGGAATGTTACCCATGACTGAAGTGGTATTTAAAGGTGCGGAAGAATTGAAGGAAATATCGATACATCGGGAAGATGTATTACAACTATTAGATAAACTGAAGAGTAGCAAATCACCTGGGCCGGATGGTATACATCCAAGGGTGTTGAAAGAACTGAAATATGAGATTGCAGACCTGCTATTAGTAATCTGTGAATTTTCATTAAAATCATCTGTAATACCTGAAGATTGGAGGATCGCCAATGTAACGCCAATTTTTAAAAAGGGTTCCAGGGGTGATAAGGGAAACTACAGACCGGTGAGCCTCACGTCAGTACCGGGAAAAATGGTAGAAACCATCATAAAGAATAAAATTACTCAGCATGTAGATAGTCATGGCCTAATGGGAGACAGCCAACATGGTTTTAGCAAGGAAGATCTTGTCTTACTAATCTATTATGTTTTTTTGAAAGTGTGAATAAATAGGTTGACAAAGGTGAGTCGGTTGATATAATGAATCTGGACTTTCAGAAAGCCTTTGACAAGGTCCTTCATCAGAGACTTTTGACAAAACTAAAGAGTCATGGGATAAGAGGCAGTGTACTATTGTGGATCAAGAACTGGTTAAAAGATAGAAAGCAGAGGGATGGGCTAAATGGCCAATTTTCCTAATGGAGAAAAGTGAATAGTGGTGTACCCCAGGGATCTGTGCTAGGTCCGCTGCTTTTTGACATATTCATAAATGACCTGGAAAGTGGAATAACGAGTGAGGTTATCAAATTTGCAGATGACACAAAACTATTTAAAGTTGTTAAAACCCAAGAGGATTGGGGAAAATTGCAAGATGATCTTGATAAATTGGAAGACTGGGCATCAAAATGGCAGAAGAAATTTAATGTGGACAAGTGCAAAGTTATGCACCTTGGGAAGAACAACCCAAACTATGGTTACACGATGCAAGGTTCCACATTAGGAACCACCACCCAGGAAAAAGATTTTGGCGTCATTGTGGATAGCATGTTAATACCCTCGGCCCAGTGTGCAGCGGCGGCCAAGAGAGCAAATAGAATGCTAGGTATCATAAGGAAAGAAATGGAAAATAAAACAAAAGATATTATAATGCCTCTATATCGTTCCATGGTGAGACCGCACCTTGAATATTGTGTGCAATTCTGGTCGCCGTATCTTAAAAGGATATAGCATTATTAGAAAAGGTTCAGAGAAGAGCCACCAAAATGGTAAAGGGGATGGAAGGATACTCCTATGAAGAAAGGCTAAAAAGGTTAGGGCTCTTTAACCTGGAAAAGAGATGGCTGAGGGGAGATATGATAGAAGTCTATAAATTAATGAACGGAGTGGAATGGGAAAGCGTAGATCGATTGTTTACGTTATCAGAATATAGAAAGACTAGGGGACATGCAATGAAGCTACAGGGTAAACTATTTAAAACTAATAAAAGAAAATATTTCTTCACTCAACATGTAATCAAACTCTGGAATTTGTTACCGGAGGATGTAGTAAAGGCTGTTAGTGTAGCTGGGTTTAAAAAAAGTTTGGACAAGTTCCTGGAGATAAGGTCCATAAACCATTATTAAGAAGGGACCCAGGATATCAATGCTTGACCCAGTACAAGCATTGCGGAACCTGTGTTTTTTGGGGAAACTGCTAGGTACGTTTGACCTAGATTGGCCACTGTTGGAAACAGGATACTGGGCTTGATGGACCTTGGTCTGACCCAGTATGGCATATCTTATGTTCTTATGCTTGTCCTCTTCTCCAGACGAGGTTCTTGAGGTCTTCCTCTTCTTCTTATGTGCATACTCCAGGGACCCTTGCTTGGAGTGTCGGGGGGGCCACGGAGGCCTTACTCGAGGATCCGGGAAGAGCCTTCGGGCATGAGGCTACCGGATAAACCAGGGTTGAATCTGTCTTGTGGAAGATGTCGTTCTGCTTAAGCTAATGGCTCTGTATGGCCTTCGCCGACAGTTTCTTGCACAAGGAGCATTCCTCCGGGCTGTGGTCAGCACCCAAACATCGGAGGCAGCAATTGTGAATGTCGGTGAGTGGCATGTTTTTGGAGCACCGATCACATTTCTTAAAGCCAGTGGCCATTGCAGGAAAAAGAACCTCAGCGAGGTCGAAGACCCTCAACGTGGCCAGAGGTTAAAAAAGGCTTGAAAGTGCTGCGATGGAAAAAATCAAGACAAAAATGAGTTTAGAGGCCTGGTGCATTTGCAGCGGCTCTCGGGCTGGAAAGGAGCCGGCGCAAGCTGGAAAGGTACAAAATAGTAAGAGAAAATCAACTTTTTTCCAGGGGGACGAGACAAATGTCAGTAGGGCTCCGCAGATAAAGGGAGACTGAGCAAGATGGCACCCTTGGGCGGGAAGGGGAGTACGCATGCGTGGTGGTATCTTCCAAAGGCTTTCTTTAAAAGCTGGGGAGATGCTCCAAGCAGGGCTCTGTCGGCATCGACGTCACCCATATGTGAGGACTGACTTCCTGCTTGTTCCTGGAGAAACAGTATATAGCTCTGTCTGCATCCCTATTTTATTTTGGGGGGTATTCTTGTTCTTTATTTTTCTTTGTTTCAGTTTTATTTATTATGGTTTTCTTATGTACCTTTAAATACAAATCAATAAAAACCAATGAACTCAAAAAAATAAAAGTGCACTGCACATAGTCAAATCCTTACCCTATCCACTTGGACACATCACCCGTGTCATGCAGTCACACCCACACACCCCCCCCCCCACCCACACCCAAATCCACTCACTCACAAACACTCTTACCCTGTCAGTCATTCACTCAGGTACATACACACACAAATCCAAGCTCTGCACTTGTAGATATCCTCCTACCCACCCCCTTATCCACAGCTCCAATCTACCCTCAACTCCCCATCCCAAAGTGCAAGATCAGTAATTCTAAAAAAGGAGACTGGGCCCTTGAGAGATTCAGCAGTTGGCATCTGGGTAGGAGACTAAGCACACATCCAAGTGACTTGGACAGTCTTCCACAATATGGCGAGTTGTATTTCTATTAAAATTATAGTAAGGGTTAGCAATGTCTCATCTGTATTCAAATATTGCTCTTCCATTTTGTCCTTCTTTTGGAGAACTTCAAATTGGATGCACTAGGAGTTATTAACCTTTATTCTCGAGCAAAAGGCTTTCGGCCCAATATTCAGCGCCGGTGGCTAGCACTCCTACAGTGACTAGCCACCGGTGCTGAACTTTAAGCCCAGATATTCAATGCCGGGGCCATATCCGGGCTCCGGCATTCAGTATCTAGGTTGCCTGGATTCATGCTAAGCTAACTGGACAGCGGAGATATTCAGCCACTACCGTTAGCTTTTGTGGCAAAAGTTAGGCCAGTCTTTCCTGCACCTGACTTTCACCATGTGTCACTAACCGGGCAGCAGCTCAATATCACCATTACCTGGTTAGCAATGGGCGCCATCCCAGAATGCCGCCAGTAAGCCCTGATACTACCCCAGTCAGCACTGGGGCGTGTAGCGGCAGCACCCGTGCATATTTAGCGGCATTAACCGTGTTAGTGCTGTTCAATATCCCGCTTAGTGGCATTTCAGTAAGCACACAGGAGAATTGCCTGTTCTTCCAAATTAACACGCAAAGATCCGAATAAGAATCAGGATAAGTCTCTCTCCTAGAGTTCCTTCTGTTCCTGAATCTTAAATAAAATAGCCACAGGCATCAGAATAAGCAGTTCAATAAAAATAGTCACACATGGGCCGAAAATAAATATCCATTGAAGTGTTTAAGTAAAACCCCCAATTGTCTTGCTGCATATAATTTCCAGTGTAGTCATGGACCCTAGTCTCTACCTTGCCTAGAGAGCTTCTTCTTCTTTATAACTACATGATGCCTCTGCTACTACACTATGGCCTTTATTTTAAAAGCAATCTTTTAGCACTGCCACCTCTCACTGCTATGCTTAAGACCTCCTGTAAATGGTAAATCACTAAGCCACCTTGCCTGCCAGTTCCACAGAGACACTATTACAATAGTCTAATGAGGTGATAGCATAAGCTTCCACTCCCACTCTAAAAACACATACCGCCACCTTACTTTAGGAAAGCTCTCAACTTCAAGAAACAATCGCAAACACCACAGAAACCTGGGATAAACCCCTCACCTTCTCAGATTCCTGCTCCTCTTTACCT
Source organism: Ichthyophis bannanicus (assembly GCA_033557465.1). Classification (NCBI taxonomy): domain Eukaryota; kingdom Metazoa; phylum Chordata; class Amphibia; order Gymnophiona; family Ichthyophiidae; genus Ichthyophis; species Ichthyophis bannanicus. The sequence goes on along the minus strand of CM066046.1, from coordinate 12,881,697 downwards.
TTCAACTTTCACCTCAGTGGGAGAGAGGGATACCTGTTCCTGTAAAGTACTGCACAGCTGCCAAGTTACCCACTTCCATGAGTGAAATTTTAAGCCAGTCCTAGATTTCTGACAAGCCCATCCTGATGCAGTATGGGACCTGCAGCACAGCCGATGGGTAAAATTCAGGGACTACAAATGCCATACTGCATTGCGATGCAAATTTCAAACCAGAAGTGGCAAAAAAAAATCTCCTGGATCTGGAAATTTTGTGTTTATTTAAAATTGACTAAGATGCGCCCCTTTTCAGAGGTTTCTGTCTTTAACGACACAAAACCTGGCATGGATGCTTGTTGCAAACTGTGGGAATTACAAACCTGAGCATTCAAACTGCTAAAAGCAAACCGCAAAGTAGATTACAATAAGCAAACGTTTTATACTGGAAGAAAGGGCTAGACAGATTTTTTATTCAGCAACAGGGAGATTATCTCTTGTATCAGCCAGCAGTCCCCTGTGATTGGTTGAAACCTCCTGATGTATTATTTTTTAATTTAAGAAACATCAAGGGACTACTCCTGGTTTTGGGAGGAAGAAAAAAACCCCCCTGGGAGTTGGACTTCAACTCTCCTCCTGAGTTCCATGCCTTGGACTCACACCTGAAAACAGCAAGAATTTATTCTGCCCTAGCTCTCAGAGCTCAAAAGGAAAAAAGATACTGCATTTCCCGACAACCCTGCAACTTCAAGGTTCCCGTGGGAAAAAGGTAGAGCTTTGCAAATGCCAGACACCAAATTCAACTGCCAGCCAAAACAGTGAGATCTAACCATAGAGAAACTAAATAAAGCATGATTTTTCCTAGCAGGAAAAGGCACCAATGATTTGGATGGGACTAGGCTTGTATTCAGATGCAATTTTTTTAATTGACATATTTGACTAGTTTACCTTAATTGGCGATTTATTTTGGAAGACATTGAGGCACATTTCAAATGGGACGTCCAAGTGCAATCTACGACGTCAAAGCCAGAACATCTGAAAAGAAAGGCAGCCATGTGCAAGTTCAGGCACAATTGCAGAAACATGGACGTGCCCGATATGCACGTGTATCAAATGTCTATATAGACATCCCCAGAAGAACATTTCAGAACCAAGACATCTAATAGCATACTGGTTAGAATAGTGGGCTAAGAGTTGTGTGGCCAGGGTTCAAATCCCAACATGGGACTTTGTAATCTAAAGCTAATCGCGTCATTCTCTGTCTTCTCTACACTCTCTGGATGTTTTAAGGTGAAAACACTTTCCTGATGCCAATTTGTGGCCGGAGCAGGAATAAACATGCATATGCCTGCAGACTGCTCCACTGCTTCTAGGATCAAATAGGGACGTGTAAGTCCATTGCCCCTCCCCAGACATGCCTCTGCCACACCCCTGTGCCTATGTGAACATCCACTCTGGAGACGTCTGTGAACAGCATTTGTGGCGTGGTTATAAAGTGGAGGAGTAGCCTCGTGGTTAGAGCAACAGCCTACTGCCCAGGAGATCTGGGCTCGATTCCCACTGGCACTCCTTGTGACCTTGGGCAAGTCACTTTACCCTCCATTGCCTTGGAAGAAAAGGACTGGCAATGTGTTTGCAGTCATACCTTGCCAAGAAAACCCAGGGGCTGCTGGGTCACCAGGAGTCAGCATTGACTTGAAGGCACTTAAAAAAAAAGAGATGTGTCCTGCAGACATCCAAACCACGATTAAACCTTTTAGAATGACCCTCCTTGTTATTTAATGATTTTTTTTATATCAATCTGTTTATTGAATAAAGGATATTCCTGCAATCAGCATATTTATATTGATAACCAAACACCACTGAATTACAAACATACAACCAACATTCCAACCATATTCTCGTCATTATTATTATAAATATCCATTATTCATTTTTTTTATTTTTCACCCCCACCCCTCCCCCTCTGTAACTTGGATCCAGCAGGAAGCGTTCTTGAATTCCAGGTAGTGATGGTTACTCTTACACCACCATCTGGTGCCTCATTGTGCCAAGGCCATCTATACTCCCATCTGCCTACAGAATTAATATAGGCTGAAAAACCCGGTAACCAAATAGTCACATAGCTGGATAGGGACCTCCCACATTCCCTTGGGCAAAAGCCCTCCCCCCTTCTGTAGCACTCTGCCTACCACTATATTGAAAGCAATTTGTTATGATCCCTGGGAGTCATAGGGTTAATATATGGTCCCCAAATAGACAAAGGTTTCTCCCACGTTTTGGCTCTGCCCTTGGCTTCTAGGTGTTTCATGACCATAAAGCGGTGAAAAAAGACTCGCCACTCCCAATGTGTTGGGATATCAGCCTTTCTCCAGTGCTGCACCAGACATTGTTTCCCTATCATGCAAGCTTTGCAGACCAATAACCTTGCACACACCCCCTTAGGTTTAGCTGCAGAGAACTCATCAAATATAATGAGTGTCGCTGTCCACTGTATGGTTTGGCCCTGTAATGTCTCTATGTATTGATGTATCTGAGATCAGTAGTGAGACACCCCTCCACCACAAGTCCACCACATATGGCCCAAATCAGCCATCGGGGTGTGGCATTGCAGTCCATCGCTGTTCGCATTTATTCAACTATGAAACATTCTTCAGGGGGAAAATTGAACCCTATATATGATCCTGTACTGTAGGTCCTGCAAGCGGGCTTCTTTATTTAATACAGGAGTTCGCCCCACTGTCCGTATCAGATCTCTGGGTTATACTTGGATCCCCAAGTCCGACGCACAGACTCTCTCCAACCCAGACAGGTCTCACACCCCACCCCAATTCTGCAGTTCTCGTACAAACTTCGAAACAGACATACTTCCCTCACTTCCCAAGTCAAAAAATTGTATCACCTTTGCAGAAGCTTCGGCCTGCAAAGCTGCAGCAGGTATAGAATTAGCATAATGTCGTGTCTTAAATAACCGAATACATGTCCAGGTTTCAATTCAAATTCCTCTCAAAGTGCCACAAAGGTTTTGGGATGTCCCGTATCACCTACCAAATGTCCTAAACTATGTAGTCTTTGCTCTGCCCATTCCCTAAACATCCCATTCTCATTCCCCAGGGTAAACCACAGGTTCCCTTGCAGAGACAGAAAACTCGTGTGGGCTGATGAGCTCTGCCACTTAACACATAGGAGTCTCCAGACCTTTCTGAGGGGACTAATCAGTAGACTTTGTGTGATGCGCAGAGGCAGTTCCTGACCTTCTGCATGCAACACTGCCATCAGTGAATAAGGTGCCACAAACTCTTCCTCCAACTCCCATGGTGTAAAGAATTGAGTGCTCCAAGCCAATCCCTTAAATGCCGAGGATGACATGCACTAACATATGTCACAACATCTGGTATCCCCATCCCATTCCTTTGCCAAGGACCTTGAAGGACTGGAAAGGGGGGCTGTTACTTCTGGAGAGAAATCTGAAATTGTGAGTATATACTTCTGGGAATTTTTCTGAAAGGAATTTTTTTTCTTTTAAAGCTAATTAATCTGTGAACCCACTATTTTTTTTTTTTTTGTTAAATCAGTCAGGGCCTAGTAGCAACAGTTTAAGATTCAATTTAAAAACACAGAAGAGAACTTTCTGGTTACCTTTCATACCCAGTAGACAGCTGTAGTTTAAATTTCATAGTCACTCAGGGCCTAGCATCAGCAAAGTACTTTTAGTTTCAAATTAAAACACGGAAGAGAGCTTTCTGGTTAAATTTAGAATCCAGCAGAGAGCTTGTAGTTTAAATTTCATAATAGGTTAGAGCCTAGTAGCAGCAAAGAGCTATAATTTAAATCAAATCAGAATATAGTTTTCCTCAGCAGCACAGGACAAGGTACTGTGTAGCAGCCCTTTTTTAATAAGTGTTATATCCCTCCCTCCCTCCCCACACCCACCCTCCCCTGGGAAAATCACAGCTTTATAGGTACTTGCACAACTTAAAAGACAGGAGGTGCTCTCAGGTGAAGCTCATTACCCAAATCAGTCATACACCAAGGACCTGAGATTAATTAAGCTTCAGGTGAACAAGGTATATTAAACTTCTTAGGTACAGTTTTAGTGGTATAAATATCCATTGCACCCTTTAGTACATATAGAACTTAAAGATCTAAACACAAACTTAAAACTAAGATGCAGACAGCAGTCCAGCAGCGGGATGTGGGCTTTCCAGTCTTTTGCATTGAGTGTCACATGTATGATTTTCTCCCAGCTGGTGAGAGGTCTTACGTGTGCACTAGGTGCAAGGAGCTCTCTGCTCTCAGGGAACGAGTCCGTTCTCTAGAGGCTAGAGTAGCAGACTTGGAAAACATAAGACAGACAGAGAGGTACATAGACGAGACCTACAGGGATATAGTCCTGAAGTCCCACCTCCAGTCTGGCAGCATCCCTGTTGCCATGGAGGAGAGAGGTCACGTGACAGGAGAGCATCACCCTGGTGTGGCAGGAAGTGATCCTGTAACTAGGACCTGTCCTCCAGGTGATGTAAACCCCTCTCGCACCGAGGAGGTTTCTCCAGGGCCAAGTGCCCATGCGGGAAGGGTTAGGACAGCAGTTATAGTTGGTGATTCGATCATTAGGCATGTAGATAGCTGGGTGGCTGGTGGACGTGAGGATCGCCTGGTAACATGCCTGCCTGGTGCGAAGGTAGCGGACCTCACACGCCACCTAGATAAGGTCTTAGATAGTGCTGGGGAGGAGTCTGCTGTCTTGGTACATGTTGGTACCAATGACATAGGAAAATGTGGTAGGGAGGTTCTGGAAGCTAAATTTAGGCTTTTAGGTAGGAAGTTGAAATCCAGAACTTCCAGGGTAGCGTTCTCCGAAATGCTTCCCGTTCCACGTGCAGGACCCAATAGGCAGGCAGAGCTCCGGAGTCTCAATGCGTGGATGAGACAATGGTGCAGAGATGAGGGGTTCGGATTTGTTAGGAACTGGGGAACATTCTGGGGAAAGGAGGGGCTCTTCCGAAGGGATGGGCTTCACCTTAACCGGGATGGAACCAGGCTGCTGGCATTAACCTTTAAAAAGGAGATAGAGCAGCTTTTAAACTAGATAATAGGGGAAAGCCGACAGTCGCCCAAGAGCGCATGGTTCGGAAGAATGTATCCTTGAAGGATACTACAAAAAGCAGAGAGGTTCCAAAAAAGAGTAAAGTAGCCCAAATGCCCTCGAGTATGGAGCAGACAGAACTTAAAGATCCCAAATTACCCATGTCTACCAATAGCCAAATTAATATGAATAAAATACAGTCTCTAAAATGCTTGTATGCAAATGCTAGAAGTCTACAAAACAAGATGGGAGAGTTAGAATATATAGCACTAAACGAGAGGTTAGATATGATTGGAATATCAGAGACATGGTGGAAGGAGGACAACCAGTGGGACACTGTGATACCTGGGTACAAACTATATCGAAATGATAGAGCTGATCAAATTGGTGGAGGGGTTGCGCTCTATGTTAGAGAGGGCATTGAGTCAGAAAGGATTAAAGTTTTGCAAGAAACAAAATTTGCTGTAGAATCTCTATGGATTGAAATTCCATGTAAAAAGGGGAAGGCGATGGCAGTGGGGGTGTACTATCGTCCGCCTGGCCAGAATGAACAAATGGATGATGAAATGCTCAAAGAAATCAAGGAAGCTAGCAAAAGTTACAGTGCAGTAATAATAATGGGTGATTTCAATTACCCCGGCATCGACTGGGTCAGTGTCACAACAGGACATGCTAGGGAGATAAAGTTCCTAGATGAAATAAATGACTGCTTCTTGGAGCAGCTGGTTCATGAACCGACCAGAGGGGAAGCAATATTAGACCTAGTCCTTAGTGGAACACCAGATGTAGTGCAAGAGATAAGGGTGTTGGGGCCACTTGGCAATAGTGATCATAGCATGATCGCCTTTGATTTAATTAGTGGAGGAGGGATAGTAAGGAAATCCATAGTACTACCCTTTAACTTTCGAAAGGGAGACTATGATAGAATGAGGAAAACAGTTAAGAAAAAACTAAAAGGAGCAGTTGCAAAGGTTAAAGACGTACATCAAGCTTGGGTGTTGTTGAAAAATACTATCTTGGAAGCCCAGACCAGCTGTATTCCACGCTTTAAGAAAAGTGGAAGGAAGTCCAAAAAATTGCCAGCATGGTTTAAAGCTGAGGTCAGAGAGGCTGTTGTTGCCAAAAAAGCATCTTTCAAGAAATGGAAAAAAGAGCCAAATGATGAAACCTGGAAACAGCACAAGCACTGGCAAGTCAAATGCAAGGCATTGATAAGGCAGGCAAAGAGAGAATTTGAGAAGAAGCTTGCTGCGGAAGCAAAAACGCGAAATAAAGACCTTTTCAAGTACATTCGTAGCAAAAAACCCGTGACAGAGTCAGTTGGTCCATTAGATGATAAAGGGGTTAAAGGAGCACTAAGAGGCGACAAGGCGATAGCGGAGAGACTGAATGAATTCTTTGCTTCGGTCTTTACTGAGGAAGATGTAGGGATGTTACCCACGACTGAAGTGGTATTTAAAGGTGTGGAAGAATTGAAGGAAATATCGATACATCGAGAAGATGTCTTACAACTATTAGATAAACTGAAGAGTAGCAAATCACCTGGGCCGGATGGTATACATCCAAGGGTGTTGAAAGAACTGAAATTTGAGATTGCAGACCTGCTATCAGTAATCTGTGAACTATCATTAAAATCATCTGTAATACCTGAAGATTGGAGGGTCGCCAACGTAACACCAATTTTTAAAAAGGGTTCGAGGGGTGATCCGGGAAACTACAGACCGGTGAGCCTGACATCAGTACCGGGAAAAATGGTAGAAACCATCATAAAGAATAAAATTACTCAGCATATAGATAGTCATGACCTAATGGGAGACAGCCAACATGGCTTTAGACAAGGAAGATCTTGTCTTACTAATCTGTTATGTTTTTTTGAAGGAGTGAATAAACAGGTGGACAAAGGTGAGTCGGTTGATATTGTGTATCTGGACTTTCAGAAAGCCTTTGACAAGGTCCCTCATGAGAGACTTTTGGCAAAACTAAAGAGTCATGGGATAGGAGGCAGTGTACTACTGTGGATCAGGAACTGGTTAAAAGATAGAAAGCAGAGGGTAGGGCTAAATGGCCAATTTTCCCAATGGAGAAAGGTGAATAGTGGTGTACCCCAGGGATCTGTGCTGGGTCCGCTGCTTTTTGACATATTCATAAATGACCTGGAAAGTGGAATAACGAGTGAGGTTATCAAATTTGCTGATGACACAAAACTATTTAAAGTTGTTAAAACCCAGGAGGATTGTGGAAAATTGCAAGAGGATCTTGATAAATTGGAAGACTGGGCATCAAAATGGCAGATGAAATTTAATGTGGAGAAGTGCAAGGTTATGCACCTAGGGAAGAACAACCCAAACTATGGTTACACGATGCAAGGTTCCACATTAGGAACCACCACCCAAGAAAAAGATTTAGGCGTCCTTGTGGATACCATGTTAAAACCCTCGGCCCAGTGTGCAGCGGCGGCCAAGAGAGCAAATAGAATGCTAGGTATGATAAGGAAAGGAAAGGAAAATAAAACAAAAGATATTATAATGCCTCTATATCGTTCCATGGTGAGACCGCACCTTGAATATTGTGTGCAATTCTGGTCGCCATATCTTAAAAAGGATATAGCAATTTTAGAAAAGGTTCAGAGAAGAGCCACCAAAATGGTAAAGGGGATGGAAGGCTACTCCTATGAAGAAAGGCTAAAAAGGTTGGGGCTCTTTAACCTGGAAAAGAGACGGCTGAGGGGAGATATGATAGAGGTGTATAAATTAATGAATGGAGTGGAACGGATAAACGTGGATAAATTGTTTAGCTTGTCCTGCTGTGACACTGTCCCAGTCGATACCGGGGTAATTGAAATCACCCATTATTACTACTCTGTTGTGGCTTTTGTTAGCTTCCTTGATTTCTTTGAGCATTTCATCATCCATTTGTTCATTCTGGCCAGGTGGTCGATAGTATACTCCCACTGCCATCACCTTCCCCTTCATAAATGGAATTTCAATCCATAGAGATTCTACAGCATATTTTGTTCCCTGCAAAACTTTAATCCTTTCTGACTCAATGCCCTCTCTAACATAGAGCGCAACCCCTCCACCAATTTGTTCAGCTCTATCATTACGATATAGTTTGTATCCAGGTATCACAGTGTCCCACTGGTTATCCTCCTTCCACCATGTCTCTGAGAGTGCAATCATATCTAACCTCTCATTTAATGCTATATATTCTAATTCTCCCATCTTATTGTTTAGACTTCTAGCATTGGCATACAAGCATTTTAGAGACTGCATTTTATTAATATTAATCTGGCTATTGGTAGGCATGGGTAATTGGGAATCTTTATGCTCTGTCTGCTCCTTACTCAAGGGCATTTGGGCTACTATACTCCCTTTTGGAACCTCACTGCTTTTGGTAGTATCCTTCAAGGATACCTTTGTCCGAACCGTGCGCTCCTGGGTGACTGTCGGCTTTCCCCTATTTTCCACATCCATCTGGTACGTCTCCTGGAGGAGGGCCACATCACACCCATGCCGTGCCAATGCCCGCAAACCTTTGCCCACTTAATAGGTGTTCCTAAACCGCACACATTCCATGAAACTATTCTCAGCTTATGTTCCTTTGTCCTTGTGCATCTCCAGAAGTATAATACTCACAGTACGGGTGGGTCCCCCAAGCCTAGAGACCCCCTAACCTCTTGCCCTGAAGTAACTACCAAGACCCCAATCCAATTCCAGTCTAGATCCACATCCCTCCCTTCCCCACCTGTTCCCACCCCCTTTCCTTCCCCCTAACCCCCCCCCCCAATCCATTCACTACTCTGCCCCCTTCCATCCTCCTAGGGTTCTGGTGATGCATACTGTAGGGGATCCCCTATGTCATCACCCCCCTCCCCCATTATCAACACTTAATTTCCCACCTCCTTCCTTTGTCTCCAAGTCCTCTTTATCAGATCAAATTTTCCCTTTTTCAAACAATAACAGAATTATGAACTCCCAGCAGATCTAACATGTAAATAAACTTAATAACAAATCAGTCAGTGAATTTATACATTGCCTTGTCCATTCAAAATATGGTGAAATAGTGTCCCCTCTGGAGATCTTACATCTCGACAATACTCCTCACTTCTGTTTCAGAGATCTGCTGGGCTGCACGAGGGAACTACAAGATCTCCTCCACCAGGCCTTTCAGTTCTCTGCCCATTCTCAATTATTCACCGACCAATCTTATATGCAGTGTCAGACGGCTGCCTGGGTGAGAATGTTCACAGTCTTGGCAAGTGCATATATCAATATGATTTGCAAGGGATTGTGGGAAATGCAGTCCATTCACACCAGACACAGCTGCTCACAATAATTAGTTGTGCTTGAGTGTAAAGCCAATAAGATATTTATTTATGGGGTTATTTCTCCCAACACAGATATGCTTGGTAGCACATAAAACAGGATACTTGCTTTCAGTGTTTAACTTAGAAAAACAAAATCAGGAAAACAACAGCAGAACTTGTCAGGCAATCAAATGAAAAGAATAAAGACCTGGTTGGTAACAAGCTGGTCTTTTCTGTAGGCTTTAGTTAATATTTTCTTAGCAGTGTTTCAAACAACAAGCAAATCCCACAAAGAAGGGAAAAACTGTTCTTTTCAGGTTAACTTCTTATATCTTCACACATAGATTCAGAAGTGATTCCCTCAGAGCTCACAAGCAATTAGGTAAGGCTCAATTGCTAGCAGTTATCCAGCTGAAACCCCTTAACTGGCTTAATTTCTACTGCATGGCTCAAAATCCTACGCAGGAGCTTTTCTGAGTGGATTAAAGAACAAGTTTGTATTTCTTTGTGATGGTTGCTGTACTTTGTAACAGAAAATTACCAAAGGAGTTTAGACAGAGAGCAATCCATATATTCACAGCCTATATCTAAGACTTCTCCTTCCCCTTCTTCAACAATCATGGGTTCAATATCAGGGATTGGCACAGAGGAATTTCTCAATGGAGCACTTTCAGGAGAATACTTGTTTCCCTGCTGTCTTTCAAGGTTATAGCTAGGGCATAGATCAGTGTTCATACCTGAGCTTCCATTGCTGTTAGAGTTCCTCTCTAAATAGCCTGGCCAGTATGTAGTCCAGTTCTTATGTCCAGCCTTCCAATCCAGATCCCTGGACACTGGATCTCTCTTCACATACCTTCTGGCATGGGTCTTAGGGTCCCTTCCACGTGCAGCCGTCTCCCTCACAGGTACCGTCTGGAGATTCCTAGCCCTGCAGCACCACTCCTCTGGCTTTCCCCAGTCCAATGGTGTATGCTGGCTTTTTGAATGTCTCCCAGTATACGTACTGCTCTGGACTCCTTTAGACCTTCCAAATGCTGTTCTCTTCTTTCTTCCAAAGGATTTCTTGCCCTTTCTGTCCGTCCGCTTTGGCTTCTGCTTCTGATGATCCTCCAGATGATGAAGCTGTCCAAGATGAGAATCTCCAAGAAACTGAGGATGAGGATAATTCTCTGTAGAATAAACTCTACCTTTATTCTGCTTTGATGAGTGCTCCACCTTAGCACAGCGCAGCTGTGCTGAATCAGACCCTGCCCTTTGAGATGAGTGCTTAGGGATTACCTCATAGCCCTCCTGATTGAATACACATTTCCCCACTTCAGCTCCTCTAATGGCTGTTGGAAAACTGGTGCATTCTGGGACTGGTAGTCTTTTATGGGAAAATTCTGTTTTCTTATTTCTACCAGAACTGACAGGTTGCTTGTTCAGAGTCACTTCACCTTTTCTATAGCTCCTTCCTGAGCTATGATAAGCTTCCTTATCACAGCAGCTCACTAGGGACATTGCAGCAGTCCTTACCCTGAAAGGCCACTTACAAACTGCAAAGCGACCACTGATGTCCCAAACTGAAGCTGTCAGCCTTGATATTCCACTTTAACTTCGCCTGATACTGAAGAAAAAACCGCAGACCCTTGGATACCAATTGTCTACAGTCCTGTGCGAAGTGTCTCCGTTGTTTACTCACTTGCAGTGAATAGTCTTGAAATACTAAAATGTCTTGTGCAGTATGTCCTGCCTGCTGTGTGGCCCGTGCTGCTCTCAGTACCTCCTTCTTGTACACATAATTGTGAAATCTTGCAATAACAGCTCTGGGCTTATTTGCCCTTCCTGCCTCGGGCCTATATGGTGCAATTGCTCCAAGATTACTTTCCTGCCTTGATCACCAAGCTGCAACAGGGTTCCAATCCAAACTTCCATATAGCCGCAGAGTTCATTATCCTTCACTGTTTCAGCAACTCCTATAAACCGCAGATTTTTCCACCTCCCTCAAATCTCCAGATCTTCTAGATTTTCACCTTGCTGGCACAGCTGGCTTTCAAGTCTGTGGATGGCTTGAGAATGCTCCCTTTGTACATCCTCTACATCCAATAGCCTTTGCTCAGCTTGGGCCACGCATCCTCCAATGTCGGACAGACTGGGGCAGCTGGGTTAACTGCGTGGACAAGCCCTCCAGCCTGCCCTTGAGAGCCGCTACCACAGCTCCTGTTACCTCTTCTACTATGCCCATCATGGCTGCCGTGGCTTCAGGCACATTGGATCTCCCAGTCTCTGCCATTTTAAGAACTGAGCCCCGTGTCCTTTCTTTACGGGAAGATTTCGCAGCCATCCGCTGAGTGCCATCTTTCTGGTGAGTTTCGTTGAGTACTTATCGATCTTCTGATTATATGAAGGAGGCCATCCTTATTGGGGGGGGGGGGGCTTTCTAAAAGGTTATGTTTATAGACTGTAGGGAGAATACCCGGAGCAGAGCAAACACACATCCTTCCTGCTCACCGCATCACATCAAATTCCCATTATTTAATGATTTTATTTCTATCTTTCTTTTGCTTTTGTAAATATCTTATTTTTTTTTCTTTATGAGCTAGTTCTTGTTCAAGTATTTTTTTGTCTGCTTTTATTCTGAACACAGTACATTATACTAAAGAGCTCAGCACCCACTATTTCATTTAGATTAACCGATGTCACTACATCTAATACAAGTCCTTTGAACCCTGTAAAAGTTCTAGGGGCAGAAGTGCATATTTAAGCACCAAAAGTCTCCAGCCTCCTGATGGTGTCTCAGGACCTGTCTCCTGTATGTTTTAAGCATCTGAAGGGCAGAAAAGAGAGCTCAGGGTTACACCTTAATACTTCTGTTTTTGCACTATACAGTACTAGGAACAGAAAGAAGAAAAATCAAAAGGGACACCCCCACAAAGATCAAACAAAAAAGGAGCAGGGCTACCACTACTTCAAGAGAATCCTTTACTATGCCAGACATGGCCATGTTTCAGCAGAAATTGCCTGTGTTAGGGCACCTTACTACAATGCAACACAAACAATAATATAAATATACATATAAATATCATATATCATAATGTTATATTTATATGTATATTTAAAAAGACACATTACAAAATGAAAAATCATAAAAACACACCAGCCATTTTACAATACAAGAACATAAAAGAAAAAAAGTACATAGAAATAATCATGAGATGATGGTTACATATGTATATCCAATATATATAAAAGTGTTATTTACCACATCAAATGCAGAGGATAAATCCAAACAGACTGTGATGGTGATGGTGATGTTGCTGTTATCAAGGGATTGGTGGACTTTACTAATGAGGGATAAGAGAACACCATTTGTGCTATGACCTAGGCAAAAAACAGATTGATGGGGGTGCAGAGAATTGGTGTTTTCAAGGTGGGTGGTGAGCTGTGAAAAAATATATTTCTCCAGAATTTTACATAAGAAGAGTAGATTAGAGACAGGTCTATAGTGGGAGACAGAGATTTACCTAAAGAGGGATTCTTCAGCAAAGGTTCGAACAATTGCCTGTTTTCAGACAGAGGAAGACGCCCAATGTAAAACTGGTATTAATAAGAGAGAACAAAAGGAAGAAGAGCTAAAGAGTTCACAGAAAACCAAGAGGAGGGAATTGGATCAAAGGAGCAGGTGGTTTTACGAGCAGGTAGAGAGACATTTTGCTAAGGCTGAGGAGGTGGCGTTATTAAGGGATTCCCAAGCGGGTGTCAGGTACTGAGAAGAGGGAAAGGAGGGATCGGGGGAAGACATGGGAAGAATGAGGAACTCTTGCTGGAGCGATGTAATTTTCTCATGGAGAAAGGAGGCAAGCTGGTCAGAGGATGGCTGATCAGCTGTAAGAACAGATGGCAGTGAGGGCTGAGACAGCTGGGAAAGGATAGAATACAGGTTATTTTGAGTGTGAGGCAGAGGCTGTGATGAGAGAGGAAAAGTAGTCCTTTTTGGCTGAAGAGATCATGAGATGGTGATGGAAGCTTTGTAGGGAACTCAGGGGTCTGATGCTTTCTCCAGCACCGCTCAGCACAGTGCAGATGGGTATGCAGGAGCCTTGGACGGGAACGGAACCAGGGATGCTGCTGTTGATGCTCAGGGCGCAGAGGTGAGAAGAGAGTGCCACAGATGGGCTTGATCATCAACTGGGAGGGTGTGGAAGTCGGCCCGAAAAATTGTATTAGAAGAGGGGAAGGCGGTAAGAGTTTCAGGTGAAACCTTACAGACAAGGCGACATACAGAAGCGAGGGCACTAAGCAACACAGGAAGCAGAAGAGAGAGGGAGAGGAGTGAGAAAAAAAAACAATGATGATCCATTCATGGAAGAGGTGGGGTGGAGGTGCCAGCCGGATGGTGAAATGATCAGGTCACAAGTATGACCTGCCACAAGTATGAGAAGAACATGTTGGGTGAGAAAGAAGTCAGAGATGGGTCAGAAAGAGTTTGTCATGAGGCTTATGTGGATGGTCGACATGGATGCTGAAGTCATCCAGATAGAGAAGGTTGGAATAGTGAAGAGAAGCTCTGAAATAGTGAGGAGCAGAGACTCCCAGAGTACAGAAGAAAGTACAGGGGAGAGAATAAATTAGAAGGAAATGAATGACAGAGTGGGAGGAAACGTGAAGTAGCAGAGATTCCGGATAACAAAGAACATGAGAGGGGAGTTCTGTAAGACAAATTGAGGAGCAGTGTAGGACAGCAACTCCACCACGATTGCGAGCCATGTGGGGGTTGGGCAGGGCAGAAAAGCCTACTGGGAGACAATTAAGAGCAGGTTCATCACCCAGTTTGAGTTAGGTTTCAGTGAGGAAGAGGAAGTCAAGAAAGTGTTGAAGAATTAAGCCTTGGAGTAGGGTGATTTTAGCCCTAAGTGACCTGCAATTCACAAGCCTGCACTAAAAGGAGGGCATGTGGGAGCCTGCTGATGACAGTGTAGGAGAAGGAGACTAGCAGGAGTCAAGGGACAAAAGATGAGATTACTTACTGTCCGAACTGCATGGTGGATGGTAGTGTGAGAAAGGCGGGGGAGGGGGGAGTCCAATGAACAACGATGACAGCCATCGCAACGGGAGAAAGAAGCAGTAGCAAAAGCAGTAGCAAAAGCAAAATAAGGTGAGCAGCAGCGTAGAAGCAGCTAAGAATATGACAGGAAGAGAACTGTTGAGACTATAGGTAGGAAGAGCCACTGGAGCCAGCCCAAGGAGCTCACCCAAGGAGCAGCACCTGCTTCTCAGACATGCGCTGCAGGGGTGCAAAACGCTGCTATTGTGCTGTTTAAATGGGTGATTCAGGTGTCACCTGGGGCAGTTGATCACATGCTTATGCCGACATCAGAGGAGGGGGCAGAGCCTTCAGAGTTGATTTTCCACAAGCATAAGAGAAGGGAATGACTGCAATTCTGGTGGACTCCTGTCTGCCTGCAGGAAATTGAATCCCCATAGACTGGAGGGGAAGGCTGCCGTAATCGCGGCAAAGACTCTTTCTGTGTGTCCGCAGGAATCTCACATGGGCAGATAGGAGTCTTTGCCAAGATCGCAGCGGCCTTCAACACTGCCCGCAAGGATATGAGCTCATGCAGGCAGAAAGGAGGAGTCTGCCATGATCGCAGATGCTCTCTGCAGGCAAATGTTTGGTGGAGCCAGGGCCCATGTGGTCCACCCCATTCCAACACCTCTGTGCACGAACCACATGAGTAATGGCCATAGCGTTTCAGGACACGCCTTGATATATGGATCTAAAACTGATGAGAGCAATTTAACTTTAAGATTTGGTCCCCTGCTAAATGCAATAGCGGGCTTGCTGTCATTAAGGAAATTAAGCCTCTGTACTACTGGCCAATGGGATTTGATCATCCTAATATTCTCTGCCAGATGTGAATACTGTATGGTACTGACAAGGTCTGGTGCTTCTCGTTTATTATAGGACTTCAGCAAATCTGATCTTGTGTGTTTTGCCTTTATTTAACCCTTTGTAATGCTATCAGCAGGATATCCTCTTTGTTTAAAACATTCTTTCAAAAGGGATGCTTGTTTTTCAGAATCACACACTTCTTGGAATTGTGTAGCAAATAAATACAGTACATGTCCAAAGGAAATGCTACAAATTACATGTCCTCCAAAAACTATTGAAAGCATGTATGTTGGTACAGGGTACCGTACACTATTAGACTGACTAAAACTGAAAAAGAGTTAATTCTGTTCAGAACCTTGCTTAGAAATAAAACTTCATATATTTGCTTACTAAGTGAAGGTTTACATAAATAAAGGAAAGGGCAGGTTGTACTCTAGCCTCTCTGTCTCAGGGTTATTAGCTAAAATACTCTCAGGGTTAGCAGATATCAAGCAGTATTCAGGGTTAGTAGATATCAAGCAGTCAACAGTAAACAGTTATGTGTATGTCTCCTCATACCAACCTAGTCAGCAGTAAACAATTATGTCAATTATGTCAATTATGTCTTGGAATCCTGTATGTCTCTTCATAATGGCCTATGTAGCAGTAAACAGTTATGTCTTGGACTCCTATGTATGTCTCCGCACACTCACCCACATTGAATAAAGTTGACCTACAACATGATAAATACGTCATATTTGACGTATAATGATAAAGTGAAATTATGCTGTACCATCCAAAAGAATCCTATAAATAAAGTGAACCATGGCTAGTAAGTTAGAGTAAACAGGGAGAACACGTTTCTCTCAGTTTCTCTCCACTAAAGCTTTGGTGTATTTTCTATAGAACTGTGTTGTATTTTATTTCTGTCTTTTGATAACCTTCCCATTGTTTTTGAATGTAGCTTTCTGTAGCTCCAAGAACCCAGTGAGGTTACTGGTGAGGAGAGGGTTAAGTAAGCTCTTCAGTTGGTTCCGTGACTCTTCTACAGATTTCAACATTCCTGGCAAGGAGGGAAGGTGTTTGTGAGTATTATCTGGTGCCAGCAATGAGCAATCTGTTAGGTGAACAGGAGTTGTCTCAATTGTGTGAATGGCATGTTAAGGCTATGAGTTTAGCTCTTCAGAAAGGTAGCCCTTCTTATTGTATGCGTGAAAAGTATGGAGATAGGTCCACTTGGATCACGTGATGTGGTGAGCTTGGGAAGTCACATCTCTCCTGAGCTCCGGGCTCCCCTTGCTCTAAACCGGCACAAAAGTGCTCATTTGTGAGTACCATTACTATTTTCTAGTTCTCCCCAAGTGCCGAACGTACTAGCTCTCTGTCCGAGGGAGTTGGATGCGAATGGCGGCGGCGGTGGCAGTGCGAGCCGGGCGGAGGGAGAAAGACCGAACTGTCGGGGCCTCCAAAATGGCGGAATCGCCCCCGAAAGCGGGAGAGTTGCCATCTACCTCCCCCGGGACCTCCGTAGCAGAGATTTCAGCTGCGGTCTCCAGCGCCCTATCTCTCCAATTTGAAACATTACGGAGCAAGTTGGATGCAGTGCAGAGCTCCGTGGAGGCCTTCGGGGCTCATATGCAGCAGGCAGAGACCCGTATTTCACAGACCGAGGACGAAGTGGAGAGACTGAGCCAGACGCTGGTGCAGGTGCAGACAGCCTTGAAGGCCCAGGAGGAAAAATTGGACGACCTCGAAAACCGGTCGCGGCGGAACAACTTGAGGTTCCTGGGAGTGCCAGCTTCGGTGGGAGACAAAGACCTGCGGGCTTACATTGCCTCTCTGTCGGCTTCCCTGATGGGGGCGGAGGGACAGAGTTCTCAGATTGTGATTGAGAGAGCACACCGAGTGGGCCCTAGAAGTTCCAATGACCCGCGGCCTAGAGTGGTCTTGGCCAAATACTTGCAGTTTCAACATAAGGAGGCTGTTCTGCGAGAGGCCCGGAGACGTGGAAACCGTCGAAAGTGACAATATCAAGCTCCGCATAACTCCGGACTATTCAGCGGCTGTGAGCAAGCAGAGAAGGGCATACGCACCGATCTGCCAGAGTCTCATCGCAGCAAATATCAGATTCTCTGTGCAGTATCCAGCGCGTTTGCACGTGTTCCACGAGGGGCGGCAGAAGACGTTCGGCTCAGCGGAAGAAGCAGCGGTATATGTGGGGCAACTCGAGCGACAGGCCCCGAAGTCGGGCAGCGGGTCAGCAGACACGTCATGATTTGTTGGATGGAACTTAGCCTGGATAACATTGAGATATCGGAGGGAGCTTGGGGCGTGCTGTTTTTTCTCCCCCCCCCCCTGGGGTGGGGGGCAGTGAGGGCCCCTTTGAGTCCATGATGGAGGGACTGCCGATTGTAGGTATCCAGACTGGCAGCGTTTGTATTTAAGCCGCCTATGAGAAGATGCAGTTGATAGTTCACTTTTTGTTGGGTCCCTTTCTTTTTCCCTTTCCCTTCTGCTCTCTCCTCCCCTCCCTTCCTCTACCTCCCGTCCTCATCCCTCGGGTATCCTGTATGGCGGGGGCTGCAGGGGGGAGGGCTGTGGAGTGGGACTACGGTGCCCCATGCCTGTGGTCCATGGGATTGGGTAGCTGTCTCTACTACCTACATGGAAGATGGCACCGCAGGGGGGGGAGAGACCAATGGATATGAACCTGGGGTTGGAACCACTGTTCCCCCTAGGCTGTGCGAGTATGTGCGCGCACACGCCTAGCCGAGTGAGCGCACATACTTTACCTCGGAGCGCACGGTTCTGACTCTGATAGAAAATAACGCAGACGCTTTAAAATTTAAAAGTTGTTGTGTATTTGCGGTTTCCCTAAGTTCTACAATATTTTCTGGTGCAATCAATGTGGTGTACATACTGTATTCTGACGTGTAGTCAAAATTTTAAAGTATATAATTTCGAGTGTAGGTATGTGGTGCATAGAAATTTCACCTTCCTTCAGGGGTTGCCCAGCTGATATTTTGTGCACGCACGGCCTGCGGAAAATCGGAGGGAACATTGGTTGGAACAGTGCTTCCGTATTACTATGTTGTCCTGTTGCCGGATGGGGGGGGGGAGGGGGACGGGGTGGGGGAAATTATAATTTCATGTTCTCAGTTGGGGAGCTTCCTTGGTAGATTGTTCAGGTGTTTGGGGGGGGGGGGGACTACTACCCTGCAGAGGAGCGGGGGAGCCCGGTCACATCTGGTGTTAGGGTAGTCCGGAGAGGACTCTGGAGGTGGGCCAAGGAGTGGGGGGAGAGAGAGGAGGGGGGGGGAGGTAGGGTCGCAGGAGCGGAGTGCGAGCAGAGGGGGGAAGGGGTAAGTGGGAGGGTAGGGGGGTTTGGGGTAGGAGGGGGGCAAGGTAGTGAGCTTGCTGCTCTTCATGGGCAGGACCTGTATCTGTATGGTATTCTTAGGGGGCGGTTAGTGGGAGGACGGGGGGGGGGTTGGTCGGGAGGGGGGGATAGAGGGGGGAAAGCACACACCTCATTGCTCCATGAGCCACAGCTCTCCATAGCTCCAATGTTTACTGAGAGGGAGCTCCAGGCTGGGGGAGCTTCCCTGCTGAGGCTAGATATTACGTTCCGGACACGCTTTGACACTGCCCTATGCCATTGAAGATAGTAACTTGGAATGTCTGCGGACTGGGGACCCCAATCAAGCGCTATAAAATCTTACAGGCCTTGGCCAGGCAGCAATGCGATGTGGCCCTCCTGCAGGAAACCCATCAATCAGAGGCAGAGCACGGAAAACTTTGCAGGGGCTGGGTGGGACAGGTTTGGGGATCCCCGGCGTGTGGGAAAAAAGGAGGAGTCGTAATTCTGATCCATAAGCGAGTGCGCTTCGCTATGGACAAAGTAGTGACATCGGGGGATGGGCGCTTTGTTTTGCTGGCTGGTAGACTGGAGGGGAAACCGGTGATCATTGGCAATCTCTATGGCCCTAATAAGATGGAGCCCGGCTTTTATAACGGTCTGGCCTCTCAAATCGAACAACTCCCGGAGTTTCCCCTACTATTGGGGGGGGATTTCAACGGAGTTCTCGATGTTGACCTCGACACCTCCCGGGGGGGAGAGGCTAGAGAAAGGATACCGTTGGCGAGGGTGTTACAGCATCTTCGTGGTAGGCTCGGATTAGTAGACCCTTGGCGTTTGCTACATCCCTCGGAGAGGGATTTTACTCACCTATCTAGGGCACACGGGTCTAGTGCTCGCATTGACTATTTCCTAATATCAGGAGCTATGTTTGCGAAAGTGGGGGAGGTGCAGATCGGCCCATTGGAAATCTCCGACCACGCGCTGGTCGGGATGGAGATACATTGGGGGGTGATACAGAACCGGACGCGACTTTGGCGACTTCCTCTGGGGTTGTGCCAAGATGTTAAGTTTCAGCATTTCTTGAAGCAACGCTGGCAAGAGTTTCTGAGTGACCACCAGTGCCATAGCGAGGACCCAGAATTGGTCTGGGAAACAGCAAAGGCAGTATTACGTGGTGATATTATTGGGTTTGCTGCTCGAAAGCGACGGCTGCTTGCAGAGCGAGTGATTGGCTTGGAGCGATTGACTACCCGACTGCGCGGGGTGTGTGCCCATCTCCCGACAGCTGCGAATCGGAAGAGACTTTGGGAAGCGCAGGTGGCTCTCAACGAATTATTGCACCAACGAGCCAAGAAATCTATCCTTTATTATAAATATCGTCTGCATTGTTTTGGCAACAAACCAGGGAAGCTACTTGCGCGTTGTCTGAAGGGACAGAGAGGGTCCCCCTTGGTGACAACTATCAGAGATGCGCAAGGACGGCTGCTGAAGGACTCTGTCGAGATTGCGCGGGCCTTTCGAAACTTTTTTCGAGATTTATATAGGGCGCAACCTCCGTCCATGTTAGATTTTGAGGACTATTTGACACCATTGCACCTCCCGCGGCTCGCTGCGGAACAGCGTGAACTTTTGGAACAGCCGATCACGGCGCAAGAGATATCCTCTGCGATCTCCGCAGCTAGTGGTAACAAGTCACCAGGGCCGGACGGATTGAGAGCGGAGTTCTACAAGCTGCTCGAAGAACCTGTGAGCCCCTTACTTGCGGAGGTTTTCAATAGGAGGGCGGACAGCGGCACCTTCCGCTGGGGAAATAACCATGCCCATCTAACACTGATTCCTAAACCGGGTAAAGACCCCTTGCTAGTAGGGTCATATCGTCCCATTTCCCTGCTCAATTTCGACATTAAATTAAATGCAAAGGTGTTGGCGACACGACTGGCAATGGTTATAGGTCACTTAGTCCATGACTCTCAGGTGGGGTTTGTAAAGGGGAGACACGCGGTTCGCAATTTACGCAAGATCTTGGCATCGCTCGAATGGGTTCATGCGCACCGGTTGCCCTCGCTGCTAATAAGCTTCGATGCCGAAAAAGCCTTTGATAGGGTCGATTGGCATTTTCTTCGTCAACTTCTTCCGCGCTATGGACTGGGCGATAAATTCTGCAAGATGATTTGGAGTCTATATGTGCGGCCCACGGCAGGGGTACTGTGTAATGGTATTCTGTCTGAAGAGTTCCCCTTGGAAAGGGGCACAAGGCAGGGTTGCCCCCTGTCCCCACTACTTTTTGTGTTGTCTTTAGACCCTTTGATCCGGACTATAGAGGCCTCTAAAGAAATACAGGGAATTCGTATGGGCTCACAGGGGTTTAAACTCTCGGCCTTTGCTGACGATATCTTGGTCCATCTGCTCTCCCCGGAACAGTCCTTGCCGCAACTACTGGAGGAGTTCGCGCGCTACGGTAGTCTCGCTGGGCTGCGCATTAATAGGGATAAATCGGAGGCATTGGATATCTCGGCGCAGTTGTGCCGAACTTGGGCGGGCAACTTTCCCCTTAGATGGGCAGGCGAGGAATTTATTTATTTAGGTATAATATTGACCCGCAACCCTAAACTGCTATACGCACGCAACCTGGAGCGGTCCCTAAGGAGGCTTCAGCATCAATTAAAAGCGTGGGAATTACTCCCACTATCTCTTTCAGGGAAGATAGCAGCGATTCAAATGGTGGCCATGCCACGCTTGTTGTATTGGTTTCAAACACTACCAGTGTGGGTGCTCCGACGTGACATTCGGCGGTTTGAGAGGGCCCTCCGACAGTTTCTTTGGAAAGGAGGGAAGGCGCGCATCTCGTGGGCGCGAATGGTGGGGTCTTGGCGTGAGGGGGGGATGGGACTCCCAGACCTCATGGGATACGCTTTGGCATGCCAGGCTCGCCATCTCGGAGACTGGCTGGGGGGGACGGAAGTGTACACCCCGCGGGTTCTGGAGGAGGGTTTTGTGGCGCCCTTGACGCTATTAGGGGTTCTGCATGGAACTTACCATACCCTCCCCCGCCAAGCCGTGCGTAGCGAGCTGATTGGCTCTGCTCTGCGAACCTGGAAGCATCTTAACCTCCATTGGAACACATCATGGAGAGTTACCAGCTGGCTCCCATTGCAGGGGAACGCGACCTTTCTTCCAGGCTCGGAGACACAGGCTTTCCGAGAGTGGGCCGTACAGGGTATCCAGAATGTCGGACATGTGATTGAACCCTCTGGCCTCTGTAAATCCTTTTTGGCTCTAAGCCGGGAGTATGAGCTATCTTCTAGGCATTGCTTCGCTTATATGCAACTTGCGCACTATGTGTCTTCCTTGCCCTGCGAGGCGTTGCACGTGGACCGCTCTGCGCAGATTCTGCAGTTTTTCGGACTGGGGGGGGAGACCCCCCCAACGATTTCAGATTTTAGGAAGCGCTTGGCTAACCTCCATATTGCTTTTGATTATAGAGGAGTCGAGACAGCTTGGGAACGAGAATTGGGCGAGGAAGTGCCCCCTGGGACTGTACACCAGGCCCTACGCGGCATAGTGAAACTATCCATAGAGGCCCGTTGGAGGGAAACGCAGTTCAAATGTATAACCAGGGTGTATTTTTCCCCCCGGAGAGCGTTACGCAGTCAGTTAGACACCGACGGGGCTTGCCCGAAATGCTCAGAACCTATGGCAACCCTTTTCCACATGTGGTGGGGTTGTCGATTAATACGCCCTTATTGGGCTAGGATAAATTCCTTTTTGAATCGCGTGCTACAATGGCGAGTGAGGTGGACTGGGGCCTTGGTAGTGTTGGATCGGCTCGACCCCCCATGCCCAGTGGCGGAGGGGGAAAAGCTGCTGGTGCGCAAGGCTTGCTTGGTTGGAAAGGCCCCCCTTCTGCGTCTTTGGAGGGAGAGCAGTCCCCCTTCCTTCGGTGAGTGGCGTAACTGTTTCCATCAAATGATGCTCACAGAGCGCTGGAGTGCACGGGGCAGTGTCAAACGCTGGACATTATTTATGCGAGTCTGGGAGCCCTATATACAACAGTTGAGTACCAGATGTCGTAACGAGGTCTTACACGTTGGTAGTTGAGGAGACAAGTGGTTGGGGTGTGAGGAGGAGGGTTAGTAGTTTGGAGGGCGCAGACGGAGGATATGGGGTGTTGTGCTTGGGTAAGGGGATGCTGAGGGAGGGCAGTGGGTGGTGGGGGGGGATTATACTGGGAGAAAACATTCCACCTGTTATCTTTGTTGTGTTCATCCTTTGTGAGGGGATCAGAGTTCACCCCTCTGAGGATATTTGTACAGTGTATTTGTAATCTGTTGGTGGTTATTCAATAAAGTATATAAAAAACTCTTCCAAAAAAAAAAAAAAAAGTATGGAGATAGGGCTACCACTTATGTTGTGCACTGGTATGCAGTGACTAATAATAATGTGCTTTTACAGTTTCCTTTGGAGGGAACATTTTCTGTAGATAAGCTTCGTTATCTGAAATGTGCTTTGCAGGCTAAACACAGAGTATGTAATGCCCGTGAAGGGCTAGTGTTTGGTTGGTGGCAGCGAATGGCACATAAATTGAAGAATGAATTGTTTGGAATTAGTGAATGTTGATAGAACGAGTGAACCACAGGAGAAAGAGATTGGTAATGTCTGGGCAGGGAAGGTCCCAGTCATATTTTCTCCAGAGTATGATGCAGAGGTGGCTGCAATTGAAGCTGGAAGTGTTCCAGGTGTTTTCCCGTCGTCTCCCCTTGTTTGTTCTGAGAATTATGTAGTTTCTGAAAGGGAGATAGTTACTCGTTCAGTGAGGTTAAAAGTATTGGGAAATGTACAAATCAAGAATTTTGGTACTTGCAATGTTTTTCAGCTCAGAGAAATGAATGACCTTCTTAGTCGTGAAATAGAATGTACTGTACGTATCATAGATTCCTTAAAGGGAACAGTAAGAGATGATATTTCTGTTACAAAGAAATTAGGTATTTCTAGTAAACTTGTTGATGATATTGAAAAGGGTCTGAATAAGCATTTTATGACCTATAGAGAGAAATGTATTCAATTACATGGTGCTATAAGTTTTCTTCAAACTGTTTTGCATCAGTATAATAGTTCATGTCCTACTTGGGCTGCTTTAGATAATTTGCTTAGAACTGCGTTTTATAACCCAGCTGATTTTTATCCAGTTTGTGACGTACCCTGTGATAAATTTCCAAGAGAAAACTCAAAGAGATAATTTTGTTTTTAGTGGTTATAAAAAAACAAAAGATGATTTTCTGTTAGAATCATTTACAATAGTATGCAAACATGTAATGGATTGGTTGAGATTAACATCCCTAAAGCAGAATAGGGGTGAAAGAAAAGATTTTCACACTAGGTGTAGCATTCTGGTGAGGCAAGGATATATTTTTAGAACTCACCAATTGTTTTTGTAAATGAGTTATTCCCGTGAGTAAAAGATTTTTTTTAATAACAGATTGGCCAGCAAGAACAGCTGATGTAAGTCTGAAAAAGTGCTTATGTAAGCCTGAAAAGTGCCTATGTAAGTCTGAAAAGTGCCTGGTGCAGTGGGCTGACATTTGATGTGAAATGACTGAGTCGCTCAATCTGACAATTGCTCAACCTCCCAGGAGCAAGGGGAGGGGTAGGATCGGAGCGCGAGAAGGTCATAGGAATCTTCAGCAAGACAGTTTAGATAAGCTTGTCATTGAGCATTTGCAAGCAAAACTGTCTCTGGAATCAAAGCAGTAAATGGTCAGAGAGTTGATTTCCCTCCCAGCCATTCAGCTGTATTCTCTGTAGTGCAGATGTCACAGCTATTCACCCTGATCTCGGAAGACTTCTATTTGCTCTGTGGGCTGTCCCAGGATCAAATGTCGGACATTGTCAATTGTATTCTTTCTCTGAAGTGCTGTTTCCTGCAGATGCAAGTATTGTTTATCTTGGAGAACTTCCATCTACAGTGCTGGGATCAGATATCGGATGCCTTTCGTCCCGCCTGTAAGGATCACCGTGAGACCTGGAGTTTCGTTTCTTAGACTGTCAGCTGTGTCCATTGCCAGCAGTCGCTGGTGAAGAAGTTGTTATCTCCAGACACTCCAGTCACAAAGTATCGCTTCATTATGTGAGACTTCAACTCTTTTTGTGCTACAAGCGAAACTGTCTGTGGACGGCTGTACGGTAAGACACTTATAGATTTGTGCAGCACCTGTGCACAGTAAATAGTGTGATTTTGCCAATTTCTCCCTGGATTTTGTTGTGGATTTGCGATTTGCTTATTTTCAGTATGACTTGGAAAAAAAAAAAAAGAGCAACCAGTTTTGTTTTTATTTTTCTTTTTAAAGGCTATACCGCTAGTCCTGTATATTTTCACAGGCTCTAAGGACTGCATTATTTGATGTAAGACTCAACCATTCCTTTTTAGTTTATTATGTGAATGATTTGTTTTTAATGTAGATTAAATTACGTATGTTATTAGCTTATATTGCTAAATTAGTTTTGAGGGTTAAACTGCAATTTGTTTTTTTAATTTGTTTTCTTGATGTAGCTTCCACGTTATCGCAGTGGAAGGTTTGTTTTAAATGTAGAAATGTACTGGGAAGAGTGCCAAGGTTATTGTAAACTATTCAAATTGTTTGTGGCTATTTCTGATGTCTGTTATCTGTGTGTTTTTGTAAACTTTCCCAACTGGATGTAAGCCAGTGGGTTCTTTGCCAGCACACGTTGCAGTTTTGAAATCCAAAGGACATCCTTTTGTGAACTGAAAAGACGCTTTTCTGATATCAGTGTTACTGACGTTGCAATATTTAGCACTGGTTAAGATGACTTTATTTTCCCTTTTATCTCCTTTTGAAGATACTTCTTTTGAAACCCAGTCTTTGGACTTCGTGAAGTTCCGGGCAGCTGGGAAACGAATCATCTGTTTATTTACCCTGATCGTCTTTTGTTTCTACCTGCCTTGTTTCTGCAGCAGAAGCTTACCGCTGTGGTTATGCATCTTGTCTTTTTGATGTTATTTTTCTTTGGTAAACTGTTTCAGGATTGGCATTGTAGGGCTAGTGTAGGGAGAGTATATATCTGCCTGCTGAAGTCATTTTATTTTATTTTGATTTTGCAACCTGTTTTGGTATCTGCTCTGTATCAGAGGAGGGAGGTGATATTCCTGATACAGCCTCCGATTGAATCCTTTAGCCCTTATGGCAGAGTGTGTTTCCCCGGACACCATTTGAAATAATTAATGGATGCCTTGGCAGTTATCCCAGACACCAGGTGTTGCGCAGCGCTATCTTAACTTATTGTGCATGGTTGCACTCAGCCCTGTTTGTTTTCCTTTTATTGCATGTGACTCCTTAACGAGATGACAAGTTCTTTATATCCGGGATCCGCAGAATTATTTTATTGGAAGTGAAGTCACCAGATTGGGTCCTGATTAAGACTGCATCCGAAGACACTCCCAGCTCCGGAGTTCCTGGTCCATGTCGTGTGTTCCTGGTGGGATATTCAGCTTGTAAAGTGAGAAGACATTCTCAACGAATGCATCTTATACAGTGGCCCCCTCACAAGTCCAGAAGGTGGCTTCCTGTGTGGTGAATCAAGAGTTTGCAACGCAGAGACTTATTGGACAACAGTGATTGAAGAAAAGGACTTTTATGATTCAAAGTATTTTCTGAAAGAACAACAGTGACATTACAGAGAGATTATTGTATTAAGTAAATTCTAAATGGACTATTCATGTAAAATGCTTTTATATAGCATTTAAAATGTTTTTATGTATTTATAGTACGACTTAGAGGGATGAGGTTAGTTTAGATTAGTATTTTCCTGATATATATGTAATGACCTTTAGGTACTGAACCTCTACTTAATAAAGTAATTGAGAATTAGAGGGCCAGTATAGCGATAGTATATCTCTTCATCATCTTAAGAAGAGTATTAAGAAGAATAGGTATATCTTTAGTTTGTCTTAGAATATTTTTGAGAATATTTTTGTTGCTATGCATATTGGCTATGCATATTTCCTAATCTGGTCCTAGATATGCTGTGGCAAATTATTAATGAAGCAGTATTGTATTCAGAATCATGAGGATGTTAGAAGGAATATCCAAATATTTTTGAGGCACATTTACACTTGATGGAAAAAAATATTTTAAGTTATCAAAGTTTGTTGCTTGTCTTCCAACAGTGACAGCTCCTCAGCATGGATTTTTACCAAGAGTTAGGCCTAAGACCTTTGAGGAGTTTTGTGACATATAGTCATATACAAACACAGAACCTAGAATAATTAAAGATATAGGTATGAAGATCCTATGTACAGGTTCCTATATTTCAGTAATTTACAAGTAATGTCAGTTAATGGGAACCAAGTGTGTAATTCTAGCTACCCTTTTGGATGCCCCTAGTTCAGGCCTAGGCATACCTAACCGGCGTTAAAGTGAAATAATTTAATGGTCATGCCTCAGAGGGTTTTGAATAATTGTATACAGAATATATCTTGTCCTCAGTGAGTTCCTGAATCTCACATCTTAGCGGTTCAGCATTCTTGCTGTAGCTCATTGTATTTGCTTTGCAAGCCAGACATTGCTGTTATCTGCCTCTCTTCAATATTGTCTGCTTGGTAATTTAGTTTCTGTGGTTTGGTAAAAGTAAGAGCACCTTTTGCACGCCTGTTCAGCTCCTTTAATCTTCTGTTCTCCTGCCGTAGTTTTTGTATGCTCGCCCCACACCAGTCATGTTTCTTTTCCATTGCAAAAGGGCTGCAGACGTTTCTTCAAGTTGTCCAGGTTGTTTTTGCATTGTTAATTTTGGACTGTGTATTTTGAGTTTTTTATGTGCAAAATGATCGCAAGTACTTCGAGGTTTTTGCACGTTTTCCCAAAACTGTGAAATTTCCTCTCTGCACTTCTGATTCTCTTTCTTAACCTCTTCAAACATGGTTTACTGTTTGGTATATTGTGAAACATAATCTTCTGGTATTTTATTTTTGTTGTGCTGTTTTTGTAATCTCCGATTTGTGAATTGATGTTTCGGTTAGTATTTTTATAGTGCAGAGTTTCCCAGAGATTGGCTAGGTGCTTGCTATATATCCCTGATGGATACCCCATAGTGAATTGAATTATTAATTTGTTGTCAATCCCGAACGAATCTTTAAGAAGAAAAAGGGATGTGTCCCCTCAGGATGAAGCCATAGTGGCTGCTCTGCTTTTTACTGAGGCAATTAGTGTGTATTGCAAGGTTCAGCTTATGCAGTCCAGAGATTTTCTCCTAGCAAAAGAAAATGGTGTGTGCAGAGTACTAGTTGATATTTGTTGTAGTATGATTGATAATAATGGAAAAATAGTGAAAAGCCTATTAGATAAAGTTAGTAACCATACTTTAGTTTCATGTGAGAGTTATGTAAATTCCTTTTCAGCTCTCACTGATTCTTGTTCCTTCATTTTTGGAATTCAGTATTCAGGCCTTTGCAAGGCATGTTAGCATCTTTGCTTGGTATTTTGGGATGTTTCATTCTAGAAGTATTACTCCTCTATGTACTGACAGTTGTTTCTCTATGTCAGCACTGGTTTCTTTCCACCTCTTCACCTTTCACAGCTTTCTAAATCAGAAATCAGTAGGATCACTGACCCCTGCAATAATGTTATGGATTGGCCCAGAATCCAGTTGTATTTCCACTTTAATGGCAATATATGAGTTTCCTTACTTTAGAAATGATTCTTTACAGAATCGGAGGAGGGACTGAAAGCATGTATGTTGGTACAGGGTACCGTACACTATTAGACTGACTAAAACTGAGAAAGAGTTAATTCTGTTCAGAACCTTTCTTAGAAATAAAACTTCATATATTTGCTTACTAAGTGAAGGTTGTGATAAGGAAGCTTATCATAGCTCAGGAAGGAGCTATAGAAAAGGTGAAGTGACTCTGAACAAGCAACCTGTCAGTTCTGGTAGAAATGAGACAACAGAATATTTCCATAAAAGACTACCAGTCCCAGAATGCACCAGGTTTCCACCAGGCATTAGAGGAGCTGAAGTGGGGAAACGTGTGTTCAATCAAGAGGGCTATGAGGTAATCCCCAAGCACTCATCTCAAAGGGCAGGGCCTGATTCAGCACAGCTGCGCTGTGCTAGGGTGGAGCACTCATCTAGGCAGAATAAAGGTAGAGTTTATTCTACAGAGAATGATCCTTATCCTCAGTTTCATCTGGGAAATCCTCATCCTCAGTTTCATCTGGGAGATCCTCAGCTTGGACGTCTTCATCATCTGGAGGATCATCAGAAGCAGAAGCCAGAGCGAACGGACAGAAAGGGCAAGAAACCCTTTGGAAGAAAGAAGAGAAAAGCATTTGAGAGGTCTAAAGGAGTCCAGAGCAGTACGGAAACTGGGAGACATTCAAAAGGCCAGCATACACCATTGGACTGGGGAAAGCCAGAGGAATGGTGCTGCAGAGCTAGGAATCTCCAGAGGGTACCTGTGAGGGAGACGGCTGCACTTGGAAGGGACCCTAGGACCCGTGCCAGAAGGTATGTGAAGAGAGATCCAGTGTCCAGGGATCTGGATTGGAAGGCTGGACATAAGAACTGGACTACATACTGGCCAGGCTATTTAGAGAGGAACTCTAACAGCAATGGAAGCTCAGGTATGAACACTGATCTATGCCCTAGCTATAACCTTGAAAGACAGCAGGGAAACAAGTATTCTCCTGAAAGTGCTCCATTGAGAAATTCCTCTGTGCCAATCCCTGATATTGAACCCACGATTGTTGAAGAAGGGGAAGGAGAAGTCTTAGATATAGGCTGTGAATACATGGATTGCTCTCTGTCTAAACTCCTTTGGTAATTTACTGTTACAAAGTACAGCAACCATCACAAAGAAATACAAACTTGTTCTTTAATCTACTCAGAAAAGCTCCTGAGTAGGATTTTGGGCCACGCAGTAGAAAGCAAGCCAGCTAAGGGGTTTCAGCTGGATAACTGCTAGCAATTGAGCCTTACCTAATTGCTTGTGAGCTCTGAGGAAATCACTTCTGAATCTATGTGTGAAGATATAAAAGGTTAACCTGAAAAGAACAGTTTTTCCCTTCTTTGTGGGTTTTGCTTGTTGTTTGAGACACTGCTAAGAAAATATTAGCTAAAGCCTACAGAAAAGACCAGTTTGTTACCAACCAGGACTTTATTCTTTTGCTTTGATTGCCTGACAAGTTCAACTGTTTTTTTCCTGATTTTGTTTTTTTAAGTTTAACACTGAAAGCAAGTATCCTGTTTTATGTGCTACCAAGCATATCTGTGTTGGGAGAAATAACCCCATAAATAAATATCTTATTGGCTTTACACTCAAGCACAACTAATTATTGTGAGCAGCTGTGTCTGGTGTGAATGGATTGCATTTCCCACAATCCCTTGCAAATCATATTGATATATGCACTTGCCAAGACTGTGAACATTCTCACCCAGGCAGCCGTCTGACAAATGGCGTAGTTTTTCGGATTGCTTTTGCGCAAAAGGATTTACTTGTTAAGGATTACAACTCAAGTCTGAAGGAAAAGACAGTTCAAGCTTAAAAGCTGAAAGAAAAGATTTTCCCTCAACTGCACTTTGGAGGAGAGGTAGCTGTTCCAGGAAGAAAAGACCCTGTGCAGAGCTGGATTCATCTCTGGCATAAGGTAACAAGTACCTGGGCATGTCTAGTGGTGGATGGGAGTAAGGCACAGGGGTAATTGGGGGGAAAAAAAAAGTAGAAAAAAACCTGTTTGGAAGGTGGTGCACTGTGGGGTTTTTTTTGTGTTTTCTTGCAGGGATCAAGATGGATCCAAGGGAACTAGCTGATTGGATGGCAGCCCAATTTAGCAGGCAACAGGAGCTAGCACAGCAGGCTCAGGACACTGCTATGAAAGCCTTAATGGACCAGCAGAGGCCAGTGCTTGATCTGGTGCAAGCCCTAGTTAAACTGCAGAACCAAAGTGGACCGGATGCAAGACCAGCAGTAAATACTGGTACACCACATGTGGACAGTGTGGGACTCAATCAAGGAATTGGGGCATTTAGTTTTGGGAAGCTAACTCCAGATGATAATGTTGATGATTTTCTAGAGTCTTTTGAAAGAGTGGCACAAGCATTAGCATGGCCAGAGACCCAGTGGGCAGTAAGGCTGGCAGCCTCATTAACTGGAGAGGCGCTTGCAGCTTATAGAGCAATGCCAGCAGCCCAGACTTTGAAATATAAGGATGTAAAGGCTGCTATTAGAGATCGCCTAGGGTTGTCTATTTCATAGTATAGGCGAATGTTTAGAGCTACTACATTAAGAGTGGGTGAAACACCCAGGGCTCTGAGTCAGAGAATCAGAGGATTAGCTGTAAAATGGTTGGAGCCTGAGCAAAAGACGGTATAAATGTTATTAGACATGTTAAATCCTAGCTCCCCTCCACTCAGCCCATTTCTAATCCAAGCCCCCCATGAGCCTACCTCCAGTTCTAGCCCCTCCATGAGTCCATTTCAATCCAAGCCCCCACCACAGCCCATTTCCAATCTTAGCTCCCCCAACACCCAATTCTCAGTTCTATCCTAGCCCAGCCATCAGCCCAGTTCCGGTCCTAGCTCCCTCCCCTCAGAGCCCATTCCAAGCCCCCCTTCCCATCAGTTTTTTGCAGTTCAAGCCCCCTTCCACTCAGCCCATTTCCATTCCAAGTCCCCCTCCCCATTAGCTATTTGCAGTTCAAGCCCCCCACTTCCCCTCAGCCCATTTCCATTCCAAGCCCCGTCCCCATCAGCTATTTGCAGTTCAAGCCCCCCACTTCCCCTCAGCCCATTTCCATTCCAAGCCCCATCCCCAACAGCTATTTGCAGTTCAAGCCCCCTTCCACTCAGCCCATTTCCAGTCCTAGCAACCCCAACCCATTACCAGTCCTAGCCCCCCATAGCCCACTTCCAGTCCTAATCCCACCAGCCCATTTCCAGTCCTAATCCCCCATCACCCAATTTTCAGTTTAAGCCCCCCCATAGCCCATTACCAGTCCTAACCCCCCATCAACCCACTTCCAGTCCTAATCCCACCAGCCCATTTCCAGTCCTAATCCCCCATCACCCAATTTTTAGTTTAAGCCCCCCCCAGCGCCCATCACCACTCCTAACCCCCCCCAGCCCAGCGCCCATCACCACCCCTAACCCCCCCAGCCAGCCCAGTGCCCAACACCACTAATAACCCTCCCATCCCACCCCAGTCTCCAACACCACTCCTACCCCCCCAGCCCAGTGCCCATCACCACTCCTAAATCCCCCCAGCACAGCACTACTCCTTACTCCCCCCCAGCCCAGCCCATCACTACTCCTAACCCCCCCAGCCCAGCCCATCACCACTCCTAACCCCCCAGCCCAGCCCATCACCACTCCTAACCCCCCCAGCCAGCCCAGCCCAGCCCAGCCCATCACATCACCACTCCTAACCCCCCCCCAGCCCAGCCCAGCCCATCACATCACCACTCCTAACCCCCCCCAGCCCAGGGAAAATTAAAAAAAAAGAAAACCTGTCTGTTGCCGCTGTCGGGGCCTCCGCGGCAGAATCGAGCGTGCCGCGGGGCCCCCCTGTATCCGGCAGAGCCTGCCCTCCCCGTAGCAGCTCTCTCTTTGGAGCTGCAGTCAGACGCGCCAGCTTGCAGAGCGCGAGGGAAGAGTTTCTCCCTCGCTGCTCTGTTAAACCCGCGGGGGCTGATGGGAAGTTCCCATCAGCCCCCGCGGGCTTAACAGAGTCGCGAAAGGGAAACTCTTCCCTTCGCGCTCTGCAAGCCGGCGCGTCTGATTGCAGCTCCAAAGAGAGAGCTGCTACGGGGAGGGCAGGCTCTGCCGGATACAGGGGGGCCCCGCGGCACGCTCGATTTTGCCGCGGCGGCCCCGACAGCGGCAGCAGACAAGTAAAATTGAAAAAAAAAAAAAAACAACCTAATTGCGGACCTTCCCGCGTGCCAGCTGCAAGGCCTTCGCGTGCCACAGCTGGCACGCGTGCCATAGGTTCGCCATCGCTGGCCTAGACCTTCAAGATTTACACCTTTCTCAGCAGGTGAAGGATGTCCTTCATGCTTCCAGAAAGCCTTCCACCAGACGTTCATATGCTTTTAAATGGAAAAGGTTTTCCATTTGGTGTGCAGAGAAGGGTCTCAACCCTCTTGCAATACCTTTGAATTCTTTACTAGACTATTTGCTGCATTTATCCCATGCAGGCCTTAAAACAAAATTCAATCAGAGTCCATTTGAGTGCTATTGCAGCATCCCTTAAGCCTCTCAATGGACAACCTATTTCCTCTCATCCTCTTATAGCAAGATTCGTGAGAGGCCTTCTTTTGACTAAACCTCCCATTAGACCACCTCCAGTGGCATGGGACTTGAATCTGGTTCTTGGCCAGCTTATGAAGCCACCCTTTGAACCCTTAGCCACTACCTCCTTGAAATTCCTTTCCTGGAAGGTTATTTTTCTCATTGCAGTCACCTCAGCTCGCAGTAGTATCAGTGAGTTGCAAGCTTTAGTGGCTAATCCTCCTTATACAAGGTTCCATCATGACAAGGTAGTCCTCAGAACTAATCCACACTTTATGCCTAAAGTGGTCTCGCCTTTTCATCTGAACCAGGAGGTGTATTTACCTGTCTTTTTTCCAGGACCTCATGCATCAAGTGCAGAGAGGAATCTTCATACCCTGGATTGTAAAAGAGCACTTGCTTTCTACTTACAAAGGACACAGCAACAAAGAAAGTCCTCTCAACTTTTTGTTGCTTTTGATCCTTCTCATTTAGGACTTCCAGTCTCCAAGAGAACTCTGTCTAATTGGATTGCTCAGTGTATTTCCTTCGCCTACCAGAGCAAGAATCTTTCTCTGGAGGGCCATGTCACAGCTCGCAATGTGAGGGCCATGGCAGCCTCTATGGCTCATCTTAACTCTGTGTCCATCGACCAAATCTGTCGAGCAGCCACCTGAGCATTGGTTCATACCTTCACAGCCCATTACTGCTTGGACAAGGACTCCCGTCGGGATGCCTTGTTTGGTCAGGCTGTTCTTAAACACCTGTTTCATACCTCCTCAACTCCTCAACTCCTACCCTCCATCCCTGACTGGATGCCTGAGATTCATGGATGCAGGTGGAGCCCTTCCCAGGGACTCACAATCTGGGTGATCTCCCAGGCATCTCTAGCTGGGGAGTCCCCATATGTGAAGACTCATTCCTGCTTGTTCCTGGAGATAGCACAGTTACTTACCTGTAACAGGTGATCTCTGGGAACAGCAGGAATAAGTCTTCACAACCCACCCACCTCCCCTAGGAGTTGTATCTCTCTATCTATCTTTCCTTTCCTCTCCCTCTTTTGTCTCAGCTTTAAAACTCGAACTGGAGAGAGGCGGTTAGGAAAGGCGGGAAGGCAGCGCACAGGCGCTGTGGGATGCTCCCAAAAGCTTTCCTTTTGGACGCTGGGGAGCGTTCCCGCGCAGGCTCCATCGGTACCGACGATACCCATATGTGAAGACTTATTCCTGCTGTTCCCAGAGATCTCCTGTTACAGGTAAGTAACTGTGCTTTCCACACGTTTACGTTTGTCACCAGCAACATGACGATTTCCGAGACTGTCATTGCACACACGACACTGTCGAAATATGGTAGTTATTTATTTATTTTATTTATTTAC
Source organism: Ichthyophis bannanicus (assembly GCA_033557465.1). NCBI lineage: Eukaryota > Metazoa > Chordata > Amphibia > Gymnophiona > Ichthyophiidae > Ichthyophis > Ichthyophis bannanicus. Next base: position 12,847,465 of record CM066046.1, on the reverse strand, counting down.
ATTCTCTTATATACCGCGCTATTCTGCATCAGTGCGGTTTACATTGAACAAACTGAAATTACATTGAACAGGGCATTATAACTTGGAGATAACTATTTTACAGGGAACATGGGCTATGGAGGGTTAAGTGGCTTGCCCAAGACCACAAGGAGCACCTGTGGGACTAGAAACCCCATAGTTCTCTTCTCAGTTGGTGGACTGAGACTAGGGAAATGTCTAGCAGTCAAACAAAGTGGGAAACACCAGTACTTGGTTGGCCACCAACATCAGATGCACTAGCATCAGGACCAACTGCTTCAATGATAGCCAAGACAAGCTTCATACGGAAGCCAAGTCCTGTCACTTTCTCCTCTGGGTGGGACTTGCTCCAGAGTATCTGGGCATTGAGCACTGCTGTGTCCAACAGATGAAAGGCAACTTTCTTGTACCACTTTACAGTTTTGCGCAGAAAAGCATAATACTCCAATAACTTATCTGTTCTGTCTACACTGCCCATTATGTGGTTGTAGTCCACAATAACTTGTGCTTTTTGAATTGGCTGATCATTACAATCTCTTTTTCCAGTGTCAACTACAGTGCCATCATGACAGCTGGACAACGTTGTTACATAATTCTTATCATAGCAGCAAAGTGCTAGCAGTTTGTCTGTTGTATGATATGTGACATCTCCTCATTTCAATTTGTTTCCATCTACATTTAGACGCAGGACAGTAGGCATACCAACTCGACTGGATTGTACCGTTCCAAAGCAGGATGTTGCTCAGTCATACAGATCCATACTGAGTTCTGGACTGTTGTAGTAGTTATCCACAGCCAATCGATAGCCTTGATCAAGCAGTCCATCCATCAGATTCAGCACAACAGAGCAGCTACTGCCATGTAAACCATCACTTAGAACTGCATCTTGACCTGAGTATAGCTTATACTTCCAGGTGTATCCACTATGTGACTCGCACAGCTCGTATGATTTGATGCCAAATCGCGAGCGTTTTTTAGGTATGTATTGTTTGAAATATAACCTTCCTTTGAAAAGCAGTAGAGATTCATCATTTGAAATGTCTTGTTCCAGGATATAAACAGTTTTGAATCGCTTTGTGATAACGTCATAGAACGGACGAAGCTTCCAAATGCGATCGCCCTCGGGTTTCTGTGTTGCATTGTTTTGAAAGTGAAGGGCCTGTAATATTCGTTTATATGTATTTCGGCTCATTACTGATGAAAAGAATGGAGTTTCTAACAGTTGTTGACCAGTACGAGTCGATCGTAGGCTTCTTGATTATTCCCATAGCCATCGTCAACGCCAACATTCTCCATATAGCATTCTGGTCAATGTCTTGCCATTTTCTCATTTGGGCATGAGGCTTGTCAGCTGGTATTTTAGCACGCAGTTCTACAGCATAGCAAATTGTCTCCAGAACAATCATTGAAATTAGTTCATCTGTAACAAACAGCTTGTAGAACTCCAGTTTAGTTGCATTGACACCCATAGGTTTGGCTATGCCTGGTTGTGCAATGAAAGGAAACTGACGGACGTCTTTTAGAGTTGTTTTCCATGGAAGACTGCTTCTTCTTGTCTGTACTTGTGACATAGGTGCGCTATCATCATGGTCTGCAACGGCAACAGCTGCAGTATGACGACGAAGCCTCCCTCTGCCACGACGGTTTGTACTTTCAGATGGTCCAACCGCAGCCACAACTGTAAATGAAAATAAAAAAAATGTTTTATTATAGTTGACATTTTTCAAACTGAACAATTTATCAATATAAATGTGACATTTAGTGTTTTGTTACAGCTAAAGACATAGCTGATATATAAGTGACATAAATAATGACTGCAAATAATTGATAACCTGGAGGTTCAGCTGCAGCCACTACTGAATCTGGGTCACTGTCATCCGATCCTTGTTGTACACATTTGTTTCTTACTCTTTGAATTGGACATTTTATTACAGAACAGAGAGCAACCAATTTGGAGCCATGAGCCTCTTTAATTTATGTGCCAAGGGCTTTGAAGGCATTTCCCTTCCTGCCCTTACTTGCCCTTCTCCCTGTCAATAAGAGTATGTGCTAGCTGAGTGAAGGAGTGGGAGAGAGCCTGGGATAAAACTGTTCTTGACCTGGCCTGCTGCCCTAGGACAAAGTAGGGAGGCTGGGGGGGGGGGGGGTGTTACACATTGGTCGATTACACTTGTAAATGCTTCTAAAATGACCTTCTTCTTGACCCTTAGCTAAAGGGGCCTGTCAAAAATGAGGGTCAGAAAAGCAGTTTTGACCATGTATTCAGTGTCCCAACCTCTTCATAGTGTATATGTGCTCTGGGCATAAAACAGAGAAAACAAACAGCAGATAAAGACCATATTTATTTATTTATTTGCAAAACTTTTATATACCGCAATTCCAAAGATCAGTGGCGGTTTACATCAAACAATGTCAAAATACATAGAATAATTCATAGCTATATAACATTATAACAGGTACATGGAACTGTAAGCATATGGCCTGTCCAGTCTGTCCATCTACACCAACTACTAAACTCTACAATCCCTTCTTCTCTTTGAGATCCTCTGCAGTTGTCCCATGCTGTTCCATGTATTTCCCACCCTTTCTGTAAAGAACAGCATGTTAGTGTGCATTGTGGACCATATGGACTCAATATAAATGCATATATTAGTGAGCTATTTCCCCATTTATTTCTCTATGTATATCTCTTACTAAAGTCCCATTCTGGGTAGGACATAGAGAGGGCTGCAAAAATTCAATGGAGCAGTACAGTATAGCTGGAGAAGAACTTCTGCCCACAAAAGAAGAGCGGGACCTGGGTGTGAATATTTCTAATGATCTTATGGTAGCTAAACTGGTAGAAAGGGCGACAGCGAAAGCCAGACGGATGCTTGGGTGCATAGGGAGAGGAATAGCAGCAGGAAGAAGGTGATAATGCCTCTGTAGAAGTATTTGGTAAGACCTCATTTGGAGTATTGTGTGCGGTTCTGGAGACCGCACCTTCAAAAGGATATAAACAGGATGGAGTCAGTACAGAGGGTGGCTACTAAAATGGTCAGTGAGCTCCGTCATAAGACATATGGGCACAGACTTAAAGATCTCAATATGTACACTTTAGAGGAAAGGAGGGATAGAGGAGATATGATAGAGATGTTTAAATACCTCCGTGGTATAAACATACACTAATACTTACAGGGAACATGGCTCTCTGAGTTTATGTGGCTGTCAGGATTTATTGTGTTGCTTAGACTGCTTCTGCTCTTTGCTGCCCCTCTGAACTTGCCATCCTAGGCAACCATCAGCCTCATGGTTGGGTTGGCCCTGACTCCACAGTTCACACTTCTATGCAACTGGAACTCCACTTGGACAAACCATAATTCAGCAATCAATTTATAACCCTTCCCCTCTTGGAAACTGAACTGTAGGTTAGCTGTGCAGCGCTGCGTGTGTGGCGTTCTATAAATGCTGAATAGTAGTAGTAGTAGTATTTACAGTTCATGCAACAGGGTGGGGTTTTCTTTGGTTTTACGAAAACCTGTCCTTGTTCCTCCCTTGAATTCCTCACCCTAGCATTGGCACACTTGCCTTCTCACTTACACTTGGAACTCCTCTCCTCCTTAACTTGGCTCCAGTCAACATGCCTCTGGGCTCCTCACTAAATATCAGGCAACAAGATTTTTGTCTTGGGAAAAAGCTTCCAAATTCTGTTCCCCTTGGATTCTTGGGTCCAGACCAATGCCACCAACCTCACATCTACTGGGAATTCTTTCTCCACCCTGGCAACTGCATTCATTGTTTCCTTTGACTACCATAGTTCTAAGGGATTGAAGTTCTTTTTTAGGCTCAGCCTTCTGTTTGGGAGGCACAAAAAAAGGAGTAAGAAGACACTCTCCGTCCAAAATAGGAGCCTTATCTAAGGAGTCTCCCTAGCTCCTCCCTGGGCACTCCCAGTTGGGAACCCAGAAAGAACAAGCCTAGGGCTCTTCTCCATATGCTCGCAAGATAGTTCCATGAAAGGGAAAGTTCACTCCATGCTGCAAGGGTTGCAGTGACACCTGAGACATATAATTATAGAGTTTGAAACTGAAAATGATTCATGTGGTTAACTCTGGAGTTGCCTCTACAAATTGGGCCTTCTGGCTGATTATCCAGTTAAAATTTAGCCATGTAGCTATGGGAGTAGGGTTGCCAACTGGCTCCAGATGCGCCCGACAGGCTTGATCCAGTCCTGGGTTTACCCCATTGCATGCAAGGACATGTAGTCTTGCTTTTCTTATGGAATGCAATGGAAAAATCAGAACTACATGTCCCTGCATGCAGTGGGGTAAACCTAGGACTGGATCAAGTGTGTCGGGCGCATCTGGAGCCAGTTGGCAACCCTATATGGGAGAGATTGGAGAAATTTGTATATATGTGTGTGGGGGTGGGGGTGCTTAAAGATCAGCAGATATCACCAATATTTAGCAGCATCTGCTTGGGTGGGGGGAGGGATTTTGGATATAGCTTCTGTTTTATTTTCAGGAGTAACTCAAAGGGAGTTACATTCAGGTACAGTATTTTTCTATCACCTGGAGGGTTTACAATTGAAGAAATGGAGGGTTTAATAACTTCTCAAAGATCATAAGGAGCAGCAGTGAAATTAGAACCCGACTTCCCTGTCTCTCCACCAACCGTTATACTACTTCTCCACTGCATCAATAACTAACCTAAACTTAAGCAGGTTAAGTTAAGACCACACACTGGGCAATCACACTTTTAGGGATAAGATAGGGTTGCCAACTGGCTCCAGATGCACCTGACAGGCTTGATCCAGTCCTGGGTTTAACCCCATTGCATGCAGGGATGTGTATTCTGATTTCTCTATTACACTCCATAAGAAAAGCAAGACTACAACTATCTCCTACCCCTTCCCTACCACTCCAAGGAGTTCATCATCTCTGTCCTTCCATTCTCCCCCAGGTGTCCAGCATCTCTTCTCTTCATTTCTCCCCTCCAAGATATCCAGCATCTCTCTCCTTTCCTAACCCCCATCAAGGTGTCCAGCATCTCTTTCCTTTCCTGCCTCCCAAGATATTAAGCATCTCCTCTCCAAGGTTTCTCCAAGGTGTTCAGCATCTTTCTCTTTCCCTAACCCCCATCAAGGTGTCCAGCATCTTTCATTCCCCCCCCCCCCAAGGTGTCCAGCATCTCCCCTCCAAGGTGTTCAGCATCTTTCTCTTTCCCTAACCCCCATCAAAGTGTTCAGCATCTTTCATTCTCTCCCCCCCCCAAGGTGTCCAGCATCTCTCTCCTTTACTTTTCCCACCCCCAAGGTGTCCAGTATCTCTCATTCTCCCCAAAAGTGTCCAGCCTCTCTTTCCTTCCTCTCCCAGGTGTCCAGCAAGTTTCTCCTTTGGTCCCACCCCCATGCGTCCAGTATCTCCCTTCTTCGCTTCTCTCTACAGTGTCCAGAATTTCTCCCTTTACTTCCCAGCTACCAAGGTGTCCAAAATCTCTCTCCTTCTCCTGAAAAGTGTCCATCCTCTCTTTCATTCCTCCCCCAGGTGTCTTGCAAGTTTATCCTTCCCTTCCCACCTGTCAAGGTGTCTAACATGTCTTTCCTTCCTCCCCCCAAAGTGTACAATATCTCTCTCCTTCCCTATCCCCACATCAGGGTGTTCACCATCTCTGTACTTCCCTTCCTCTCAAGGTATCCAGCATCTTCCCCATTCACTTCCCTACCCCCTCCCATAAAAGTATCCAGCATCTCTTTCCTTCCAAGGTACCTAGCATCTCACCACTTTCCTACCCTACCAGACTTTATCATCTCTCTCCTTACCTTCCCGTCCCCCCAAGGTTTCCAGTATATCTCTCCTTCTCTACTCCTTTTGTCAAGATATGCAGCATCTCTCTCTTTCCTTCCCCCCCCCCCCCCCGGGTGTCCAGTATCTCTCCCCTTCCCTACCCCCACAAGAGGTCCATCACATCTGTTCTTCCATTCTCGCCCAAATGTCAAGCATCTCTCTACTTCTCCCAAGGACGCTCCAAGGTGTACAGCATCTTCCCTAACCCCAATCAAGGTGTCCATCATCCCTCTCATTTGCTTCACCACTCCCAAGGTTATCCAGCATCTTTATCATTCTCCCCAAACATGTCCAGCCTCTCTTTTCTTACTCGCACCAGGTATCCAGCAAGTCTCTCCTTCTACCCCCCCTCCCCCCCAAGACATCCAGCATCTCACACCTTCACTTTCCCCTAAGGTGTCCAGAATTTCTTTTTTCCCTTCCCAGTCCCCAGGGTGTGCAACATCTCTCTCCTCCTCTCCAAAGGTGTCCAGCCTTCCTCCCTCTGGTATCCAGGAAGTCTCTTTCCCTCCCTCCCCCTACAAGGTGCCCAGCATCTCTCTCATTCCCTTATCCCATAGGTGTCCAGCAACTCCCCCCTTTTTTTCTCCCTTTTTGTCTTCCTCCTGCTACAGCTGTTGCCATCCCCACTAACCTACCTCCAGGGGAAGCCTAAGAAAATACAGGCTTGGGAGAAGGGGGAGGGGAGGGGATGGCAGCACAAAGCCAGCAAAGACAGCAGTAGTTAAGCCCGTGCTGGGCCTTTGAGCATCTGCACATGCATGAACACTCAAGGCCAGTTACGTCCTGCTCCCTTCAACATGTGATTGTCTGGAGTATGCATGCATACACATATACTCAAAGTTCTGCTACAGAGAGCAGCTTTAAAGGGCTTCCCTGCTGCTGTCTTTAGAGGCTGAGTCGGCACCCAAGTCTGTTGCCCTAGGTAGATGCCTAGCCCATCTAGTGGTAGGGCCAGCCTTGCAAGATGGAATTGCTGACATCTGGGGATTAGAGGTATGAAGGGGCTTTGTTTGGGGCAATGTCCCAAAATATAATGCCTACCCAAAGCATTATATTTGAGAAACTCTGGGCCACATTAAGAAGCATGGGTATACCAGAACACCTGATCGTACTCTTGCACAATCTGTACATTGATCAAGAAGCAGCAGTTCGAACGGAACAAGGAGAAACAGAATGGTTTAAAATAAGCAAAGGTGTAAGACAAGGCTGCATACTTTCCCCCTACCTGTTTAATTTATATGCAGAACAAATCGTCAGAGAAGCAGGATTGTATGAAGACAACAGAGGAGTGAAGATTGGTGGAAGACTCATCAACAACCTTCGCTATGCTGATGATACCACATTACTGGCTGAAAGTGAAGATGATCTCAAACATTTGCTTCTCACAATCAAAGAACATAGTCTCAAAATGGGCCTGCACCTTAATGTAAAGAAGACAAAGATCATGACAACTGGCATAATCAACAGGTTCATCGTTGAAGGAGAAGAAATTGAAATCGTGAACAACTTTAACCTACTTGGATCAACTATCAATAAAGAAGCAACAAGCAGTCAAGAAATCAGACGACGCATTGCTCTTGGCAGAATGGCTATGAAAGACCTAGATAAGATTCTCAAGAGCAGAGATGTCTCTCTCCATACAAAGATTCGACTTGTTCAAGCCATGGTATTTTCAATAACATCATATGGATGTGAAAGCTGGACAGTGAAAAAGATAGACAGGAAGAAAATTGATGCCTTTGAATTATGGTGCTGGCGGCGAATACTGTGTATACCATGGACTGCCCGAAGAACAAACCAGTCGGTACTAGAGGCGATCAAACCTAAGCTTTCTTTAGAAGCTCAGATGACAAGACTTCGGCTTTCATATTTTGGACACATCATGCGAAGAGAGAGATCATTAGAGAAAGACATCATGCTTGGCAAGATAGAAGGTCAACGCAAAAGAGGAAGGCCAGCAATGAGATGGATCGATACAATAACAGCAGCTACGGGTACCAGTCTGTCAACAATGAGCCGCCTGACTCAAGACCGAACACAATTTAGGATAGCTATCCAGAGGGTCGCCATGAGTCGACTCCAACTCGACGGCACTTAACAACAACAACAAAACCAAAGCAATAGGGACACAGAAGACCTGGAGAAAAGTGGAGGCAGCAATTGAAGAAAAAAAGGAATCATTCAAAAAAAGCTTTTTCATTATTACTCAGATGGAAACGTCTCACCTAGAACCCTGCATTTGTTTGATGTAGATTATCCAAAAGTGTTTTCTTTTAAAACCCGTGTTCAGTAAATATCTTCTGAAACAACAAAGTCTTTGTTTAAAATCAACAAGATCATAGTTCAAAAGTACCAAGGTTATGTATTAAACAGTCAGAAACTTACAATGCTTCCTAGGACTCAGGTATGGTCCTTGCAAGGCTATGCATTAAACTGCCAAGAAAAGTACCACATGCAAAGCTACACGTCCTGTGGGCTATCTTTCCTGTGGGCTTTCATTCTTTGTATATGGCAGTTAGGCCTTAGTCAGGCTCCAGCCCTGTGCTGGGTCATACTGCAGCTCTTGCTGTTACAAAGGCTTCTCTACTTCTAGAGTATCTTCTGGAACCTGACTGAGATTTAACCTTTTTTTGAGCATTTTTTTCCTACCCAAATAAGGTTACCAGATGTCCCTGATTTTTGTAGATTGTCCTGATTTTAGAGCCTGTTTAGGACCCAGCAATGGGGACAGAGGGGATAGAAAAAATGTATTTGCAGTTTAGTGATTTGAACATATCAGTTTTAAGAATTGATATGCATTATCTCTATCTTGCACAATACAGGGGAAATGCATAACTTTGGAGAAGGCAACCAAAATGATTTGACGCCTGCACCAGAAGAAGTATGAGTGTAGCAGATAAACGAGTGAAGAAAGAAACACCCAAGGAGTCTTAGAAGGAAACAACGGTTTAATGTGCACAGACCCAGAGAAAATAGTTTTTCCAAATTCTGGGCCTCCACCAGAGGGCTCAGAGAGATTATATAGACTTCTTATCAGGTTATTACAGCATTTCTTCATGATTGGTCACTTTATTACAGTATAGTCCCGATTGGAGAAAGTCTACTGTACTCTTATCTCTAGCAAGCAGAGAGAGCAGCAGGACAAAGGAATAGGTGAGGGGCAAGCATGTACCATGGTAGGACTTCACAAAGAGGGTTATATCCTTTTCACTTAACCCTTCCAGCTCTCAGCCCTGCCTGGATTTCTACCTCATGAGGAGAGACTTGAAGACCTAAATATGTATACTCTAGAGGAGAGGAGGGACAGGGGTGATGTGATACAGACATTTAAATACTTAAAGGGTATAAATGAACAAAACAAATCTTTTTCAAAGAAGGGGAAGCTGTAAAACTAGAGGGCATAACATGAAGCTGGCAAAGCGGTAAACTTAAAAGCAACAACAGGAACGACTTTTTCACTGAAAGGATAGTGGATGTTTGGAATACCCTCACAATGGAGGTGGTGGGGACAAATACAGTGATGGAACTCAATATGGCATGGGACAGATATAGTAGATTCCTTTATGGCAAGGGGATAAAATCAAAGCCTATAGGCAGATTTCAAGTATCTCACTCATAGCAAAAATAATAGAGAAACTGATACAAAACCAACTCCAAATGTCAGTGATGACCATGCCCCTCTTGATCCTTATCAACAAGAGCTTAAACCAAACCATGGAGCTGAAACCCTGCTCACATCCCTGCTAGACTCAGTACTAACCTACAAGCAAAACGCCAACCAAGGCTGCCTATTAATATTTCTTGACATCTCATCAGCCTTTGACTCCTTACCACACCATCAACTCATGCAAAGACTACACGACATTGGCCTACAAGATACCACATTAAGCTGGTTCCGTTCCTATTTCAACAACAGGATTCAGCAAGTGAGAATTGGCTGCAGTACTTCCCACCTTTTTGCCAGCAACAAGGAATACCTCAAGACTCAAGCTCACTTATTTAATCTCTTCCTACAGCCCATATGCCAAATATTAAAAGAACACATGATCCAGTACCAGATCTACGCGGATAATATAATGTTTTTCACACCATTCAACACTTCCACATTAGACTTCAACAGCATCTACAAATGCTTCACTAAAGTGAGACAGTGGCCTGAAAGGCACAATCTCTTCATTAATCAAGGAAAGACTGAGGCACTACACATATTCACAGATACATCTTACACCCCCCTCAATCCTTGATACTCAAAGACCAATGTAAAAAGTGAGGTCAAATATCTGGGCATAATCCTCGATCACAAACTGAACTAAGCACAAATAAAAAGAACAGCCCAGTCCATCTACTACAATCTGAGAACCTTGAAGAACTTCTGCCCACTACTAAGACTAGACTTATTTTGCACAGTTTGTCAAGCCATAGTCACCCCTACACTCGACTATTGCAGCATAACATACCATGGACTCCCTAAACAATCCCTACAACCTCTCCAAATGGCACAAAATACTGTAGCAAGGATAATCCACAGAATCTTCAGGCAAGCACATATTACCCCTGTCCTACAACACCTGCACTGGCTCCCCATCCATGTGAGAATAAGGTACAAGGCACTCATTATGACACACAAAGTCATACACAATGAATTGGAAATCTGCCTCCACTCTCTCTTCTCAAAACCCAAGGGTGACAGACACCGAAGACACAATTCTCTCAACCTTCTAACCATTCCAGCTCATAAAACCAAATGTAAGCAATCCACATGCAGCCGTGCATGCTCCCTTTTTGCCCCCATGGCTTGGAATGCCCTCCCTCCACATTTGAGAGGTTGCTCTGACCATTCCGACTTCAGGAAGAAACTCAAAATCTTCCTATCCCATGAACACTTCAACTCTGCCACAACTCTGGATCCACAGGCAGGTGTGACCTAGTATCATACACTACCTTTTACAAGTTCCAGAGACTCAGTTCTTACTCCCACATCACACATAGTTTATGATCCATAATTTGCTTTATTCCTCAGTATTACTCCCTCTCTGTTTATAGTTGTTGTTACTGTTTGTTGATCATAACTATATGAATGTTACACTAGTTGTATATTTGGAGTGTTCCAGTTCTACGTAAAACAGTTGCTCACGCACTGTTACATTGTTGGTTCTATGTAAACTGCCTTGAATTGTAGAAAGGCGGTATATAAACAGCTTTAAATATTTAAATAAAGCAAACTTAAGTATCTTTTATACTCTATAGATAGAAGTGGGCTGACCTGCACAGAGCAGCAGGTACAACCCTAAACACAGGCATAGATGTGGTGACCTGCACGGAACGGCAGTTACAATCACTCTAATCACCTTACTGGGCAGACTAGATGGACCATACTGGTCTTTATCTACCATCATATACTATGTTACTATGTTTCTATTGCTCTGTCGATTTGCCTGCTTGGAAGTGATGTTGTTGTCATGGGATGAAATCCAACCCCCCCCCCCCCTTACTCAGGTAGAAATCTCTCACAAGAAAGTCCCTTAAAGAACCATTTTAGAAACATAGAAAATGAGGACAGAAAAAGACCACACGGCCTATCTAGTCTGTCCTTCCATATCAACAACTACAACAGGTTTAGTCATGCTTTGGACATCTGAAGATGTGCACATAGACATCAAAATCACAGACATGTCTCCATAGTCATTCCACAGATGAGGTCTAGTGCGGGGACATCCAACTAGGTACGGGAGTGTGGCAGAGGCGTGTCCAGAGAGGAGCAATGGACTTATACATCCCCATTCAAGCTCAGGAACAGCAGAGATGTCTGTAGTCATGTCCATGTTTATGCCTGCTCCAGGCATGAATAGTGCTTGTTTTCACTCTAAAACATCCAGAGAGTGTAGATAAGATGGAGAATTAAGTGACTAGCCTTACATTACAAAGGCTCCACACTGGGATTTGAACTCTGGCCACCCTTCTCTTAAGCTACTACTCCAACCATTATCCTATTAGGCATCTTGGTTCTGAAGTGCTATCCTGGGGACATCTATATAGACGTTTGATATGCATATATATCGGGCATGTCCATGTTTCCAAAACCATGCCTGAACTTGTACATACCTAAGTTTTTTCAAAAGTTCTGGCTTTGACGTCCCATTGTTGTGTCTGATGATCTTAAAGTAGCTAAACAAGTACAAAAGGCGACAGCAAAAGCTAGAAGGATGCCTGGGTGCATATGGAGAGGAATGGCTAGCAGAAAAAAGGAGGTGATAGTGCCTCTGTATAAGTCTTTGGTGTGACCTCATTTGGAGTATTGTGTGCAATTCTGGAGACCGCACCTTCAAAAGGATGTGAACAGGATGGAATCGGTGCAGAGGGTGGCTACTAAAATGGTTAGTGGTCTTCATTTTAAAGCATATGAGGACAGACTTAAGGATGTTAATATGTACACCTTAGAGGAAAGGCGAGATAGAGGTGATATGATTGAGATGTTTAAATACCTCCATGGCATAAATGTTCAGGGGGAGAGCCTCTTTCAATTGAAAGCAAGTTCTGCTACGAGAGGACATGGGATGAGGGTGAAGGGGGATAGATTCAGGAGTGATATGCGGAAATATTTCTTTACGGAAAGAGTGGTGGATCCATGGAATAGTCTCCCAGTGGAGGTGGTAGAGATGAGGACAATAACTGAATTTAAAAAAAACATGGGACAAACACAGAGGATCTCTAAAGGAAAAAAGGGGACTGTTATAGTTGTTGATATGGGAGGACAGACTAGATAGGCCATGTGGTCTTCTTCTGTCATCATATTTCTATGTTTCTATGTTTCTCTGAAATGTGCCTCTTAGTCTCCAAAGAGATTGAGACAACAACAGCTTCCTCTTTGTGCGTTTATTACATAGTAACATAGTAAATGACGGCAGATAAAGACCAGCATGGTTCATCTAGTCTGCCCATGATGACCAGCATGGTCCATCTAGTCTGCCCATGATGACCAGCATGATGGCAAGAGTAGGTGCACCTGCCGCTCAATTCAGGCCACCCCTCTCCACATCCCTGTTTAGGGGTGAACCCACCACTCCATGCAGGACACCCCTACTTATTGAGAAATTAGATGGTTCAGTTTATTTTGATTTTATCCTGTTGCTGTAAAGGGATCCACTGTGTCTGTCCCATGCCATTTTGAATTCCGTCACCATGTTTGCCCCCACCACTTCCATCGGGAGGGCATTTCAAGCATCCACCACCCTTTCCATGAAAAAGTATTTCCTGACATTGCCTTTCAATTTACCACCTTGCAGCTTCCTGTTGTGCCCTCTAGTTTTACAGCTTCCCCGTCTTTGGAAGAGCTTTGTTTGTTCATTATATCCCTTTAAGTATTTAAAGGTCTGAATCATATCTCCCCTGACCCTCCTCTCCTCCAGAGTGTACATGTTTAGGTCTTCAAGTCTCTTCTCATAAGGCTTCTGATGCAGGCTCCAAATCATTTTGGTTGCCTTCCTCTTAACAGCTTCCAGTCTTTTTACATCCTTTGCAAGATACGGTCTCCAAAACTGAACACAGTATTCTAAGTAAGGCCTCACCAATGACTTGTACAGGGGCATAAGTACCTCTTCCTTTCTGCTGGTGATTCCTCTTTGAATGCAGCCCAACATCCTCCTGGCTTTTGCCACCGCCTTGTCGCACTGTTTTGCCACCTTGAGATCTTCAGAAATAATCACACCAAGGTCTTTCTCCTGATCCGTGCACACCAATCTCTCGCCCCCTATCGCGTACATTTCCCTTGGATTTCTGCTACCCAAGTGCATGACTCTGCACTTCTTCGCATTAAATCTTAATTGCCAAGCATTTGACCATTCTTCCAGCTTTTGTAGATCTTTCCTCATGTTAACCACTCCCTCGGGGGAGTCTACTCTGTTGCAAATTTTCGTATCATCTGCAAAAAGACAGACTTTTCCATTCAGTCTTCAGCAATATCACTCACAAATACATTGAACAGTGCCGGGCCCAAGACCACCCCCTGGGGCACCCCGCTAATCACCTTCCCTTCATCCGAGTAAGCTCCATTTACCATCAGCCTCTGTCGTCTGTCAGTCAACCAAGTTCTGATCCAATTAAATAAATAAATAAATAATTTACCATCTTAGGATCCATCCCCAAGCTACCGAGTTTATTGATAAGCCTCCTATGAGGAACAGTATCAAAGGCTTTGCTGAAATCCAGGTAGATGACATCCATCGCATGCCCCTGATCTAGCTCCCTGGTCACCCAGTCAAAGAACTCAATCAAATTTGTTTGGCAAGATCGTCCTTCAGTAAAACCTGTTGCCTCGGGCCTTGCAACCTGTTGGTTTTGAGAAAGTTCACTATTCGCTCTTTCAGGAGCGCCTCCATGACTTTTCCCGCCACCGAGGTAAGGATCACAGGCCTGTAGTTTGACACTTCATCCCTGTCACCACTTTTGTGTAGAGGTACGACATCAGCCATTCTCCAGTCCTGAGGAACCTCTCCTGTTTCCAAGGATCTGTTAAAAACATCCTTCAACGGCCCTGCAAGAACCTCTCTGAGTTCTTTCAGTATCCTGGGATGTATCCCATCCGGTCCCATGGCCTTGTCCACTTTCAGTTTTGCAAGTTGTTCTAACACCTCATCCTCTCCGAATGGTGTGGTATCTACCTCATTCCCATTTTTATATTTGGGAGTCGCAGGTGGTCCTCCTCCAGGACTTTCTATAGTAAAAACAGAGCAGAAGTATTCATTTAGCAATTTCGCTTTTTCAATTTCACTTTCCACGAGTCCGTTCACAGCACTTCTGAGTCCTGAAATTCCACCTCTGATCTTCTTCCTTTCCCGAATATACCTGAAGAAGGTTTTGTCACCACACTTCACATCTTTAGCCATCTTTTCCTCTGCCTTTGATTTTGCTATCCTTATTTCTCTCTTTGTCTCTTTGAGTTTGAGTTTGATCCTGTGTTCATTTCTGTGTTCCTCTGTTTGCAAGCTTTTGAATTTTGTGAAAGCTGTGTTTTTTGCCTTTATTTGAGCAGCCACTTCTTCGGAAAACCAAATAGACTTTCTTCTCCTCTTGTTTTTGTTTACTTTTGTTACATATTTATCTGTTGCCCCTTTTATTGCCACCTTTAGTTTAGCCCATTGCAATTCCACTTCCCTTATCTCCTGCCACCCTGTCAGCTCCTCCTTTAGGTACTCAGCCATTTTATTGAAGTCGGTGTTTTTGAAGTTTAGGACTTTGAGCCTGCTATGATTGGCCTGTACCATGGCGTTTATCTCAAACGACACCGTGTGATGATCGCTGCTGCTCACAGGGGCACTCACGCAGACATTCGACATGCTATTGCCATTGGTGAGCACTAAATTCAGCGTTGAGCTTTCCCTGGTTGGTTCTATCACCATTTGTCTAAGTAATGCATCTTGGAGAGCATCCACGATTTTTTTGCTTCTTTCCAGATTTGCAGAAGGAGTAATCCAATCCACATCAGGTAGATTAAAGTCGCCCAATATGATCGCTTCCGCCTTTGTGGCTATCTTGGCAATATCTATAATCAATTCGTTATCTATCTCAATTTGTGTTGGAGGTCTGTAGACTACAGCAGCATGGATGACAGTGCCAGCTCCTCTTTCCAACACGATCCGGAGCACTTCTTCTTTTCCCCATGCCCCCTGCATTTCAGTAGCTTTAATATTGCTTTTGACATACAAGGCTACTCCTCCTCCTCTTCCATTTTCTCTGTCTCTTCTGAATAGATTATAGACAGGTATGGCTATATCCCAATCATGTGATTTGTTTAGCCATGTTTCTGTAATGGCCACAATGTCCAAATCCATTTCCACCATTAGGGCTTCCCGGTCCGGAACTTTGTTGGCTAAGCTTCGAGCATTTGTGCTCATTGCTTTCCAGCATTTAACTGGCTTGCGTGTATTTAGCATTGATTTTGTTCTGCCTACATTTTATTTATTTATTTTATTTATTATATTCTCTTATATACCGCGCTATTCTGCATCAGTGCGGTTTACATTGAACAAACTGAAATTACATTTAACAGGGCATTATAACTTGGAGATAACTATTTTACAGGGAACATCTTCCCACTTATTTATGATGTGTGGTTTAAATGTGTGGCTGTTTCTGATTTTAATCTGCTTTTGCAGGGGGTGACATCCAGAGCTTGACCTTCCACATCCGTCACCCCCTTTTTCTAGTTTAAATGCATATCCACATATTGCTTGTATTTTTCACTTAGGATTCTTTTCCCTGCGACAGAGAGATGTAGTCCATCAGCACAATATAGTCTCTTGTTGTTCCATCTGTTACCCCAGTCGCCAATAAATCTGAATCCTTCTTGTTTGCATCAGGTCTGGAGCCATGTATTAAAGCTGTTAATGCAATGCAGCCTTTTTGCCCCTTTACCAAGCACAGGTAGAACCTCTGAGAATGTAACAGTGTTAACAATGGGCTTGAGTTTCTCTCTCAGAGATTGGAAGTTCTTTTGGACTGTAGAGGTACTGTTTCTAGCCAGGTCATTTGTGCCCAAGTGGATAACCACATCAAGTTTGTTCACTTTCTGTGCCAAGTACTTCAACAACGTGGTTTGTATTCCTGCTGGCTGAAGAGCCTGGGAGGCACTTGACTATCTTCTTTCCTTTGAACTATATTCCCAAGTTGATGCCACTGATGTTGGAATCACCAAGTAGTAGTAGTTTGCTGTTTGATGAGGTTTTCTTCATATTTGGTCCTTTAGCTGGAGATTGGGCATTGTCTGTCTCATTTAAGGGCCCTTCAGTTTCTTTGGATTGGGCATCCTCATTCGCCAAGGCAGAGAAGGCATTATGCAGGGATATCTCCTGATGCATAGGATGCCACTGTGTCACAGGTCGCAATTTACCAGAACCAACTGTGATCCATTTGTTCCTGGGGTGTTTCATTCTTTGTGGAAGTGGTGGTGGACCTTGTTCAGTTTCTATCTTAGAAGAGTTGCGCTTCATTGCAGCCAGTTCCTCCCTCGGTTCCTCATCCTCATTAGCCAAGGCAGAGAAGGCATTATGCAGGGATATCTTTTGATGCATAGGATGTCTGTGCGTTACAGGTCGCAATCTACCAGAACCCACTGTGATCCCCTTGTCCCTGGGATATTTGATGCTTTGTGGGAGCGGTGGTGGGCATTGTTCAGTTTGTATCCTAGAAGAGGTGTGCTTCATTGCAGCCAGTTCCTCCCTGAGTAGGGTCACCACTTTATGCATGGCAACTAAGTGGGGGAGTAGCCTAGTGGTTGGGGCAAGGTACTTCAGGCCAGAAGTGCAGGGGTTCAAATCCCACTAGAGGACAGCAACCTTGGGCTGGAAGGACTGGGGTTTCTAGTCCCACAGGTGCTCCTTGTGGTCTTGGGCAAGCCACTTAACCCTCCATAGCCCATGTTCCCTGTAAAATAGTTATCTCCAAGTTATAATGCCCTGTTCAATGTAATTTCAGTTTGTTCAATGTAAACCACACTGATGCAGAATAGCACAGTATATAAGAGAATGTAAATAAATAAATAAAACTAGGTCTTCCCTAGCTGCCATGTAGCTACAGGGAGACAGGAGAAAGAGACTGAACAGCTCAGTGTCAAGCTCTGGTCTGGGAGATTCCAAACCGTGCAAGGTATATATATATATATATATCCTGATGCAAACAAGCAAAAGCTTTGCCAATCATATCTAAGCATATAGTTCATCCTGCATTACACTTTTCCCTTCGTCACATCATAGTAACATAGTAACATAGTAAATGACGGCAGATAAAGACCAGTATGGTCCACATCGTTATCTATATTTGGCTTTCTTGCTGTGCCATGCTAGGAGGCTGCCATTTCATGTCATATCAGAGGCACGTGGTCTGGCCCTGGGTCATATGATGATGGTTGCCATCTTAGGTAGAGGTTTTGTTCCACACAGTGTAATGATTCTTCTTCCCTCCTTCTCAAATTCTTTCTCAAACCTGAAACAAGGTGTCCCCCTCCCCCCCAAATACTTTGGATAAGTGTCCCATATCAGGCTGCAAAAGGGCATAATTACTCACCTTTAGAAGATGTTCTCCATGAATAGCAGGAATAAGTCCTCACATATAGGTGACATCACCGATGGAGCCCGGCACGGAATGCTCCCCAGCTGCCAAAGGAAGTTTTTGGGAGGTGCACCACGCATTCACGCCTGCCTACCCCGCCTGCCACAGTGCCATATTCTCCAGTATGATAACATAGCAGAAGCCAAAAAGGCAACTCCCCATGGAGGTGGGAGGGTTGTGAGGACTTATTCCTACTGTTCACGGAGAACACCTGCTACAGGTGAACAACTACACTTTCTCTGTGAACAAGCAGGAAATAAGTCCTCATGTATGGTACTCCCAAGCTACAGGATACTGGAACCTGAGGAGAAAAAATAGCCCAACCAGGCATTGAGAACTAGAGAAGCCAGGAAGACCATGGAAGTAGTCCTGCTGAGGGACGCATCTGATGCAGTATCCACAGTCGACATCAACCAAAGGAATTTGAGCAGGTAGCCTGGATGGACAGGAGGACTGGTGGGCAGGAGTTGACCACCAAGACCCAAAGAGATGCCGGAGCATAGCCTGGCCAAAATTGCTTTCTTTTTGGGACCCCCATCCAGACAGTAATGGGCTGCAAAGGTATGGACTGAAGACTGTCAGAGCCCTGCAGATTTCTTCTGTGGAAATGGAACAGAGGATGGCTACCGATGTAGCCATCACACGGACATTGTGAGCCATGACCTGACCCTCAAGGCTCAGACCAGTCAAGGAATATGCATGGGGGTTGCAGTCCGCGAGCCAGAGGGATTGCGTGTGCTGTGAAACAGTGACACCTAGCCTATTGGGGTCAAAGGGAGCATTGACGGTGCGCCTTAGTGCGCTACAGGTAGAAGGTCAATGCATATTTGCAATCCAGCATGTGCAACGCTGTCTCACCACGACTGGTGTGAGGCCAGGAAAAGAACATTGGAAGGACAATGGACTAGTTGAGATGAAAAGCCAAGACCACCTTCGGCAGAAAATGGGGAGGGCTGCGTGTGGAGCACCACCTGGTTCTGGTGAAACCTGGTGTATGGAGGGTGTGCAACCAAGCCTGAAACTGATTACCACTTTGAACTGACATGATGGCCACCAGGAGGAGGACTTTCCAGGTCAATAAATTCAGAGGGCACGCATCCAGCAGCTCAAAAGGAGTTTGCATGAGCTGGCCAAGGATTACATTCAGATCCCAAGTGACTGTAGGGGGCTTGACTAGAGACTTCAAAAGAAGCAAGCCCCACATGAATCGGCCTACCAGAGGTTGAGCCAGCATGGGTTTCCCCCCACAGCCACGATGGAATGCTCCTATCATGCTGAGGTGAACACACACCGAGTTCAACTTGAGCACAGAATTGGAGAGGTGTAAGAGGTACTCCAACAGCTGGTCCAGACAAAGAGGTCTAGAGCCTGACCAGTGCACCAGACAGCAAACTGCTGCCACCTGAATGCATAGGCCTTATGCATCGACTCCTTGGGGATGTCAGCAGGATCTTGGTAATGCCCTCATGGAGGGCGAGCTCCCCAAGGGCTACCTGCTCAGCATCCATGCCATGAGCACCAGGGAGCAGATGTTGGGATGCAATAAGGAGCTGCTCTCCAGCGAGGTGAGGCCTGGGACAGAGCCTAGGTGGAGAGGCTTTCTCTGCGAGAACTGCAGCAGTAATGGGAACCACATTTGTCATGGCCATTATGGAGTGCTGTGGAGCAGGGCAAACTTCCAGAGGCAAACAGCCTCCCAACACAAGAGTTACAAGGTTGTGCCCCCCTGCTTGTTCACATAGAACATGGCCACCTGGTTGTCTGTCTGGATCAGGACCACCTGATTTGCCAGATGTGCCCGCCAAGCATGGAGAGCATTTGCAATGGCCTGGAGCTCGAGGAAGTTGATCTGATGGAGACTCTCGCTCACGGACCACAGACCCTAGGTGTGGAGATCGTCCAGGTGCATGTCCAAGCCGAGCTTGGAAGCATCCATCATGAGCAGCCTATAGGGCACTGCTAGTTGGAATAGGAGGCCATGATGCAGGTTTCCAGGCATGAGCCACCACTCCAGGGACTGCGTGAATTCACAGTGACCACAATCCTGTCCTGCAGGTAGCCTGAGGCTTTCTTTCATTCCTGCCATTGCGTTCACAAGATCCATTGAGCCTGCAACATACAGAGACAGGCTTGAGGGGTGACATGCACCATGGCCGCCATGTGCCCAAGGACTCTCAGCAGCCCAAGGGTTGTGGTGTGGTGCCGGCACTGCAACACACCCACCACCTCGATGAGACACTGCAGGCAGTCCACCGGCAGAAGTACTCTCACCCGAGCAGTATCGAGGAGAGCCCTGATGGACTCCACTTGCTGCACCGGAGTCGAGCCCTTCGAGAATCTAAATGGTGAGCTCAATGGACTGCCGTACCTTGGCTGGCATGGGGCCTTTTATGAGCCAGTCATCCAGGTATTGGAAAACAAGTTCCAGAGGAAGGCAGCCATGACTGGCAGGCACTTTGTGAAGACCCTGAGGGCTGCAGCCATCCCGAAGGGTAGCACCCAGTATTGATAGTACTGGCTGTCCAGCATGAACTGAAGATACTGCCTGTGATGTGGATGGATCAGAATATGCACATACACAGCCTTCAGATCCAAAGAGCATAGCCAGTTGTCTTGTAGGAGGAATGGGAGCAGTATCCCCAACAAGACTATCTTGAATTTTGCATGCACCAGGAACCAGTTGAGGTTTCATAGATCCAGAATGAGATGGAACCTGCCACTCTTTTTGAGGACCAGGAAGTACCTGAAGTAGAAACCCTGCCTGATTTGTGCTGGGGAAACTGGCTCAATGGTGAGGTCAGCCAACAGGACCATGACCTTGGTCTGCAGCAAGATCTGATGTGTGTGGTGCAAGGGGTGCTTCCCAGGATTGTAAGGAGGTGGCAGCTGGATGAAATGCAACTGATAGCCACTTTGGATGATCTGTAGCACCCAGACATCTGAGGTGATGAGAAGCCACCAGTGGGCAAATTGAACAAGCTGCCCTCCAACCTGCAGGAGGACCTCAGTGGACAAGGGTCAACTGGTTATGTTCCTGAGAACCCCATAAAAAACTTCCCACCCGGCTTGGGTAGGGAGACGTGGGCTGAGCCTTTGGAGTTTTCTTCCTCTACTGCAAGCGGAGAGCCTGGGCCATAGGCTGCCCCTGCAACTAGGACAGAAAGTACTGTTATGGATGTGGAAAGAAATCCTTCTTGGCTTATTTCTGCCATGCAGGGTCCACATTCTTTCTGGAGAGTCTGGTGAGGGTCATCTGCTCCTTCTCCAGCAACTCAGCCTTCTCCTCTGTGGGCTTGCTGAAGAGTTTCTCACCCCGACAGGAGACATTGGTGATCCTGTCCTGGACCCACTGCTCCAGATCAGAGGCCTGCAACCAGGCCATCCACTGAGCGGTGATACCCATGCCAGCCACCATACTAGCAGATTCAAAGACACCCCAGACCATAAATTTTGCGTGATCCTTGTCATGAGCTACAAGGTCTCAAAAAGACTTGCAGCGGTCCTCAGGAACAAGAGAAGTAAAGTCCTCTATATCCAGCATAGCCCACATACTGGCCTACCAGACTTACATGGCCATCAGCATGGAACCCTGTAAGCATCTCCTCCCAAAAGAGTCCAGGGTCTTTGCTTCCCGCGTGGGCGACACCAATGAATGTGCTTTAACACTGATTGCATGCTTCAAGGCTTGATCACAATGGAATTGTAGGGCAATTAAGGCTCGAACCTGGGGCTTTCTGGAGTCGAGCCAACAGGGAGTCCGGTACAGGGAGTCGAGCCAACTCCTACAGCTGCAGCAGCAGCCTCTGTAGGACATGGTGGATGGGGACTGTCACCATCTCACGGAGGGCTGAGGGGTACTGAAGGAGTTCCAGTTCCTCCGCCCTCAGTTCCTCTTCCAATTCCAGAGAAAAGGGGATGGCCTTGACCAGGTCCCAAACAAAACCCTGGAATGACATGTCCTCAGGGGGCAACTTCCACCAATCTAGAGGGGGGCGATGGGTTGGACAGGAGATCTTGGGCCCAAAGGTCTGACACCATCGATTCCGCCTCAGTTTCCCATTCCAATTCGAACTCTGAGAGGAAGTCGAAGTAATGTGAATCTCCGACGAACACCGACTGCGCAGCTCAAGAGAGGGTGGATATCAATGGGCCCCTTGTGCCTAGCAAGTGAATGGCGATACCCTGGGGCCTCCGACTCCAACACACTGGAGAGGGAGATGCCTCTAGCCACTGGAATCGATACCGATCTCCCATCTTATGTCCCAGTCACAATGGGCAGGGCATGGGTCTCCAGGATAGGCTGCAAGGAGTGCAGTGATGATGGCTCCATGCCACCAAGCCTGCATTCCACAAGGCTTCCACTGCCACCCTGTGAGCTTCCAAGGTTCATAAGCATTCCTCCAGAACCATCACCAATGAGGACATCAATGCCGAAGCCGTGAAAATTGCCGGTGGCCACTCTGGTGGGGACTCCACGATGACTGGAACATCAGGAGACATCTGGCTGCCCTCCTGGGCACTGGGAATGGACTCTGCCATCTGGGTTGGGTCCTCCCACTGGGGAAGCTTGGCCGACCGTTCCTGGCCCTTGCTGTCTATCTTGCACTGAGGGGCTGCAGTGGTGCTGCACATGGATCTTTTCCTGGTGCTCCCCTTTCGATGTTGATGGGGTCTCTGCAGAAGGTCTCCCCTCTCTGCTTGAACCCTTCTGCTCTGATGGAGCTCTCTGCTCTTTTCCCTTGGCCACCTCAGGTGTGGACGAGGGAGTCAGGGTTAGGATGTTGATCAGATGAGCCAAAGAGGGACTCCTTCTGCTTTGCCTGACCTTTCAGTCCTCAATGAATGATCTTCAAGCTGGCTTGTAGTCAAGACCAAGGCATTGCAAGCACCAATTATGGCAGTCTGTGGCAGAAATGGTATTGCCACATTTGGTGCATTTCTTAAAGCCGCTAACCGGCTTAGACATACCAAAAAAATACCGCCTCAGCAAAATCAAATTGAAAAATGGCTGTGGATTGGAAAAAGTCCCCAGAGGGGGAAAAGAAGCCCAAAAAGTGCAAAAAAACTACAGAAAAACACACCCAAAGTATAAGAAAAAGGCTAATTGATGACAGGCAGGTGAAAAAACAAGCAAAAGCTTAGCCACAAGGGCAAGAAATTCAAAGTTTTTCTGGACTGCAGGAACACATCGTAGGAGCTCTGCAGACAAAAGAAGACTGGAGAATATGGCGCCATGGCACGCAGGCGCACATGTGCGCTGCACATCTCAAAAGCTTCCTTGGAAACTGGGGAGCATTCTGTGAGCAGTTCCATTGGTGATGTCACCCATATGTGAGGACTTATTTCCTGCTAGTTCACGGAGATATCTAGTAACCTTAAACTCAATGGAAGTTGGAAAGAATTAAATAAAAGGGGTTGAAAATGTCTCCGTCTGTCTGGGGGCAAAATAACTCTCTGATAATTTAATGGACTGGGATGAAACTTTGCATGTGGGAAAAACTAGTAGAAAGACATATCAGGTTCAAAAATGGGCCAGATTGGACTGTAGGTTCCAGAGAAATAAACCCCCCAAAAAACTTGCCCAATGTATGGGAGAAGGAGTTCCAGCTTTTGTAGCATAGAAACTTAGATACAGTAAAACATAGCAGTTAGGAGGGAGGAGTGGCCTAGTGGTTAGGACAAGGTACCTCAGGCCGGAGGGCCAGGGGTTCAATTCCCACCTGGGGACAGCAATCTCAGGCTGGAGGGACTGGGGTTTCTAGTCCTATAGGCACTCCTTGTGGCCTTGGGCAAGCCACTTAACCCTCCATTGCCTCAGGTACACATAGATTGTGAGCCCTTTGGGGATGAGGGAATGTATCCAGTACCTGCTTATAGTGATTGTAAACCCCTCTGATGCCCTTCAGCCTGGGAAGTATATCAAGAAATTGCATAAACATAACCATAGGGAAGTGTTCCTTTCAAACACCCTCTCCCTGTCCTCTATGCTCCCAGACCCTCAAAATGCCCCCAACACCAAAACCTGCCCCCACAATTGCTTCACCCTCAACCCCAAAAAGTGCTCACCCACTAAAAATACTCCCTTGCAACTACAATACCAACCCCCCACATAGTGCCACTATGAAAAAAATTCTCCCCAAAACTGCCTCAGCACCCTGCTAATTGCTCCATCTCCCCTAAAAGTGCACTCCTACTACAATACAAACTACCCCATTCCACAAAACAATCTCCTAGAACTGCTCAGCACCTTGCAAACTGCCCAGTCTCTTACATCTACACCGACCAAACTGGCCCACTGCAAGCATCCATAGATACACATATAAGCACACAACTACACACACACATGTAACAGATAAATATACAAAAAAAGAGATATGCACACATACACACACACACAGGACATAAGCACACACACATAGAGGCATACCCTAGCTTAGAAGTGAGGTTCATGACTGTCATGGTATGCCCAAATCAGGGCCAACCCAAGGGTTTCTGCTGCCCTAGGCAGAAGCCCCAGCAGTGCCCCCCAGCTGTGCTGTGCCACCCAGGATGAAGTGATCAAAGACTTAAAGCACATATCAAAGCTATGGCTATAGAATTGTAATTGCCATTAGAACAGGTATCTTTCCGAAGGAACTGGCTCTTTTGAAAATAGGACCTGTGTCACATAGCAGATGGCTTACAATAGCTCTAAGGTTCATGAGAATATGGATTTCCAAGCATAATCTGAAAGGAAAGAATCTGAAAAACTTTGTAGAGTTCTATGTTGGGGTTTACATGGTGAACTGGTTTCAATATAAAAATAAATAGCAATTGGACACAAGGTCCCAGGCATCTCCTTTTCCAGCTGCAACTGTTGAAAGAACTGTGTGAAGAGGAAAGGAAGATAGTCATGCCTACAGTGAGAAGGTCAGCTTGGTATGGTTACAGCGAGTCTGTTCTGCAAGCTATGTTGTGCAGTGAAGAGGAGCAGGAGAAGCAGTGGAGCAGATATTGAAGATCAGAGGTGAAAGAGATGGGAAGAGTGGAGGAGTGGCCTAGTGGTTGGGGCAAGGTACTTCAGGCCGGAAGGTCGGGGTTCAAATCCCACTAGAGGACAGCAACCTTGGGCCGGAAGGACTGGGGTTTCTAGTCCCACAGGTGCTCCTTGTGGTCTTGGGCAAGCCACTTAACCCTCCACAGCCCATGTTCCCTGTAACATAGATATCTCCAAGTTATAATGCCCTTTTCAATGTAATTTCAGTTTGTTCAATGTAAACCGCACTGATGCAGAATAGCGCGGTATATAAGAGAATGTAAATAAATAAATAAATAAGACTCAGCTTGGAGACAGCAGTGTGAGAACCAGGAAAACGCCGTCCAACACTGAGGTAACTAGTGTCACCCAATTACTTTACTGAAGCTCTGGAGTCTCTGAGCTTCCTCTTACCTTGTTCCATGACAATAGCAGAGATCAAGGCATTTCTGAGCAAGCCCATGGTGGTTCCAGACCTGCCATCACACACTCAGTCCATAGAAAGGTGTGTAAAACTCACAACTGAGGATGCTGGTCATGTGTACAATCAGAAAAGGAGGGAACATTATATTAGGGGTCAGATAGTCAGCAGGGAGCTCATGAGCAGAAACAGAAGCAAACAGGACATGGTTTCTTTACTGGATTTTGTTAAATAACATTAAATTAACTGCATAAATGACATTTTAAAGACAATTATGTGGCTACAGGTGTTTTTAGACTGTTCATTAAAATAAATATTACTTAATTTCCACATATTTCAATTGTGATTTGATGTAGATAAGACTCACTTTAAGCAGTTTCTGAAGATAGCTCTAGATTCAGCATGCAAAACGGCATAATTTGGGTACTGTAAAGTTTTGAAAAATAAAAATCTACCTTATGCCGTCCTCCCCTCTGCTATCTGAATTAGCAGCAGTGGGGAGGGGGATAGCACGGGAGGGGGGAAGAGCAGCACAGCTCGCGGGTGGGGGTGAGTGAGATCTGCAGCCCTAGGTGACTGCCTAGCCCGCCTAGTGGACAGGCAAGCCTTCCACACAATTAACCCATTTGGAGAAACTGCCCTGAAAAAAGGCAATATAAAAACATGCGAACACATATATGCAGCCACATACAAATATAAAGGGGTTTAAAAGAATTCCATGAGCCATGTTTTGCATGTTATCCCCACTTGTTTCTCATAAATTTCATCCATATTCAGAAAGCCATGGTTTTCCCATACGTCAGCATGCTTACAGAGCACATGATTTCAACTTTCCTAATTTTAACATAAAAACATAAGATATGCCATAGTGGGTCAAACCAAACCAGGAACTGGTTAAAAGATAGAAAGCAGAGGGTTGGGCTAAATGGCCAATTTTCCCAATGGAGAAAGGTGAATAGTGGTGTACCCCAGGGATCTGTGCTGGGTCCGCTGCTTTTTGACATATTCATAAATGACCTGGAAAGTGGAATAACGAGTGAGGTTATCAAATTTGCAGATGACACAAAACTATTTAAAGTTGTTAAAACCCAAGAGGATTGTGGAAAATTGCAAGAGGATCTTGTTGAAATTTAATGTGGACAAGTGCAAAGTTATGCACCTAGGGAAGAACAACCCAAACTATGGTTACACGATGCAAGGTTCCATATTAGGAACCACCACCCAGGAAAAAGATTTAGGCGTCATTGTGGATAACATGTTAAAACCCTCCGCCCAGTGTGCAGCGACGGCCAAGAGAGCAAAGAGAATACTAGGTATCATAAGGAAAGGAATGGAAAATAAAACAAAAGATATTATAATTTATTTATTTATTTTATTTTAAAGTTTCTTTTATACCGCGCTATTCGACATCAGCGCGGTTTACAGTGAACAGAAATTACACTTCACAAAATTGATCAGTGCTTACAATGAACAGGGCAATACATTAAACAGGTTTACATTAAACAGGTTTCTTAAACAGAGAACATAATAAACTATGTACAAAAGGCAACTATATACAAAGCCGCTAAGTGCAGCTATATGATTCCTGATGATAATGCCTCTATATCGTTCCATGGTGAGACCGCACCTTGAATATTGTGTGCAATTCTGGTCGCCGTATCTTAAAAAGGATATAGCGTTATTAGAAAAGGTACAGAGAAGAGCCACCAAAATGGTAAAGGGGATGGAAGGATACTCCTATGAAGAAAGGCTAAAAGGTTTAGGGTTCTGTAACCTGGAAAAGAGACGGCTGAGGGGAGATATGATAGAAGTCTATAAATTAATAAACGGAGTGGAACGGGTAAACGTAGATCAATTGTTTATGTTATCAAAATATAGAAAGACTAGTGTCACCCACTAACGTACCCAGAGGCTAAAGAGGGCTTGGGTCGTTTGATGGGGCAGTATTTTTATGGCTGTTAAGCTCCTATGAAGGCATTAGCAAAGCCTTCTGGTTCCTGTAGTTTTCACCATTAGCCAAAAAGTGTAGTTGAAGCAGAGGGTAAGGTTTAAACTCAGGCTTTATTCCCCGTCCGGGGCGGATTCATAACCATGGAACATAAAGGATGTCAGACCATCCGTCTGATAACACAATTAAAGAAAAATACTTTCAACAAAACTCAGCTTTCTTCAGCATTAAACAACAGCACAAAAAGTAACAGAAAAACAGTTCCTTTCACTCACGTAACTCTTGCACCTGTTTCTTCTCATAAACAGTTCTGGCTGCTTTTAACACAGAGACGTTACACAATCAGATAAAGTGTACGTGCAATCCATTTCATTTTCCTCTAAAACGACTTCAGGAAATTCAATCTGCATTCCCTCCTCATCAGAGTAAACTTCTGGCTCCCAATTGCCGTGGAAGTTAAAATGTCTCTGTTGTGGAGTTAAAACATTCTCTTCCCCCACTATACTAGTGGCCCGTGGGAAACTACCGTATTTCCTGTAGTTGGGTTCTTGAGAGATACAGAGCTCCTGGTAAGTACAGAGAAAGTCAGGGTATTTCAAATCCCTCTTATTAGGGTAAATACGCCTACCTTTAGGCACTGCTACTTCCTGCTTTCTCGGATGAACACAGCTCTGCCTTGAAGCTCCCTTTCCACGGTGTTTATCTGAATCATTCTCATGTGCTTCAGGGTAAAAGGTTTCCCCTTCTGCCCTTCGGGAGTTAGGTAATTTGTATCCTCTAGCCTTGGCTGGGGGACTGCCTTCTCTATTTGCCTCACAGCAATGCTCCTGGGGATACTGGGAGGCTGTGCTCTGCTGTTCACAACAGCTTCTCTGGAAGTCACCAACCTCATGTGCCCCGGATATTCTTCTTGGCTCTGTCCTCACAGCTCCACGGACACTGCTCTCAAGCTCAGCAGTTCCTGACGCTTCTCTCCTCCTCTCTATCTGCCGGTAAGTGATTTTTAAATATGTTGCAATTGGTGTTAGCCTGGGCTCCGCCCCCATGCAGGTGCTCTTCATTTTCTAATGAATTCTGTGCTCCCTTTCTGCTCGGGCGTTCCCTAACACCTCGTGGCTTTGTTTTCAACTGTTGCTCATAGCAACCTTTCCCCATGTGTGAACCTGAGCTGTCAGTTTCCCTTATGCTTTGCTCACAATCCCCTACTTCCATGGGTTCTGATGGCGCTACCTCATGACACTAGGGGACATGCAATGAAGCTACAGGGTAAACTATTTAAGACTAATAAAAGAAAATATTATTTCACTCAACGTGTAATCAAACTCTGGAATTTGTTACCAGAGGATGTAGTAAAGGCTGTTAGTGTAGCTGGGTTTATAAAATGTTTGGACAAGTTCCTGGAGGAAAGGTCCATAAACCATTATTGAGAAGGGACCCAGGATATCAATGCTTGACCCAGTACAAGCACTGCAGA
Organism: Ichthyophis bannanicus; assembly: GCA_033557465.1. Lineage (NCBI taxonomy): Eukaryota > Metazoa > Chordata > Amphibia > Gymnophiona > Ichthyophiidae > Ichthyophis > Ichthyophis bannanicus. Next base: position 12,818,659 of record CM066046.1, on the reverse strand, counting down.
ACCTGTGTCTTTTGGGGAAACTGCTAGGTACGTATGACCTAGATTAGCCACTGTTGGAAACAGGATACTGGGCTTGATGGACCTTGGTCTGACCCAGTATGGCATATCTTATGTTCTTAAGGTCCATCAAGCCCAGAATCCTGTTTCCAACAGTGGCCAATCCAGGTTACAAGTACCTGTCAGGTTCCCAAAAAGGTATCAAGATTTCACATTGCTTATCCTGGGATAAGCAGTAGATTTCCCTGGTCCTCTTTAATAATGGTTTATGGACTTTTCCTCCAGGAACTTGTCCAACTCTTTTGTAAACCCAGCTACACTCACAGCTTTTACTATATTCTCTGGTAACCAATTCCAGAGTTTGATTCCGTGTTGCGGGAAAAAATATTATTTCCTATTAGTCTTAAATGGGCTAGATTGTAGCTTTGTGGCGTGTCCCCTAGTCTTTCTACCTTTTGAGAGAGTAAACAACCAATCTTGGTTTACCAGTTCCACTCCATTCATTATTTTATAGACCTCTATCCTATCTCCCTATCTCCTCTTAGCTGTCTGTTTTGCCAAGTTGAAGAGGGTTTCAACTACGATGCCTTAAACCTTTTCCTGGGTGGTGGTTCCTAATGTTTAACATTGCATTATGTAGCCGTTGTTCTTCCCTAGGTGCATAACTTTGCACTTATCCACATTACATTTCATCTGCTATTTGGAAGTGCAGTCTTTCAATTTATCAAAGTCCTCTTACAATTTTCATAATCCTTTTGTGTTTGAATAATTTTGAATAACTTTGTGTCATCTGCAAATTTGATCACCTCATTCATTATTCTCCATTTTCAGGTCATTTATGAATACGTTAAAGAGAAGCAGGCCCAGCACAGATCCCTGTGGTACTCTACTATTAACCTTTATCCATTGAGAAAATTGGCCATTTTGCCCTATTCTCTGCTTTCTATCTTTTAACCAGTTCCTGATCCACAACAGTACACTGCTTCCTATCCCATGAAATTTTAATTTCGTCAGAATCTCTCATGAGGGACCTTTTCTAAGGCTTTCTGAAAATCCAGATACACTATATCTACTGGCTCACCTTTATCCTTTATTCACACCTTCAAAAAATATAACCAATTAGCAAGACAAGACTTTCCTTGGCTAAATCCACATTGGCTTTCTCTCTACATGTTCAATAATTTTATTCTTTATAATGGCTTCTACTATTTTCCCCAGTACTAATGTCACCGGTCTATAGTTTCCTGGGTCAGCTGTGGAAACCTTTTTAAAAATTGGCATTACATTGGCATGCTCCAATTTTCAGGCACTACAGATGATCTTAATGAATGGTCACAAATTACTAATAGTAGGTCTGCAATCTCATATTTCCATTCTTTCAGCACCCTGGGATGTATACCATCCAATCCAGGTAATTTACTACACTTTAGTTTATCAAAGAGTTGTCATACACCTTCCTGTTTTATCGAGATTTATTTCAATTCTTCTCATATATCACCTTGAAATACCATTTCAGGCATGGGTAACTTCCCTATATCATCTTCAGTAAAGACCAAAACAAACAATTCATTCAGTCTCTCCACTACAGCCTTGTTCTCCCTTAGCACCCCTCTTACCCCTCTACCATCTAATGGTCCTACTGACTCTCAGAGATTTTTTGCCACAAATGTAGTTGAAAAAAGTTTTTATTATGTGTTTTTGCTTTAATGGGCAGCTGCTTTTCAAATTAATTTTTTGCTTGCCTTATCAATGCCTTGCCAGTGTTGTTTCTTTCCTGTTTGTGTCATTTGGTTCCTTTTTCCATTTCCTGAAAGATGCTTTTTTGGCTATAACAGCATTTCTGACCTCACCTTTAAACAATGCTGGCAGTCGTTTGGCCTTCATTTCATCTTTCTTAAAGTGTGTAATACACCTGGTCTGGGCTTCCATGATAATATTTTTAAACAGTGCCTATGCTTGATGAATACCTTTAACCTTTGTAGCTGCTCCTTTCAGTTTTGTCTTATCTATTTATCTTATGGTCTCCCATTTGAAAGTTAAAAGCTAGCATTGTGGATTCCTTGCTGTCCTCCCTCTATTTATTAAATCAAATGTGATACTGTTATGATCACTATTGCCAAGTGGACCCAACACTGTTATCTCTTGCACTAGATCCTGTGTTCCACTAAGGACTAGATCTAAAATAGCTTCCCCTCATGTTGGTTCATGAACCAACTGCTCCATGAAGCAGTCATTTATTTCAGTTAGACTAGGGGTTCCCAAGCCTGCCTCCCAGCTAGTCGGATTTTCAGGATATCCACAATAAATATGTATGAGAGAGATTTGCATGCACTGCCTCTTTTGTATGCAAATCTCTCTCATGCTTATTCATTGTGGATATCCAAAAAACCTGACTGGCTGAGGAGTCCCCAGGACAGGTTTGGGAACCCCTGATCTAGAAACTTCTGGCCCGATTTTCAACAAGGCACCGAGGCATGCCATACCCGCAGAAACATACCCGCTCAGGAAAAGTGCTTGAATCGTGAGTCATGGCTTCCAAAATGGGCAAGCATCTAAAATGCAGCATAAATTGAGCACAGCGGCAGGCACCCAGTGCGGCATAGACGTTTAGACTTAGGGTCTGAAACCTGGCTCCTTGCCTAAGGCTGACTTGCCATACCCAGTGGGATAGCAAGTATGCATGAACCCATGTATCGCCCATCTGGCATACCTGTGCAGAGATGACACTACCATGCAGGCCCCACAGGCTGCCTGTGTAAGAGTCCCCTATGGCTGGGCGGATAGATACCAGTTGCATGGCAGTGAGGAGGTCAACAATCTTCAGCCCGGATGAGTCCCTTGCCCAATACGTGCTGAGGTATGAGGGAGTGCTATAGCCCAAGGGGGGGGGGGGGCAGAGGCTGAATCTATGGCTGGCCATGGCCATATGGAGGGGCATTCAACTCCACTTGCACAGGTAAGAGGCCTCAATGTGTTGGGGGGGGGGGGAGGAGGCTGAGCACCATGCTAGGCCATACTCACCCTGAAAGGCACAGCTGTGTGTCTGCACAGGGAGACAGGGCTGTGGTACCAAGCCACATGCTGGTTGCAGCCCCAATGTATGCCGAACAGGTGTCAGTGGGGGGACGGGCCATGCATTGGTACAGATGCCATCTCTGCTGCCTGTTGCAGGAGGCATAACCAGACATAGGATGTGGGGAGGCTGCTGCACCCCCTGGTGGTGGTTGGCAGCAATACCATAGGGCACACACAGCAATAGCAATGCCCATGCATGGGGAACTGCCCACCCCAGGGGGACCCTACAGTCAGTGCGGACATCCTGTACTTGTGCCCGATCCCCCAGTCCCTGTGACCACCAACCCAGGGGTCTGAGGGGGCCAGTGGCAAAATCCACATATGTGCTGTCCATCTGTCCCTGCAAGCGGATCTGCCACCAATGCCCACCACCCCTATCAGGCTGTGGCAGCATGTTGATGATGTGATGCCACAGAACATGACAGATATGTAATGGTGAGCATGCACAAACCACGACACTCTATCCTACATGGCGCCGAACAAACCATGCAGTGATGTGGCCTCTGAGGCAGAGGATGCCTCCTAACATGACATGCCCACAACCGAGGCCACGCACTGCCCACAACCATGTACCATGGTGCTAAGGCAAGCCTGTTTGCAACAGATAGTAGTAAGGGAAGGGGGAGAATTGTAGAAGTGACTGAAGGGGCCAGAGGTTTGATACAGATGAAGCAGTGGCCCAGGTGGCTCTGATGGTGGTGGCACAGGGCATGTGTCAAAGGTCCAGAGGAGTGATGGGTAGGAATCTGGTGGCAGACACCAGAGGTGTACCATCACATGTACCCCATACCTGATACCCATGGGTATACCCCTGCCCCCTGGTTGGGCAGGCCACCTGGCTGAGGCAGAATAGAGGTATGCGCAACAAGTGATATTGAAGCACCCAACTGAGCCCCTGTGTGTCCCCCCTCCCCCTCTCCCACAGTGAATATGGCATATAATGCACCCTGGAAGCCCTGAAGTGCCACTTTTGGACACTGCACCAGGAGGAAGCGGCTGGCAGTCGAGGAAGGTCAGTGGGGTGCCCAGTGGAGCTCAGCAGATGCAAGAGATGGCAGTCATGTCTGTCGCACAGGTGCAGGCAGACCATCTGTTGGTGGACGCTCCATATGCAATGATGGGAATGAGATGTCAGCAGTGGGCCACCGTGCACAGCTGATACGTGAGTTTCTAAGGTGACTGTCTCACACCGTCACCAGTAGAGGATACACACAATCACCAATAAAGTGCCCAATTCTGTGCTAGCACTGTTCTTTACTCTACTTAAATGGCGTTCCTTTCTGTTTCCTTCCCAGTAGCTCCGTTTTGTTTTTATTGTGAACCGCTGTATGCCAATTTGGTTTAAGCGGTATATTAAATTTTAAATAAAGATAAAGATAAGAGTGATCATTTATTTCCCCCCGGTGCAACTATCCCATGTGTGCACCAGCCGGCACCCAATATGTGGTGGTGTATACACACATGGCTGTGGCACGGCACAGATGGGCGGTACAGGAGCATACTCCACCAGCGGTGGCCCCAGGTGCACATCTTACCAGCACAACCTATAACTCTACCTACACTGAATATGATATATCTCCTCAAACTCCTGCTTCTTATTATGAGAATAAAATCAAACAACCTGCCCCAATCACCATAAAACAAAACTTAGACCAAATAGACTGCCCTAATACTTGGCCCAAATTCCAACTGATCTCCAAAGATTTGCTTAAAAACATAATAGCTAAACTTAATACTACCACTTCTTACCTGGATCCGTGCCCGATACCTTGGATCAAAATGACGTTACCAGAATTATCATCATTCATCCTCCCTATGATTAATCTCTCCTTCAAGGAAGGGTACCCCCCCTCCCTCCAACTCTTAAACATGCTCAAATACGTCCTTTAATAAAAAATAATAAACTTGACAAATCCTCCCCTACATCATATAGACCCATATCTAGCATCCTGTTTCTTGCAAAACTAACAGAAAAAGTTGTCCAGATACAACTTCAGGACTACACAGACACATCTGCCCCACTCGATGAACAACAATATGGTTTTCGCCCATCCCATGGTGTGGAAACACTCCTAGCAGTACTAATCGACACACTTTCACAGGGAATAGACGACTCAAGGCAAGCATTCTTCCTCCTTTTTCCAGATATCAAAGCAGCATTTGATAGCGTCAGTCATCATCTAATGCTTACCAGACTCAGGCAGATAGGGTTAACTGAAACCGTGTATAAATGGTTTGAGTCAGACCTAAAGGACAGAACACAAGCCGTCAGAATCAACCAACAAACCTCCTCTATGTTCCAACAGGAGCAAGGCCTCCCCCAGGGATCAGTACTTTCAGTGCTTCTCTTTAATATCTATCTTCAGCCTATCTGCTCCATCCTTATCACATTTACGCGGATGACATTATGTGTTACTTCCCATTTAAACTACCAAACCTAGCAACTCAAAGGATATCGCAACAAGTGATATTGAAGCACCCAATTGTAGGCCCACCATACATTACTCAGCATATAAATAGTCATGGCCTAATGGGAGACAGCCAACATGGCTTTAGACAAGGAAGATCTTGTCTTACTAATCTGCTATGTTTTTTTGAAGGTGTGAATAAACAGGTAGACAAAGGTGAGTCAGTTGATATAGTGTAGCTGGACTTTCAGAAAGCCTTTGACAAGGTCCCTCATCAGACTTTTGGCAAAACTAAACAGTCAAGGGATAGGAGGTAATGTACTATTGTGGATCAGGAACTGGTTAAAAGATAGAAAGCAGAGGGTAGGGCTAAATGGCCAATTTTCCCAATGGAAAAAGGTGAATAGTGGAGTTCCCCAGGGATCTGTGCTGGGTCCGCTGCTTTTTGACATATTCATAAATGACCTGGAAAAGGGAATAACGAGTGACGTTATCAAATTTGCAGATGACACAAAACTATTTAAAGTTGTTAAAACCCAAGAGGATTGTGGAAAATTGCAAGAGGATCTTGATAAATTGGAAGACTGGGCATCAAAATGGCAGATGAAATTTAATGTGGACAAGTGCAAAGTTATGCACCTAGAGAAGAACAACCCAAATTATGGTTACAGGAAGGTAGACATTGGGAACCACCACCCAGGAAAAAGATTTAGGCGTCATCGTCCTGGATAACATGTTAAACCCTCCACCCAGTGTGCAGTGGCAGCCAAGAGAGCAAATAGAATGCTAGGTATCATAAGGAAAGGAATGGAAAATAAAACAAAGGATATTATAATGCCTCTATATCGTTCCATGGTGCGACCGCACCTTGAATATTGTGTGCAATTCTGGTCGCCATATCTTAAAAAGGATATTGCGTTATTAGAAAAGGTACAGAGAAAAGCCACCAAAATGGTAAAGGGGATGGAAGGCTACTCCTATGAAGAGAGGCTAAAAAGGTTAGGGCTCTTCAACCTGGAAAAGAGACTGCTGAGGGGAGATATGATAGAGGTCTATAAATTAATGAATGGAGTGGAACGGGTAAACGTAGATCGATTGTTTACATCATCAGAATATAAAAGACTAGGGGACATGCAATGAAGCTACAAGGTAACCTATTTAAAAGTAATAAGAGAAAATATTTTTTCACTCAACGCGTAATAAAGCTCTGGAATTTGTTACTGGAGGATGTAGTATTTTATTTTATTTATTTATTTATTTATTTAACATTTCTTATATACCGCCTTTCATGATATCAAGGCGGTTTTACATTGAACAAACTGAAATTACATTGAACAGGGCATTATAACTTGGAGATAACTATTTTACAGGGAACATGGGCTATGGAGGGTTAAGTGGCTTGCCCAAGACCACAAGGAGCACCTGTGGGACTAGAAACCCCAGTCCTTCCAGCCCAAGGTTGCTGTCCTCTAGTGGGATTTGAACCTCCGACCTTCTGGCCTGAAGTACCTTGCCCCAACCACTAGGCCACTCCTCCACTCCAGTAAGAGCTGTTGGTGTAGCTGGAGGAAAGGTCCATAAACTATTATTAAAAGAAACCCAGGATATCATTGCTTGACACAATACAAGCATTGAGGAACCTTTGTCTTTTGGGATAACTGCTAGGTACTTGTGACCTGGATTGGCCACTGTTGGAAACAGGATACTGGGCTTGATGGACCTTGGTCTGACCCAGTATGGCATATCTTATTTTCTTATGTTCTTCTTATGATGCAATAGGGGAAACTTCACCACCCACCACAGATGTTGACAGTGTGTAGTCAGGATGCAGCACAGCTATAGGGGCCGGTGTGCCTGCCAGGGTAACAGAGCAATCCAATGTGCCACCATGGGCAGAGGAGCAGTCCGGTTCACAATCACGGGCAGAGGGAGCAGGCCAGTGTGTCTGCCAGTGCTGGGGAGATGGAGACGCATGATGCCCCACTAGCTGAGTTACAATTCTCCATCCTGGATGACCCTGTGGACACAGGAGGCACTGATCTAGAACAGGAGGTTGCGCCCCTGGTGGCTGGCACCAAGGGCATACAGTCCAAGCTGCATGGCATCTGGCAGGACCTGCAGGATGCAGAATAGACAAGGGAGGCAGAACATGAGGAGTGGTAGGACCATAGATTGCGCATGGAGCACCACATGGAGGGGCACCTGCGTCTGATGAAGGAGATGACAGCATAAAAGGCATTGATCACTGGTTCCCTATGAAGTTTGGTGGGCCTCCTGTGGGAACATGGGGTGGGTGCTGGGGCTGCCAGCACACCAGAACAGCCTTTTGGTAGCCCTGACCAATGTCCATCGGCCTGCCTTGCTGGGGAGGCTGAAGACACTGCCAGCATGTTATCAGACATTGCTCCACTGCATCATAGTGCACATGTCAGCAAGTGCCCATGGCCAGCAGGGAGCCCAGGGGCAGGGGACACACGTGGGAGGAAATAAATGATCACTCTGCACAAGTAGCATAGTATTTATCACTCTGCACAAGTAGCATAGTATTTATTTATTATACCACACTCTTTAGAATCAGTGCAGTTTACATGTATTCTAACAGGCACTTTTTATTCCCTTGTCTCTGAAGGGCTCACAATCTAAGTGTACCTGAGGCAATGGAGGGTTAAGTGGCTTGCCCAAGGCTACAAGGAGTGGCCATGGGACTAGAGTCCTGGCCTGAAGTTGCTTGTCCCCATGCGGGAATTGAACCCCCGTCCTTCTGGCCTGAGGTAACCTGTCCCAACCACTGAGCCACTCCTCCCTCTGGGCACTTTATTGGTGATTGTGTGTATCCTCTACTGGTGCTGGTGTGGGGCAGTCACCTTAGAAACTGTCATGTATCAGCTGCGTACAGTGGCCCACTGCCCGGGCCTGCTGCTGGCTCCCAGCCTCTGCCCCATCACCATCTGTGGCCTTGCAGCCTCCCACTCCTCTGCAGCCTCTGGCTCTGAGTCCAGCAATCCAAGCATCCGTGCAATGTTGCAAAGATCAGGTATACATGCTCCGGGCTGTAGAGGTGTTTCCCACTGCTCCTGTCAAGGCACCGGAAGAGGCTCTTCAGCACCCCTATTACTTGCTCCACAATTGCTTGAGTCTGCTGATAAGCGGCATTGTACCGCTCCTCCTGTCGGCTCATGGGGTGGTACACTGGGGTCAGCAGCCAGGTCCTCAGGGGATATCCACGGTTACCTGTGGGAGCAATGTGAGATGTGCACATGAGTATAGGACATGCGTTGATTGCAGTCTTTGGGCTGCTATGGACAGCATACAACACACCATCTACTAGCAGGGTGTGGTGCGATATCTAACAGTCAGCAACACTGTGGCAGTGAGCAGACACCAACATATGGCTTGTATGGCAGTCAGGCATTTGTGACAGTCAGGCTTTTGGGCAATAGGGGACGGTGACATGGGCTGGCCTGTCGGGAGGGGAGGTAGAGGTATGGCACGGAGATGTGGTAGGAGGGTCTGCTGGCTGGGATGGGGCAGACATCGATGTGCCCTATACAAACTGCTACCATGTGGCTGCACTACATGGCGCCAGCATGTGCTCTTCTGCATGCTACATGTTGGTGCGTGCTACCTGCTTTTGGCCAAGGAGCTTCCCCTGGTTGTCTCCATGACCTGCAGTGTGCATGGATGCCTTCATGACCTGCATCATGACCTGCAGTGTGCATGGATCTGTGGAACAGCAGAGCATGTGCACGCATTGGTCCTCATGTGTTGCAATACATATATAACACATATATCCCCACCTGTTTGCATTACACATAGCATCATACTTCAGCAACCATTTGTTCTGGGCCAGTCCTGGGGCTCACACATGTGCATACTGTAAACGGGGGCGCTGGGTGAGAATGTCCATAGTCTTGGCAAAGGCAAATATTAGTATGACTTGCAAAGGAATGTGGGAAATGTAGTCCATTCATACCAGAAGCAGCCGTTCACAAATAAATGAGTTGTGCTTGCTCGAGTGTTAAGCAAAAAAATATATATTTTATTTATGGGGTTATTTCTCCCACACAGATTTACTTGGTAGCACAAAAAGGATACTTGCTTTCAGTATTATACTTAGGAAAACAAATCAGGAACAACAACTGAACTTCTTAAGCAATCAAATCAAACAATAAAGACCTTGATGGGAACAGAAAGGTCTTTCAATGGGCTCCTGCTAATACCTTTTAGCAGTGCTCCAAAAACAAAACAAAACCCAAAAAAAAGGAATCAAAGACATTCTCTGAGCTATTTTACTAATCACAATTATACTGATCTCTGTGGTGAGTAAACTAATGGAAAAACTGCTAAAACAGAGGATAGTGAGGTTTTTGTAGTCCAATGGATTGCAGGATCCGAGGCAGCATGGTTTTACTAGAGGCAGATCTTGTCAGACAAATCAAATTAATTTCTTTGACTGGAAAACCAGAGGGTTGGACCAAGGGAGAGCCCTAGATGTGTTGTACTTAAATTTCAGTAAAGCATTTTATACCGTTCTGCAAATTGTTCTGCACAGACAACTTATAAATAAATTGGGCACCCTAGGGATGGACCCTAAAGTGACTGACTGGGTTAGAAAGTGGTTAAGTGGGAGGCAACAAAGGAGAAGGAGGTTACCAGTGGTGTGCTGCAGGGATCTGTCCTTGGTCCAATTCTTTTTAATACCTTTGTTAGTGATATTGCAGGAGGGCTGCTGGGTAAGGTTTGCTTGTTTGCGGATGATACCAAAATCTGCAATAGAGTAGACACCCAGGAAGGAGTAGATAACATGAGGAGGGATCTAGCTAAGCTTGAAAATATTTGAGAATTTGGCAACTCAGATTTAATGCTAAAAAATGCAGAGTCATGCATTTGGACAACAAAAATCCAAGGGAGTGGTGCAGTGTAAGGGGTGAGGTACTTCTGTCCAAAAAGAAGAGCAGGACCTGGGCATGATTGTTTCTGATTATAAGGCAGCTAAACAGGTAGAAAAGGTGATGGCAAAAACAAGAACATTGCTTGGGTGCATAAGGAGAGGAATGGCCAGCAGTAACAAGGCGGTGATAATGCCTTTGTGTAAGTCTTTGGTGAGACCTCATTTGGAGTACTGTGTGCAATTCAAAAGGATATAAACAGGATGGAGTTTGTGCAGAAGGTGGCTACCAAAAATGGTCAGTGTACTTCATCATAAGGTATATGGGGACAGACTTAAAGATCTCAATATGTATGCTTTGCAGGAAAAGTGGGAGAGGGAGATATGATAGAGAGGTTTAAATATCTCTGTAGCATAAATGCACAGGAGGAGAGCCTCTTTCAGTTGAAAGAAAGGCCTGCAACAAGTTGGCATAGGATGAAGGTGAAAGGGAATAGATTCTGGAATAATATGCCGAAATATGGAAAGAGTGTTAGATGCGTGGAATAATCTCCCAATGGAGGTAGCAGAAACAAATTCAAGAAAGCATTGGACAAACATAGAAGATCTCTACAGGGAAAAAGGGATTATAGTAGTTGATAGGCTGCATTTTTCTGGCATCATGTTTCTATATTCTAACTTTCCTATCTTATATATTTTAGGCTTTTAGCATTTATATAGAAACATTTTAAGACATGTTTTTTGTTTGAATTCAAAATCTTGTTAGCAGTTGACAAGGATAGTTTGCAATCTTTCAGTTCTTTCTGCTCTTCAGTTAGAGCACCTGGGCTAATTTAGCCTTCATTGCAACCTCTGTATCAGGAATGCCTTAACTTTACTGTTTAGCGTAGTTACTCACCTGTAACACGTGTTCTCCAGGAGCAGCAGGAATCAGTCCTCACATATGGGTGACGAAGGTGCCAACAGAGCCCTCGTGCGGAGCATTTCCCCAGCTTTCAAAGAAAGCCTTTGGGAATGCAGCGCGCATGCTCAGTCCCCTTCCCGCCCAAGGGTGCCATCTTGTTCAGTCAGATGACATAGCTAAAAGACAGCAAAAAATCAAAATGAAGGAAATGACTGCAACTCCAGGGGAGAAGGGAGGGTCGTGAGGACCGATTCCTGCTGCTCCTGGAGAACACCTGTTACAGGTGAGTAACTACGCTTTCTCCAGGACCAAGCAGGAAGTCAGTCCTCACATATGGGACTCCCCAGCTCTAGGCTACCGTGAACCTAAAGCTGAAAAAATGGCTCCCTCTCTAGAGCCACAGCATCCGTGACAAGAATTTTCTCTGAGAACGCACCCCGTATGGTAGGAGTTGCCTAAATCTCAAAGAGATTACGGAGTACCGCCTGGCCGAAAACACTGCCCCGCAGGGACTCTCTCTCCAGGCAGTAATGGGCTGCAAAAGTCTGGCTTGAAGACCAAGTTGCAGCCCGGCATATGTCTGCCAATGGAACACAGCGGAGATGAGCTATTGACGCGGCTTTTGCCCTGACACAGTGGGCCGTGACCCGACCCTGCAAGGGGAGGTTGGCTGCCCTGTATGCCCAGGCAATGCAATCTGCTACTCAAGTGGACAACGTGGGCTTGGAGACAGGTAACTCCATCCTATTAGGGTCAAACGAGATGAAGAGCTGAGCAGCCCTTTGATGCTCCCGCGTACGTTCTATGTAAAAGGACAATGCCCTCTTACAGTCCAGGGTATGCAAGACTGTTTCAACCTGGCTGGCATGCACCTGGGAAAAAAGGTTGGAAGAACCACCTCCTGATTGAGGTGGAAAGAGGAGACCACTTTTGGGGGGAACTTGGGATGGGTCCGTAGGACCACCCTGTTCCTATAGAACCGCGTTTACGGTCTATCAGAAACCAGAGCTTGAGCTCACTCACACATCTGGCCGATGTAAGAGCCACCAGGAAGAGCGCTTTCCAAGAGAGGAAGCGCAAATGGCAAGTAGCCATCAGCTCAAATGGTGGACGAGTAAGTTGCTGCAAGACTACGTTCAAATCTCACTCAGTCGCCGGTGGACAAACAGGAGGCTTGAGTAGAAGCAGACCTCTGAGAAATCTGGACACCAAGGGGTGAACCGACAGAGACTGTCCTTCCACCTGTGAGTGGTGCGCTGACAAAGCACTGAGGTGGACCCAAACAGAGTTAGACTTAAGGCCTAGGTCTGAAAGGTGAAGTAGATACTGCAGTACTACTGGCACAAGGCAAGAGAAAGAATCTTCATTGTGCTGAGCACACCATACCGTAAACCTACGCCACTTGAGGGCATAGGACTTTCTGGTGGACTGCCTCCAAGAGGCCAATACCACTTCCTCAAGCTCCTTAGGTAGAAGGGAGCTAGCACTACCCTTTTAGCAGCCAGGCCATCAGATTGAGGGACCTGAGGTTGGGGTGCAGAAGGGAAACCTGCTCTTGAGACAGGAGATCGTGTTGCAGCCCTAGAGGGAACGGAGCTTCCACCGCCAACTGCAGAAGAAGTGGAAACCAAGGCTGCCTCGGCCATCTGGGGGCTACCAGAATCACCGAGGCCTTGTCCCGAAGGATCTTGAACAGAGTTCGGGCCACCAGGGGCGTGGGAGAAAATGCATACAGGAGGCCCATAGACCAAGAGATTAGAAAAGCATCTTCAGCCATCCTCAGGGGATGCGGCTGTCTGGAGCAAAACCTGGGTAGCTGACGGTTTAGCAGACTTGCAAAGAGATCGATGGATGGAAGTCCTCAGTGGAGGAAAATCTACTGGACCACCAATGGATTCAACTGCCATTTGTGAGGCTGGAGAATCCTGCTTAACTTGTCTGCTAGGAAGTTTTCTTGGCCAGGTAGGTAGACTGCTTTGAAAAACATACCCTGCCTGACCGCAAAGGAGCAAAGGGCCAGTGCCTCCTGACATAGGAGCCTGGACCCTATGCCCCCTTGTTTGTTCACGTAGAACATTGCCACCTGATTGTCCGTCTGAACTAGGACAGACTGTTGAGAGAGAGCATGACAGAAAGTTTTCAGAGCTAAGCGGATTACTTGCAGCTCTAAAAGGTTGATTTGCTGTGTGGCCTCCTGAGGGGACCACAGGCCTTGAGTGCATGAGCCCTGGCAATGTGCACCCCAGCCTCTTAAGGAAGCATCCGTCATCAGCACCCTGTGTGTGCTGGAGCCTGAAAAGGTACTCCCCTAAGAAGGTTTGGTGGATGTAGCCACCACTGCAAGGAGTTCAGAAGTCGTCTGGACACCTTTACTTTGTCTCGGAGGTCACCGGTAGCTTGTGACCACTGATCTCTGAGGCACCATTGAGCAGTCCGTATGTGCAGACGGGCATTCGGGGTCACATGTACAGTGGATGCCATGTGGCCCAGGAGACGCAGGAAATGCCTGGCGGAAACATGAGTATTGCGTTGGATCTGGTTGACCAAATCCATAAGTCTGTGGGTCCTGTCCTCGGGCAAGTAAGCTCTTGCCTGAAGGGTGTCCAACCTGGCCCCTATAAACTCTAGGTTCTGAGAGGGGAGCAAAGTGGACTTCGCATAGTTTATGACAAAGCCCAGATGCTGAAGAAGAGAGACAGTGCGAAGAGTGGCCTGTCGGGCCTCCTGGAGTGACTGGCCCCTGATTATCCAGTCATCCAGGTACGGGAAGACAAAAATCCCCTGATTTCTGAGAAAAGCCACAACCACCGCAAGGCATTTGGTGAAAACCCTGAGGGCAGAGGTCAGGCCAAAAGGAAGCACTCTGAACTGAAAGTGGTTTCCTCCCACCACAAATCGGAGGTATTGTCTGTGGTCTGGATGAATGAGGATGTGAGTATACGCATCCTTTAGGTCTAAGGAGCATAGCCAGTCTCCCTGCTGGAGGTAGGGCAGCAGTATCCCAAAGTTAAGCATCTTGAACTTTTCCCTCTCCAGAGACTTGTTCAGATTTTGCAAGTCTAGGATAGGTCTTAGGCCTCCTGTTCTCTTTGGTACCAGGAAGTACCTGGAGTAGAAGCCTTGCCCTTTCAGGTGGTGTGGCACCGGTTCCACCGCCTGTTCCTTTAGAAGACTTGCCAACTCCTGAAGGAGGAGGTTCCTGTGTAGAGGGAGTCTTGGAGGCTCCCCTGGATAGTAGGAGGGGGGTAGCTGGTGGAAATGGAGCATATAGTCCTTCTGGACTATGCTCAGCACCCAAGTATCCCCTGTGATGGCTGGCCACCTGTAGGCATACAGGGTCAGCTGACCTCCTGTGCTGAATGGGGCCACCGGCGGAGGAGAGGCTATTTCCCGGGAGTCAAAAACCCCTTCCCTGCTGTGCAGGAGCCGGAGCTGGAGGCTTGGGGGGTTTCTACCTACGAGGTCCATGCCCCTGCCCTTTGGCCTGCTGGCCCTGTTGGGGAGCTGGAGAGGCTTGATATTGAGGGTAGGTTTTGTAGACAGTACCCTTCCTCGGGAAAAAGTGCTTCTTCCCCGAGCCCTTCTTTTTGTGAGAAGGGGCAGAAGTCTTTCTGGATAGCCTTGTCCTGGTGAGAGTCTCGGTCTCAATTTCTGCAGCCTTCTCAGTCATGGGCTTGCCGAACAGGTTGTCACCTCGGCACCGGACATCGACCAACTTATCTTGCACCCATGACTCCAGGTCCGACGACTGTAGCCAGGCCTGACGATGTGCACCGATGCTGCCGCGGCCACCCGGGCCAAAGCCTCAAAGCCGTCATAGGCTGCTCAAGAAATAAACTTCGAGCACTCTCGGATCCCTGTAGACAAGGCTTTGAATCTCTGCAAGGGTTCCTCGGAGAGGCCAGCCGAGAACCCGGCAATCTCCTTTGCCAGGTCTCGTTAGTACATGCCTATGTACAGCTGGTAAGTCTGGACACGGCAAGACAGCATCGAGCCCTGGAAGCACTTTCTACCAAGGGCATCCAGGTTCCAGGCCTCCCGGCCGGGAGGCACTGAGGAGTGCATCTTTTGGCTTTTCAGCCTGTGCATAGCCCATTCCATAACCATGGAGTTGTGCGGTAGCTGCGCCTTTTGGAACCCAGGGCTATTACGGACTTGATAGATAGAATCAACCCGCTTGCTAAGAACTGGCGCTGAGGCCGGTGCTTCCCACATCCGGAAAAGCAGCCGTTCCAGCATCAGAGGAACCGGTACAGTAAAGGCTTCCTTCAGAGGAAAATCATATTGGAGGGCATCGAGCTCTTCGGCTCTTCGACTCCTCCTCAGCGTCCTCCGGGAATGTCAAAGCCTTGGCCATGTCCCTGACGAAATCTGAGAACCGGGTATCCTCCGGGGGGATCTTCTCCGAGGCTCAGACTCTGGGGAGTCCGAAGGGATGCACTGGGTCTGGAAGGTGTCAGGAGACTCCTCGTCCTCCGTATCCCATGCCGACTCCTCCGAGGAGGAGTCGAGCGGCTCTGGCCGTATGGGCCTCGATGCCACCCGCTCTGATGCCGAGGGCCTGCACAGGAGGTCGAGGGAGATCTTGGCCGAGGATCGACTCAAGACTTGATTGACTCGAGGATCGGCTCGGCCTCCGGGGTCAACTTAGATGTCGAGGTCCCGGTGGTCGGGGCAGATGCACCAATCAAACCGGCAATCAGTACCCACTGCTGCTCCATGAAGGCAGCCAGGCTGCTCTCCAGGGCCGTCAACCTGAGACTGAGCTCAGGAGACTCCGCAGCCCCCAGACTCGGGCCCCAATGGCATCGGGCCCGACGTCGGTTCTCCTGGAGGAGCGTCAACGAGGACAACTGAAGTTACCTGACTCGGCGACTCCGGCTCCAGCCGAGGGAGTTTGGTCAGCCGCTCCTACTCCGAGAGCCCGGGACAGCGGTCAGGGCTTCATGGCCTGGCCCTCGAGGATCCAGGTGCCTCCACTGATGCCGCCCTCACGAGCTTCTTCTTCCTTTTATGCCCCCTCTCAGATGACCTACGACGGCGCTCAGGGTCAGACTCCCAAGATGAATAGACCTCTGACAAAGTCTGGGCCCAGCCGGACGCGGACTCCAAAAAAATTCTTTCACGTTGATGCTGACGGCTCTGAAGTGCCTTCGACGACATCTTGCCACATGGGCCACAGACCAGCAGGTCATGGTCGGGCTCGAGGCATCGGAGGCAGCAGTCATATGTGTCGGTGAGAGACATAAGTATCTTGCACCGATCACATTTTTTGAACCTGCTGGCAGCCATCAGGAGAAAAAGGGCCCCTGCCAGGTCAAAAGACAGGGCTGCCAGTGAAAATAACAGAAAAAGCATGAATGTTAGTCACAAAGGACAAAAAATGAAAAAGAAGTTCCGGACTCGACACCGGTGTACCGAGCTGAGGTGGGAGGGGAACTGACGTCGAACCGGATAAAGAAACGCGAAAAATCGCAGAAAGAAATCTACTTTTCCCAGGTGACACGAACTACGCCCATTGGGCTCCGTGGAAAATGAAAGACTAAGCAAGATGGCACCCTTGGGTGGGAAGGGGACCGTGCATGCGTGCTGCATTCCCAAAGGCTTTCTTTGAAAGCTGGGGAAATGCTCCGCATGAGGGCTCCATCGGCGCCGATATCACCCATATGTGAGGACTGACTTCCTGCTTGGTCCTGGACATAGCTGGTATCCTTCAAAGATATATCATTTGAAACCATACATTGCCGGGCAACTGTCAGCTATCCCCCACTATCTAGTTTAAAAACTGTTCTCTCCCTCCTCTTAAAAGGTTTGTGCCAACAACCTGATTCCACCCTGGTTAAAGTGGGGCTCATATTTCTGAAAAAGCTCTCCCACTTCCCCAGAATGTAGCCTAGGTCCTAACAAATCTAAATCCCTCCTCTCTGCCCCATCATCTCATCCACAGATTGAGACTCTGAAGCTCTGCCTATCTTTTGGGCCTGGCAAATAGAAAAGAGAGCATTTCTGAGAATGCTACCCTAGAAGTCCTGGGTTTCAAATTTCTATCTAAAAGTCTAAATTTGACCCCCAGAACCTCCCTCCTACACTTTCCTTTGCCTTTCATACTTATGTGTTGGAAGACAGCCAGCTCTTCCACAGCACTGTCTAAAATCCTATCTAGGTGACGTGATATCTGCTACCTTCACACCAGGCAGGCGACTAAGTGATCCTCCTGTCCACCAACAACTCGGCTATCTACATGCCTAGTGACTGAATCATCAGCTAAAACTGCTCTCTTAATCCTTCATTTCTGGGCAGAATGCCCTGGAGACACATCCTTGTTGCAAGAGGATATGGCATCCCCTGGAGGGCAGGTCTTAGCTACAAGATGACTTCTAGGTGACCTCTCTCCTCCAAGACAGCCTATAGCTTGCGAGACTTGTGATGGGACTTTTCTGTTATACCCCTGCAGATCTCCTCTATATATCTCTCTGTCTGCCTCAGCTCTTCCAAATCTGCTACTTTAGCCTCCAGAGATAGGATTCATTCTCTGAGAGCCAGGAGCTCTTTGCAAAGTGAGAGTTAAAGGAATAGGATCCTAGTGAGCAGGGAAGAAGAACACTAATCCGCTAAATGCTTAGGATCCTAATCCAGGCTTCCTTTGCCATCAGAAGACCTGATAAATACTTAAACTGGATCTGGTGCTTACTGATGGGGAAAGTTTTTTCTGATGTTATAGTGGGAGATCATCTCACATCCAGTGATCACCAGATGGTGTGGTTCAGTATTAGGATTAAGAATGATATTAAAAAGTGAAGGTCCTAGACTTTAGGAAAACTAACATTGCCAAAATGGGACAATACCTCAAGGAGTCATTAGCGGGATCAGAACAGCTGGGGGATGTAGAAAAGCAATGGTTAAAACTGAAAGGGGATATTTTAAGGGAAACAAACCTATTTGTTAGTAAATAGATGTAAAAGGAAAAGGAGGCCACTATAGTTCTCAGAAGAAGTAGCTGAAAAGGTGAAGAAAAAGAGGGAGGCCTTCATAAATTACAAGAGATCACAGAAAAGGGAAAACAAACATCAATATTTGGAAAAACTTACAGAAGCTAGGAAAGCAAAGATAGAAATAATAAAAAAAAAATAGCCAATGCAGTAAAATGGGGGGACAAGACATTTTTCAGATATGTTAGTGAGAGGAGAAAATGCAAACATGGTATTGTCAGACTCAAGGACGAAGGGGAGGAATATGTAGAAGCTGATGGAAGATAAAGCAAAATTGCTTAACAAATACTTTTGTTCTGTGTTTTCAGATGAAGAATCAGGAGCAGGACCTCAGAAAACACCCACAAATAGGAACAGAAATGAAGTGGATCTTAAGCAATTTTTCAGAAGACTGTGTTCACTTTGTCTACTTTTAGTTTAGCTACTTCCTCACAAAGGTGCTAGATAGGATACATTCCAGAGTATTGAAGGACCTTGGGGAAGTTCTAGCAGCTCCACTGTCTGACTTTTCAATGCTTCTTTAGAAGTGGGAGTGGTCCCAGAGAACTGGAAAGAGGTGCATGTGGTCCCTTTACACAAAAGCAGAAGTAAGGATGAGGTTGAGAACTACAGGCCAGTTAGTCTGGCCTCTGTGGTGAGTAAATTAATGGAAAGACTGCTAAAACAGAGAATAGTGAGTTTTCTGGTCCAATGGATTGCAGGATCTGAGGCAGCATAATTTTACTAGGGGCAGGTCTTGTCAGATAAATCTAATTATTTTCTTTGGGGAACCAGAGAGATGGACCGAGGGAGAGCCCTAGATGTGATGTACTTAGATTTCAGTAAAACCTTTGACACTGTTCCACACAGGCAACTTATAAATAAATTGAGCATCCTAGGAATAGACCCTAAAGTGACTGATCGGGTTAGAAAATGGTTGATAGGGAGGCAACAAAGGGTACAGGTAAGGTGACATTTATTTATCAGTTAAGGTGAACATTAACTGCAAGGTAAAATGTCACGTTCCATATCATCCTGCTAGACCAGTCCAGACAAGGGGAATGTACCAAATCTACAACACCAATGGGCAGGAGAAAACACAGTAGCTTGCAAAACTTGAGCCAAAGGCCATGTCTGCCCAAGCATGGACATCCAAGCAGCAATGCTTGACAAAAGTGGAGTGATGCCTATGTTGCTGTCTGACAAATGTCTGCGGGAGCTACCGAGCTTTGTTCCACCCATGAGGATGCATGCTCAGTTAGAATGGGCACACAAACCCTCCAGAACCAGCCAGTTCTACAACAGATATGCTGAGGTAAGAGCCTCTTTAATCCAGCACCCCAAAGGTGATCTGGCCACCGTTTCACCCTTATATGGGCCAGAAAACAGCACAAAAAGATGGTCTGACACGAAAGGAATTCATAACCTTCAAAAACTGGAGAAGCATTCTCCAGACATCCACATGGCAAAGATCCTTATCCTTCCCCCAACACTGCTCCTTAGAGAAGGAGGGCAGGTAAACCACCTGGTTCATGTGAAGGGAAACAGCACCTTAGGCAAGAAAGAAGGCACAGGCCAAATGGAAATGGCTTCAGTGGAAAAAGACAGATAAGGATCTAGGCAAGACAGATCTTGCAGATCGGAGATCTGCCTTGCAGAACAAATCGCGACCAAGAAGACAGTCTTGAGCACCAAATTCTTCAAGGTAGAGTGCATCAGTGGTTTAAAGGAACTGTTATCAGGGCCCTGAGCATCAGGCATAGATCCCAGGAAGGGATCACAAACTAAAGGGGAGGTTTCAGATGCCGAACTCCTACGGAGAAAACAAGAGAAAACTGGATGCAAGGCCAAAGACTTGTCTGTCACCGGACCACAGAAACAGGTTAGAGCTGCCACCTGAAACTTCAGGGAGAGGCCCTTCTCTAGGCAGTCCTGCAGAAAGACCAGCAAGGAGGACACTTTGACCAACTCAGGAGCCAACTGCTGCGTACCATACCATCACTGAAAGAGGCACCATATCCGTATGTTTGCTAGCTTTTTAGACCTCCTCTGGGCACCAAGCAGAATAAAGATCACTGCTGGACAGTAGCCCATACACACTAGTAGTCTCCTTTCAAGAGCCATGCCTCAGCTAAGAAGGGAGCCGAGTCCTCCAGGATGATTGAGCCCTGCTGCAATAACCTCCAAAATAAAGGTAGCCGAAGAGGAAGTGCCTGCAGGAGCTGCATCATGTCTCCAAACCATGATTTCCACAGCCAATCTGGCACTACCAGAACAATCCTGCCTGGATGGTGCTCTACACACCGAATCACACGTCCCACCAGGGGCCATGGAGGAAACATGTCACCAGCTGCTGGCCAAGGCTGGGTCAGGATGTTGATGCCTTAAGACCCCATCTCCTTGGGACGGAAGGACTGGGGTTTCTAGTCCCACAGGTGCTCCTTGTGGTCTTGGGCAAGCCACTTAACCCTTCATTGCCCATGTTCCCTGTAAGTATTAGTGTATGTGTCTCATATCCCCGCGTGTTAAATGTATCTCCCAATTGTGTTGTGACCGCTTTGATTGAAGGATAAGGCGGTATACAAAACTGTCTAAATAAATAAATAAAATCTCTGTGTGGTGACTGAAAAAGCAATAAACTTTTGCGTTAGAGTGGGTCGCCATCAGATCCATCTTGAGGCAACTCTAATGGTGCAGAATCAACTGAAACACCTCCTTACTTAACTCCCACTCTCCAGGATTCAGAGAATGCCTGCTAAGGAAGTCTGCTTCCACATTCCAGGACATAGCTGAACTGAATGTTCTCCAGCACCCTGGCTCATTCCTGAAAGAAGAGGCAAAGCCTGCTGCCCACTAGAGGAACCAGGGAATGGGCCCCCCAAACATCATTACGCAGCCTGGGAAGGTCTGCCTCTGGAATGGGCTGAATCCCTGGGCCCACACACTCCACAGAAGAACTGGGAATGAGCCCATGGTGAAAGTAGAGGGGAGAAAGGTTTTCAAGGTTGGTAATGATGATAGTCCTGAGACCCCCGGGAATCCATCCAGATCGCCCTTGGAGAATGGATGGAGGTTGACGAGGAAAGCGAGCAGATTGCTTAACAGAACCCTTGGATCTGTCTTTCAGGAGGTGGTTAAAATGTTGTCTTGCCTAGGCCCTTCACCAGCTTCTCCAAATCAATTCCAAACAGAAGCTTCCCCTTAAAGGCCAGTTGAGCCAACCAGGTTTTGGAGGATGTGTCCACTGCCCAGTGCCAGAGAGAAATTCAATTCCATGACACTATCGTCAGGGCACCATCCCTGGCTGCCAAATGTACCAAGTCATACATGGCATCAGAAAGGAAGGCCACAGCCAACACAAAAAAAAGGTAGTATCATCAAGTGGAAGAGAGAGAAGCCACTGGAACAGGACTCAAGATGTCAGGTTGGGGCATATCAACAGCTATAGTATAGCCGCCACCACGGCAAGCTGGCTCCACAGCAAGGAATCCATCTTGTGGTCGAGGACATCCTTTAAGGCTGATCTGCCTTCCACAGGAATGGTGGTCCGTCTGGTAATCACCATGACCTGCACATTCACCTTAGGAAAGTCAAACTACTTGATGTGCTTCTCCTCTGGGAGAGCGTAGATTTATTTATTTAACCAACCAGATTTTTATACCTCCTTATCCTTCAATCAAGGTGGATTACATCATAACTTCTAACTTAAACAGGGTAGAATGAACTACAAAGAGGGGAGTTAACATGCTGGGTAGTTAACAAGATAGAACCTATTTACAGTTGGTGCGACTTACTTGCAGTTCAAGCTGATTATTTACAATTTGCACGGCTATCGGAAAGTGGTGTCAATGATCTGTTGGGGTATGGGATGGTGCCGACAGTCCTGCAAATACAATGATGTGACGTTTCCGTAATGCTCCATGAACAGGAGGGTCTTAAGTTTCTTCCTGAAGTCTCTGATGTCAGCAGAGGTTCGTGGCTCATTAGGGAGGGTATTCCATAACCTAGGTGCAGCTAGAGAGAGCACTCTTCTGGAGGTGGACTGTTTGGTTTTCTGGTAATCCATGGCTATGGTAAGCATATGTTTGTTATTGTTTTCTCTGGGGCGTGTAACTGGGACTCTTATAATCAGATCCTGTAAGATGTATGCTAAGAAATGGTGCAGGATTTTGAAAATGTTCAGCATCACTTTGAATTTGGCACGGGCATAATTTGGAAGCCAGTGTAGGTTAAAAAAATAAGAACATAAGATATGCCTTATTGGTTCACACCAAGGTCTATCAAGCCCTGTATCCTGTTTCCAACAGTGGCCAATCCTGGTCACAAGTATCTAACAGTTTTCACAAAAGACACACAGGTTCCACAATGCTTGTACTGGAGCAATCAGTGGATTTTCCGGGTCCCCTTTAGTAATGGTTTATAGACCTTTCCTCTAGGAACTTGTCCAAGCCTTTTTTAAACTCAGCTTGAAGGACTAGAAAAGGGGACTGTTACTTCTGGAGAGAGATCTGCAATTGTGAGTATATACTTCTGGGAATTTTCTGAAAGGAATTCTTTCTATTAAAGCTATTTAATCTGTGAACCCACTATTTTTTGTTAAATCAGTCAGGGCCTAGTAGCAGCAGTTTAGGTTTAAATTTAAAACACAGAAGAGAACTTTCTGGTTACATTTCATACCCAGCAGAGAGCTTGTACTTTTAATTTAATAGTCACTCAGGGCCTAGTATCAGCAAAGTACTTTTAGTTTTAAATTTAAAACACAGAAGAGAGCTTTCTGGTTAAATTTGGAACCCAGCAGAGAGCTGTAGTTTAAATTTCATAATAAGTTAGAGCCTAGCAGCAGCAAAGAGCTATAATTTAAATCAAATAAGAATATAGCTTACCTCAGCAGCACAGGACAGGGTACAGTGTAGCAGCCCTCTTTTAATAAGTGTTATTTCCCTCCCTCCCTCCCCACACCCACCTACCCCTGGGATAATCATAGCTTTATAGGTACTTACACATCTTAAAAGACAGGAGGTGCTCTCAGGTGAAGCTCGTTACCTAAATCAGTCATACACTAAGGACCTGAGATTAATTAAGCTTCAGGTGAACAAGGTATATTAAACGTGTTAGGTACAGTTTTATTGGTATAAATATCCATAGCAACCCTTAGTAAGTAAAGAACTTAAAGATCTAAACAAAAACTTAAAACTAAGATGCAGACAGCAGTCCATCAGCGAGATGGGGGCTTTCCAGTCTTTTGCATTGAGTGTCACATGTATGATTTTCGCCCAGTTGGTGAGAGGTCTTACGTGTGCACTAGGTGCAAGGAGCTCTTTGCTCTCAGGGAACGAGTCCGTTCTCTAGAGGCTAGAGTAGCAGACTTGGAAAACATAAGAAATACAGAGAGGTACATAGACGAGACCTACAGGGATATAGTCCTGAAGTCCCACCTCCAGTCTGGCAGCATCCCTGTTGCCAAGGAGGAGAGAGGTCACGTGACAGGAGAGCATCACCCTGGTGTGGCAGGAAGTGATCCTGTAACTAGGACCTGTCCTCCAGGTGATGTAAAACCCTCTTGCACCGAGGAAGTTTCTCCAGAGCCATGTGCCCATGAGGGAAGGGTTTGGACAGCCGTTATAGTTGGTGATTCGATCATTAGGCATGTAGATATCTGGGTGGCTGGTGGACATCAGGATCGCCTGGTAACATGCCTGCCTGGTGCGAAGGTAGCGGACCTCACACGGCACCTAGATAAGGTCTTAGTGCTGGGGAGGAGTCTGCTGTCTTGGTACATGTCGGTACCAATGACATAGGAAAATGTGGTGGGGAGGTTCTGGAGGCTAAATTTAGGCTTTCAGGTAGGAAGTTGAAATCCAGAACTTCCAGGGTAGCGTTCTCCGAAATGCTTCCCGTTCCACGTGCAGGACCCAAAAGGCAGGCAGTGCTCCGGAGTCTCAATGAGTGGATGAGACAATGGTACAGAGATGAGGGGTTTGGATTTGTTAGGAACTGGGGTACATTCTGGGGAAAGGAGGGGCTCTTCCGAAGGGATGGGCTTCACCTTAACCGGGATGGAACCAGGCTGCTGGCATTAACCTTTAAAAAGGAGATAGAGCAGCTTTTAAACTAGATAATAAGGGAAAGCCGACAGTTGCCAAAGAGCGGATGGTTCAGAAGAATGTATCTTTGAAGGATACTACCAAAAGCAGAGAGGTTCCAAAAAAGAGTAAAGTAGCCCAAATGCCCTCGAGTATGGAGCAGACAGAGCTTAAAGATCCCAAATTACCCATGTCTACCAATAGCCAAATTAATATGAATAAAATACAGTCTCTAAAATGCTTGTATGCAAATGCTAGAAGTCTAAAAAATAAGATGGGAGAGTTAGAATATGTAGCACTAAATGAGAGGTTAGATATAATTGGAATATCAGAGACATGGTGGAAGGAGGACAACCAGTGGGACACTGTGATACCTGGGTACAAACTATATTGTAATGATAGAGCTGATCAAATTGGTGGAGGGGTTGCACTCTATGTTAGAGAGGGCATTGAGTGAGAAAGGATTCAAGTTTTGCAGGAAACAAAATTTGCTGTAGAATCTCTATGGATTGAAATTCCATGTAAAAAGGGGAAGGCGATGGCATTGGGGGTGTACTATCGACCTCCTGGCCAGAATGAACAAATGGATGATGAAATGCTCAAAGAAATCAAGGAAGCTAACAAAAGTTACAGCGCGGTAATAATAATGGGTGATTTCAATTACCCTGGTATCGACTGGGTCAGTGTCACGGCAGGACATGCTAGAGAGATAAAGTTCCTAGATGACATAAATGACTGCTTCTTGGAGCAGCTGGTTCATGAACTGACCAGAGGGGAAGCCATGTTAGAGGTAGTCCTTAGTGGAACACCAGATCTAATGCAAGAGATAAGGGTGTTGGGGCCACTTGGCAATAGTGATCATAGCATGATCGCCTTTGATTTAATTAGTGGAGGAAGGATAGTAATTAAATCCACAGTACTACCTTTTAACTTTTGAAAGGGAGACTATGATAAAATGAGGAAAATAGATAAGAAAAAACTAAAAGGAGCAGTTGCAAAGATTAAAGACTTACATCAAGCTTGGGTGTTGTTGAAAAATACAATCTTGGAAGCCCAGACCAGCTGTATTCCACGCTTTAAGAAAAGTGGAAGGAAGTCCAAAAAACTGCCAGCATGGTTTAAAGGTGAGGTCAGAGAGGCTGTTGTTGCCAAAAAAGCATCTTTCAGAAAATGGAAAAAAGAGTCAAACGACGAAACCTGGAAACAGCACAAGCACTGGCAGGTCAAATGCAAGGTATTAATAAAGCAGGCAAAGGGAGAATTTGAAAAGAAGCTTGCTGCGGAAGCAAAAACGAAAAATAATGATTTTTTCAAGTACATTTGTAGCAAAAAACCTGTGAGAGAGTCAGTTGGTCCATTAGATGATAGAGGAGTTAAAGGGGCACTAAGAGCCGACAAGGCAATAGCAGAGAGACTGAATGAATTCTTTGCTTCGGTCTTTAATGAGGAAGATGTAGGGATGTTACCCATGACTGAAGTGGTATTTAAAGCTGCAGAAGAAATGAAGGAAATATCGATACATCGGGAAGATATATTACAACTATTAGATAAAATGAAGAGTAGCAAATCACCTGGGCCGGATGGTATACATCCAAGGGTGTTGAAAGAACTGAAATATGAGATTGCAGACCTGCTATTAGTAATCTGTGAACTATCATTAAAATCAGCTCTAATACCTGAAGATTGGAGGATCGCCAATGTAACACCAATTTTTAAAAAGGGTTCCAGGGGTGATCCAGGAAACTACAGACCGTTCAGCCTCATGTCAGTACAGGGAAAAATGGTAGAAACCATCATAAAGAATAAAATTATTCAGCATGTAGATAGTCATGGCCTAATGGGAGACAGCCAACATGGCTTTAGACAAGGAAGATCTTGTCTTTCTAATCTGTTATGTTTTTTTGAAAGTGTGAATAAACAGGTGGACAAAGGTGAGTCGGTTGATATAGTGTATTTGGACTTTCAGAAAGCCTTTGACAAGGTCCCTCATCAGAGACCTTTGGCAAAACTAAAGAGTCATGGGATAGGAGGCAGTGTACTACTGTGGATCAGGAACTGGTTAAAAGATAGAAAGCAGAGGGTAGGGCTAAATGACCAATTTTCCCAATGGAGAAAGGTGAATAGTGGTGTACCCCAGGGATCTGTGCTGGGTCCGCTGCTTTTTGACATATTCATAAATGACCTGGAAAAGGGAATAACGAGTGAGGTTATCAAATCTGCAGATGACACAAAACTATTTAAAGTTGTTAAAACCGAAGAGGATTGTGAAAAATTGCAAGAGGATCTTGATAAATTGGAAGACTGGGCATCAAAATGGCAGATGAAATTTAATGTGGACAAGTGCAAAGTTATGCACCTATGGAAGAACAACCCAAACTATGGTTACACGATGCAAGGTTCCGCATTAGGAACCACCACCCAGGAAAAAGATTTAGGCGTCATTGTGGATAACATGTTAAAACCCTCTGCTCAGTGTGCAGCAGTGGCCAAGAGAGCAAATAGAATGCTAGGTATCATAAGGAAATGAATGGAAAATAAAACAAAAGATATTATAATGCCTCTTTACCGTTCCATGGTGAGACCGCACCTTGAATATTGTGTGCAATTCTGGTCACCGTATCTTAAAAAGGATATAGCGTTATTAGAAAAGATTTAGAGAAGAGCCACAAAAATGGTAAAGGGGATGGAAGGATACTCCTATGAAGAAAGGCTAAAAAGGTTAGGGCTCTTTTAAGCTGGAAAAGAGACGGCTGAGGGGAGATATGATAGAAGTCTATCAATTAATGATCGGAGTGGAACAGGTAAACGTAGATCGATTGTTTACCTTATCAGAATATAGAAAGACTAGGGGACATGCAATGAAGCTACAGGGTAAACTATTTAAGACTAATAAAAGAAAATATTTTTTCACTCAACCTGTAATCAAACTCTGGAATTTGTTACCGGAGGATGTAGTAAAGGTTGTTAGTGTAGCTGGGTTTAAAAAAGGTTTGGACAAGTACCTAGAGGAAAGGTCCATAAACCATTATTAAGAAGGGGCCCAGGATATCAATGCTTGACCCAGTACAAGCATTGCGGAACCTGTGTCTTTTGGGGAAACTGCTAGGTACATATGACCTAGATTGGCCACTGTTGGGAACAGGATACTGGGCTTGATGGACCTTTTTCTGACCCAGTATGGCATATCTTATGTTCTTATGTTCTTACACTAACAGCTTTTACTTTATCCTCCGGCAACAAATTCAAGAGTTTGATTGCACGTTTAGTGAAAAAAGATTTTCTCTTATTAGTCTTAAATAGGTTACCCTGTAGCTTCATTACATGTCCTAGTCTTTCTATATTTTGATGGCGTGAACAATCATTCTATATTTACCCATTCCACTCCATTCATTAATTTATCATATCTCCCCTCACCCGTCTCTTTTCCAGACTTTTTAACCTCTCCTCATAGGGTTTCCTCCCATCGCCTTTACCATTTTGGTGGCTCTTCTCTGTACCTTTTTAAATTCCGTTATATCCTTTTTAAGAAAATGCGACAAGAATTGCACACAATTTTCAAGGTGCAGTCGCTCCATTGAACAATACAGAGGCATTATGATATCCTTCGTTTTATTCTCCATTCCTTTCCTTAAGCTTCCTAGCATTCAATTTGGTTTCTTGGCTGCCGCTGCACACTGGACAGAGGGTTTCAACATATTATCCACGATGACCCCTAAATCTTTTTCCTGGGTGGTGGTTCCTAATGTGGAACCTTGCATCATGTAACCATAGTTTGGGTTGTTCTTTCCTAGGTGCATAACTTTGCACTTGTCCACATTAAATTTCATCTGTCATTTGAATGCCCAGTCTTCCAGTTTACCAAGGTCCTCTTGTGAGTTCTAGCTGTTTATTAATTATTTATTGTTTGTCTAACTGTTTATTTAATTATTTATTGTTTGTCTTAGTGGTGTGCTAGTTCTGCCTTCTCAGCTATAACTTACCTTGCCTCTCTCAACTAACTGGGCTTTGTGTGGTACCCCCTTCCCCCCTGCTAAGGGTTCAGGACAGGGTACCTTGTAACTGCCCTCTTTAATAGGACTTATCTCCCTCCCTCCCTCCCTCCCCAGCACCCACCCACCCCTGGGGTAATTGTAGTTTTATAGGTACTTGCACATCTTAGAGGAAAGGGGCTGCTCTCAGGTGCAGCTCGTTATCCAAATCAGTCATACACAGAGGACCTGAGATTAATTACTTAAGCTTCAGGTACACAAGGTGTATTAGGGGTATTAGATACACTTTTATTGGTTGTGGGAGGGGCCAAGCAGCAGCAGAAGAGCAGCCGCCGCCGGCGGGAAAGATCCCTCTGCGACCAGCCATCTTCGGCTCCCCCGGTCGGGGTAGAGCACTGAGCAGGCCGTCCATCCCAGCCGCTCAGCCCTCCAACCCAATCGGGGTTGTGGGAGGGGCCAAGCAGCAGCAGAAGAGCAGCCGCCGCCGGCGGGAAAGATCCCTCTGCGACCAGCCATCTTCGGCTCCCCTGGTCGGGGTAGAGCACTGAGCAGGCCGTCCATCCCAGCCGCTCAGCCCTCCAACCCAATCGGGGTTGTGGGAGGGGCCAAGCAGCAGCAGAAGAGCAGCCGCCGCCGGCGGGAAAGATCCCTCTGCGACCAGCCATCTTCGGCTCCCCCGGTCGGGGTAGAGCACTGAGCAGGCCGTCCATCCCAGCCGCTCAGCCCTCCAACCCAATCGGGGTTGTGGGAGGGGCCAAGCAGCAGCAGAAGAGCAGCCGCCGCCGGCGGGAAAGATCCCTCTGCGACCAGCCATCTTCGGCTCCCCCGGTCGGGGTAGAGCACTGAGCAGGCCGTCCATCCCAGCCGCTCAGCCCTCCAACCCAATCGGGGTTGTGGGAGGGGCCAAGCAGCAGCAGAAGAGCAGCCGCCGCCGGCGGGAAAGATCCCTCTGCGACCAGCCATCTTCGGCTCCCCCGGTCGGGGTAGAGCACTGAGCAGGCCGTCCATCCCAGCCGCTCAGCCCTCCAACCCAATCGGGGTTGTGGGAGGGGCCAAGCAGCAGCAGAAGAGCAGCCGCCGCCAGGCGGGCCCGCGCCTGAGGGCCTCGCCAGAGGGCCCTTTGGCACGGCCCTTAGGCAAAGGTCCTCGCAAAAGAACCCAGAACTCATCCAAGAATTCCACAGCTCCACTACCATTCTACCACAGGACCACCCTGCATTCACCAGCATTTAATTTGTAAATATCTACAATGTATATAAGTTCTAATAGTTTAATGTTCAAACTTTTATATTGTTCTAATAGTTTAATGTTCAAACTTTATATTGTACCTGTATCTAATTCCACCTGTTCTATGTAAAATGACTTGGTATGATATTACCCATACCATATTACATACTGTTCTTTGTAAACCGCACTTGATACTTGGGAAAGAGCGGTATAGAAATAATTGTTAAATAAATAAATAAATAAATAAATATCCCGGTCTAGTTGCACAGCAAGTATACACTATCCATAAGACTGAATTAACCTCTTCTCTAGACAGATTGTTACAGTTGCCTGTATTGCCTGACTTGTTACAGTTGCCAGTATTTGTAATATTTGTAATAACTGCCATTGCTACAGCCGCTTGCATTGTACTATACCATCTGTTACAGTTGCCTGTATTGTACTATATTGTACTATAACTGCCACCTGATACAGTTACCGTTTTTGCACTATTACTGACATTGCTACAGTTATTACAGTGTTTTACAATTCCCTGCATTGTACCATAACAGCTTCTATTTCCTAATCAATTGTAAACAATTTTAATCTGACACATAATTCTCTCAACATCTAATAACCCCTTAACAAGAAGCCAAAATGTGTCATTACCTCTTCACTCTTCTTAGTTTTTACCTTCTCACAGACTGGCTCGGGAACTCCTCAGCCTACTCTTCTTCCGCCACTCATATCCCCATCCTCAAAAACTACGGAAAGAAATGGTCAAGTAACTCGTACCATTATCCAGCTAGGGAAGCTCGAATACGGCACTCCCACTTGATTCACATTGCATTACTCCAAACCAGTAACCCAAAGCAACAAGACTCCCCGCCTTCCAAAAGCCTAAAATGTGCCCTTATAAACGCTCGTTCGATAAAAACAAAATGGCCTGTAATCCAAGATATAGTTACACTTCACAACCTGGACGCACTCTTGATCACAGAAACCTGGCTATCAAAAGAAGATAATGTCCTTATTAACCAACTCATTCCACCAAATTTTTCCATACACACAACTCACAGAGAAAATAAGAAGGGAGGAGGAGCACTCATTCTCACCAAGTCTGAACTCCATTTCAATACAACTAACTCCTACAGCTCAGACAATCTGGAAACAATCACCATAGTGAACAAGCAATGCTCCATCAACCTGATTTACAGAACCCCCTCAAGCTCCCCAGATAACCTGCCCACCATATTAGACATTGCTGCCAATACCAGTAACATTAACATTCCAAACTGGATATTGGGGGATCTCAATCTCCCATCACTACAGCAACATCAGTCCTCTGCATTCCTCAATGCCATCAAAACTCTTGGATATCAACAACTAATCTTGGAGCCCACTCACATCAAAGGAAACATCCTTGACATGGTCTTCGCACCACAATCGGCTTCTGCACAAAACAGCAACATTATAAAATCTATCAATGATGTGCCATGGTCAGACCATAAACTAATAATCCTACAAATTCCTTTGGACAACACTCATTCTTTAAACAACAGAAACCTTGACAACACACTAAGAGCCCCATCAAGAGGCTTTCGGCCCTTCAATAAGGATGTTATAATGACAAACACCCAACCACTCCTCAGCAATACAACACTTAACCTGGAAGAAGCAATTGAAGCCTGGAATAACAGCCTCAATACCATTGCTATGCTATCACACAAAAACACATCAAGGAAAAGACCCTCAGCTCCATGGTTCTCTCCCGATCTGCGATCTTCTCTTATGCACCTCAGAAGACTCGAAAAACGCTGGCGCCGATCACTGGCCATTGATGATCGTACAGCCTACAATCTCTATTTAGCAACTCACCGTGAAGCAATCACAAACAAAAGGAAGCAGTATCACACAGATATGCTCAAAAGATCACTAAACAAACCTCGTGATCTGTTCAACCTAGTAAAATCTTTATCTAATGAACCATCTTCAGAACAAAAATGTGATATTCACCCACAAGAATTTGCTGATTACTTGCAATCTAAACTCCTACAGACAGATGAGCTACAGAATACAGTTATTCAAGAATCAACTTGTCAAAACACCTTATCTTCACTGTCTGCACCCTCAGCTAAACAAATTGAAGACACAATCTCCTCACTCAATACCTCCACCGCTCAAACCGATCCTTGCCCAGCCTTCTGGATAAAGGACCTTAGAAGTGTATTCAGCCCATTCATTGCAAGAATCATGAACCTCTCTTTCTCAACTGGATCATTCCCATCTGCTCTAAAGCTCACATCCATCAGACCATTATTAAAGAATTCCAAATTAGACCCTAAAAAGGCTGACTCATACAGGCCTATCGCTAGCATTCCCCTCCTAGCAAAAATTTTTGAAAAAGAGGTGCAACGCCAAATTCAAGACCACATAGACTCCACAGCTCCTCTTGACTACTTTCAACATGGCTTCAGAGAACACCATGGAGTTGAAACACTCCTCACCACCCTCCTCAATAACATACTCACCAATATAGACAACATCCGCCAAGGCGTCGTGCTAATCTTCTTAGATATAGCAGCAGCGTTTGATTCGGTAAATCACGAGATACTCATTACACGATTGAAGGAAAAAGGCATCGGTAGTTCAGCGCTGAAATGGTGCAAATCTTACCTGGACACCAGAATGCAATATGTAAAATCTGCAACAGGAGAATCAAACCTTTTCCACCAAAAACAAGGAGTACCGCAAGGGTCATCTCTTTCATCTCTCATGTTTAACATCTACATGCAGCCCATCAGCAATATCATCAGATCTTTCAACGTGGAAGGTATGATATATGCAGATGACATCCTACTTTATATGCCATTTTCTACAATGCAATTGGATCTACTTCCCATAATAAATTGCTTCAATGCCGTATCAGAGTGGCTCCTCTCACAGAACCTCCGCATCCAACATAAGAAAACTGAGGTTCTCTTTGTTACAAGAGACCCTAACTTCATTCCACCAGCACAAATAAGCGTCAAAGGAGCTGATCTATCCACCAAGGAAGCAATAAGATACCTTGGAGTCACACTGGACCACCGTCTCAATATGAAATCACACGTTAACAATATAACAAAGGCTGTATACTTCAAGATACGCACGCTCAGGCATCTACGCTCATTACTGGACCCAGACGATTTTAGAACCATCTTCCAAGCACTCATCCTACCACATTTCGATTTCGCAAATTCAATTCTACAAGGTCTCCCACAATCCACCCTAAGTTCTCTTCAACTTGCCATGAACACTGCTGCAAGGGTTCTACAAGGAGCATCCAGGAGTAATCACGTGACACCAATTCTCAAACATCTTCACTGGCTCCCGATACAAGGCAGAATCATATTCAAAACCCTAACTCTCACATACAAGGCCATACATGGCTTATCTGCAAACTCTCTAACTGATCTCACACAAGTTTTACCTCCAACTAGAACCAGAAGAAAAATAGCGACAAACACCCTAATAATGCCGAAGGCCATAACAACCTGTAGCCAAGCAACAGCGAATAGAGCCTTCATGTTTTGCGCACCAAAACATTGGAACTCCCTACCACCCGAAATTCGTGCCATAACCGGCATAGTCCAATTCAGAAAGGCCCTCAAACATAACTTATTCATCAAATACTACCCCACATAAAGTGCATAATATTCACCACAAACTTAACAGAATCCCCTCCTTTTCCAAACATTATTGATAATATTACATAAATACTTCTCTCATGTGATCGAATTAGCAGATCAATATTCTATGTATATAGTTCAATGTATATAGTTGTACCCCCATATTATCCATGTTTATCTTATCCAAATTTATTTTCCTGTTTTATGTAATACCGAGCAGCCTGTTGTTCTGGTCTCTGGTTCTCTGTAAACCGCGCTGATTGTAAATAGCGCGGTATATAAAAAATTGAAATAAATAAATAAATAAGCATCCACACCAATCCTTATTATATACAGAATTTAAAAGACCTAAATACAAGCTTTAAACTAAGATGCAGACAGAAGTCCAGCAACGAGATGGGGGTTCTCCGGTCTTTTGCATTGAGTGTCACATGTATGATTTTCTCCCAGTTGGTGAGAGGTCTTACGTATGCGCTAAGTGCAAAGAACTCTTTGCTCTCAGGGAACGAATCCGTTCTCTAGAGGCTAGAGTAGCAGACCTGGAAGACATAAGAAAGACAGAGAAGTACATGGACGAGACCTACAGGGATATAGTCCTGAAGTCCCACCTCCAGTCTGGCAGCATCCCTGTTGCCATGGAGGAGAGAGGTCACGTGACAGGAGAGCATCACCCTGGTGTGGCAGGAAGTGATCCTGTAACTAGGACCTGTCCTCCAGGTGATGTAAAACCCTCTCGCACTGAGGACGTTTCTCCAGGGCCATGTCCCCATGAGGGGAGGGTCAGGACAGCTGTTATAGTTGGTGATTCAATCATTAGGAATGTAGATAGCTGGGTGGCTGGTGGACGTGAGGATCGCCTGGTAACATGCCTGCCTGGTGCGAAGATAGCAGACCTCACGCACCGCCTAGATAGGATCATAGATAGTGCTGGGGAGGAGTCTGCTGTCTTGGTACATGTTGGTACCAATGACATAGGAAAATGTGGTAGGGAAGTTCTGGAGGCTAAATTTAAGCTTTTAGGTAGGAAGTTGAAATCCAGAACTTCCAGGATAGCGTTCTCCGAAATGCTTCCTGTTCCACGTGCAGGACCCAAAAGACAGGCAGAGCTCCGGAGTCTCAATGCGTGGATGAGACAATGGTGCAAGGATGAGGGTTTTGAATTTGTTAGGAACTGGTGAACACTCTGGGGAAAGGGGGGGCTCTTCCGAAGGGATGGGCTTCACCTTAATCAGGATGGGACCAGACTGCTGGCATTAACCTTTAAAAAAGAGATAGAGAAGCTTTTAAAATAGAAATTAGGGGAAAGCCGACAGTCACCCAGGAGTGCATGGTTCGGACAAAGGTATCCTTGAAGGATACTACCAAAAGCAGTGAGGTTCCAAAAGCGAGTATAGTAGCCCAAATTCCCTTGAGTAAGGAGCAGACAGAGCATAAAGATTCCAAATTACCCCTGGCTACCAATAGCCAGATTAATATGAATAAAATACAGTCTCTAAAATGCTTGTATGCCAATGCTAGAAGTCTAAACAATAAGATGGGAGAGTTAGAATATATAGCACTAAATGAGAGGTTAGATATGATTGCACTCTCAGAGACATGGTGGAAGGAGGATAACCAGTAGGACACTGTGATACCTGGATACACACTATATCGTAATGATAGAGCTGATCAAATTGGTGGAGGGGTTGCGCTCTATGTTAGAGAGGGCATTGAGTCAGAAAGGATTAAAGTTTTGCAGGGAGAAAAATTTGCTGTAGAATCTCTATGGATTGAAATTCCATTTATGAAGGGGAAGGTGATGGCAGTTGGAGTATACTATCGACCGCCTGGCCAGAATGAACAAATGGATGATGAAATGCTCAAAGAAATCAAGGAACCTAACAAAAGTCACAACAGAGTAGTAATAATGGGTGATTTCAATTACCCCGGTATCGACTGGGTCAGTGTCACAGCAGGACAAGCTAAAGAGATAAAGTTTCTAGATGGAATAAATGACTGCTTCTTGGAGCAGCTGGTTCATGAACCGACCAGAAGGGAAGCCATACTGGACCTAGTCCTTAGTGGAACGCCAGATCTGGTGCAAGAAATAAGGGTGTTGGGACCACTTGGCAATAGTGATCATAGTATGATCATGTTTGATTTAATTAGTGGAGGACAGATAGTAAAGGCATCCACAGTACTACCTTTTAACTTTCAAAAGGGAGACTATGATAGAATGAGGAATATAGTTAGGAAAAAACTAAAAGGAGCGGTTCCAAAGGTTAAAGACTTACAGCAAGCTTGGGTGTTATTTAAAAATACTATCCTCGAAGCCCAGACCAGCTGTATTCCACGCATTAGGAAAAGTGGAAGAAAGTCCAAAAAACTGCCAGCATGGTTTAAAGGTGAGGTCAGAGAGGCTGTTGCTGCCAAAAAAGCAACCTTCAGGAAATGGAAAAAAGAGCCAAATGATGAAAACTGGAAACAGCACAAGCACTGGCAAGTTAAATGCAAAGCATTGATAAGGCAGGCAAAGCGGGAATTTGAGAAGAAACTTGCTATGGAAGCAAAAACACGAAATAAAGACTTTTTCAAGTACATTCGCAGCAAAAGGCCTGTGAGAGAGTCAATTGGACCATTAGATGATAGAGGGATAAAAGGGGCAGTAAGAGGAAACAAGGCTATAGCAGAGAGACTGAATGAATTCTTTGCTTCGGTCTTTACTGAGGAAGATGTAGGGATGTTACCCAAGACTGAAGTGGTATTTAAAGGTGATACTGCAGAGGAATTGAGAGAAATATCGCTACACCGGGAAGATATATTACAACTATTTGATAAACTGAATAGTAGCAAATCACCTGGACCGGATGGTATACATCCCAGAGTGTTGAAAGAACTGAAATATTAGATTGCAGACCTGCTATTGGTAATCTGTGAACTTTCATTAAAATCATCTGTAATACCTGAAGATTGGAGGGTCGCCAACGTAACACCAATTTTTAAAAAGGGTTCCAGGGGTGACCCAGGAAATTACAGACCGGTGAGCCTGACGTCAGTACCAGGGAAAATGGTAGAAACCATCATAAAGAACAAAATTACACAGCATGTAGATAGTCATGGCCTAATGGGAGACAGCCAACATGGCTTTAGACAAGGAAGATCTTGTTTTACTAATCTGATATGTTTTTTTGAAGGTGTGCATAAACAGGTAGACAAAGGTGAGTCGGTTGATATAGTGTATCTGGACTTTCAGAAAGCTTTTGACAAAGTCCCCCATCAGAGACTTTTGGCGAAGCTAAAAAGTCATGGGATAGGAGGCAGTGTACTATTGTGGATCGGGAACCTGTTAAAAGATAGAAAGCAGAGGGTAGGGCTATATGGCCAATATTCCCAATGGAAAAAGGTGAATAGTTGAGTACCCCAGGGATCTGTACTGGGTCCGCTGCTTTTTGACATATTCATAAATGACCTGGAAAAGGGAATAACTAGTGAGGTTATCAAATTTGCAGATGACACAAAACTGTTTAAAGTTGTTAAAACCCAAGAGGATTGTGGAAAACTGCAGGAGGATCTGGATAAATTGGAAGACTGGGCATCCAAATGGCAGATGAAATTTAATGTGGACAAGTGCAAAGTTATGCACCTAGGAAAGAACAACCCACACTATAGTTACACGATGCAAGGCTCCACATTAGAAACCACCACCCAGGAAAAAGATTTAGGAGTCATCGTGGATAACATGTTAAAACCCTCCGCCCAGTGTGCAGCGGCGGCCAAGAAAGCAAATAGAATGCTAGGTATCATAAGGAAAGGGATGGAGAATAAAACAAAGGGTGTTATAATGCCTCTGTATCGCTCCATGGTACGACCGCACCTTGAATATTGTGTGCAATTCTGGTCACCGTATCTTAAAAAGGACATAGCGTTATTAAAAAAAGTACAGAGAAGAGCCACCAAATTGGTGAAGGGGATGGAAGGCTACTCCTATGAAGAGAGGCTAAAAAGGTTAGGGCTCTTTAGCCTGGAGAAGAGACGGCTGAGGGGAGATATGATAGAGGTCTATAAATTAATGAATGGAGTGGAACGGATAAACGTGGATCAATTGTTTACGCTATCAGAGTATAGAAAGACTAGGGGACATGTAATGAAGCTACAGGGTAAACTACTTAAGACAAATAAGAGAAAATATTTTTTCACTCAACGTGTAATCAAACTCTGGAATCTGTTACCGGAGGATGTAGTAAGGGCTGTTAGTATAGCTGGGTTTAAAAAAGGTTTGGACAAGTTCCTGGAGGAAAGGTCCATAAACCACTATTAAAAAGGGACCCAGGATATCAATGCTTGACCCAGTACAAGCATTGTGGAACCTGTGTCTTTTGGGGATATTGCTAGGTATGTATGACCTAGATTGGCCACTGTTGGAAACAGGATACTGGGCTTGATGGACCTCGGTCTGACCCAGTATGGCATGTCTTATGTTCTTATGCAATTTCTCACAGTCCTCATGTGTTTTAATAACTGAATAATTTTGTGTCATCTGCAATTTTGATTACCTCACTCGTTATTCCTATTTTCAGGTCATTTATGAATATGTTAAAAAGCAGCAGACCCAGCACAGATCCCTCCACTATTCACTTTTCTCCATTGGAATAATTGACCATTTAGCCCTACCTTCTGCTTTCTATCTTTTTTGCCAGTTCCTGATTCACAATAGTACACTGCCTTCTATCCCATGACTTTTTAATTTCACCAAGAGTCTCTCATAAGGGACTGTGTCAAAGAGTTTCTGAAAAGCCAAATAGTCTGTTCCAACCGACTCACCTTTGTCTACCTGTTTATTCACACTTTCAATAAAACATAAAATATTAGTAAGACAAGACCTTCCTTGGCTAAAGCCATGTTGGCTGTCTTCCCATTAAGTCTTGTCTATCAACATGTTCAGTAATTTTTTTTTATAAAGGTTTCTATCATTTTTCCTGGTACTAACATCAGGCTCACCGGTCTGTAGTTTCCCAGATCACCCCTGGAACCTTTTTTTAAAAATTGATGTTACATTGGTTATTCTCCAATCTTCAGGTATTACAGATGATTTTAATGATAGTTCACAGATTACTAATGGTAGGTCTTTAATCTCATATTTCAGTTCTTTCAGCACCCTTGGATGTATACCATCTGGTCCAGGTGATTTGCTACTCTTCAGCTTATCAAATAGTTGTAATACATCTTCCCAGTTTATCGATATTTCTTTCAATTCTTCTGTGGCATCACCTTTAAATACCATTTCAGTCATGGGTAGCATTTATTTATTTATTATTTATTTATTTATTTCAATTTTTTATATACCGCGCTATTTACAATCAGCGCGGTTTACAGAGAACCAAAGACCAGAACAACAGGCTGCTCGGTATTACATAAAACAGGAAAATAAATTTGGATAAGATAAACATGGATAATATGGGGGTAAAACTATATATATTGAACTATATACATAGAATATTAATCTGCTAATTCGATCACATGAGAGAAGTAATTATGTAATATTATCAATAATGTTTGGAAAAGGAGGGAATTCTGTTAAGTTTGTGGTAAGTATTAAGCACTTTATGTGGGGTAGTATTTGATGAATAGGTTATGTTTGAGGGCCTTTCTGAATTGGACTATGCCGGTTATGGCACGAATTTCGGGTGGTAGGGAGTTCCAATGTTTTGGGGCGCAAAACATGAAGGCTCTGTTCGCTGTTGCTTGGCTACAGGTTGTTATGGCCTTCGGCATAATTAGGGTGTTTGTCGCTATTTTTCTTCTGGCTCTAGTTGGAGGTAAAACTTGTGTGAGATCAGTTAGAGAGTTTGCAGACAAACCATGTATGGCCTTGTATGTGAGAATTAGGGTTTTGAATATGATCCTGCCTTGTATCGGGAGCCAGTGAAGATATTTGAGAATTGGTGTCACGTGATCACTCCTGGATGCTCCTTGTAGAACCCTTGCAGCAGTGTTCATGGCAAGTTGAAGAGAACTTAGGGTGGATTGTGGGAGACCTTGTAGAATTGAATTGGCGAAATCGAAATGTGGTAGGATGAGTGCTTGGAAGATGGTTCTAAAATCGCCTGGGTCCAGTAATGCGCGTAGATGCCTGAGTGTGCGTATCTTGAAGTATACAGCCTTTGTTATATTGTTAACGTGTGATTTCATATTGAGACGGTGGTCCAGCGTGACTCCAAGGTATCTTATTGCTTCCTTGGTGGATAGATCAGCTCCTTTGACACTTATTTGTGCTGGTGGAATGAAGTTAGGGTCTCTTGTAACGAAGAGAACCTCAGTTTTCTTATGTTGGATGCGGAGGTTCTGTGAGAGGAGCCATTCTGATACGGCATTGAAGCAATTTATTATGGGCAGTAGATCTAATTGCATTGTCGAAAATGGCATATAAAGTAGGATGTCATCTGCATATATCATACCTTTCACGTTGAAAGATCTGATGATATTGCAGATGGGCTGCATGTAGATGTTAAACATGAGAGATGAAAGAGATGACCCTTGCGGTACTCCTTGTTTTTGGTGGAAAAGATTTGATTCTCCTGTTGCAGATTTTACATATTGCATTCTGGTGTCAAGGTAAGATTTGCACCATTCCAGCGCTGAACTATCGATGCCTTTTTCCTTCAATCGTGTAATGAGTATCTCGTGATTTACCGAATCAAACGCTGCTGCTATATCTAAGAAGATTAGCACGACGCCTTGGCGGATGTTGTCTATACTGGTGAGTATGTTATTGAGGAGGGTGGTGAGGAGTGTTTCAACTCCATGATGTTCTCTGAAGCCATGTTGAAAGTAGTCGAGAGGAGCTGTGGAGTCTATGTGGTCTTGAATTTATTTATTTATTTATTTATTTATTTACAGTTTCTTTTATACCGCACTATTCGACATCAGCGCGGTTTACAATGAACAGAAACTACACTTCTCAAAAATTGATCAGTGCTTACAATGAACAGCTGGGTATACATTAAACAGGTTACATTCAACAGGTTTCATAAACAGAGGAACATAATAACTATGTACAAAAAGCAACTATGTACAGAATTTGGCGTTGAACCTCTTTTTCAAAAATTTTTGCTAGGAGGGGAATGCTAGCGATAGGCCTGTATGAGTCAGCCCTTTTAGGGTCTAATTTGGAATTTTTTAATAATGGTCTGATGGATGTGAGCTTTAGAGCAGATGGGAATGATCCAGTTGAGAATGAGAGGTTCATGATTCTTGCAATGAATGGGCTGAATACACTTCTAAGGTCCTTTATCCAGAATGCTGGGCAAGGATCGGTTTGAGCGGTGGAGGTATTGAGTGAAGAGATTGTGTCTTCAATTTGTTTAGCTGAGGGTGCAGCAAGTGAAGATAAGGTGTTTTGGCAAGTTGATTCTTGAATAACTGTATTCTGTAGCTCATCCGTCTGTAGGAGTTTAGATTGCAAGTAATCAGCAAATTCTTGTGGGTGAATATCACATTTTTGTTCTGAAGATGGTTCATTAGATAATGATTTTACTAGGTTGAACAAATCACGAGGTTTGTTTAGTGATCTTTTGAGCATCTCTGTGTGATACTGCTTCCTTTTGTTTGTGATTGCTTCACGGTGAGTTGCTAAATAGAGATTGTAGGCTGTACGATCATCAATGGCCAGTGATCGGCGCCAGCGTTTTTCGAGTCTTCTGAGGTGCATAAGAGAAGATCGCAGATCGGGAGAGAACCATGGAGCTGAGGGTCTTTTCCTTGATGTGTTTTTGTGTGGTAGAATAGCAATGGTATTGAGGCTGTTATTCCAGGCTTCAATTGCTTCTTCCAGGTTGAGTGTTGTATTGCTGAGGAGTGGTTGGGTATTTGTCATTATGACATCCTTATTGAAGGGCCGAAAGCCTCTTGATGGGGCTCTTAGTGTGTTGTCAAGGTTTCTGTTGTTTAAGGAATGAGTGTTGTCCAAAGGAATTTGTAGGATTATTAGTTTATGGTCTGACCATGGTACATCATTGATAGATTTTATAATGTTGCTGTTTTGTGCAGAAGCCGATTGTGGCGCGAAGACCATGTCAAGGATGTTTCCTTTAATGTGAGTGGGCTCCAAGATTAGTTGTTGATATCCAAGAGTTTCGATGGCATTGAGGAATGCAGAGGACTGATGTTGCTGTAATGATGGGAGATTGAGATCCCCCATTATCCAGTTTGGAGTGTTAATGTTGCTGGTATTGGCAGCAATGTCTAATATGGTGGGCAGGTTGTCCGGGGAGCTTGAGGGGGTTCTGTAAATCAGGTTGATGGAGCATTGCTTGTTCACTATCGTGATTATTTCCAGATTGTCTGAGCTGTAGGAGTTAGTTGTATTGAAAAGGAGTTCAGACTTGGTGAGAATGAGTGCTCCTCCTCCCTTCTTATTCTCTCTGTGAGTTGTGTGTATGGAAAAATTTGGTGGAATGAGTTGGTTAATAAGGACATTATCTTCTTGTGATAGCCAGGTTTCAGTGATCAAGAGTGCGTCCAGGTTGTGAAGTGTAACTATATCTTGGATTACAGGCCATTTTTTTTTTATCGAACGAGCGTTTATGAGGGCACATTTTAGGCTTTTGGAAGGCGGGGAGTCTTGTTGCTTTGGGTTACTGGTTTGGAGTAATGCAATGTGAATCAAGTGGGAGTGCCGTATTCGAGCTTCCCTAGCTGGATAATGGTACGAGTTACTTGACCATTTCTTTCCGTAGTTTTTGAGGATGGGGATATGAGTGGTGGAAGAAGAGTAGGCTGAGGAGGTCCCGAGCCAGTCTGTGAGAAGGTAAAAACTAAGAAGAGTGAAGAGGTGATGATACATTTTGGCTTCTTGTTAAGGAGGTA
This sequence comes from Ichthyophis bannanicus, assembly GCA_033557465.1. NCBI lineage: Eukaryota > Metazoa > Chordata > Amphibia > Gymnophiona > Ichthyophiidae > Ichthyophis > Ichthyophis bannanicus. Next base: position 12,776,626 of record CM066046.1, on the reverse strand, counting down.
TTAGATGTTGAGAGAATTATGTGTCTGATTAAAATTGTTTATAACTGATTAGGAAATGAATAGAAGCTGTTATGGTACAATGCAGGGAATTGTAAGAAACTGTAACAATTGTAGCAATGTCAGTAATAGTGCAAAAACGGTAACTGTATCAGGTGGCAGTTATAGTACAATATAGTACAATACAGATGGTATAGTTCAATGCAAGCGGCTGTAGCAATGGCGGTTATAGAGAAATATTACAAATACAGGCAACTGTAACAAGTCAGGCAATACAGGCAACTGTAACAAACTGTAACAGATATGTAGCGTAGGCACAGCGCCACAAGAGAGTGTACTATCAATGACAATGAAGGTTATATTGAGTCTAGAGAAGAGGTTAATTCAGTCTTATGGATAGAGTATACTTGCTGTGCAACTAGACCGGGATATGCTGGAGAATGCACGGTGGTCCTGTAGTAGTATGGTAGTGGAGCTGTGGAATTCTTGGATGAGTCCTGGGTTCTTTTGAGAGGACCTTTGCCTAAGGGCCGTGCCAAAGGGCCCTCTGGCGAGGCCCTCAGGCGCGGGCCCGACAGGCGCGGGCCCGCCTGGCGGCGGCTGCTCTTGTGCTGCTGCTTGGCCCCTCCCACAACCCCGATTGGGTTGGAGGGCTGAGCGGCTTAGCTGGACGGCCTGCTCAGTGCTCTACCCCGACTGGGGGAGCCGAAGATGGCTGTTCACTGAAGGGATCTTTCCCGCCGGCGGCGGCTGCTCTTGTGCTGCTGCTTGGCCCCTCCCACAACCCCGATTGGGTTGGAGGGCTGAGCGGCTTAGCTGGACGGCCTGCTCAGTGCTCTACCCCGACCGGGGGAGCCGAAGATGGCTGTTCACTGAAGGGATCTTTCCCGCCGGCGGCGGCTGCTCTTGTGCTGCTGCTTGGCCCCTCCCACAACCCCGATTGGGTTGGAGGGCTGCGCGGCTTAGCTGGACGGCCTGCTCAGTGCTCTACCCCGACCGGGGAGCCGAAGATGGCTGTTCACTGAAGGGATCTTTCCCGCCGGCGGCGGCTGCTCTTGTGCTGCTGCTTGGCCCCTCCCACAACCCCGATTGGGTTGGAGGGCTGAGCGGCTTAGCTGGACGGCCTGCTCAGTGCTCTACCCCGACCGGGGGAGCCGAAGATGGCTGTTCACTGAAGGGATCTTTCCCGCCGGCGGCGGCTGCTCTTGTGCTGCTGCTTGGCCCCTCCCACAACCCCGATTGGGTTGGAGGGCTGAGCGGCTTAGCTGGACGGCCTGCTCAGTGCTCTACCCCGACCGGGGGAGCCGAAGATGGCTGTTCACTGAAGGGATCTTTCCCGCCGGCGGCGGTTGCTCTTGTGCTGCTGCTTGGCCCCTCCCACAACCCCGATTGGGTTGGAGGGCTGAGCGGCTTAGCTGGACGGCCTGCTCAGTGCTCTACCCCGACCGGGGGAGCCGAAGATGGCTGTTCACTGAAGGGATCTTTCCCGCCGGCGGCGGCTGCTCTTGTGCTGCTGCTTGGCCCCTCCCACAACCCCGATTGGGTTGGAGGGCTGAGCGGCTTAGCTGGACGGCCTGCTCAGTGCTCTACCCCGACCGGGGGAGCCGAAGATGGCTGTTCACTGAAGGGATCTTTCCCGCCGGCGGCGGCTGCTCTTGTGCTGCTGCTTGGCCCCTCCCACAACCCCGATTGGGTTGGAGGGCTGAGCGGCTTAGCTGGACGGCCTGCTCAGTGCTCTACCCCGACCGGGGGAGCCGAAGATGGCTGTTCACTGAAGGGATCTTTCCCGCCGGCGGCGGCTGCTCTTGTGCTGCTGCTTGGCCCCTCCCACAACCCCGATTGGGTTGGAGGGCTGAGCGGCTTAGCTGGACGGCCTGCTCAGTGCTCTACCCTGACCGGGGGAGCCGAAGATGGCTGTTCACTATCTTCCTCAGTAAAGATAGAAGCAAAGAATTTATTTAGTCTCTCCGTTACGGCCTTTTCCCCTCTTAGTGCCCCTTTTACCCCTCCATCATCTAATGGTCCAACTGACTCTCCCACAGGTTTTTTGCTAAAAATGTACTTTTTGCTTCTGCAGCAAACATTTTTTCAAATTCTCTCTTTGCCTGCCATATCAATGCCTTGCATCTAACTTGCCATTGCTTAAGTTGTTTCCAGTTTTCCTCATTTGGCTCCTTATTCCATTTCCTGAAAGATGCTTTTTTGGCAACAACAGCCTCTCTGACCTCACCTTTAAACCGTACTAGCAGTTTTTTGGACTTCCTTCCACTTTTCTTAAAGCGTGGAATACAGCTGGTCTGGGCTTCCAATATGGTATTTTTAAAGAACATTCATGCTTGATGTAAATCTTTAACCTTTGCAACTGCTCCTTTTAGTTTTTTCTTAACTATTTTCCTCATTTTATCATAGTCTCCCTTTTGAAAGTTAAAAGGTAATACTGTAGATTTCCCTGCTGTCCTTCCTCCATTTATTAAATCAAATGTGATCATGGTATGATATCTATTGCCAAGTGGCCCCAACACCCTTATCTCTTGCACCATATCTTGTGTTCCACCACTAAGGTCTAAGTCAAAAATAGCTTCACCTCTTGTAGGTTCATGAACCAGCTGCTCCAAGAAGCAGTCATTTATTTCATCTAGAAACTTTATTTTCCTAGCATGTCGTGCCTTGACACTGACCTAGTAGATATCAGAGCAATTGAAACCACCCATTATTATTACTGTGCTGTAACTTTTGTTAGCTTCCCTGATTTCTTTGAGCATTTCATCATCCATTTGTTCATTCTGGCCAGGTGGTTGATAGTACACCCCCACTGCCATCACCTTCCCCTTCCCCTTTTTACATGGAATTTCAATCCATAGAGATTCTACAGTGTATTTAGTTTGCTGCAAAACGTGAATCCTGTGTGATTCAATGCCCTCTCTAACATAGAGCACAACCTCTCCACCAATTTGATCTACTCTATCATTGTGATATAGTTTGTACCCAGGTATCACAGTATCCCACTGGTTGTCCTCCTTCTACCATGTCTCTCAGATACCAATCATATCTAACCTCTCATTTAGTGCTATATATTCTAACTCTCCCATCTTATTTTTTAGACTACTAGCATTTGCATGCAAGCATTTTAGAGACTATTTTATTCATATTAATTTGGTTATTGGTAGGCAGTAGTAATTTGGAATCATTACGTTCTGTCTGCTCTGTACTTAAGGGCATTTGGGTTACTTTTTTCTTTATTGGAACCTCTCTGTCAATATGCCCTAACTTCAATCTTTTGCTAGTATCCTTCAAGGATGCATCCTTCCGAACCATGCACGCTTGGGCGACTATCGGCTTTCTCCTATTATCTAGTTTAAAAGCTGCTCTATCTCCTTTTTAAAGGTTAATGCCAGCAGCCTGGTTCCATCCCGGTTATGTCGGAGCCCATTTCTTCGGAAAAGCAGCCTCTTTCGCCAGAATGCTGCCCAGTTCCTAACAAATCCAAAGTCCTCTTCCTTGAAACATTGTCTCATCCACGCATTGAGACTCTGGATCTCTGCCTGCCTTTTGGGTCCTGTGCACAGAATGGGAAGCATTTCAGAGAATGCATACATACATATGACACTCAGTGCAAAAGACTGGAAAGTCCCCATATTACTGCTGGACTGCTGTCTTCATCTTAGTTTTAAGGTTGTGTTTAGGTGTTTAAGTTGTTTACTTACCTAGGTTTGCTGGGGATATTTATACTAATAAAACTATACCTACTGCATTTAATGGATTAAATAATAATAACCTCAAGATTAATTAATCTCAGGTCTTTAATGTATGCCTGATGAAGATAAACACTGCACCTGAGAGTGAATATGGGCACCTTCTTCCCTTTAAAAGGTTTAGCACCTATAAAGCTATGATTATCTCAGGGGTGGGTGGGAGTCGGGGAGGGAGGAAGGGAGGGAAATAAGATTTATTAAAAGTTGGCTGCTACACAGTGCCCTGTCCTGTGCTTCTAAGGTAAAGGCTTACCAATTTCCTGGGTGATTCACACAGCCCTTTGTTTTGATAGAAGGGGCCTTTGAAATTGCCCCTTTGATCTGCTACTTGCCTTTAACACCTATTTAAGACAACTTCACAGATCTTTTGCCTCCTAACTGAAAGGCCTCTTTGTAAAGGTCACTAGAAACAAGTTTAGTTTTTCTTTCTACTTAGAGACTATTCTACTTGTATGCTAAGCTATACTCTGATTTGATTGAAATAAAAAATGCTCTCTAGAAACATGGTTCCATGGTGAGACCGCACCTTGAATATTGTGTGCAATTCTGATCACCGTATCTTAAAAAGGATATAGCGATTTTAGAAAAGGTTCAAAGAAGAGCCACCAAAATGGTAAAGGGGATGGAAGGATACTCCTATGAAGAAAGGATAAAAAGGTTATGGCTCTTTAACCTGGAAAAGAGACGGCTGAGGGGTGATATCATAGAAGTCTATAAATTAATGAACGGAGTGGAACGGGTAAACGTAGATTGATTGTTTACCTTATCAGAATATAGAAAGACTAGGGGACATGCAATGAAGCTACAGGGTAAACTATTTAAGACTAATAAAAGAAAATATTTTTTCACTCAACCTGTAATCAAACTCTGGAATTTGTTACCGGAGGATGTAGTAAAGGCTGTTAGTGTAGCTGGGTTTAAAAAAGGTTTGGACAAGTTCCTGGAGGAAAGGTCCATAGACCATTATTAAGAAGGGACCCAGGATATCAATGCTTGAACCAATACAAGCATTGTGGAACCTGTGTCTCTTGGGGAAACTGCTAGGTACGTATGACCTAGATTGGCCACTGTTGGAAACAGAATACTGGGCTTGATGGACCTTGGTCTGACCCAGTATGGCATATCTTATGTTCTTATGTTCTTAACAAAATTTATTTCAGTAACTATTTACTCAATTTTACTTTCTAAGTTAAGCTATACTCTGATTTGATTTAACTGAAAAGCTCTCTAGAAACAAATTTATTTCAAAGTATATACTCTTATTTTATATTCTATGCTAAGTTATACTCTGCTTTGACTTAAATACAACAGCTCTCTGGTGGCACTAAAACTGACTGACTCAGCAAAAACACTGAATTCTAAAATACACAGATTTATTAGTTTTAACTCCAAGAAGTCCCTTTTCCCCAAAATTTAAAGTTTATTCCAGAAGATTATACTCACAAGTGTAGATCTACTTCCACTTGCAGCAGTCCCTTTTGCTAGTACAGTTTTGGCTGTTCCAGTGATGAGGTGGGCTGCCATGTTTTTCACTAGCTGTAGAGGATGTGTGGTTTACTTTGGAAGACCTTGGTAGTGTGCATTGCCATAGTCCAGTATCGGGGTGATGATAGCCTGGCACACTGTATGGAAATGGTCCTGTTTTAGTAGTGGTTTTAGTATCCTAATGAGTTTTAGTCTGTGGTATTTATTTTTTATTTATTTAACACACATTTATATACCGCATCTTCCAGAGTTCAGTTGCGTTTTACAATAAATAACAATCAACAAATCAGGTTTGTTTTACATGGAACATCATATTATAAAAACAATGAATAACAAAGCAACATATGTGTTATAAACAAAGTAATTAACTAAACAGAATGTATTATCTAAACAGTGTAAGACAATACAGAATAGAATAAACTATATACATGTGGAAGTATTAGGTCATAAGGGATTGGGTCATCATATGGTTTCAACTGTGTTTATTATCCGTTTGAATGAGAGGGTTTTTATTAGATACAGACTGGTACCTGTTTAGCCTTTATCTAAATTGAGTGAAGTATTATCTATGTTGTTGTAGTGTTTGGTAAATAAGTAAGTTTTCAATTTTTTACAGAATTCCATGATCTCAGTTAGTGTTCGTAGCTCCTCCGGGAGGGAATTCCAGATAGTTGGAGCTATGTGAGAAAAGGCTCTGTTGTTTGTTAATTTATGTGCTTTTGTGAAATCTTTTGGCATCTTTAGTTTGTTTAATTGTCCTTTTCTGTGTGTAGGCTTAGAAGGTTCTTTGCATATTAGGTTACATAGTGTAGTTGGGGCCATATCGTATAAGGCTTTGAATAAGGTTATTATTGTTTTGTATACTATCCTGCTTTGTATTGGTAGCCAATGGAGAGATGCTAGTATTGGTGTTATGTGTTGGAGTGAGTTTACTTTCAATATAATTCTAGCAGCTGTGTTTTGTGCTAATTGAATTCGTTAAATGTTTTGTTTTGATATACCTATTAGAATTAGGTTGGCAAAATCAAAGTGGGGAGTTATGGAGGCCTGGATTATATTTATAAAGTCTTGTAAAAATACTAGAGGGCATAGTTGTTTGAGGATTTTGAGTTTGAAATAGATTTTCTTTATGGTATTGCTGATGTGGGTTTCCATTGTAAGGTGTGTGTCTAATATAACACCTAGGTATCTTATTTCGTTTTTTATTTTAATTTCTTGGTTTTGTAGTGTTATGTGGGTTGGGGGATATATGATTGATTCTTTGTTACGATTAGAACTTCAGTTTTAGCATGATTTATATGGAGGTTTTGTGCTTTTAGCCAAGTTGTGATTTCATTATAGCAGTCAGACAGGAGTTGTAACGGTAGATTGGGGATCGTAAATGGAATATACATCATAATATCTGCGTAAAGTTGATATTGTACTCCGAATTTTTTAAAGATGTTGCATACAGGTTTTATGTAAATATTAAAAAGTAGGGCTGATAACGCTGAGCCTTGAGGTAAGCCAATTTCTTGTTTATATATAGAAGAGGTTTGATTACCAATTCTTACATTTTGCGTTCTATTATTTAGATAGGAAGTGAACCATTTATGTACTGTGGAGTTTATGCCTATTTGTCTGAGGTTGTTGAGCATTATTGTGTGATGTACACTATCAAATGCAGCTGATATGTCAATGAATAGTAGAATGAAAGCCTGTTTGTGATTGTCAATCCCTCTTAGTGTAGTAGCTGATAAGAATGCAATAAATAATACCCGGAGTCAGGCAAAGATTCAAGCCAATTTAATGTGCACAGACTCGGATTGCAGTAGCATTCAAAATGGTCTGAGCACAGAGCTCAGAAAAATGACAGTTTATATACTTTTCTTCTCCAGTCTAATACAGGCAAAACTCCTCATTGGCCACAGTGGCCCACTTACTCTCATCCAATAGACATCTCTGATCGGGCCCAGGACTCGCTCCCCCTGCTTGGGTCTTACTAGCCACGGGTCAGCAACTAGACATAACACTAAACATAATACTTTTACTACAGTATATTTTGCTACTTCTGCAAAGATAGTGGAAGGTATATCAGAAGCATTCTTAACAAAAGCAAAACAAAGCGAGGCCAAACATAGCAAGGCTAAGATGTATCTCCAGCCTTGGCTCAAAACACTAAACAATCTTCATAATGCTAGACAAAATATTCTTACACTGTTCGGCTTCTCTGCTATATTTTCATCCTAATTACAAGGTCAGTGCACAATCAGCAAAGGATACAGTGGAGGACATTTCTACTATAGCAAACATCTGGCTTACCTAAACAATAAACAGTAAAAGTTTTAATTCTCTTATCTCCAGGAGAGCAGAACATGTTATCAAACCAGAATAGAACAGTATGTCTTTCTAACAGCTAACAGCATTCTATAATTTTCCAAAATCAGCAATAACATTTTAAAGCAGGAAAAAGGGCTTCAGACCTAGCTCTGCTACATACTAGGCCATCGCCTATCACATTAGGAGCGCATCAATTAAAACTGTTAGGAGTGTTTCAACTCCATGGCGGGGCCGAAATCCATATTGTTGCTCATCCAGTGGGTAGTATGAGTCTAGATATTCCTGTGTCTGTAATTGTACCACTTTTTCAATTATTTTGGCCAAAAAGGGTATGCTAGAAATGGGTCTGTATGATACTGGAGATGTTTTATCAAGTTTGCTGTTTTTAAGGATTGGGCGTATTTGTGCGTGCGGGTGGGAGGTAACCTTGAGTTAGTGAGAGATTGACTATTGGGAGAATGTAAGATAATAATGTTGGGAGTGTGTTTTTTATCCATGTTACTGGACATGGATCAAGGTAAGAAGTTGTAGTGTTGAGGCTGGAGATGATATTTTTTAATGTCTCTTTAGATATGGGGTGAAAATCTGACCATTCGTCTAAAGGCTGGTGTGATATGTTAGTAGTGTCTATAGACATTGTAGGTTTTTTGCTTTGTTTTGATAGTGGTTAGCTAAAGTTTGTACCGAGATGTCAGTGATTTCATTGCTAGAAGTTTGCGGATTATTTGTTAGGTTTCTGACAATGGAGAATAACTCTCTTGGTCCGTTATATGATTTTGATAGGGTTGCAGCATAGTAGTTTTTCTTTGTGCTGTCTAAGGTTTCTTTGTATTTTGTGAGGTGGTTATTGTATATTTCTTTATGTATGGTCAATTTAGATTTGCGCCAGTTGATTTCTAGTTTTCTTAGTTCCTTTTTCATTTGTTTTAAAGTGGTGTTAAACCATGGTGTACTATTAGTCTTAGAGTGGGCGCTCTTTTTGTTTGTGTGATTAATTTTGGCTGCATTGTTGATGGTGTCATGCCAGTTTTTGACAGTATCATCTAAGTTAGTTATGGATGATAAGAGGTGGGGGATTGTTAAATCGAGGAATTCTGTATCATTAAATTTTTTAAATCTTGTAGTCGGGTCACTTCTAGTGTAATTGTTAGTACTAGTGGTAGGATATGTAAGATTTATTTTGATAATATAGTGATCAGACCAAGGTATCTGTGTGCATTCTACAGTTTGTATTGATTAGCTTGAAGAGTGTATTAGGTAGAAGAACAAGGTCAAGTGTTCCTCCTTTTATATGTGTTGATGTGTTTATTATTTGATGATAGTCTATGTCTAATATAGTATCGAAAAATAATTTAGATTCCGATGTTGGTAGTGAGGGAAGGTTAAAATCACCTAGCATGATTATGGGGTGTTGTTCAGTGGAAGAGCTAAGGAGTTCAATCAGAGAATCAAGACAGTCTGCGTTTTGGTCTGGGGGTCTATATATTAAGCAAACTTTCATGAGACTGATTTTTATTAATAGTGTGTCCATGTTATTAGAGATGTTTGATTGGATTGTTTTGGCACTTAATGCCTTTTTCGTCATCATTAATACTCCTCCACCTTTTCTTTTCATTCTGTGTTTATAGAATGTGTCATAGTTTTCATTATTAAGTTGATTTAGGTAGACTGTATCAGTTTCAGAGAGCCAGGTCTCGGTGACACATAATATGTCTGGTTTTAAGTCCGTTATCAAATCATTAAATATGGGAAGTTTATTTTTCATCGATCGTGCATTAATAAGGATGCATGAAAGGGGTGTTGAATTATTGGAGCAGGTTCCGTTGACTGATATGAGTTTGTTTGTTTTATGTGAATTAGTCGATATAAGTTTATTCTTGGATGGTTGTTTGAGTAAGTGTGTCCAATATGATAGTTGTTTCGGGTATGTGTGTGTATTATAGGGATTGTCATATAATTTTTGCTGTTCAAACTTAGTGTTAGGTCAATTAGTATTGCTAATAATATACAAGTGTAGAATAATCTTATAAGCATGATGTTTGTTCGTGGCATTTTCGCAATGTAGGTCAAGCTTGTTATCAAATATATTGTCAGCAGTGTCAGGAAGTGTACGTGACTCCTTCTAGAAGTGATCCGTTTGGTCACTGAATTAATTACTGGTGACAACGAGTTAACACTGGCGACAGTTATAAATCACGGCAATGGTAGTTAGTTACTGGCAACAGAGGTCTATGGGCAGTAGGAGTTATCAAGGAGGTATGCCTTCGGAGCAGGTTTGTTTATGTGTGACTGGAGGTTGGAGTTTTTGTTCATGGTGACTCCTAAATATTGTAGTCTGCTCTTCACAGATATTGACTTATTTAGTAGGTGGATTGCTTGAGGAAGGTTGAAGGTGGCATTTCTGGTGATGTAGAGTGCTTCAGGTTTGCCATATTTCAGTGTCAGATTGTTGTTGGTAAGCCAGGTAGTCATGTCTTCAAGGCATTGGGTTATGGCTGTTAGGTCCGGTGCATCTAGGTCAATCGAGGTGTATACCATGAGGTTGTCGGCATATATGTGATATAGTATATTATGTTTCTTGATGATGCTGCAGATAGGGTGAATGTATAGGTTGAAGAGGATTGAGGAGAGTGCAGAACTTTGCAGAATGCCTTGTAGTACCATGAACACCATTGATTTGCTTGCTCTGCATTTGACTTGCCAATATCCTGGAGACGATTCAACAAAGTATTGTGTGATGTGGTATCAAAGGCTGATGAGATGTCCATAAATATGAGGAGGAAGCCTGTCTTGATGTTGTCTATCCCCCTTATGATGTTATCGAAGAGTGAGGTTAGTAGAGTTTCAACGCTATGGCATGGTCTGAACCCATGTTGGTATGGGTCGAGTGGCGCGTCGTGGTCTATATGGTCCTGCAGCTGTCTTTGAATGGTCTTTTCTATGATTTTTGCAAGAAATGTTAGGCTGGAGATTATGTGACATGCCGTGGGATCATTTTTGTTAAGTGACATGTTCTTTAATATCGGCTGTATGGATGCCTGTTTGAGGGATGATGGCCTTGTTGAAGGGATGTCTTTACTATAGTGTGTATAAATTGAATGAGCTGCTCCTTGGATGAGTTTATCCAATGTATCGGACATGGGTCAGCTGGTGAAATGGTAGTGTTAAGTGAGCTCACTATCTGCTCTATAAGTTGAACAGATGGTATGGAGAGGTCCCCCCAGGTTTTGGTGGAGACTGGATTTACCATGTTGTTGGTAGATGCTGGTGGTATGTTCTTATTGAGTTTAGCTTGCTTGTCGATTATGTATTTTACCAAGTCTTAAGGGTGCACTTCGGGGATGTTCTGTTGAATTGTGTCTCTGGTGAGTGTCCTCACAATGCCAAATAGTTCCCTGGGTTTATTTGCTGATTTCATGATGATATTGGTGTGGTATTGTTGCTTGCAGGTGTTAATCAAGTTGTTATAGTCCTACTGTTTGGTCCTATATTGGCCTAGTACGTCTGAGCCTTTATTTTGTCTCCATTTTCTTTCGAGTTTCCTTAACTCCCGCTTTGCTTCCCTGATTTCATTGGAGTACCATTGTGCAGTGGGTGGCTTGTGTGCATTTGTGTGTTTCCTATTAGGAACAGATACTATTGTGGAGATGGTGTGGTTTGAATTCCCTATGGTATTGTCCAGATCAGTTATGTCATGGTGAAGATTTGGAATTACCACTTTCAGGAATACTTAAAGCCTTGAATCTTCTCGCATTGGGAATTTCTTCTTGATGGTTAACAAGATTGTCGATTCAAAGTGTGATTGTTATTATATAGTGATCTGACCATGGTGTTGGTTTAATTGACAGGGGAGGGGTGATACAGCTGTGTTCTTGTAGTGATTTGGGGATGAATATGAGGTCTGTAGTCATTCCTAGTTTGTGTGGGGAGGGGGCCTTGACTAGTGAGTTGTATTGGAGGGATTCCATCTCTTTGAGGAATGCTTTGGATTCCTTGTTGGGTGTTGCACTGATGTTTAAGTCTCCTAGGACAATGAATGGTTTATGTGTTGTGTTGCGCGCAGATTGTCTCAAGAATTCTGGATGGATAGCTCCTCAGACTTGGCATTTGGGGGTCTCTATGCAAGGCATATGTTCATATATTTATTGGATATGGTGACTATGCTGGACTCATCTGTGCTGCTTGATGAGATGGTCATAAATTTGTATTGGCTTCTAGCTAGTACTAGCACTCTTCCTCCCCTCCTGCATGCTCTGGGGCAGTTGAAAGCAGAATAGGTGGGTGGGGTGATTTGGTCAAGTATGATCTGATCAGTATCATTAAGCCATTTTTCTGTTATGCACAGAATATCTGTCTGTTGGGTCTGCAGGTAGTCGATGATGGTGTTAGCCTTGTTTTTGGACAGACATTGCATTAATGAGCCTACAAGTGATGGTGGTGTCCAGGATGGGGTTGGAGTGGATGGCTTGCTGAGTGTGTATGGGCATTATTTGGATTAAGTGGTGTGTTCTGCGTGATGTGTGCTTATTTTGGTGATGCCATGGGGTGATGTATTGGATGTGTAGGAGGTGAGAGTGTATGGGTGTGTGTCCTGGTGAGTAGGGTTCTTACTTAGTGTATCAGAACCTGTATTAGAAGGAGAGATATGACCAGGGTTGCACTGTGGAGCCACATGTTGGGCAGGGGTGTGTGAGGTCCTTACACAGGGTACCTTTACTCTGCTGGTGTATATGCTCACCTTTGGGAAACCAGGTTACAGATGGCAGGGCTGGTCTCAGGTCTCTTTTGCTGATGGTCCCAGGTCATGGCTTTTTGTGGTAGTCCGTTGCTGCTTGAGGTGACCTGCAGTTGGTTTGCGGTCTTGTATGGGGTGTGGTAGTCCTCTGCTCGGTCCCCGCTTAAGGTGCGAGCCAGCCAGGCATGGATGCACCCTCAGTGTGGGATGCTTTAAAAGAGTCCTCTTTTGCCCAATTGGCTTTTGAGTGTGGGAGTGGGGAGGACCATACTCTACCAGCTCTCTAGCACCGATGCCAATCGGGGGGCTTTGCTGCTGTTTCTGCCCTCAGCATGTGATGTTTTAAAAGAATCCTCTTATAGATCTTCTTATACACCCTCAACCCTTTAGGTAGGGAGTCAGGGGAGTCCCACTCTGACCAGATCATATCCATGATCATCTCTGGGAACAGGAAGACAGCAGTGCCAAGCATCTGCCAAGTTCAAGGCAGATGAGACCCTGGCAATCAATGCCACTAGCAACTTCTTCCGGAATAGGCAGATCATGGTAGACTCTGCATAATCTTCTGAAAGTGAGAGCACTTCCTCATCCAGATTAGAGCCCAGTACCATTTCATCTGAATCTAAGACATAGTCAACATCTTGGATAGCTCCCAGCTGTTTCCCATCTCCAGAGAGTGTCCCTTGCAAGGGATGCTTAGCCAAAGGTAATCGAACAGGGCTTCTACTTTCAGTCTCCCAGCACGAGACTGCATCTGGGGGCACCCAGAGGCCATAGGGGCTGAATTACCATGTCAGAAAGACCAGACCTGTTACAAAAAGAAAATGAATTCTGGGGAGGACAGTCCAGAGTCTGGAAGCTCTCCTTTTGGGTAAGACTTCCCAATACCAGGGGGGCATAGCCACCACAGACCCCCTAGAGGACAAAATGCGGGTCACTGGAGCCTCTGGCAGGCTGACTGTCCTTACCCATAGTGCCATTCATCACCTCCTGCCCTGAGGCAGGTACGGGTGGATTAACTGCATCCTTCGGCTGAGAGGGGGAAGCAGGCCCTCCAGCGGTGACTAAGAAGCTGCCAGGCAGGAAGAGAAGAGTCCAGAATCAAAGGATGAAGCTCCTCGTTTACCACAGGTCAAACGTTTCCTGGAAGAAGACATAGAGAATTAAGGTAAGCATCACAAGATTGCGTATTAAGGCTGCATTGGCCCGCAAGCGTGCATTAACTGTAATTTTACATTACATGCATTAAAGGAGTAGGGAAGGAGCACGCATTGGAGCCACTTGGGGAGAATGCCCATTAGAACCTGCGACCACCAACGCACAACAGGCAAAAATGTTACTAACACATGCAGAAAACAGCAGGAAACCCACACACAGCTTCAATGGTCGCATAACCCACTTGTCTGGACTGGTCTAGCAGGACGATATGGAAATGGAACTTACTCCGAGGAGAAGGATGTAACCAGTGGTGTGCCCCAAGGATCTGTCCTTGGTCTGATTTATTTTTAACATCTTTGTTAGTGATATTGCAGAAGGGCTGTCGGGTAAGGTTTGCCTCTTTACAGATGATATCAATATCTGCATTAGAGTAGACACCTAGGAAGGAGTAGATAATATGAGAAGGGATCTAGCTAAGCTTGAAGAATGGTCAAGAATTTGGCAGCTGAGATTTAATGCTAAAAAATGTTGGGTCATGCATTTGGGCTGCAAAAATCTAAGTGAGCTGTACAGTATAGGGGGTGAAGTCCTTCTGTCCACAAAAGAAGGGCGGGACCTAGGCGTGATTGTGTCTGATGATCTTAAGGTGGCTAAACAGGTAGAAAAGGTTAAGGCGAAAGCCAGAAGGATGCTTGGGTGCACAGGAGAGGAATGAGCAGCAGGAGCAAGGAGGTGATAGTGCTTCTATATATGTCTTTTTTTTAAATTTTAGACAGTTACAATAAGCAACTTACAAGAAAAGTAAATTCATCAAATTATACAGGAAAACAAGCAACTGAACGTCAAGAGAAAAAAACAAAAATATATTCAAGCGCTTTTAACTACACCAGCCAAATAAAGAAAAACATCTCAAAGGAAAACTACTTCATTTGGAATATTGTGTGCAGTTCTGGAGACCACACCTGCAAGGGGTGGGACATGCAACTTGTTCATTTTCAGTGATGGGTAAAGATCACATGCCATTAGTTCCAAGCAAACTTTTACTGAGAGACCCATGAGGGGGGGGGGGAACAGATGGCCAACAGCCTGCTTTCCTTCCTCCCCCCTCCTCATAATGCAGGAAAGAACTTACCTTTAAGGAAGTATGTCCTGCTACCTCGTGTTCCAGCTGCAAAATTAAGTGACTGTTATCGTGAGACTTTGGTCCGGAAGAGGGAGATGATAGCTGCTAGTCAAGAAAAATTTTACTTCAAAGCAGGAATGGGGAGGCAGCTTGGCAAACTTCAAAGTAAATCATGTTTGCCACTCTCTGCCTTGACTGTTGCATTGCAGAGTCCTTGGTACATGGAGACCCCTCCTTGCCTGGGTCCCTCCTCCCTGCAGAAGCTATTTTGATGGAATTTATGCCACTGTTCATACACATAATAGTACTCCCAATCTCAAAAGGAAATATATGTATTTTGGGATATATACATTGGGGGGGGGGGGGGTAGTGAAAAGGCTTCAGGAATGTCTTTACTAGGAAGGCCAACCCCAATTAAAAAGGGAAGGAGTGTACCCTAGGTCCTGAGTACAAACTGAACAGTTTGAGTCTCAGTGTGGACCATTTAAAAATTGTACCTAATGTTTACAGACACACGATAAACTTTTTAGTGTGAATTTTATTGTGTAGATTCCAGAGTTTCTCTATGTGCATCACTTTGCACTTGGCAACATTCAATTTCATCTGCTATTTAGGGGCCCAGTTCCCCAGTCTCACAAGGTCCTCCTGCAATTCCTCACAATATACACAACTTCCTATCTACGTATAATCAATTTTATCCAGGTTTTTAAAACAGCTATTGAGGAGGCCAGGCGGGCTATTTCAATGATTTCCTTTATGACTGAGTTGCACTTATAAATCAGGAAGGAATGCGGCCTTCTTAAATAAAGGTCCTGTTGAATTCTGCTTTTCCCTTCTTTCCGTGAGACTGTCTGCCTCATGCCACACAGGCAGTCTTTAGGACAAGCTGGGTTTTGTACAGGTATGCACATACATTCACACTACATTGCTTCTGAATCAAACACCGCATTCCCCTCTGCCATTCCCATATGTGCATGCTATTAGTTTTTGCATTTCTAAATAGAGACAGTGAGGCTGAAAGCTCCATTTGCTGGTCACCTTTAAGTAGGGTGTGCATTGTATTTATTTATTTTTATTTTATTTAACAATTCTTTTATACCGCGCTATTTCAATCAGTGCGGTGTACATTGAAACAAGAACATACTACAATGCATACAAGTAACATTGAGTTTTACATTGAACAGGGAGATTCAACATAGAAATGTCATGAGGAGGGGTGCAGGGGATAGTTACAAATGGAGAACTGGGGTAAACCATTCTTTCTCCCTTCCCCTGAATTCTTTCCTTCATCCTTTAATTTCTCATCTCTCTTTCCCAGTAATGTAAATTCCACATGTGCACACACACAACAAACTTTGTTTGCTACACTGCTTCTGCTCTAGGCCCAGAGCTATCAACTCCTGCATCGAAGTCTCACGATAACAGTTGCACTGCGAGACATTGGCCTAAGAGAGGAGGCAGCGTGGGGGGTAGGGGGGCATCATGCGGGGGGAGGGCACCTCGCAAGGAGAGGACATGACAATGAGGAGCCCTCTGCAAAATTTTGCTTGCGGGCATCTCATTGAAACTTACTCCACTGCCCTTTCCTTATCTGTACTGCTTTCTCCATCTCTCCCTTCCTGCTCTTTCCCACCTTCAAGTTCCTAAAAGTTAAGGAAACAGTCTAGTGGTTGGAGGAATGGACTGGAAGCCAGAGAGTCAAGACAAATCTTGCTGCTTCTTGTGATGCTGGGTTAGTTTCTTTATCTCCTACTGCCTCAGGTGCCAAGTTAGCTAGTATTCCTTTGGGCCAGGGATATTTACCTGAATACTTATCACTATTGCACACTGCTGTGTACATCCCATCCAGCTAGAAAATTGATGAGTATCGCCAGGCCCGGATTTGGGCATTGGCGACGAAGGTACTTGACTCCTGTGCCAAGATTTAGAAGGCACCGAGTCAGTGTCTCCTCCCGAGAGTGCTAAGAATTTAATTGTCCCTTGCAACATAGAGGCAATACAAAGAAGTTCTTGAGTCCTTTCTTCTTGACACAAACACACCCCTTCCTCCATGCCTCCCCAACTCATTACTTGAGTCTTCTTTCAGTTTTTAGATGGGTGGAGTTATATCTATTCCTCCATGTAGACTGGACCTCTATGCTCCATGCAGGTTACCCCCTCTATTTTTTGTATCAAAGCAAACTTAAGCCAACCCTAAAACAAAGGTATGGAGGGGAGGGTATAACCTGCACAAACTCTGTCCAAGAGGGGTGCATCTAAATTTTATGCCTATGGGAGTCAAGAGCTGGAATTTGGCCCTGAGTATTGCTATTAGAAGTATGTGATGTATGTGTGTGTATGTGTATGATGGGGTAGGCATGCGTAGGGATGCCAGCAGTGATGGTGATGGTGCTATGTGTACATTTCTGAGAGTGCTGATAGTAGTGGCAGCTGTGGGATTTGTGTTGCATTTCTATTTATGAGGGCAATATTAGTGAGAGAGGAATGGGTACATTCAATCCCATATTCAGCCAGCACATATTTTTAAACGTTGGCCATGGCATTTAAAAAAATACATATATAAAACACTGATATCTGGCTAGATGGTGGCATTAAATATATGTAGAGAGCTTTAGCTGATATACATATAAAGGTGATATTCCACCACTGTACATATAAAGTGGTATTTTAGAATAGCTGTTTTGGTGCCATCTGGGGCACCCATATAAAATTCCATAGGAGGGGCAGCAGAAAAGGTGGGCACATGTACATACATTCTAAAATTGACCTATCTCCGCCAACATACAAGGAAACGAGGACATGCAGCATCAACCCCTTCAATAAACAGTTGGATTGTAAGAGGCTGGATATTTTTCTTCAATGTGAAGACATAAGAAATGCCATACTGGGTCAGACCAAGGTCCATCAAGTCCAGTATCCTGTTTCCAACAATGGCCAATCTAGGTCATAAGTACCTAGCAGGTTCCCAAAAAGATACATAGGTTCCACAATGCTTGTCCCAGGATAAGTGCTGGATTTCCAGGGTCCTTTTTAATAATGGTTTATGGACCTTTCCTCTAGGAACCTGTCCAAACCTTTTTTAAACCCAGCTACACTAACAGCTTTTACTATATCCTCTGATATCAAATTCCAGAGTTTGATTACTACATGTTGAGTGATAAAATATTTTCTCTTATTAGTCTTAAATGGGTTACATTGTAGCTTCATTGTGTGAACTGCTACTGATAGGTGTTTTCAGCATGCCAGAAGTTGATTGGTACATCCCTGCTGCAGTATCATCTAAAGAGATCCTGGATTCCCTACAGGGAGAACTATTCTGGCAACTGGTAACAGAACCTACATGTGAAGAGGCCATATCGATTCGGTGCTTACCAATGGGGAACATTTTTCTGATGTTATAGTGGGAGATCATTTCACATCCAGTGATCACCAGATGGTATGGTTCAGTATTACTGCTAGGGCTGATAAAGTCCATTCAAAAGCAAGGGAGACTTTAGGAAAATTAACTTTGTCAAGATGAGACAATACTCAAGGTGTCATTAGTGAGGTTGGAACAGCTGGGGGATGTAGAAAAGCAATAGGCAAAACTGAAAGGAGATATTTTAAGGGCAACAAGCCTTTTTGTTAGAAATGTAAATAAATGTTAAAGGAAAAGGAAGCCACTATGGTTCTCAAAAGAATAGCTGAAAAGGTGAAGAAAAAGAGGGTGGCCTTCATAAAATACAAGAGTCAGAGAGAGGAAGACAAGCAACAATATTTGGAAAAACTTAGAGAAGTGAGGAAAGTAGTCAGGAAAGCAAAGATTCAAAATGAAGAAGAGAGAGCCAATGCAATAAAATGGGGGTACAAACTTGCTTCAGATATGTTAGCGAGAGGAGGAAGTGCAAAAGTGGTATTGTCAGACTCAAGGGGCAAGGGGAGGAATATATAGAAGCTGATAAGGATAACGCGGACTTGCTTAACAAATATTTCTATTCTGTGTTCACAGATGAAGGGTCAGGAGCAAGATCTCAGAAAACACCCACAAATAGGAACAGAAGCAACAGGGATCTTGAACAGTTTTCAGAAGACTGTGATCATGACGAATTAGCTAAACTAAAAGTACACAAAGCAATGGGGCCAGATGGGATACATCTGAGAATACTGAAGAAACTTGGATGTTCTAGGAACTCTACTGACTGACCTTCTCAATGCTTCTTTAGGATCATGAGTGGTCCCAGAGAACTGGAGAAAGGCACATGTGGTCCCTTTACACAAAAGTAAGGATGAGGTTGAGAACTACAGGCCGGTTAGTCTGACCTCTGTGGTGAGAAAATTAATGGAAATGCTGCTAAAACAGAGGATACTGAGGTTTCTGGAGTCCAGTGGATTATAGGAACTAAGGCAGCATGTGTTTACCAGAGGTAGGCCTTGTCAGACAAATATGATTGATTTTTTTGACTAGGTGACCAGAGAGATGGACCGAGGGAGAGCCCTCAATGTGTTGTACTTGGATTTCAGTAAAGCCTTTGACACCATTCCATGCAGGCAACTTATAAATAAATTGAACACCCTAGAGATGGAACTCTAAAATGACTGACTGGGTTAAAAGTTAAGACAAACTGTACAGGTAAATGGAGCTCACTCTGAGGAAAAGGATGCTACCAGTGGTATGCTGCAGGGATCTGTCTTTGGTCTGATTCTTTTTTACATCTTTGGTAGTGATATTGTGGAAGGACTGTCAAGTAAGGTTTGCCTCTTTGCAGATGATACCAAAACCTGCAATAGAGCAAACATCCAGGAAGGAGTAGATAACATGAGGAGGGATCCAGCTAAGCTTGAAGAATTGTCATGAATTTGGCAGCTGAGATTTAATGCTAAAAAATGCAGGGTCATTGTTGTGTCATATAGTATATATGTATGCATGTATTGGGGTGCATAAATCTTGTAGCGCTTTACAAATGATAAGCAAAAGTAGTAGTCACAACTTGGCATTCTCAATCACAATATGCTGTTCTCAGCCAGGGAATTTAATTTCCAATCACTGGTGAAATATTTCTATCTATGTTCATTGTTCAGCCATCTCCAACTAGGATTAATAAATCCCATTCTTGATTTGCCCTACTCGGTCAAAATGTGCAAATTCCAACCTCTCTGTCCTTCCAAGCCAGAAAGATACTCTCAGTCACAGTCTGCTAGCACCAGCCATTTGAGAGTCACTAGCTAAGGGCGTCGTCTCCCAGTCTTGGTTGATCATTTCTGTTTATGGTCTAATTTTCCTAGTCATTGTCTAAAGTAGAGGTTCTGAAATGGTGTGCTGTTTATACAGGGAAGACATTGGCCACTACTGGCAGCAGTCTTGCTCTCTTTCCACCTACCGTCCACCCTGCTGTGGCCTCCTTCTGGTAATGGAGTCTACAAACAGTAGTCCTTATCTGCTGATGTTGCCAGCTCCCATTAAAGTCAGACCTGCATGGGGCCAGCAAGTCCCACGAGACTATGGGATCCCGCATGGTTCCAACTTCAGACAGAGAAGGAGGCAGCAGCACTTGAGTACTGCTAAACCAATCGCTTTGCCACTAAGAGGCCAGCCAAGAGGTGAGGGGAAGGTAAGATGGTGCTTATGGGAGGGGAGTTGCAAATAGGGACATATCAGTGCATTCATTTGGCTGCTCCTCACTTTCCTCTCTTATCTCTCCTCTACACTCCTCCTCGGGAACTCCACTCTTCTGGCAGACCCCTTCTATCTGTGCCCTTCTCCAACTCCATACTTTGATATCTCCACTTTGCTGCTCCTTATACCTGGAATAAACTACCCGAGTCAGTACATCAGGCTCCATCTCTGGCTCTGTTCAAATCCAGGCTAAAACGCACCTTTTTGAGACTTGCTTTTGGATCCTGATCCCCTCAGCCTCCTGTTCACCTCCTATATGTTTCCTTATCATTCCCTTAGATATATCCTAGTCCCCAGTTGTTGCGTTGTCTCTTGACTAGACTGTAAGCTCTGATGAGAAAGGACTGTCTTGTACATGTCTCTGTCCAGTGCTGTGCATACCTTGTTGCGCTCTATAAATGATTAGTAGTACTAGGAAGGTGGTGAAGCCAGGGAGGATGGCAGGAGAGAAAAGATGGTGCTGATGCCTAGGGAGGAGGTGAGATGGAAGAGAAGGGAAGGTCAGGTTGTGATGCCAGAGGGGTTGAAAGGTAGGAAAAATATTGCTGATGGTAATGGGTGGAGGATACCAGGAGTGTGGAAAGGACAGGAAGAGAAGCCGATGATGACAGGGGAGTGACCTGGGGGAGAGGGGAGGGAGAGGAGGGAAGATAAGGTGGTGGTGCCAGGACAGGGCAGTAGGAAAGGACCATGACAAAGTGAAGCCAGTAGTGGGAGGGCTCCATAGTCTGGCATCCTTACATTCCTAGCTGCCACATGCCGTCTTCAGGGACAGCAAGGATACTAGAGGGCAGCAACCTTGGGCCAGAAGGACTGGGGTTTCTAGTCCCACAGGTGCTCCTTGTGGTCTTGGGCAAGCCACTTAACCCTCCATGTTCCCTGTAAGTATTAGTGTATGTGTCTCATGTCCCCCTGTGTTATATGTATCCCCCAATTGTGTTGTGACCACTTTGATTGAAGGATAAGGTGGTATACAAAACTGTCTAAATAAATAAATGCCAGAGCTTAGAGCGAATGGCTGGCGTGAGCGCAGGCATGGGACGTGTGAGGACATGTTTAGCTCCTGGAAAGGTAAACCTCTATTCTCTCTGCTGCTAAATTTTTCTGTCAGGCAGTTGCTTTGTTCATACTTGTTTCTGGATTAAAATGAAACTGATAAGCCCCTGAAATGTTTTCTAAAGTTGCAGAAATATGAAGTTTTGTTGGCAGGCAGCACAGAGAGGCTGGGGCACACTTGGGAGCACCCAGCAGCCTGCAAACATTGGGAGGGCTCCAGCTAAATATTGACACACGTCCTCATTTCTGGCATTTCTCTTTTGTATAAAGCAGTAGGCGTGATTACGTTTCAGTGCCTGCTCCTGCACTCTGTGAAGTACAAATGCCATGCAGCTCTTTCCGTCCATTCCCATTTGTCAGACGGCATGACTTTTCACTTACTGGTGGCAGCAGATAACCAGCGGAAGGATCGGAATACCTGGTTCCTTCTGGGGATTCCAGTCCCTGACTTTCACCTTGAAAGTGACAGGCTGAGAAGACCCAGAATGCACATTCAGTTTACTAAATCAATTTAATGTGTTATCCTACAAATTAACAAGCGTTCAGGCTATTAACAAGCATTAAAAACTTCTAACACACATCAACATTTTTTTTATTAAAATGAATGTGTGGAATGGACTGAAAAATTTTAAAAAAATCAAGTGAAAAGCCCAAATTGTTAATAAACTGAACATTTTTGCTGTATATTCATCCCTAATGAGAACTATAGAGGGCCACCGATCACTCTGGGAAAGAATGAAAGATATTCGGGGATCCACTTGAGCATATTATGAATCCACGCAACATGTCTATTGCATCAAAGATGACTTTTCCGGGGAGTTTGGATTTTTCAAGACTCTCGGAATGTGTTTGAATAACCCAGAGCATGCTCAAGGAATTCCAGAAGCGTTGAGCTCCACGCCTGCCGTAACTTTAGTATTTTAACAGACAGAGTACAGGCAAAGCAGCATTGCTCTGCAGGGATTTTCATCTGCTTTCAATTGAAAAGGAAGAAAGTGCCATAATTTGGAGTGTGATACCCAGCCGTCCGCTTTGGCGGCACTTCCCTGCCTGGGCTGTCAGTCTGCTCTCTTGCTTGCCCGAGCAAATGGCTGGTCCTAGAAGGCTAAGGCAGACTGTGGGGAAAGGAATCCAGATGTTAGTAATTACTTGCTTTTTGTAATGTCATATATTTTCCTGCCCTCCTGCTAGGCAACAGTCCAAAACTGCCTATGTATGTTTAAATCCAGATTTCTACAGTTTGAAAGAATTTGGTCTTTGTTACTCTTCAGTTACAGGCTCAGGCATGTCATAATCTCTGCAGGAATTGAACACAGAGGTTTGAGAGCCATTTCCCAATAAACTCCACCTTCTAAGTAAATAACCCTGTGCAAGAAGACACCCCCCCCCACACACACACCCTCTTTTTCTCCTCCTAACTCAAGTCCTTTGTCTCTAGCGAGAAGCCCGTCCCCTCTCAGATGTCTCCTTTTCATTCAGCTGCATTTGCATTTACTGTTCTAGAACGTTTTATTTTAGAGAAGTGACTGTTTCTATTTCCTGCGCACTCACAGTCCATGTCCCTTCGTTGCTGATCTTTCTCAACGTTATCCTAAACTGAAGCCCTCCTCTTCTTGCCCCTTA
The DNA here is from genome assembly GCA_033557465.1 of Ichthyophis bannanicus. NCBI lineage: Eukaryota > Metazoa > Chordata > Amphibia > Gymnophiona > Ichthyophiidae > Ichthyophis > Ichthyophis bannanicus. Next base: position 12,753,725 of record CM066046.1, on the reverse strand, counting down.
TTCCTCTCTTTCACAGGTCAAATTAACTTGGGCAACATACCATCCTCCCTGTCCTGTCAAGAACTGAGTGGTAAACCTTGCTCAGTGCTCTCCTCTTATCCTGCTTGCTAACCATGCACAGGCTGTATTAAAATCAGGGCAGCGCTTCCATTCATGTCTGCAAATTCCTGGGGGAGACGGATCCCCTGCCAATGCAAAACAATCTTTACAGGATCAGACAACTGAGTGCCGTAGCTTCATAAGGTTCCCCCATACTGCCCTTTATTGTAATTTGTTACATATCTGTCAAATCAAGGGTGAAATTCAAAATCCTATTTCTCTGTGTATTAGGTACACTGCATTTTCAAACCGAGGTCACAGGCTTTGTCCCAGACCCTCTCTTGTGCCCTCAACCATCATGTTTCTTGGGCTGTTTCTTCCTCTCACCGCAGCCTTGAGATGTTTCACTTGTGTTTGAGAGGATCCTTCTTGACAAAGATAAACACAGACAAACAGAAGTGGCAGAGGACAGAGCTGGTGCAAGATACGAGGTGCCCAGAAACCCTCATTCCTGCTGCCCCTCCCCCTGTTCTTAATCCCCCTCCCACCACTGCCGCCCCTTTCTGCGACCTGCAGCAGCAATGACATGGAAAGAGCAGCACAGGGTTACCCAAAGCCTCTGGCGTTGTAGATTGTTGGCGCTGTGCTTTGACCAGCCACCTCCGCCTCCGTGGACACAGGCTTCCTGTTGACATGGGGCAGAAGTGGCTGGTCAAAGCGCAGCATGGAAGCTTTGGGTAAGCGCGGAGGGTCCTGACGTGTGGCAGTATTGCTGGCATTGAAAGGTTGGCATTCTAGGGAACTGCCTTGGTTTTTCCTAATGGGTAGTGCCAGCCTTGCAGAGAAGGACCACAAACCAGGGCCAGCTTAACTTAGGGGAGCAATTTTGAGGTGTGTGGCAAAGACCAGCAGCAGTCAAAGCAAAGCAATTGTCCAGACACTCATACAGACTAAAACCCCCCCCCCCCCCCCCCATCAGCCTGTACTTTTATGCATACTTGGAGGGTGAACAATTTCCAAACAGGTGAACGGCTTTGGGAAAATGCCCTTGTTATGTATGCATGTATAGACAGACAAATAGAATGATTTCAAAGGATGATATCTAATTCTGCATGGGAGGAGTGGCCTAGTGGTTAGGACATAGTACCTCAGGCCAGAGGGCCAGGGGTTCAAGTCCCACCCAGGGACAGCAATCGCAGGCTGGAGGGACTGGGGTTTCTAGTCCTATAGGCACTCCTTGTGGCCTTGGGCAAGCCACTTAACTCTCTGTTGCCTCAGGTACACATAGATTCTGAGCCCTTTGGGGACAATGGAATGTTTCTAGTACCTGTTTGTAGTGATTACATAACATAAACCGCTTTGATTGAAGGATAAGGTGGTATAGAAAACTGGTTAAATAAATAAAATTTCACAGAATTGTTCTGGCAGAGGTGGTGTTGAGGTGATCAGGCTATTTGAGTTTAATTATCAAAATTGCAGGGAGGCAGCCTAGTGGCCCTAAAGTTAATAGCAGGGGGCCATAAAGCTGAAGGCTCACCTAGGGCGCCTAATAGCCGTGCGCCAGCCCTGACTGCAAAGCTCATCTAGTCTGCCCAGTTTGTTTCCTTCTTTTGCAATATGTCACAGTCAATTGCTGCTCTTCCCTTCACTTCTTTACAATTTAGACTACTCTTTTCTTATCCAGTGATTTTGGTCTCTGTTTGCCTTCCTCCTATCCTGTGGAGCACATTCCGTACATCTATCACATTTTCTGTGAAGAAATACTTTCTAGTTTTTGCTTCCGAATCTACCCCATTCTGCTTTAGATTACAATCTCCTGTTCTAGGCTTTCTTAAAGTTTGCTTCCTGGACACCTGTTCTGTCTTTTTCTCTAGTCTCTTTCCTCCAGGCAGCCCTCAAGAAACAGGAGGAAAGGGGCTGGAGCTTTGCTATATCTACTCCAACCCCACCACCTCCTTTCTCATCAGTCTCTGTCAACATGTCGGGAGAAACAAGAGGGGAGGGGCTGAAGAATGAAGCAGAATAACTGCGTTTTACTCTGCCATATCCTTACCCTCTCCTCTCTCCATCAACTGAGGTGAAATAGGAGCGGAGAGGCTGAGCTACTTGGGATCCCAGGACTGGACTTTAGCAGGGGAGAAGAAAGTAGACACTGTAACAATCTCATCAGTAGAAAAGACCCCAAAACGGTGAATAGGTAAGGCAATAGGCAAGTTCTCCATGGGCCAGGTATAGGTAGGATGGGGTCTTCTGCCTGTAACAGCCACCTTTTGGGCTGAGCCCTCTAGTGCTGGTGGCCAGCCCCAGGTCCCAAGATGAGAACCAGGAACTGAGAGAACTCTAAAGGAGACAGGAACCATGAGCACAGGGTACTCACTCAAAAGAAGCGAGGCAGGAGTAAAGTCAAGGTCCAGCTGGAACTGGTCCAGATCTAGGAAAGATGAAGAGTGGAGTACCACAGGGATCTGTGCTGGGTCCGCTGCTTTTTAACATATTCATAAATGACCTAGAATTAGGAATGAGTGAGATGATCAAATTTGCAGATGACACAAAATTATTCAAAGTTAAAACGCAAGAGGATTGTGAAAAATTGCAAAAGGAATTTGATAAATTGGAAGACTGGGCATCCAAATGGCAGATTAAATTTAATATGGATAAGTGCAAAGTTATGCACCTAGGAAAGAACAACCCATAACTTGGTTACACGATGCAAGGTTCCACATTAGGAACCACCACCCAGGAAAAAGATTTAGGTGTCATCATGGATAACATGTTAATACCCTCCACCCAGTATGCAGCGGCGGCCAAGAAAGCAAATAGAATACTAAGAATCATAAGGAAAGGAATGGAGAATAAAACCAAGGATATTCTAATGCCTTTGTATCATTCCATGATACAATCGCACCTGGAAAATTGTGTGAAATTCTGGTCGCCATATCTTAAAAAGGATATAGTGATATTAGAAAAGGTACAGAGAAGAGTCATGCTGGTGTAGTCTACAGGCCTCCAACTCAAATTGAAGAAATGGATAGAGACTTGATTATTGATATTGCAAAGGTAGCCATGAAGGGGGGAATGATCATATTGGGTGACTTTAATCTACCTGATTTGGATTGGAATATTCCTTCCTCAAATCTGAAAAGAAGTAAGAAAATTGTGGATGCCTTCCAAAATGCATTGCTAAGACAAATGGTGATGGAACCGACCAGAGAAATGTTCGATGAAGGATTTAGTACTCACCAACGGAAATAGCATGTCAAAAGTCTAGGTGGGTGCCCATGTGAGCAGCAGCAATCATCACACGGTGTGGTCTGAGATAAAAACCAAGGCAGAGTCCAATCACAGCAAGGTCAGTCCTAAACGCAGACTTCAGTAAAATGGCCAAGTACCTGAAGGAGTTATTGGCAGGATGAGAGGATTTAAGGGAAGTGAAATTGCAGTGGTCTAAACTAAAGGAAGCAATAAAAGGGGCAACAGATACCTATGTAAGGAAAGTAAATAAAAACAAGAGGAAAAGGAAACTGATTTGATTCTCCAAAGAAATATCTGCACAAAAAACACAGCTTTCACAAAATTCAGAAGTTCACAAACTGAGGAACACAGAACAGAATACAGGATAAAGCTAAAAGAGACAAAAAGGGAAATAAGGATAACAAAATCAAAGGCAGAAGAAAAGATGGCTAAAGATTTGAGGCGTGGAGACAAAACTTTTTTCAGGTATATTTGGGAGAAGAGGAAGATCAGAGGTGGAATCGCCAAGAACGGATTCATGGAAAGTGACAATGAAAAAGCAAAAATGCTAAACCAATACTTCTGCACTGTTTTTACTAAAGAAAATCCTGGAAAAGGACCGCCTATAATTGACAAATAGACAAATGGGAATGGAGTAGATACCAGACCATTCACAGAAGATAATGTGTTTGAACAGCTTGCAAAACTGAAAGTGGACAAGGCCATGGGACCGGATGGGATACATCCCAGGATACTGAAAGAGCTCAGAGAGGTTCTGGCCGGGCCTTTAAAGGATATTTTTAATAGTTCCTTAGAGACAGGAAAAGTTTCACGGGACTGGAGAAGGGCTGATGTGGTACCTCTTCACAAAAGTTGTAACAGGGAAGAAGTGACAAACTAAAGGCCAGTAAGCATTACCTCGGTGGTGGAAAAAGTAATGGAGGTGCTCCTGAAAAGAGAGAATAGTGGACTTTTTCAAAACCAATAGGTTGCATGATCCAAGGCAACATGGTTTTATCAAAGGATGATCAAGCCAAACAAATATGATTGAGTTCTTTGACTGGGTGACCAGAGAACTAGATCAAGGGCACGCAATAGATGTGATTTACCTAGATTTCAGCAAAGCCTTTTATACTTTTCCTCATAGGAGGCTTATCAATAAACTGAACAGCTTGGGGGTCGGTCCCAAGATGATGAACTGGATCAGAAATTGGTTGACTGACAGACGACAGAAGGTGATGGTAAACGGAAATCACTCAGATGAAAGGAATGTGATTAGTGGCATGCCCCAGGGATCAATCCTGGGACCCAGGGCCGGATTTACCTCGAGTGAGGCCCTACGCCAACAAAAATTGTGGGCCCCCAGCAGGGGCGGCCCAAGGGGGGTGTGGGGCCTCATTTGCATAAGGGGCCTCATTTGCATAAATATTTGCATAATGTTACCATATACTAACTTTTAGTAAACGTGCCTCTTAATGAGTGTATGGATAAAGAAAGACTAAAAGATTTCTACATTACTATAATCCAGTGCCAACTGCCAGACACATTAGGAACTACTACACACACTGCCCATTTAGAACCTGAAAGCATATATGATTATACAGGGTACCGTACACTATTAGACTGACTAAACCTGAGAAAGAGTTAATTCTGTTCAGAACCTTGCTTAGAAATAAAACTTAATATATTTGCTTACTAAGTGAAGGTTTATATAAATAAAGAAAAGGGCAGGTTGTACTCTAGCCTCTCTGTCTCAGGGTTATTAGCTAAAATACTCTCAGGGTTATTAGATATCAAGCAGTACTCAGGGTTATTAGATATCAAGCAGTCAGCAGTAAACAATTATGTCAATTATGTCAATTATGTCTTGGAATCCTGTATGTCTCCGCACACTCACCCACATCGAATAAAGTTGACCTACGATATGATAAATATGTCATCTTTGACGTATAATGATAAAGTGAAATTATGCTGTATCATTTAAAAGAGCCTTATAAATAAAGTGAACCATGGCTAGTAAGTTAGAGTAAACAGGAGAACGTGCTTCTCTTAGTTTCTCTCCACTAAAGCTTTGGTGTATTTCTATATAGATGTGTGTATTTTATTGCTGTCTTTTGATTAACCTTCCCATTGTTTTGAATGTAGTTTTCTGTAGCTTCAAGAACCCAGTAGGTTGCTGGTGAGGAGAGGGTTAAGTAAGCTCTTCAGAACCCATAGCAAACCCACCGTATCCTAACAACACTACCAGGACTCACAAAGCACCATACTCTACCAATCAAAAGGCAACACTGCAAATATTAAACCAATACATTTCAGAGAACAACAATACATGACCTACTGGGGAAAGAGAACAAGTGGCAATGTCAAATAGGAATTATATAAACAGAACACCTCAGCTCAGTTACACATGCAGAACATAGACCATCACCAAACAAGTAATCACAATTTAGAAACAGGAAGACAATAATTAAACTGGGAATCCCAAAAGCCAAACTTGGAATGTACAACACTGTAGAAATAAAACTATACATTAATTTGCTCTTGTACTAAACAAAGCGCAGACGTTAATGATGCACATTTACCAGAGCTGACATATTCCAATTAATAAATTCAAAATAAAGAGATATTTTTCTACCTTTTGTGCATTTGTTTTCAGCTGCAATTGCTCCAGCCACTTTCTTCTGGTTTCTTCGTGTCTTCTGCTAACTCTCCATCGCCTGCTGTCCATTTGTCCTTTCTTCTCTCTTCTAGTTTTTTCCATTCTCTCTCTACATCTGCTTTAACATACTAATCTTTCTCCTTTTGCTCTTTCCTCATTCCTATTTCATCCACTCAAATTTTACCCCTCCATCCTCAATCCCCACTTACTCTCCCAATACCCGGCCAATTGTAGATTTTTTATCCCTCCCACACAAAATATTTTTCCCTTCTCCATTTTACTCTTCCAGCCCCATCCTATTCTAATCCTCCCCCAACATCAGCTCCCTTCTAGTTCCAGCCTCACCCAGCATCCGCTCCCTTCTAGTCCCTGCATCAGCCCATTTCCAGTCCTAGCCACCCCTCAGCCCATTTCCAGTCCTAGCAACCCCCCAACCCAATACCAGTCCTAGCCCCCCCATCAACCCACTTCCAGTCCTAACCCCCCATCACCCCATTTTCAGTTTAAGCCCCCCCTATAACCCATTACCAGTCCTAACCCCCCATCAGCCCACTTCCATCCTAACCCCATTAGCCCACCTCCAATCTTAACCCCCCCAGCCCATTACCAGACAGCCCCCATCAGCCCACAGCCCATTATCAGTCTTAACCCCCCCTCATAGCCCATTACCAGTTCTAACCCCCCAACAGCCCACAGCCCATTATCAGTCTTAACCCCCTCCAAAGCCCATTACCAGTTCTAACCCCCCCAACAGCCCACAGCCCATTACCAGTCCTAACCCCATCAGCCCACCTCCAGTCTTAACCCCCCCAGCCCATTTCCAGTCCTAGCCCCCCCCTAGCCCATTACCAGACAGCCCCCATCAGCCCACAGCCCATTACCAGTCTTAACCCCCCCATAGCCCATTACCAGTTCTAACCCCCCCCAACAGCCCACAGCCCATTACCAGTCCTAACCCCATCAGCCCACCTCGTCTTAACACCCCCAGCCCATTTCCAGTCCTAGCCCCCCCCCCCATAGCCCACCATAGATCCTTTTCTGTTCTCCTTCTACCCAATGAGTACCCTTTTCTCTTATCTAGCAGACTCCCTCCCCTTTTCCTTGGTCCCCCAACCGCTCCTCTCTCTGTTTGTATTCTTTTGTCCACCCCACCTTTGGGGTCTCCCCCCCTTCATCATTTGTTCCCCCTTTTTCTCTTTTTCAATCCCAGGTTCAGTCTTCATTCTCTTCATTCAGAAACCTACAGTATTCCTGCAACCTTTCCACCTGCAAAAACGTCTCCTCCATTCCTCTCCACTCCCTCTGATCTGAAAATCTTCTTCCCCACTACAACCTCTCACATGTTTTCCCTCCTCATATGCTTGTTCCTTCATCCAAAGCTCTCTCCATATTTTCCTTAATCCCCCCCCCCCTAAAAAATAGATTTTGCTGCATTCTCCTTAACCTACTCTGAAAGATATCTCAGGCTTCTTATCCCTCCCTACAAAGCTCTGACCAGACCACCATTCCTCACTCCCTTTGAGTTTCTCTACCTGTCCCTCTCCAGGCCCAGCTCTGCAGAGACAGCTGATAGAGGCCGCGGCAGCATGGACGGTCCCGTGGGGCCCCCTCAGCCCTGCCGAATCCCTCCCTCCGCGACGGCTTTGAGAGGCGCGAATGGAGAGTGTCTCCCTCGCGTCTCTGTTAAGCCCGCAGGGGCTGATGGGAAATTGCCCCTGCGGGCTTAACAGAGACGCGAGGGAGACACTCTCCCTTCGCGTCTCTCAAAGCCGGCACGGAGGGGCTCAGCCGGGGATTCGGCAGGGCAGAGGGGGCCCCGCGGGAACGTCCATGCTGCCGCGGCAGCTTTTTGTGGGCCCTTGCCAGCTGTGGGCCCTACGCCATGGCGTACATGGCGTATAGGTAAATCCGGCCCTGCTGGGACCGGTACTGTTCATTGTATTTGTGAGTAATATTGCTGAAGGACTGAATGGAAAAATCAATTTTTTTGCAGATAAACAAAACTTTGCAACATAGTAGACTCCCCTGAGGGCGTGGATAACATGAGGAAAGATCTACAAAAGTTGGAAGAATGGTCTAATACTCGGCAGTTAACATTTAATATGAAGAAGTGCAATGTCATGCACTTGGGATGCAGAAATCCAAGGGAATTGTATGAACATAAGAACATAAGATATGCCATACTGGGTCAGACCAAGGTCCATCAAGCCCAGTATTCTGTTTCCAACAGTGGCCAATCTAGGTCATATGTACCTAGCAGTTTCCCCAAGAGACACAAGTTCCACAATGCTTGTACTGGGTCAAGCATTGATATCTTCGGTCACTTCTTGCGACAGGGAGTGAGAAGTTGGTGTGCATGGACCAGGAGAAGGACATTGGAGTGATTGTTTCTGAGAGTCTCAAGGTGACAAAACAGTGTGACAAGGTGATGGCCAAAGTCAGAAGGATGCTGGGTTGCATACAGAAAGGAATTACCAGCAGAAAGGAAGAGGTACTAATGCCCCAGTACAAGTTGCTGGTGAGGCCTCACTTGGAATATTGTGTTCAGTTTTGGAGACCATATCTCACAAAGGATATAAAAAGACTGGAAACGGTTCAGAGGAAGGTGACCAAAATGATTTGGAGGCTGCGCAAGAAGATGTATGAGAAGAGACTTGAAGATCTATATATGTAATGCTCGAGGAGAGGAGGGGCAGAAGAGGTATGATACAGACCTTTAAATACTTTAAGAGTATTAATGAACAAACAAACCTTTTTCAAAGATGGGGAAGCTGTAAAACTAGAGGGCATAACATGAAACTGCAAGGGGGTAAACTGAAAGGCAACATCCGAAAATACTTTTTCACTGAAAGGGTGGTGGATGCTTGGAATGCCCTGCCGATGGAAGCAATGGGGGCAAAGACAGTGACAGAATTCAAAATGGCATGGGACAGACACAGTGGATCCCTTTATAGCAATAGAATAAAATCAAAATAAACTTAACTATCTTTTATATCTCAACAAATAGGGATGACTTGTACGGAGCAGTGGGCACACCCCTAAACAAAGGCGTGGAGAGGGGTGACCTGCACAGAGTGGCAGGTGCACCTACTCTTGCCACCTTGCTAGGCAGACTAGATGGACTTGTAACATACTTCCTGGAGGAAAGATCCATAAATCATTATTAAAGAGAACCCAGGAAATCCACTGCTTACGCCCGGATGAGCATTGTGGAACCTGTGGGCCTTTTGGGAACCTGCCAGGCGCCACTGTTGAAAACAGGATACTGGGCTTGATGGACCTTGGTCTGACCCCGTATTGCATTTCTTATGTTCTTATCATTATGTTCTTCCATGTATATTTTAGAAAGGCACTGAAGCCTTGATTGTTTCAAAAATGTTTTAACTGATATATTTATTTATTTAGACAGATTTGTATACCACCTTATCCTACAATCAAAGTGGTATATACTGTATATATATATTACAATATATACTGGTAATATATTGATAAACGGTAATTGATGTCAGTGTTTATTTATACAATGTATATTTTGTTTTATTTAGTATAATTTGCCTTGAGCTCTTGGATAAAGTGGACAATAAATGTTGGAAAGGAAATGAAATGTATCTGTGGCCCCTCAGGGGACATGGATTACTCTGTGGGGAGACCTACGGTACATACTTCATGGGAGGCAGCACTCTCCATTGCAACCTTCCCTGCAGTCTTCAAGCCTGCTGTAATCACTCCTCTCCTAATAAACCCTCACTAGACCCTACGTGTCCTAATTATCGACCCATCTCCCTTCTCCCATTCATTTCCAAAATTCTTGCAGTTCTCTGCCACTGTCTCAAATTTCTCTTCTCTCAAGACCTTCTTAATCCACTTCAATCTGGTTTTTATCCATTTCATTCTACTGAAACGGCTCTTGCCAAAGTCTCCAGTGATCTATTCCTCACTAAGTCCAAAGGCCTTTACTCAGTTCTCATTCTTCTTGATCTTTCGGCTGCTTTTGATACGGTTGAACACCTTCTCTTCCTTGACACTTGTCAGACGGCTGCCTGGGTGAGAATCTTCACAGTCTTGTCAAGTGCATATATCTATATGATTTGCAAGGTATTGTGGGCAATGTAGTTCATTCACACCAGACACAGCTGCTGACAATAATTTAGTTGTGCTCTTGGGTAAAGCCAATAAGATATTTATTTATGGGGTTATTTCTCCCAACACAGATATGCTTGGTAGCACATAAATTAGGTTACTTGCTTTCAGTGTTAACTTGGAAAAACAAAGTCAAAATCAGGAAAACAACAAATGAAAAGCCACAAAGCAAGAAACAAACTGTTCTTTTCAGGTTAACTTCTGATTACTTCCCACATAAATTCAGAAATGATTCTCTCCTAGCTCACAAGCAATTAGGTAAGGCTTAATTGCTAGCAGTCACCAGCTGAAACCCCTTAGCTGGCTTGCCTTCCACTGTGTGGGTCAAATCCTGCTTCAGGAGCTTTTCTGAGTAGATTAAAGAACAAATTTGTATTTCTTTGTGATGGTTGCTGTACTTTATAACAGAAAGTTACCAACGGAGTTTAGATAGAGAGCAGTCCATATAAACAGGATCCTCATCCGCTATTATTCCCCCTTGTTCAACAAGTATGGGTTCAATATCATGGATTGGCACAGATGAATCTCTCAATGGAGCATTTTCAGGAGAATACTTGTTTCCCTGCTGTCTTTCAAGGTTATAGCTAGGGCATAGATCAGTGTTCATACCTGAGCTTCCATTGCTGCTAGAGTTCCTCTCTATATAGCCTGGCCAGTATGTAGTCCAGTTCTTATGTCCAGCCTTCCAATCTAGATCCCTGGACACTGGATCTCTCTTCACATACCTTCTGGCATAGGTCTTAGGGTCCCTTCCACATGCAGCCGTCTCCCTCACAGGTAGCCTCTGGTGATTCCTAGCTCTGCAGCACCATTCCTCTGGCTTTCCCCAGTCCAATGGTGTATGCTGGCCCTTGGAATACCTCCCAGTATACGTACTGCCTTGGACACTTCTAGACCTCTCAAAGGCTTTTCTCCTCTTTCTTCCAGAGGGTCTCTTTCCTTCTCTGTCCGTCCGGTTTGGCTTCTGCTTCTGCTGATCCTCCAGATGAAACTGATGATCAAACTCAAGCTGATTCTCAGGATACTGAGGACAATTCTCTGGATATCCAAGGTGATCATGAAGATGGTCATCTGTAGAATAAACTACAGTCAAACCTCGGTTTTCATTTGCCCCGGTTTTCATACGTTTCGGTTTTCAACGTCTTTTCTGACTGAGATTTTGTCTCGGTTTTCATGCATTGCTTCGGTTTTCAACGTCTTTTGACTGAGATTTTGTCCCGGTAGCAGGGAAGAAAAGCTGTCAACGTAAGCAGGAGATGTTGCATGGATGTGGGAGGCAGTTCTTTCTCTTGCAGGGTACGTCTGAAGCTATATCATTAAGATTTTCTGCCATTCTGAAGCATTGAGCAGATAATGTAAAGGTATTTTAATGGGCTGAATTCAATGTGATTCCGAAGAGAGCTGGGCACAGCAGCTTGTCAGGGGTGGCTAAGGCCAGATGTTAACATACTGTACTGTACAGTACTGTACTTAGCTTGCTTTCAGTGATGTTAAATGTTCATTTATCCATTTCATTAGTCATTTATATTTATTTCTCATTGCTTTCTGTATGTAAAAATATAGTTATTCTCTATAAAATGTATTTTTTGTGAATATTTTTGGGTGTCTGGAACGGATTAATTGGATTTACATTATTTCTTATGGGAAATATTGCTTCAGTTTTCATACGTTTCGGTTTTAGTCAGACTTTTTCGAACGGATTAATCATGAAAACCGAGGTTTGACTGTATACCTTTATTCTGCCTAGATGAGTGCTCTTCCCTAACACAGCGCAGCTGTGCTAAATCAGGCCTTGCCCTTTGAGATGAGTGTTCCATCCTAGCACAGCGTAGCTGTGCTGAATCAAGCCCTGCCCTTTGCAATGAGTGCTTGGGGATTACCTCATAGCCCTTTTGATTGAACACACGTTTTCTCACTTCAGCTCCTCTCATGGCTGTTGGAAACCTGGTGCATTCTGGGACTGGTAGTCTTTTATGGCAAAATTCTGTTTTCTCATTTCTACCAGCACTGACAGGTTGCTTGTTCAGAGACACTTCACCTTTTCTATAGCCCCTTCCTGAGCTATGATAAGCTTCCTTATCACACACTATATCGTCATTTGATTTTAGAGGCCCTGTACTGTCTTGGTTCTCTTCTTATCTCTCCAATCACTCTTTCAGTGTTTCTTCTGGAGGTTCCTCCTCTGCTGCCATCCCTCTCTCAGTTGTTGTACCTCAAGGGTCTGTTTTGGGCCCTCTCCTTTTCTCTCTCTGTACCCAGTGCTTTGGTGCACTCATCTCTTCCCATGGCTTTCAGAATCATTTTTTATGCTGATGACTCTCAAATCTATCCATCTACATCTGACATCTCTCTTTCGCTCCAAACTCGTATCTCTATCTGACATCGATGCCTGGATGTCTCCTCACTGCATAAAATTGAATATAGCTAAAACTGAATTCCTTATTTTTCTCCCTAAGCCCTCCTCCCCCTTCCTGCTTTCTCTATCACTGTTGACAGCACTCTTCTTCTTCCTGTTTCCTCAGCCCGCATCTTCGATTCCTCCCTTTCCTTCTCACACATATTCAACATATAGCTAAAACTTACTACTACTACTACTACTACTGTTTAGCATTTATATAGCACTACGCACACAGCGCTGTACAATAATAGAAGCAAAAAGACAGTTCCTGCTCGTCAGAGTTTACAATCTAGTCAAGACAACACAGAACAATAGACAGATCAGGAAAACAATTATGATGACACGGAGCAATAGTTAATTCGGGATAAAGCAAAGTATGGGGTAAAACAAATTATGGCAATTACAATTCGGGCAAAACAAGTATGGCATTTAGAGTTTTAGACATGACAAAGGACAGGAGTCAGGTTAGGACAAAGGCTAGAAGTCAGGATCTGAAAGTGACAGTGAAGAGGTGGGTTTTCAACCTGGATTTGAAGAGGGCCAGGGAGGGTTCCTGGCTTATAGACACAGGTAGGTTGTTCCAGGCATACGGTGCAGCAAGGTGAAAGGAGTGAAGTTGGGAGTTAGCGGTGCAAGTTGAGGGTCTAGATAGAAGTAATTTGTTAGAAGAGCAAAGTTCCTGAGAGGGGATGTAGAGAGAGATGAGAGATGAAAGGTGATGAGGGGCTATAGAGTGAATGCATTTATAGGTCAGGAGGAGAAGTTTGAATTGGATGCAGAATTGGATGGGGAGCCAGTGAAGCAACTTGAGAAGAGGAGTAATGTGGGCATGGCGAGGCTGGCTAAAGATTAGTTAAGCAGCATAATTTTGAAGAGATTGAAGGGGAAAGAGATGACTCACAGAGAGACCAATAAGGAGAAGGTTGCAGTAGTCAAGGCGAGAGGAGATTAAGGAGTGGACAAGGGTTTTAGTAGTGTGTTCAGAAAGGAAGGGGCGGATTTTGCTAATGTTGTAGAGAAAGAAGCGGCAGGTCTTAGCTACATGTTGGATATGTGTGGAGAAGGAGAGAGGGGAGTCAAAGATCACTCCCAGGTTGCGGGCTGAGGAAACCGGAAGGATTGTAGAGCCATCCATGGAGACTGAGAATGGAGGGAGAGGAGGGGAGGAATTAGGGGGAAAGACAAGGAGTTCAGTCTTGGCCATGTTCAGTTTCAAGCGGTGGTGAGACATCCAGGTAGCGATGTCAGAAAGGCAGGCAGAGATCTTGGTCTGGATTGCTGGAGAGATATTAGGCATAGAGAGGTAGATTTGGGAGTCATCAGCATAGAGATGGTATTGAAAGCCATGGGAGGAGATAAGCGTACCAAGGGAATGGGTATATAGAGAGAAAAGGAGTGGACCCAGGACAGATCCCTGGGGTACACCAACATGGAGCGGGGTGGGAGAGGAGGAGGAACCACCAGAGCATACACTAAAGGAGCAATGGGAGAGGTAGGAGGAGAACCAGGAAAGTACGGAGCCCTTGAAACCAAGCGAGGAGAGGTTGGTGAGGAGAAGATTGTGGTCAACATTGTCAAAGGCAGCATAGAGGTCGAGAAGGATGAGGATGGAGTAGAGGCCCTTAGATTTAGCCAGGAACAAATCACTTGAGACTCTTGTAAGAGCCGTTTCAGTGGAGTGTAAGGGACGGAAGCCGGATTGTAGATGGTCCAGGAGGGCCTGAGAGGTGAGGAAGTCAAGGCAGCGGTGGTGGACTGCTTGTTCTAATGGTTTAGATATGAAGGGAAGGAGGGAGATGGGTCGGTAGTTAGAGGGACAGGTGGGATCGAGTGAGGATTTCTTGAGGAGAGGTGTGACCATGGCGTGCTTGAAGTCTGCGGGGACAGTTGCCGTGGAGAGTGAAAGTGGTGGGTTTGGAGGAAGAAAGAAGGAGTGTGGTTTCCTCATCAGAGATCGTAGGGAAGGAGGAGAGGGTAGCAGAGGAAGTATGGATGGGGGGGGGGGGAGAACTGGGGAGGAGGAGAGGTAGATGAGGAAGTAGGGAATTGGAGGGTAATCTTGTGTATTTTGTCATGAAAGTAATCAGACAGGGTTTGGGCAGACAGGGAGGGCAGAACAAGGGGCGTGGGCACCTTGAGGAGAGAATTGAGGGTATTAAAGAGGCGGCAAGGATCGGAGGCAAGAGAGTTGGTCAGGTGGATGTAGTATTCTTGTTTGGCAAGTGTTATGGCTGACCTGAAGGAGCCAAGGATAAATTTGAAGTGTATAAGGTCTTCCGGGGAGCGGGATTTGATCCATGCAGTTCAGCAGAATGGGCACAGGTGCATAAATAGCTGGTTGTGAATGAAAGCCAGGGCTGGGGTGCAGAACGTCTGACAGGACGTGGGGTAGGTGGGGCAAGGGTGTCCAGAGCCGAGGATAGTGCAGTATTATAGGAGGTTACTGCCTCATTGACGGACTTGGAGGACATAATGGAGGGAAGAGATGGAGAAATGGTGGAGGAGAGAGTCAAGGAATCAATATTATGAAGGTTTCTAAATAGGTCGGAGGTGACAGGGCGAGGTTGAGATGGTGGACGCTGAAGATTAAAGCTTAAAAGGTGATGATCAGATGAGGGAAGGAATGAGTTATGGAAGTTCGAGGAGAGGAATTAGAGAAGAGTATCAGGTCAAGGCAATGGCCATGCTGGTGGGTGGGGGCAGTGGAACAAAGTTGGAGGTCAAATGAGGAGGTGAGGGTGAGGAGCTTTAAAGCATGGGGATCAGAGGGGTTATCGATGTGAATGTTGAAATCGCCAAGAGAGGGGGAAGAGGGATCTGTTCCCTGTTGTTTCTTCCTCTACAACATTAGCAAAATGTGTCCCTTCCTCTCTGAACACACTATTAAGGCTCTTGTACACTCTTTGGTCACCTCCTGTCTTGACTATTACAACTTCCTCCATGCTGGTTTCCCTCAGTGTCATCGCTCTCCTCTTCAATCTATCCAGAACTCTGCTGTGCGGCAAATCATCTGCAAGCCCCAATACATTCATATAACCCCTCTTCTAAAATCCCACTTCACTGGCTCCCCTTCCATTTCCATATCCAATTCAAACTTCTCCTTCTAACATATAAATACATTCACTCTACTACCCTTCATTACCTTTCATCTCTTCTCTTTTCTCTTTCCCTATGCCCCTCCTTGTGAATCCACTTCTCCTCTGGCTTTCTTCTCTCTATGGCCTTTTCTTCTTCTGCAACCTCCAGGCTTCGATCTTGATCTTTTCACCTTGGAACAAACTTCTTCTATCTTTATGTCAAGTTTCTTTTCTCCTCCTCTTCAAATCCATGCTAAAGGCTTACCTCTTTGATGTCACAGTTGGACTGTAAATTCCTTGTTCTCCTTGTCACCTTCCCTATTTAAACCCCCTTGTTTCTCTTGTATTGTTCTGTCTGTCTTGATTAGATTGTAAGCTCTACGAGCAGAGGCTGCCTTCTTTATATGTTTGTACAGCGCTGTGTACACCTTGTAGTGCTGTATAAATGTTTAACAGTAGTAGTAAGTCTACCGCCTGTGGTTTTCAGGATCTTGGGACAGGGACAGCAAAGGTTGGGAGGCCATTGGCCCTTAGCATCATTCACTTTGACTCTTGCTTTCATTTTCATAGTCATAGTCTAGTTCAGGGTTTGTTCTGAACCATTAAAGTTTACTGAAACTAAGTAGTTAAGACAAAAATGAATCAATGTAACACAACAATGCAATGTGTGCCTTCGAGTCAATGCTGACTCCTGGCGACCCAGCAACTCCTAAAGATGCAGAATTTAAACTACTAAAATTGATAGTTCACTTTTTTATCTCCCTTATGTTGAGAAAACCTCTCTTCTTCCTCCACTTGGATTCACCTTAGTAGGGGTAATGCGTATGCCCGGGACAATCAGGCCAAGGAAACAGAGGCCCTGTCCCCCCTTAGGAAAAATAGAAAAAGCACGGAAGCCACAAACCCAATAAGTGCCAGGTAGTGGTTTCCAGGAGGCTAGGTCAGTTAGAAGTGAAGCGGAGAGAGAGCGCAAGCAGAGACGCGGCACAGCAGGGAGGTTAGATTTGAGGTAGTCAAAATAGGGGAAGAAGAATTTGCGAGGAAATAAGAAAAAGTAGTGTTTTCACGAGCAATAAAGGATTCGCATACACTGCTACCTAACCGCTGACCTAGACCCGTCCTCTGAAAACATAATGCAGCATGACCCAAATTTGTGAGTGACATAAAAGTAGAGGTGGTATTAAAGGCTTTGGGTGGGGAAAAGGTAGTCACATTATAGGCAGCAAGAGAGACTTCTATACTTACTAAGGGAGTACCAGCAGACTGATGTGAAGGAACATGAGAACATATATAACAATCCTGAGTAGTTTGTGAAGCGATTTCCTTGAGTAAAGATACATGAAGGTTCTGATCCCAGTGGCCAAAGTGGGGTACCGGGGCAGGGGCTGAAGTAGCGACAACATATGGTCTAACAGACAGGGATACCTTTTGGTCTGTTTTCACCAACTTATTATTCCTTAAGACGGAAAGAATGTGTTTCCCACAACCAGAGTTGGATTCAATACAGACAGATTTGGGGCGGGAGTTAAGTCGAAAAATGCCTATGAGCTCTTCCCGGTAACATAGGCCACAGAGCTGGGTATGGGCAGGATAGTAGGTAATATTAAACAAACTGCGGGGACAGGGAACTGGGAATTCATTATACTTTGGACACAGACACCTGCCGGACATGAGTCGTAATCCTTCCGGTTTAGGGTTAATCATAGGAAGGGAAATAAGACATATGAAAGGGATGTACATTATTGTGAGGCCCGAGAGGCACAGGTCTTGTAGTAGGATGCCAATTCTACCAGAAGCCATATGTATAATACAACAAATACCACAAAGAGGAAAAGAGATGCCAAACAGTCGTTGTCAAAAAGTTTAGACGAATCCTCTGGCACAGGAGGGACGTCCTCTGGTCGGATCCTCCGTCCGAAAGGATGGCAAATAGGCATGGGAAAATACCGGGTCTCTGAGGTAGCGAACAGATGTAAGTCTCTTATGTGAGTCTTTTAAATTTTACCTTCAGGCCAAGGCCGGGAACTGCCTCCGAGAGCCACGTTTCTTCAGGGGGCTTCTCCTTCCCCTCGCCAGTTGCTAGGGCATTGGCTTCCCCGATGTCAGCTTCTTCTCGTCCTGGTCCGGAGGGTTGAGGAGGTGGGGCGTGTTTACAGCGAGTGTAGTGAATCCAGGATCCTTTACCAGCAACTTTGACTGCAGTCGGGGTGGTTAGCAGCACTTGGGAGGGCCCTTCCCATGGAGTTTGTAGTGGTTGTAGGCGGTAGTGTTTAACCAGAATCCAGTCACCGGGATGGAAAGAGTGGGCAGCCACAGCTAGTGGGAGAGGCTGGAACTGTTGTGCATACCTGTGGAGGGAAGAGAGTTGCTTCTGCTGCTGCAAAATATAAGAGGTGAGGTGAGAATCGTGTAAGACATAGGTGGGAAGGTCCGGAGGTTCGGGGCCATATCCCACAGGTGGTCTTCCGTAAAGTAACTCATACGGAGAGACTTTAAGCCTGCCCCTCGGGGAGGTGCGGATGTTAAAAAGAGCTAAGGGTAAAACATCAACCCATGTTAGTTTTGTTTCCTTGCAAAGTTTTAATAGTTGTTGTTTCAGAGTCTGATTCATTCTTTCGACCTGTCCTGAACTCTGAGGATGCCATGCGGTGTGTAGTTTCCAGGTAAAGCCCAGAAATTCAGACAAATTCTGGATGATGCTAGAGGCAAATTCAGGCCCCTGGTCTGAGTCAATGACCCTAGGTGGACCATATCTTGGGACGATTTCCTTGACCAATATCTTGGCTACCTGTAAAGCCTTTTTATTGGTGGTAGGAAATGCCTCGACCCAGCCAGTCAATTGGTCCAAAATCACTAACACATATTTAAACCTTTTTGCAGGATTTAAATCAGTGAAATCAATTTGTAATCGTTGAAAAGGAACAAAAGCCCATGGTTTTGCACCCGGAGGTCCTTGGGGCTCCCCCCTTGGATTGCTAGCCGCGCACAGCAAGCAATCCTTCATTACACGTTTAGCCAAAGAATGGACCCCGGGGGCAAACCAGAGGCGGCTAATGGCCTCAGCCATTTTTCCAGCTGACCAGTGGGTTCGTTTATGCAACAGTCTTAATAAATTCAACAAATAAGGAGTGTGAATAGCTGTCCTGCCATCTAATGTGGTCCATGACCCGTCCGGGTGATGGATGAGACCCCAGGCCGTCCACTGATCTACTATCTCAGGAGGTAGAGCAGAATATAAAGATTCAGGGGGTTGGTCCGCATTTCTGTAGACAGAAACCAACATGTGTGAAGGGCCTGGGGGAGGTAGAAGGGCTGCAGCCTGTGCAGCATGATCAGCCATTTGGTTACCAGTGGAAATAGGATCAGTTTCTCGGGAATGGCCTTTACAATGCATGATGGAAATAGCTTCAGGGAGTTGGATAGCATCTAGCAGGGTACTAACAAGTTGGGCATTGGCAATCTTAGTTCCTGCAGAAGTAAGGAATCCCCGCTGCTTCCACAGCTGACCTGTGGATTGGGTAATGCCAAAAGCATATTGTGAATCAGTGTAGATATTGACAGCAAGATCTAGGGATAACTCACAGGCCCGAGTGAGAGCCACTAATTCTGCAGCTTGTGCACTGTAATTGGGGGGAAGGGCAGCCGACTCCAACACCGGGTTAGGGGAACCCGGGCCCACAATGGCATAGCCAGTGTGGCGAGCTCCCTGAATAATCTTAGAACTTCCATCACAAAAAAGAGTCCAATCAGGGTTTTCTAGGGGAACATCGGATAAGTCGGGGCGGGGTTTTTCATTAAGTTGCACTACCTGACAACAATCATGGTGGGGTTCCCCGTCATCGGGATTGGGCAAGAGAGTGGCTGGATTCAAAGTGTTGGTCCTAACAAAAACAATATTACTGGGGGTCAGGAGTTCAGTTTCGTATCTATTTAGTCTGGCATTGGAAAAGTGCTGAGTGTTTTTCTGGGTTAACAGTAAGTGGACAGAATGGGGTACAGCTACGGTCAGGGCATGTCCCTGCACAAACTCATTTGCCTTACCTACAATGACAGCGGTAGCGGCTACCGCTCGCAGGCAACTGACTGAGCCACGAGCCACTGGATCTAACTGGCAGGAGAAGTAGGCTATGGGTCGTTTACGTGGTCCTAGGTCCTGAGTGAGGACTCCCGAAGCTACACCCCGTTGTTCATGGACAAACAGGGTGAAAGGCTTGCGATAATCAAGGAGGCCAAGGGCAGGCACGGTTGACAGGGCATGCTTTAGTTGGTCAAAACAGTCGCTGGCCTCTTTACTCCATTGGAGTCTATCGGGCTCTTCTTTCATAGTCATAGCGGTAAGGGGTTTAGATAATTCCCCAAAGCCGGGGATCCATGCACGACAAAAGCCGGTCATTCCGAGGAATCCCCGCATTTGTCGTTTAGTACATGGCTTAGGACAGTCTGTGATACCCTGGAATCCTAGTTTCGGATAATTTCCTTTGTCCTGCAGACAATATATGGCCTAGGTATTGTACTTCTTCCTGTGCAAATTGGACCTTGGTGGGGGAGACCTTGTGGCCCTTGTAAGCTAGACTAACTAAAAGTTCTTTTGTGTCATGCACATTGGCCTCCCTAGAGGAAGAGCATACCAGTATGTCATCTACATACAGTAGGAGGGTGGACTGATGAGCTAGGTTTACATCTCGTAGGTCCCGGTGGAGACAGGCAGAGAATATAGCAGGGGATTCTACATACCCCTGGGGAAGTCGTGTCCAGGTCAACTGGGAGGATCCCCATGTCCAGGAGAAGATCCATTGTGAATCCCTATGGATTGGGATGGAAAAGAATGCGGAACAAAGGTCCACAACAGAGTAATATTTGGTATCCGGGGAATGGCAGTTAGAATTGTATGCGGGTTAGGCACCACTGGGTGTCTGGGTATGACAAAATTATTAACTGCCCTCAAATCCTGCACAAACCGATACACGGGGTTGCCATCAGGATCTGGTTTGGGCTTCTTCACAGGGAGGATAGGGGTATTGCAGGGCGATGAACAGGGGACCAGGATCCCCTGATCTACGAACGCCTCCACAAGGGGCGTGAGACCTAAGATTGCCTCTCAGGGCAGTGGATACTGCTTAATAGATGGGTAAGGCATATCTTGCTTAAATTTAATCCTTACTGGCTCTGCAGATTTGAGCAACCCCACATCAGAGGATTTGAATCCCCAGAGCCATGGGGGAACTGCGTTCATTATTTCCCTAAGGGCAGGGGAAATCTCATCTTTAATTTGGTTACTGGTCATTAGAAGGGGAAGTTGGGAGATAGTGTCTTCTGGAAACTCTAAGTAAATTGCATCAGGACTACAGGTGATAGTAGCCCGCAATTTACATAAGAGATCCCTTCCTAACAAATTTACAGGACTATGTGGGGCAATGAGGAAAGCGTGTTGGGCGGACAAGGGACCCAAACAGGCATCCAGAGGTTTTGAGAGTGGAAGACGTTCAGGTCGCCCCGAGATCCCCACTACATTGACAGCCTTAGATGAGAGGGGGAGGCCAGGACTACATAGGGTAGAGAGCGTAGCTCCAGTGTCCAGCAGCAGATCGTATGACTGATCTCCTATCTGGACAGGAACTATGGGATTGTCAGGTGAGATAGTCAGGCTTACCATATTTTGATAATCCTCTAGTCAGTAATCATCTTGGGTGAATTCCCTGTTGTCCCACTGATGGGGAGGGACAGCGGGGACTGGGCGAGGCTGGGGAAATAAGCGCCGTTCTGGCTGTGGGAAAGGGTATCTACCGCCTCTCTTTGGGGCAGGAGATTGTCCCCTACGGGGGCATTCACGCTTAAAATGACCCACCTGGCCGCACTGGAAACAAGCGCTAGTCCCCGGGATGGCCAGTGGCCGGGGTCTACTGGGAATGGCATGCTGATTTTGAGTTATGACAGCAGCTAACAGCTTGGTCACACTTTTCTCTCCCTGTCTCTCTTTTGTCTCCCTATTATTAAAGACAGTAGTGGCAACAGACAAAACTGAATCCAGATTCATCCCACTAAAGTCATCCCTTGACGCTAACCTACGTCGTATATCCGGGGCACATTGTCCTTTAAACAAACCCCGCATTAGGGCAACATGGGCTGGGTCCTCAGGGTCCCCTATACCCCCCAGACTCTCACTGCCTCCCGGAGTCGTTGGAAGAAATCTGAAGGATGTTCTTCTGACCCTTGTTTTACCTCGTGGACCTTTTGCCAGTTTACAGTTTTATGGGCAGCCTTGCGAAGGCCCTCCAGGATACAGAGACGGAAAACTGTGATATGATGTTGACCTTCTTCACTGTTAAGATCTCAATTGGGGTTTGTATCAAAATTGCCATCAGTGAGACGGTCAAATTGGGGGTTTGTGCCCTGGTCAATATAAACTCGGGCTTCTTTGGCGGCTCTAATAATCTCTGAACTTTCCCCAGTCTTAAGGAGGGTTCTAAGAAGCACCTGGCAATCCTTCCAGTCTGCCTCATGGGTGAGAAAAATGGTTTCAAATACCTTAATAACTCCCTCTGGATCATCTCTCCACTGTGGAGTAGTATTTTTCCAGTTAAGGAGATCTGCAGTGGAAAAGGGGACATAAACCTTATGTTCGGTAAGGCGTCCCGAGGGTCCTGCACTAGGGATGGACCTTACGGGCATCATAGGGTGGGCAGCAATGGAGTCCCTTCCCAGAAGCATGGCATTCATCTCCTTTTCCCTAGGACTAGTGTTCACAGAGTCAGGATCGGGTTTGGGGGTCTGAGACCGGGTATTCTGAAAGACTCCCTGTTTGGCGGACTTCAAAATTTGAGGGAGAGAGGGACTGTTACCGAGCAGGTCACCTAAGGGAGGGTTTTGGGAAAGGTTGAGGTCGTACAGGGGAGGGTCAGGTTTGGATATTTTCTCAGGTTTAAGTATGTCTACGGGGGAGGATGAGGGGGCGGTTGGTGGATTGTAATAAAGTGGGGCATAAAGGGAAGACTCAAGGGGGTCTTCTATGTCCCGATAGGGAGGAGGGGGTGGTGGCCGAGGGTCCCTACGGTCTTTCTTAGAAGTTACCTCTCTACCTTGCCTCTTAACTACAGGGCAAAAGGCCTTTTTTATCATTTTTGGCCAGGCATAGAGACATAGAATTCTCAAACAAATAAAAGTAATCAAGTTGTTGCATTATTTGGTCCATTAGAATGTGTCTGAGATTTGACAAAATTGCGGGTTCAAAGGACCCTTCTGGTGGCCATGGGAAGTTAGTCCCAGCCGTATATGATGGCCAGGCGACCTGGCAGAATTTAATTAGTGCCGTTTTAGACAACCCGGCCGTGGCAGCTAATCGGCTCCAATTCTCTAGAACCCATTCCAATGGAGTTTTCGTCCTAGGACTCTTAGAACCTGGGCTTCCCATTCTTTCCCACCAAGCCTCAAAGGGAGGTATCTAAACACAGTATACCAAGCCTTTAATGAGGGAGATGATCAAAAATACTTTTATCTATATTCAAATAACAATTATTTTTCCCCTACCTGGATTCTTGTCAAGGGCTTCACTGTCCTCCCAGGAGTAGGTCAACTCATATGGACCTCCCACTTATCGCCCTTCTCCCCCCTCGGGATCAGGAAGGTTTCCCCGGTAACACTGACCTTAGAGGGTGTGCACTAAACGTTCCATCGGTCCAGGAGAGGGAGAGACGGATTGGCTAAGCGGTCGTCCCATCTGGGGTGCCAATTGTCGTGGACGTCGCTTAGCGGGGTCCCGGTCCAGTGAGTCTGAGTCCTCCTGAAAAGTAAGTGAAGGAAAAAAAAATTCCAAGACAAGATAGAAAGATTCCAGGCAGTTTACCTGTCTTTATTTTCTGCTAGCAGAAGACCAGTCACTTGGTTACAGGAAGGAACTGGTGAAAATACAAGCCTTGCATGTCGGTTATATATGTTTTTTCCTAGCATTACTCTAATACAAAAGCACCCCTATAACCCCCCTTACCTAGCCCACCCACGTATCCCCCCCCCTCTTTGTTCCCTTACATAAGCATTTCTAAAAAAACTAAGGCTATTTGTTACATAGCTGCCAGGTGCATAGATTGTAGTGGTTAAGCATACATATGAGGGTAAAAATAGTTCAGCAAGATAGCGGTCAGACCTATATGTAAAAAAAGGTGACAAAAGATTATAAAAGGTGGCAAAAGATTATAGATTATATGTGCCATTTCGATGTCTCGTTTCTGACGTCTACATATGTCCGAGAGACCCATCTCTGACGTTTGCTGAAGGGTCAAAAGGTTCCTATGCTCCTAGCTATGACACCTACAGTGGAAGAACACCTGCTGCAAAGGCCTACATGCCTAAGCATGCCTAAGGTAAATAGGAGCTCTTGATTGGTTGCATGAGGGGTGGCTGTGGTTTTGCAGCCCCTCTGTGGTTAGGCTCCTTTTCCTCTCGAAAAGGTCAGCCAGCTGCGAATTATAAAACATAATATAATGTATTTTTGTTTCTCTGCTGCTGTTTCTCTGCATCTAAAATTGCAGGCCTCTCAGCCTCAAGAAAGTTTGGTTCAAGTACTGCTCTTGGCCTAAGTGTTGTCCTCTCTCTATTCCCTGTAATGCCTCCTTTTCCCATCTCACTGTCTTCTCCCGCTCCTCCCTGTCCTGCTTCTTGGGAGGCAAATCACAGTCAGAGGCTGCAGTTACTTCTTCCCTTGAACCCTGGCCTTCTTGGGGCCAACTAATAGGTTTGTCCTCTGACTACCTTTTTTCAGGATCAAGAGTAAACCTTGAGTTTCCTTCATTCAGGGTCTCTTCTTGCCCCTGACTCCTTAGTCTAGCTATGTAGTAGTATTAGTGTGTTGGTTTAGGCAACCAGAAATCTTAAGCCCTGTGTGGTGCAGTGGTTTTATCAGTCAAAGACACATACAGTCTATAGTGGAGAGGCTTAGCCAGCAAAGCACAGGAAGCTGCCTTTCCAATGAGTATTTATACGAGTTAGTTCTTTTTCCATGTCCTCACTAGTAAGGAGAACCTTTACAGTTCTGGAAAGTACCGAAAGGCATAAAAAGGTCACCTAATATAAACAGTAGGACCACTAGATGTCTCTATGCTCCATAGCTGGTAGAACCATAGTGGTTTAAACAAATATTTTGGGGCTCATTTTCAAAGACTAGGATAGTTAAATGCCAAGGTGGTCAGCCATGGTGTTTAAATATTCACCGATATTCAGTGGCAGTATATTGATAGTGGCCAGGACCATATCAAGCTAGAAATGTAACTTACACACCTGGAGCTCTCCCAAGCCATCGAGCTGCATGTACAAACTCACTCTTATCGGGCTTTCTGGAAGTCCAGTGAGAGCATTAGTGCCCCTTCTTTGTTTGCACCCTGTGCGGCCACAGCCCTTGGTGTGACCCTGATAGCGACTGCCACTAAATATCCAGATTGTATGGGTGCTATCTGACTAATGGCAGCAATCATCTGCATACTGGTGATTTTCCGTGGCTCTCTGGATCATTTATTTAGATAAATTACTTGGCTAGCAGTGAGAAATCACCACTATCCAAGTGACTATCTGGATAGTGCTAGTAGTGCCCAAGCTCTGCCCTGGCACTAGTCGTTAGTGCTGAGGTAGTCAGTGATGATGATTCAGCAGCACTAGCTGGGAGTCTTAACTGCAAACCTCCATAGCTTTTGCATGTTGACCCCCTTACTTTAGTTATGCCTTTTCAATTGTAGTTTATTAGTATTTAGTTCATGCCTTGGCAATGAGGACCGGCCCAAGGGTTTCTGCCGCCCCAGACAGAAATCCTGACCGTGCCACACCCCTCTCCCCCCTGCCACCAATTCCATCTTGAGGGGGGAAGGTGGGCAACGGCGGCAACATTTTAAAAGCAGTGACTGTGCTACCACTTTGTTGCCTGTGGCAGGCCATGTGCTTCAACACACATAGCCTGCTGCTTCTGAGCCCTCTGACAGAAAGATGCGTTGGAAAGGGATCAGAGTGGCACATCATGTGTGCCAAAGCAGCAGCATGAAGCCTCCCACTGAGTCAGCCACCTAGCAGACGCGTCAGCCCTGTTTGCAAGAGTAGCTCAAGGTAAGTTACAATCAGCTACAGTTTACCATTTACATTTTTACCTAAGGCAACAAGTGACTTGCCAAGGCCATAAGGAGTGCTAGGGGATTTGAACCCTGCTCGCTTTGGTCACCAAGTTACTAGCGCAAACCACTAGGCTACTTCTGCAGTCCAATGCAAGCTACATTCAGGTACAGTAGATATGTTGCCAGATGGCATACAATCTGAGGGCTTGATGCAGAAGCCCTGCACCAGATGCCAACACTGAAGCTCTAGTGCAGCATTTCCTAACACAGGCTTAGCATAGATGTTTTGCGCAGTGAGACTGTAAGCAAACAGCATGCAAATCAGCTGTGGGCAAAATGTCTGCACTAAATAAAGAGAGCAGGCCAGGCACGTGCAAAGATGCCTGCATTTGCATTGCCTGTATTCTTCGCTCATATGCTGAGCCTTAGAGATCATTTGCTGAACCTGCCATGGGAGGGATATAGGAAGGAAGCAGTGGACTCAGATCAAGCTGCACAACATGTACAAAAAAGTCAAATCTCAAAGAAAAGACTTGTTGCCCTGACCCTCCCTCAGCACAAACATGAAACCTCCCCCTTCCCCCCCTCAAAAAAAAATTGTGCTTTATTAAGAGAAACATGGCAAGAAAAAGACAAATCCCAGCACAGAAAATAAATTAATGAGTCTTTCTGTACATCCCACCCACCACTAGATTATGCTGATGACTCCCAAATCTACCTCTCTACGCCTAATATCTCTCCAGCAATCCAGACCAAGATCTCTGCCTGCCTTTCTGACATCGCTGCCTGGATGTCTCACTGTCGCTTGAAACTGAACATGGCCATCTCCTCTCACCTCGACTACTGCAACCCTCTCCTTACTGGTCTCTCTGTGGCCATCTCTTTCCCCTTCAATCTATTCAAAATTATGCTGCTCAACTAATCTTTAGCCAGCCTCGCCATGCCCACATTACTCCTCTTCTCAAGTCGCTTCACTGGCTCCCCATCCAATTCAAACTTCTCCTGACCTATAAATGCATTCACTCTATAGCCCCTCATCACCTCTCATCTCTCTCTACATCCCCTCTTGGGAACTTCGCTCTTCTAACAAATTACATCTAGACCCACAACCTGCATCGCTAACTCTTGATTTCACTCCTTTCACCTTGCTGCACCGTATGCTTGGAACAACCTACCTGTGTCTGCACGCCAGGCACCCTCCCTGGCTCTCTTCAAGTCCAGGTTGAAAACCCACCTCTTTACTGCCGCTTTCAGATCCTGACTTCTACCCTTTATCCTAACCTGACTCCCGTCTTTTGTCATGTCTAAAACTAAATGCCATACTTGGTTTTTGTAAATGCCATACTTGTTTTGCCCGAATTGTAATTGCCATATTTTGTTTTACCCATACTTTGCTTTATCCCGAATTAACTTTTGCTCCGTGTCACCATAATTGTTTTCCTGATCTGTCTATTGTTCTGTGTTATCTTGACTAGATTGTAAGCTCTGACGAGCAGGGACTGTCTTTTTGCTTATATTTCTGTACAGCGCTGCATGCGTAGTACTATATAAATGCTAAATAGTAGTACTAGTAGTAGTAGTAGTAGTAGACTACGGTGGCCAGAGCGGCACTGGAGCAAAAGAAATTCTTCATGAGTAATTGCTGAAGATATGAGCTCAGCTAATGTGCCCTCAGACCTTGTGTTAAAATCCAGATGTTGAGTTCAGCCTTCTGCACACTTCTCTGCATCTGTGTTGCATAAGTAATTGCTTCATTACCATATAGTTAAATGCTTTTAAATGCTCTGTGCTTTGCCATTATGCTCACCATAAATCCCTTTCTACATTCTGCCCAGGGGCAGTTCTATCATTAGGCAGAGTAAGATGGCCACCTTAGGAGGCAGATTTTTTGGGATGGCAAAAATTGCCCACAAATAACACCCCCAGTGGCAGCCTCATGCTGCCTAAAAAATACCCCAGAAGATCATGAATTTGGCAGCTTCTCCTGAATGCTGTTGCTGCTGTTGCTTTTGCTGTTTCAGCGGCTGCAGCAGTAGGCCTCGAAGTTCAGACTGAAAGAAAAAATCTCAAGTCAGTTCTTCATTCCACTCCTGTGTGCCTCTCAGCAGGTCCCATCCCCTCTGACATCAGGGGGCAGGACCAGCTGGCCCCTGTGCAGGAACAGAATGATACACAGACCCATGGGTTTTGTTCAGTCTCAGAGGCCTGCTGCTGCCGCTTCTGACACAGGAGAGGCAGCAGCAGACGGTGGTAGGGGCTGGGACTGAAAGGGAGATTATAGACAGGTGTGGAGGGGGGAAGGTAAATTTGGACACAAGTTGGGGGGGGGGCGAGGGCAGATGGATATAACTGGGGAAGCAGCAGGAAGAAGTTCAACACAATGAGGGTGGGGACAGACAGCAGATGATGGACACAAATGAGCAGGGTGGAGGAAAGATACTGGACACAAGATGGGGGGTGGGGAGATGGAGGGTAGATGCTGGACACAAGTGGGAGGTGGAGAGATGATGCTGAACATGGAGTATGGGGGATGGAAGACAGATAGTGGACATAGGGTTGCAGTCATTGGGGATTGGCACATGCTGGATATGGGTGGGGGCATAGGGGGATGAAGGGCAGATGCTGGGCATGAGCTGGGGCATAAGGAGATGGAAGGCAGAGGATGAATATGGGGTTGGAGTGCAGATGCTGGACACAAAAGTGGGGGAGGCAAAGGAAGATGCTGGACATGGGGTGAGAAAGAAGAACTAGAAACATAGAAACATCAGCAGAAAAAGACCATATGGCCTATCTAGTCTGCCCTCCCATATCAAGGACAATAATCCCTTTTTTTCCTTTAGAGATTTTCTGTGTTGGTCCCAAGCCTTCTTGAATTCAGATACTATCCTCGTCTCTACTATCTCCACTGGGAGACTATTCCACACATCTACCACTCTTTCCGTAAATAAATATTTCCGCATATTACTCCTGAGTCTATCCCCTTTCACCTTCATTCTATGTCCTCTCGTAGCAGAGCTTCCTTTCAGTCAAAAGAGGCTCTTATCTGTCGACAGACTGGCACCCGTAGCTGCTGTTATTGTATCGATCCATCTCATTGCTGGCCTGCCTCTTGTGTGGACCTTCTACCTTGCCTTGCATGATGTGTCCAAAGTATGAAAGTCAAAGTCTTGTCATCTGAGCTTCTAAAGAAAGCTTCGGTTTGATCTCCTCTAGTACTGACTGGTTTGTTCTTCGGGCAGTCCATGGTATACACAATATTCGCCACCAACACCATAATTCAAAGGCATCAATTTTCTTCCTCTCTTTTTCACTGTCCAACTTTCACATCCATATGATGTAATTGAAAATACCATGGCTTGAATGAGTCAAATCTTTGTATGGAGAGAGAGATCTCTGCTCTTGAGAATCTTGTTTAGGTCCTTCATAGTCATTCTGCCAAGAGCAATGCGTCATCAGATTTTTTGACTGCTTGTTGCTTCTTTATTGATAGTTGATCCAAGTAGGTTAAAGTTGTCCACAATTTCAATTTCTTCTCCATCAACAATGAACTTAATGATTTTGCCAGTTGTCATGATCTTTGTCTTCTTTACATTAAGGTGCAGGCCCATTTTAAGACTATGTTCCTTGATCCTGAGAAGCAAATGTTTCACTTTCAGCCAGTAATGTGTAATCAGTAATGTGTAATCAGTAATCAGCATAGTGAAGATTGTTGATGAGTCTACCATCAATCTTCACACCTCTGTTGTCTTCATACAATCCTGCTTCTCTGATTTGTTCTGCATATAAATTAAACAGGTAGGGGGAAAGTATGCAGCCTTGTTGTACACCTTTGCTGATTTTAAACTATTCTGTTTCTCCTTGTTCCGTTCAAACTGTTGTTTCTTGATCAATGTAAAGATTGTGCAAGAGAACGATCAGATGTTCTGGTATACCCATGCTTCTTAATGTGGCCCAGAGTTTCTCACGGTTTACACAGTCAAAAGCCTTGCTGTAGTCAATAAAGCACAAATAGATATCCTTTTCGTATTCTTTAGTCATTTCAAGGATCCATCTCACATCCGCGATGATGTCTCTGGTTCCTCACCCTTTCCTGAACCCTGCTTGCACTTCAGGTAGTTCTTGTTGCAGGTATGGTTGTAGTATCTGTTGAATAATCTTCAGTAGAATCTTACTAGCATGTGGGATCCGAGTGATTGTGTGACAATTTCCACAGTAAATTGGATCACCTTTCTTTAGTATTAGTATAAACACAGAACTTTTTCAGTCAGTTTGCCATGATGTTGTCTTCCAAATTTCCTGCCTCTAATATTTTCTGTTTCTATTTCCCTGCATGTAGCATTGTAGTACTTTTCCTTGCCTTGTCTTGCTGCACGTTGGAAATCTCTGTTGAGTTCTGCGATTCCCCCTCTTTCTCCACTGGCTTTAGCTTCTCTGCATTTCTGGGCAATTTTCAGAGTTTCTTCCATCAACTATTTTGGCCGTTTTTGCTTCTTCATCTTTTGTAGAGACGTCTCACTTTCTTCCAACACAACCTTCTTGATGTCATTCCATGACTCTTCTGGAGCTCTGTTATTTGTATGTAAAGAAGCAAATCAATTTTGCAGGTAGCCGTTAAATTCCAATGGTACATTCATGAGTGGCTTGTTATTTTTCAACTTTAGCTTGAGTTTGCATACTAGTAGTTGGTGATCTGTACCACAGTCAGCTCCAGGTTTGGTCTTTGTTGATGTTATAGAGCTTTTCCATCGTTGACTTCCACAGACGAAGCTAATTAGATTTTTTCACAATCCATCCATGTGTACAGTCACCGCTTATGTTGCTGGAAGAAGGTGTTTGAGATGAATAGATTGTTGGTCTTGCAGAATTCTATCAGTCTTTCTCCAACTGCATTTCTATTGCCAAGTCCATATTTTCTAATCATTTTGTCTTTTTCTTTGTTGCCAACTTTTGCATTCCAGTCACCCATGACTATTGGGATATCCTGTTTGCATGTTCTGTCAATTTCAGCTTGTACTTCTTCATAAAACTTAATTTCATCCTCTTCTGCATTTGTTGTTGGGGCATATACTTGAATTATAGTTGTGTTGATAAGCATTCCTTGTGGACAAATAGAAATTAAGCATTCACTGACTACATTGTATTTCATTACAGTTCTTGCAAGTTTCTTCTTAATTATAAATGCAACACCATTTCTTCGTCTTTCATTTCCAGCATAGAAGGCCATGTGATCATCTGATGCAAAGTGCCCGATGCCAGTCCATTTCAGTTCGCTGACACCCAACAGATCAAGTTGTACACGTTCCATTTCGTCCTTGACTACCTCCAACTTCCCTTGATTCATGTTTCATTTGCTCCATGTCCCAATATGTAAGACATCTTTGCAGCTTTTGACTCTCATTTCATGTGCAGCTACATCAGCAGTCAGACGTCCCGAGGGCTTTGATCCAAACACATCATAAATGCTGGCTTTACTCTAAAAAGTCTTCAGCTCCTCCCCAGTAGCTAGTTGGGTGCCTTCTGACCTGGGAGGTCTCATCTTTCAGCTCTATAGTGCAGTTTGTTTTGTTGTAACTAACCATTGGGTTTTCATGGCAAAATACAGAAATAGATTGCCAGGCCTTTCTTCCACACAGTTTAAGTTTAGTGTTGTTGCCGTTGTCACAGAAATGCGATCCTCCGTCGCCAACACTGTCTCATTTTGCTGCTGCCCAGATGGGTGGTTTGTCTTTGGTCTGGCACCTCAGCTGAGACCTGTCCATCTTGGGAGATCCTGCCAGTAGTTAAACTACCAATAGCTTAGCCCTCAGCATTACTGATGCAGACAATTCCTCACAGCACGACAATCTGCAAACCAAGTGAGGACAGAGGCACTATCACTTCCTTTATTCTGCGGCCATTCCTCTCCCTATGCACCCAACCATCCTCCTGGCTTTTGTCATTGCCTTTTCTACCTGTTTAGCTACTTTATGATCATCCGAAACAATCACATCCAGGTTCCACCCTTCTTTTGTGGAAAGAAGTATGTCACCCCTACACTGTACCGCTAGTGTGTCAATTTTGAGATGTCATCATTCTAAAAAGCACTAGTGAAAAATGGTAACAATTTCATGTAGCAAATCAACAACTAGCTTTAAATTTTATGTAATATGTTATTTACCTATCTGTAATTTCTGGGAAATTATGGGAAAATACACAAATTACTGAAATATGTTAAGTGCTTGATAATAGTTTTTAAGTGTTTGAATTGCATATTAATGCCTTTTGTGCCTTAATTATCAATTTATCTTACTTATTTACCCATATTGACACTAACATGTTAGTTTCATTTTCGCATTCACAGGTTTTGAACATACCATCGTCATAGCGATAATCTTATATTTAAAAATGTCCAATAGAAAAACAAGACTGCAAATTTGGACTCCTTTACATCATTTGGTGGGATCAGGCAGAGAGCTACCTGTAGCTGTAGCTGAACTTAACAGCTGTCAGGTATCTCATTAGATATGGGTTGTATTTGAGAGACCTCAGTGATCAAGACAGATGCAATTACAGCACTAATAAACTGGTGAAAGACCTGATGACTGGATTACTTGCTTAATGGTACAAACCAAATCCAGTATTCTGTAGTCCTGTTATAAACAGCTACGTTAGGATTAAAGCAAAGTTGAACTCCATGTGGGAACAAGCCAGCAACATTTCTGTGGGCAGAGCAAAATTGGAGGAGAAAGACAGATTTATGGAGAAGCTTGACAGACTGACGGACATACTTATTTGCAAGTGTGAGATAAACAGCTGTACTGATGTGGGATGCAATTCTGTCAGTGGAACACATACTGTATACTTTGTGACTGCAGCAGAGAGAAGAAGATTCCTGTGATTGAGTTAGCCTTTATAAAAGGTCAAAGAGAGAAAGCTGGGAGTGTTGGACCTCATCAGATTGGACCAGTCGACCTCCCGGAGACCAGAAGACAAGAACTACAGAAGGAAAGGCAGGTAAAAAGGAAGGAGAATGAAGAAAATCAGAGAATGAAGAGTGAAAAAAGAACAGCGGAAGACTAAGAGATGATGGAGAGATCTGTGCTTGAAGTAGAACAGGGAGATTTCGATGACGCGGCGGAAGAACCAATGGAGGAACCTCCTGTTGCTCTAGAGCAGCGGTTCGCAACCTGTGGGGGTCGCCAACGGGGGTCGCCACAGGATTTAGCGGGGGTCGCCTCACTCCGCTGTGAAAAAAAAGCACACAAGTTACTGCTGCTGCCGAGTCCGCTTCTCGGCAGCGGCAAACTCACCGCCTCCCTTCTAATACAGCCGCGGCTCCCTGCCTCTTAGGGAACCGCAGTTGTGCCTGTAAAAACATTGCGGAGCCTTCCTGTCTCTCAACGGGCTACGTGCAGCATTGTCCTGCCTCCAAAGGAAGTGGTAAACAACTTCCTTTGGAGGCGGGACAATGCTGCACAGAGGGGAGCCCGTCAAGAGACAGGAAGGCTCCACAATGGTTTTACAGTCACAGCTGCGGTTCCCTAAGAGACAGGGAGCAGTGGCTGTAGAAGAACAGCAGGGCATAAGCAGGCAGACAGGGAGAGGGGAGGAGGGGGCAGGGAACCTGCAACGGGGCTGACATGAGGGAGGGAGGGAGGGGGCTGACATGGAGGAATGGATGGAGGGGGGCTGACATTGATGGATGGATGGAGGGAGGGAGGGCTGACATGGACAGAGGGGGGATTGACATGGAGGGATGGATGGAGGGAGGGAGGGGAGATGACATGGATGGGGGGCTGACATGGAGGGAGGGAGGGAGGGGTGGCTGACATTGATGGATGGATGGATGGATGGAGTGGGGCTGACATGGATGGAGGGGGCTGACATGGACAAAGGGGGGAGCTGACATGGACAAAGGGAAGAGACAGGGGGACATACTGGACAGATGGGGGATAAATGCTGGACAGAGGGGAGAGACAGTGTGGGTTAGGATTATAATGGGCAGATGGGGGGTGGGCTAGGACTGGCAATGGGCTGATTAGGGAGGGCTAGGGCTGGGAATAGACTGATCAAGGGGGGTTGGGACTGGTAATGGACTGATGGGGGGCTGGCATTCAAAATGAGCTAATCAGGGAGGTTAGGACTGGAAATGGGCTGATTAGAGGAGGCTAGGACTGGTAATGGGCTGATGGGGGGGGTAGGACTGGTAATGGGCTGATTAGGGAAGCCTAGCACTGGTAATGGGGTTGAGGAGGGACTAGCACTGGAAATGAGCTGATTAGGGGAGGCTAGGACTGGTAATGAGCTGATGGGGGGTAGGACTGGTATTGGGCTGATTAGGGGAGGCTAGCACTAGTAATGGGATTGAGGGGGGGACTAGCACTGGAAGCGAGCTGATTGGGGGGCTTCGACTGGGAATGGGCTGATTGTGGGAAGGGGAGGATAGAGCTGCTGGCCCTAGAAGAAAACTGGGGGCTAAGGCTACAAATGGGCTGATATGAGGGGATGGGAGAATGGAACTGGAAGGGAGTGGATCTGAGAGGGGCTGCCATGGTATTTGTACTAGAAGTGACTGGTCAGTGAGGAAGGAGGGGGACTGGAAGGAAATGGACACCAGTGGCAGTCATGGGAATGCAAGTTGACATTGGAAGGTACTGAGAGTGAGGACTGGAAAGGGGCTGATAATGGGGAGGGTTACTGGGACTGGAAATAGGCTGATGGAAAGAAGTGAAGAAAACGAAAGAAGAGATAAGAAATGGCAGATGGGCCACAGGCCACAGAAAGAGAGCTAAGAGAAGACAGGAAGGCAGAAGCCTGAGATTGGGACCAGCATGATCGGAGAATAAATTGGTCAGACAACAAAGGTAGAAAAAATAATTTTATTTCATATTAGTGATTTGACTACAAAATCATAATTTTGAAATCAAATATTGTTACTTGTTATTGTGATTAATTATTGTGGTTTAAATAAGTAAATTTTTATAAATAAAAACATATTGCAAAGGCCTATAATATATTAATAATTCAACAGATGATTACAGCGACAATGTGTTAACGGTAAAGGAAGAGAGACGCATTTGATTTTATCATTGGGGGTCACCACAAGTTGACCAATGGTAAATGGGGTCATGGTACAAAAAAGATTGAGAACCACTGCTCTAGAGAAAACTAGGAAGAGGCCAAAATATAATACTGAGGATATAACCAACATAGCCCTTGCCAGTTTAAGACACCATAGTGGACTGAGAGAGACAGCAGAGATTGCTACTGCTGCCTGGATCCACTTGGACACTGCTTTGGTGATTGATCACAGGATGAAGAGGGATCAGGCGAGAATCATGAAAAAATTGGAGGTACAGTTTGAGGAGGAACTGAAGCAGAATGGCATCAGTTGCATTTTCTTTGATGGTTGTCGTGATGATACCAGGCTCATGTTAAAGGAAGAAGAGAATGGCAAAATGTATCCAGGTATGCTGAAAGAGGAACATTACACAGTTTGAATAAAGCCAGGAGACAGATATCTGTGGCATTTTGTTCCTGCAAGAGCAACTAAAGAGAAGACTCATGCAGAAATAATTGCTGATAATTTGGTTGCATGGCTGAGAGAAAGAGGAGCAGACAAAACTCTTCAAGCTATTGGAGGTGATTCGTGTAATGCAAACGCTGGTTGGGAGAGAGGAGTGATGCATTATGCTGAGGAGAAGCTACAAAGGAAGCTGGTGTGGACTGTCTGTAACCTGCACACAGACAAACTACTATTGAGGCACTTGTGACTGCTTTAGATGGCAAAATATTAAGCAACAACAAATGGGCAGGTCCCATAGGAAAAATGCTGGATTCTGCCACTGAACTGGAAATAAATCCTCATTTTACTAAGATCTCCGTTGGTCTGATCTTCCTCCGCTCAGCAATGAAGTGATCAAAGACTTAAAACACAGATCAAAGCTATGGCTATAGAATTGTAACTGCCATTAGAACAGGTGTTTTGCTGAAGGATCTGGCTCTGTTGGAAATAGGACCTGTGTCATATAGCAGATGGCTTACAACAGCTCTAAGATTCATGAGAATATGGATTTCCAAGCATTATCTTAAAGGAAAGAATCTGAAAAACTTAAGAATGATTATAGAGTTCTGTGCTGGGCTTCACATGGTGAACTGGTTCAATATAAAAATAAATAGCAATTGGACACAAGGTCCCAGGCATCTCCTTTTCCAGCTGCAGCTGTTGAAAGAACAGTGTGAAGAGATAAGGAAGATAGTCATGCCTACAGTGAGAAGGTCAGCTTGGTATGGTTACAGCGAGTCTGTTCTGCAAGCTATGTTGTGCAGTGAAGAGGAACCAGAGAGAGGAGAAGCAGTGAAGCAGATACTGAAGAGCAGAGGTGAAAGAGATGAGAAGACTCAGCTTGGAGACAGCAGTGTGAGACCCAGGAAAACACCATCCATCAACACTGAGGCAACAACACTCACCCAATTACTTGACTGGAACTCCGGAGTCTCTGAGCCTCCTCTTACCTGTATCATGACAACAGCAGAGATCAAGGCATTTCTGAGCAAGCCCATGGTGGTTCCAGACTGGTCATCACACTTTCCAGTCCATAGAAAGGTGTGTAAAAATGACAACTGAGGCTGCTGGTCATGTGTACAATCAGGAGAGGAGGGAACATTATATTGAGGGCAGGGGCGGCTCAAGGCAATCTGCTGCCTGAGGTGAAGTATGAAAAAGGCGCCCCCCCCCCCACCTTAGAGGGGGCAGGGCTTTTTCAGAAATCCAATCAGAGATTGAACCAAACCAAAAAGCCAATTAGATTATATGGAGGAAATGCAAGATGTTTGCACACAGGGCCATATCGAGCTGCAATCACACCCATTACCAGTCCTTGCCCCCCATCAGCCCATTTCCAGTCCTAGCCCACCATAGCCCATTTCCAATCCTAGCCCCCCCAATAGCCCATTACCAGTCCTAACCCCCCATAGTCCATTACCAGTCCTAGCCACCCATAGCCCATTACCAGTCCTAACGCCCCCCATCAGCCCATTTCGTCCTAGCCCCCCCATAGCCCATTACCAGTCCTAGCCCCCCATCAGCCCACTTCCAGTCCTAGCCCCCCCATAGCCCACTTCCAGTCCTAGCCCCCCAATAGCCCATTACCAGTCCTAACCCCCCATCAGCCCATTTCCAGTCCTAGCCCCCCCCATAGCCCATTTCCAGTCCTAGCCCCCCCATAGCCCATTACATGTCCTTACCACCATCAGCCCATTTCCAGTCCTAGCCCCCCCATATCCCATTACCAGTCCTAACCCCCCATCAGCCCATTTCCAGTCCTAGCCCCCCATAGCCCATTACCACTCCTAAACAGCCCCCTCAGCCCACCTCCAGTCCTACCCCCCCCTCATTAGCTCATTTCCAGTCCTAGAACCCCCTATAGCCCATTACCAATCCTACCCCGCCACATCAGCCCATTACAAGTCCTAACCCCCCCCCCCCCCCGGGAAATTTTAAAAAAAAATGAACCTGGCTGCTGAAGCCGCAGCCGCTGCAGCAGCAGGAAGTGCCCCATGGCCACCCCGGCAGAGCCCTCCTGTCTCCCTCAGCGCGGCTTTACAGAGCCATTCTGTAAAGCCACGCTGAGGGAGACAGGAGGACTCTGCCGGGGCGGCCACAAGGCACTTCCTGCTGCTGCTGCAGCAACTCCTCTCCTCTTTTTTTTTTTTTTTTGTTTTGCATTGTTTTTGAAGGCCGGCAGTGGCAAACTCAACCTCCGTTTCCAAGCAGCCGCGGCTCCCTGCCTCTTAGAGAACCGTGGCTGTGCTGTGACTGCAGTTTTAAATACAAACGAAACTGGTGCAGAGCCTTTCCACGTCTGTGAAGGACCCCGCACAGCTTTGTCGCACCCCCAAAGGAATTTCCTCCTTTGGGGGCAGGACAAAGCTGCATGGGGTCCTTCACGGAGGCGAGAACTGGAAATGGGCTGTGAGGGGAGGGAGCTAGGACTGGAAATTTATTTATTTATTTATTTAGCTGTATTTGTATCCCGCTTTTCACCGGGTCAAAGCGACGTTACATAGAAAGGGGGGGGGGGGAATTTACGTATAAGGGTGGGGCCATCACCAGGGAGGCTACATTGATGATTTTAACATAAGATATAGGACAGACTTTGGACTTAGACAGAAATGGAAATGGGCTGAGGGGGGGCTAGGACAGGAAATGGGCTGATGGAGGGCTAGGATACGACTGGAAAGGGGCTGTTGGGTGGGGCTTGGATTGAAATGGAAGTATGCTCATGGGGAGCTTGGATTGGAAATGGGCTGAGTGGAGGGGAGCTAGGATTTGACATGGGCTGATGATGGTGGGGCTAGGAAAGGACTAGAAATGGGCTGATGGGGGTCTGGGATTGGAAATGAGCTGATGGAGGGACTCGGATGGGGAAGCTAGGACTTGAAATGGGCTGATGGGGGTTAGGACTGGTAATGGACTATGGGGGTCTAAGACTGAAAATGGGGTGATGGGGGGCTTAGGACTGGAAGTGGGCTGATGGGGGGCTTAGGACTGGTAATGGGTTATGGGGGGCTAGGACTGGTAATGGGCTGGGGGGGTGACTAGGACTGGAAAAGGGCTGAGTGGAAGGAGGTCTTGAACTGCAAACAGCTGATGGGGATGGGGGCTTGGAATGGAAATGGGCTGTGAGGGGAGGGAGCTAGGACTGGAAATGGGCTGAGTGAGGGGGGCTAGGACAGGAAATGGGCTGATGGAGGGCTAGGATAGGACTGGAAATGGGCTGTTGGGGGGGGCTTGGATTGAAATGGACTCATGGAGGGGCTAGAACTGGAAGTAGGCTCATGGGGGGCTTGGATTGGAAATGGGCTGAGTGGAGGGGAGCTAGGATTTGACATGGGCTGATGGTGGGGCTAGGAAAGGACTAGAAATGGGCTGATGGGGGGCTGGGATTGGAAATGAGCTGATGGAGGGACTCGGATGGGGGAGCTAGGACTGGAAATGGGCTGATGCGGGGACTAGAAGGGAGCGGATGCTGGGTGGGGCTGGAACTAGAAGGGAGCTGATGTTGGGGGAGGATTAGAATGGGATAGAGCTGGGAGAGTGAAATGGAGAGGGAAAAAATATTTTGTGTGGGAGGAAGACAAATCTACAATTGGCCAGATAATGGGAGAGTAAGTGGGGATTGAGGATGGCGGGGTAAAATTTGAGTGGATGAAATAGGAATGAGGAAAGAGCAAAAGGAGAAAGATTAGTATGTTAAAGCAGATGTAGAGAGAGAATGGAAAAAAACTAGAAGAGTTAAGAAAGGACAAATGGACAGCAGACGATGGAGAGTTAGCAGAAGACACGAAGAAACCAGAAGAAAGTGGCTGGAACAATTGCAACTGAAAAAAAAATGCACAAAAGGTAGAAAAATATCTCTTTATTGAATTTATTAACTGAAATATGCCAGCTCTGGGAAATGTGCATCATTAACGTCTGTGCTTTGTTTAGTACAAGAGGAAATTAATTTATAGTTTTATTTCTACAGTGTTGTTGGGCTTTTGGGGTTCCCAGTTTAATTGTCTTCCTGTTTCTAAATTGTGATTCCTTGTTTGGTGATGGTCTGTGTTTTCCATGTGTAACTGAGCTGAGGTATTCTGTTTATGTAGTTCCTATTTGACATTGCCACTTGTTCTCTTTCCCCAGTAGGTCATGTATTGTTGTTCTCTGAAATGTATTGGTTTAATATTTGTAGTGTTGCCTTTTGATAGGTAGGGTCTTGTGCTTTGTGAGTCCTGGTAGTGCCGTTATGATATGGCGGGTTTGCTATGGGTTCTAAATTGGCAGTGTTTGTAGTAGTTCCTAATGTGCCTGGCAGTTGGCACTGGATTATAGCAATATAGAAATCTTTTAGTCTTTCTTTATCCATACACTCATTGAGAGGCATGTTTACTAAAAGTTAGTGTATGGTAACATTATGCAAATATTTATGCAAATGAGGCCCCACACCAAGTCTCTGCACATGGCCCCGCAACCCCCTTGGGCCACCCCTGTTTAGGGGTGTACCCACCACTCCGTGCAGGTCACTCCTCCCCATGCCTTTGTTTAGGGGTGTACCCACTGCTCCGTGTAGGTCACCCCTATTTGTTCAGATATAAGAGATAGTTATGCTTATTTTGATTTTATTATGTTGCTATAAAGGGATCTCCTATGTCTGTTTCATGCCATTTTGAATTCTGTCACTGTATTTGCCCCCCATCACGTCCATCGGGAGGGCATTCCAAGCATCTGTGGGGAGCTAGGACTGAAAAAGTATTTCCTGACATTGCCTTTCAGTTTACCCCCTTGCAGCTTCATGTTATGCCCTCTAGTTTTATAGCTTCCCCGTCTTTGGAAGAGGTTTGTTTGTCCATTAATACTCTTTAAGTATTTAAAGATCTGGATCATATCTCCCCTGTCCCTCCTCTCCTCCAGAGTGTACATATTTAGGTCTTCAAGTCTCTTCTCATAAGTCTTCTGATGCAGGCTCCAAATCATTCTGGTCGCCTTCCTCTGAACCGCTTCCAGCCTTTTTATATCCTTTGCGAGATATGGTCTCCAAAACTGAACACAATATTCCAAGTGAGGCCTCAACAGTGACTTGTACAGTGGCATTAGTACCTCTTCCTTTCTGCTGTTAATTCCTCTCTGTATGCAACCTAGCATCCTTTTGGCTTTTGCCACTGCCTTGTCACACTGCTTTGCCACCTTAAAATCATCAGAAACAATTACACCAAGATCTTTCTCCTGGTCCATGCACATCAATCTCTCTCCCCCATCCCATACAATTCCCTTGGATTTCTGCTTCCCAAGTGCATGACACTGCACTTTTGCACATTAAATCTTAACTGCCATTAGACCATTCTTCCAGCTTTTGTAGATGTTTCCTCATGTTCCCCACTCCCTCAGGGGAGTCCACTCTGTTGCAAATTTTGGTGTCATCTGAAAAAGACAGCCTTTTCCATTCAGCCCTTCGGCAACATCACTCATGAATATATTGAACAGTACCGGTCCCAAGACCGAACCCTGCGGCACACCGCTAATCACCTTCCTTTCATCCGAGTGAATTCCGTTTACCACTACCCGCTGTTGTCTGTCAACCAATTTTTGATTCAGTTCACCATCTTGGGACCCATCCCCAAGCTGCTGAGTTTACTGATAAGCCTCCTATGAGGAACAGTTTCAAAGGCTTTGCTTAAATCTAGGTAGATCACATTCAGCATGTAAAACTGCATAATTTGGTCACTAGTAGTTTGTAAATTGGGGAGGGCCCATCTATCTCTCTGTTTATCTGTCGATCTGTGGACGCACAAATTAACAGATGCAGAAAAGGGATTTAAGGAGTTGGCAGGACTCTCCAAGTCCCACCAACAAAAAGAGAGTTGTAGCAGTGTAAAAAGCCGACAGTAGTCCATGCATCCCATCAGCAGGAAGAAAGGAGCTGCAACTGCAAAGAGCCAGCAGAGGCCATTGGTCCCACTGGCAGGAAGAGAGTTGCAGTGCTGAAAAGAGCCAGCAGAGGTCCCTGGTCCCACTAGCAAGAAGAGAGTTGCAGTGCTGAAAAGAACCAGCAGAGATCCCTGTTCCCACTGGCAGGAAGAGAGTTGCAGTGCTGAAAAGAGCCAGCAGAGATCCCTGGTCCCACTGGCAGAAAGAGAGTTGCAGTGCTGAAAAGAACCAGCAGAGATCCCTGGTCCCACTGGCAGGAAGAGAGTTGCAGTGCTGAAAGGGCCAGCAGAGATCCCTGGTCCCACTGGCAGGAAGAGAGTTGCAGTGCTGAAAAGAGCCAGTAGAAGTCTCTAGTCCCACTGGCAGGAAGAGAGTTGCAGTGCTGAAAAGAGCCAGCAGATGTCTCTGGTCCCACTGGCAGGAAGAGAGTTGCAGTGCTGAAAAGAGCCAGCAGAGATCCCTGGTCCCACTGGCAGGAAGAGAGTTGCAGTGCTGAAAAGAGCCAGCAGAAGTCTCTGGTCCCATTGGCAGGAAGAGAGTTGCAGTGCTGAAAAGAGCCAGCAGAGGTCCCTGGTCCCACTGGCAGGAAGAGAGTTGCAGTGCTGAAAAGAGCCAGCAGAGGTCCCTGGTCCCACTGGCAGGAAGAGAGATGGCTTTAGACAAGGAAGATCTTGTCTTACTAATCTGTTATGTTTTTTTGAACGTGTGAATAAACAGGTGGACAAAGGTGAGTCGGTTGATATAGTGTATCTGGACTTTCAGAAAGCCTTTGACAAGGTCCCTCATCAGAGACTTATGGCAAAACTAAAGAGTCATGGGATAGGAGGCAGTGTACTACTGTGGATCAAGACCTGATTAAAAGATAGAAAGCAGTGGGTTGGGCTAAATGGCCAATTTTCCCAGTGGAGAAAGGTGAATAGTGATGTACCCCAGGCAGGGCTGGCCCGTCCATTGAGCGAGAATGTTTTTTGCACAGGGCCCCACGTTTCAGGGGGCCCCGCGCAAAAAACATTCTGATCGAAAAGTAAAATTTTAAAAAAAAAAAAGCTGTCTGCTGCCGCTGCCGGGGCCGCCGCGGCAGAATCGAGTGTGCCGCGGGGCCCCACTGCCCAGCAGAGCTTGCCCTCCCCTGTATCACCTCTCTCTTTACAGCTGCAGTCACACGCGCCGGCTTTCAGAGCGCGAGGGGAGAGTTTCTCCCTCGCTGCTCTGTTAAGCCCGCAGGGGCTGATGGGAAGTTCCCATCAGCCCCCGCGGGCTTAACAGAGCCGCGAAAGGGAAACTAGTTCCTTCGCGCTCTGAAAGCCGGCGCGTGTGACTGCAGCTGCAAAGAGAGAGGTGATACAGGGGAGGGCAGGCTCTGCTGGGTAGGGGGGGCCCCGTGGCACACTCGATTCTGCTGCGGCGGCCCCGGCAGCGGCAGCAGACAGCTTTTTATAAAAAAAAATTTCCCTGGGCTGGGCTGGGCTGGGGGGGGTGTTAGGAGTGGTGATGGGCTATGGGGGGCTGTGGGGGCGCAAGGAGTGGTGATGGGCTATGGGGGAGCTAAGTCTGTATATGGGCTGATGGGATTAGGACTGGAAGTGGGTTGATGGGTTAGGACTGGTAATGGGCTATGGGGGGGCTTAAACTAAAAATTGGGTGATGGGGGATTAGGACTGGAAATGGGCTGGTGGGATTAGGACTGGGAGTGGACTGATGGGGAGGTTAGGACTGGCAAGGGGGTCTGGGGGGGGCTTAAACTGAAAATTGGGTGATGGGGGATTAGGACTGGAAATGGGCTGGTGGGATTAGGACTGGGAGTGGGCTATGGGGGACTAGGACTGTTAATGGGTTGGGGGGTTGCTAGGACTGGAAATGGGCTGGGGGATTAAGACTGGAGGTGGGCTGCTGGTGTTAGGACTGGTAATGGGCTGTGGGCTGTTGGGGGGGGGTTAGGACTGGTAATGGGCTATGGGGGGCTAGGACAGGAAATGGGCTGATGGGGAGGGGTTAGGACTTGAGGTGGGCTGATGGGGTTAGGACTGGAAATGGGCTATGGGGGGCTAGGACTGGAAATGGGCTGATGGGGGGGTTAACACTGGAGGTGGGCTGATGTGGTTAGGACTGGTAATGGGCCGTGGGCTGATGGGGGTTAGGACTGGTACTGGGCTATGGGGGGGGGGGTTAGGACTGATAATGGGCTAT
The DNA here is from genome assembly GCA_033557465.1 of Ichthyophis bannanicus. Taxonomy (NCBI): domain Eukaryota; kingdom Metazoa; phylum Chordata; class Amphibia; order Gymnophiona; family Ichthyophiidae; genus Ichthyophis; species Ichthyophis bannanicus. The sequence goes on along the minus strand of CM066046.1, from coordinate 12,710,461 downwards.
GGGGGGCTAGGACAGGAAATGGGCTGATGGGGAGGGGTTAGGACTTGAGGTGGGCTGATGGGGTTAGGACTGGTAATGGGCTGTTGGCTGATGGGGGCTGTCTGGTAATGGGCTATGGGGGGGTTAGGACTGATAATGGGCTATGGGGAGGCTAGGACAGGAAATAGGCTGATGGGGAGGTGTTAGGACTTCAGGTGGGCTGATGGGGTTAGGACTGGTAATGGGATGTGGGCTGATGGGGGGGTTAGGACTAGCAATGGGCTATGGGGGGGCAGACTGGAAATGGGTTGATGGTTAGGACTGGAAGTAGGCTGATGGGGGGGTTAGGACTGGTAATGGGTTATAGGGGGGGCTTAAACTGAAAATGGGGTGATGGGGGGTTAGGACTGGAAGTGGGTTGATGGGGGGGACTAGGACTGGTATTGGGTTGGGGGGTTGCTAGGACTGGAAATGGGCTGATGGGGGGCTAGGACTGGAAATGGGCTGATGCAAGGACTAGAAGGGAATGGATGCTGGGTGAGGCTGAAACTAGAAGGGAGCTGATGTTGGGGGAGGATTAGAATGGCATGGGGTTGGGAGAGTAAAATGGAGAGGGGAAAAATATTTTGTGTGGGAGGGATAAAAAATCTACAATTGGCCGGGTATTGGGAGAGTAAGTGGGGATTGAGGATGGAGGGGTAAAATTTGAGTGGATGAAATAGGAATGAGGAAAGAGCAAAAGGAGAAAGATTAGTATGTTAAAGCAGATGTAGAGAGAGAATGGAAAAAAACTAGAAGAGAGAAGAAAGAACAAATGGACAGCAGACGATGGAGAGTTAGCAGAAGACACGAAGAAACCAGAAGAAAGTGGCTGGAGCAATTGCAGCTGAAAACAAATGCACAAAAGTTAGAAAAATATCTCTTTATTTTGAATTTATTAATTGGAATATGTCAGCTCTGGTAAATGTGCATCATTAACGTCTGTGCTTTGTTTAGTACAAGAGCAAATTAATGTATAGTTTTATTTCTACAGTGTTGTACATTCCAAGTTTGGCTTTTGGGATTCTCAGTTTAATTATTGTCTTCCTGTTTCTAAATTGTGATTCCTTGTTTGGTGATGGTCTATGTTCTGCATGTGTAACTGAGCTGAGGTATTCTGTTTATGTAATTCCTATTTGACATTGCCACTTGTTCTCTTTCCCCAGTAGGTCATGTATTGTTGTTCTCTGAAATGTATTGGTTTAATATTTGCATGTTTCCTTTTGATAGGTAGGGTATGGTGCTTTGTAAGTCCTGGTAGAGCTGTTAGGATACGGCGGGTTTGCTATGGGTTCTAAATGGGCAGTGTTTGTAGTAGTTCCTAATGTGTCTTGTGGTTGGCACTGGATTATAGTAATGTAGAAATCTTTTAGTCTTTCTTTATCCATACACTCATTAAGAGGCATGTTTACTAAAAGTTAGTATATGGTAACATTATGCAAATATTTATGCAAATGAGGCCCCTTATGCAAATGAGGCCCCGCACCAAGTCTCCTCACATGGCCCCGCACCCCCCTTGGGCCGCCCCTGACCCCAGGGATCTGTGCTGGGTCCGCTGCTTTTTGACATATTCATAAATGACCTGGAAAAGGGAATAACTAGTGAGGTTATGAAATTTGCAGACGACACAAAACTGTTTAAAGTTGTTAAAACCCAAGAGGATTGTGGATAATTCCAAGAGGATCTGGATAAATTGGAAGACTGGGCATCCAAATGGCAGATGAAATTTAATGTGGACAAGTGCAAAGTTATGCACTTAGGGAAGAACAACCCAAACTATGTTTACACGATGCAAGGTTCCACATTAGGAACCAACACCCAGGAAAAAGATTTAGGCGTCATTGTGGATAACATGTTAAAACCCTCGGCCCAGTGTGCAGCGGCGGCCAAGAGAGCAAACAGAATGCTAGGTGTCATAAGGAAAGGAATGGAAAATGAAACAAAGGATATTACAATGCCTCTATATCGTTCCATGGTGAGACCGCACCTTGAATATTGTGTGCAATTCTGGTCGCCATATCTTAAAAAGGATATAGCGTTATTAGAAAAGGTTCAGAGAAGAGCCACCAAAATGGTAAAGGGGATGGAAGGATACTCCTATGAAGAAAGGCTAAAAAGGTTAGGGCTCTTTAACCTGGAAAAGAGACGGCTGAGGGGAGATATAATAGAGGTCTATAAATTAATGAATGGAATGGAATGGGTAAACGTAGATCGATTCTTTACGTTATCAGAATATAGAAAGACTAGGGGACATGCAATGAAGCTACAGGGTAAACTATTTAAGACTAATAAAAGAAAATATTTTTTCACTCAACGTGTAATCAAACTCTGGAATTTGTTACCGGAGGATGTAGTAAGAGCTGTTAGTGTAGCTGGTTTTAAAAAAGGCTTGGACAAGTTCCTGGAGGAAAGGTCCATAAACCATTATTAAGAAGGGACCCAGGATATCAATGCTTGACCCAATACAAGCATTGCGGAACCTGTGTCTTTTGGGGAAACTGCTAGGTATGTATGACCTAGATTGGCCACTTTTGGAAACAGGATACTGGGCTCAATGGACCTTGGTCTGACCAATATGGAATATCTTATGTTCTTATGAAGTGCTGAAAGAGCCAACAGAAGTCTTTGGTCCCACTAGCAGAAAGAGACTTGCAGTGCTGAAAGGGCCAACAGAAGTCCCTAGTTCCACTGGCAGGAAGAGAGTTGCAGTGCTGAAAGGGCCAGCAGAAGTCCCTGGTCCCACTAGCAGGAAGAGAGTTGCAGTGCTGAAAGGGCCAGCAGAAGTCCTCGGGTCCCACTTGCAGGAAGAGAACTGCAGCACAATGAAGGAAGAGCTGGGTGAGGTGATGGAGCATTAGAGAAGGGACAGCATTACAGAGGAGTAGAGAAGTGAGGGACCGGCCATAAAGGAAGGGAAGAGGTTAGAGGAAGAAAGGAGAAAAGAGGCAGAACATAAAGGGAAGTGGCAGAGTTAGTGGAGGAATGAAAAAGGGAGGGTAAGTGCAAGAAGGGAGAGGGGAAAGGAGAGAGGGACTGAAATACTGGTGGCAGGGAATGAAGAGTGAGTGCAAGGTTGGATAAGAGGAGAAGGAAGGGGGGGAAAGTGCAAAGGTGGGTGGAAAGGAAAGAGGGATAGTGCAAGAGCGTGAGAGGGTTAGGGAGTGAATGCAGGAATACAGGGGAAAGCCTAAGAAGAATCGGGAGGAGTGGTCTAGTGGTTAGGACAAGGTACTTCAGGCCGGAGGGCCGGGGGTTCAAGTCCCACCTGGGGACAGCAATCTCAGGCCGGAGGGACTGGGATTTCTAGTCCTATAGGTACTCCTTGTGGTCTTGGGCAAGCCACTTAACCCTCCATTGCCCATGTTCCCTGTAAGTATTAGCGTATGTGTCTCATATCCCCTCGTGTTAAATGTATCCCCCAATTGACCGCTGTGACCCGGTGAAGAGTGGGATATAAATACAGCTAAATAAATAAATGCCAAAGCTGCACACATAGAGTCTCCGACACACACCCACACAACCCTTCCATGCACACACTCATGCATGCATACATACATACAGAGTGCCTGACACACACCCACACAACCCTCCCATGCACACACTCATGCATGCATACATACAGAGTGCCCGACACAGGTACACACAGCCCCTCAACTTGCAAAATGCATAGGCAGAGCACCTGACACACTTATACACTTGCAGGTCCACACATATAGTACACTTACATATAAATACACACACTTCCCTCCAACACATGCACACACGTGCGTAAATATCCCCCACCACATACATACACATATATAAAGCCCTGACAGACACACACAGACCGCCAATGCACAAGCACACACACAACCCTCCTCATGAGTCACATGTAGCACTCCATCAATACCTACTGCCAACACATGCACCCCTTATCCTCAGCACACTCACATATACACTGATATCCCACCCTCACAGCTCCACACATAAACAGCTAAATTCTTCCCAGGGGAAATAGGTATGTACATCATGCCATTAATTCACCAAGAGATATTATTGTCACTCTGCACATTATATGCAGATTGTTTTTCTATAGATCTATTATTTATTAATTATCATAATCAGTTTCAGTAGAAGACACCCACTCACACATCCCATGATACTCTACTGAACTCTTTTTGCCCTCCCTATAATGTGTTCTTCACCTTCCTTCATTTACCTCCTACATTCTCCTCTCCCCTCATTGTTTTTGTCTTTTCTCTTTAAGTATGATGTTATGTCTTAGAAATTTTTCTTAATTACTGAGGAACTAATTCCTGAGGCCTAATTAATTCTTGGAGGATTCTATTTAATCTGTTGTGAGATAAATCTTTCACATCCAGAGACTTGTCTTAATCTATTGGAACATTAGTCATCTGTTGCTGCAACTCCTGGTAATTGGCATTATCAAAGCAAATAACAGTGAGAGGAGCAAGCTGCTTGCTGTTAGCTCACAGGCTGCTGGTTGTACCCTTTGGTTATTAATCAAGTCAGCTAAAGATTCCTAGAGATAGACTGAGATACTTTTCAGCCCTCAGAGACAGAGAAATACGTACTGGACCAGGGACAGCGGAACACCTTTTTTTGTTGGAGGGGCCAAACAAACCAATTTCCAGCTTCATCCTCAAGCTCTGTATTTGCTGATGCTGAGTTGGGTAAAATATTGGTGTGGCCAAGGCCCCTGTCGCCCACCCCATCCCACTGCCTATGCACTGGACCCACTTTCAGCAGGACATCTGGAGCATAAATTGAAACGTCTAAACAAGTCATTTCAATTTATGCCAATGTTCAGTGGTGCTATGCATTTTCTTACTGTCACTGAATATAGGTGCATGGGTATAGGCACCGACTATAGGCGCCTATTCATATAAAATGGCATTTTAGAAGGGACATCTAGTTGGAATCTGAGATATTCAGAGCAAAACATCCAAAAATCTGGGGGCGTGCCAGCAGCGAAGAGTGTCACATATAAATGGCCTCTGAAATCACTACATCTCCACCCTGAAAAAGGAGCATCCCACGCGTAGATAGCAAGGCCGAGTACATGCATGGATGTAGGCCATTTCACAAACGTGGAAGTCCCCAAATTGCATGGCCTCAGAACTGGGTACTTGGATGTGTCAATAGGGGTATTTCAGAAGGGGAGGCAACTGTACTATGAGACTTGTATATCTGGACTGCCATTTCAGATAGTCTGACTGCAGGCCAGTAATATGTTGGGAGAATGTATTTACGCGCAGGTTTCTTCAGGTAGGAAAAGCACAGTTACTCATCTGTAACAGGAATTCTCCATGGACAGCAGGAATCAGTTCTCACATATGGATTATGTCGGCACCGATGGAGCCTGCGCAGAGCATTTCCCCAGCTTTCAAAGAAAGTCTTTGGGACATGCTACCACGCATGCATGGTCCCCTTACCGCCATCTTGCTCAGTCAGATGACATAGCTAGGATGACAGTAAAAACTAAAACAAGGTAGGGAAGCAACTCCCAGGGGAGAAGGGAGGGTTGTAAGGACTGATTCCTGCTGTCCCTGAAGAACACCTGTTACAGGTGAGTAACTACACTTTCTCCAGGAACAAGCAGGACGTCAGTCCTCACATATGGGACTCCCTAGCTCCAGGCTGCCGAGGACCAAACCACAACAGTACCAATGGTGACCAATCAGCTAGCCGTGAATTGCAGAAGATGAGTCCCTACTGAGACACTCTGCATGACCCCAGTGTCTAGTGACACTAGCACTCTGGTAGCCTGAACACAGAAGGGTTGGAAGGCAGGAGTTGCCTATGCTCTGAGAATATTGCAGAGTGCTGCCTGGTCAAAGGCACTGTCCCTACGGGACCCACTCTCCAGGCAGTAGTGAGCTGCAAATGTATGAATAAGACCATGTGGCAGCCTTGCAGATCTCTGTCACCGGTATCAAACAGAGGTTGGCCACCAACGCAGCCATTGCCCTCACCCGATGTGCTGTGATCTGGTGCTCAAGGGAGAGCCAAGGGTAATACAGTCTGCCACCCAAGTGGACAGAGTTCACTTAGTCACGGGGAGCCTCAGTCTACTGGGGTCATATGATACGAAAAGCTGAGGAGCTTTGTGATGGACCTGAGTCTGCTGTAAGTAGAAGGACAGGGCCCGTTTGAAATCAAGTGTATGACACACTAGTTCCTCCCTGCCGGCATGAGGCCACGGGAAGAAGGTGGGGAGGACCACCTCTTGATTGAGGTGAAAAGGAGATACCACCTTTGGGAGGAATTTGGGGTGCATGCAGAGCACTACCCTGTTCTTGTAGAACCTTGCATATGGTGGATCTGCCACTAGAGCCTGGAGTTCGCTCACTCTACGAGTGGACGTGAGGCCCACCAGAAAAACCACTTTCCATGACAGGTACCGAAGGTAACAAGTGGCCAGAGGCTCGAACAGTGGTTTGGTGAGCTGAGAGAGCACCACATTGTGGTCCCACCCTGCCGCCGGAGGGCGGAGAGGGAGCTTGGATAACAGGAGGCCCCGGAGGAATCTGGAGACCAGGGCTGGTTTGAGAGGGATTTCCTCTTTATAGGGGGGTGCTGTGTGGCTATGGCACTCAGATGCACCCTCACCGAGTTGGATTTCAGCCGAGTGTGCGAGAGGTGCAGTAGGTACTGAAGAACCAGTTGCACATGGCAGGAAAAGGGATTCTTCTCCTTCTCCACACATCAGGCGGAGAACCTTCTCCACTTAAAGATGTAAGCCCATCTGGTGGAGGGCTTTCAGGAGGCCAGTAGGGTCTCCTTGACTTCCCCAGGAGATTGAAAGGGGCCAACGCTAGTTAGTGTTAGTGAACCCAGGTTGGGGTGCAGGAGGGAACCCTCCTCCTGGGAAAGGGCGTCCAGGGCCCGCCCAGTGGGACTGGGAGTGCCACTGACAGGGAAAATAGTAGAGGGAACCAAGGTTGCCTGGGCCACCTGGAAGCAATCTGGAAATCAATTACAAGAAATCAGAAGCTCTCATAATCACAAGAGACATTCAACCCTCCTGATAACCTACCAATAGGAAGCAGATCATTCCCCATCAAGAAAGAAGTTAAATACTTAGGAATTTACATTGACCAGAGGCTTAATTTTCAGTCTCACATCAGTAAAACCGCCACAAGGGTATACTACAAAATGAAGTTCCTGCAGAATCTTTGATCGCTTCTAGAGCAGAACCACTTCCACACAGTATGTCAGGCACTAATCACACCTCACCTTGACTATTGTAATCTAATTCTCTATGGCTTACCTAAATGTTCAACATAAGCCTTGCAGATGGCCCAAAATGCAGCAGCCCGCCTAATCACCAAAGATAACAAACAAGCTCACATTACTCCGATACTTGACTCTCCCAATTGGCTCCCCATCAGCTCAAGAATAAAATACAAGGTACTAACGATAGCATTCAAAATATTCCATGAGCAATCTTCGGACTGCCTAAAAACCCCAATTAAAAGACTCCCCGACAATAGATCAAGGACACAACACTAAAGCTCCCTGGCAACCCCCAAGACACTCACAGGCACCTCCAAGAACACTCTACTCAGAGTTTTTGAGCTCTACATCCCAACATTATGGAACGCCCTCCCTCATCACCTGACAGCCACCATGGATATTACTGACTTCAGAAAATCTTTGCAGACTCACCTTTTCACTGAACATTTCAAGCCCTCACAAGTTAACTAATTGCAAGGCTTATAATAAATGTTAAGAAATTGCCAACTCCTCATGAACATGTATGAGTCCATTCACTTATGTAACCAGAAGGACTGGGATTTCTAGTCCCACAGGTGCTCCTTGTGGTCTTGGGCAAGCCACTTAACCCTCCATAGCCCATGTTCCCTGTAAAATAGTTATCTCCAAGTTATAATGCCCTGTTCAATGTAATTTCAATTTGTTCAATGTAAACCACACTGATGCAGAATAGCGCGGTATATAAGAGAATGTAAATAAATAAATAAATAAATAAATAGTTATAATGCAAATGTGATCACTGTTAATTGTTATTGTAAATAGTTCCAAAAGTTCTATGTATACAAAGTTATGTATGTTCCCTGTAAACCGCTTTGAGAATTTGAAAGGCGATATATAAAAAATGTTAAATAAATAAAATACCTGATGCCCTCTCATTCTGAACCTTGAAGAGGGTCTTGGTGACCAGGGGGAGTTGGTGGAAATGCATACAGTAGGCCCTCTGACCATGGGATTAGGAAGGCATCTGTCGCCACTCTTCTCCGGTACGGCTGGCGTGAGCAGAAGTGAGGCAACTGCGCGTTGTCGGGGGAGGCGGATAGGTCTATCACGGGCCTACCCTAGCGATGGAAGAGTTGCTTGTGTGGGCAAAGGATTCTTATCAGCCTGTCTGCTAAGCAGTTGTCCTGGCCTGGCAGGTTCACCACTCGGTGACCCGGTTGTCTGTCTGGATCAGCACAAGTCTGTGCCACAGGCAGTGGCGGAATGCTCACAGGGTCAGGAAGATTATCCTGAGTTCTAGGAGGTTGATCTACAAGAGTGACTTCTCCTGGGACCAGCTTCCTTGCATGCAGCGGTCCTCGCAATGTGCCCCCCAACCCAGGAGGGAGGCATCTGTTGTCAGGGTCCTTTGTGGTACGATTGCCTGGAAAGGCATTGCCGCCTGGAGGTGGTGCATTTTGCCACTAGATGAGAGACTCCGCCAAGTGATGGGTGACTCTGACCCTGTCCCATAGCCTGCCCATGGCTTGAGTCCACTCTGAATGGAGGCACCATTGGGCTGTCTGCATGTGCAGGTGGGCTAATGGTGTGACATGAACCATTGAGGCCATGTGGTCCAACAGGTGGAGGAGGAGATGAGCCAGTATTGACCAATAGCGCTGTACCTCTCCTGCCAGTTGTATGAGGTGGTCTGCCCTTTCTCTTGAGAGGATAGCCTTGACTTGCAAAATGTCCAACTGAGCCCCTATGAACTCCAGATTCTGGACTGGAGAGAGATGGGATTTGGGGTAGTTGATGACGAACCCCAGGTGCTACAGTTGGAGAGTTGTTCACTCTGCGGCCTGACTGGACCTCTGAAGCCAAACCCCCTCTGATTAGCCAGTCGTCCAGTGTGATGTAGAGACCCCTACCGAACCCATAAAAATAGAGAGAAAGGAATATTCCACCTTTAAAACTGACAGGCAGCGAGAGCACATGGCTCACTGTTTACATAGGAAAGGTAAACAGGGAAAGACAGGAGCTGAATTGACACGCCCAGACTCTGATGTAGTAACAAGCCCCGAGCTTAATCAAGCACACCTGTACAGGGTGAGAGCAGAGCCAAGCCCAGGGGAACAGAATTATAAAAGGTCCTCATTAGCTCCCAAGAGAAGAGAGCCATGAGGAGAGCCACGGGGGAAGCAGAGAAGGAAGCAAAGCCAGGTGGAGAAGCAGCAGACAAAGGCTGGAGAAGAGGCCAGAGGGCAAGCTGGACAGGTAATTGCAGCTTGGACGGCAGTTGGAGTCATGGCAGCAGAGAGAGATGGAGTTGTGGCAGAGAAGCAGCTCAAGGAAGGAATGACAGGAGAGAAGAGAGAGCTCCTGTAAGGCAGGCTTGGAGAGGCTCAGAAACTCCAGGGAGTTGGAGACCTGATAGAGAAACTTCTTACCAGTCTGTGAGAAAAGCCAGCAGACTTGAAGGAAGGAAGGGATGTCCTGTGACCGGGAACTTGCTGGAACGGAGAGAGCAGGGAGCCCTGCAATCAGAAGGGATCCTTCAGAGTTTACACAGATGGGAGCCTAGCACAAAAGCCTTCCCATATAACTATCAAGAGTTAGAGGAGAGCCACAGAAGAAACTCCAGTGTAACAGGTATTTTAAACCCTTGCTGTGTAGAGTTGTATAAAAGGAAAACACCTGGGTATAAAGAGGGAAGCTATTTTAAATCCCTTAGTAACCGTCTGCAAACAAACACTGCCAGCCCTGATATAGAAGATATGCAGATAGACTCTAATGTGGAGGACGTAGCTGATATGAGAATGGATTGCACGTTGTGTTTGGCTGACAAAAGTGAGTCACTGTGTTGAAACCTGGAAGTAAGTGCTGAGTTAACAGCAAAGAAAAAGGAGGTATTTTTCTTTGTTCCAAGAAGCTGTTTATTTTCAGTTTGTACTTACTACGAGCACTGTATTGTTTTGGGAACCAGAGAGTGAAGAAGCACTTACCTTAATTATTGTATATAATCCTCATGCTAAACTCCTGGACACTGTTCTTATTTGTTCTGCACCGAAGTTCTGTTTGTGAGGGGAATAAATCCTTGTCATTTTGCCTTAAACACTCGGACTACAACTGCTTCTTTATCAGAGAGCTAAAAAGGGACTACAAATCCCAAGAGGCCTTGCAAGAGCCCTAGCCGTAGTCTCATTTTCTGCATAGAGAAATTATCATGGCAGACCAACCCTCTGCGCCCTAGGCGGAGGGCTGGTCACGTGGTGACACCAGGTAGAGGAAGACAAAAGCCCCTTGTATTTGCAGGTGGGCGGCTACCTCCGCCAAGCACTTCGTAAAGACTCTTGGCGAGGAGGCCAGGCCGAAGGGCAGAATTCTGTACTGGTAGTGCCCTCCTTCCATGAGGAACTATAGGTACTGCCGTGGGAGGGATGGATTAGGATGTGTGTGTATGCATCCTTTAGATACCCACAGGACATTGAGGGCTCTAGCATCCCTTCCAGGGGTGTCAGAAGAGAAATTCTTCTGGCTCTTGAGCTTTTGCACGGTTGACTTGACAACCATGGAATTATGTGGAAATTGGGTCTTGTGGAACCCCGGCTCCTTCCTGACGTGATTTATGGCGTTAAGGTGTTGGCTGACCACTGGTATCAATGCCAGGGTTTCCCACATTCACAATAGTAGCCGCTAGAGGATTGGCTGCACCGGCACCGTGAGAGTTTCCTTGGGTAGAGACTCGAACTGGAGGATCTCCAGTTCCTCGGTGCAGGGGTCCTCCTCTGCTTCAGTTTGCACCGAGAGGGCTCGGACAAAGTCATGGAAGGCCACATCCTCTGGAGGAGAATGCCAGGGCGCCAGGGGATACGGGTTCGAGGGGATGTCTCAGTGCTGTCTGGTTTATGGGGAGGCCTCATTATTTAACATTTAACATTTCTTATATAATGCCTTTCATGATATCAAGGCAGTTTACATTGAACAAACTCATTGAGTGTCTCATTGAGTGTTTCATTATCATTGAGTGTCTCATTATTATTTTCCCAATCAGATTCAAGGGGAGACGATGAGTCAGAGGTCTTGTGACTCTGTGCTTTGAGGCCTGGGCTGAAGGGCCGGGAGCCCCCCCTGAGGATCTGGGGTCCAAGTCTTGGAAACTGGCTGGGGAGGACCGGATGTTTGAGGAATGGGACCGGGACCTTGACCAGGGCCAAGGGCTTACCCGAAGCCGATGGCACTCAGAGCTTGGCTCAACAACAACTACTACTACTACTACTGAGCATTTGTATAGCGCTACAAGTCATACGCAGCGCTGCACAGACATATAAGAGACAGTCCCTGCTTATCAGAGCTTACAATCTAGTCAAGACAGACAACACAGAAGGTGCAGACAGGGATAAAACAAGGGGAAGTGGTAAAGAAACAAAGAGATCAGATGAGTCAAGAACCAAAAGCAGCAGAGAAGAGGTGAGTTTTCAGCCTGGATTTGAAAAGTGTCTGAGAAGGTGCCTGGCATACAGACACAGGTAGTTTGTTCCAGGTGTAAGGTGCAGCAAGGTGAAAGGAGCCAAATCTGGAGTTAGCAATAGAAGAGAAGGGCACAGTTAGAAGCGATTTGCCAGAAGAGTGGAGTTCCCGAGGGGGGATGTAAGGAGAGATAAGAGAAGAAAGGTAGTGAGGAGCTGCAGAGTGAATGCATTTATAGGTCAGCAAGAGAAGTTTGAACTGGATGTGGAAATGGATAGGGAGCCAATGAAGTGACTTGAAAAGAGGGGTAATATGGGCATGACAAAGCTGGAGGAAGATTAGCTGCGCAGCAGAGTGCTGAACAGATAGAAGGAGAGAGAAATGATTCAAAGGGAGACCAGCAAAGAGTAGTCAAGACGAGAGGTGATTAAGGAGTGGATAAGCATCTTAGTAGTGTGTTCAGAAAGAAAGGGAAGATTTTGTTGATGTTATAGAGAAAGAAACGGTAGCTCTTAGCTATAAGATAGATGTGTGTGGAGAAGGAGAGAGCGGAGTCAAAGGCAACCCCAAGGTTGTGAGCCGAGGAAACAGGAAGGAGTAGAGAGTTATCCACAGAGACTGAGAAGGAAAGAAGAGGAGAGGAGGTTTTAGGGGGAAAGATAAGAAGCTCAGTCTTGGCCAAGTTCAATTTCAAGTGGCGGTGAGACATCCAAGCAGCAATGTCAGAAAGACAGGCAGAGATCTGGGTCTGGAATACTGGGGAGATTTCCGGTGTAGAGTGGTAGATCTGGGAGTCATCAGCATACAGATGGTACTGAAAGCCATGGGAAGAGATAAGCGCACCAAGGGACTGGGTATATAGAGAGAAAAGGAGTGGACCCAAGACAGATCCTTGGGGTACACCAACTGAGAGTGGAATAGCAGCAGAGGAGGATCCACCAAAACTAACATGACTCCCCCGCAGTTGGGGGCCTGGTCGTTGGGGCAGATGATGCCGATGAACCAGACATCATTGCCTGCTGCATGGCCAGGATAGCAGTTATATTCTGTTCCATGGCTACCATTCTGGTTTCCATGCCAGAAGGCTCTGCAGCTTTCAGCGCGGGCACCAGGGATTTCGGGTCCTGCGCCAGCACTCTCGCAAGTGCACCCTGAACAAGGACTATGGCCTCGAGGAACCTCTCACTGTCTTCGCCGGCTGAGAAATCCTTCATGAGGACCTTGGTGGGACGCTTCTCAGAGTCATCCGAGTCCCTCCGAGTCGTCTTTCCAGGCTTCCCCAGTGGAACATCGATGGACTCTGAGGACTTTTTCTTCTTTCACTCGGGGTCCAAGATCTTCTCAGAGGAGATACTGCCGTGGGACTCTGAGGATGCTCTGGCCTCACAAGAAGTGCTGGGCTTGGAACTCGGCATTGGAGAGGCCGGTGCCGAGTCGGACCTCAGGAACAGTTTCTCCTGCAACTCCGACCTCTTTTTTTTAGTTTTAGGTGTCATGGCCTGGCACAGGTCACAAGAGGTGCTATCATGGTCCGGTCCCAGGCAGCATAAGCAGCAGGCATGGGTGTTGGTGACAGACATGGTTTGACTGCAACAGTCACATTTTTTTAACCCACCGGGAGACATGGTGGGCGTCACCAGCTGGGGTCAATGACCCTCTGGCGAAAAAGGACGTGAATGCCAGTTGAGGCAAGCCTCAATCAAAAATGAGAGAAAGAGCATAGAACAGCGCCGGCCCAGCCCCGGCTCGAGGCGGGAAGAGGAACCAGTACGCAAACTGGGAACAGCTAATTTTTTAAGGATATAGCAAGGATTTTTTCAAGGGAAACAGGATGTGTGGCCATTGAGCTCTGTGGAAAAAAGGATACTGAGCAGGATGGCACCCTTGGGTGGGAAGGGGACCACTCATGCGTGGTAGCATGTTCCAAAGACTTTCTTTGAAAGCTGGGGAAATGCTCCGCATGAGCTATGTCAGCGCCGACGTCACCCATATGCGAGGACTGACTTTCTGCTTGTTTCTAGAGAATCCAACTTACAAATAGGGCTTCTAAAAAGCCCCCACCATCTGTGTTTGGCCCTGACACTCCAGGTTATACTGTAACTGTTTTTTGTGTGTCTGAGCCAAACACATAAACTATAAGTACAGGTGACAAAAATTGGCATCTATGTGTATAGTCTGTGCCTACTTGTGGCACCAGCACCAGAATACCCCAAATCCACCCTCCCTGCACAATGCACAGAATTATGTGTAGAGCAGGATATTTAAATTTTGCTCTTTGCATAATCTGCCGAAAATTGAAAAAAATACCATCTGACGTTTCACACAGCAGCAACTATCTAGGTGCTTTTTAAAATTTGAGGGGATTATACGCGCACATGTGCAAACACTTAGAATTACGAGAATTAGAGGTACATCAGCTTTGACCTTCTTATTCTTTACCAATTGTTCATCTGTCCTGATCCAGAGAAAAGTGAAACAAGAGGGGAAAGCATGTACAACATGACACTGCACATATATGTGTGTGTGTACTGAGAAGGGGGCCTTATGTATATCTGTGTGTGTGCACATGTGTTTCTGTGTGTAGCCTCTATGTTTCCCTACCAGTCAGAAACAGTACAAACAGTAACCAGAACAAACCACACAATTCAATCACTAAAGGGGATGTTACTAAGCTGAGGTAAAAGTGCATTTTATCACAACTTAATTTACTACAGGAGTCACTAACTTGTGATAACGCAGTACCACTTGTTAGTAACCCTCATAGTAAAGGAATAACACAGCTTGCATTGAACTTCACAAACTGCATTATTCCTGGAATAGTAACACCAGCAAAAAGCTAGAATTATTTTTTCTGCCTAGGAACAAGATGCATTATTCACATACTAACGAGGTGCTTTGCATGCATTTGCATGCTTTAACATGTTAAGAGGCAAAAATCATGTGTTATTCCCTTGATGCATGTTAGTAACTACCTTCTAAGTGTCATCAGGGCCGGCCCGTCCATTTAGCGAGAATGTTTTTTGCACAGGGCCCCGCGTTTCAGGGGGCCCCGCGCAAAAAACATTCTGATCGAAAAGTAAAATTTAAAAAAAAAAAAAAGCTGTCTGCTGCCGCTGCCGGGGCCGCCGCGGCAGAATCGAGTGTGCCGCGGGCCCCCCCTGCCCAGCAGAGCCTGCCCTCCCCTGTATCACCTCTCTCTTTCAGCTGCAGTCACACGCACCGGCTTTCAGAGCGCGAGGGGAGAGTTTCTCCCTCGCTGCTCTGTTAAGCCCGCGGGGGCTGATGGTAAGTTCCCATCAGCCCCCGCGGGCTTAACAGAGCCACAAAAGGAAAACTAGTTCCTTCGCGCTCTGAAAGCCGGCGCGTGTGACTGCAGCTGAAAGAGAGAGGTGATACAGGGGAGGGCAGGCTCTGCTGGGCAGGGGGGGCCCCACGGCACACTCGATTCTGCCGCGGCGGCCCCGGCAGCGGCAGCAGACAGCTTTTTTTTTTAAAATTTTCCCTAGGCTAGGCTAGGCTGGGCTGGTCTGGGCTGGGCTGGGGGGGTTAGGAGTGGTGATGGGCTATGGGGGGGCTGGGGGGGTTAGGAGTGGTGATGGGCTATGGGGGGGCTGGGGGGGTTAGGAGTGGTGATGGGCTATGGGGGGCTGGGGGTGGGTTAGGAGTGGTGATGGGCTATGGGGGAGCTAAGTCTGTATATGGGCTGATGGGATTAGGACTGGAAGTGGGGTTGATGGGGGGTTAGGACTGGTAATGGGCTATGGGGGGGCTTAAACTAAAAATTGGGTGATGGGGGATTAGGACTGGAGGAGTTGAGGAGTTTTGATGAGTTGCTATTAGTATTATACTGCTCATTTAGTACCTTCAGCTTGTTTATGGCACTGGATCTATGCCACAGTTCAGAAACTTAAATAACAGATACACACTATTCCAACCTCCCCCATTAATTTATATCTGGTTTTCACAGTGACTATCCTTAGCCAGGCTACTATATATTTTGTGCAGAGACTGGGGTTTCCTTCTCAAAGGGCTTGTGAATGCTTTTTTTGCAGCATTGCTGGCTTATTTGGTACACTCAGCCACTGTCAGCCCAATGTGAGTGGGAAACAAAACTGTTACTGAGCCTCTGGGTTTCCTTTCTCCTTATAGAGGAATGCATGTTAGAGTGAGAAACTTCTACTCCTGCTGGAATTCTGCATATACAATTCAAAATTTGGTGTTAAGAAGTCTGAATAATGCAAAATTCCAGTTTGTCCATCCATTCCAGTCCAGACACTTGGGTTATGCTCATCTACCAGCAGATGAAAACTGAAAACAAACAAACCAAAGAACTCTTCTTAAGTAGCCTGTGCACCCCTGCAGAGCCAGTATTTCTCAGTCTCCTGAAGGAGGATGAGCATAAACCTGTGTTAACTGTTTATCTTAGTGCTGGGCTCAGGGGCGGCCCAAGGGGGGGTGCGGGGCCATGTGCGGAGACTCGGTGCGGGGCCTCATTTGCATAAGGGGCCTCATTTGCATAAATATTTGCATAATGTTACCATACACTATCTTTTAGTAAACATGCCTCTTCATGAGTGTATGGATAAAGAAAGACAAAGATTTCTACATTACTATAATCCAGTGCCAACCGCCAGGCACATTAGGAACTACTACAAACACTGCCCATTTAGAACCCATAGCAAACCCACCGTATCCTAACAGCACTACCAGGACTCATAAAGCACCATACCCTACCTATCAAAAGGCAACACTGCAAATATTAAACCAATACATTTCAGAGAATAACAATACATGACCTACTGGGGAAAGAGAACAAGTGACAATGTCAAATAGGAATTACATAAACAGAATACCTCAGCTCAGTTACACATGCAGAACATAGACCATCACCAAACAAGGAATCACAATTTAAAAACAGGAAGACAATAATTAAACTGGGAACCCTAAAAGCCAAACTTGGAATGTACAACAACAATGTAGAAATAAAACTATAAATTAATTTCCTCTTGTACTAAACAAAGCACAGACATTAATGATGCACATTTCCCAGAGCTGACATATTCCAGTTAATAAATTCAAAATAAAGAGATATCTTTGTACCTTTTGTGCATTTTTTTTTTCAGTTGCAATTGTTCCAGCCACTTTCTTCTGGTTTATTTGTGTCTTCTGCTATCTCTCCATCGTCTGCTGTCCATTTGTCCTTTCTTCTCTTCTAGTTTTTTTCCATTCTCTCTCTACATCTGCTTTAACATAATAATCTTTCTCCTTTTGCTCTTTCCTCATTCCTATTTCATCCACTCAAATTTTACCCATCCATCCTCAATCCCCACTTAGTCTCCTAATACCCGGCCAATTGCACATTTTTCTTCCCTCCCACACAAAATATTTTTCCCCTCTCCATTTCACTCTCCCAGCCCCATCCCCTTCTAATCTCCCCCAACATCAGCTCCCTTTTAGTTCCAGCCCCACCCAGTATCCGCTCCCTTCTAGTCCCCACATCAGCCCAGTTCCAGTCCTGGCCCCATCAGTTCTTTTCCAGTCCTTTCTCCACCATCCATTTCCAGTCCTATCCGAGTCCCTTCATCAGCTCATTTCCAATACCAGCCTCCCATCAGCCCATTTCTAGTCCTTTCCTAGCCCCACCATCAGCTCATGTTAAATCTTAGCTCCCCTCAGCCCATTTCTAATCCAAGCCCCCCATGAGTCCATTTCAATCCAAGCCCCCACCACAGCCCATTTCCAATCTTAGCTCCCCCCAACACCCAATTCCCAGTCCTATCCTAGCCCCTCCATCAGCCCATTTCCTGTCCTAGCTCCCTCCCCTAAGAGCCCATTCCAAGCCCCCCGTCCCAGCAGCGATGTGCAGTTCAAGCCCCCGTCCACTCAGCACATTTCCATTCCAAGTCCCACTCCCCATCAGCTATTTGCAGTTCAAGCCCCCCACTTCTCCTCAGCCCATTTCCATTCCAAGCCCCGTCCCCATCAGCTATTTGCAGTTCAAGCCCCCCACTTCCCCTCAGCCCATTTCCATTCCAAGCCCCGTCCCCATCAGCTATTTGCAGTTCAAGCCCCCTTCCACTCAGCCCATTTCCAGTCTAGCAACCCCCCAACCCATTACCAGTCCTAGCCCCCCATAGCCCACTCCCAGTCCTAATCCCACCAGCCCATTTCCAGTCCTAATCCCCATCACCCCATTTTCAGTTTAAGCCCCCCCATAGCCCATTACCAGTCCTAACCTCCCCATCAGCCCACTCCCAGTCCTAATCCCACCAGCCCATTTCCAGTCCTAATCCCCCAGACCCAAATTTTAGGTTAAGCCCCCATAGCCCATTACCAGTCCTAACCCCCCATCAACCCACTTCCAGTCCTAATCCCACCAGCCCATTTCCAGTCCTAATCCCCCATCACCCAATTTTGAGTTTAAGCCCCCCCATAGCCCATTACCAGTCCGAACCCCCCATCAACCCACTTCCAGTCCTAATCCCACCAGCCCATTTCCAGTCCTAATCTCCCATCACCCAATTTTTAGTTTAAGCCCCCCCAGCGCCCATCACCACTCCGACCCCCCCAGCGCCCATCACCCATCACCACTCCTCACCCCCCCCCCCAGCCCAGCCCAGCCCAGCCCAGGGAAAATTTAAAATAAAAAAAAGCTGTCTGCTGCTGCTTCCGGGGCCGTGGCGGCAGAATCGAGTGTGCCGCGGGGCCCCCTCTGTGCCCGGCAAAGCCTGCCCTCCCCTGTATCAGCTCTCTCTTTCCAGCGGCAGTCACACGCGCCGGTTTTCAGAGCGCGAAGGGACTAGTTTCCCTTTCACGGCTCTGTTAAGCCCACGGGGGCTGATGGGAAGTTCCCATCAGCCCCCGTGGGCTTAACAGAGCAGCGAGGGAGAAACTCTCCCCTCTCACTTTGAAAGCCGGCGCGTGTGACTGCCGCTGGAAAGAGAGAGCTGATACAGGGGAGGGCAGGCTCTGCCGGGCACAGGGGGGCCCCGCGGCACACTCAATTCTGCTGCGGCGGCCCCGGAAGTGGCAGCAGACAGCTTTTTTAAAAAAAAATTTAAATTTTACTTTTGGATCAGAATGTTTTTTGCGCGGGGCCCCCTGAAACGCGGGGCCCTGTGCAAAAAACATTCTCGCTCAATGGACGGGCCGGCCCTGGCTGGGCTGCATTTTGGGGCCCAGAACCTACCGTGGAATGCTGGGATTGCAGTGAATAGGAGGAGGGGAGGGGGCCTATGCCTCGTGCACATGGCCAACACTGAAAGGGCCTTATGTGCAGTATGCGGCAACTGCTGCAGCTTCCTCTTCGCAACTGGTCTTTGTGGATACCATGATTTAGGCGTCTTTGTGGATACCATGATTTAGGCGTCTTTGTAGATACAATGACTTGGGCGTCATTGTGGATACCATGTTAAAACCCTTGGCCCAGTGTGTAGCGGCGGCCAAGAGAGCAAATAGAATGCTGGGTATGATAAGGAAAGGAATGGAGGATAAAACAGGGGATATTGTAATGCCTCTATATCGTTCCATGGTGAGACCGCACCTTGAATATTGTGTGCAATTCTGGTCGCTGTATCTTAAAAAGGATATAGCGATTTTAGAAGGTTCAGAGAAGAGCCACCAAAATGGTAAAGGGGAAGGAAGGATACTCCTATGAAGAAAGGCTAAAAAGGTTAGGGCTCTTTAACCTGGAAAAGAGATGGCTGAGGGGAGATATGATAGAAGTCTATAAATTAATGTATGGAGTGGAACGGGTAAACGTAGATCGATTGTTTACGTTATCAGAATATAGAACGACTAGGGGACATGCAATGAAGCTACAGGGTAAACTATTTAAGACTAATAAAATAAAATATTTTTTCACTCAACGTGTAATCAAACTCTGGAATTTGTTACCGGAGGATGTAGTAAAGGCTGTTAGTGTAGCTGGGTTTAAAAAAGGTTTGGACAAGTTCCTGGAGGAAAGGTCCATAAACCATTATTAAGAAGTGACCGAAAATATCAATGCTTGATCCAGTACAAGCATTGCAGAACCTGTGTCTTTTGGGGAAACTGCTAGGTACATATGACCTAGATTGGCCACTGTTGGAAACAGAATACTGGGCTTGATGGACCTTGGTCTGACCCAGTATGGCATATCTTATGTTCTTATGTTCTTATGGAAATGGGCTGGTGGGATTAGGACTGGGAGTGGGCTGATGGGGAGGTTAGGACTGGTACTGGGGTTTGGGGGGGGGCTTAAACTGAAAATTGGGTGATGGGGGATTAGGACTGGAAATGGGCTGGTGGGATTAGGACTGGGAGTGGGCTATGCGGGGCTAGGACTGGTAATGGGTTGGGGGGGTTGCTAGGACTGGAAATGGTCTGGGGGGATTAAGACTGGAGGTGGGCTGATGGGGTTAGGACTGGTAATGGGCTGTGGGCTGATGGGGGGGGGTTAGGACTGGCAATGGGCTATGGGGGGCTGACTTGAAATGGGTTGATGGGGGTTAGGACTGGAAGTGGGCTGATGGGGGGTTAGGACTGGTAATGGGTTATAAGGGGGGCTTAAACTGAAAATGGGGTGATGGGTTAGGACTGGAAGTGGGTTGATGGGGGGGGGCTAGGACAGGTATTGGGTTGGGGGTTGCTAGGACTGGAACTGGGCTGATGGAGGGCTAGGACTGGAAATGGGCTGATGCAGGGACTAGAAGGGAATGGCTGCTGGGTGAGGCTGGAACTAGACGGGAGCTGATGTTGGGGGAGGATTAGAATGGGATGGGGCTGGGAGAGTAAAATGGAGAGGGGAAAATATTTTGTGTGGGAGGGATAAAAAATCTACAATTGGCCAGGTATCGGGAGAGTAAGTGGGGATTGAGGATGGAGGGGTAAAATTTGAGTGGATGAAATAGGAATGAGGAAAGAGCAAAAGGAGAAAGATTAGTATGTTAAAGCAGATGTAGAGAGAGAATGGAAAAAAAACTAGAAGAGAGAAGAAAGGACAAATGGACAGCAGACGATGGAGAGTTAGCAGACACGAAGAAACCAGAAGAAAGTGGCTGGAGCAATTGCAGCTGAAAAAAAAGGCACAAAAGGTAGAAAAATATCTCTTTATTTTGAATTTATTAATTGGAATATGTCAGCTGTGGTAAATGTGCATCATTAACGTCTGCGCTTTGTTTAGTACAAGAGCAAATTAATGTATAATTTTATTTCTACAGTGTTGTACACTCCAAGTTTGGCTTTTGGGATTCCCAGTTTAATTATTGTCTTCCTGTTTCTAAATTGTGATTCCTGTTTTGGTGATGGTCTATGTTCTGCATGTGTAACTGAGCTGAGGTATTCTGTTTATGTAATTCCTATTTGACATTGCCACTTGTTCTCTTTCCCCAGTAGGTCATGTATTGTTGTTCTCTGAAATGTATTGGTTTAATATTTGCATGTTTCTTTTGATAGGTAGGGTATGGTGCTTTGTGAGTCCTGGTAGTGCTGTTAGGATACGGCGGGTTTGCTATGGGTTCTAAATGGGCAGTGTTTGTAGTAGTTCCTAATGTGTCTGGTGGTTGGCACTGGATTATAGTAATGTAGAAATCTTTTAGTCTTTCTTTATCCATACACTCATTAAGAGGCATGTTTACTAAAAGTTAGTATATGGTAACATTATGCAAATATTTATGCAAATGATGCCCCTTATGCAAATGAGGCCCCGCACCAAGTCTCCGCACATGGCCCCGCACCCCCCTTTGGGCCGCCCCTGAGTGTCATCATACATAGCAACCAATAGAAAAGCATTTAACATACTCAGCGCTGTACAGAGACATGTAAAAGATGGTCCCTGCTCATCAGAGCTTACAATCTAGCAAGACAGACAACACAGTAGATGTAGAGATGGGATACATCTAGGGCAAATGGTAAGGAAACACAAAGGAGACCAGGTGAGTCAAGATCTGAAAGCAGCAGCGAAGAGGTGAGTTTTCAGCCTGAATATGAAAAGGGCCAGAGAAGGTGCCTGACGTACAGACTCAGGTAGTTTGTTCCAGCATAAGGAGCAGCAAGGTGAAAGGAGTGAAGTCTCGAGTTAGCAGTAGAAGAGAAGGGCACAGATAGAAGCGGTTTGCCAGAAGAGCGGAGTTCCCGAAGAGGGGCATAGGGAGAGATAAGAGAGGAAAGCTAGTGAGGAGCTTCAGAGTGAATGCACTTATAGATCAGCAGGAGAAGTTTGAGCTCCTTCCCCCATCCTTCTGATTGAATGTTTTCCTCTATGTCTTTGTTTATGTCATACTGTTTTCTTCTCAACTACTGTTCTGCTTTCTCTTTCTCTCCTGTCTCACTGTTCCACTGATATTTATTGTTGGTTGTTATAAAAATAACCAATACAATAAATAAATGTACATTTTATTTATTGTAAACTGCCTTGATAATGTTATGTAGGTGGTATATCAAATCAATAAACTAAACTAAAATGAAATAGTGTGTATATATCTGTGGCACCAAAAGGCAGCCCAGCATGGTGGGGAAAGTGTGCAAAGCACGTATCATATAGAAATCTCAACCCCTCTACATATGTGTTTGTGTATAGGCCTGTCTGTGACTGTCTTTAGATAGATATGTGTGTGTGTATGTGTGTGCTCGAAAGGCTGACACTAGAATTGGAGGCGCCCTAGGTGAGCTCTCCATCCTGCTGCCCCCCCCTTGGCTCCCTCTGCCCCCACTGACACCACTGCTGCCCCTCTCCCGGTCCTGCAGTTTCAGCAATAGCCCCCAGATCGTGAAGCAGTGCTTACTAACACTTCGGCACTATGATGCTGCTTACGGTTCTGGAGAGGATGGAAACTGTGACGCAGCACCAGAGTGTTAGTAAGAGCTGCATCACAGTTTGAGAGCTATTGCTGCTGCTGCTGCAGGCCCCAGAGAAGGGCGACAGTGGCAGCAGTGGGCAACCTCTGAGGGCTGGTGCCCATGGTGACTGCCTAGTTTGCCTAGTGGTAGCGCCGGCCCTGTGTGCATGCACACATGTGTGTCTGTCTGTGTCTGCATATATCTGTATGTCTGTACCTGAATCTGTGTGTATGTCTCTCTCTGTCTCTACCTCTCTTTGCATGTCAGTATATATGTATATCTGTAAGAATCTCTAAGAAAAATGGGGCTTTACGCTTATAGCCTTTCAGCACTCTGTCACCAACAGTGGCCAGTGTAGGTAACATATACCCTACACATCTCAAAATGTAGATTCTGTTTCTCATAACTCACTTCAAGAGATAACTCTACCTGGCTCACCTTTTTTTCATGGACTTTTCCTCCAGGATCTTGTCCAAACCTCTTTTGAACCCCACTATGTTAGTCACCTTACAATACCACAACTTCTTTTTGCTGATGTATATGAAAAATGTTCACTTTGTTTTAGAGCAGTAGCTACGTAGCCTCTTTTTCCATGCACACCTTTATTATTCTGACTTCCTTCCCTGCTTCTCTTACCTTTTACAGATATTCTTTCATATTCTCCCATTTTTGGAATTCTCCTTAGAAAACTAACTTGCAGATTCACAAATATCTAAAGTAAATGCAAACATTTAAGCTATTTAGGCAGCTTAAAAATTGCCCGCTAAATAGCTAAATGAATATGTTTCTAGGGAAGCTCCAGGGAAAAGTTCTTATCCAAGGTCTTAAGCTGATCACTGGATTTAGGGTTAGGAATTGTTTTTGTTTACTGTATCTTAGAAATGGTGACAGATGCACAGTTCATTACTACCCACCTGGATGCCATTTTTGCCTGTAGCTGAGCCGTCTGCACCCAAATGTGCCTGCCCAAGTGACCTGTCACCTGTGATTTTTTAACGGTCAGGGCTCTAGTGACACACCGAGTCCCCCATTGGGCTTTTCCCCAGCCAGAGCACCCCAGCCCCTTTGCCCACCATGCAGGATTGTCCCAAGAGAAGCCACATGGAGCAGAGCTTGCTGCAGCAGTCATATTAGATTTGGGTCCAGGTCACTCGGCACACCCTTGCAGGACTCCCTCCCTGTCTGGTCACTGCTGCTGCAGCTGTGGGCCACCTGACACCTGTGCTCCTGCTTCTGCACACAACCTGGGTCCTCCCGACCCTAACAGAGACCTGTAGGACTCCCAATCCAAACTGGGGCCCCAACAAGATTGGAGCAGAATGACCTGGAAGCTTGTAATTCCACTGCCCCAAATGCTTTAGGGCATAGGTGTCTTCAGTGATCCCGGGGGTAAATTCTAGGGGCGATTCTGCTGGACCAAAGAGGAGGTGAAGGGCAGATTCTGGGGGAAAGAGGACATGCTGGACCATCTGGGGTGTATTGGGAGAAAAAGGAGGAGACGTTGGACCATACGTTGGGAAGGGGAGGTGGAAAGAGAAGAAGACATGCTGGACACATGGGAGAAAGATGGAGGAGACGCAGGGCACCTGGCGGGGTAGGGAAAGGAAGGGGGGGGGGGGTTCTGCACACCTGGGGGAGGTTAGTGAAGGGAAGGAGTGAGGATGGACACGAATGGGTAGGGAAGGGAGGGAGAGATGCACACCTGGGGGGGGGGGGGGCGGGGGTTAAGGAAGGGAAGGAGAGATGCTGGACTGCGAGGGAAATGGGGTAGAAAAGGGGGGATGCTGGACTGTGGGGGAAGAGGAAAAAGAAAGGGCAAATGGGAGAGGCCATGTGGGGAGGAGGGAATTAGAAAGCAGGATTGATAGAAGGATGTAAGTAGGGCTGGGGAGGGGGTGAAAGGGGGCAATCAGAGACGTGGTGGGAATAAGAGAAGAAAGGGAGGGTCGAGTGACATGGAAGGAAGCAGAGCTGGATAATGGGATGAGACGAGAGCTAGGGAAGGGCTGAGTGCAGAAGGTAGACATGGGGAGTCTGTGAAAGGCAAACGAGAGTAAGAGGCAGGAGAGAAGTAAAACACCAACTCAGCCTCACAGCATCAAAAGGAGCCTTATCCCTCTTTGCTCCATCTCTTTGGAATATGCTCCCAGATAAACTTTGTGCCATCAAAGATCTGTCAGAGCCTAAAAAGAGACTAAAAGCACACCTATATTTAGAGCATTTCTCAAGTGATGGAGCAGAATTGTCAGCTCTCCGACCTTACATAAGAACATAAGATATGCCATACTGGGTCACACCAAGGTCCATCAAGCCCAGTATCCTGTTTCCAACAGTGGCCAATCTAGGTCATACGTACCTAGCAGTTTCCCCAAAAGACACAGGTTCCACAATGCTTGTATTGGGTCAAGCATTGATATCCTGGGTCCCTTCCTAATTATAGTTTATGGAGCCTTTCCACCAGGAACTTGTCCAAACCTTTTTTTAAACCTAGCTACACTAACAGCAACAAATTCCAGAGTTTGATTACACGTTGAGTGAAAAAATATTTTCTCTTATTAGTCTTAAATAGTTTACCCTGTAGCTTCATTGCATGTCCCCTAGTCTTTTTATATTCTGATGATGTAAACAATCGATCTACGTTTACCCGTTCCACTCCGTTCAATAATTTATAGACTTCTATCATATCTCCCCTCAGCCGTCTCTTTTCCAGGTTAAAGAGCCCTAACCTTTTTAGCCTTTCTTCATAGGAGTATCCTTCAACCCCTTTATCATTTTGGTGGCTCTTCTCTGTACCTTTTCTAATAACGCTATGTCCTTTTTAAGATACGGCGACCAGAATTGCACATAATAATCAAGTTGCAGTTGCACCATGGAACAATACAGAGGCATTATAATATCCTTTGTTTTATTCTCCATTCCTTTCCTTATGATACCTAGCATTATATTTTCTCTCTTGGCTGCTACTGCACACTGGGCCGAGGGTTTTAACACGTTATCCATGATGACGCCTAAATCTTTTTCCTGGGTGGTGGTTCCTAATGTGGAACCTTGCATCGTGTAACCATAGTTTGGGCTGTTTTTTCCTAGGTGCATAACTTTGCACTTGTCCACATTAAATTTCATCTGCCATTTGGATGGCCAGTCTCCCAATTTATCAAGATCTTCTTGCAATTTTCCACAATCCTCTTGGGCTTTAACAACTTTAAATAGTTTTGTGTCATCTGCAAATTTGATAACCTCACTTGTTATTCCCTTTCCAGGTCATTTATGAATATGTCAAAAAGTAGTGAACCCAGCACAGATCCTTGGGGTACTCCACTATTCACCTTTTTACATTGGGGAAATAGGCCATATAGCCCTAGCCTCTGCTTTCTATCTTGAAACCAGTTCAGGATCCAACATAGTATATCTCCTCATATCCAATGAATTTTTAGTTTTGCAAAAAGTATCTGATGAGGGACCTTGTCATTGGCTTTCTGAAAGTCCAAATACACAATATCAACCGACTTACCCTTGTCTACCTGTTTATTCACACCTTCAAAAAACATAACAGATTAGTAAGACAAAATCTTCCTTGTCTAAAGCCATTTGGCTGTCTCCCATTAAGCCATGACTATCTACATGCTGAGTAATTTTGCTCTTTATGATGGTTTCTACATTTTTCCCGGTACTGACATCAGGCTCACCGGTCTGTAGTTTCCCAGATCACCCATGGAACCCTTTTTAAAAATTGGCGTTACATCCGCGATCCTCCAACCTTCAGGTATTACAGATGATTTTAATGATAGTTCACATATTACTAATAGCAGGTCTGCTATCTCATATTTCAGTTCTTTCAACAACATTGGATGTATAGCATCTGGTCCAGGTGATTTGCTACTCTTCAGTTTATCAAATAGTTGTAATACATCTTCCTGGTGTAGCAATATTTCTTTCAATTCTTCTGAAGCATCACCTTTAAATATCACTTCAATTGTGGGTAACATCCCTACATCTTCCTCAGTAAAGACCGAAGCAAAGAATTCATTCAGACTCTCCGCTATAGCCTTGTTCCCTCTTACTGCCCCTTTTACCCCTCTATCATCTAATGGTCCAACTGACTCTCTCACAGGTTTTTTGCTACGAATGTACTTGAAAAGGTCTTTATTATGCGTTATGGCAAGGTCATCTATCCTGAGTATGGGGGAGGTGAGAAACATAAAGAATTCATCCTAGTAAAGGGAGTTCAGGGTAAGAAAGCCACAGCCACACCTAAGAACCATAAAACCCCCAGCTGGAACAGGTTTCATGCAGTGTCTGATAGAGTAAGAGAGAGAGATTATGGGCATGAGGTCCAAAACCCTTACTTCAACAAGTTCCCTGATTACTCAGATACCAGGAGTCAGGGTGATTGCCAACACCTGGGAAGGAAGGAGGTGGGGCTAGAACCCTGGAGGTATAAGCCTATGCTAGAGTATACAGACAAGAGGAAAGGAGGAGAGGGAGGAGAAGGCAGAGCCCGGAGAAGAGAAGGAGGTAGAGAAGGTGCTGACTCATGCAGAAGAGCCGAGCTACCAGGAGCTGAGAGGGCTGAATTCCCTGCAACAGGTTGGCAGCAGAGGTTGGAGCCAGGAAGTGGAGAAGCTCTCAGAGCACCGGAGAGGTTGTCAGCTGAGCAGTCTGACTGGGTGGGTGAGTCAGAACCCATGCAGCTGGGAGAGCCAGTGGCAGAGTTGGGGAAAGAAGACATCCTTATGGATTGCTCTCTGGAGTCTTGAGGAAGAGCCAGCCCTGAAAGAATTGTTGTTGTTGTTGTTAAGTGCCGTCGAGTCGGAGTCGACTCATGGCGACCCTCTGGATAGCTATCCTAAATTGTGTTCGGTCTTCAGTCAGGCGGCTCATTGTTGACAGGCTGGTACCCGTAGCTGCTGTTATTGTAGCGATCCATCTCATTGCTGGCCTTCCTCTTTTGCGTTGACCTTCTATCTTGCCAAGCATGATATCTTTCTCTAATGATCTCTCTCTTCGCATGATGTGTCCGAAGTATGAAAGTCGAAGTCTTGTCATCTGAGCTTCTAAAGAAAGCTTAGGTTTGATCTCCTCTAGTACCGACTGGTTTGTTCTTCGGGCAGTCCATGGTATACACAGTATTCGCCGCCAGCACCATAATTCAAAGGCATCAATTTTCTTCCTGTCTGTCTTTTTCACTGTCCAGCTTTCACATCCATATGATGTTATTGAAAATACCATGGCTTGAACAAGTCGAATCTTTGTATGGAGAGAGACATCTCTGCTCTTGAGAATCTTATCTAGGTCTTTCATAGCCATTCTGCCAAGAGCAATGCGTCGTATGATTTCTTGACTGCTTGTTGCTTCTTTATTGATAGTTGATCCAAGTAGGTTAAAGTTGTTCACGATTTCAATTTCTTCTCCTTCAACGATGAACCTGTTGATTTTGCCAGTTGTCATGATCTTTGTCTTCTTTATATTAAGGTCCAGGCCCATTTTGAGACTATGTTCTTTGATTGTGAGAAGCAAATGTTTCAGATCATCTTCACTTTCAGCCAGTAATGTGGTATCATCAGCATAGCGAAGGTTGTTAATGAGTCTTCCACCAATCTTCACACCTCTGTTGTCTTCATACAGTCCTGCTTCTCTGATGATTTGTTCTGCATATAAATTAAACAGGCAGGGGGAAAGTATGCAGCCTTGTCTTACACCCTTGCTTATTTTAAACCATTCTGTTTCTCCTTGTTCCGTTCGAACTGTTGCTTCTTGATCAATGTACAGATTGCGCAAGAGACACCATAAAACACAAAAGAAATGACCATACAATTAAATTTAAAAAATTTAACGAAACTGAATTTCTGGATGCCACAATCCCTCTCCTTGATCCTTCTCCAACAACCCTGGATGAAGCAGTCAAAAACTGGCATACTACCATAAACAATGCAGCCCAAATACATCAAACTAATAAAAAATCAACCCACTCAAAAACCAACGGCACCCCATGGTTTAATAGCACTTTAAAACAAATGAAAAGAGAGCTAAGAAAACTAGAACATAAATGGCGCAAAACCAAATCCACTATTGAGAAAGAAATATACTACAACCACCTCAAAAACTATAAAGATGCCATAGATAACTCAAAGAAAAATTACTATGCTACAATCCTATCAAAATCATATAACAGACCAAGAGAACTATTTTCCATAATTACCAACCTAACAACCAACCCTCAAGATTCTAACAAGGAAATCACTGACATCTCTGCACAAACTCTAGCCAATTATTATCAAAATAAATCATAACACTCACCAATGACCTTAGATCCTATCTACAAACCTCTCCATATGCTAAATGAATGGCCAGAATTTTACCCTTTATCCAAAATATCATTAAAGAATATCATTATCAATCTTAACACCACAACATCCTATCTAGACCCTTGTCCAGTAACCTGGATAAAAAACACACTACCAACACTTCTTTCATTCATACTTCCTATGGTCAATTTATCACTACTCCAAGGTTACCTCCCACCCACCCTTAAACAAGTACAAATCAGACCAATCCTGAAGAATAATACACTTGACAAAACCTCCCCAAAATCTTACCGACCTATCTCAAGTATACCATTCTTAGCAAAAGTCATCGAAAAAACTGTACAAATACAAACACAAGAATTTCTTGACTCATCCTACCCGCTAGATGACCAACAATATGGATTTCGCCCCAAGCATGGAGTTGAAACACTCCTGACTGTTTTTACCGATACACTACTAAGAGGAATAGACAACCACAAAAAAGCTTTTATCCTCTTATTTATTGACATATCAGCCGCTTTCGATAGTGTTAACCATTCAATAATGCTTAACTACTTAAGACACATAGGAATAAACTCTACAGTTCACAAATGGTTCACCTCTTATCTGAGCAATAGAACGCAAAATGTTAGAATAAGCAATCAAACTTCTGAATCATATAAATTTGAAACAGGATTACCACAAGGCTCAGCGCTTTCAGCTCTACTATTTAATATATACATAAAACCAGTTTGCAATATCTTTAAGAAATATGGTGTACTCTATCATCTATATGCAGATGATATTATGATGTACATCCCATTCACTATCCCTAACATACCGTTGCAACTCCTTTCGGATTGTTTTAATGAAATAACATTATGGCTAAATGCCCACAATCTCCTAATAAACCATTCAAAAACTGAAGTGCTAATAGTCACCAAAAACCAAGATTATACCCCACCAACACATATAACACTTCAAAACCAAGAAATTAAAATAAAGAATGAAGTGAGATACTTAGGAGTCATTTTAGACAAACATCTCACTCTAGATAC
This sequence comes from Ichthyophis bannanicus, assembly GCA_033557465.1. NCBI lineage: Eukaryota > Metazoa > Chordata > Amphibia > Gymnophiona > Ichthyophiidae > Ichthyophis > Ichthyophis bannanicus. The sequence continues at coordinate 12,680,616 of CM066046.1, read as the reverse complement.
CCATATCAGAAATACCACAAAGAAAATTTACTACAAACTTAAAATACTTAAACAACTTAGACCTCTTGTTTACATACATGATTTTATCAGTATAATCCAAGCCACTATAACCCCCCACTTTGATTTTGCGAACCTTATATTATTAGGTACATCAAAACAAAACATCAAAAGACTGCAACTCGCACAAAACTCAGCAGCTAGGATAATAACAAAAACACACTCTCATCAACATATAACACCAATTCTAGCATCCCTTCACTGGCTTCCAATTCAAAACCGAATAACATATAAAACACTAATAACAGTATTTAAATCACTATTTGATTTGACACCATCTACTTTAAGTAACTTAATTACCAAAGAACATCCAAAACCTACTCAAAGAAAAAATCAACTAAACAAACTTAAAACCCCCATAGATTTCATAAAAACAAATAAATCAACAAACAACAGAGCGTTCTCACATGCAGCCCCAACAGCCTGGAATTCCCTCCCTGTTGAACTAAGAATATTAACAGAGATTAATGAATTCCGAAAAAAACTGAAAACACACCTCTTTACAATGCACTACAACACTATAGAACAGCCATCAAAAGAATTAGACAAAGGCTAAACAGTTTTATCTACATCTCACTATAACAGAAAAGAAAACCTGCCCTATCTGCATCTGTACTACTCATAATGATTATATCCCACATAACTTGTATATGTATTTAATAATATAATGTTAATGTACATAATGTATATAGTGTTGCACTGTTCAGTGCTATCTGTTCAACATTTCTGTTTACTGTACATTGGTTATAGTTATATGACGTTATATGTAAAACAAATCCATGATTTGTTGCCTATTGTTATTTGTGAACCGCAGCTGATCTTAGGAAGCTGCGGTATATAAGAGATTGTTAAATAAATAAATAAATAAATAATTAGCAAGGACTAAAAGGAAGGTGGCAGCCTTGCTATCAAAAGCTGTGCTTCTGAAAGTAAGAAGACTTTAAACAGCCATTTTTGGGTTCTTTTGTTTACTTTGCCAACCATCTGCTGTACTTTGAGCAAATCCTACAGAAATAATCCTGTATATGGTACTATGAATCTTTTTCTGCGAAATAAATTTTCTGTTATATGCCTTACCTCAGTGGCCTTAACTACAACTTTCTACCTGAAGCACAAACACATCTTAGCAGTACTACATTTCCCAAAAGACACCACAAGGAAATAGGTTGCTAAGGCTGATAGGGGAAAGTTCCTCCAATAACAACGCCCCTCTAAAACTAGAGGCGAGTGGTGAGGGTGTTTTTACAGCATTTTTGCTTCCACAGCAAGTTTCTTCTCAAATTCTCTCTTTGCCTGCTTTATCAGTGCCTTACATTTAACTTGCCAGTGCTTATGCAATTTCCAGTTTTTGTCATTTGGCTCTTTTTTCCATTTCCTGAAAGATGCTTTTTTGGCAACAACAACCTCTCTGACCTCAGCTTTATACCATGCTGGCAGTTTTTTGGACTTCCTTCCACTTTTCTTAAAGTGTGGAATATAGCTGGTCTGGGCTTCCAAGATAGAATTTTTAAACAACACCCAAGCTTGATGTAAGTCTTTAACCTTTGCAACTGCTCCTTTTAGTTTTTTCTTAACTATTTTGCTCATTCTATCATAGTCTCCCTTTCAAAAGTTAAATGTGGATTTCCTTACCATTCCTCCTCCATTAATTAAATTAAACACAATCATGCTATGATCACTATTGCTAAGTGGCCCTAACATCCTTATCTCTTGCACTAGATCTGGTGTTCCACTAAGTCCAATATGGCTTCCCCTCTGGTTCGTTATGAACCAGCTGCTCCAAAAAGCAATCATTTATTTCATCTAGAAACTTTATCTCCCTAGCATGTCCTGCCGTGACAGTGACCCAGTCAATACCGGGATAATTGAAATCACCCATTATTACCGTTCTGTACCTTTTGTTAGCTTCCTTGATTTCTTTGAGCATTTCATCGTCCATTTGTTCATTCTGGCGAGGCGGTCGATAGTACACCCTGTGATAAGGAAGCTTATCATAGCTCAGGAAGGAGCTATAGAAAAGGTGAAGTGACTCTGAACAAGCAACCTGTCAGTTCTGGTAGAAATAAGAAAACAGAATTTTCCCATAAAAGACTACCAGTCCCAGAATGCACCAGGTTTCCAGCAGCCATTAGAGGAGCTGAAGGGGGGAAACGTGTGTTCAATCAGGAGGGCTATGAGGTAATCCCTAAGCACTCATCTCAAAGGGCAGGGCCTGATTCGGCACAGCTATGCTGTGTTAGGGAGGAGCACTCATCTAAGCAGAATAAAGGTAGAGTTTATTCTTCAGATGATCATCTTCATGATCACCTTGGATATCCTGAGAATCAGCTGGAGCTTGATCATCAGTTTCATCTGAAGGATCATCAGAAGCAGAAGCCAAACCGGACGGACAGAGAGGGCAGGAAACCCTTTGGAAGAAGGAAGAGAAAAGCCTTTGAGAGGTCTAGAAGTGTCCAGAGCAGTACGTATACTGGGAGGCATTTCAAGGGCCAGCATACACCATTGGACTGGGGAAAGCCAGAGGAATGGTGCTGCAGAGCTAGGAATCTCCAGACGCTACCTGTGAGGGAGATGGCTGCACGTGGAAGGGACCCTAAGACCCGTGCCAGAAGGTATGTGAAGAGAGATCCAGTGTCCAGGGATCTGGATTGGAAGGCTGGACATAAGAACTGGACTACATACTGGCCAGGCTATATAGAGAGGAACTCTAACAGCAATGGAAGCTCAGGTATGAACACTGATCTATGCCCTAGCTATAACCTTGAAAGACAGCAGGGAAACAAGTATTCTCCTGAAAGTGCTCCTTTGGGAGATTCATCTGTGCCAATCCATGATATTGAACCCATGCTTGTTGAAGAAGAGGGGGTGATAGCAGATGAAGAATCTGTTTACATGGACTGCTCTCTATCTAAACTCCTTTGGTGATTTTCTGTTATAAAGTACAGCAACCATCACAAAGAAATACAAACTTGTTCTTTAATCTACTCAGAAAAGCTCCTGTGTAGGATTTCTAGCCACGCAGTAGAGAGCAAGCCAGCTAAGGGGTTTCAGCTGGATAACTGCTAGCAATTGAGCCTGACCTAATTGCTTGTGAGCTAGGAGAGAATCACTTCTGAATCTATGTGGGAAGTTATCAGAAGTTAACCTGAAAAGAACAGTTTTTTTCTTTCTTTGTGGCTTTTGGTTTGTTGTTTGATATATGCTAAGAAAACATTAGCTAATGCCTACAGAAAAGACCAGTTTGTACCAACCAGGTCTTATTTCTTTTGCTTTAATTGCCTGACAAGTTTAAAGGTTGTTTTCATGATTTTGTTTTTTTCTAAGTTAAACACTGAAAGCAAGTAACCTGATTTATGTGCTACCAAGCATATCTGTGTTGGGAGAAATAACCCCATAAATAAATATCTTATTGGCTTTAACACTTGAGCACAACTAAATTATTGTCAGCAGCTGTGTCTGGTGTGAATGAACTGCATTGCCCACAATCCCTTGCAAATCATATAGATATATGCACTTGCCAAGACTGTGAAGATTCTCACCCAGGCAGCCGTCTGACAATCCCCACTGCCATCGCCTTCCCCTTTTTACATGGAATTTCAATCCACAGAGGTTCTACAGCGAATTTTGTTTCCTGTAGAACTTTAATCCTTTGTGACTCAATGCCCTCTCTAATATAGAGCGCAAAACCTCCACCAATTTGATCAGCTCTATCATTACGATATAGTTTGTACGCAGGTATCACAGTGTCCCACTGGTTGTCCTCCTTCCACCATGTCTCTGAGATACCAATCATATCTAACTTCTCATTTAGTGCTATATATTCTAACTCGCCCATCTTATTTTTTAGACTTTGAATACAAGTATTTTAGAAACTGTATTTTATTTATATTAATCTGGCTATCGGTAGGCAGGGGTAATTTGGAATCTTTAAGCTCTGTCTGCTCTGTACTCAAGGGCATTTGGGCTACCTTTGTCTTTATTGAAACCTCTCTGCTGATGTGCCCTAACTTCATTTTTTTGGTAGTATCCTTCAAGGATACATTGTTCTGAACCATGCACTCTTGGGCGACTGTCGGCTTTCCCCTATTATCTAGTTTAAAAGCTGCTCTATCTCCTTTTTAAGGGTAAATGCCAGCAGCCTGGTTCCATCCCAGTTAAGGTGAAGCCCATCCCTTCAGAAGAGCTCCTCCTTTCCCCAGAATGTTCCCCAGTTCCTAACAAATCCAAAACCCTCATCCTTGCACCATCATCTCATCCACACATTAAGACTCCAGAGCTTCTTTACCATTGTTTTATGGAACGTATTTTGAGTTGATGTTCTATGTAAAGCCATGTTGGCCGTGTTGCTTTTTGGAAACCACTTAGACTTTCAGATTTGTAGAATATAAGATTATCTAAATAAATAAATAAAATAAATGGGATGACAAGAATGAGGGTAAGAGTACAGAGGTGGCCTAGGAAGGGGAATAGTTGATGGAAAGCTGATAGGTCTAGATGAAACGCAAAAAGTGGGAGACTGAGGACTGAAGGGGGAGAAGAAGAGATGAAGTTTGAGTAGACAGTAAGGCAGAACAGAAGGAAAAGGAGGGAAGAACTAAAAGGACAAGATCAATGTCAGAGATAGATGTAGGGTAGGAATGGAAAAAGACTGGAGGAGAGAGGAGAATGGATGACAGACCCTGGAAAGAAATTTAGAAGATAGATGAAAGAAAGAAGAAAAGAGAAATTGAATCCAACATAACTGGAAAAATAAAATGCCCAGTCGAAGTTAGACAAAGCATTTTGTTTTTATTATTAAATGGAGTACATCAGCGTTGGGAAATGTCATAAGAACATAAGATATGCCATACTGGGTCAGACCAGGGTCCATCAAGCCCAGTATTCTGTTTCCAACAGTGGCCAATCTAGGTCATATGTACCTAGCAGTTTCCCCAAGAGACACTCTGATGCCTTTGTGTTTTGCTGTTTCTATTTCTTATTGTGGTTTCCAGTTTAACTATTGTCTGCATATTATTCTGGCAATTCCAGAGTTCAGGGGTAGCCTAATGGTTAGAGCACTGGCGTGCTAACCAAACATCCAGGGCTTGGTTCCTACTAGCACTCTTTGTAGCCTTGGGCAAGTCACTTAACCTTCCATTATCTCAGAAGAAAGGCCTGGCAATCTACTTCTGGTCACATTGCTAAGAAAAGCCAGAAGTCAGCATTGATACAACGGCACATACTATTCTACTAATTTGTGGTTTCCTGATCTGCATTTGGTGATCTGTCTGTGGTTTACATATGTGGCCAAGATGCGTGATCCTGCTTGTGTGTAATATCTGTGTAGTAATCTGTAGCAGTCCTGCTTGCTCTCTTATCCCAGTAGAAGATGTACTGGTGTGCTAGATCTTGATGTAATATTTGCACTGGTGCTGTTTGAATCTTGGCACCAATGTGGCCTTTGGCCCCTGGATGCTGGTGTGTCACTGGTAGGTCTTATGTTGTGTCCCAGCCATCAGTCTCCTGTTGTTCTTCATTAATAGATATTGAGGGCACTATCTTGGTTTAATGTCAGCTCTGGGCATGTGGATATGCAGATCTCTGATATTTTGGAAGCCGATATTCAAGCCGTCAGACATTTAAACATTGTTTTCATCAGCGTTGCACTGCAGACAAGGTCAAGATTCTTGGGGTTTACAGTTCAGTTCTTCTCTGTACATTGCTTTTATTTTTTACTTGGTGAGGCTCTAAGCATGCTCTGCGTTTATGTGACCAAGGTGATGTGTTCTTCTGACATGTAATTTCTATGTTTTTCTGTTTTCCATGTAAGAAGTGTGTCAGTGTTCTAGCAACTGCTATAATACTTGCAATCTGCCTTTTCATATGCTCTGTGGCTGGTTGCAAGGGGAGGGGGGGGGGGGAGGCATGGACAGTCACCGGCCCTCTAAAGTCAGTCCAGCATGGCATGGTAAGCACCTTTTTTCTAGAAAATAAAAAACACTGCGAACTCAAGGACACAAACAAAAAAGTCAAAGAGGGGAAACAGCAAGGTTAAACAAGACAGACAAAAGACACAGCAATCAGTAATTGGAAAAACCACCTCTCCTGTCTTCCAAACCAAAATCCTCCAACACCTAGGTTCAGGGCTTGCCTAATCACCACAGCAGTGACAAAATGGTCCTGCCTGAAGTTGCCTTTTATTCTTCCACCCCGGAGGGCTACCCTGAAGCCAGGAAGGACAACAGTCTCCCACCAATCATGTCCGAACTTCCATCTGCTTACACTCCCCCGCCAGTGAGGGGCAATGTAGCAGCCTGCAGCATCTATCTCTCTTTATGCTTGCCTTTACTGCACATCTCTGTTTTACGCCTGTTTTTACTACACATTTCAGCTTTACTCATGTTTTTATCACTCCTTTTCATTTGCTGCATTGTTTTAATAAATGGTTAATTGTATCCCCTTAGTTAACTGCATCACACATTAATTTGTTTTTAGCACATAAATATGTGCTAAAAAATAGTCCACATATTAATTCATATTTTATTATATGAGGTATAGATGCAATGTGGTTTCCATAAGGTACTTTCTATCTGCATTCCTGTGGGCTCCAGACCTCTCTGCTAGACAGGCAAGCAGGTGGGCCGTACAGTCAAAGAGTTTCATCCAAAGTCTGACAGTGTCTGACATGATTCATGCAATAGAATTAAGTATGTATAGCTGGGGGATACATTTTCTTTGCTGGAATTTAATTAACTGGTTAAAGATTCCTGAAGCATTAACTTTTATCTCCAAATAGTTATAATTTGATTTGTGCTACTCTGTCTGGCTGTGAAAAGTCAATTTATATCTCTTGCTGTCTGGCACTTTCTTCTCTCTAACTCTGTCTCCACATCCTCTTTGTATTCTTTTGTCTCAGTCTCTCTCTCTTGCTCTGTCTCTCTAGCTCAGTCCCTCTCTTCTTTCTCTTCCTCTCTTTGATTCTCATTTTCTCCCTGTTTTCTTTTTGTCATCTTCCTTCGGCTTCTTGCCTTGACTCTTTCGCTTTCTTTACTGTGACTGCTGAGAGGTGTTTGAAACCTGAGTGTTGTGGAAAGCCCAGTTAGGGGCATTGGCACTGCAATAACTTGCAAACAAAGCTCAGACTGCGGCAAATCATGGGGTTTTTGGCAGGCACAGGAGTTGCCTCTATGTCAGTGGTTCTTGGGCTACATTTGGAGCGTGGCCTGGTAAACCTCAATCAGAGGTTTTCCTGCGCAGGGTCAGACTGCTGTTTGATAGCACTAAGGCCACAAGTTCAAGGGATGTCGGCGATGCTGCAAGGCTGGGGCAAAGGCCATGTTGGTGAGAGCAGGCTGGGCTTTAGGCCTGGAAGGCTACAAAGGTCACAATTGTGGTAGTTGGGAAGAAATCATGGAGTGCGGCTGGAGCAGTGCTGAGTTGGGATTGAAAGTAGCATTAGGCTGCATTTAAATTTAAAGGTAGAGCAGCTGTAAAAATAAAGCGAGCATTGGGGATGTCTCTGTTGGAAGGGGGATTAGAGCAGACTGAACAGCTACAATGAGGAGCCCAGGGTTTTTTATTTAAAGAAGGGGGCTGTGAGAGGAACAGGCATGCACATTGCTCTACTGAAAGGGCTGGAAGAGGGCTGAAGAGAATGAATGCAAGCCTGGCTGCCAACATTTTAATGGGCCAGCTCCCTGGCTAAAGAGCAATGCTGGCAGCCATATAAAAATAGACAGGAGCCTCCAGTTGTTGTCAGTGGATGCTGACTGTGGACAGTAGTGATGCCCGGGTGTGGAGAAATTGGCTGGGACCAAGTAATGAGGTTTTAAAGGTTAAAAACTGTTCAGAGGTGAGACTAACAAGGAGGAGTAGCCTAGTGGTTGGAGCACAGCATAATACCCAAGAGATCAATGTTTGGTTTCCACTAGCACTCTTTGTGACCGTGAATAAGTCACTTTACCCTCCATTGCCTTGGAAGAAAGGCGTTGTAATCTATTTCTGCCTTGGAAGAAAGGCGTCATAATCTATTTCTGGTCATAAGCTGCCAAGGAAACCCAGGGACTGCTGGGTTGCCAGGAGTCAGCAATAACTTTATGGCACTTAAAAAACTTTAAAAGATGGGTGTTTGAGAGTGTTGAGTAACCTGGGATAAAGTTCATGGTCACTTTATTCTGCTAAAGAGGTTACTACTGAAGAGGTCAGATGACAGACACCATTAAGGGAGCAGCCTGCTGTAATGGTCACTGTGCTAGTAGAGCTGGAAAGTAAACATTTGGAGGGGATATGCAAATCACTGACTATGGGAAGGAGCCAAAATTAATATTTGCTCACATTTATATCTATCATTAAGATTTATCTTTTAAATCTCTAGGGAATAGTGTAGAGGAATAAAGTGCTTACACTATACAGCGGGTGGAGAGGTGAATAATGGGGGCCAGCGGAAATCACTCATCATAAGGGTACTGGTATACAGTAAACAGGTATCGGCACTAGCAGCCCTGTGCAAAAAGGAAAAGACAAAGAGGAGAGATGAAAGAGTTTGGGATTTAGAAGCTGTTAAGCTTCTTTATCTAAAAGAGCTTCCCTTCCTGAAGATGGCACTGGAAAGCCTTACATAAGAACATAAGATATGCCATACTGGGTCAGACCAAGGTCCATCAGCCCCAGTATCCTGTTTCCAACAGTGGCCAATCTAGGTCACAAGTACCTAGCAGTTTCCCCCAAAGATATAGGTTCCACAATGCTTGTATTGGAGCAAGCAGTGAATATTCTGGGTCCTCTTAAATAATGGTTTATGGACCTTTCCTCCAGGAACTTGTCCAAACCTTTTTTAAACCCGGCTACACTAACAGCTTTTACTACATCCTCCGGTAATGAATTCCAGAGTTTGATTACGCGTTGAGTGAAAAAATATTTTCTTTTATTAGTCTTAAATAGGTTACTATGTAGCTTCATTGCATATCCCCTAGCAAGCCGGAGGACCTGCAGCAGGAAGGTAGTGCACTGCTGCTGATGGTTCTACAAAAATTTGGAGTCCAAAAAAGAGAAAGTGGACAGTCTTAAGTAAAATCAATGAGAAATTTGTAGCCATTGAGGAGAGGCTGGAGAAAGCAGAGCTCCATATAGGGCAGACTGAGGGGTCACAAAAAGACCTGTCAGAAACTGTCTCTTGGCTACAAACTCAAATAAACTGGATGTGTGAAAAAGTGGAGGATCAGGAGAACTGCAAGAGATGGTCAAATATTCATGTGTTTGGATACCTGAAGGAGAGAAAGGTTCAATTGCAATCAGATTTGTTCAGGAGCTCTTACAATCCTACTTTCGAGGCTCGCCATGTGTCGGGGACTATGAACTGGAGCAAGCCCATAGAGAGTTGAGTCTATGGCTTGAGCCTACCAGCCGCCCTCGGGTTTTCATTGAAAAACTCTTGCATTTCCAAGACTGGGACTTTACAATAAGAGAAGCCAGAAAACGAGCTTTGTATATTACAAGACCTGGAAGGGGATGATATTTCTAGACCTCACAGAGGAAATGATTCGCCGCCAGCGTGAGCTTATGAAATTGACTCAGAGAGGCATTAAAGCTACTATTAGGTACCCAACATGCCTGACCTTCCTCGAAAATGGTGTCAGGAAGTTCTTTGTCTTGCTGGAGGCAATGGACAGATATCTTAGATCACTCCCCGGCAGCCCGATTACGGGTCACCTACGTGCGCCAAAACAGGAGACAGAGGCAGTCCGTTCACAGAACAGAGGGCCACTGATAAAACCCTTCACAATCTCACTGCAGAGGCATAACATGGAGCACGAACACCAGAATAGACAGCCGAGATATCAGTGTTGGCACAACAAGTCGGGGCAGCACGAATGTGGTGCAACGGCAGAGCACAAGGAGGCTGAAATGCGCTGACACAAGCTTCTGAGAGTGGTGATGAGATCCGTTCCATGTGGTGAGATGCCTAGTACTGGAAAGAGACCATGCAATGCGGGACTAGGGTATTAGATTTATTACATGGGAAGCATGCACGTGCGGGATGTATGGTGGGGATGGGAGGAGGAGTAGTGAATATATTTGACGGGGTATGTGTGTACTCGCTGTGTGGGGCAGGGAGGGTAGTACAGCCTTGGGTGGGTGGATTGAGTAGTTTTTGAAAGTCTGCATTTGAAAAGAAGAGGGAATGATGACTAAGGATGGTGGTGAAGGGTATAGTTGTTGTTCAATGTTCTTATTTTGCTGTTGTAATCCTTAATGGTGTGTGTGGGGGAGGGCAATTGGGTTAGAGGTGGATGCAGTTTGGATGGGGGAATGATGTATTTGCAGTTTGCTGTGTGAATGACTGGTTATACAATAGGTACACTTAACATCAGGGAGATAAACCACCCTATTAAGAGGAAACCGGTTTTAGGGCTCTTGTCGCGATCACAAGTGGATTTAGCCTTTCTTCAAGAAACTCACCTGACGAGTATAGAGCACAACAAATTGCAGGGGTATGGATATGAGCAACTTTATTATTCAGTATACAATTCCAAATGGTCGGAGGTTGCTATACTTATACATAAAAGGGTGCCTTTAGTGGTCTATGCAACAGAGGAGTGTGGAACAATACGAGATCTCCTTATTTAACCTTTATGCTCCTAACGGAAGAAGGGCTCCTTTTTTCAGGACTAGATAAGGAAGTTTGCTAAAGTGGCTAAAGGGGGCTGGGTAATTGCAGGGGACATGAACTGCACCTTGGGGTGGCTGACCATTCTAACTATTGGAGAAGTGCATAAAAGAGAGGGATGGAAGTTTTGGGAGTGTCTTAAGCAGTGGGAGTTAGTAGATCTTTGGAGGGCCCGTAATGGGACTAGTAGAGAGTACTCCTGTTATTTGCCTCGCACAGATATGTGCTCAAGGCTAGATTACTTACTGGTACCTAAGTCACACAGGGCATTTTGATGGATTGAAGATTCACCCTAGGTGCTTTCTTGGAATGGTGCAACCAACAGGGCCTAAAGAAAAAGACTAAGTGGTCTAGCTGGTAGGTGAATATCTCCCTCTGTAATAAAGAGGCTGTGCTTGAGAGGTTACGAATTGAGTGGAAGCAATATATGCAGGCGAACGATAATGGAGAGGTTGCGGAGGGGATGCTCTGGGACAGGGGCAATGTGGTTTTCAGGGGCATTCTGATTCAATTGATCTTGCAACATAAGAAAAAGATGGAGCAGGAGAAATTTATAAGATTTCAGCAGGAGCTCAGTAGGAGCAGAAAATGCTCGGTTTTGCGTTAATTGACCAAGGTTCGGGCACAGCTACATACTTTTGAAGTGAAACAAATAACCTATCTACTCCGTATAACTAAATGTATCTATATGGAGCAGAGTGGGGAAACTGCTAATGTGGCAACTTAAAAAACAACCTACAGACTGATTATTGTGGAACTTGCTGGGAGAGGAGAGGAGCAGATCTGCTCTACTAAAGGGATTTGTGTGGTATTCCGAAAATTTTATGAGCAACTTTATACCTCAGAGTGTTCGGCCAGCCCAGAGGTTATGGCGGCTTACTTAGCACCTCTCTCTCTTCCCAGACTGGAGGAAGAGGAATTCACTCATTTGGGTTGTCCTGTTAACGAATTGGAAGTAAGGGAAACTATCTGGATCTTGCCTAAAGGAAGGCATCCAGGGGAATGGGTACTCAGCTGAATTTTACCCAGCCTTGAAAGAGAAATTGTCCTCATTGCTGGCTAGGGTCTTTACAAAAGCTTTTAATGGAGAGTCTCTCCCTGAGACAATGACGCAAGCCAATATCATAGTACTGCCCAAGGAGGGTGAACTGCGAAACCACTGTGGTAGTTATCAACCGATTGGCCTTGATAGATAGTGACGTTAAATTATATGTGAAAATATTGACAAAGAGGGTGGAGGGGGTTATTCCATGCTTAATTTTCCCCAACCAAACTGGGTTTGTCAAGGGCTGTGCTATTTCGGATAATGTCAGGTGAGCGGTTAACCTCCTACTTATCATCCAGGAGAGATAGCCACTCCAGCGCTGTGTGTAGCATTGGAAGCTGAGAAGACCTTCAATCGGGTAGAATGGGGATTTTTGTTTGAGATGTTAAAAAGTTCAACCTGGGAGAGGGTTTTATCCGCAGAGTTCGGGCACTCTACAGGAAGCTGACAGCACAGGTAATGGTGACTGGAGATTGCTCAGAGACATTCTTGCAACAAAGGAGTACTCTGCAGGGCTGTCCCCTGTCACCATTATTTTTTGTGATTTCATAGAGGCATTTTGGCTCAAATTCGCTCAAACTTGGGGATATACCCAATAAGAGTCTGGATGGCAGAGCATAAAATATTATTATATGCAGATGATACCCTAGTGTTTATGTTTAGCCCACAGAAATCATTCCCACACTTGTTATCTTGATAAATTGAGTAGTTCTCTAAAGTTTGAGCTTTCGAGTTAATCTGGGGAAAACAGAGGCACTAAACCAGGGACTCACTGCCAAACTTTCCCTTTCTGTCGGCGGATCAGAAGGTCAAATATTTGGGGGTGGATATTGGTAGGGATCCGAAAGACCTTTCTTGATTAAACTATTGCCCATTACCCATGCGTCTGGAAGTGGATCTGCAGAGGTGGAAAGAGCAACATTTGAGTTGGATGGCATGTGTTGTGGCCCTGAAGATGAATCTTATCCCCAAATTCACTTTTTTCTTTACGCAGTTGCCCATAGTTCTTCCAGGCCCTTTTCTGAAGAAATGGGAGAAGCTGCTTCTTAGATTGGGGGGGGGGGGAGGGCCTGAATAGGGGTATAGCGACTATCTAGGGCCAGAGAGCAAGGCAGGGTCAAATTTCTAGTTCTGGGCCTTTACTACAGGGCAGCAGTGTTGCAGGCCTTTCAGGCACATCATGAAAGCCCGGCAGATGAGTTTTGGGTCGAGTTGGAGTGAGGGTCACTATCTCCCTGTTTGGTGATAGAGATGGTGTATCCGAGTGTAAGGGGCGTGGTTCCAAGTGTAGCGGGTAGATTGGGGCATCCCTTCTTGAATCCCATGATTGGATAAGGCAGGGCATGCCTGAAACAGATGTGGTTACCCACCACGGTGTCTAAATGGTCTAAACTGAGGGACTATCGGCCCTTCTTTGGGCCAGAATTTATAGTTTTGCTGTGGGACTTGGGACAAAAGAGGGTTAGCCGTTTCTCAGATTTGTTGGGGGTGGGGAGGGGGGGGGGGAAGATGCGAATCGCAGAAGGGGCTGGAGGAACATTTGGGCTAAAGGGTACCTTACTTCCAATTTTTTCAACTGCGATTTTTTTGTGACATGCTCAGGCATCCTCAATCTAGATTTAAATGCAGTCTAGATTTAATTACCTTTTGGTAGAACGCACTATGACTTGTCAGACAGCTGCCTGGGTGAGAATCTTCACAGTCTGGGCAAGTGCATATATCTATATGATTTGCAAGGTATTGTGGGCAATGTAGTTCATTCACACCAGACACAGCTGCTGACAATAATTTAGTTGTGCTCTTGGGTAAAGCCAATAAGATATTTATTTATGGGGTTATTTCTCCCAACACAGATATGCTTGGTAGCACATAAAATCAGGTAACTTGCTTTCAGTGTTAACTTGGAAAAACAAAGTCAAAATCAGGAAAACAACAAATGAAAAGCCACAAAGCAAGAAACAAACTGTTCTTTTCAGATTAACTTCTGATTACTTCCCACACAGGTTCAGAAGTGATTCTCTCCTAGCTCACAAGCAATTAGGTGAGGCTCGATTGCTAGCAGTCACCAGCTGAAACCCCTTAGCTGGCTTGCCTTCCACTGTGTGGGTCAAATCCTGCTTCAGGAGCTTTTCTGAGTAGATTAAAGAACAAATTTGTATTTCTTTGTGATGGTTGCTGTACTTTATAACAGAAAGTTACCAACGGAGTTTAGATAGAGAGCAGTCCATATAAACAGGATCCTCATCTGCTATTATTCCCCCTTGTTCAACAAGCATGGGTTCAATATCATGGATTGGCACAGATGAATCTCTCAATGGAGCATTTTCAGGAGAATACTTGTTTCCCTGCTGTCTTTCAAGGTTATAGCTAGGGCATAGATCAGTGTTCATACCTGAGCTTCCATTGCTGCTAGAGTTCCTCTCTATATAGCCTGGCCAGTATGTAGTCCAGTTCTTATGTCCAGCCTTCCAATCCAGATCCCTGGACACTGGATCTCTCTTCACATACCTTCTGGCACAGGTCTTAGGGTCCCTTCCACGTGCAGCCGTCTCCCTCACAGGTAGCCTCTGGTGATTCCTAGCTCTGCAGCACCATTCCTCTGGCTTTCCCCAGTCCAATGGTGTATGCTGGCCCTTGGAATACCTCCCAGTATACGTACTGCTTTGGACTCTTCTAGACCTCTCAAAGGCTTTTCTCTTCCTTCTTCCAAAGGGTCTCTTTCCCTCTCTGTCCGTCCGGTTTGGCTTCTGCTTCTGATGATCCTTCAGATGAAACTGATGATCAAACTCAAGCTGATTCTCAGGATACTGAGGACAATTCTCTGGATATCCAAGGTGATCATGAAGATGGTCATCTGTAGAATAAACTCTACTCTTATTCTGCTTAGATGAGTGCTCCTCCCTAACACAGCGCAGCTGTGCTGAATCAGGCCCTGCCCTTTGAGATGAGTGCTTAGGGATTACCTCATAGCCCTCCTGATTGAACACACGTTTCCCCACTTCAGCTCCTCTAATGGCTGTTGGAAACCTGGTGCATTCCGGGACTGGTAGTCTTTTATGGCAAAATTCTGTTTTCTTATTTCTACCAGAACTGACAGGTTGCTTGTTCAGAGTCACTTCACCTTTTCTATAGCTCCTTCCTGAGCTATGATAAGCTTCCTTATCACATACCCCCCTGCTTAAGTTATTACGGACTGGTGTAACTGGTGAAACTTCTTCTCTACAGTCCGTAATCCGGGAAAGGGCATCCGCATTCTTGTGTAACTTCCCAGCACGATGTTCAACTTGAAAATCAAATGCCTGTAAGGCCATGTACCAGCGTGTCAACCTGGCATTGTGGTTCTTCATTTGCTGCAACCACTTAAGTGGGGCATGGTCCGTGACCAACTGGAACTTTCTCCCTGTAAGGTAAAACCTTAACGCCTCCACTGACCACTTGATAGCTAAACATTTTTTCTATTGTGGAATACTTTTGTTCAGCCGGTGACAACTTCCTGCTCAGGTACATCACAGGATGCTCCTCCCCATCATGACACTGGGATAGAACCGCTCCTAGCCCTACATCCGATGCATCGGTTTGAACCAGAAAGGGTTTCTTGAAGTCCACCCCTTTCAGTACCGGTCCTGTACACAATTTTCCTTTTAAGACTGAAAACGCTTTTTCAGCTTCAGGTGTCCACTTTAGCTGGTTTGGACAATTCTTCCGCAGCATATCCGTGAAAATTGCACTTTTCTCTGCGAATTGTGGTATAAACCTGCGGTAGTATCCAATAAGTCCTAAGAAACTTCTTAGTTGTTTCTTTGTTGTTGGAGGAGAAAAATTCCTGATGCTATCTACTTTACTCATTAGAGGTTTAATTTTTCCTCTTCCCACTAGGTGGCCCAGGTATTTTACCTCCCTATTTGCAAAGGCACACTTCTTCGGGTTTAAAGTGATTCCCGCTTGCTTCATGGAGCACAAGACCGCCCTGATCCTTTTCAGATGCTCCGCCCAGGTGTTACTATGGATTATGACATCATCCATATATTCAAAAGCATAATTTAAGTGGGGTCGAAGTACCTGATCCACTAACCTTTGGCAGGTAGCCGCTGCTCCATGCAGTCCGAAAGGCATCCTCTTAAACTGGAAAAGGCCAACGGGGGTGCTGAACGCAGTCTTCGGCTTCGACTCCCTGGTGAGAGGGATTTGCCAATATCCTTTTGTCATATCAAGGGTGGTTAAGTATTGAGCCTGTCCCAGCTGGTCCAACAGCTCTTCAATTCTTGGCATTGGATATGCATCAAAAACTGATATGGCGTTTATCTGCCGGAAGTCAATACAAAATCTTAAAGATCCATCAGGCTTCGGCACCAGGACTATGGGGCTATTCCAGGGACTCTTTGACTCCTCTATTACTCCCATGTCCAACATCTCCTGGACTTGTGCCACTACTTCCTGTCTCTTGGCTTCAGGCAAGCGGTATGGCCTTTGACGAACTAATTTCCCAGGTGGAGTTATTATTTCATGGGCAACCAAATGTGTCTCCCCAGGTATGGGTGTCAACACATCTGGAAACTCTTTGAGCAATTTCCTAATTTCTTCCTGTTGTACCACTGTCAGGTCCTCACCTATTTGGGGCTCTGATCTTTCTTTACAATCAGATACCTGGGGTCCCAAATCTTCCTCTTCATTCACCTCCCTCTCTCGGGCACATGTGGCAGCTAGGCTTTTAACCCCTTTGACATCAGTAGAACCAAAGCCTTTGGTTCCACGTTCAGAATTTTCCAGGGATGTGACCTCCTCCACAGGTGGAAAACCCAGCCTCTCACAGATCAATTGGGCAATTCTGTCTCCTGTCTTCACGTGATAATCATTCTGTCCAAAATTAAATAACAGAACTTTAATATTGCCCCTGTAATCGGGATCAATTACTCCCGCACCCACATCGATGAAATATTTAAGGGCTAATCCGGACCTTGGGGCTACTCTCCCATAGCATCCAATAGGTATTTCCACTTGGAGACCAGTGTCCACCAGGACTCTCCCTTGGCTAGGTACAGTCACATTTTCTATGCTGCACAGGTCAAACCCAGCAGCTTGAGGGGTTGCCCGCTTAGGAGCTTGGGCCTTCTCTGTGACCCTATGATACTTTAGGATGAATGTCTGCTTTGGGGTAGCTTGGTCTTCTGGACGCTTAACCATCTTTTTAGCTGGGGTCTGAGGACTTCCAAATAAAGGCCCGGGAGCTATTACCATTAAACCTTCTCCCTCCTTCTTTCCTAGTCCTTCCACTAGACCCTGCTTAAATCTTGGCCAGTCCCTAGAACCAAATCAAAGGGTAGCCTAGGCACCACTGCTAACAGGACTTCCTCTTGTCCCCCCAGGCACTTAACCTTTAGCCTATAGGTGGGATATGATGTTGCAGCACCATGAATGCATCTGATGTGAAGTTGGCTTTCAGGGGTTCTAGACACAAATCCTTCTTGGGCCTCTATTCTCTTCCAAAGCCTTTTTGACATCATACTCTGGTCTGCCCCAGAGTCTAACAGAGCATTTGTGGTAATTCCTTGCACATCAACCATCAAAAGAAATCCTTCTTTGGGCTGTTTTAAATCCACACCCATTAAGCTAGTGTGTGTCTGGCATCTCTTTTTTAAATGTCCCCATTTTCCACACTTGAAACATTTCTTTCTATTCCACTGTGTCATCTGGTTTGATACAGTACATTCATTTTCAGAAACATTTTTAATTATTTTCTTTTCTGATACAGCACATCTGGCCTCGGCACCAATCTTCAGAGGGCCACCCATTCTATGGCAAGCCTGCGTGGCTTCCAAGAATCTCTCTGCTAGCATGGTTGCCTCTCCAAGATTTTGGCAATTTTGCTGTATAAGGAAAGTGTGCAAATCTTTAGGCACCCCAAACATAAATTGTTCGAGCATTATAATGTCTAACAACATTTCTACCGTATTTTGCTCAGGCTCCAACCATTTTACAGCTAAACCTCTGATTCTCTGACTCAGAGCCCTGGGTGTTTCACCCACTCTCAATGTAGTAGCTCTAAACATTCGTCTATACTCTGAAATAGACAACGCTAGGCGATCTCTAATAGCAGCCTTTACATCCTTATAATTCAAAGCCTGGGCTGCTGGCATTGCTCTATAAGCTGCAAGCGCCTCTCCAGTTAATGAGGCTGCCAGCCTTACTGCCCACTGGGTCTCTGGCCATGCTAATGCTTGTGCCACTCTTTCAAAAGACTCTAGAAAATCATCAACATTATCATCTGGAGTTAGCTTCCCAAAACTAAATGCCCCAATCCCTTGATTGAGTCCCACACTGTCCACATGTGGTGTACCAGTATTCACTGCTGGTCTTGCATCTGTTCCACTTTGGTTCTGCAACTGAACTAGGGCTTGCACCAGATCAAGCACTGGCTTCTGCTGGTCCATTATGGCTTTCATAGCAGTGTCCTGAGCCTGCTGTGCTAGCTCCTGTTGCCTGCTAAACTGTGCTGCCATCCAGCTAGCCATCTCCCTCGGATCCATCTTGATCCCTGCAAGAAACAAAGAAAAAAAAAAACCAAAGTGCACCACCTTCCAAACAGGTGTGGGTTTTTTTTCTACTTTTTTTTTTTTCAATTACCCCTGTGCTTACTCCCATCCACCACTAGACATTCCCAGGTACTTATTACCTTGTCTCAGTGATGAATCCAGCTCTGCACAGGGTCTTTTCCTCCTGGACAGCTTCCTGGAACAACCACTTCTCCTCCAAAGTGCAGTTGAGGGAAAATCTTTTTTTCCAGCTTTAAACTTGAACTTTAGTTGTAATCCTCAGCAAGTAAATCCCCTTTGTGCAAAAGCAATCTGAAAAACTACGCCATTTGTCAGACGGCTGCCTGGGTGAGAATCTTCACAGTCTGGGCAAGTGCATATATCTATATGATTTGCAAGGTATTGTGGGCAATGTAGTTCATTCACACCAGACACAGCTGCTGACAATAATTTAGTTGTGCTCTTGGGTAAAGCCAATAAGATATTTATTTATTTATTTATTTATTTTATTTGTGTGCTTTTCTATACCGCCCCTTCCAGAGATCAGGGGCGGTTTACAAGGAACTTAAATAACAATATAGCAAAACAGAGCAATATTGCATTACATTAAACATTAAGTAAACAAACTAGATTACATAAGAACTAGGTTACATGTAAAATAATGTGTAGGTTATTAACAAAAAACTATGTTACAAAGAACAAAAGTAGGTTATTTACATGGTTAGCAAGAGTTATTTGCGGTCATAAGTACAGTGTTGGGAGGAGGCTAACTTGGGTGGATATTAAAATGAAGTCTGGGATTTAGGTGGGGTAGACTAGTGTTTGGTTAGTTGCATGTTCTTGTGTAGTAAATTTGATTTCAGGTTGTAGGTTGCTATAGTGTTGACTAAATAGGTAGGTTTTAAGTTCCTTCCTGAAAGATGTAAGATCCTTAATCTCTCTTAGGTTTAGTGGCAGTTTATTCAATTGGCTGGGAGCATAATATGAAAAAGCAGTGTTGGAGGTTATTTGTTTTGATTTTGTTATGGCAATAGGAATTTGTAGCAAGTTGAGGTTAGTTTTTCTTCTAGTTCTGTTTTCTTGTGGGGTTTGGAGTAGAGTTGCCAACTGTGATGGGGCTAGGTCATTAATGAGTTTAAAAGTGGTGACAAGTGTTTTATATTGAATCCTACTATAGATAGGCAGCCAGTGGAGAGCGTTTAGGATGGGAGAGATGTGATCGAATATTTTAGCTTTCACAATGATTCGGGCAGTGACATTCTGAGCTCTTTGTAGGATGTGTAAATTCTTTTTGGATGTTCCTTGGAGTATGCCATTGCAGAAGTCTAAATGAGGCATAATGAGAGCTTGGACAACTGTTCTGAAATCGTTGATGTCAATGAGGGGTCGGAGTTGTTGTATGATTCTCAGTTTGAAAAATATAGTTTTGGCAGTCTGTTTTATGTGGTTAGACATGCTTAGGGTTTTATCTAGTGTAACTCCAAGGTATTTAATTTCGGATTTATGGGGTTATTTCTCCCAACACAGATATGCTTGGTAGCACATAAAATCAGGTAACTTGCTTTCAGTGTTAACTTGGAAAAACAAAGTCAAAATCAGGAAAACAACAAATGAAAAGCCACAAAGCAAGAAACAAACTGTTCTTTTCAGATTAACTTCTGATTACTTCCCACACAGGTTCAGAAGTGATTCTCTCCTAGCTCACAAGCAATTAGGTGAGGCTCGATTGCTAGCAGTCACCAGCTGAAACCCCTTAGCTGGCTTGCCTTCCACTGTGTGGGTCAAATCCTGCTTCAGGAGCTTTTCTGAGCAGATTAAAGAACAAATTTGTATTTCTTTGTGATGGTTGCTGTACTTTATAACAGAAAGTTACCAACGGAGTTTAGATAGAGAGCAGTCCATATAAACAGGATCCTCATCTGCTATTATTCCCCCTTGTTCAACAAGCATGGGTTCAATATCATGGATTGGCACAGATGAATCTCTCAATGGAGCATTTTCAGGAGAATACTTGTTTCCCTGCTGTCTTTCAAGGTTATAGCTAGGGCATAGATCAGTGTTCATACCTGAGCTTCCATTGCTGCTAGAGTTCCTCTCTATATAGCCTGGCCAGTATGTAGTCCAGTTCTTATGTCCAGCCTTCCAATCCAGATCCCTGGACACTGGATCTCTCTTCACATACCTTCTGGCACAGGTCTTAGGGTCCCTTCCACGTGCAGCCGTCTCCCTCACAGGTAGCCTCTGGTGATTCCTAGCTCTGCAGCACCATTCCTCTGGCTTTCCCCAGTCCAATGGTGTATGCTGGCCCTTGGAATACCTCCCAGTATACGTACTGCTTTGGACTCTTCTAGACCTCTCAAAGGCTTTTCTCTTCCTTCTTCCAAAGGGTCTCTTTCCCTCTCTGTCCGTCCGGTTTGGCTTCTGCTTCTGATGATCCTTCAGGTGAAACTGATGATCAAACTCAAGCTGATTCTCAGGATACTGAGGACAATTCTCTGGATATCCAAGGTGATCATGAAGATGGTCATCTGTAGAATAAACTCTACTCTTATTCTGCTTAGATGAGTGCTCCTCCCTAACACAGCGCAGCTGTGCTGAATCAGGCCCTGCCCTTTGAGATGAGTGCTTAGGGATTACCTCATAGCCCTCCTGATTGAATACACGTTTCCCCACTTCAGCTCCTCTAATGGCTGTTGGAAACCTGGTGCATTCTGGGCATTATGGCAAAATTCTGTTTTCTTATTTCTACCAGAACTGACAGGTTGCTTGTTCAGAGTCACTTTACCTTTTCTATAGCTCCTTCCTGAGCTATGATAAGCTTCCTTATCACAGACTGACGAGGAATCTATATTAAAATAAGTTAAAGAGAGGATAAATTAAAAGCCAGTTTGGATGCGAATCAATTTAAGGTTTAATTGGATGAAATGAACAAACAGATATCACAGTTTCGGAACTATCTCAGAAGTCTAAAGATCAAAAAGTTTAATTGAGATCAGACCGATCTTTCTCGTAACCAAATTTATTCTTGGATGTACAAGATTGATGTTTCTGGCCAGAAACCGATGATTCTGATGAGAGTGACAGTTCTTTGGAATGATCGCGTTTTCAACAATGACGCAAACACCTTTGACTCCTGTTCAGGAAGGAGTTTTAAATTTGGGTTTATCATTTGTACCTATAGTGAAATACGATTCTTTTTGAATGAGAATAGCTTTGCAAAAATGTTTTCGCAAATTACAAGCAACACCTTTCTTTTTGGATAAGATTCATGTTGGAGATAATTCAGTGGGTAAAAATCCATTGAAATGGGTCCCTTCTGGGATCCCAGATCCTGCTATAGAAACTTATCAACAAGTATTTTTGGCTGATGTAGCTGAATTGGAAAAAACCATCAGTTAAATGCTTTTCTAACATTTCAGGGGAGGAATGGAGGGCCGTTCAAGATTTAGGAACCGATCCAAATATTATCATCCATAACATGGACAACGGAGGGGGGGGGCCCAGTAGTGGTGCAATCTGATGTGGACTATCATGGGGAACTTAGAACACAACTAAGAGACACAAACTATTATCGCAAGCTTCTAAAAGATCCAACTACGGATCTTCAATCAGAAATGAAAGAACTTTTAGAAGGAGCCTTTACATCTGGCTGGATAACTGAGAAAAAAAGGGCTTTTCTTTGTAAGACCTATCCAAATGTCCCGATTATATATACTGTTCCCAAGGTTCACAAATCTTTGGAGCACCCCCCCTGGACGTCCTATAGTATCTTGTAGGGACTCTCTATTGAGTCGCTCTCAAAATTTTGAGATTGTTTTTTGCAAAAAGCTGCATCTCAAGTCACTTCCTACATAAAAGACACATCTCATTTCATTACTTTAATTGAAACACTCACAGATATTCCACCTGTGGCGATTTTGATCACTTTAGAAGTGAACACATTATACACAAATATTGACGAGAGTGAGGTCATTGCTGTTTTATCTAAATATCCGTTTACTTTACCAACACGCTTACCAAAATCTTTGCACTTCAACCTTTGGAGATGGTACTAATGAGCATAGAAGGAGCAGTTCTATCTACAAACATTTGGCATTGCATTGGGGTTACAGTGGCCTTTTCTGTGACTACTGTCTATATGGCCACAATGGAAAAAACTTTCACATACACTTCTGCCTGCTTCAAACATATCTTGATTTGGAAACTATTTTTAGATGATACTTTTTTCATTTGGATTGGATCAAATCAAGATCTGAGCATTTTTTTAGACTGATTAAATTCTTGCAAAACAGATATAAAATTTTCAGCAAAGACCAGTTTTGATTCTATTGAATTTTTGGATGATAGCATATTCAAAACTGACTCTGGTCTGAATACAACTCTACCCAAATCCAGCACAATACAACAATTTATTACATTTTGATAGTTACCATCCTGCACTCTTAGGGGGAGGGCTTACCTTGGGTCAATTTCTCCGGATAAGGCGGATTTGCTCATCACCATCAGATTTTTATTTATATTCTTCCCATTTATTGGACAGATTAGCAGCCCTGGGTGACCCTTGAAGGTGATTTCCAAAGCTTATAAAAGAGCAAAAAATGTACATCAGGAATGGCTATTAGAATCGGTTTCTAATTCAATTCAGAATGGTTCTATTTCAGCACCAAATACTTCATTAGATCAAGACAGGCTAATTGGGATTGTTACTTTCATGCAAAATTCTGCGGAGGTGACACAAATTTTCAGGGGCGGCCCAAGGGGGGTGCAGGACCAAGTGCGGAGACTTATTGCGGGGCCTCATTTGCATAAGGGGCCTCATTTGCAGAAATATTTGCATAAAGCTAACATGCAATAACTTTTAGTAAACATGCCAGATTTCTACATTACTATACTCCAGTGCAAACCACCAGGCACATTAGGAAGTACTACAAACACTGCCCATTTAGAACCAATAGCAAACCTGCCATATCATAACAGCACTACCAGGACTCACAAAGCACCATACCCTACCTATCAAAAGACAACACTGCAAATATTAAATCAGTAGATCTCAGAGAATACCAATACATCTACTGGGGAAAGAGAACAAGTGGCACTATCAAATAGAAACTACATAAACAGAATACCTCAGCTCAGTTACACAAGCAGAACATAGACCATCACCAAACAAAGAACAAGGGATCACCATTTAGAAACAGGAAGACAATAATTAAACTGGGAATCCCAAAAGCCAAACTTGGAATTTACAACAACACTAGAGAAATAAAACTATAAATTAATTTCCTCTTGAACTAAACAAAATGCAGACGTTAACGATATACATTTCACAGTGTGACATATTCCAGTTAATAAATTCATAATAAAAAAGTATTTTTCTACCTTTTGTTGTTTGTGCATTTTATTTTTCAGTTGTAATTGCTCGACTCACTTTCTTCTGGTTTCTTCGTACATTGTCTGCTGTCCATTTGTCCTTTCTTCGCTCTTCTAGTTTTTTTCCATTCTCTTTCTACATCTGCTTTAACATACTAATCTTTCCCCTTTTGCTCTTTCCCCCATTTCTGTCTTTATTCCTTTTATCATCCACTCAAATTTCACCCTTCCATTCTCAATCCCCACTTACTCTCCCAATACCCAGCCAATCGTAAATTTTTCTTCCCTCCCACACAAAATATTTTCCCCTCTCCATCCTCACTCCCCCAGCCTCATCCCATTCTAGTCTTCTCCCAACATCAGCTCCCTTGTAGTTCCAACCACACCCAGCATCTGCTCCCTTCTAGTCCTATTCTCCCATCCCCCTACATCAGCACTTTTCCAATCCTAGTCCCCCCATCAGCCCTTTCCAGTCCTGTCCTAGCTCCCTCATCAGCCCTTTCCAGTTCTATCCTAGCCCCTCCATCAGTCCATTACCAATCCAAGCAACCCCCATCAGCCCATTTCCAGTCCTAGCTCCCCATCTATTTCCAGTCCTATCCTAGCCCCTCCATTTCCAGTCCTAGCCCCCCCCCCACAGCCCATTTCCAGTCCAAGCCCCTCACCCCATCAGCTATTTACAGTCTTAGCCCCCCCCCTCGAAGAGCCCCATGACTGTCTGAATGTCTTTAGAGGTCAAAGAGGACTTCCTGTTGCCTGGCACTCAGTGTGCCAGCATCCTATACTGTACTACAGCTGCCAAAGTGAAGGAAAAAGGCGCTCTTCACTTCGGGACTGTCAGCGGTGAGCCGAGGCCTCTCCAGCTCCCTCTAAGTTGCCCTGCCTGCCAGTGCCGAATGTGAGATGTTGTTGGTGCAGGGTCCCCTGAAGCGCAGGGCCCTGTACGAACAACATTCTCGCACAATGGATAGGCTGGCCCTGCATAGTTTTCCCAAGCATTGGTCTATTTTACATTTGTACAACTGTGTTCGTAAAGGTCTGACTATTGAATTCACTAGGGCCTGCAATATTCTTGATATGGTAGGGCATGCTGATGACATTCTGGATAGTGCTCCTTCCAGTCACTCCAGTCTTTGACATTATCCTTGTGATGACTGTTGGTATTGTGTACAGGCAATAGTTGGGCCTTACTGGGACGATCGTCAAACAGGAAAAGATTTTTATACCCATTGCCATAGCACTTGCCTTACTGATTTTGTGGTTTATTTACTTGTATGCCCATGTGGACTACAGTATGTGGGGAGAACAACCAGACCAATAAAAATTTGTCTAAGTGAACACTCTTCACGGTTCAATATTGTAACATTATCTGCTCCTGTTGTCTCACATCGCATTCAGCTTCATCATACCTTTCAAGAATTTACATGGTGTGTCATTGACCATGTTCCACAGATCCTCGGAGGGGTAATCACGTTGCTCGCTTTCAGTGGTTGCAGCAACAATGGATTTATGACCAGAGAAAAGTAGTCCCTAGTGGGTTGAATCTCAAACAAGATTGGTTTATTCTCCTTTAAGACAATGCTCTGGCTGCCATAGATCTATTGCAGTTGGGCCAGTATGAAGAATAACTTTCTTAGCTGATCAAAATGTCAGGCGCTGAAAGTACTATATATTCAGAGCAGTGTTTAAATGCCCTTCAGACTGCATGATTATGGAGTATATACATATATCGGAGTATGAGGTTCCCTGGTTACCTGATGCAGAGCTCTTTGAGAAGAGTATATGAGCTCAAAATGGGGGCCCATGTCAGTTTTGGTTTTTTGGATGCCTGTTTACTAGCTCATTGAGTGTGTTGCAAGCTAATGATTTTATTTTGGTAGGTAAGGCTTTCAAAGTTATATGCCTACTTACGTTTAATCATAAACAATTTCTAATAAAAAGGAAGGTTTGTCACTCAGGAGTGGTTTTCCCTCCCCAGACATACAGTCCGACATAAGAAAAATAATATAGTTAGATAGGATCTGCTCTCTTTTTCTATTTCAATGTTGATCATCTGTTGCAGGGCAGATGATGGGTTAAGGCTCTGTGATAAACAGGTAGCAGGGAGAGTGCCCCTGCTACACCAGCAGCTGCAGCGCAGGGGGTTGGGGCCACATTGCCTCTTCCTAACCCCATGAATGCATTTGGGTTGGTGGGCACCCGCTCCACATGGGCCCTAGTGTAGCTGGGGCATAGCATATGCAGGGCAATCACCCGTAGGTGGAAAGCCAGCATGGGCGGGAGTAGGGCTATGAGGTCTGTTCTCAGAGAAACAGCCTGAGAAAGGCCATATAGACTGGGTTGGATAAAGCTGGATACAGTTGGGGATGGGGCATGCAAATCAGGTTTTGCAGCTACTGGCCACAGTAGGTCCCCCACTTCTTCATGGAGTTCCATGTATTGACGTATATATGCATCAGAGGGTATGTTCTGGTATGATGGGCTTTGTTTCTGAGAGCACTTGGCCCCTCACCCTGACCACAGGAGGCCATGTCAGTGTTCCTCTGGCTCAGAGCACCTATTTACATTTAAACCACTGAAGGAGAGTTAACTCTCTTGTAGCTCTTTGGTCTATGTTTCTCTCATCCTGGCATGTTGCTAGGAGATAAGGTGTCCGTCTCCCTTGGGGAGCATTTGCTGGCTGAAAAGTGACAGGCTCAAGCTGGAGGATTGAATGGGGTTCCCTTCTCCATGGTGGTGTACAGGGTATACTGTGGTGTGTCTCCAGAGTTCTCACCATGTGAGGAGCATGGGTAGCTACTATGGCATGCTTCCAACCCCCTGAGGCAGTTGTTTGGCCACAGAGGTGAGTGTCCATCTCCTGGAACACCATTTTTATGTTCTATCTGGTGATGGTGTCCAATATGCCTCAACTAGGGGCTGGGTCTACATTACTTAGATTCCAATTTGCAGGAAGGGCTGGTGGCAGAGGTCACCAGTCATATGTCTGCCATTTCCGTGATCTCTGAGTTAGACCAGCAGATCTTAACATCAGGCCATTGAGCTTGAGAGGTGAATAGTGGAGTACCACAGGGATCTGTGCTGGACCAGCTGCTTTTTAACATATTCATAAATGACCTGGAAATGGGAATAATGAGTGAGGTGATCAAATTGCAGATGACACATTATTCAAAAATTTTAAAACACAAGAGGATTGTGAAAAATTACAAGAGGACCTTGATAAATTGGAAGACTGGATGTCCAAATGGCAGATGAAATTTAATGTAGAAAAGTGCAAATTTATGCACCTAGGAAAGAACAACCCAAACTACAGCTATGTGATGCAAGGTTCCACCTTAGGATCCACTACCCAAGAAAAGGGTTTAGGTGTCATCATGGATAATAGATTGAAACTCTCCACCCACTTTGCAGCAGCAGCCAAGAAAACCAATAGAATGCATGGTATCATAAGGAAAGGAATGGAGAATAAAACTAAGGATACTATAATGTCTCTGTATTGTTCCATGGTGCGATCCCACCTTGAATATTGTGTGCAATTCTGGTCACCATATCTTAAAAAGGATGTAGCAGAATTAGAAAAAGTACAGAGAAGAGTCACCAAAATGGTAAAGGGGAAAGAAAAGGCTTAAAAGGTCAGGGCTTGTCAACTTGTTAAAGAGATGGCTGAGGAGAGATATGGTAGAGGTCTATAAATTAATGGAGTAGAACAGAATACAAGACAAGACAAGGAGAAGTACTACAATGATACATGCAAAAAAATAGAATCAGAAACTATTAGAAGATGAACAAGATTGACTTTTCTAAAGAAAAAGTTCCAGCCTCGAATTGGAATGCTACAAGATACTCAAAGATCCATGTTGAATGATGTTGAGAAGATCAAGAAAAGGTTGAATGAATATACAGAGTCATTATACCATAAAGATCAAGTTGCAATGGCTGTTTCAACCTGTACATTATGATCAGGTGATGAAAGAAAAAGTCGAAGGAGCATTGAAAGCCTTATCAAAGAACAAAGGACCCAGCATTGATGGCATTGCCACTGAAGTATTACAGCAATTGGATGAAGCTGTTATCATACTTACAAGGCTCTGCCAGGAAATTTGGAAGACAAATTTATGGCCAACTGCCTGGAAAAGATCTGTGTTTTACACCATTACTGAAGAAAGGTGACCCGACTGACTGTTGAAATTATCGCACAATCGCTCTGAGCCATATGCCAGCAAGATTATTCAGCAGAGACTACAACCATACCTGGAACGAGAACTGCCTGAAGTGCAAGCAGGGTTCAGGAAAGGGCGAGGAACGAGAGACATCATCACGAATATGAGATGGATCCTTGAAAAGACAAAAGAATATCAAAAGGATATCCATATATCTTTTATTGACTACAGCAAGGCTTTTGACTGTACAAACCATGAGAAACTCTGGGCCACATTAAGAAGCATGGGTATACCAGAACACCTGATAGTTCTCTTGCACAACCTTTACATTGATCAAGATGCAACATTTCAAACGGAACAAGGAGAAACAGAACGGTTTAAAATCTGAAAAGTTGTACAACAAGGCCGCATCCTTTCCCCCTACCTCATTAATTTATATGCAGAACAAATCATCAGAGAAGCAGGACTGTATGAAGACAACAGATTGGTGGAAGACTCATCAGCAACCTTCACTATGCTGTACATGCATGTCCTCCTTCACTGCTTGTGTGGCCTCCCCTTATACAGTGACTATCCCTGGGGGAGGGGGGGGGGTGTCACATATATGGCATATCTGCTGTCAAAAACCTCAGGTTCCATGGCATGTGGCAGTTACCTCGCTGTGTCTACCCTTGCCCTGCATCTGCTAAGTGCTCCCAACCCTCCACAGAGCTCAGACTGTGGCCCCATTGACATACACTTGTCTTGGGGGGTTGCACTGGTATTAGCACACAAGTGCATGGGGGCATCCACAGTAGACACATGGTTGCTATTACTTATGAACCTTGCATGGTAATGCCTCTCTACTGTAGCCATGCCCCCTGCATGTACCATGGCCGCCCCAACCCCATAATGCTATGAAAGCACTCTAATGGCCTGTTAGTTCTGCGCTAGTTGCAACCCTTTAGTAAACATGCCCCATAGAAAAAAGTACTTACATGAAGTCCAGGAACCGAGGAATACCTAAAGGCACAAATCAAAACTGAAATATGAAAAAAAGGGTGGTTGTTAAGTAATTTGCAATACTTCTCTGATACTAATCTGATAGGGCGAGATATTCAGCGGCAGTGCCGGCTAATGCAGTTTCAGAGGCTAGCCATTGCCACTGAAACCTACGCCTAGATATTCAATGCTGGAGTCATATCTGGGCCTCTGCATTGAAGTTCCAGGCTGCCAGGAAGCTAACTGAGCAGCGGCGATATTCATCCACTGTCCGGTTAGCTTCCATGGCAGGCCAGCCTTTGCTCTGCTTTAATGTCGTAGTTTTGCCATAATTGGACAGTAGCTTAATATCGCTGCTTCCCGGTTATGACCGGTTGCCACCCCCAGAACGCTTTGATGCTAATTGGTTAGCTGAATTTCCTAGCTAAGGGGAATATTGGGCCCTTATATTTTTTTTTATTGCAGAACGGTTTTAATAAACTATTCTAGTTACTTATCATTGTTTTTCATTTTGAATTAGATTTTTAGCAAAGCTTTGTGGATGTTATTTTGAGGAACAATGTGCTCTGATTTAATTTGAGAGATAAATACAGATTCTTAATTGTTCAATCTTTTCTTCATTTGACTGATTTTAAACATTGCAAGCAGAGAATTCCTTGGAAGAATTCCAAATAAAATTTCTTTTATGTGATCATTCATCTTCCCTGCATGCAGCCCCAGGTAACCAGTTTGGCTACTGTGACTAGGAAATTTGAATTGTGGAGAGTTTTGAGGAGGGAATGTCCTTAGGGTAGTGGAGCAATTTACATTACCATTTTTTTAATTTTACAAAATCAATCACAAGCAAATCAAAACTTGTTTAGAAAATAGCATACATAATACATAGTAAAACATCCAAAGTGGTTCCCCCCAAAAAGAAAAAAGGAAAATAGAAAATGACTTATGCTGGTATAGAGTCCATAAAGTACAATTGTGTTCAACACTATTGGCACCCTTGCAGTTCAACTCCTTAATGTCCAATATTTCATAAACAAAAGTGGCCAGTGAAATGACTTTGGACTATATATGCATACATATTTGACACATAAAAGAATCAAATAAAACAAAACCAATTAAAAAAGGAAATAGTAGGAAACAGTATAAAATCTGGGACATTGCCAGGACAGGATTATTCACTCCACTAAAGTATTAAGGGCTCTCCAAATCCCAGGGATCAAATAGATATAATTAATCATGAGGAGAAAAGGATCTCAGAACCATCTGAGCCAGTAATATGGGAATATCAAAATAGCACAAACGGTACAAAACAAGTGCACCAGAGGTGATATTATAAAGCTTTATTATTGAACCCCAACACGTTTCAACTAGACGTCTTCTTTATGGGGTATTCGTCTTAAGAAATACATAAATAATAGAATAAATAATAAACATAGTAAACTATCATAAAATATACCATCAAATCTAAAACCCTTTTAATAGGGCTCCACTAACACAGGGAAGAAGGTAATACAAATCAATCAACACGCAACTTACCATTATCCCTACTAGGTCCACCAGCCCTTCTTCCCTAGATAGTAACTTTCTGGAGGAGCATTGGTTTGGATCACTGTGTTGGTGGAGCCCTACTAAAAGAAACCTCCTAAAGAAGCGGTGATGAAATGTTTGATGGTGCTAAGCATGGTATTGGGGACACCAGGGAGATCGCCGATGTCAAATAAGTGTTGAAATCCTCTGATATTCAGTGTGCTCTTTATACTGTCGCTATACAGTATTTGATATTTTGTGATAGGTTCATAAGGCCTGGTTAAAAGTTTTTTTAAAGTTTAAAGTGATTTATGATTTTTGGATAAATACATACATAAAGAATATAGGATAAACACATATATTAAAAAATATAATTAGAGGAAAGGAATAGTTTTTCTGGATCAGTGATGTTTTGAGCATTGGTGTAGGGCTATTTTGATATGCCCATATTACTGGCTCGGATGGTTCCGAGATCCTTTTCTCCTCATGATTAATTATATTTATTTGATCCCTGGGATTTGGAAAGCCCTTAATACTTTAGTTGAGTAAGTTTTCATCATTATTCATTCTGTGACTGGCATTGATTGGATCTGAATAGAACACGATTATTGGCACCCTTATAATCAATTCAAATCAATCTGAACAGAAGAACCACATTCTCATTGCAATAAATTTAGATGTACCTGTGATCGATTGTCAATACTTACATGACTTTAATTTATCAATGAAAGGTGGCTCCAATGTTTAAAATGGCCACATTTACTCCTTGTTCCAGTTTCACAATGGTGAAGACAAGAGAGCTGCCTGAGACCGCCAGAAAAGCCATTATCACCAATCATCAAACTTCAAAAGAGCACAATACCATCCGTAAAGACCTTGAGATCCCTGTGTCTACAATTCACAATGTCATTAAGAAGTTTTCTGCTCATGCAACTGTCAAGAACCTCTCATGACATGGTGGGAAGAGGAAAATTAATCCAAGAAGTCTTCGAAGGTTAGTGTAAACCAAAAGAGTTTAAGGCTGATCTGGAGCAATCTGGAGTAGTGATTTCAACTCACACCATATGCCATGAGCTAAACAAAGAAAGAGGTTCATGTGCGAAGGCCAAGGAGGACCCCAGTGCTCAAAGATAGACATAAAAAGGCATGTCTGATCTCTGCCCAGACCTATCTTGTGAAACCACAAGCCTTATGGGAAAATGTTCTGTGGACAGATGCGGAGGAGCGCGCCGCGGGCGTGCGCCGAAGGAGCGCGCTCAAAGAGCAGGTCCTGCTCCTTGGGCGAGCTCCTTGGGGCGAGTCCGGGGGCGAATATCCAGAATCATCTCACTCCACTCCCTCTGCCTATTGCATGTGGCCCGGATCCAGTTACCTTCCCCTCCACCTGCGGTTCATGTCTGCTCTCCTTCCACATTATCACGGTAAGTGCTTCTCTGTACCCAGCTTTAGTTCTCTACTCCTGTGCCTCCTCCTTCTTTGTACTATGTCTGCTATCCCGGTCCACTGGGGTTGGCGTCCTGCCCCCCCTGTCTCCATCAGCTCTGGTTCACTCGCTCGCTCACCTCTTAACCTGCTTCCCTGCTCTTCCCACTCTCTTCCAGCCCCGTCTCCCCCAACACTCCTCCTGCTTCAGCTTGCCCTTCTTAATTGCCGTTCCCTTCGCTCCAAGACTACCTTAGTTCAGGATCTCACCTCCCAGCACACCCCTGACCTCTTCTTTCTCACTGAAACCTGGCTAAGGGACAGTGAAGAACCCCTCTTGAATCGCTGCCTAGCACCGGGCTATTCTGCTTTCTCTGTCTCCCGTCGGGGGAGAAGTGGTGGAGGGATTGCTGTCCTCTACCGCTCCTCACTCCCTCTCCATGAACAAACTTCATCTGCTTTACATTACCCCGAATCTCTACTTCTCCGTCTGGCTTCTTCCCCTCCACTCCACTTCCTTCTTGTCTATGCCCCACCGTCCCTCTCTGCCTCTGCTTGGGACTCCCTCCTTTCAACTATATCTGAAATCTCCCTTCTATTTCCCCAACTCCTGATCCTTGGGGATTTCAATATCCATGCCACCTCTCCCTCCTCCTCCCGTGATCATGCTTTTCTCTCGCTTCTGGCAGATCTTTCCTTTCATCAACTCGTTCCCTTTCCCACCCATTCCGCTGGTCATACTCTTGATCTCTTCATTTCTCCCTTGGCCTCCCCCTTTACCCTCTCCTCCTTCTCCTCCCTGTCCCTCCCTTGGACCGACCACTACTGTCTCTTTTCTTCTCTCTCACTCCCACTACTTTCTTCCCCCTCTCTCCCTCCCACCACCCCTCCCCCCCCTGTTCTTACCCGTCGTATTACCACGGATACCCTTCATCAGTTTCCTCCCCCGGACACCCTATTCCCCCCTGACTTTCATCTTCTTCCTGTTGATGCCCAAGTCCGTACCTGGAATGACACTCTCTCTTCGGCTCTTGATAGCATAGCTCCCCTTCAATCACGTCCTGCTCCCCGCCACCCCCGCCGCCACCCCTGGTTTCACCCTGGACTTTCTCTCCACCGTAGATACCTTCGCCGGGCTGAAAGGCTATGGCGAAAGCACCCCTCCCCCCCCTCTCTGGACCATTTCCGAACCTGTCATCATCATTACCGCACCCTCCTCCATGCGGCAAAACGGGACTACTTTTCTACCCTTATCTCAACGTCTGCCAACTCTTCTCGCCAGCTCTACTCCGTTCTTCACTCTTTGTCCACTCCCCGTTCCTTCTCCTCACATTCCCCCCCCTCCTATTTCCCCTGACCCAGCTGTTTTGGCTACTTTCTTCTCCTCTAAGATACATTCCCTTCGTCTCTCCTTCCCCTCTTGTCCTCCTCCCCTTTCTCCTCCTCCACTCAATCCCTTGCCCACTCCTCCCCCTTCTCCCACTCTGCTCTTTCCTCAGTGTGTCCCCCCCCTTTCTCATCGATGGTCCTCCTTCGAGCCCATTTCCGCCTCCACCCTTTCTAAGGTCTTTCATTCCGTTCGCAAAACCTCGTATCCCTCTGACCCCATTCCTTCCCGTTGGCTACTGGACCCCTCTTTGGCTCTTTCACCTTATCTTCTCTCCATCATCAATAATAGCCTATCCACTGGTGTTTTCCCTACTCCCTGGAAGCACGCTATCATCCGCCCCATCTTGAAAAAGAGCTCCCTTGATCCATCCTCCCCTTCTAACTGGCGTCCCATTTCCAACCTTCCTTTCCCCTCCAAGCTCCTTGAAAAACTTGTCTTCTCCCAGCTATCCTCACATCTTGAAGCTTCACTTACCTTGCACCCTCTACAATCTGGTTTCCGTCCCGGCTACAGCACTGAAACTGTTCTCCTTTCCCTCCTCAATGAGCTTCACTCTGCCCACGACCGCGGTCTTCTCACTATTGCTGTCTCACTTGATCTCTCTGCTGCGTTTGACCTTGTCGACCACCGCACCCTCCTATCACGCTTACTTGATGCGGGTCTCTCTGGCACTGTCCTCCGCTGGTTTCAGTCCTTTCTCTCAGGTCGTTCTTTTTGTGTGTCCTCTGGTCCCCTCTCCTCACCATCCACTCCCCTTCCCTGTGGTGTCCCGCAGGGGTCTGTTCTTGCCCCCCTCCTGTTCAATGTCTTTCTAGCCCCCCTTGCTCTCCTAGTACAACAACAGGGTATATCTGCACATTACTATGCCAATGACATTTTCCTACTCCATCATACAAACTCTGCCTCCCCTGACATTTCGCCTCTCAACAACTGTCTCTCCACTGTGGCTTCCTGGCTCTCCTCTAACTTTTTGCATGTTAACCTCACCAAGACCTCAGCTATATGGTTCACCGCTGGT
Source organism: Ichthyophis bannanicus (assembly GCA_033557465.1). Lineage (NCBI taxonomy): Eukaryota > Metazoa > Chordata > Amphibia > Gymnophiona > Ichthyophiidae > Ichthyophis > Ichthyophis bannanicus. The sequence goes on along the minus strand of CM066046.1, from coordinate 12,646,474 downwards.
AGTCCTATCCCTTCTCTTCTCCCTGTGCTTTCTTCTTCTCCAATCCCTCTTGTCTCATCCTTACGATACTTAGGCGTTACCCTTGATTCCTCCTTGTCTTTCAAAACCCATATTTCTTCTGTCGTCCAACGTTGCTTCTCTACCCTGCGTCAACTCCGTTCTGTTCGCCCTTTTCTCTCTTTCTCGTCTATGACCACCCTCCTCCTCTCGCTCGTTGTTACCCGTCTCGACTATTGCAATGCTTCCCTGGCCGGTCTTCCCCAGTCCCAATTGCAATGCCTTCAGAGAGTCCATCACACTGCAGCTCGCATTCTCACCTGCTCCTCCCGCTTCGACCATGTCACTCCCCTTCTCATACGACTGCACTGGCTTCCTGTTCCCTTCCGTATTCAATATAAGGTCCTCACTTTTGTTCACAAATCTATTCACTCAGGCACTCCTCTCTATCTCGCAGATCAGATTCACCTCCACACTCCCCACCGTTCCCTTCGTTCAATCCACGCTAACCGTTTGCTCCTGCCCTCCCCCTCACAGGCTCACCTTGAATCCACCCGCTCTTCTGCCTTTTACTTTCTTGGACCCCGCCTCTGGAATTCGCTTCCCCCGGACCTCCGCCTGGAACTTTCCCTGAAAACCTTTAAGACCCGTTTGAAGACCTACCTTTTCTGTCTCGCATTTGATCTTCCCCCCCTCCATTGATTTTTCTTTTTAAGTCCCTGTTTTTGTTACCTTACCTCTTTAGTCCTCTCCTTTTCTCCTAATCTATCCTATTATATATTTGGCGTTCTTTTCCTTTTCTTCCCTGCAGCTGTTTTTGCACATTGTACACCGCTCTGACGCAATTTGCCTGAGCGGTATATTAAGTTTCAAATAAAGATAAAGATAAAGATGAAACCAAACTTGAGCTCTTTGGCAATGCAGACCAGCAATATATATACAGGCAAAGAGATGGAGCTTATAAAGAAAAACCCACCCTTCCTACAGTTAAATATGATGGAGGTTCCATAATGTTGAGGGGCTATTTTGCTGCCTCAGGAACTGGAGGCTTGGAACTTATTAAAGGAATCATAAAGTCGGAGGACTATCAAGGTATTTTGTAGTGAAATGTGCTACTTAGTGTCAGAAAACTAAGTCTGGGTCGAAGGTCCTGGGTCCTCCAGCAGGACAATGACCCAAAACATACATCCAAAAGTACAAAAGAATGGTTAAAAAGGAATAAATGGACTGTTTTAAACTGGACAGCAATGAGTCCTGATCTCAATCCAGTTGAGAACCTTTAGAAAGAGCTGAAATCTTGGTAAAAGGAATCCTGGAAACATTCATAAGCTGGAGCCAATCGCAGTTAAAGAGTGGAAGAAACTACCAGCAGACAGATGTACAGAACTTATAGATGGCTACAAGAAATGTTTGGAGGCTGTCATCTCTGCCAAGGGTTGTGTAACGAAATATTAGTGAAGCGTGCCATTAATTCTGTCCAGATCATATTTTGTTTTTTTTTTCTCAGAAATTACTATGTCTAAGTAACACAAACATCCTTTTTTTGTTGCATACCTTTGAACATACTATTAAAATATTATTATGTATTTATTTATTTAATTAATTTTCTTATATACCGCCCTATTTGTCATCAGTGCGGTTTACATTGAAACAATACAACAATTGGTCAGATATAACAGACCTATTACAAGTAACAGGAAAATTAACATGGAAGTAAACAGGGAAATCATTTATATTTCTAGAAAATACATTTTGGAGATATATAAAATCTATACAGTTAGGGTAGGTATGAGGTTAAAAGGATGGGGGAGGGGAAGGGGTGTTTAGGTGTTTGAAGTGTGCGATGAAAAGGTGGTGTTTAAGGGCTTTTTTGAATTGTTTGATGTCTTTAATTGCTCTGATATTGGGAGGGAGTTTGTTCCAACATCTAGGAGCATAATTCGAAAAAGCCCTATTGATGGATGATTGATTAGCTTTTAAGGAAACTTTTGGTATAAGTAGTGTGTCAACAGCTGGAGATCTCCTGGACCTGTTATTTGTTGTGTATGATGAGATCAGAGATGGAATCTGGAGAAATATTATTGAAGGCCCTAAAGGTGGTAAGGATGGCCTTATATTGGATTCTACAGTTTATTGGTAACCAATGAAGCTTCTCTAGAATGGGGGAAATATGCTCACACTTTGATGATCCACAGAGGACACGAGCAGCTGCGTTCATGGCTAATTGTAGAGGATTAATAGTTATATTTGGTAAGCCATGGAGTATTATGTTAGCATAATCAAAGTGCGGCATGACTAGAGTTTGAAAGATGGTGCGGAAGTCATCAGACTTCATCATAGGTCTCAGATGACGAAGGGTTTTTATCTTGAAGTAAACCGTCTTTACGTTTTATATGTTCCTTGAAGTCTAACCTTTGATCCAGAATTACTCCTAGATATCGAATATTTGATTTGACTGGGAGATCAGCATCTCTGACTTTTAGAATTGATGGAGGGGAGACAGATTTATTCCTTGTGATTATTAGAACCTCTGTTTTTTTAAAGTTAATACGGAGGTTTTGAGAGAGAAGCCAATCAGTTATTGAATTAAAACAGTTGATTAGTACTGTATAGTTTGGGTATGATACAGATATCGGTGAGAATAATAGCACATCATCCGCATACATAAGGCAGGATATACCAAAAGAGCGTGCGATGTCACAGATTGGCTGCATATAGATGTTGAACAGCAGCGCAGACAAGGAGGAGCCTTGTGGTACACCTTGTTTCTGTTGAAAGGGATTAGAAGTAGCATTACCAATACGAACTTGTTGTAATCTACCTTCCAGGTAGGATTTGCACCAGTCCCAAGCATGGTTTTTGATTCCCTTCTCATGAAGTCGCTTTAGTAGTTGTATGTGATCCACAGAATCGAACGCAGCAGCTATATCAAGAAATATTAGAGCAAAGCCATTTTTCAGATTGTCAATGCCGTTGATAAGTGTATTGATTAATGTTGTTAGGAGAGTTTCTACACTGTGGGCTTCCCTGAATCCATGTTGACATGGATCTAAAGGGGAAAATGAGTCTATATGCTGTTGTATCTGCCTGAGAGTTAATTTCTCAAGAATTTTGGCTAGAAATGGGATACTAGAGATTGGACGGTATGAGTCCTCCTTCTTTGGGTCAAGCTGGTTGTTTTTCAGCAGTGGTCGGATGTATGTATGTTTGAGAGCATCTGGGAAGACACCAGATTCAAATGACAGCTTCGCTATGTTAGCTATAAAAGGGCTGAGTTCTGTGCGCATAGATCTTATCCAGTGTGCTGGGCATGGGTCAGATGGTGAAGATGTCGTGTTGATGGAGGTAATAACTTCATTTATGGTTTTTACAGAGGGTGGTGAGAGGTTGGTGATTGAAAACTGCGGAAGGGAAGTTTGGACAGGTTCATGTAATGATGTAGTATTTGTTTTTATTGATTTGGATTGGATGTAGTTCGCATAGGCTTGGGGCTGAATCCCTTCTTGTTGTGGCGGAGATGATTGATTGATAAAGGACTTTACTAGATTAAATAAGTCTCTTGGTTTATTCAGAGAGCGGCTGAGGATATCAGCATGGTATTCTTTTCTCTTAGCCCAAATTGATTCATGATGTTTAAGATGTTCTAAGTAGGTGGTTTGGTCAGAGGAATTACGTGTATTTCTCCATTTTCTCTCAAGCTTTCTGAGGTGGAGGAGAGAGGTACGTAGTTCATGTGAGAACCATGGGGCAGATTGTTTTTTAGTAACTCGGTTGTCAGATGTTGACTTTTTGATCAAGGCTGGGAGTTGCGAGTATGAGGAGAGGGTATTGTTCCAGTTGTTTACAATATCATTGAGATTATCTGTTAGTTTGGCAAGCTTTGGGAGAGCATGGTTTTTGAAGTCATCACTGTCTAGTTGCTTGAATCTTGTAGATCTTTTGTATCCAGTTGAGTTTAGACAGTAGTCTGTGGATTGATATGCTGGTATCTGAAAAGTTATTAGGTTATGGTCAGACCATGGGACAGGGGTAATAGAGAGATCAATTTTGTTCATCATAATCATGTCATGTTGAGGGATAAAGATTAGGTCCAAGAGATTCCCACTTTGATGGGTGGGATTAGCCACTACTTGTTTGTAGTTGAGGTCAGACATTGCTTCTAAGAAAGACTTGGCTAGGGTAGGTTGAGTAGAAGCCAGATTAAAGTCGCCTAATAACCAGTTTGGTTTGGAGGGGTCTTCTGGGTTACAAGCTAGGTCAATGATGTCTGAAAGTTCATCAGAGACAGCATTTGGTGCTCTGTAGATGAGGTTAATGGAGTTGGATTTGTTGGTAATAGTTATTGTGTTTAAGTGTTGTGTACTTTTGATTAAATTTATGCGATATTGTAGCACTGTTTTTGCAAGTATTAGGACACCATCGCCTCTTCTGTGTTCTCTGTTGCAGGTGTAGATTGTGAAGTTGGGTGGAGTAAGGTGGTTTAATATTACGTTGTCTGTATTAGAGAGCCAAGTTTCAGTAACCAAAAGTATATCTAAATTGTATTTGGTTATTAGGTCTGTGATTACTCGGATCTTTCCTTTCACTCTCATATTTCTCACATCACTAAAACCTCCTTCTTTTTTCTCCGACAGATCCGTTCAATCCGCCCTTTTCTCTCCCCTTCTGCTTTGACCACGCTAGTACTGTCCTTAGTCATGTCACGGGTGGATTTCTCTAACGCACTGTTCCTTGGTCTCCCCAAAAACCAGGTGACCCGGCTCCAAAGAATACAAAACACTGCTGCACGTCTTATTACTTCTTCTACCCTTCGAGATCATGTTACTCCCTTACTTTTTCACCTTCATTGGCTGCCGATCTCATTCCGTTCTCAGTTTAAACTGCTAACTCTGCTTCACAAAGTCTATCACACTGGTATCCCATCCTATCTGTCTGACCTTTTATCTTTCCATTCCTCACGTTATGCACCCCGTTCTTTCCATCTCAACCATCTCGCTCTCCCCTCCCCCTCCCGTGCCCACCTCCAATTCACACGTCTATCCGCATTCTACTTTGCTGGTCCCGCACACTGGAACTCTCTCCCCCCTTCCCTCCGCCTGGAACCACACTTCGCAATTTTCAAACAAAACCTTAAAACCCACCTCTTCTCACTGGCATTCAATAATCCCATCCCCTTTTGTATGACTCTATCCCTACTGTACCCACCTACCTGTTGTATCCTGTCTCGTATTCTCTGCATGTTAGTCTCTATTCTTTATACAATTTGTACATTTCCTTTCCTTTCTGGCTATGGCCAAAGTTTTTATGTATTATGCTTTTACATTTTTGTATAATTTATCTATTTTATGTATTTTATGAATTTTTATGTATTTTACTATTTGTGCACCGCTTTGATTGCCTCAGAAAGGCGGTTATATCAAATAAATAAACCTAAACCTAAACCTTTATTGCGTGTAGAGCGTGCATTAACAAGTGCACATTTTAGGTCTGGTTGATGTTTCGCTTTTTTGTTTTTGTCTTTGGTGGAGTTTGTAAGATCAAGAGATACATAAAGAAGATGTGATTGTCTCTTATGATAAGTGTTTGGGAGTATGTGGTTTCGATTCGTAGAATGTTTCCTGCTTGTATTGTGGATTAGATGAATCGGGTTGTAGGGATTTGTAAAAGTAGCAGAGACATGAAAAGTACAGGTTAGCGTGTAGATTAGGGTAATAGTAAATAATAATAATGCTGACATACAGTTGGAATATTTCCAATTATTTCTCAAGATATTGTACACAACATATCTTAAATGCAAGGGTGCCAATAATGTTGACCCAATTGTATGGGGAGAAGAGCTTACATGATTCTAAGAAAATTCTAAGTATAAGCAATATAAATTAGGACACTGCTAGTATCTAACTGCATGCGGTTGATCCTCACAGGAGATATGGGGGAAGAGGTCAACAGTTAAGAGGACTCAGTACCAACCAGAAATGCAGTAAGATGTTGTGGCTCATAAAAAAAACACTTGTGATACTCCTTACATGGAAATTTCAACCAGTACTGAGCACCGATATGAAGGACATTAGAACATAACAACATAAATTGCCTCCTCTTCTTCTGGGTGGCTCTGGCCACATTAGGAAACATATTTTGTTGCTGTTAAGTGCCATCTAGTCATCAACTCATGGTTACCCTCTGGATAGTTGACCTAAACTGTATTTGGTTTTCAGTCAGGTAGCTAATTTTTGATAGAGTGATATCCATAGCTGCTGTTATTGTATCAATCCATCACATTGTTGGTCTTCCTTTTTTGCAATGAGCTTCAACCTTGCCAAACATGATATCTTTCTCTAATGATCTTTCTCTTCACATCGTGTTTCCAAAGTATTTGTTCTTTGGGCGATCCATGGTATACATAGTATTCTTCACCAGCATCATCAATTTTCTTCTTGTCTTTCTCCTTCACTGTCCAACTTTCACATCCATAAGACATTATTGAACATACCATTGCTTGGACAAGTCAAGTCTATGTATGTAGAGATACATCTCTGCATTTGAGAATCTTGTCTATGTCCTTCATAACCATTCTGTTAAGATCAATGCATTGTCAGATTTCTTGAATGCTTACAATTTCTTTATTGATAATTTATCCAAGCAGGTTAAAGATGTCTACTGTTTCTATTTCTTCTCCATCAAGAATGAAACGATTGATTTTGCTAGCGGTCAGGAACAGGTATGGGGAAATTATACAGCGTTTTCATACACCTTTGCTGATTTTAAACCATTTGTTTCTTCTTGTTCGGTTTGAACTGTTGCTTCTTGACAATGCAAATGTTGTGCATGAGAATATCAGATGTTCTCGTATACACATGCTTCTTATGTGCCCCAGAGTTTTTCATGATTTACACAATCGAAGGCTTTGCTGTAGTCAGTAAAGCACATATAGATATCTTTTTGTCTTTTCAAAGATAGATCTCACACCTGCAATGATATGTCTTGTTATTCACCTTTTCCTGAACTATGCTTGCATTTCAGGCACTTGTCATTCCATATACAGTTTTCAACAAAGCGCCGAGGCTCTGCTCTGGGCTCTGTGCCTAAGATTGACCCGCATACTCGTATGTGTCCAAACCAGTGGCCAGAGAAGCAGGATGGCAAGTATGCATGAACCTGTATCACCCATCCAGCGTACCTGTGCATAGACGACACTGTCATGCATGCCCCATGTTCTGCTTCTGCAAGAGCCCCCTGTGGCTGGGTGGATAGACACCAGTAGCATGATGGCGAGGAAGACAATGAATATCAGCCCTGATGAGAGTGAGACCCTTGCTCAATCCGTGCTGTGGCACGAGGGGGTGCTATACCTCAGGGGAGACCGGCGGCCAAACCTGCAACTGTCTACAGCCATATGGAGTGGCATCTAACTCCAGCTGCACAGGTAAAGAGGTCTCAATGGGCAGCTGGGGTGGCTGAGCACCATATTAGGCCACACACATCCTGAAAGGCACAGCTGTGTGCCTGCACAAGGAGACAGGGCTCTGGTGCCAAGCCACATCCTAGTGGCAGCCCCAATGTATGCCAAACAGGCGTCAGTGTGGGGACAGGCAATGCATTGGTACAGGTGCTAACCCTGGTTGCCCACAGCAGGTGGGGATGTTGCAGCACCCCCTGGTGGCAGTTGGCAGCAACACCACAGGGCATGCACAGCAATGGCCATGCCTGGTGTAGGGGGACTTGTGGTCGGGCTGCCCATCCCAGTGGACCCCACTGGCAAGTGCAGATGTCCTGGACACCTGCCCCACACCCCAGCCACTGTGACCCATCGCAGGGGTCCGAAGGGGCCAGTGGCAGAATCCACATGTGTGTCACCCATCTGTCCCTGCAAGCAGATCTGCCACCACTGCCCGCCAACCTCTATCCGGCTGTGGCAGCATGTCAATGATGTGATGCCACAGAACATGACAGAAGTGTAATGGCGAGCATGCACAAACCTTGATACCCTGTCCTGCATGACATAGAACAAACCATGCAGTGATGTAGCCCTTGAGGCATGACTTGTGCCCATAGCCAAGGCCATGCATGGCCCACAACCAAGTACCATTTATTTATTTATTTATTTATTTATTTAATTGGATTTTTATACCGCCTTATCATACAATCAAAGCGGTTTAACAAAAGAGAAAATTAGTAATAGTGAAAAAATCTGTGATAATATATACATAGTTTGTATATATATGATTAAATGTCTTGGGAAAAGGTGCACTATATATATTGTGAGCTATACTATAAAGTGAGCTATTGTACAATGTATATATAAATAATTGCTTTCTTAAAAATTAATTAGTTGATTGCATGACCGTAGTGCTCCGTAAACAAAACTGTTTTCAGTTGTTTTCTAAAGTCTTTGATGTCCTGAGCTGCTCTCAGATCATTAGGTAGGGAGTTCCAGATGGAAGTCGCAGCAAACGAGAAAGCTCTCTCAGAGGTCTCCTTGCGTGTTTTTCTGATGTCATTTGAGGAGCTGATTCTATTTTCAGATACACTTCTCCTAGGTCTGTTGCTAATATCTGACCGGATAAGATACCATGGTGCCAAGGAAAGCCTGCATGCAACAGATAGGAGCAAGAGAAGGGGAGAGGACTGCAGAGGTGGCTGAAGGGGCCAGAGGGGTGACACAGGTGAAGCAGTGGCCCAGATGGCACCATTGCTGGTGGCATGGGGCATGTGTCAAAGATTCACTGGTGCAGTGGGCAGGAATAAAGTGGCAGACGCTAGAGGTGTACCATCGCATGCACCTCACACCTGCTACCCATAGGTATGCCCCTGCTCCCAGGATGGGTAGGTCACCAGACTGAGGCAGGATGCAACAGGTGATATGGAAGCACTGAACTGAGCCCTTATGTGCCCCCCCCTCTCCTATAGTGAATATGATGTATGATACACCCTGGAGACCCTGAAGTGCTACTACCATACAGTGCACTGGAAGTGACCAAACTAACTGCAGCGCATCAGGGAGCAGCTGGCAGCCAAGGAAGGTCAGTGGGGTACTCAGTAGAGCCCAGCAGATACAGGGGATGTCAGCCATGGCTGCCAGACAGGTGCAGGCAGACCATCTGGTGATGGACTGTCTCTATGCAATGATGGGAATGTGCTTTAGGCAGCCATGCCATCCCCTGGTGCCACTATCCTGTGTTTGCACCAGCCAGCACATAATACATGCAGGTGCGCGCACACATGGCCAGGGCATGGCACAGATGGGTGGTACAGGGGTGGCCCCAGGTGCACATTGTGCACCTGCCCAAACTGACCCCTGTGCATGCCCATTGCCTGAGAGGGCTGGCAAGCCACAGCTGGGCATGTGCAGGGGAGAACAGAGCTCCTTGGAGGTGGGCAAAGGAGAGGGCATGCAGTGTGCATTGTGGGGGTGGCACACCCCTGTGGCCCAAAGGTGGGTTGTGGGCTGCATGTTTGGGCCCCTCCAGAGGTGTACCAGTCCCACCCCAGAGCCTTGTCTTTGCAGACCAAAAATCTCCCTTCCTCTTCCCCAACAGCTGGCTCTAGGGAAACCCCGGACACTGCTGGCACACCATGCCCACTACCCAGGAACAGTGGTGCAGTGCTAGAAGAGCTGACCAGGGGTGTAGACCAGCAGTACCTCCAGCAGTGACAAGGAGGAGGAGTTCAGTGACACTGCATCAGAGGACAGCACAACAGAGAGGGAAGGCACTTAGACTCTATGCACTCCCTGCACCCACAACAATCTGGTTTTCACACTAGCCACAGCATGGAATCAGTCCTTCCATCTTTCTTAAATGAGCTTCACATTGCGCACGACAGGGGTGACATCTCACTGACTGTCTCCTTAGACCTGTTAGCTGCCTTCGATCTCGTCAACCACTCTATTCTTCTTTCTTGTCTTTGGGTTGTGGGTTTACGGGGTACTGTTTTTTGGTGGTTCCACTCCTTTCTTCACTCCCATTCTTTCTCTGTTATCTCTCCATCTGATATCTCTGCCTCTCTATGTTTACCCTGTGGAGTCTCCCAGGTTCAGTTATTGCATCTCTACACTTTAACATCTTTCTTGCCATTTTCACTCTTTTGGTGCAACAATCCGATATGTCTGCATATTACTATACTGATGATGTCATTCTCCATCATCATACCTCCCCCACTTCCCCCGATCTTACCCCTCTCAATACCTGTCTGGAGCATGTTACGAGCTGGCTTAATACCAACCTCCTCCATCTCAAACCCTCCCTCCCCTCCCTGGCCCCCATGCTCCTCGGTAACCCAATTCTGTTGGTCTCCTAACCTGCGCTACCTGGGTGTGATATTAGACCCAGAGCGGTCCTTCCACACCCACATTTCCGCCCTCACACGCCGTTCTTTTTTCTTTCTCCGCCAGATTAGGGCAGTTAATCCTCCTCCTCTCTCACTATTTTGCTTCTTTCACTGGTGATCTCCTGCATCGACTATTGTAATATCATCTTTGCCAGTCTTCCCCAACATCAGATTCACTGCCTGCAAATGGTCCAGAACAATGCCGCCCGGATCATATCTCGCATCTTACACTATAACCACATCATACCTAATTTAATTCAACTCCACTGGCTACCGGTCCCTCAACCTATTATATTCAAACTCCTCATTATGACCTACAGACTCACACGCCACAATATTTGGCTGACTCCCTACAGTTCCGTTTGATGCCCCACAGCCTCTAGTCTATACACATTAGCCGCCTTGAGATCTCTTCCCCAGCCAGTGCTCATCTGGAGTGCACCCGTAACTCAGCATTTTTCTATCTGGTGCCATCCTCTGGAATTCTCTTCCTCTCCCCCTCCACCGGGAACCATCCTATCCCAAGTTCAAAGTGCTCCTCAAAACCCACCTTTTTTGCCAGCATATGACCGACTGCTAAATCCCCCTGCTTAGTCCCTTCTCCTTCTATGCTACCCGTTTCTTTACATCTTCTGAATCTTAAGAGTGCCAGCTGCATTCCTATAATGAATTTCTCAGCCTACTTTGGCCATCTCTGTATTTTGCAATTTAGTATACCGCCCTGCTGATCTCCGAAGGTGCGGTGTAGCAAGAAACTCAATAAAGATAAAGATAAAGGGGGCCATGGCATAGCAGCAGGATGTGAAGTCAGAGGAGGAGGAGGAGGGACCGGAGGGCCAGGAGGAGGGTAGGGAGTCAGAGGAGGAGGAGGAGGGATGGGAGGGCCAGAGAGAGTGTGGGGAGTCAGAAGAGGAGGGGGATGGAACAGAGGGGGTAACAGGAGAGATGCGGGAACCACCCTCCAAGCTCCTCAGGTATGGTGGATGGTGCAGCACACAGCCAGCAGGCACTTGGTGTGGGGCCTCCAGCAGCACACAGCCATGCCTGTCCATATCCCTACCAGGGGACCATGTGCATGCCACATAGCTCAGCACGGGCCAGGCACAACAGGCGGTGGAGCAGTGGTTCACCCTGCGCAGCTGGGGGCCCCCACAGCCACTCCAGTGCCCATGGGCATGCGATGGCCATGCCACATTAGGCCCCTCTTCACCACCACCCCCTCATCCATTTGGTGACTGGGCTCTGGCTGCCCTAGTGGCGGAGGTGTGGCTCCTCAGGAAGGAGGTGTGCACCACAGCATGAACCATCATGGAGCACATGGATGCCCTCACCAATGCAGTAAGAAGGCACAAGCAGAGCCCCCATGCACCTAGGCCATCCCCATGCAAGTGAATGTCCTGCAATGGTCTGCGGTATGTACCGCTGTTAATTGTGCATGAAGTGGTCCTCATGTGTTGCAATACATATGTAATACATATATCACCATCTGTTTGCAATACATGTAGCATCATATTACAGCAAGCGTATGTTCTGGGCCTGTCCTAGGGTTCACATATATTCACATTCACCTAGCAGCCATGCATCTCTGAGCTGATCCCCCAGCTGCTGCCTGTCCCAGGCTGGACTGGGCGAGGACAAATGCATCATGGCAGGACCCCTGTAGTGGGCACACACATCAGTGAAGATCATGTTGGCATCCACAATGACCTGCATGTTCATTGATGTGTACGTATGCCTGTTCTGGTATGCCCTCTGCTCCAGCCGTGGTGCCCACAGTGCAATGTGGGTGCAGTCTATACTTCCAAGCACCGATGAGAACCCAGCAACATTGTAGAATGCCTGCATGGTCTCCTGCCACATCTGCTGTGTCCGGGGGAAGGCTATGAGGTGGCGCATCCTCCACAGCAGTGCCCTGGTGATGGTACTTTGTAGTGGCTGGCAGTAGAATGCATGATTCTGAAATTCACTGGAAGCTGCCATTTGCAAGATATCCCAGGGCAGTGGTCACCGTCATGGCCACTGGCAGGACCTGACTTCTGGAATTGGAGGGCTCCACACTGAGAATGCTGCACAACTCAGTTATCGTTGCACTATTCAATCTGTATCTCTGGTAGACCTCCTCCTCCATCAATTGCAGGTAGTTCACCCTGGGCCTGTGTACATATGGGGCATGGTACCTGCGTCTCAGGTGCTGGGCTACACACTGCCTGCCGCATCCTCCATCCATCTCCACCTCTGAAACACCATGTGCATGGACCACATGGCTTTTCTGCTGGTCCTGCATCAGTTTACGTCTGCACGGTTTGGGTACAGGCCTACACACGCTCTCCTCGCTCTACCACCTCGCTCACTGTTCCACCACTACACGGATTCGCTGATCACCATCAGCAGTCGTATGTGCCAGGAAAAGTTGCTTAGGCTTACGCAGTTAGTGACATCCATTGTCAGCACACATGGGTTTCGGAGAGCCGCCTTACATGGGTTTCACAGTGGCACGCCTCCATTCCACCCTCTGGTCTTGGCGCCTGGCACTGTGTGTGTAGCTGGGCCTCAGCGATTCAAGCCGTCTTGTTGAATATCCAGTTTACACGGTTATGGTGGTTTTACATGGGTAAGGCCAGCTTTTACACGTGTAGCATCTGCCTAGGGCTTCGAAAATCAGGCCCGTAATCTCCACTGAATGGTCTTGACTAGAATCTTGCTGGCATGTGAAATCAGAGCAATTGTGCGAAAATTTCCAACTTTCTTCAGTATTGTCATGAGCACAAATCTCTTCCAAACTTCCTGACAGATCCTTGTAAGTATTGTAACTTCGGCATCTGATTGCTGTAATACTTCAATAGGAATGACATTAATGCCTGGTTCTTTATTCTTTGATGCTTTCAATGCTGCTTTGACTTCTTCTTTCATTACCAACTTCCCAATATATTACCACATCAGATTGCAGCACAATACAAGCAGCTACAACAAACGACCATAGCTCAGCCCACAGAAACCAAAACAGTCTACAACGCAGATCCCATACCCACATGGGACACCTTTGAAGCTGTATCTACGGAGCGAATTGAAACCACAATCTCAGGGCTCAATACTACCACCTCCCCACTTGACCCATGCCCGGTTGAATGGATTAAAAAAACAAGACAAGAACTAAGCCCAATACTTGCTAATATTGTGAATGAATTACTCAAACGGTCAGATGCCAGCAAGCCTCAAAACATCCTTCATATGCCTGACCCTCAAAAAACTGGACCTTGACCCACTGGACCCAATCTCATTCAGACCAGTATCAAGCCTTCCATTCACAGCAAAGATCATTGAGAAAATAGTACAGCAGCAGCTTCAAAACCACTTGGACAAAAACAACACTCTTGACCCTCAACAACATGGCTTTCGCCAAGCTCATGGCATCGAAACCCTCATGATATCATTAATAAGTACACTAACAAAAGGAACCCAAATAAAGCACTCTGGATATGCCTTAATCTTCTTGGACATATCGGTTGCATTTGACACAATCTCCCACAGTATCCTCCTGCACAGACTAAAATAAATAGGCGTTCACGGTAAAGTACTACAATGGTTTCAGTCCTATCTAAAGGACAGATACCAACAAATCCAACCAGCAATACCACATCAGTACCATACCAACAGTTCCAAGGAATACCACAGGGTTCAGCACTCTCGGCCATGTTATTCAATATCTACCTGCAACCACTATGCTCCATAATTAGATCACACAAAGTCAATTTTCACATATATGCCGATGATATTATGCTTTATGGACCCATAACCACCTCAGACCCGACAAACCACCAACTGATAAACTGCTTTGATGATGTATCCAGATGGCTCCAATCAAACAACCTTGCAATAAACCTAAAGAAAACAGAAGTCTTATTTGTCACAAAAGACCAAACATTCACCCCACCAAAGCATATAACCTTTGGATCAATCCAAATAAGGGTTCAGCCGCAAATAAAATATCTGGGAATCATCCTAGATCAGTCGTCATTCAAACAACAAATAGCAAAGACCTCAAAGACAATATTTTTCAAAGCCAGGATGGTTCAGTGACTCAGACCACCCCTGGACAACAAGGACTTCAGATCAGTAATGCAGGCGATGACACTTCCCCACCTCGATTATTGTAACTCAATATACCATGGACTCTCAACTACCACGCTCAACCCGCTCCGAACAGCACTAAATGCCACAGCCAGGTCCATCCAAAGAGTTAGAAAATTGGACCATATCACTCCAGTTCTGAAGAACTTACACATTCTTCCAGTAGAGGCACGGATCAAATATAAAACCCTAGTACTAATCCACCAGGCATTCCATATCCAGCAACCATCACACCTCCACGCATTACTGGAAAAACCGAACTTGGGAAGACCAACACGATAGGTTACAAACAACATGCTTATTGTACCACACAGCAAGACCAAATTTAATCAACAAACCTGCAACTGCACCTTTGAACTGTATGCATGAACTGTATGGAACTCACTGACGGCTAAACTACAATGCAACAAAGAACTGTCTACTTTCAGAAAGCAGCTCAAGACCCAACTTTTCAAAGAGTACCTCGATGTAGAACAGAACAACAATCTTTGATAAGCACCCCAAGATGAACACCAATTCCCCAACAAAGCAATCACAAAACATATATGCATACTAAGACAGCAAAATTATACATATGTAATTATGTAAATATCCCCTCTCCCCAGGTGATGGGTTCCCCAACTTCAGAATATTACTGCCCCCCCCCTTTTTTATGGATTGTAAACTCCCCCGTTTGATATTGTTTTATTGTAAACCGCTTTGACCCGGTGAAAGGCATATATAAATGTAGCTAAATAAATAAATAAATAAATTACCAATGGGTCCTGATCAAAAGGTACAGGTTGAAACAGCTGTTGATCCACTTGATCTTTATGGTGTAATGACTCTGTGTATGCCTTCCACCTTTTTTTGATCTTCTCAACATTATTCAAAATGAATCCCTGAGCATCTTTTAGCATTCCATTTCAAGGCTGGAGTTTTCTCTTTAACTCTTCATAGCTTTAGGAAAGTGGTTCTTATTCTTCATCTGATAGTTTCTGATTCTATTTTCTTGCTTGCGTCATTTTTCTTTGACTCATCTTGCTGCCTGTTGGAAATCTCTGTTATGTTCCATGATTGTCTCTCTTTCTCCTATAGTGATGATGGTGCCCCCGCCACCATCATCAGCTCTCCCCAGTCGGGGGATCGAGCCTCCAGCAGCGGGAGGAGCAGCGGCACCTTCATCGCCCAATCGGGGCGCACTCCAGGGACTTTAAAAGTTCGCGCCATCGGGCGCGCCCGTGCCTGAGGGCCTCGCCAGAGGGCCCTTTGGCGTGGCCCTTAAGCGTGGAACAAGAGGAAGGACACCCTAAACCGACAACCACCCAGCTCCATAAGACGTCCACCAACAACAAGCTCACCCCAGCTACATATAGCAACGGAACTTTGTAACTTTGGTCCCCGCACTGCATAAGAAGATCAATCCAATCTAGGGGTCCAATTACATCCTGGCAAGGTACTAAACATCATAGCCTATATAATCCATTACTATGTTGATCGTTCAAGGTAGCATACCAGTACGCATGTAACCTGTTAGAGTATTATCTCTCTATTGCATCATCTCATTATTGTATCATCTCGTCATGGTATTAGTGTATTTAATCTGTTAGAGTACCCACACTTACTTTTCATATAGGCCTATTTGTATGTACCTGTATCACACTATTACAATTCTCCCTATTGTACTACCTCAGTTTTGTATTCTCTCATTATAATTTCTCATTGCCGTATTGTCTCATTATTGCGCTACTCCATTACTGCATTATTGCATTATTACTTTATCTCTTTATTGCAAGATCCCATTATTGCACGATTCCTCATAGATTTGTTGCGTTATTATATGATCTACCTCCTTATTGCATGACTTCACCACCTACTGTTGCATTGTTACATTATCTCAAATACACACAATCACAACATTCAAAATGGCCCTTCACTTCATTGCCCTTGTTAGCTTTTACCTCCTTACACATTGGCTTGGAACCTCCCATGCCCTTTATCCATCTCACAATAATATCCCCATCTTGAATAACCATGGAAAAAGATGGTCTGGATCCCCATACTCCCACCCAGGAAGCGACGCCTACACACGCCGCTCTCACTTGATTCATATAGCACTCCAACTATCCAAGACACCCAACCAGGAAAAACCTCAGAACTGCCGACGCCTAAAGTGTGCCATCATAAATGCACGTTCAATACGCAAAAAAATGGCCTGTTGTCCTAGACATAATCTCCCTTTATGACCTGGATCTACTTATGATCACGGAAACCTGGCTATCATCGGAGGACAACGTTCTCCTCAATCAACTCCTACCCCCAACTTCTCTATACACACAAGACATAGAGAAAACAAAAAAGGAGGAGGAGTGCTCATACTCACCAAATCAGACCTTCATTTCCACATAACCGACTCCTCTAGCACAAACAACCTAGACATTCTCTCCATTGCAAACCAGCAATGCTCTATCAACCTACTGTACAGAACACCGTCTGCTTCTCCAGAGGACCTCCCTACCATTATTGACCTAGCGGCCAACATCCTCAATCCCAATAGACCAAATTGGATAATGGGGGATTTCAATCTCCCATCATTAAATCAAAACCATGCAACTGCCTTCCTCGATGCCATTGAGGACCTTGGATTCAAGCAAATCATCAACAAACCCACACATATAAAGGGTAATATTCTTGATATGGTGTTTGCTCCCCAGTCAGTCCTTGAACAAAACCACAACCTAGTGATATCGGTCATTGATGTACCATGGTCGGACCATAAACTGATCAATCTCCAGATACCCATCAGCAATAAGCAGCTGCATAGCAGCCGAAAGATGACCAGCACATCACGAACGTCAATAAGAAGCTTTCGCCCATTTAACAGGGAACTCATCCTGTCTGAGACCCACTCACTCCTCAACAAAACCACACCCTATCTTGAAGAACTAATCTCCTCCTGGAACTTCAACCTTAATGCCATCTCACAACGCCCGCACTCCAATAACACAGCAAGGATAAAAAGAAGCTCTGCCCCATGGTTCTCTCCTGAGCTGCGATCTTCTCTTACACATCTATGCAGACTTGAAAGACAATGGCGCCGATCGCTCTCCACGGAAGATCAGACCGCTTACCAACTCCACCTATCAATGCACCGAGAAGCAATCACACTTAAAATGAAACCCATTGCCAACATGGGTTCAGAGAATATCATGGAGTCAAGACCCTCCTCACTATCCTTTTCAACAATATAATCACAGGCATTGACAACATCCGACAAGGTTTTGTGCTCATCTTCGTAGACATCGCCGCGGCGTTCGACTCGGTGAGTCATGAACTTCTCCTCGGGCGATTGAAAGAGAAGGGCATCTGCAACACTGCGCTTGAATGGTGCAAGTCTTATCTGGATGGAAGATGGCAATATGTAAAATCTGGATCAGAAGAATCAAAACGCTTCCATCAAAAACAAGGTGTGCCTCAAGGTTCCTCGTTGTCATCTCTCCTGTTCAATATATACATGCAACCAATCTGCAATATCATTAGATCATTTAGCG
This sequence comes from Ichthyophis bannanicus, assembly GCA_033557465.1. Classification (NCBI taxonomy): domain Eukaryota; kingdom Metazoa; phylum Chordata; class Amphibia; order Gymnophiona; family Ichthyophiidae; genus Ichthyophis; species Ichthyophis bannanicus. Next base: position 12,628,493 of record CM066046.1, on the reverse strand, counting down.
TGAACTGTTTGATATATGCTGATGACATACTCTTATACATGCCGTTCTCTACAGTTCAAATCCCAATCCCAAAACCTCCGCATTCAACACAAGAAAACGGAGGTGCTTTTCATCGCGAGAGACCCCAACTTTATTCCTCCATCCCATGTAAATGTCAAGGAAGCTGACTTGCAAACTAAAGAAACAATAAAATACCTTGGAGTCACCTTGGACCAACGTCTGGATATGAAATCTCACATAGGCAATATAGTCAAAGCTGTATATTTCAAAATCCGTACGCTCAGGCATCTGCGCTCCCTATTGGACCCAGACGATTTCTGGACTATATACCAGGCGCTAATCCTACCCCATTTCGACTTTGCAAATGCCATCTTACAAGGTCTCCCTCAATCTACACTGAGCCCATTACAGCTGGCTATGAATGCTGCAGCAAGGGTCCTCCACGGAGCCTCCAGAAGTGATCACGTGACTCCTATTCTCAAGCAGCTTCACTGGCTCCCTATCCACGGAAGGCTTATCTTTAAAACCTTACTCCTCTCATTCAAGGCCATCAATGGCTTTTCATCTTCCTCACTCATGGAACTCATCCACACAGTGCCCCCCAACAAATCCAGAAGAGCAACAGCTGTAAACCTGCTAATAACCCCGAAGGCATTGACAAAATGCAACATTACAACGGCAAACAGGGCCTTCAGTCTCTACGTCCCCAAATGCTGGAATGCTCTACCATCCGACATTCGGGCCATTGTAGACCTAACTCACTCAAATATCACCTTTTCCTCCAATACTACCCAGTCAGCAACGAAATCTAGGTAACCCCACCTAAGAAAGTAACCATTGTTAGTTCTGAGACAGTGCCAGCACCCCGCCTGCAATTTATGCACATGTTTTCCTTATATTATTGTTGCTTCAATCTTGTTCTTTGTAATTATTTCATGTATATAGTTCACCCCTGTTATCCAAGTTTGTACTCCTATTCTATGTAAAACCAAACAGCTTGTTGTTATGGTCATTTTGTTATAATGTAAACCACACTGATATCGAATAGTGCGTTATATAAGAAATTGTAATAAATAAATAAATAAATAAATAGTTTTAGCTTCTCTGCATTCTGAGCAATTTACAGAGTTCTTTAGTCAACCATTTTGTCCGTTTTTGCTTTTTCACCTTTTGCAGAGAATTTTGCTTTATTCAAGCATACCTTTCTTGAACTATTTTCAGAAGACTGTGTTTGTGAGGAGCTAGCTAAACTAAAAGTAAACAAAACAATGGGCCAGATGGGATACATCTGGTGGTACGTTTTCAAAATTGTATTTTGTACATTCTTGAGTGGCCTGCTCTTTTGCAGCTTGAGCTTGAGTTTGCATACTAGTAACTGGTGACCTGTACCATAGAAATCTCCAGGTTTTGTCTGTTGATATTATTGAGCTTTTCCATTGCTGACTTCCACAAATGTAGTCAATTTGATTTTTTACAATCCATTAGGCAAAGCCGCCACTTGAGTTGCTGGAAGAAGGAGTTTGACATGAATAGATTATTGGTCTTGCGTATTTCTGTCAGTATGTCTCCAGCTTTATTTCTGTTGCCAAGCCAATATTTTCCAACCACTTTGTCTTCTTCTTGGATCCCAACGTTCGCGTTCCATGTTCTGTCAATTTCGGCTTGTTCATTTTCATAGAATTTATCAATTTCTTCCTCTTTTGCAGCTATTGTTGGCACATTTACCTGAATAATAGTTGTGTTGATAAGCGTTCCTTGTAGATGAATAGAAATTAAGTGTTCACTGATTGCAAGTTTCTTTTTAATTATAAATGCAGCACCATTTTTCTTTGTCTTTCATTTCCGGCATAGTATGCCATGTGATCATCAGATTCAAAGTGCCCAGTACCAGTCCATTTCAGTTTTCTGGTACCCAGCAGATAGAATTGTACATGTTTCATTTCATCTTGACCACCTCCAGCTTCCCTTAGTTCATGTTTCTTATGTTTCCTGTGCCAATATGTAAAACATTTTTGTGGCTTCTGACTCTCATTTCATGTGCAGCTACATCAGCAGTCAGACATCCTGAAGGATTTGATCTAACCACATTATAAATGCTGGATTTACAATGAAGAGTCTTCATCTCTTCCCCAGTAGCCTCTTAAGTGCTTTCTGACCCGGGGGGGGGGGGGGGTGTCTCATCTTCGAGCACTATATCACAATTTGTTTTGTTGTGATTATCCATTGGGTTTTTCTGGCAAGATACGGAAGTAAAATTGCCAGACCTTTCTTTCAAACAGTGTCTTCCGCAGCAGACTGGCTAACCTACTGAAAAGGGCTTTATACTAGATTAATCAGGAATGGGTGAAGAAAGCCCCAAGGTAAGTGAAAGCCTTCAGGTAAACAAAACATTAAACACCTCTGTAGAAATGGGTAAAGGGGGCAACATCTGGAAAGCAATGTGCATAAATGCCCCCAAAATATGGGAAATAAGATCCCAAATGTTGAGACTTTAATGGAAGAGGCTGACCTCAATTTAGTAGCGGTGGCTATTATGGAGACATGGTTCACGGATAACCATGACTGGGATGTAATTTTTCCGGACTCACTTCATACAGGAGGGATAGGGTAAGAAGAAGGGGAAGAGGAGTGGCATTATGTATAAAAAATAATATTAAAACCATTACAAGTCTTAAAAGAGAGCAAGGAGGCACTGTGGGTTACATTAGAAAGAGGGAATGGGAAATCCTTTTGCAATGGTGTGATATACAGATCCTCCTCATAGGGAGAAGAAGTGGATGGGGATTTAATAGAAGACATATGCAGTATTGCCAAGAAAGGAGAAGTGCTACTGATAGGTGATTTCAATATGCTGGATGTTGATTGGCATATCCCTGCTGCGGTGTCATTTTGAAGTAAAGAGATCCTCGATTCTCTACAGGGAGAATTATTTCGGCAGCTGGTAATAGAACCTACACGTGAAGGGGCCATACTGGACCTGGTGCTTATCAATGAGCAAAGTGTTTCTGATGTTATACTGGGAAATCATCTTGTATCTAGTGAACACCAGATGGTGTGGTTCAGTCTTAGGACTAGAGCTGATAAGATTCAATCAAAAGCAAGGGTCTTAGACTTTAGGAAAACTAACTTTGTCAAGATGGGACAAAACCTCAAGAAGTTGTTAGCAGGATGGGAACAGCTGGAGGATGTACAAAAGCAATAGGCAAAACCGAAAGGGGATATTTTAATGGCAACAACCCTTTTTGTTCTAAAGGTAAATAAATATAAAAGGAAAAGGAGGCAACTATGGTTCTCAAAAGAGAGAGGAAGACAAGCATCAACATTTGGAAAAACTTAGAGAAGCTAGGAAAGTAGTCAGGAAAGCTAAAATACAAAAAAAGAAGAAATAGTCAATGCAATAAAATGGGGAGACAAGACATTTTTCAGATATGTTAGTGAGACGAGGAAGTGCAAACATGGTATTGTCAGACTCAAGGGTGAAAGGGAGGAATATGTAGAAGCTGATGAGGATAAAACAGCATGTGCATAACAAATATTTTTGTTCTATGTTCACAGATGAAGGGCCAGGAGCAAGACCTCAGAAAGTGCCTGCAAATAGGAACAGAAGCGACAGGGATCTTGAAAGTTTTTCAGAAGACTGTGTTCATGAGAAACTAGCTAAACTAAAGGTAGGCAAAGTGATGGGGCCGGATGGGATATATCCAAGAATAGTGAAGGAACTTGGGGCCAGACACACTTCTGTTTTTTTAGAAGACTCTTACACTTCCAAAGGATTCAAAGAGGCAGAATATTTGCATAACATCAGCATCTTCAGGAAAATCTCACTCTTTTATATATTTTTTTTTAATTTCTATTTATTGCTTTTTTGCAAATAATCCAAGTATACAAACTTGAAAGGAAATAAGGATACAGATAACAAAGGTCAGTAAAACATCCAACCCAGAAGGAAATCAAACATAGCAGGAAATTAAACAAAACCTGTTCCTTCGACAGCCCTCAAAAAATGGGGGGATCCAACTAAGATATAACAATACACTATAAGTGAAGAAAATAAACTGAAGGGTTTAGGAAAATAAACTGAAGGGTACTCTTTTATATTTTATATACCAGGGCAGGCAGCCTCTGGTATTTTTAGCACCTTAATAAAATATCTTTAGGTCCAAAGGAGGAGGCTTTTTTTTGTTCTCTTTCTTTGTCTCTCTCCTATGTAATTTGTTTCTGTCTCTTCCCCCAATGTTTCTGCTTTTTGTTCTTTACCTTTCTTCTTTGTTTCTTTTTTTTCCTTCTCTTTTTGTTTGCATCCCTCTGTCTACCCCTGCATTGCTTTATTGAATAGAGTATTTTTCCTTATTACTACACAAGACATACCAAGGGTAATATGGGATGTGAATGTATGGATCAGAAAAGGGATCTTAAACCACTAAGACCCCTATGCAATCCAGAAGTAATCCTGATATGCCCTGTGTCTTGCACTCCTCTTTCTTGCTCTTGAAAGCCCTACAAAAGGGCCACATTCCTTCTCCACTCAGAGCTGTACCTAATTTGTCACCTAATTATATAACAACCAACTTCTGTTCTCGGGAACATGAGCATAATGCAATATGATTTCATGATAATAGGTTCTTCAAGAAGAGAGTAGGTGAGGAATTATCTAATTACCCTGGTTGAGCTAGTGTGAATTCACGCCCTGTTCATAGCTTCAGTACATCCCCGCACTCGTTTATTGAAATATTCTACAAGCTCGGTTTTGGATATGGCTAAATATAAAGTGGTAATACAGATCAGTATTCATTATAAAACGCCATAAGCATATATGGCATTGTAAAGTGAGACAGCATTAGTTCTTACTGAAAAAGCACCAGTGTGCACTGCACTACACAGTACTAGGGCAATTGTGTTCTTCCCCATAAAAAAATACTTCCCTACTGTGCATCACTGATCACAAAATCTTAAAAATTGACCATACTGCTTATCCATTCTGCCCAACCATCCAATCCCCTCCTCTCCCTTAGAGATCCTCTGTGCTTTCTCCACCACCTCCGCTGGGAGGCTGTTCTATGCATCCACCATTGTTCTCTCCTCTAGTCCATGGGCTATGATGACATCATTGGGGAGAGGCGGGGCCAGAGTTCAGTCACCTTCTGCTGCTAGTGCTTCCCGTTCCATGGGACTGTCTGGACTCATAGCCTATTTCCAGTCGCATTCACCAGTTACTGCTTTTAGTCCTGGTGTTCCTAATAGCTATTAATACTGCTGATACAAAGGTTTTTAATACCGTAGCTAATCTTTTTTAACTAAATAAGAAAAAATGCATGTAATCTCTTTTCTTGTTCTTCCATTATCAAAAGTGCACACCTGCAGAGTTCTTTGGTCAGGGGATAAAGCAGTCAGGTCAATATTAATAGTGGCAGTCTGAATTTTATTTAAATGCCGGCTGCCATGGCTAAATTAGATCTAGACATTTAGTCCCAGTATCTGGACAGAGGCCAGAGCTGAATATCCAGATCCTGGGATCTGTGTAGTGGGGATTCTCAGTGCTCCTATATGCACAGCTATGCAGATAGCCATTTAGGACTGTCTTATGTTATTTGCACAGAGGCACTGAAAATCACCATATTATGGGTAACGTTTCTCTGCCCCTGGCCCACCGCAACACTATTCAGGTGGAGGCCTATTCACAACTGGACATCCAGCCCCTTGTGTGGCTGGGGAGAATTGGGGTGTACAGCGGTAGACCCAATTCTGTTCCTGCATGCCCAGCTGCATACCTGGCTAATTGCAGAGCTGTGAATGCTGCCTATCACCGAGATTGTCCTTTCCCTGCAGCCAGACCCCTGATCCAGCCTCCCATGGCCAGGATCCGGCTGCGGGAAACCTCCACGCCTCCCGGTCCTGTCCCCACTGGTCACCGCTGCTACCCTGCGTCCAGGGGGACTTATTCCATACTAAATAAATAAATAACCAGCATACTCCGGACGTACAGGGCTGACCTCAGAATCGGCCCTGAATTTCCAGGGTGACGGCCCATCCACGTACCACCCTCGCTCCGCCTTCAACCCACTCCCTCCTGCTCCCATCTAAGGGTCCCTGTACAACTCCACTGTTCATACAAGGAGCCTTGCACGGGGATGGCAAGGGGAACGAATAGTGGGGATCTATGTCCAGGCAGGGCATACATTCCTACTATTCGTGGCTCGGAATAGACCCCATAGTGCCAAGGTGGTCAAACAGAATATTCAGCAAGAAGTACTATCCATATAGTGCCGACAAATATCCCTCTCCTCAATAAACTGATGAGTGCTTTTAAGATTCAGTCAATAAATGAAAAGTTGTCATGCACAATGTGTTTCACTCCAACAAAGTTTACTACAACAAAATGCAAAAAACTATTTGCAATAATAAGAAAATAGTTGTTGCAAAATTACAATTGAGCACATACACAAAGCAGTTACAAATACAAATTCTTGGCTCCAATTGGCCTCCCTTTCTTCCATGAATCTCTAAAGGACTGGGACTCATTGTAGCTCCTATTTACTCGTCTAGCTATAAGCTGCACAGCAACAAAGGATGCTTGTCCTTCCCCCACTTCTCCAAAACTGTAAACCAAGCACCTTCTGGGCTATACAACATTTCCCGCAAACTGGAGCAGAAAAGCCAACTCTTCTCGCTGTTACACTCCTTCATGAGGGTCAACCAACCCAATGCTGGCTCTCCCTTCCACCATTAGAGCCCTTTTACTGAACCACGATAAGCTATTAGTGCACGGCTTAGCATGCAGTAGCTGGCCGCAGTTAGTACTATTCATGGCCATGACAGCTACACAGGTTAGGGGCGGAGCATGGACATGGAGAGCACAGTAGTGCATGAGTGCAGTAATGTCAGTTCCTTTAATGACACCTCTATGGTGTCATTAGGTGAACTCACGTCAACTGAGCCACACATTAGCTACTGGGAAATTGCGGATCACACTCCCGACAGCTAACGCTGAGGCTTTGCACTTAACGTACATTGACAACACAAATTAGGTACAATATATTAGCATAGTAAAAGGAGCCCTTACTCTCCCTAGTGATACTTTTATCACCTGTGAAAAAGCCTTCCCACATAGGGTGGATTATGGCAATGTATTATGTAAGAGATTGTATCAATGCAATGCAATGTGTGCCTTTGAGTCGATGCTGACTCCTGTTCACTGCTGAGAAAACCCAGGAGAGACTGTATCAGTGTATTTAAAATGCAGCAAACCCTGGACTCTTTCAGCCACAGCATTTTTGCATTCAATGTTTGTTTCAGGAACAAACCAAGGAAGAGATAATGGGGGAGGTAGGGAACACAGATCAAAGGAAAATGAGAAGAGGCCTAGGAGACACCGACATGGGAAGATGAAGGGCTAGGAAAAGATTTAGGGAAGACAGAGGTCTGAAGGCAAAATTATCTGGGAAATGAAAGCACTGGGAGGAGAAAAGCAAAGCAGGAAGATGTAGGAACAAGGAGGCGAGAACTAACCAGGCGATATGATGTACCGAGGAGACTCAGTGAGGTCAGTATGCAGCAGGGAGGCATTCTGAAAACATGTTAACCACTTAGTGGACCTGCTGACCAGTTAAACAGCAGTCCGTTGGATATTCCCTGCTTCCAGGGCATTCTGAGGGCGGAGTGCGGACAGCACCAGGGGTTAACTAGCCACTGCCCTGTTACCCTAATTGGCTAATTGACCCTGCCTGGACATACATCCCCACTACTCGCTCCCCTTGATAAATGGCTGTCCTAACGAGCTGCTTTTGCAGTCTGGCCGGCAGCTGACTATCACCACTGATCGGATTGCAAAATCTCATTCTGGCCAATCCGACTAGTCAATGCCAGTGGTCAAATATGGCCCTAGCATTGAATATCCATTTCAATATTAAAGTGGCAATGGTCAGTCACTGCTGAAAACCCCCTTAAACTTTAAACTTAGAATTAATGGGTCTGATATCCAATGTGGCGGATAGGCATGAGTACAGTGCCCAGCTGTCAGTGCTGAACCTTAACGCCAGATATTCAATGCCAGAGTCATATGCGACCCCGGCATGGAATGTCAAAGGTCACCACAGAAGATAACCAGGGAGCAGCGATATTGCTCCACTGCCCGGTTAGTTCCCATGAATAAACGATATGCCAGCTTTTGCTGTGCCTGTCTTTTACCCACAGTAGCTAACCGGCTAGCGGTGCAATATTGCCGCTAGCCGGTTATCTACTGTCAACACCCACGACATGCCCAGATGCTAAGCGGTTATCACCAGGACAGATAGCGGCATTAGTTGGGGATATTCAGTGGCACTAACCGTGTTAATGCCATTGAATATCCCGTTCAGCAGCATTTACATGGTTTACAGCTCTGTAGAATATCGGGCCCAATATGTTTAAAGTTATATGTATCTTTAGTAGTACTGCTAGTGTTAACAATCCACATATAACTTTAAACATCTATTTATTATTCTTATTGCAAAACAACGTAACATCTTATCAGTTCCCACATCTGATCAGTTACATTTTTTTCCATTCCCCCTAGCCAGAAACAACATCCACAGCATAATGACGTCTCTCCCCTTCATGCCTTCAGCCTTGTGACAGACACCCCCCAGCCCGTTATGCAGCCACCTCATTCAGCTCCCATACCTATACTTTATGCGCCGCTACACTGCATAGCCTGCCCGCTGACCCTTAACCCCAGCGGCCCTGGCATTGAATATGTGGGGATCACTGCGTATGCTGGACGCCACATTAGGTAACCGGGCAACAGTGATATTACAAGCTGCCCTGTTGGCTCCTGCGCTGACAGCAAGGGTTTTCCTCACCTATCTTTTTGGAGCAGCTCGCTAAGCAGGCAGCATGTAATATCACTGCTGCCTGGTTATCTCTTGTCGCAACCTCTGCTCCGCCCCAGAACACCCCACTGGCACGCCCCAATGCTAACTGGGGCTAACTGCCATTATCCTGATTTAAGGCATTTACACAATTTTCTGGGCTGTAAACCGTGTAAATGCCTTTCAAATATCAGGCTCTATATGTTTAAAATCACACTCCAGGACGGCATTGACAAAAATTCCTCAATCTTCTGACCACATTGTGGTTTTGCATCAGTCGCTCCATTTCTCTTAAACTATGTAATGCATATCAATATGGGGCTCTCCTCAAATACACAATCTACCCAAATAACAGGCTTTTATATAAAGCATTCTCTGAACTCTACTGACATGCATGGGCTTAGCAACACCCCAAAGATTAAAGGTTTATTTATTCGTTTAAAAGTTATGCCTCCTATTTACCCATTGGCACTTATACATATACAGGGCAATGTTCAAAGAAAGTTATATGTTTATTTATTTTATATTTCATTGAAGTGGTATACAATATAATAAAAGAAAAACTGACTTTTAATATAAAAACAGACAAGCCAGTTTTGTAACATTTTTGTAAATGATATCGCAGAAGGGCTATCAGGAAAGGTTTGTCTCTATATGGATGATATCAAAATCTGCAGTATAGCTAAAGTGGAAGGTCTAGATAACATGAGGAGAGATCTAGCTAAGCTTGAAGAATGGTCAAGAATTTGGCAGCTAAAATTTAACACTAAATAATGTAAGGTCATGGATTTGGGCTGCAAAAATTTAAGAGAGCATTACAGTATAGGGGGTGAAGTGCTTCTGTCCACAAAAGGAGAGCGGGACCTGGGCATGATTATTTCTGATCATCTTAAGAAGGCTAAACTGTTAGAAAAGGTGACGATGAAAGCCAGAAGGATACTTTGGTGCATAGGGAGAGGAATGGCCAGCAGAAAAAAGGAGATGGTAATGTTTCTGTATAAGACTTTGGTAAGACCTTATTTAGAATATTGTGTGCAATTCTCAAGACCAGACCTTCAAAAGGATATAAAGAGGATGGAATCAGTGCAGAGCGTGGCTACTAAACTGGTCATTCATCTTTGTCATAAGGCATATGGGGACAGATTTAAAGATGTCAATATACATACTCTGGAAGAAGGACGGGAGAGTGGAGAGATGATAGAGATGTTTAAATATGTTTGTGGCATAAATGCACAGGAGGAGAGCCTCTATCAATTGAAAGCAAGCTCTGCTACGAGGGGACATAAGATGAGGGTGAAAAGGGATAGACTCAGGAGTAATATGCGGAAATATTTCTTTACAGAAAGAGTGGTAGATGTGTGGAATAGTCTCCCAGGGGAGGTAATAGAGATCAGGACAGTATCTGAATTCAAAAAAGCATGGGACAAACACAGAAGATGTCTCGTTCCTCACCTTTTCCTGAACCCTGTCTGCACTTCAGGCAGTTCTCATTCCAGGTAGTGCTTGAGTAAGTGCCTATTTTCAGACACAAAGTAGGTGCCTCTTTTCCAAGTGTCTGAAATTTGCAGTTAAGCATGTGGAGACTAATTTTATAAACCATTTTATGGTGTAAAATAGTATGTTTTGCATGTAGATGGATGCTTATAAAATAAGGTTATATCTAAAAGTATTGACAGTGCAAGTCAGAACATGGGCAGAGCCATGATTTACGCATGTATTTTATAAAACACGTCTGTAAAGCATGCGCTAACATGTACACCAGCTCTTGAACAGTTGTAATGTCCACATCTTGAATATTGCAGCTATTGCTGCTGCATTTCCACTAGTATTTTATGAAGTCACATAGGAACCTAGGGGGTCATTTTAAAAGCCTTAGTCATGATTTGGATGTCCAAAAATGTGCATGGGGCCGTCCAAACCGCAGAGATGTCCCTGAAGCCTGTGACGTGGTAGCATTGCCAGAAGCCATGGAAACAGATAGTAACCTGGTGGAAGGTTCGAGTACTGCAGGTAAATGCAAGATTTTCCCTTCTCAGCACAAGATGCACATGGCTAATCAGCTAACACAGCTCACCTCTGGGGAGGGGAGAAGCAGAGTTGCTGATTGGGCACGCCCTAGCAGGAGGCGGGTTCCCCAGAGCAGAGGCACCTTGTTAAACAGAGAGAAGGAAGACAGAAGACAGAAAGGGAAAGAGAGAGTGAAAGAGAAAGAGAAGGAATGGGCAGCGAAAGCAGAGCAAGCAGAGCACTGGACAAAGCCAGCAGAAGCGTGCTTTAGAGACGGAGCAAAGCAAGGACAAAGGAAGCAACCTGGAAGGCAGGAACTAGCCTTGGATGCCAGAACCTTTGACTTTGAAGGAGAAACGCTCCCCAGCTGCAATCCTAGGAAAACGCTTTCAAAGCCAAGAAGCAGGTACCAGGGAGACTCAGTGCCTGGAAGAGCCTTCTGGGAACAAGAGAGGGGCGAGGCACTGAGAGACCCAGGCATAAAGCCTATGCTTTTGGAGCAGAGAGCTGATCCGTGGAAAGAAAGGCAGATTGCTAAGGAACTTTCAGACACAGAGTGTCTTTAATTCTGATAACAGCTTTTATGAGAAGCCAAACTGTGTGAATGTTAATTTTAAAACCTAGGGCAAGCCCAGGTTTTATGAAGACAGTTGGCTGCAACCTGAAACTCATTTATCTAAACCCAGCTTTTCTCACCAAACTGCTGACAGAGTTAGCAAGCAGGCTAGCTACAAGGACACAGCTGATTTAAATGGTAGAGATATATGCCGGGAGGATTTAGGAGGCCCTAAGTTTGAAGTGCTGTTTAGAAACACTCCACATGCAAATGAACTGAATAACCCAACACTGGCTTACAGAGACAAGTGAGGGAGCGGTAACTCCAGTGCAGTGAATGAGCGTGGTAACAGAGACGACATTGTTTGTTTGCCTGAAGCAAAACCTACAAACAATTACTCACCTCAGGAAGGAGCTAATTCTCAGCCCAGCCCATATAGAAAGCAGGCTGAAGCCCTCCTAAAAGAGTTCAAAGAATTCTTAAACAAACAAACCATTCCTGAGCAGAAAGTAGTACAGTCAGTGCAGAGCCCAGAAGCAGATGTGCCATTGGTTCTTCCCTTGCCAATGATTGAGTTAAATCAACCAATGGACTGCTCAACCTGTCTGATTGACAAGGAATAGAAAAAGCAAAGCTTGAATGGTCCTTTTTCTGTGATAACCTGAAATGTTTGCTATTTAAGTGCCCGGCTGAAGAGCTTACCTGAAGTAAGAATAAGCTGAAGCATTGTTTGGTTATAGCACATGGACATTATTGTTTTCCTTGCTTTTGATTGCCAAGTAGAGTTCACATGAGGGAATGTGAACTCCAACATTAATGAACACTTTTGAGCACAGCCTTTAAAGAGCCTTATTTCCATTGTTCCTGTGTTTTTGGCTACAATACATTATCCTTTATGCTTGTCCTATCCTTTTGAAGCGGGAGAAATAAATCCTTATAAAAAGAAATATTCTTTTGCCTGCCTTATCATTCGACCTACACAACTACAACCTTAATCTCAAGGCCCACCCCTCCTCAAACCCTCAAGGTTAGGGAGTGGGTGGTGGCAAGCCATATAAGAAATGGCTTTTAAAGATGTCTCTGATGCAGATGTGGCCAAATGGTTAGGAGCTATTTATGCCCACTATACCTGATTGTAACTCATCTTGAACTACTACTGGAAAGGTGTGAGCTAAATATAGGAAATGGCCTGCCGCCCTCCTCGGTATTCTTCACAATCGCAATGATAGTTGCAGTGGGATTTGAACCTTGGCACTTGCCCATGATGCTAAGCATTCAGCTATTTCTAGACATCCCTTGTCATGGATACTGTTCTGGGGATGCCTTTGCAAATGCCTCAGATGTCCAGACTGGACACATCCATGTTTCTGAAATCATGTCTGAACCTGGACCTGCCCGCTTTCTTTTCATTCGTTCTGGCTTGGATGTCCCAGATTTCACGTGGACAACATTTGTAAAATATGCCTTCATCTGTTTTTATAAAATAAACTAAAACTAGGCTCCTTCCTGCTCACTCACCCTAGGTGCCCTGTTATAAGTTGCCCCCTTACTGCCCTGAGACACTGTTACTGGACGTATAACTTCGGACACAGGGGATCATTTTATAAAGAGCCACAGAAAATTCTGCATGTAAATCACATATTTTCTGTGACTTACACACATGAATGGACCTTCATGCACATACTTTAGGCAGTCTCTATTCTGTAAGAAAGTGTGTTGAGACGATCATAAATATTTTCACCATGGGCGTGCACATGAGTGGAGCTTTCGCAGAGCACACATTTACATGCATAAGTTATAAAATGTTTTAATTAATGTGTCTTTTTGACAAAGCTAGTTGCAGGCCTTTACACCAGCTAGAGGACTGACGTGAGTGCTTGGGTCTAGTTTAACAAGTGCTTTTGATGACTTGCAATGCAATGTGTGCTGTCAAGTCAGTGCTGACTCCTGGTGTCCCGATTCCTGAGTTTTCTTGGCAAGGTGCAGCAGGAAGTACAGCAGATTGCCAGGCCTTTGATGACTTAGACTCCTATTTTATAAAGTAAAGGACACACATAGTGGACTTTATAAAATAGGTGTCAGTGTCACACATAAAAATGCATGCTATTTACACGGGAATTTATAAAGTTACCCTCATAGCGACTTATACCTCCAAAATGAGTCATGTAAGTGCTGGCAGTGTTTTATAGAAACCATTTCTGTGGTTGGTGCTGTATCAAACTGCATGAATGCTTTTGAATACTGACTTCACAATATTTACAGCAATAGGGCCCAATATTAAAAGCATTAGATGGCAGATAGGCACCGCACACCCGTGTAAAACAGCAATAAATACGTAAAATGGATCGTCACATATGAAAATGAACACCCTGTGGGTAACGCTAACCAGATAGCAGTGAGGGCATAATGGGGCGTGCTGTGAGTGGGGCACCGCACAAACCGCATAACGTACTTATTCAATGGATATGGCCACCTCCCTGAGATGCCATAAACTGCATAGGATGAAGCAAGGTTTTCTGGCACCCAGGAGAGCAGGAACAACCGTGGCAAAGCCATGTATTGGACAACAACTGGGTATCAGCAAGGAGCAGGCAATGTGGGGAGTGCTGAGGCTTATCCAGAGGTGGAGTGTAGCTGGAGGCAGGGGGTAGTAATGAGTGGTGCTTGGGTGGGAAGTGGGTGGCAGAGGAGGAGCTGGAGGGAGAGGTGAGTGAGGTGTAGTAAGACAGGAGAGGTGGGTGGAGGACGAAGGTGCTGAGGGGGGCGGGAACCCCAACACATTGTGTACATGCCACCTGTGCCATACATACACATTGCCCCAACCCACAGGGCCGGCCCGTCCATTGAGCAAGAATGTTTTTTGCACAGGGCCCCGCATTTCAGGGGGCCCCGCGCAAAAAACATTCTTCATCCCAAGTTTAAAAAAACAAAAAAAAACCCAGCTGCTTCTGCCCGCGGGAAATCCCATCAGCCCCGGCGGGATTAACAGAGCCGCGAGAAACTCTCGCGGCTCTGAAAAGAAGCCCGCATTCAAGGATGACGCCAGCCTACGATGCAGGGACTGGGCGGCTCTGCCGGGCAGGGGGGAGGCTCTGCCGGGCAGGAGGGGGGCCCCGCGGTGGCACTCTTGATGCTGCCGCGGCAGAAGCAGCTGGGGTTTTTTTTGTTTTTTTAAACTTGGGATGATAGGGGGGAAGGGGGTTTAGGACTGGTACCAGTGGCTGGGGGGGAGGCTAAGACTGGAAGTGGGCTGATGGGCGGGGGGGTAGGACTGGTAATGGGCTATGGGGGGGGCTGACTGGAAATGGGCTGATGGGGAGGTTTAGGACTGGTAATGGGTTAGGGGGGGCTAAGACTGGAAGTGGGCTGATGGGGAGGTTTAGGACTGGTAATGGGCTATGGGGGGAGCTAAGACTGGAAATGGGCTGATGGGGGTTAGGACTGTTAATGGGCTATGGGAGGGGTTAGGACTGGTAATGGGCTGATGGGGGATTAGGACTGGTTATGGGCTATGGGGGGCTAAGACTGGAAATAGGCTGATGGGGGGGGCTAGGCCTGGAAATAGGGTGATGGGGGGTTAGGACTAGTAATGGGCTATGGGGGGGCTAGGACTGGAAATGGGCTGATGGGGGGTTAGGACTGGTAATGGGCTGGGGGGGCTAAGACTGTTAATGGGCTGGGGGGGTTGCTAGGACTGGAAATGGGTTGAGTGGAAGGAGGGCTTGAACTGCAAATAGCTGATGGGGACGGGGGCTTGGAATGGAAATGGGTTGTGAGGGGGAGGAAGCTAGGACTGGAAATGGGTGAATTGGCGGGGGCTAGGACTTGAAATGGGCTGATGGAGGGGCTAGAATAGGACTGGAAATTGGCTGTTGGGGGGGTGCTAAGATTGGAAATGGGCTGTGGTGGGGGTTTGGATTGAAATGGACTCATGAAGGGGCTAGAACTGGAAGTAGGCTCATGGGGGGCTTGGATTGGAAATGGGCTGAGTGGAGGGGAGCTAGGATTTGACATGGGCTGATGGGCTCATGGGGGGCTGGGATTGGAAATGAGCTGATGGAGGGACTCGGATGGGACTGGAAATAGATGGGGGAGCTAGGACTGGAAATAGGCTGATGGTGGGTCTAGGATAGGACTGGAAATGGGCTTATGGGGGGCTAGGACTGGAAATGGGCTGATGCGGGGACTAGAAGGGAGCGGATGCTGGGTGGGACTGGAACTAGAATGGAGCTGATGTTGGGGGAGGATTAGAATGGGATGGAGCTGGGAGAGTGAAATGGAGAGGGAACAAATATTTTGTGTGGGAGGGAAGACAAATCTACAATTGGCCGGATATTGGGAGAGTAAGTGGGGATTGAGAATGGAGGGGTAAAATTTGAGTAGATGAAATAGGAATGAGGAAAGAGCAAAAGGAGAAAGATTAGTATGTTAAAGCAGATGTAGAGAGAGAATGGAAAAAAACTAGAATAGAAGAAAAGACAAATGGACAGCAGACGATGGAGAGTTAGCGGAAGACACAAAGAAACCAGAAGAAAGTGACTGGAGCAATTGCAGCTGAAAAAAAATGCACAAAAGGTAAAAAAATATCTCTTTATTTTGAATTTATTAATTGGAATATGTCAGCTCTGGGAAATGTGCATCATTAACGTCTGTGCTTTGTTTAGTACAAGAGCAAATTAATGTATAGTTTTATTTCTACAGTGTTGTACATTCCAAGTTTGGCTTTTGGGATTCCCAGTTTAATTATTGTCTTCCTGTTTCTAAATTGTGATTCCTTGTTTGGTGATGGTCTATGTTCTGCATGTGTAACTGAGCTGAGGTATTCTGTTTATGTAATTCCTATTTGACATTGCCACTTGTTCTCTTTCCCCAGTAGGTCATGTATTGTTATTCTCTGAAATGTATTGGTTTAATATTTGCAGTGTTGCCTTTTGATAGGTAGAGTATGGTTCTTTGTGAGTCCTGGTAGTGCTGTCAGGATACGGCGGGTTTGCTACGGGTTCTAAATGGGCAGTGTTTGTAGTAGTTCCTAATGTGTCTGGCGGTTGGCACTGGATTATAGTAATGTAGAAGTCTTTTAGTCTTTCTTTATTCATACACTCATTAAGAGGCATGTTTACTAAAAGTTAGTGTATGGTAACATTATGCAAATATTTATGCAAATGAGGTCCCTTATGCAAATGAGGCCCCGCACCGAGTCTCCGCACATGGCCCCGCACCCCCCTTGGGCCGCCCCTGCCAACCCATACCAAATACCATGGGCCACCAGCAACAGACAGCCTGCGGCATACATAACACAGGCACCATGCAAGGCATACCACTCCTGAGTACCCACAAGTGACTGTCCTGGCCCTGTGCACACACACAAACCACACACTATGTCCCCTGTGATTGTCATGCCAACTGGTTGCAGCCCCGCCCCCGGGTTGTTAAGACCCACCACCTGCACATATGTCCACCACCACAGTGCCCATACCCCCTAGAACAGCACTCACACAGCCTGCAGCTCTGAGGGCCACCCAGTCACATCCTGACCCATCGAATGACCCCCCTCGAACTGACGGTCCCCAACCCCCATGCACCCTCTGGCCCCCCTCCCTGCCTATACCCTTGGCATGTCAGGACCAGCCAATGGAGATGAGATTTCACCCCTATTCTATCTGGGACAACAAGTGATTGGTGCAAACACCAGCCTGTTGCCCATGGGTAGGGTGTCCATGCATCACATGTGAACAGGGACAGACATATGTTTGGTTTACTGATGTGTGCATCCCTCCCTGCCCCCTCAAGTAACCCTGGGTACCCTTTGAGGACATGGCTGCTCACACCACTGTGACATACACAGGCCCCCTCAGGAGGAGCGCTACTCTGCTGCTCAGCAAAGGACTAAGGCTGTGGTGGAACGAGCCATAGGGATTCTGAAAAGCAGATTCCAATGCCTGGACCGAAATGGGGGCGAACCGTTATGCAGACCAGAAAGGGTCTGTACAATATTCACAGCATGTTGTAACAGCTACAGGTCAAGGTGGGACACATCACCTCCCGACCCATAAAAGTCCGTCAAGGAGTACCTCAAGGATCTGCACTCTCAGCACTCCTATTTAACATCTACATCCAACCAATATGCAACATCATGAAAGAGAACAACATTCAATACACAATCTATGCGGACGACATCATGATATACACCCCGATATCAATCGACAACCCGGACTTCTCTAAGATAACAGACTGCCTTACCCAAATGACCAGTTGGTGTCAAAACAACAACCTCGCAATAAACTACAGCAAGACTGAAGCTCTAATCATCACTCGGAACCAAAGCTTCATACACCCACCAAATATACAGATACAAAACACTACCATACCAATAAGGTCAGAAGTGAGATACCTCGGGGTTACTCTGGACAAGAAACTCAATCTCAAGCCACACATAGACAAAACAATCCAAAAAGCCTACTACAAAATGCGAATCATCAGGAGACTGAAACCACTCCTTGCCCCAGAACACTTCCGTACCGTAATACTGTCAAGCACTGATAACCCCACTACTGGACTTCTGCAATCCGATATACCTTGGACTACCGAAACAAGCCATCAAACCACTCCAACTGGCACAAAACACCACAGCACGAATCATATCCGGAACTGCACGACAGGAGCACATCACACCTACCTTAAAGGACTTACACTGGCTTCCAATCGGTGCACGCATCAGATACAAAACTATCATAAATCTATTTAAGATAAAACAGCACACATCAGCCAACAGCCTGCACACCCTCATACAACCAGACACCAGCACACGTCCTAGAAGAAAACAAACACACAACCGAGTCAGCACCCCAAGTGAATACAAACACACACGCAAGGACACAACAGACAGAGCACTCTCCATGGCTGCTCCAACAATATGGAACAAACTACCGGACGATTTGAGGGCAACTACAGACCTCAAAGACTTTAGAAAACAGCTGAAAACCATGCTGTTCATAGAACACTATGGACACATCACATAACCTAAGTGACTGTATAACAGCACATGTTACCGCCTAACACTGTATGTATATAAAAGTTTTTAGCACCACTGTATATAGCCCACATTGTACATAGCTCAAACAAATCTAGCACACAATTCAACACGCACTCAACTAAATTTTCACCCTCACTGCATGTATAACACACTCACACTACCAGATTGTTTGCTGTGATACCACCTTGATTATTATGATAAGGCGGTTTAGAAATACTGTTAAATAAATAAAAATAAATACTACACAACCTGGCATGGCTGCGTGGAATCCCTGACCCCAAGCCAGAGGTGGCAGGCATGGAGGCAGACGATGTGGGCATGGTGAAAATGGGGACCCAACAGCAGATGGCTCTTGCACTTAACACACGGAACAGACCTATTAGGGGGTTATTCTAGGTAGTAAGTACACACACTGAGCAGGGATGTCATGATTTTATTTGCCCACAAGCAGTAAGAGCACCTACGTTGCCCCCTCCCCCCTGCACCAGATCTGGCCAGGGGTGCTTTGCTACACATGCGCTCTGATGCAATGGAGCCGTGCCTGATGTTGTGCTGGCTGCATCATCCCCCTCACCAGTGGGCTGGCCCACCTCAGGCTGCTCACAGCCATCTGACTGCATCAACAGGCCAGCCCCCTGCCCACTGCCTTCCCCTGCCCCCTCAGTACTGCCACCAGCTGGTGAAATGCCCTGAAATTGTGGCCTGGTAGGCCTCCATCTCCCGCAGAAGACGCAGCTGTGCATCCTATTGGTGCTGTACTCTCACATGGTGCTCATGCATTTCCTGATGTGCATCCTCCAGTTCCTGGTATATGCTCTGCATCTCCCCACAAATGGTGTGAGTTCAGACAGGATCCCCTCGGTGTGTTCCAGCATGCACGACCTCTCCCGAAGCAATTCCTGGTCAACATCATCCAGACCACTCCAGGATAGGGAATGCCTCCTCAAGGATAGGGAATGCTAGGTCCATTGCAGGCTGTTCCTCTGTTGCCACACTCGCTGCCCCGATGTCCTGCTTGTACTGCAACCAGGACTGTCATTGTTGGTACCAGTGGCAGGGGATGTCTCCCCAGCAGCCTGGTATGCCACTGGCTGGGATGGTCCAGCCACCACCTGGTCTGTGTGAGGGCAGAAGAGACAAGAGGTCAGTGCCATCACGAGTGCCAGTTGTCATGGTGGGGGCGAGGGGATAGCTGCAGTAGCAGTGGGAAAACAAGTTGAGAGCAGCAGGCGGGCACACATAACACCACTGAGTGCCCATATCATGTGTATTGTGGAACCTACTCATCTTCCTGTGTGGCAGGTGCAGAGCTATCGTGGCCAGCTACATCTGTGATGGTGACCTCATCTATGAACTGGAGGACCTGACCCTCAAGGGAGGAGAGTTTGTGCTAGCGGTCTTGGAGCAGTCTGTTGTTCCTTGCCCTCTTCTCCTTGACTGCTTGCTGTACCACCTGCCACTTTTTTCTTGAGGTCCTCAATGTCTCTGTTATGATGGTGTACCGCATTTGCCTTCTTTGCAATGTCCTGTCATGTCCTCTGTTGGGTGCTGGCAGGACATTGGTGCCTCAGGACAAGCCCCACAGCCATGGAGGTCTCCAAGGTTCTGAAATTCACCTTCCTGACATGCTTGTGCTTCTCCCACCCTGCCTGTGACATGCTGCTAGTCATGGACTGGCGCGGGAGTGAGTTGCCTGCATAGGTCAAATTTGAACTTCGCAGGTATGACGTCCAAGCCCATGTGAGCTACCCACCATAGCCTTATGTGTGGAGCCTATGAATATGTGTGTCAGTACTCAGTGCTGGAAGCCATGATATCCATGCAGCAGCATAAGTGGGGATTTCGGAAATGTTACATGGTTATGATAGCGCAGTGGACATGCATACAATACACAGTACAATATCACCCTATGTGGGTAGGTCCATGATCCCCGTGTTGCATTACATTACATGTTGTTGGTGGAACCACACTCCTGGCACATCTAGACCTGCAGGCATGGATCAGTCACCTACCCCAAGGGACTGTGATGCCCTACACAACCACACACGCTGTCATTCCAGGGGCAGAGTACATGCTACTATGGACAGAGCCCCCTAAAGAACCAGCTGGGTGCAAGGCTATGGGGATCCATGGTTGGCAGCCATGCCCCCCTGCTGTGACAGCAGAGCACCACATGCATCACTGTAGGGTCTGGGGTGACTGCCACCTCCACCGCTTGTCCCTGCCATAGCTGTGGTGGCAATGTGGGTTGTCATAATGCCTGTATCAGCTGCACCACAGATGAGCTGCCATCTACCTATGCCACCGATGCCAACACTGCACTGTCTGGGGCTGGTGACCTGCTGGACGGTGTTGACCTGGTGGTTCTGTGGCCCCTTCCCCCCCCCAGATGACATCCACATGTACCCACAATATCAATACACTGTGTTCCAGTGGCCTCTCTGCCCAGTACCATAAAATATGCACGGGCATTGGCAATACCCTCCCACTCTGCATCTGCCAGTCTGGGATTTGACACCTCTTGGTCCCACACAGTGCATCTCGGGGTATAGCATGTGGGGTTCAACCACCATAGTCAGCACTGTTTACTAGGTATGGTGGTTTGAGCATACCTGGTGCATCCCAGATGGCACTGTGCATTGGCTGGTGCCGCCATATGTCTGGGGGGTGGACACAGAGTAGAGGTATGTTGCAGTCACCAGCATCTGCCACTCACTCCAATGAACACATGCTCAAATACAAAAATACAAAATTCTCTATTTAACAACTGCAGCAGAACAAACAGGTTAATGGTGCCTGTCAACTCGCACCAAGAACACAGCAGCAACAGCAAACCCACCATAAGACGCACCGGACCATAAGACGCACCTGGTTTTTTGGGGTAGAAAAATAGGAAAAAAAATATTTTGAACCAAAATTCTTTCTACACTCAGCACCCAAACAGTTTCTTTTTAAAAGTTGTTCCCATCTGGAACGACAGAAAAGTAAACCGAGTGGAAATGGTTAAGGTAGCCTACGCTTAGAGTTTGACATAGATGTGCTGAGAGAGAACCGGGATTTTACCTGTCCTCAGCGTCCGCAGCATCAAACTGTCCCGGTACAGTGCGGCTCATTAACTGCAGCCAACCCCGGCTCATATCGCCAAGTCCCCTGCTGCACTCACGCTCTCCGTCGCCTCTCTTCTAGCTGCGGCGCAGGGCAGCCCCAGAAGGAAAGAGCACGCCGTACGGCACAGCGTGAGGGACAAACTTGCTCTTTAAAGCGAAAACTTCTTCTATTCGCACCATAAGACGCAGGCACTTTTCCTCCCACTTTTTGGTGAAGAAAAAGTGCGTCTTATGGTCCGAAAAATACGGTAAATAAATAAATAAAATAGTAAGGAATCTATAAGGAGGAAAAGCATCACTAATAAGGTGAGCTCTTTACAACGTTTGAAAGGCTTATTAGACAAAGAGGGTTTTTCTGCCCTTCCCCCACAAGCTCACACACTGTTAAGGGTATCTGGGAGAAGCTCCTAAAGGCTGTGCAAGCTAGTGAGGCTTCTCAGGAAGATACCAGGGGAAACAGTTACCAGGAAGAGTCTAGCGTGGAGGATATGGACTTGGGAGACACTGTGGATTTAGACAATGTCTCATACATGGAAATAAGCTGTGCAATCTGTGCTAAAGAAGTATAAAGGAACCAAATAGGGTTTGAAAGCAGAAAGAAACCCAGCTGGTCTTGATTACTGAATGCATCTGTGTTACCTCGTGATAAGTAAAAGAACTGAAGGAAGTGTTGTCTGGAAGAAACCCAGAGGTTCTTTTACAAGGACATTTTAAAGCCCATTACTTTTTAGCTGTGCTTTTAAAAGTAGCTGCCCTGTTTAAAGCTGCTTGGGAAGAAGCTGTGCTGAATGTTTGTGTTTGCTTGGGAAAGAATTCTATTGCTTGTGAAAGTATCTAGGTGGGCCAGGAAGTTTTGCTACACCTACTGTGAAGTAACAGAGGGTTGTATAGCGCCTCCTGGAGACCAGGAAACAGAATACTGCTGAAAATAGAGTGTTATCAGAAAGCAAGTTTCAAAGCTGTATCAAGCTGAGGACTGTATAATAGGCTTGTGTGCTGTTATTTTGAGAAGTATCCTGAATTTTATTTTGGTCAACTTCAATCAATTCATGTCAAAGAATTGAACCGGTTAGGAAATCCTTGTTTCTAAAAATAAAGAAATATTTCCTGCGACCTTTGCACTTGGCTCTAATCCTTTCGGGGACACAACTACATGCTATCGGGCTAATTTCAACAAAGGACAATCGGCGTCTCCCCTGTAGCCCTAGGCAACCGCCTGGCCACACGGGGGCGCGCCGACAGTACCTAGCAGTTTCCCCAAGAGACACAAGTTCCACAATGCTTGTACTGGGTCAAGCATTGATATCTTCGGTCACTTCTTAATAATGGTTTATGGACCTTTCCTCCAGGAACTTGTCCAAACCTTTTTTAAACCCAGCTACACTAACAGCCTTTACTTCATCCTCCGGTAACAAATTCCAGAGTTTGATTACACGTTGAGTGAAAAAATATTTTCTTTTATTAGTCTTAAATAGTTTACCCTGTACATTCATTGCATGTTCCCTAGTCTTTCTATATTCTGATAAGGTAAACAATCGATCTACGTTTACCCGTTCCACTCCGTTCATTAATTTATAGACTTCTATCATATCTCCCCTCAGCCGTCTCTTTTCCAGGTTAAAGAGCACTAACCTTTTTAGCCTTTCTTTATAGGAGTATCCTTCCATCCCCTTTACCATTTTGGTGGCTCTTCTCTGTACCTTTTCTAAAATCGCTATATCCTTTTTAAGATATGGCGACCAGAATTGCACACAATATTCAAGGTGGGGTCTCACCATGGAACGATACAGAGGCATTATAATATCTTTTGTTTTATTTTCCATTCCTTTCCTTATCATACCTAGCATTCTATTTGCTCTCTTGGCCGCCGCTGCACACTGGGCCGAGGGTTTTAACATGGTATCCACAATGACGCCTAAATCTTTTTCCTGGGTGGTGGTTCCTAATGTGGAACCTTGCATCATGTAACCATAGTTTGGGTTGTTCTTCCCTAGGTGCATAACCTTGCACTTGTCCACATTAAATTTAATCTGCCATTTTGATGCCCAGTCTTCCAATTTATCAAGATCCTCTTGCAATTTTTCACAATCCTCTTGGGTTTTAACAACTTTAAATAGTTTTGTGTCATCTGCAAATTTGATAACCTCACTCGTTATTCCACTTTCCAGGTCATTTATGAATATGTCAAAAAGCAGCGGACCCAGCACAGATCCCTGGGGTACACCACTATTCACCTTTCTCCATTGGGAAAATTGGCCATTTAGCCCTACCCTCTGCTTTCTATCTTTTAACCAGTTCCTGATCCACAATAGTACACTGCCTCCTATCCCATGACTCTTTAGTTTTGCCAAAAGTCTCTGATGAGAGACCTTGTCAAAGGCTTTCTGAAAGTCCAGATACACAATATCAACTGACTCGCCGCTGTCCACCTGTTTATTCACTCCTTCAAAAAAGCATAACAGACCACCTCCTTCTCCTTCTCCCCCTCCTCCTCACTCCCCTCTATCTCCCCCTCCACTACTACTACTACTAAGCATTTATAAAGCGCTATCAGGCGCACGCAGTGCTGTACAATGAAAACACAAAAGGACAGTCCCTGCTCAGAAGAGCTTACAATCTAAAAAGACAAAGCAAGAAAAGGAGTAGAAAAAGATAAGAACAAGGGCAAAGAGACAAGAGCAGGAGAGACAGGACAAAGGAAAGAGGTAAGAACAAGTGTAAGAGGAAGAAAGAAAGGTGAAATAAAAGAGGGGAAGGAAGGAGAACAGCAAAATCAAGAGCCAAAGGCAGAGGCGAAAAGATGAGCAGCAAGGTGAAAAGAGCAGAATCTGGAGTTGGCAATAGAGGAGAAGGGCCTAGCAAGAAGCAACTGGGAAGAAGAACGGAGTACACGAGGGGGGAAATAGGGAGAAATGAGAGAAAAAAGGTACTGAGGAGCCACAGAGTGAATGCACTTATAGGTCAGAAGGAGAAGCTTAAAGTGAATTCGGAAACGGATAGGGAGCCAGTGAAGAGAACTGAGGAGAGGAGTGATTTGGGCAAAGCGAGACTGACGGAAAATCAAACCGGCAGCGGAGAGCTGAATAGACTGAAGAGGGAAGAGACTGAGGGAAACCAGCAGAAAGGAGGTTACAATAATCAAGGTGGGAGGTGATTAGGGAATAGATGAGGGTTTTAGAGTGAGCTCAGAGAGAAAGGGGCGGATTTTGCCAATGTTGAAGAGAAAGAAGCAACAGGTTTTAGCGATGAGTTGGATATGAGAGGAGAAAGAGAGCGAAGAGTCAAAATAACACCCAAATTGCGAGCAGATGAAACAGGTTGGAGAACAGAGCCATCAACAGAGACTGAAAAAGAAGGAGAAAGGGAAATTTTAGGAAAAAAAATGAGAAGTTCAGTCTTGGCCATGTTCAATTTCAGGCAACGATGGAACATCCAGGCAGCAATGGCAGAGAGACAGCAAGAGATCCAGGACTGGAAAGCAGAAGAAAGATCAGGAGTAGAGAGATAGATTTGGGAGTCATCAGCATAGAGATGGTACTGAAAACTATGAGAGGAAATAAGCGCACCAAGGGATTGGGTGTAGAAAGAAAAAAGAAGGGGACCCAAAACAGAACCTTGGGGGACACCAACCGAGAGTGGGGTAACAGAGGAGGAGGAGCCACCAGAACATACACTAAAGGAGCGATGGGAGAGATATGAGGAGAACCAGGAGAGAACAGAGTCCCTAAAGCCAAGCGAGGACAAAGTGTCAAGGAGAAGATCATGGTCAACAGTGTCAAAGGCAGCAGAAAGGTCAAGGAGGATAAGGACAGAGTAAAGGCCTTTAGATTTAGCCAGGAACAAGTCACTGGAGACTTTGACAAGAGCATTCAGTAGAGTGCAAAGGACGAAAACCTCCTCCTCCTCCCTCTCCCCCTTCCTCCACTTCCTCCGCCTCCTCCTCATCCTCCAGCTCCAGCTCCATTCTGTCCTCCACCTCTGCTTCGTCCTCCACCTGCATGTCCTCCTCTGTTGCCATCTCTTCCTCTTCCTCCCCCTCCATCAAGGTGCTGGAGGTGCTGTCGCGGCCACCTGCAGCTGTCTGGGTGGGTGCACCATGTTCTGCCCTCCTCTCTGCTACAGCTGGTGGTTGCTATGGCTGGTGGGTGCTTTGGACCAGTGGCTGTAGGGAAAGGGAAGCATGTGGTTACATGGCAGTCGCTGCAGACCACAAGGACATGGGGTGGTGTAGTCACATGGCGGCCTCTCCACGCATGCACAGACACACACACAGCACCTCCATGGCCTGCTCACTGACAGACCCCCACAGTTGCTGACCCATCCCCTGCACAGTACCCATCAGCTGTATCGGATGGGGGTTATTGACCATAGCATCACATACCTGCCTCTGCTGCAACCTGCTCACATAGGCATTGTAACATCTGGGGCCTTTGCCGCCACATGGTCCGGAACGCCTCCAGTGTGTGCTGGATACCGAATTCACTGTGGGATGGAGGACATGGTCCACATTAGTCCCCATGTTTTGACTTCCAGTACCATACAGTGGGCAGAGACACTATACCAGCCACACACTGTGCAGCTGCACATGCGGTAGTGCTCGGATGGGTGCATACAGAGCTGCCATCAGCATCAGGTGGACCACCCCTCATTATACATGGTGTCTGTTTTGAGCCCCATATGGGCAGTTGCAGCAGGCCATGGCACACAACTACATCTTTGTGTTCATCATCCACACGACCTGTACTCCTGCAGGTGGGCATATCCCTATTACCTTGTCTCCCTGCTGTGGTGCGTTGACTGTGCCATTGCCTTTGCTGCCCATCTGCCGGCTGGGGGCACTGTCACTGCAACCCACTTTGGATGTTCAGTTATACTGTTCTGAGCTGCCAGGGATGGCAGTGTGTCCCCTTTGCAGGGCAGACTAGCCTGCCACACTACTTGTCCCTATGCAGGGCCCCTTGCCTGTGCCATGTCCCAACATCTCTGCATGCCTGCATATTCCCACTCCCAGCCCTCTGTCAGTGTATTGCCCTTCCCCATTTCCTGCCCTTCCCCATTTCCTGTAACCCCAGCTCCCATTGGCTACTCACCTCTGCAGACAGAGCTGTACACCCCTCCAAATATCTGTTGAGAGGCACAGGTTGGCCCTTCTGTTACCCCTGGGGTACAGCACCCCCTCATATTTCATGACCATCCTGGCCAGAGCTTCTGCCTCGTTGGGGGTAAAATTCTTCATCCTCCAAGCAGCCATTCTGTTGATGTTTATCAGCCAAGCCAGAGGGGGCTCTTGTGCTGGCAGGGCGGGTTTTCTCCCTACCCGTGTAGGGTGACATTTATCCCCTGCATCCACGTGGGTGCGCAGGCCCGTGTAGCATTTGCTGATGCCGGCATCCCATTTTCTTGCCCGTGTAGTGGTGCAGCGACAGTGACATCCCCTTTCAGTGCACTCTCTCCATTTGGCATCTTGCACGGGTGACAATATGCAGGACACCATGCTTCCCCTGGGCTGCACTGCCCAGGTTTCATCTGCTTCTGCTATGCGGTTAGGCTGATTATCCTCCACTGTGTGCTGCCAGGATTAAAAAATTGCAATGGACAGAACAGCGATGGATTTTTGTTCTAAATTCTGTCCACCCCCATGGTTTGAATCAGGAGATTGATTGGGGTAGTCTATTGTAGGGATTTGTGATGCATTACATCTTTGTCCAATCACTGTAGGGATTCCTCCTTGGCGATGAGGAAACCCCTATTCTGGTTGGTGGGTTCTCTGTTTAAAAATGGTCCAATCAGCCTTGGTAACAGACATTCTGCCTTCTTCTTTCTATGCCCTGCCCTCTGGAATTCTCTTCCCTTATCTCTCCGTTTAGAACCCTCCTATACTCGTTTCAAAACTATTCTCAAGACTCATCTTTTCTGTCAAGCATTCAATCTCCCTCCCCCCACTGATGATGTCCTTCCCACTTAGCCTTTTATTCCCTCCCTCCCTCTTATTTCTCTATTTTCCCCTCTCCGCTGGTGTCATGTTCCCCTAGTCTCGCCTCTCGCTCCACCTATATCTGGTTCGAGTCTCCTTCTCCTCTCCTCACTCCTTTAATTTTATTGTTTTTAAGTTTTTAAGTTTTATTATTATTATTATTATAGTTTTAAATTCTGTTGCTCTGCTGCTTTCTGTTGCCCCTCTTTATCTTCTGCTATTTCTTTTACTGTCCTATTATTATTTGGCGTTCTTTTCTTCTCTTCCTTTCTCAGCAGTTGTCACCTTTTTATGATTGTACACCGCCCTGATGCTTCGGCCTGGGCGGTTTATCAAATGTTTTAATAAAGATAAAGATAAAAGAGTCCTGAGCCGCAGGAACGGCGTTTTTTCAACCACAGTTGCTGGATATTACGACTACTTGGCACTTGATACAGGGTTTTATCCCGAAACGTGCACGGTGAAAAGCAATCTTCTTGGGCAACGGTGTGGAATATACTTGTGGAACGTGGACTTTTTACAGATAAGTTACGTCTTTTATGCGATTTAGAAGGTGGAGAACCTCAATTTAAATAAAAGCAGCTTGACGCTTGGTGGGGTGGATTTCAGTTCCATCCCTCCTATGGCACGCTTCGACAAAAAATATAAAAACTTTTGGGACGGGTTTGATGGTGAATTCTATTTTGTATATTATCAAAGAACAAAGCACCAGGCATTGATAGCATTCCCAGAGAAGTATTACAGCAATCTGATGCAGCTGTTACCGTACTTACAAGGCTCTGCCAAGAAATATGGAAGACAATATCATAGCCAACTGACTGGAAAAGATCTGTGTCCATACCAATACTAAAGAAAGGTGATCCAACTGACTGTGGAAATTATCGCACAATCGCTCTGATCCCACATGCCAGCAAGATTCTACTGAAGATTATTCAAAAGAGACTATTATCCCAGTCCCTTGGTCAGACCGTAGCCTGATCACATTTCAGATTCCAACAAATCCAAATACACTTACCCAGCCAGTCACCTCAACAGCAAGCTCAGGGCGATTTAAGCCGTTAGACATAGAGATCCTCACTAAACAAGCGCTGCCAAATCTTTTCAAGCCAACGGACAACCTAAACGAATTGATCTCCAAGTGGAATGACACTCTCTATCAGTATGCCCATCAACCAACCATGAACAAGAAACTCCCACCCAAGAATCATTCCAATAAAAAACAGGATGCCCCATGGTTCTCTCCAGAACTACGTACATCTCTACTTCAACTGAGGAAGTTAGAAAGAAAGTGGAGACACACCCACAACAGCCAGGATCAAGAAGAGTATCTTACTCACCTCAAAAATCATCGCGAACTAACTTGGGCCACAAGGAAAGAATTCCACTCCGATCTTCTCAGCAAAGCATTAAACAGACCACGTGATCTCTTCAATTTAGTAAAAACGTTAACCAAAGAACCATCGCCACTGCAACAAGAATCCATACAACCACAATTATATGCCAACTTCATCCAATCCAAATTGGTCAAGGCGAATACAACTTCATCACAAGTACTAATCCAACTCCCTCAAGCTCAAGCTTCACTCAATAAATTTTCACCCCCATCAAGAAAAACCATCAAAGATATTATCGCAACCATAAACACCACCATGGCACCAAATGACCCATGTCCGGCACACTGGATCAAAATATTACGTGCCGAGCTTAGCCCTTGCATAGCTAAGATCGCAAATCTCTCCTACCTAACTGGGGTTTTCCCTACTGCCCTTAAACAAACATCAATTCGCCCACTGCTAAAAAACAACCAGATGGACCCAAAGAAGGAAGAGTCTTACCGCCCAATTTCCAGTATTCCCTATCTAGCCAAGATACTTGAGAAGGAAACTCAGAGGCAGATCCAACAACACATAGACACAGCAGCCCCGTTGGACCCATGCCAACACGGATTCCGAGAAGCTCATGGAACTGAAACACTCATGACTTCACTATTCAACAAACTCATTTGTGGGATTGACAACATTCACATGGCCATTGCAATGATTTTCCTGGATATAACAGCGGCATTTGACTCAGTTGACCATAAGATTATGCTAGCTAGACTCCACGAAAAAGGCATCCATAACCTTGCCTGGGACTGGTGCAAGTCAAACCTAGAAAAGCGATGGCAACAGGTCCGTATAGACAACATTACATCTGAACCCTTCCAACAGAAACAAGGAGTACCCCAAGGCTCATCTCTATCTGCGTTGCTTTTTAACATATACATGCAGCCAATCTGCCATATCACCAGAGACTTCGGTATATCTTGCCTATTATATGCAGATGACGTGCTAATCTTCACACCGATCAATGTATCAAATCCTGACTACTCTGCACTAATCAACTGCTTCAATGCAATAACCGACTGGCTTCTCAATCAGAACATGAGAATAAACTTAAAGAAAACCGAAGTACTTATAGCCACAAGAAACAAGCAATTTTCTCCACCAACCACCCTCATAGTAAGAGACGCAGAACTCCCGATCAAGGCCTCCATAAAGTACCTCGGTGTGATACTCGATCAACAACTCAATCTTAAGGAGCACATAAAGAACACCGTAAGGACAATCTACTACAAACTAAAAACACTGCGTCACCTGAAACCAATGCTGGAGACCAAGGACTTCCGTACAATCTTCCAAGCAATAGTCACACCGCACTTCGACTATGCGAATATCATCCTTCATGGCCTCCCCAAGAATACACTAAGTCCACTTCAACTGGCGATGAACGCGGCAGCCCGCATCTTATCCGGAGCTTCAAAAAGAGATCATATAACACCAATACTGATCGATCTACACTGGCTCCCAATAAATTGCAGAATAATATATAAAACTCTCCTCATCACATTCAAGGCCATTAATAAAATATCCCCTGCATCGATCTCACTCACGCACCGAACAATAGATCCAGGAGACTAGTAGCAGAAAACACACTAGTTATTCCTAGTATCTCCACAAAATGGACACAACAAACCACTAACAGAGCTTTTGTGTCATATGCTCCCAAGTGCTGGAACAAACTACCTCCCAGCATCAGATCAATCAGGGACATCACCCAATTCAGAAAGTCCATCAAGCACTATTTATTCACTTTGCACTTCAAGCTACCATACATACCTTAGAATTGTCTTCCGCCTCACTCACCTAACTCTTACAAATAACAACAACCCAGAACAAAGGTTTAAAATGTGGAAATACTGCATCTTGTCAAATACCAAACCTTGATGTTACATATTTAA
The DNA here is from genome assembly GCA_033557465.1 of Ichthyophis bannanicus. NCBI lineage: Eukaryota > Metazoa > Chordata > Amphibia > Gymnophiona > Ichthyophiidae > Ichthyophis > Ichthyophis bannanicus. The sequence continues at coordinate 12,597,690 of CM066046.1, read as the reverse complement.
TTGTATATAGTTATCCCCGGTTCACACCCAGTTTACCTTCCCTGTTATCTGTAAACCTAGATCAGTTATTTATTGATAGGTATTTTGTTGTTTAATGTAAACCGCACTGATGAGGAATAGTGCGGTATATAAAAACTGTTAAATAAATAAAAATAAAATAAATAAAAATACAACCATACCTGGAACAAGAACTACCTGAAGTACAAGCAGGGTTCAGGAAAGGGCGAGGAACGAGAGACATCATTGCAGATGTGAGATGGATCCTTGAAAAGACTAAAGAATACCAAAAGGATATCTATTTGTGCTTTATCGACTATAGCAAGGCTTTTGACTGTGTAAACCATGAGAAACTCTGGGCCACATTAAGAAGCATGGGCATACCAGAACACCTGATCGTACTCTTGCATAATCTGTACATTGATCAAGAAGCAGCAGTTCGAACGGAACAAGGAGAAACAGAATGGTTTAAAATAAGCAAAGGTGTAAGACAAGGCTGCATACTTTCCCCCTACCTGTTTAATTTATATGCTGAACAAATCATCAGAGAAACAGAATTGTATGAAGACAACAGAGGTGTGAAGATTGGTGGAAGACTCATCAACAACCTTCACTACGCTGATGATACCACATTACTGGCTGAAAGTGAAGATGATCTGAAACATTTGCTTCTCACAATCAAAGAACATAGTCTCAAAATGGGCCTGCACCTTAATGTAAAGAAGACAAAGATCATGACAACTGGCATAATCAACAGGTTCATCGTTGAAGGAGAAGAAATTGAAATCGTGAACAACTTTAACCTACTTGGATCAACTATCAATAAAGAAGCAACAAGCAGTCAAGAAATCAGACGACGCATTGCTATTGGCAGAATGGCTATGAAAGACCTAGATAAGATCCTCAAGAGCAGAAATGTCTCTCTCCATACAAAGATTCGACTTGTTCAAGCAATGGTATTTTCAATAACATCATATGGATGTGAAAGCTGGACAGTGAAAAAGATAGACAGGAAGAAAATTGATGCCTTTGAATTATGGTGCTGGCGGCGAATACTGTGTATACCATGGACTGACCGAAGAACAAACCAGTCTGTACTAGAGGAGATCAAACCTAAGCTTTCTTTAGAAGCTCAGATGACAAGACTTTGACTTTCATACTTGGGACACATCATGCGAAGAGAGAGATCATTAGAGAAGGACATCATGCTTGGCAAGATAGAAGATCAGCGCAAAAGAGGAAGGCCAGCAATGAGATGGATCGATACAATAACAGCAGCTACGGGTACCAGTCTGTCAACAATGAGCCGCCTGACTCAAGACCGCACACAATTTAGGATAGCTATCCAGAGGGTCGCCATGAGTCGACTCCGACTCGACGGCACTTAACAACAACAACCATTCAGTCCTCAATCTCCTTTTCTTACTGCATCTACCTACAGATTTCCATCCTTCCCACCCCATTCCTCTGCTTCACCAGCCTCTCACTTACTCCCCCTTCCATCTCAATTCTCTGTCCAGAATCTCCCCCCTTTTTTTCTCTTTCCTTGCTCCATGTCCATATCTCCCCTTTCCTTCTCCACCTCCCCTCATAGTCTAGCATCGCACCTCGTACTTCAGCATCATCCTACTTCTTCCTGCACTCATGTAGTGTTTGCTGATACTAAACAGCCAGTTAAACCGATTCATATCCCTGAAAAGACTCAGTCTCTTATAATCCAACATGTTTATGGTAAAAAGTAAATTGTATAACTTACTGCAGAAGCTGAATCAAGAGGTTATACACTCCTAGTTAGATATATATCATGCTGGATCTGTCTGAACAATAGCTGAAGATGGATTATGGAGTGGTCTGAATGAATACAAAATGGAGCAGATTGATTGTTACATAAGAACATAAGATATGCCATACTGGGTCAGACCAAGGTCCATCAAGCCCAGTATCCTGTTTCCAACAGTGGCCAATCTAGGTCATACGTACTGTCATAAAGCTTCTTACTATCACCAAGCCTAGACCCAGCCCAGAGCCTTGCTTGGCCTTCTGGGATATGTAGTTGAATAAACAGTTGTGGCACCGAGGTAAGGCTTCAAAAGGTTTTATTTCCCCTTCCAAGAGGTTTCTTTCGGGTGAGTCAAACAAAACATAAATATCTCCACTTGGGCAAAAACAAAGCAAGAACAGGAACAAAAATTGCTTTACTTTCAGCTTTTAAACAAGTAAATGAACAAGGGCTCAAAAACAGCTCTCTTCAGCAAACAAAGGCATATTCTTTGTGGCTTTCAAGCTTTGGCAATTATATACACTTATCTTAGAGATAATACGTTATCTGAGACAGAGAGTGAACAGTCCATGCAATCACCGCTTACATGTTCCCCCTGTAGCTCATATTGCATCTCTTCAGGCCCTTCTGTTAAAAGGTCATCTCTTGCAGCATGTGAAACGTTGCTAAACAGTCTCCCCTTGCTCTGCAGGAAGTCTCTTTCCCTTTGGGTAAGAATGTTAGCTAATCTGCTACCGTATTCTTTGGATTGGCTTTCTTGGGAGCTTCTTAAATGTGGTGGGAGATAGAGAGAATTCTTGGTTTCACTTTTCCCTCTACTAGGGACACTAGGGTTGGGCTTAAACAGTCTCTGCCTCGAGCTATGCTCAGTTGCTATCGACGCTGGAATAGAATCACGTACAAACTTTTCCTGGCTCCTGCCTTTAAAACCTCGTCCAGATACAGGCTTATGCTCAGGTATAAAAGCTTTACTGTTTTTCTGCCAGTTGTTTATATAAAAACTCTCCTCTGGCTGCCTCCAGCTAACTTCACCATTAAATGTTTGGTTACCTTTTGGAAAGCATTTGCTGGGCTTTGACGCTCTCAGAGTTCTGCTCTCAGCTCCCTTCCAATTAGAATTCCTCCGTTTGTATCTCTGGCTTCTAGCCACACAGCTGCCTGCACCCGTGCTCCATCCGGGTTCTATTTCACTCCTGCTGTGTCCTGCGTATGTCTTCTCTCTCTCACCTACACTTTCACTCTCACTTTCACTCCTGCTCCCACGCTCACTCCATCTGTTGCTTGTACTCTCAAGCTGGCTCCGTCTCTCTTGCACACGCTGGCTCTCTCCAACCCCACGTTGGCTCTGTCTAGCCCCACTGTAGTAGCTGATAAGAATGCAATAAATAATACCTGGAGTCAGGCAAAGATTCAAGCCAATTTAATGTGCACAGACTCAGATTGCAGTAGCATTCAAAATGGTCTGAGCACAGAGCTCAGAAAAATGACAGTTTATATACTTTTCTTCTCCAGTCTAATACAGGCAAAAGTCCTCATTGGCCACAGTGGCCCACTTACTCTCATCCAATAGACATCTCTGACCGGGCCCAGGACTCGCTCCCCCTGCTTGGGTCTTATTAGCCACGGGTCAGCAACTAGACATAACACTAAACATAATACTTCTGTTAAAGTATACAGTATATTTCGCTATTCTTGCAAGGTCAGTTACCCACAAAGATAGTGGAAGGCATATCAGAAGCATTCTTAACAAAAGCAAAACAAAGCGAGGCCAAACATAGCAAGGCTAAGATGTATCTCTAGCCCTGGCTCAAAACACTAAACAATCTTCATAATGCTAGACAAAATATTCTTACATTGTTCGGCTTCTCTGCTATATTTTCATCCTAATTACGAGGTCAGTGCACATCTAGCAAAGATACAGTGGCGCGGCATTCTACTGAAACAGACATCAGACATCTAAACAATAAACAGTAAGAAGGTATTTAATTCTCTTATCTCCAGGAGAACAGAACATGTTATCAAACCAGAATAGAACAGTATGTCTTTCTAACAGCTAACAGCATTCTATAATTTTCCAAAATCAGCAATAACATTTTAAAGCAGGAAAAAGGGCTTCAGACCTAGCTCTGCTACATACTAGGCCATCGCCTATCACATTCCCTCCTTTTGATTATTCACACCCGCAAGTGAGAAAGGGTGAGAATCAAATCACACATATAGTATGCCATACTAGGGTGGAGGGATCATTGTGTGGTACTGTATAGGGTAATAATTCCATGAGACTAATATATGTGCCGCTGCCTTGCGGTCAATAGTACTATCGATAATAGAGTTCAGCATGCGCAAGCATAAGGGCAGGAAACAGGGGATACATATGCAAATAGCCACAATCAAAAATACATTTGATACAAGTGTCTTTGTCAAATCATATAGCATGCCTAGTGTATAAGCGGAGGGGCAGGAGACATAGGAGGAACAAATGACATATATACTGTTCATCATAGCAATAGGCCCATTCTCATTGTTCCATCGCAGTTCCCATAACAGAAGAGGAAAGATTCTGGCGGGGGGTTGAGACAAGTCCGGGTATTCCCTGTTGTGCAAATACTAGGTTTGCAGGCTGCACAGGGAAGTAGGGCAAGAGTCAATTCAAAGCACCCCAAGGCTGCCGCCAGAACGCAAAGCACCCCAAGGCTGCCGCCAGAACGAAGCAAGAATAAGAATTCATAAAGAGCATAGTCTCTGGAAAAATGGTGGAACTGTCGGCTTCCACAACAGGTAGCAGACGTAGCGTTGATTGTAGGTCCTCAAGCTTCTGCCGTACGTAGATCTACCAGCTTTGTGGCAGGAGTAGGGCTGTAGATTCAAAAGTATAGTACAGTCTCTCAGGCTATTATTGCCTTCTTAGAGCAGTTCACTTTTTAGGAGATCAAAACAGGTTTTTTTTCTTTTCTTTTTTTTTTTTCAGAGCATTTGAACACAGTCTCGTAGAAGACTCAATTTCTTAACACAACACAGTCTATTTCTGATGATTTCAGCTTTCTCCAGATGCGAGGCTTACCTTTGGATAAACAAACAGTCTTGAAATAGTGCAGTTTCCGAGGGACCAATAGGTCCGTGGCTGTTGTCGTAGGGTGAGGCGCAATGGAGTCATTTATGGAAGTCCACGACCAAGTTCAGAAGCGGCTGCTGGAATGCAAAACTGGAGGACGTCTGTTCCCTTGACGTCCAGGAGCAAGTTGGTAAAGTTCTTACGATGACGGATCTTTTCTTCGCAGCGTGAGTCGCAATGGTGCTGCAGGATTGGCGATCGAATTCCAGGGACGACTCTCAGGTACTGTGGCTGGTTTCACTCGACTGTGGTGGATCCAGGAGTCGATCTCAGCCACTTTAACTGCTGTTGGGGTTGATAACAAGACGACATATGGCCCTTTCCAATACGGCGCCAGCGGTGTCTTCTTCTACTCTGTCACCCACACCGAGGCTCCAGGCTTGAAAGGATGCAGGGGTTTGGATGGGCTGATCTCGTACTCACGCATGAAGACCCTGCAAAACAGAACTTAAAACCAATAGTGCTTATCTAGTAATTTCAGATCCTATCTGTCACACATCTCCTTTTACTCTCTATACAATAGGCTACAGAATCTCAGAATCTCAAAAGGGGAAACTCCTAAAGACTTAGCAGGGGCTAAGTATATCCTATGAAGGGCTATAGGAAGAACCTGGGGCCAGGGCTGAGGACTTAACTACTAGATCAAGGGTCACCACTGCATATTTAACACAACTATGTCCATTAATGATGACAAGACTGCTTTCATCCACAAAGAAAGTTTTGTCTGGGCGGTCCAAGGGGATATCAGTTGAGTCTAGGCAACCTGAGCACACAATGTCCATTACTTCCAAGCAATCATGGTCAGGAGGGCCTGGACCGACGGGCAATTAGGGTGGCTGGGTTTAGAGTTTGGCTGACACTTAATTGCAAGTTAGGATTCTCGCATAGCATACTTTGATATTTTAACATTCGAGCGTTGGTGAGCCAATGGCTTCCTTTGTGCTCCAGCAGGGTTAAAACAGAGTGTGGTACAGTAACTTGAAGGTTTTGTCCTAAGGTGAGCTTATCTGCTTCGCTCACTAAGAGGGCTGTGGCTGCTACAGCTCTCAGGCAAGGTGGCCAGCCTTTGGCAACAGGATCCAATTGTTTCGTCAGGTAGGCCACAGGTCGCTGCCAAGACCCAAGAGGCTGGGTCAAGACTCCCAATGCGTTTCCACTTGATTCATGGACATACAGACAAAATGGTTTCTGCACATCTGGTAGTCCCAAAGCTGGGGATGACATCAATGCTGTTTTCAGTGATTTGAATGCTTTATCTTGTTCTGGGCCCCATTCCAGGGGAGATCGTTCCATTCCTTGTGTGACTTGGTACAAAGGTTTTCGCCATGAGCGCAAAATTTGGTATCCATATTCGGCAGTAGCCTGCAGCTCCCAAGAAAGCTAGTGGGGGTTGGGATGCGGCATACTGCTTCTTTTCGCTCAAGTTTCACTTCTGTCTGGCACAGCTGCGCCTTGGCTCTGGAAACCTTGTAGCCAGCTTCATTCAAATGGTGCAAGAGGTCACTTGTAGCTTGTATACAATCAGATTTGTTATTGGTGGCTATGAGCAAATCATCTACATATTGAAGCAAAATTCTTTTTCCCAGAATCACAGAGTAGCTTGACAAATCTTGGCTGAGGGCTGCACTGAAGATAGTGGGTGAGTTCTTAAATCCTTGTAGTAATCGAGTCCAAGTAAGTTGCCCTCGCCGTCCTGTGGTAGGGTTTTCCCATTCAAATGCAAACAAAAACTGACTGGCCTCTGTCAGGGGTATACAGAAAAAAAAGGCATCTTTTAAGTTCAAAACAGTAAAGTGAGTGGCTTCTGCTGGAATCAGTCCCAGGAGGGTGTAAGGATTTGGTACTACTGGGTGTATGGTTTCAACTGCACTGTTCACTCGACATAAATCCTGCACTGGGCGGTAGTCACCTGTCCCTGGCTTCTTGATTGGGAGAAGGGAGGTGTTCCAGGGTGACTGGCATTCTCTGAGAAGTCCATACTGCAATAATTTCTTCAAATGGCGATGAATGCCTTCAATTGCTGGTCTCGGGAGGGGATACTGACGCACATGCACTGGTTCTGCTCCTGGCTTAAGGGTAACAAGTACAGGAGCTATATTCTTTGCTAGGCCAGGTGGATTATTCTCTGCCCATACTCCAGGTGGGGCTACAATGCTGGTAAGTATACAGGAACTTGCTGGCCTGATTGGAGATGCACTATAGAACTGCTACTCTTCTTCTCGGGGAACAGTCAGCACTATCAATCCAGCTCCTTCGATTAGGAAAACTTCCTCCACATAATTCAACTTAAGTATCAGCAAGAAGAACTGCTCTCTTCTCCATCTTACATTCACTTTCTCTGTCACATTATCTCTACAATTCACAGACATTCTGAACAACTTAATCGTGCTGTATTCATGTCCGCAAATCCATCCCGTTTCTGCAAGTTCTGTTTTATATCTCCCTGGGACTGACTTGACAAAAACTGCATTTACCATGCACAAATTCTCCTGTGCTGCTGGATTGCATGGAGCATATAGTGAGGGCTGCCTGCACTATTTGGATTCCACTTCATGTTCTCGGGCGCTGACTGTGGGTGACTCTGAACTGGTAAAATGAATCCCTGCCTGCAGTGTCAGCGGTGGACTGTAGCCCCCACATGTGCTTGTCAACAGACAGAGGAACAATCTAGATAGAGTCCTTACAATAGAAAACTACACTTCTGCAACATGTTATAATAACAAATCCTAACAGAAAGAACTATAGTTCATAACATGACTACATAGCTGTTACGTATAACTGGAATAAAATTACTTGGCAAAAAACTAACTGCCAGCCGTAATCAGCTTGGCTTTACAAAAGAAATTACTTTCAATTTTACAGTTTTTAGGAAGCAGAGATTCAAAAAGACATTCATTCTGGATGCTTTTTCCATAAAGCGGGTGGACATCTAAAATACATATACACATTTTCCTTCCTAGTTCGTAGGCTTCGTAGGGCAAAGGGAAAATACAAGCATCCTTTCCTATTGAAACTTGAGCCCTACATGATTTCTGCTCACTTGATCTGCACAGGAATTCGAGTAGGAATGTAATCCTTTCCAGGCTAAGTACAATACTATCGAGATCCACAATTCTGACTAAACATTCTTATTAAATGATATATAATACATGACAATAGCAGAAGGCACATCACTATTACAAAATATTGAATAAAAACAGGTATAATTCCCTAAAATAAGCACCCATTAGCCCAGCAGCAGAACGTTGAAAACATGCCTTCATAGGGTTAAAACATTCCTCTGCACAAACACGTCTCCTGTCAGTTTCACTCTGTGCTGCAGCTGAATGAGGGAGACAGCTTCTTGCTTTTACAGTGACTCTTCTTAACTATACTTTTACTATTTCATATGTGGTAAAGTGTCACAAATTACCCAACGGAATATAATCCTACCCTTATACTAGAAGGGAAACTCGTGGTTTCAACAGATAACAAAGACAAACTCCCAACGCTTCCTCCTTTTCACAAGCATTCTTCACACAGACAAACATGCTAGCATTTTCCAAATTCCGAATTCCCGGGCTGACTGACAAACCAGAATTACTGAAACCGAAAGGGCTGATGGTTTCGCCCCGCGCACTACTTGCAAGGGTACTAGGATCGCCCGTGGAAGTTGATCAGACTTCCTTTACCTGTTACTGTACCAGAAGTGTCTCGAGACTTTCCCAAAGCTATCTGACTAAGAACCAGAAAAATCAATACTCACCGGATCCGGTAGCTAATGCGCTGCGCAACCAATCCCTCCTTGGGTTGAATCCTGGACCCCCCTCGGGTTCGAGGTGTTGGCCGGCCAGAAGCAGCAACCTGCGGAGGCAAGGAGGAGTCTCCTCCGATACAAAAGGACCAGGGGCGCCAGAGACCCTCCTGCAGTCAGTCAGGCTCAGCTCCAGCCGGACCAAACCTGTGAGGCGAGATGTCGGGGCCTATTCACTTGCATACCATCCCCCACTCGCACATTCCCGGCCAATGCACCAGAAATATGTAGTAGCTGATAAGAATGCAATAAATAATACCCGGAGTCAGGCAAAGATTCAAGCCAATTTAATGTGCACAGACTCAGATTGCAGTAGCATTCAAAATGGTCTGAGCACAGAGCTCAGAAAAATGACAGTTTATATACTTTTCTTCTCCAGTCTAATACAGGCAAAACTCCTCATTGGCCACAGTGACCCACTTACTCTCATCCAATAGACATCTCTGACCGGGCACAGGACTCGCTCCCCCTGCTTGGGTCTTACTAGCCACGGGTCAGCAACTAGACATAACACTAAACATAATACTTCTGTTAAAGTATACAGTATATTTCGCTATTCTTGCAAGGTCAGTTAGCCACAAAGATAGTGGAAGGCATATCAGAAGCATTCTTAACAAAAGCAAAACAAAGTGAGGCCAAACATAGCAAGGCTAAGATGTATCTCTAGCCCTGGCTCAAAACACTAAACAATCTTCATAATGCTAGACAAAATATTCTTACATTGTTCGGCTTCTCTGCTATATTTTCATCCTAATTACGAGGTCAGTGCACATCTAGCAAAGATACAGTGGCGCGGCATTCTACTGAAACAGACATCAGAGATCTAAACAATAAACAGTAAGAAGGTATTTAATTCTCTTATCTCCAGGAAAACAGAACATGTTATCAAACCAGAATAGAACAGTATGTCTTTCTAACAGCTAACAGCATTCTATAATTTTCCAAAATCAGCAATAACATTTTAAAGCTGGAAAAAGGGCTTCAGACCTAGCTCTGCTACATACTAGGCCACTGCCTATCACACCACGTTGGCTCTCTCTGGACTGACTCTCTTGCACACGCTGGCTCTGTCCAACCCCACGGTGGCTCTCTCTAGCCCCCCATTGGCTCTGTCTAACCCCACGTTCAGTGAGCTTTTCTATGTGCGTGTCAGCTCCACCCACACCCAGCTGGCTTCCATTACCTCCTAATTCCTTAGGCTTTCTGTTGTTTGGGCGTTTTTCCTTTGCACGTGAGCTACTTTGTTTATGTTGCCTATGGCAACATCCTACCCTGTGTTCCTCAGAACTGTCATGATCAGTCCTATTTCCTGCATTTCTGCTGGTTTTCAAGGGCTTTATAGGAGCTGCCCCGTGACAGTACCTAGCAGTATCCCCAAGAGACACAGGTTCCACAATGCTTGTATTGGGTCAAGCATTGATATCCTGGGTCCCTTTTTAATAATGGTTTATGGACCTTTCCTCCAGGAACTTGTCCAAACCTTTTTTAAACCCAGCTACACTAACAGCCCTTACTACATCCTCCGGTAACAAATTCCAGAGTTTGATTACAGGTTGAGTGAAAAAATATTTTCTCTTATTTGTCTTAAATAGTTTACCCTGTAGCTTCATTGCATGTCCCCTAGCCTTTCTATATTCTGATAACGTAAACAATTGATCTATGTTTACCCGTTCCACTCCATTCATTAATTTATAGACCTCTATCATATCCCCCCTCAGCCATCTCTTTTCCAGGTTGAAGAGCCCTAACCTTTATAGCCTCTCTTCATAGGAGTAGCCTTCCATCCCCTTTACCATTTTGGTGGCTCTTCTCTGTACTTTTTCTAATAACGCTATATCATTTTCAAGATATGGCAACCAGAATTGCAAACAATATTCAAGGTGCGGTCGTATCATGGAACGATACAGAGGCATTATAATATCCTTTGTTTTATTTTCCATTCCTTTCCTTATGATACCTAGCATTCTATTTGCTTTCTTGGCCGGCGCTGCACACTGGGCGGAGGGTTTTAACATGTTATCCATGATGACTCCTACATCTTTTTCCTGGGTGGTGGTCCCCAATGTGGAACCTTGCATTGTGTAACCATAGTGTGGGTTGTTCTTTTCTAGGTGCATAACTTTGCACTTGTCCACATTAAATTTCATCTGCCATTTGGATGCCCAGTCTTCCTGCAGTTTTCCACAATCCTCTTGGGTTTTAACAACTTTAAACAGTTTTGTGTCATCTGCAAATTTGATCACCTCACTCGTTATTCCCTTTTCCAGGTCATTTATATGTCAAAATGTAGCGGACCCAGTACAGATCCCTAGGTACTCCACTATTCACCTTTTTCCATTGGAAAAATTGGCCATGTAGCCCTACCCTCTGCTTTCTGTCTTTTAACCAGTTCCCGATCCACAATAGTACACTGCCTCCTATCCCATGACTTTTTAGTTTTAACAAAAGTCTCTGATGAGGGACCTTGTCAAAGGCTTTCTGAAAGTCCAGATACATTATATCAGCTTTGTCTACCTGTTTATTCACACCTTCAAAAAAACATAACAGATTAGTAAGACAAGATCTTCCTTGTCTAAAGCCATGTTGGCTGTCTCCCATTAGGCCATGACTATCTACATACTGTGTAATTTTGTTCTTTATGATGGTTTCTACCATTTTCCCCGGTACTGACATCAGGCTCACCGGTCTGTAGTTTCCCAGATCACTTCTGGAACGCTTTTTAAAAATTGGCGTTACATTGGCAATCCTCCAATCTTCAGGTATTACAGATGATTTTAATGAAAGTTCACAGATTACTAATAGCAGGTCTGCAATCTCATATTTCAGTTCTTTCAACACTCTTGGATGTATACCACCCGGTCCAGGTGATTTGCTACTATTCAGTTTATCAAATAGTTGTAATACATCTTCCCATTGTAGCGATATTTCTCTCAATTCCTCTGCAGTATCACCTTTGAATACCACTTCAGTCTTGGGTAATATCCCTACATCTTCCTCAGTAAAGACCGAAGCAAAGAATTCATTCAGTCTCTCCGCTATAGCCTTGCCTCCTCTTACTGCCCCTTTTACCCCTCTATCATCTAATGGTCCAATTGACTCTCTCACAGGCCTTTTGCTACGAATGTACTTGCAAAAGTCTTTATTTCGTGTTTTTGCTTCCGTAGGAAGTTCCTTCTCAAATTCTCGCTTTGCCCGTAGAAGCTAACCGTTTAGCAGTTGAATGTTGCTGCTATCTGGTTAGCCTCTGTCACCACCCATAACACACCAGAGAATGCCCACGACACGCCCCAATGCAAAGTGGTCAGCATCGTGGTGTATAGAGGAGAAGATCAGGGATATTCAGTGGCGGTAACTGTGTTAGTGCTGTTGAATATCTTGCTGAATGGCATTTACATGGTTTACAGGGCTATAAACTGTGCAAATGCCTTTCGAATATCAGACCCAGTGTTTAGTGTGCTGAACAGGATCATCTGAGTCAGTGTGGCTGATTTGGCTCTCTCCGTCTTCCTGCCCTGTAACTCCTTTCAGGGCCTTAGCCTGAGCCTCCGCAGCAGCAGCTGCCTCCCTTTCTGTCTCCCTGAGCCTCCGCAGCAGCAGCTGCCTCCCTTTCTGCCTCCCTGAGTGTCCGCGGCAGTAGCTGCCTCCCTTTCTGCCTCCCTGAGCCTCCGCGGCAGCAGCTGCCTCCCTGAGCCTCCGTGGCAGCAACTGCCTCCCCTTCTTGTTACAGCACTCCGAGATGAACATCCAGCTTAGCCTTTCTGCATGTAGCGGCAGCAGCAACTCTAGCAGCAGTTGCAGCAGCATCAACAGTGGCTTTAGCGGTGGCCTCTGCAGCTGCCATCTGTTCCTCCTCTTCTGTTCTAATTCTCTCTAATTTCAGGGTGGCCTCTTGTTGGTTAAAGCAGGCACAAACCTTTGCAGCTTCTGCTTCAGTGCGTGCTCTTGCAGCAGTTGAGGTTGCTGTGGAGCGATTTGAATGTACTGACCTTAGTAACCTTGCAAATTTAGACGTACACCTAGAAGAGCCAGAGAGCAGTGACATAACTCCCTCCTTTAAGGTACCTTCCACCAAGAGCTTCCATTCCTGGTCTTCACTCTCCTAAAGATCTTTTTCTGCTAAACTATCCTTAGTGTTATATTTTTTCAGAAATTTTTTAGATAGTTCTCTAACTGAAACAAGTAGCACTGATAAAGTCTGAAGGCGATGTGTGTGATAGATAATGTTTGTAGGAGTGTTCAAGACCTTCAATATCTCCTCCTCTACCTTGTGCCACACTTTGTTTAGATCAGAAATAAGCCTTTCCCTGTCTGTCTCATAAATTTGCTTGGCTTTGTAGGTTAGAGTCTGAATTCTTTTAGATCTAGCATTATCTTCCCTTTCTGGAGTAGGTCTGAGTATTCCTGCACTCTGTAATATGTTCTGAATCTGCCTGCAGTTTTATAGCACCATTCATATCTATGGCCATTGGATTCATTTTAGTAGACTGTTCCATAGCTTGAAGTGTCTGTATATTGAAGCAGATGTATAAACTGTATAATTGCTGCTTAGAGAGATATTCAGCGGCACTAACACAGTTAGTGCTGCTAAATATCTGCAGTTCTGCCGCTCTACACTCCAGCGCTAACCGGGTAGCAACGGGGCATGTCGTGGGTATTCTGGGATGGAGTGAAGACAGCACTCATCGCAATCAGGCAGCGGCGATATTGAACCACTGCTCATACAGTGACCTGCGGGTAAAGAAAGGTGTGGGAAAAGTTGGCCTATCTTTACCCATGTGAGCTAAATGGGCAACGGCTCAATATCATCACTTCCCAGTTAGCTTCCACGCAGTGCGGCAGATACAGATTTTCAATGCCAGTGGCCAGATATGGCTCTGGCATTGAAAATCTGGGGTTAGGGTTCAGCGGCGATGGCTATGCCCTTTAGAAGCATTATCACCACACCTGAATATCAGGTGCTGCATTCTTTCCTAAACTTGATGAAAAAAGGCTCTCACAGCATTGGTATTTTTCCCTCTTAAAATGAGCACTTATTTGTATAAAGTGATTTCCATAACCTCATGAATTCAGCTTCTTCTCTGGCTTAATCTTAGCAAAATCATTTATGGCCACCTTTTTACTGTTCCTGTACTTATGCTGTGTATCCTGATGAAGCACTACACAGCCGGTTAAACCAATTCACATCCAAGAAAAGACCCAGTCTCTTATAATCCAACTGTTTATTGTAATAAGTAAATTGTATAACTTACTGTGGAAGCTGAATCAAGAGGTCTACACTCCTGGTTAGATATGTAACATGCTGGATCTGTCTCAAATATGGAGAGGTCTGAATGAATACAAACTGGAGTAGGTTGAATGTTTCAAAAATGGTGAAATGGAACATATTGTCACAAGCACAATGCCCAAAGCCACTTGCCTCTAGTGGTCGAGGGGCGTGGTGGTTGAGGGTTCCTTCTTCTATCAGCTCTTAGCAGCCTATTTCTTCGTGTTGGCTTCAGGGAAGTGTAGTACTGCTAAAATATGTTGGTGCTTTTAAGTAGGTTTGTAGTTGAGGTAACCAAGGGTAAGGCTTGTAACAAAAAGTTTATTTCCATAACACAAAACACAGCAGGTTCAAGATATCATTTACAGGATTATAATTGTAGGATTTGCTTAAGGTACAGCAAATACTGACAAACAAACCAAAAGAACTCAGAAATGGCTTTTTAAAGTCCTCTTACTTGCAGAAGCAATTGCCTTTAGAAACTAGGCTGCCACTTTCCTTTTTAGTCCTTGTTAATCAGAGCATAAAGAAAAATTCAAGCTTAATTCTTCTACAGCAGTTTGGTTTCTGCCAGCCTCAAAAACCTCTCTAGGCTGCATTTCTATGTGAAACCAAACTTAGAACAAAACAAACATTCCAAGCTCTTAGCAAAACTCTTAGCAGGCTTTTCATATAGGAGAGGAGCAAGCAAAAACTCTTATAGCTGCTAACTTGGCTTTTCTTGCCGTTGCACAGTTCAAACACAGGTGACAAACAAGCATGAATCAGAGCTTCCTGATCAGGCTTACGTTGCAGTAAATTTCCCTTTTAAAACAGACAGGAATTTACCTCCACACTGCTTCTGCCATATGGTTAACTTCCAAGGAGAATTACTTCTTTCAGGGCTAGCTTTTCCTCAAGATCTCCTGTCTAGAGCTTGGCATAGAGAGCAATCCATAAAGCAATCTTCTTCCCCCAACTCTGACACTGGTTCTCCCAACTGCATGGGTTCTGACTCACCGACCTGGTCAGACTGCTCAGCTGACAACCTCTCTGGTGGTCTGAAAGCTTCTCCACTTCCTGGTCCCCCCCCCCCCACCTCTGTTGCCAACCTGTTGCAGGGAATTCAGCTCTCTCAGCTCTGGGTAGCTCAGCTCTTCTCCAAGAATCAACTCCTCCTCTCTGCTTCTGTCTCAGCTGCTCTCCCGGCTGCTCTCCTTCTCGTCTCCCTCCTCTCTCTGCATAATCTAACCCTGGCTTATACCTCCCGAGTTCTAACCCCACCTCTTTCTTTCCCAGGTGTTGGTAATTCCCCTGCCTTCTGATATTAGAATACTCAGTGCACTTGTTAAAGTAAGGGCTTTGGTCCTCGTGCTTGCAATCCCTCTTTCTTACTTTATCAGTCATTGGCTGAAACCTGTTCCAGCTGGGGTTTTTCTGTCTTTGAAACCTGGCTGTGGCTTTTTCTCTCTGCACGCCTAGAAGGGGACCCTTAACTAGGGTGAATTCGTTATGCTTCTCACCTCCCCCACTCTCAGGATAGCTGACCTCGCCACAATATAAAAGAGAGATGAATGCGAGTAATATATATGGATTCAAACTGAATTGAGGTGACATGAAACGAATAGTAAAAGGGTGATGCAAATCCAAGGGGAAGAAATGAAAAGGAGAGGGCTGTAGAGCTTTGCTCCCTGCCACAAAATGGAGAGCCTGCCTGGAAGGGAGGGGTGCAGGGAAATTACCCAAAAGGCAGAGGGGGCTTCAATAGTCCTATGCGATCATGCCTGTATTAAGGAATGAAGCCAGGCAGGTATTAGGGAGACTAGAGGGAGTGGGTCACATGGACCTGTTAACCCTATAGGAGCAAGGATTCCAAACAAGCATGAAGCTGCTTGCCCTAATTTACAACCGGCAACAATAAATAATTACAATGAAAGCATGCACACACAATAGTGGGGGCAGAACACTATTACTACTACTTACAGTATCATTTTTATATTGCTACAATGCATATTCAGTGCTGTACATACAGGATACAGTCCCTGCTCAACAGAGCTCAAATTCTAAGCGAGAGAGACACACAACAGAGAGGACTAGAGATGGTCTTGGTACACATAGGTGATACAGGATCCAAAAGCAGCTGCGAAGAGGTGGGTTTTTAGCTTGCATTTGAATAGGACCAGAGATGGAGCCTGATGCACTGACTCATGCAGTCTGAAAAAGGTGGAAAGAATGCACTCGGCAGTTTGCAGTGAAAGAGAAGGACACAGATAGAAGGGATTTACCTGCTGAGCAGATTTCCCAAGGAGGGGTGTAGGGGACGAGAGGTAATGAGGAGCAGCAGAGTAAATGCACTTGTAAATCAGAAGAAGTTTGAACTGGATGTGGAAATGGATAGGGAACCAATGAATTGACTTGAGCAGAGGGGTTATGTGAGCATAGCAACTCTGGAGGAAGATAGGCTTCATAGCTGAGTTTGAATGGATCATAGTCTGGCATCTTCCCTCCCCTTTCTTTCCATAATCCCCGTGTACAACATCTCTCCTCTTCTCTTCCCTACCCTTGCTCCATGTCTAGCATCTCCCCCCACTTCCTTTCCATAATCCCCATATACAACATCTCTCCTATTCTCTTCCCTACCCTTGCTCCATGTCTAGCATCTCCCCCCTTCCTTTCATTAATCCCCATGTACAACATCTCTCCTCTTCTCTTCCCTACCCTTGCTCCATGTCTAGCATCTCCCCCCTTCCTTTCCATAATCCCCGTGTACAGCATCTCTCCTCTTCTCTTCCCTACCCTTGCTCCATGTATAGCATCTCCCCCCACTTCCTTTCCATAATCCCCGAGTACAACATCTCTCCTCTTCTCTTCCCTACCCTTGCTCCATGTCTAGCATCTCCCCCCTTCCTTTCCATAATCCCCGTGTACAGCATCTCTCCTCTTCTCTTCCCTACCCTTGCTCCATGTATAGCATCTCCCCCCACTTCCTTTCCATAATCCCCGTGTACAGCATCTCTCCTCTTCTCTTCCCTACCCTTGCTCCATGTCTAGCATCTCCCCCCACTTTCTTTCCATAATCCCCGAGTACAACATCTCTCCTCTTCTCTTCCCTACCCTTGCTCCATGTCTAGCATCTTCTCTTCTCTAAGTCCTATTGTCCAGCTTTTCCCCTTCCTTACCCTACCTCCCGGTGTCCCAGCATCTCTTTCCCTTCTTTACCCTACTCCCTTCCCCTCATCACTATGATCAGCACCTTCTCCCCTTCCCTTCCCCCCAGGGTATCCAGCATCTCCCATTCCCGTTCCTATCCTTCTCCCCCTAAA
Source organism: Ichthyophis bannanicus (assembly GCA_033557465.1). NCBI lineage: Eukaryota > Metazoa > Chordata > Amphibia > Gymnophiona > Ichthyophiidae > Ichthyophis > Ichthyophis bannanicus. Next base: position 12,580,443 of record CM066046.1, on the reverse strand, counting down.
GTGTCAAACATCTCTTCTTCTCTTCCCTACTCTCAGGTGTCCAAAATCTCACCCTTCTAGGGGTGCCAACTGGCCAGTTTTCAGCCAGTGGCCAGTTTTTAAATGGCCAGGTTGGCTGCCAGCAGACTCTTAAAACTGGCAGTGGAAAAGCCATTTTTGTTCCTCAGAGGTGGCTGAAGCGGTCGCCGGGAGCAGCAAAAAAAAAAAATCCCCAAATTGCACCAGTGGCAGCCGCCTCATGTTGCCTAAAACAACAAACAAAAATCCAAAAGATCAGCGATTAATCCCACTGCCATTGCCATTTTAACTCTGTCAACATCAGCAGAGGCAGGCCTCCAAGGATCGCGGACATAAAAAGAAAAACAAAACAACGGGGTCGTGCAGGCTTCAGATTTTTTTTATTTATTTTTATTTATTTATTTGCAATTTCTTCTATACCACACTATTTATCATCAGCGCGGTTTACATATAACCAAAGATGTACAATGTGTAACAGTCTAACATTGACATTTACAGGGAACAGGGAAATAAAACATGGAGAACTATCTACAATATGTACAAATTAGAATAAAGATTTACATGTTTGTCTTTAGGGGAAGATTGACGTGGGGGAAACTTAAATACAGTGATTAGGGCATAGGGTTCATTCCTTTGTGGGAGTCGCAATGGCTCAGGATAAAAGGGTTAGGTGATGTTGTCAAGAGTGGAGAAGTGTTGTAAGAAGAGATGGTGTTTGATTGCCTTCCTGAACTGGGGGAGGTTAGTTATGGCACGGATATCTGCAGGGAGGGAGTTCCAACAGGAAGGTGCGTAAAGAGAAAAAGCATGGTTACTCGTTGTCTTTCAGCAATTGGTGATGGTCTTTGGTAGAAGTAAGGTGTTGCAGGCTATTGATCTTCTTGCTCTGTTGGGGGGGGGGTGTAAGAGGTCTGAGAGTGAGGTGTATGTGCATCTGTTAACTGCTTTGAATGTAATTGTTAGTGCCTTGAAGATGATTCTGAGGTGGACAGGGAGTCAGTGCAAATCCTTTAAGATGGGGGTAATATGGTCTGCTCTTGATGCTCCATAGAGGGTTCTGGCTGCGGTGTTCATCGCAAGTTGGAGGGGGTTTAAGCGAACTCTTGGGGAGGCCAAAAAGGGTGGAGTTGGCGTAATCAAAATGAGGCAGTATGAGAGCTTGAAAGACAGTTCTGAAGTCGTTTGGTTCCAGAATCCGTTTCAACTGTTGTAGGACACGAACTTTGTGGTAGATTGCCTTAACGGTATTACTTATCTGGGCATACATGTCAAGGCGCTGGTCAAGTATTATACCTAGGTATCGAATCTTTATCTTGGAGATGAGTTCAGCATTGCGAACCTTGAGTGATGAGGGTGGGGAGAACATCTGGTCTCTGCTGATAAAGAGAACCTCTGTCTTTTTGAAATTTATTTTGAGTTCTTGAGTCTGTAACCAGTCTGTGACAGCGTTGATACATGCTGAGAGTTGGGAGAGGTCAGGTTGGAGTGTGGATATTGGGGTGAACATTAGGACATCATCAGCATATACTAGACAGTCGATATTAAATGATCGGATAAGGTTGCAAATCGGTTGCATATAGACATTGAACAGTAGAGCTGAAAGTGATGATCCTTGTGGAACCCCTTTCTCTTGTGGGAAAGGAGCTGATGTAGATGAACCAGAGCGTACATATTGCATTCTGTTGTTGAGATATGAGGCGCACCAGGTGAGGGCATTCCCATGGACACCCTTATCTGCAAGGTGAGATAAGAGTATCTTGTGGCTGACCGAGTCAAAAGCAGCCGCAATGTCGAGAAAGATGAGCACAAAGCCTTGCTTCATGTTGTCAAGCCCAATGGTTAGTGTGTTAAATAAGGTTGTCAGCAATGTTTCCAATCCGTGTGACTCTCTGAATCCATGCTGGCAAGCATCAAGGGGGGTGTTTGTCTCTATGTGATGGGTCAGCTGCTGTTGAACTATTTTTTCCATGATTTTGGCAAGGAGAGGGATGCTCGATATTGGTCTGTAAGATTCCATTTTTGTGGGATCAAGCTTATTGTTTTTTAGCAGCGGTCTTATTGATGTTTGCTTTAGGTTCTGGGGGAATGTACCGGAGAGGAATTTTATTTATTTATTTATTTACATTCTCTTATATACCGCGCTATTCTGCATCAGTGCGGTTGACATTGAACAAACTGAAATTACATTGAAAAGGGCATTATAACTTGGAATGATAACTAGGAATGATGTGCCTATTAGTTTGGCCAAAAACGGACTAAGTTCGGTCCGAAGAGATTTTACCCAGTGCGCGGGACATGGGTCGTCTGGTGCGGTGGTGGTGTTTATAGTTGAAATGGTGTTTTGGATATCCTTTGCAGTTGGGGGAGAGAAGGAGGTAATGATATATTGATTATTTGCTGAGCTTGATGGGAGGGAGGGGGTGGAGATATGTTGGGTATCTAGGGTCAATGGTAAGAAGGCTGGAAATAAGATTGGTGGGGAGGTGGATGGAGAGGGGGGTATAGAAGATTGGCCCGGGTGAGGAGATCTTACGGGAGTGGTAGAATGACTTGATTTGGCTCGTAGGTAGTTTGCATAATCTTGTGGATGTGGGAGGTTGAGTTGGTAGGATGAAGGTTCTTTTGATAATGTTTTAACAATATTGAAAAGCTCATGTGGATTGTTAATTGAGCATTGTAAGATCCCTGCGTAGTACTGCTTCATTTTTGTGGACACAGCAGCTCTGTGGGTATCCAGATGGGTGGTGTATGTGTCATAGGATTCACTTGTCCTAGATCAGCGCCAACGTTTTTCAAGTTCTCGAAGTCGGCAAAGGGATGCTGTTAGATCAGGTGAGTACCAGGGTGCCTTCTTTCTTTTGCTGGATGTTTTGTTGCTAGATGGTGTATCGATTACAGCATTAAGACTCTGGTTCCACAAGGATAGCATGTCGTCTAGGTTCTGTTCAGGTGGTTCTAGGAGTGGGTTCCTAGATTCCTGGGTGTATGAGGGCCCCGGCAATCCCATCCAGTCTGGCATGACATCAGAGGAGGGTGGGACTGGCCAGGCTCTCATCCACGCAAGAGTCTGAAGGCTGCATGAACCCGTGGTTTTTGTTTTGCTTTTTTTAAGTCTGCAATCCTCGGGGGCTTGCCAAAAACAATCAGAGATGGGACCCCTGACGGCAGCCACACTAGTAGCACAAGTGGAGGTAAGGGAGAGTGTTGCTTGCAACTTACACTGCAGCTGTATCCATCAGCCTAGTTTAGGGGCACGAGGGGGCGCATTGCTCCCCCAAATATGATGCCCCGATGACTGTGATCCCTTGTCTGCCCGTGAGGATCTCATCCCCACAGGTAGCAAGGAAGAGGATGGCTGTTATCGTGGCAAAGATCCCTTGCAGGAGATCGAATCCCCACAAACAGACAGGCCTTCTCTCTACCTGCTGGGATCTGATCTCCTGCAAGCAAATAGAACTTGCCGTGAATATCAGCCATCCTCTTCTTTTCTGCCAGTAGGGGATGGGATTCCTGCAGGCAGGCAGAGAAGGAGGAGATCCTGATGGCAAGGGGGTCCATGTGCAGAGACTCATTGTGGGATCTCATTTGCATAAGGGGCCTCATTTGCATACATATTTGCATAATGTTAACATGTACTAACTTCTACTACTACTACTATTACTACTGAGCATTTGTATAGCACTACAAGACATATGCAGTGCTGCACAGACATGTAAGAGACAGTCCCTGCTCATCATAGCTTACAATCTAGTCAAGACAGACAACACAAGGGAAACACAAGGAGATCAGGTGAGTCAAGATCCGAAAGCGGCAGTGAAGAGGTGAGTTTTCAGCCTGGATTTGAAAAGGATCAGAGAAGGCGCCTGACGTACAGACTCAGGTAGTTTGTTTCAGGCGTAAGGTGCAGCAAGGTGAACGTAAACATGCCTCTTAATGAGTGTCTGGATAAAGAAAGACTACCAGATTTCTACATTACTATACTCCAGTGCTAACTGCCAGGCACATTATGAACACATTATAAACACTGACCATTTAGAACCCATAGCAAGCCCGCTATGAGATTTCCAACTTGCAGTAAGACAGGACAAGGAAAAGTACTACAACGAGGGATGAGTGGCCTGGTGGTTAGGACAAGGTACCTCAGGCCAGAGGGCCAGGGGTTCAATTTTCACCTGGGGACAGCAATCTCAGGCCGGAGGGACTGGGGTTTCTAGTCCTATAGGCACCCCTTGTGACCTTGGGCAAGCCACTTAACCCTCCATTGCCTCAGGTACACATAGATTGTGAGCCCTTTGGGGACAAGGGAATGTATACAATACCTGCTTATAGTGATTGTAAACCGCTCTGATGCCCTTCAGCCTGGGCGGTATATCAACAAATTGCATAAACAAACATAAACACGCAAGGAAATAGAAGCAGAAACTATTAGAGGAAGAACAAGATCGGCTTTCCTAAAGCTACGAGAGTTAAAGAAAAAGTTCTAGCCTCGAATTGGAATGTCACAAGATGCTCAAGGTTCCATGTTCAATGATGCTGAGAAGATCAAGAAAAGGTGGAAAGAATATACAGAGTTTTTATATGATAAAGATTAAGTGGACCAACAGCCATTTCAACCTGTACCTTATGATCAGGAACCATTGGTGATGAAAGAAGAAGTTAAAGCAGCATTGAAAGCCTTATCAAAGAACAAAGCACCAGGCATTGATAGCATTCCCATAGAAGCATTACAGCAATCTGATGCAGCTGTTACTGTACTTACAAGGCTCTGCCAAGAAAGATCGAAGACAACATCATGGCCAACTGACTGGAAAAGGTCTGTGTTTATACCAATACTAAAGAAAGGTGATCCAACTGACTGTGGAAATTATCACACAATCGCTCTGATCCCACATGCCAGCAAGATTCTACTGAAGATTATTCAAAAGAGACTACAACCATTCCTGGAACAAGAACTACCTGAAGTGCAAGCAGGGTTCAGGAAAGGGCGAGGAACGAGAGACATCATTACGGATGTGAGATGGATCCTTGAAAAGACTAAAGAATACCAAAAGGATATCTATTTGTGCTTTATCGACTATAGCAAGGCTTTTGACTGTGTAAACCATGAGAAACTCTGGGCCACATTAAGAAGCATGGTTATACCAGAACACCTGATCGTACTCTTGCACAATCTGTACATTGATCAAGAAGCAGCAGTTTGAACGGAACAAGGAGAAACAGAATGGTTTAAAATAAGCAAAGGTGTAAGACAAGGCTGCATACTTTCCCCCTACCTTTTTAATTTATATGCAGAACAAATCATCAGAGAAGCAGGATTGTATGAAGACAACAGAGGTGTGAAGATTGGTGGAAGACTCATCAACAACCTTCGCTATGCTGATGATACCACATTACTGGCTGAAAGTGAAGATGATCTGAAACATTTGCTTCTCACAATCAAAGAACATAGTCTCAAAATGGGCCTGCACCTTAATGTAAAGAAGACAAAGATCATGACAACTGGCATAATCAACAGGTTCATCATTGAAGGAGAAGAAATTGAAATTGTGAACAACTTTAACCTACTTGGATCAACTATCAATAAAGAAGCAACAAGCAGTCAAGAAATCAGATGACGCATTGCTCTTGGCAGAATCACTATGAAAGACCTAGATAAGATCCTCAAGAGCAGAGATGTCTCTCTCCATACAAAGATTCGACTTGTTCAAGCCTTAGTATTTTCAGTAACATCATATGGATGTGAAAGCTGGACAGTGAAAAAGATAGAGGAAGAAAATCGATGCCTTTGAATTATGGTGCTGGCGGCGAATACTGTGTATACCATGGACTGACCGAAGAACAAACCAGTTGGTACTAGAGGAGATCAAACCTAAGCTTTCTTTAGAAGCTCAGATGACAAGACTTTGACTGTCATACTTTGGACACATCATGCGAAGAGAGAGATCATTAGAGAAAGACATCATGCTTGGCAAGATAGAAGATCAGCGCAAAAGAGGAAGGCCAGCAATGAGATGGATCGATACAATAACAGCAGCTACGGGTACCAGTCTGTCAACAATGAGCCGCCTGACTCAAGACCAAATACAATTTAGGATAGCTATCTAGAGGGTCACCATGAGTCAACTCAGACTCGACGGCACTTAACAACAACAGCAAGCCCGCCGTATCATAACACCACTACCAGGGCTCGCAAAGCACCAAACCCTACCTATCAAAAGGTAACACTGCAAATATTAAACCAATACATCTCAGAGAATACCTCTCCTACTGGGGAAAGAGAACAAGTGACACTGTCAAATAGAAACTACATGAACAGAATACCTCAGCTTGGTTACACATGCATACATAGACCGTCACCAAACAAAGAACAAGGGATCACAATTTAGAAATAAAAAGACAATAATTAAATTGGGGACCCCAAAAGCCAAACTTGGAATGTACAACAACATCAGAGAAATAAAACTATAAATTAATTTCTTCTTGTACTAAACAAAAATGCAAAGACGTTAGCAATATACACTTCCCAGAGCTGACATATTCCAGTTAATAAATTCAAAATAAAAAGTCCAAACTACCCCTAAAAGCCCATTTGCAATCCTAGCCCCCATCAGCCTTTTCCAGTCCTATCCTAGCCCCTATCAGCCCATTTCCAGTCCAAGCCCTCCCCCATCAGCTCATTTCCAATCCTAGCCCCCCCCCCCCCATTGGCCATTTCCAGTCCTATCCTAGCTCCCATTAGCCCATTTCCAGTCCCAGCCCCCCCATCAGCCCATTTCCAGTCCCAGCCCCCTATTGGCCATTTCCAGTCCTATCCTAGACCCCCCCCCCCTGAAGAGCCCCGCGTCTGTCTAAGCAGCTGCAGAATGTGCCAGGGAAGCCCGTGCGAGCTCCCGATTCACCTCTGCACAGGCACCAGCGTGAAGAGCGGTGATTGTCCTCATGCTGGCAGCTGTGTTCTAGTGAAGTGCGCTGAATGCTGGGAAAGGTTAAAGGGCATTTCCCGGCACTCACATGCTTCACAAGAACACAGCTGCCAGCGTGAGGAAAGTCATCGCTCTTCACTCTGACGGCTGTGCAGAGGAGAGCCACGGCCTCGCGCAGGCTTCCCCGGCTCACCGCTGAAGCCATCCACTGTGTGAGAATGAAGTTTGCGCCGGGCCCCCTGAAGCATGGGACTCTATGCAAACAACATTCTCACACAATGGACGGGCCAGCTCTACCTGATGGCAAGAAAAAAGGTGTGTGTGTGTATGGGGGAGTGGGGGGAAGTGAGGTAAAGGCAGGGAAAATTTAAAGGGGCAAAATGGAGAATGGGGGGGGCAGATTTTAGGGCAGGAGATGAAAGTGCTAGGAGGGTGGTGAAGGAGGGGGGTGGAGAGGAGCCAGCAGGAGAGGGATTGGAGGGGGGAGGGAAGAGTGCAAGATGTCGCCAAAAGGTGCATTCCCCTCCCTCCAGAACACACACACAAGCACCCCACCCCCATACCACAAACTCACACAGCACCTCTGCACGACAGAGACACGCGCACACACACACACACACACACACACACACACACACAGAGGCACCTCAACTCTGAACCATGCACATACAAGTATCTCACACCTCTGCACCACAAACACACACATACACATATATGGGCACTCCACCTCTGCAGCACACATAAAGAACCCACTGCAATATTTACAGTGCTGCCATTTCCTAATTAGAGTCCTGGAAATTAGTGCTGGCATGGTAGATTTACTCTTGGTCCTGACTTTCTTGTGTTAATTCACAATAAACTTGCTATTGAGATTTTTTTTTTTTTTTTTTAATATGGTGAGATCAGAGTTGCCAAGTTACCCAGTACCAGGAGTGATATTTTTTGCTAGTTCGGGTTTTGCATTTGTATCGCAGTGCAGTATGGTATTTGTAGTCCCTGAGTTTACCCATTGGGATCCGTGCTGCAGGTCCCAGAATTCATCAGAATGAGATTATCAGAAATCCAGGACTGGCTTAAAATGTCACTCCTGGAAATGGATAACGGCAATTCTGAGCTCTGTAAGGAAGTGTGCTAGCTCTGCCATGCACAGATGGTTGCAGAAGGGGCAGGGGACGTTCTGTGGCTTCAGAGTGTAGGTTTGGGTTTAATACCATATGGGAGAGAAGAGGTGTGTTGCAGGACTGTGGGCTGAACAGGTACTGAAGAGTGCAACCTCTTGCACTCCCTCTCCCCTCTTGATATAGCCTGCAGACCCTAAAACCTGCACTTCTGCCCTCTGCAGTTATTTGTTGGGGCGGGGCAGGGGTGGAGTATGGGGGAGGGGGGGAGGGGTGAGCATGGGTAGCCACAGGTGGTAGGTATTTTTCTTTCAGTCCTACTCCCCTCCTCCCTTTGTCTTCCTGGGCCTGCTTCCTCCCTCTGTCCAATGCTGCTGCTGCCACCACCAACACCACTACCACCCTCCCCCCACCTCCCCCAAGCCATCTCCTGTAGCCCTAAAAGCAGCACATGCATGTGCTCAAGGCCTAGTTTGTTTGCCTCCTTTGATGCAAACTTCCTGTTGGAGGAATCAAGACATGGCAGGCGTTGAGTGTGTACATGAGCTCAAACATCCAACACTATACGAAACTGAACTACTACACATTACAAGAGCCCAGAACGTCACACCACCACCAACAATCACACTGGACAATACCCAAATCAAAGTCAAGACTGAGATGAAATACCTCAGTGTAACACTGGACCAGCAGCTCACTCTCATCCCACACATAAAACACACAACAACTGCAATTCCTCTCACCAACCGACTTCCGATCTGTATGTCAAGCCGTTATAACACCACTGCTCGATTACAGCAACTCAATATACCACGGCATTCCAAAGAGCTCACTATACCCGCTGCAACTAGCACAGAATAACGCTGCAAGGATTATCCAGGGACAAGCTCGTCAATCCCACATCACGCCTCTCCTCAAACAACTTCACTTGCTACCCATATCACAAAGAATCAAATATAAGGTCCTTAGCAACACACATAAAATAATTCATAACACTTCTGGAATGTGCACAACTGTTTGTTATGTTTCCTGTTATCTCACTGAGTTACGTGTAAACTGTCTTGACTTGTAGAAAGACAGTATTAAAAAAATCCCTGTTAAATAAATAAAATATGCTGCACTGCTGCTGTCCTCATACCACGCCCACCCCAGCTCCCATCTGCCCCAGGCAATTCCTTTTCCATCTCCTTTCCTTTCTGTGCATATCCCTATATAAAAATACAAGAAATAATCAAAATAGAACAATCCATATATCCCTCAGTGAGGCAGCCAGGAAAGTAGCTGTGAGGGTAACCCCTCCCCTCTCAGCCTGAGTTACAGTGAAACAGAACTTAAACACATACCCTTTCGCCCAGAGTCCAGCAGACTGGAGCATATCAGTTTAGACAGGTCATTTAGGCATGCTATATGATAGCCCCCCCACCCAGGGGCTACTGATTGGTGGAGAGGGGATACCTGAGACAAATGAGAAGCTAGTATGGGTTTGAAAACTTACTGTATATAAGACAGTGTGTGACACCACTAGGGCTCTCAGATCATTTTGTTCAGGGTGCCGGCTCTGCCTGAGACTGTGCGCACTATAAACAGCATATGTTTGCATACCGGTCTGTCTCTGTGGTTTCATCTGAGGGTTGGAGGGACAGACTTCGAATAGATAATAGATCTCCTGCTACATTTCCTGGTGCATTGGCCGGGAAACCTCCGTCTGTTTCCTCGTACCCCCAGGTGAAGGCATCGCGGTTTGCGCAACCAGGACTCGCCCGATCCGGGACCGACCTCCTGGTCGTCGACGGTCCCCAGCACCACTGGACCCTTTGTTCCGGAGGGATCCCTCGGCGTATCCTGTGCACTCGGTTCTGGACGGCTGACTCCCTAGGTACAGAAATCCGGCTTGATAGACTGGCATCCAAACTCTTCAGGACGATGAGTACTCACTCTCTTAATTTTCTGAAACGGGTTGAAAAGTCTGGTTTTCTGAAACGGGTTGAAAAGTCTGGTTTTCAAAGGTCTGGTTTTCTGAAACACGTTGAAAAGTCTGGTACGGGATTGGCCACCCCCTACGGGTGGTCCGAGTAAGAACCCTAGTCTGAGATATTGGGTTCTGAAACCACCGCCTGTCTTGGTGTCTGGATTCGGGAGTCTGGGAGGGTATGTATATATATATAAGTATATATATATATATATATATATATATATATATATATATATATATGTGTCTGTCTGTCTGTGTCCCTGCCTGTTGTCTCCCCTCTGCTGTCTCGTTCTGTGTTATAAACGCGAGTGTTGTATATGAATTAGGAGAATAATTACAGTATGGGGGTCTAGTGGATCCAAGAATAGGACTCCGCTGAAATGCATGCTAAGCCATTTTAAAACTGCCTTTGGGGGTGACTATGGAGTTAGGCTCACTGCCCCCAGACTAGTTGTACTGTGTGGACGGGAGTGGCCCACCTTAGTGCGAGCGTGGCTACCTGAAACAATGAAAAACACCAGGTCTACTGACTGCAGGGAGAGGGACGGTTTAGAAAATGTTTTGTTTTGTTTTTTAAAAAGGAGAAATCCAAGAAGGGGATAGATAATGAAAAAGGGACTAAGTCCAGCCCCAACCCCATAGCTTCTCCTCTAACTGCTGTAAATAAAGAGGAAAGGGACTGTTTCCTGTAAATAAAAGGGGAATAGGGGGACTCTCATGTAGATAAAGGGGAGCAGGGTTTACTGTATATAGACTGTTGTACTAGTATAGAAGTGAAGGAAGACAATTGCTTTATTTAATGCATATCCAGTTTCATTACTATGTTTCATGCATAATCAATAGTCAAAGAACCAAATTTTGATCATACCTCTCAGCAGTGAGTAAGGGGTAGTTGAAACTGCTGAGATAGGGGTACTTGAAACTGTTGAGACAGTTTGCATAACTACAGAAAGATACTGGGAATGAAACTATTGAAATTGTTTGCATGACTACAGAAAGATACTGGGAGATCAGGGAGGAGTTCTTCTTCTAGCAGATGAATGGAGACCCATTAGAGAAGACAAAAGGACAATTCACCTAGGAGTCTTTCTCCTAGCAAACAAATGGAAACCCATTAAAGAGGACAAAAAGAACAATTCACCTAGCCTCCAAACAATCCTCTTGTCATCAATTTTAATTGTAGAGTTTTTGAGCTTCTAAAACCATGGGGGGTGTCTCCCTTGAGCATCCTCAGATGTCTGATATTGTTTTTTCTTTCATTGCTGGCTGTTCATTGCCAAGTGCCCCTGGATGCTAGATCAAACAAACAAGGCATGAAACTAAGGAAACTGTTTCTGTTTTCCTTTGACCTTCAAAGTAGAGGGTTTTCAGATCAGTTTGATGCCAGTCTCAGGTATTATTAGGTTTTAAATTAAATGTTAAAAGTACATTTTTGGTTTAAAAATATAAAAGGGGAGTGTTCCAGATATCCACCAACCTTTTCATGCCTGAACTGTAAGATTCAAGGTAATTATTTTGCATTGTTAAGCTCTGCACTGATGACTGATGAACAGGACAGTAACACCATACAATATTGGATTTTAGGATAAATTCACCTGTTTTTCTGTATTTGAATTTTACGTGTTGGTGTCCAGAGACAAAGTGTACTTTGTTTTGAAAGTTTTTTAAATTTCAGTTTCAGGAGTACAGTATATTGTAGCACTGCGAGATATGGATTTTCTTTAGTTTATACACTTGCACTTTAGGTTACGAAATATACTTGTTGTAGCAGTACATTATTTAGAGGTCCAGTATACACAGCAATTATAGAATTTTGGACAGAGGCTGATCTGAAATTGCTTTGTTCCCAAGCATATAGAGCAAATTTAGTGGAAAGATGGAACTGAGTTCCCAAAAAATATGAGAATATTTGTAAAATTATTTACAAATAAAACAATAACATTAACTTGAGTTGATTGGACAAAACCAAATCTTACTTGTTAGCAATGATCCAGGAGAGGTTTGAGAAAAAAGAATGAGAGAGAGAGAAAGGGGGGGGGGGGAGCAGAAGGTGAGTGATTATCTGGGCCACCAGAATTCTGACTGCTCTGAGACTTCTCGAGGACCCACAAGGCCTGAAGAACATGAACCTTGTATATTTATGCCTCTAAAGAGACATGAATAGGCAGGGGAGAGTAGGCCAAGAAGAACCCGAGGAAGCATCGCCATGAGGCCCAGCCACAAATGCCTTGCAGGCCAAGAAGAACCTGAAGAAGTATCGCCATGAGGCCCAACCACCAATGCCTTGTACTGTCTTAGGTCTCTCACCTCAAAAAGGATCTCTTTTGACACCATAATTAATGAATAGCTTACACAAATCCTTGTGGACACTGCAATTTCAAGATTGGGTTTGATATTATAAAATGTTGCAAAATAATAGTTTTATATTGTAGGGACTTTACCTAGATTGTTTAGACAGTTGCTATTTAGAATGAGCACATGTCCACTTAGAACTATGCCAATTAAGTTAGTGGGAAAGGGACACTGTTTACTCACGCTGTTATGCTTATTAAGAAGAATCCAAAGTTATATCTTCTACCTACCATTTGTTTACACCAATACTAAGTTTTTAACAATTGTTTGATATTCTTAGCAGCCTTGCCAAATAAGGATACATTAGTATGGTATAAAAAAACATGAAAAGGACCTATGTATGTAGTTGGTGGAATGATGCAGGTGATGAAGGAGTGTTGTGAGGGATGAAGTGGGATATTAAGAGGAGGGACTCTGATGGACAGTAAACTGATGAAGGTAATTTAATGATGTGAAGTGATGTATCTGGCTAATGAATATGTAAACGGAAAAAAAAAATGATGAGCACTTTATTCAACTATGCCGTCTCCAGAATCTTCAATTTAGGAAGTCATCTAAGCCCTAACACATACTCAACAATTAGAAATAGACATCTGGAGACAGACTAGGTGCATCTTGCACCCTGATGAGCTTTGGAAAACCTACACTGGCAATGTGGTACTTCCAGATGCTTTTTTGCCTCCTTTTTGCCTCTGTATGTCCTGGCCAGGCATGCATGGACAAAGGGGGATGATTTGATGACAAATTCTCACAAAATTGGTATAATTCTAAAACTTGCCAAAATTGCAGAACACGTGTGTGCAACTTGTCTGATCTGTAAACATGTTGTAGCAGCAGAGCACATACAAACCAATAATACCAGGAGTCTGTTCAGAAGGTCCAAATCATTTATTTGTGCACAAGACTCAAGCAGAATCACATTCAAAATGGCTGAGCCCCGGTTTCTAGCAAAACAAAAACTTTTATAACGTTCTTTTCCATTCTAGACATAGGCAAACTTCTCATTGGTCCCGGTAACCCCTTTCACCCCATCTATTGGTCCCGGTACCAATACGTAGCTCCAATGAGGACCTTGGTCTGGGCTCAGCACCTGCTTACCCCCCTTTCAGTCCTCATTACAATGGTCATTTCTTAGACTCTTGATACAATTCTCCTCCAAGGTCAACTGGCTAACTAGAACATGTAGGAAAGCAGGGCACTGTAACTTTTCTGTCAGCAGAGTTAATTAATTCCATAGAAGCTTCACTCTCTTATCAATACCAATTAAACTTGTTTTTCTATATTCTCTAAGTTTCGATTCTGCTTAGCTGTACTTAATTGTACTCAGTTAAGTTTTGATTCTATGGTAGCAGCATTTAGGGAAATGTGTAATTCCTTTGGGCCTCTCCACAGGCTTCATTTACAGGTCAAGCTGTTTAGGCCTCCCTGCTCATTTCAGACACCATGGATCACAGGCCTTCTCCTACCACAATGTAAAGATCAGTCAAGGGCATAATGGAATATTACCTATCAGCAAATGAATCTCCAGTGATAGAGAGACAAGGAGTTAATCAAACTGTGAGACAAAAATTCACACCATACGAGATAGTTACTGGTAGACCATTGAAAGTTTATAAAGCAATATTTATAGAATATAATCTTAGTAAATATGGATGAAATTAAGTTTGTCGCATTGCATTGTCTCATTGTGAAATCTAATCTAGAATATTTAGTCTTTTCACTTAACATTGGTGCTGCTTTTCTGAATGAGGCCTGGAGCCATGTCACCAATTGCAATCCAGAGAGTCCAGCAGAATGAAATGGCCAGAGTCCAGATGGAACAGACCATCCCAAGAACTCAGATCCTATCTGGATCAATGTGTCTCAAAAAAAAAAAGGGAGCAGGGGACGTGGACCTGGATGAGGACAAAGGGGGCCGAGGTTTCCCCTAGGCCCCAATCAGTGTGCATACTGTAAAGAGGAGGGACATTGGAAGAACAAGTACCCAAATCGGAGGGGGCAATATCCGTCCACGAGGGGCGCAAGGGTACCTGCGCACACTACATGAGGGCGAGGCCAACCCATGGTATATCCACATGATACCTTTCCGCCCCCTCCACCAGACCTTGAAGGCCTCTCAGCAGTGGAACATTATGACTCAAAGACTAGGCCAGACCGGGCTCAAAGTTTCTGTTGGGTCCCCAGGAGCCTATGGTCAAGATGAACTTAGGGGACCAAGAAATTAAGTATTTTACTATACTTGCTAGTCTGGACTGTAAACAACCTGGAGTGTACTTTTCTACCTTTTTCTATAGTATTGGAACCACTCAGCCCACCTCAGCCTTTAACCAAATTCCTTTCTCTTTGCAGGTAGTTTCTACCCTTAATGCTACTGATTGTTTTGTTTTTGTAAATGCCAAAGTGGGAGGGTTTAATGTGTCTAATACTGTCTTATCATGCGATTCTGTTACAAGGGTATCATATGCGTACTCTGAAGTGTATCTCCCCTTAGGCTGGTTTTGATATGTGGGAGGATGACCTATACCTATGTCCCGATCTTCCACCGTTTTATCACCTCCACCTTCAACGCCCTGGTGGAACGCAAGACGGCTACCTCGGTCATGGCCCTGACCCAATATACCCCCTTGTGGCCTGCCTCTAGTACTGCTGCCTTCTACCGCCCTAGCGGTTGAGGTCCAACTAGAAAAGGGGGGAGTGAGGCAGCCAGGAAGGTAGCTGTGAGGGTAACCCCTCCCCTCTCAGCCTGAGTTACAGTGAAACAAAACTTAAACACATACCCTTTCGCCCAGAGTCCAGCAGACCGGAGCATACCAGTTTAGACAGGTCATTTAGGCATGCTATACGATAGCCCCCCCCCCCCCCCAGGGGCTACTGATTGGTGGAGAGGGGATACCTGAGACAAATGAGAAGCTAGTATGGGTTTGAAAACTTACTGTATATAAGACAGTGTGTGACACCACTGGGGGGCTCAGATCGTTTTGTTCAGGGTGCCGGCTCTGCCTGAGACTGTGCGCACAATAAACAGCATGTGTTTGCATACCGGTCTGTCTCTGTGTTTTCATCTGAGGGTTGGAGGGAAAGACTTCGAATAGATAATAGATCTCCTGCTACATCAGGACTGATAAGAGTAAGCAGACTACATGAGAAAGGAAAACTTTGCACCCTTTCTCTTAGAAGTGGAAAATGACTTGCTGAATTCAACAAGAGAAGGAATTGATAATCTACTGGATTTATGAGACTCCGATTCACTCCTCTTCTTGCTTGTAGTCAAAGCTGAACTCTTCCAGCTTCACAGCTTAAAACGTGTTTGTAGTCAAGCAGAGAAGGGAATAAAACCTGTGTTTTCATCATCCACACACTACTCCCGCCAGTCTGGTTTCCATCCCGGTCACAGTACTGAAACAGTTCTAGTCCTTCTCAATGAAGTCCACACCTCCCATGATTCCCGTAACGTGTCCCTGGCTGTATCTTTTGACCCTTCTTCCGCTTTTGACCTTGTTGATCACGCCACCCTCCTGTTCCATCTTGGTGACCTTGGTCTCTGTGGCACAGTTCTTCACTGGTTTCATCTTTTTGTTTCTCACTGGTCTTTCTCTGTCGTATCCAGCTCCTCCTCTTCCTCCATTATCCTGCTCCCCTGTGGGGTTCCTCAGGGCTCGGTTCTTGCCCCCCTTCTCTTCAATATCTCCCTAATTCCTCTCACCCTCCTAGTGCAGCAGTCTGGCATATCAGCCTATTACTATGCAGATGATATCATTCTTCTCCACACCAACTCACTCTCCCCTGACTTGTCTCCACTCAACTCCTGCCTTACTAGGATCTCTGACTGGATGGCTTCAACTACCTTCATCTGAATCCTAGGAAAGTGTCCGCCATTTGGATGACTGGTGGTGGTCCCTGCCCTCCCTCTCACCACTCCTCTCTGACAGCCCATCCCCCTCATCCCCTCCCTCTGCTGTCTGGGGGTTGTTCTAAATTTTTCCCTTTCTTTCCGTGAAAACCTCTCTGTCCTGACCCATTGCTCTTTTCATTTTCTTTGCCAAATCCATGCCGTTCACCCTTTTCTTTCCGTCCCCTTCCTGACCACCTTACTTCTTACCCTTGTAATGTCGCGTCTGGACTTTTGTAACCTTGTTCTTGCCGGTCTCCCTGCCTATCAATTGTAGTGCCTACAACTTCTACAGAATACGGCTGTCAGGATCCTCACGCACGCCTCATGTTTTGACCATGTCTCTCCCCTACTCATCTGACACCACTGGCTCCCGATCTGTGACTGCATTCAGTTTAAGCTAATTCAGATTCTAACATGTGCTTTTATACCACCACAATCCCAGACTTTGTGGTTCAGTGTGGTTTACAATAAAAAAGAGATCACTAGAGAATTAAATAACCGAGACTTCAAATATTTCCAGAATTGCAAAATAGATGAAGACTCCTTAATCCTCACAGGTAATTTGGACCAATGTTCCGCTGCTTTATAAGAAATAGTGTGTATAAATTTTGTCTTTAAACCAGGGGTGGCCAACTCCAGTCTTGGCACCATGATCCAACCTGGTTTACAGGCTGTCCCTAATGAATATTCATGAAGTATATTTGCATCCACTGCCTCCCATTGTATGCAAATATATCTCAAGAATATTCATTAGGGGCATCCTGAAAACCAGGTTGGATTGTGGTGTGCCAGGACTGGAGTTGGCCATTCCTTCTTTAAGCTAACCCTTCTACACAGGGGGGGGGGGGGGGGGGAGAGCACATGAAGACTGCAGGCACTTTCATTTGGTTGCTAAGAACAGAAGTAGCAATGACAAAAAAACCTATTGGAACATGATCATTAAAAAATGTATACCGAAGGTACCACAAGGTCATCTATATCAGCAGTCCTCTGTATCTGCACATCATTCACTTGCACTCCCGACACAGGGTATTCCATTCAGTCCATGCAAGCCACCTTCACTTACCTCCATCTTCCCGTGCCTGATTGGAAATCACCCGCCACTCTGCCTCGGCCTCTCCCTCTGAAACGCCCTGCCCCCTGCCCTGCATTTCGAGCCATCCCTTCCCAGATTTAAATCATTCCTCAAAGCACTCCTCGTCCAGCAGGCATTCGACCTTCCACCTCCTGACCCTCTGCAACCCCTTTCCTCTCTCTGTCATGCTCTTGAAGGAATGGCTTTCCTGTCCTATCAGCATTAATGGAGTTCCAACTCCCTTTCCTCTTCTTTTCCTGCCTTTTTGCCATTTTTATTGTAAACACTCTGATGTGCTTCTTAAGGGCGGTCAGTCAAATAAGAATAAACATAAACAAAGGGCATAAATTTAAGAATGCAAGCGAGTTGTCACAAGACCAAACTATAGGCCTAAAGGCTGAGCCAAAAGAAATACACTGTTTCTCACAAATTTCACATAGAAATCCACATGCTGCAATCTAGTGGTTACTGGCTTCTATAGGTTTTGGTAAAGCCGTTGCATTCATCCCAGAAGGAAAGGATATACACCTTCACACTACGGTCCTGCTGCAAGGAGCATAATGGGCTAAGGAGTGTCCCAATGGGATCCTTATGCATACAGAAAAAAACCTGCGTGAATGTGCCACTTCTTTGTGTAGCTGCTGCTAAAAATCACTAGTTATACATGTATCTCAACTTTACACATTCTGCTAAAATTGTCATCAAGCGTAACCGGAAATACATATCATCTGTCCTCATGGGTTCCTGCGCCTTCTACAGAGAAAGGAAGCATTCTACAAACATGGCAACCAGGAGGCAGCAAAACATTCAGGAGGAAGAGTACCTCTCCCTGGACAGGCCGTTCCTGATCAAGGAGAGCATCACATTCCTAGAGGGTAGGATGTCTCTCTTCCATCTAACAAGCTCTCTGGGCCTGGAAGGGGATCCACCAGGCCCTGGAGAGGTAAGAATACTGGTTAATGTGGCCTCCCTCCACACATCCTGTGGATGAGACTGGGTCCTAGAATAAATAAGACTGTACATCGGGTCTTCATTGCCATTGCGCAAGAACCCTGTGATGCTTAGCTACTGGATTCTCCATTAGCACAGGACACCACATTTGCACCAGTGCCCAGTGTGGATGGTCAGTCATTTGTGCTCATTTCTCCCTGACCTCGTCTGCACATGTGTGTTTCTAATATCTTCACATGTATGTTGGAGAAGGAAACAGAGCTTCACAATCACCTAACTGTCCACTGTGATCCACAGCACATACAGCCTCACATTTCATGAAGTTGGGCCACCCTTAATCTGAGGGACAACCCTAAGATACTTATGAAAGTGAAATAAAGGAGGAAGGGGGAAAGCAAGTCATTCAGTAACTATGACACCTGTGTCTTTCCAAATGCCTCTGCTCCTTCCTCACTAATCTGCCACTAATCTGGGGGTAATTAATCTGCTGTTAATATAAGGGAATTATGAGGAGGGGAAGCCATGAGATGGATGGCCTGGCAATGGCATCCAATAGAAAGGATCAGCTAAGGGGGAGAGGCTCTTGTTATAGATGTTTGGCTAGAGAGATGGGGAGTCTGTAATGTGAGCCTCTTCTGAGTCCCTAGCCTCATACAACATGTTCTTTTTCTTACAGACAATTCCGATTCTGTCAGGACAAAAAGTGAAAAAGCAAAAATGGCCAAAAAGGAGGTCAGGTTCCAGGCTCAGATGCTGCTAGCCAGCACTGCATGAGTGCTTCTGGAGGAAGTTGGCAATGAAACAAGATAGATTTCAATCTGCTATTATAAAGTATAGGTAGCCTAGTGGTCAGCGCACTGGCCTGGAAGGTAGAGAAACCAGAGTCAGAATCTCACTGACACTCCTTGGGTCTCTTAACACAGTCATTGGCATAAACATTTGATTGGACCTTTTGCACGTTGTGTCTACCTCCATTTCTTGTTGGGTTTTTTTCTGGTTTACATTGGTATTTTGGAGGTTCCTTCTCTTTGTTTTTTGTTCCTTTGGTCCTGGCAGTCCTTCAAGCCCAGCAACTTATGCAGGACATTCTGCAGAGCCTGAGGGTCTGTCAAGCCACACTCAACACCAATAGTTTTGGTGAGGCTTAACCTCTCTCATGGTGCTTTGAGCTGTTCATGCCAATATGGGTTCTGCTTTGGCTCTGTCTCGGCATTGTCTGTCCATTTTCCCCTCTTGCTGTGTCGTGGTATATGCTTACCACTCTTTCTGTCACTTTGCCCCACTCCTGGTATCTTGGGGCTCTGTTCTTTCTGCTGCTAATGACTGCCTGCAAGTTTCATAAAACTTGGATAAAAAACCTCAATGCTAGAGTCAGAAATAAGAATCACTTCCACACTGACTAATGGAACACAAAATAAATACAATAACTTAGAAAAGCAAAAGAATGAAATGACAGAAAAGGGCTAATGTAATGAAATAATTGTTTTCTGGGTACATCCCTATGTAATGCATCATAAAAACAGTGGATTGCAACAAACCAAATTAAAAAATCTCCCAAAACCTACAAACCATAACAAGATGTTGGATCTGTCATTTCTGGTCACTCCCAAAACCTGGTGACAGGCTGCAACTTGTTGTCAGCCCAGCATGACATTGGTGGGAGGAGGCAGGGCCAGCAAGATCTTTAAGCAAACAAGGTGGCTGCCTAGAGCACCAGGACTCTGAGGGTGTCCCACGGCTGCTGCTGCCATCTGCTCCAGGACTTGAAGTGGTGGCAATAGTCACAAACCGCCCCACAGTGCTTATGTTCAACCTCCAGTGCTGTGAGGCTGTTTCTGTCCGCCTCTACTGAGGCACGATGCCAACTTCCCTTCGGAAACTGAACCTAAGCACTGCAGAGCAGTTTGTAACCATTGCCAGCTCTGCAGACAGGAGCGGCCTGAGGGTCATGCGGGGCCATGTGCGGAGACTCACTGTGGGGTCTCATTTGCAGAAATGTTTACATAGTCATTGGCCCTCATTTGCATAAATTTAGTTTATTTTAAAATGTATATGCTGTCCACCTGAAAACCTAGGTGGCTTCCAAACATACACACATACACAATTTATTAAAACAGCTATTAGTAACATAGTAACATAGTAAATGAGGGCAGATAAAGACCAGTATGGTCCATCTAGTCTGCCCAGCAAGGTGGAAAGAGTAGGTGCACCTGTCACTCTGTGCAGGCCACACCTCCCCATGTCTTTATTTAGGGATGATTTTATCCTGTTGTTGTAAAGGGATCCACTGTGTCTGTCCCATGCCCTTTTGAACTTCGTCACTGTGTTTGCCCCCACCACTTCCATCGGGAGGGCATTCCAAGCATCCACCACCCTTTCAGTGAAAAAGTATTTCCTGACATTGCCTTTCAATTTACCCCCTTGCAGCTTCATGTTATGCCCTCTAGTTTTACAGCTTCTCCGTCTTTGGAAGAGGTTGGTTTGTTCATTATTTCTCTTTAAGTATTTAAAGGTCTGAATCATATCTCCCCTATCCTTCCTCTCCTCCAGAGTGTACATATTTAGGTGTTCAAGTCTCTTCTCATAAGGCTTCTGACGTAGGCTACAAATCATTTTGGTTGCCTTCCTCTGAACAGCTTCCATTCTTTTTACATCCTTTGCAAGATATGGTCTCCAAAACTGAACACAGTATTCCAAGTGAGGCCTCACCAGAAACTTATACAGCGGCATTAGTACCTCTTCCTTTCCGCTGGTAATTCCTCTTCATATGCAGCCCAACATCCTCCTGGCTTTTGCCACTGCCTTGTCGCACTGTTTTGCCACCTTGAGATCTACAGAAATAATCACACCAAGGTCTTTCTCCTGCTCCGTGCACACTAACCTCTCGCCCCCTATCGTGTACATTTCCCTTGGATTTCTGCTACCCAAGTACATGACACTGCACTTCTTCACATTAAATCTTAATTGGAATACTTACTTACTTACTTACAATAGTATAACCTTAAGGCATAAGATGTTGAGGCTTTAACCCGTTTTGAACCAGCGTATGTTTTATATACTGTGAGACTATGCCGGTCGTAGGCGGTAGCCTAGACCTGGGTATAGCCTGGAGTTGTGGAAATAAAGACACTGCAGTTGTGTCCAGAGTGAAAATTAAGGTTGGGTTTTATTCCCTTTCCCTTGAGGATGTCTTCAAATAAGGACAACACAAAAGAATGGTTGCTTCACCGGTGCAAAGGATTTTACAAATAATTATGCTTCTTTCCAGCAAATAAAGTCCATCACATTCCAAATGTGCCAAATACAATTTCTTTCTTGCTCCTTTCTTAACAGAGAGATTCTATATCATCAGCTATACCTAAAGCACATTCCATGGGCTCAGGGATGTTTTCTGGGCTATAGCTTTCCCACTGCATAGGGTCAGGACCCGGTCCTGTGTATGGGCACTGAGCCCCTGTGAAGCTGCTCTCAGAGCCTTGCCCCTGGTAAACTTCAGCTGCTGTGAGTTGGTGCTGCTTTTGAGTGTCACAGATAGCAGGAGATGTGCTGGGGCTTTCCTCCCACGTCTTAAGCCAGTAAGGATTCTCTAGCCTGCTGTAAGCCTGGCTTCTCCCACGGGGACCCACTTCCTTCCCTTTAACAAAGATAGGGTACTTATCTCTTTCCGTGGAGAAGATGGTTTCAAACCCTTTTGCTTCCAGCCAGGGCTTTCTTTCTGACTTGCACCCTGCTTTCCTCTGTGAATACTGGTTCCTGTGTTTAGCCGAACAGAACTCACTTCCTGCCTTCAGTGAGCTTCCCTGGATGTGACCTTTGCTCTCTGTTGGCTTGGCTGTTTGCCTCGGTACGAGGACCCCTCTGGCTGGGAAGACTTTGTCACTGTCTTTCTTAGCTCTCCCGGGTTTATCAGCCTACCTTTCTTCAGCCCTGGTTCTCCAAGGCAACGTGTCTTTCTGTAACTGCTCTGGAGTTCTTGTCTCACCTTTTCTCTGAGACTGACCTCTCAATCTCCTGGACTGCACTTCAGTCCTAGCTCTCCAAGCCTGCCTGGAACTGCAGTCAGACTTCCTTTGGTCTCTGCTTTCCTCCTCAAACTCGAACTCCTGCTCCAGCCCTAGTCCAGGCTCCTGCTTGAGCTCTCCGTCTCTCTCAAGTTCCAGCTTGAGCTCTCGCTCAATTTCCAGCCTGAGCTCTTGCTCAGTTTCCAGCCTGCTCTGTGGGCTTTCCCACCTGTTTTTATCTCTCTGCTCATCAAACGTAGAACGTGAGTCTGGCTCCAGGTGAGCCCGATTGGAACCCTGAATTCTTACTGCGTCACTAAAGCCATGAGGAAAGTTTGTTTCCCTTTTCCCTGCCTCTCTGCATTGTGAATACTGCCACTGCCCATGTGGCTGTAAGGTAAGCTCTTCTTTTATATTACTCCCTAATATTTCAGGGTCTGTACTATCTACCTCATGACAGATAAGCTCTTCTTTTATGTTACTCTTTAATGTTTCAGGCTTAGTGCTGTCTAGCTCATGACAAGTAAGCTCTTCCTTTGCATTACTCTTCAATATTTCTGGCTTAGTGCTGTCTACCTCATGACATATCCCCCCTCTTAAGCTATTTCGGGCTGGGGGACATATGTCCTTACAGCACAAAATACAGGCTACTGCATTCGCCTTGACCGGAAGCTGTACCTGCAACTGCCCAACTGCTGCCGTCCGCTCTTGCCAGGGTTTCAGGACATTGACGTGATACACCTGACGGCATCCCTTGTCCGTTTCTACAACGTAGGAGACTGGTCCCTTGCAAGCTACTACCGTGTAGGGCCCCATCCACTGAGCTTCAAATTTCGGTCCAGGGTCCGCTACCATCACGACTACCTTATCCCAAATCGTGAGCTGACGGGGCTTTTTCCCCCGGTCATAATATTTTTTCTGCTGCCGTTGACTACCCTGTAAATGTTGTTCAGCAGCTTGTGAGGCCCTCTGCAACCGCGATCTAAGTTCCTGTAGGAACTGCGGTACCCCTACTTCCTCTCCTTTTGGCTCCACCCACTGATCCCTTAAAAAGTCAAGGATGCCTCTTGGAGCTCGGCCAAACATTAATTCGTATGGGGAAACTCCTAAGGAGGCCTGTGTGCGCTCCCTGCTTGCATACAAAGCAAATGGGAGCATAATGTCCCAATCGGCCATTTTCCCGTCCAATCCCCGCCTTAACAATTGTTTGAGGGTCTGATTAAACCGTTCTACCATCCCGTTGGCCTGGGGATGGTATGCTGATGTTTTCAAGTGACGGATCCCGAAGGCATCCCAGACTTGGGTCAAGTATCGGGATAGGAAATTGCTCCCCCTATCCATTAGCATTTCCTTCGTGAACCCTACTTCACAAAATATCTTGATTAATTCCCCCGCTATTGTTCTTGCTGAAATGTTCCTCAGCGGTATAGCCCAGGGGAACCGGGTGGCCTGATCCATTATGACTAGGATATATTGGAACCCTCTAGGGGTCTTTACTAAGGGACCTATGATGTCCATCGCCATCCGTCGTATCGGTTCGGATATTGTGGGTATTGATATCAAGGGCACCCCTTAGGTTTTGCGGCCGAGACCCTCTGACACGCAGGGCATGCCTCGCAGAAACGCTTGGTTTCCTGGAACACACCCGGCCAATAGAAACGGGCCAGCACCTGGTCCAGGGTACCTACAACCCCTTTATGCACTCCTACCGGGTGGTCATGGGCCAACCTCATTACCGTTGCCTTAAAAGCGGTGGGTACTACTAGTTGTTTCCTCACAGCCCCAGTCTGTGGATCATTACTCTCTCTATACAGTAACTCCTCTTCTAGAAAAAATCTGGGAAGAGCGTCTCCATCGGACTGGGCATATTCAAAAGCGCGCCTTAACGCGGGATCCGCTTTTTGTTCCTTCGCAAATGAGGGAAACGTTTGTACTAGGTCTTCGGGTACTGTCAGACGGCTGCCTGGGTAAGAATCTTCACAGTCTTGGCAAGTGCATATATCTATATGATTTGCAAGGGATTGTGGGCAATGCAGTTCATTCACACCAGACACAGCTGCTCACAATAATTAGTTGTGCTTTTGGGTAAAGCCAATAAGATATTTATTTATGGGGTTATTTCTCCCAACACAGATATGCTTGGTAGCACATAAATCAGGTTACTTGCTTTCAGTGTTAAACTTGAAAAAAACAAAATCAGGAAAACAACCTTTAAACTTGTCAGGCAATCAAAGCAAATGAAATAAGACCTGGTTGGTACAAACTGGTCTTTTCTGTAGGCATTAGCTAATGTTTTCTTAGCATATATCAAACAACAAACCAAAAGCCACAAAGAAAGAAAAAAACTGTTCTTTTCAGGTAAACTTCTTATATCTTCCCACATAGATTCAGAAGTGATTCTCTCCTAGCTCACAAGCAATTAGGTCAGGCTCAATTGCTAGCAGTTATCCAGCTGAAACCCCTTAGCTGGCTTGCTTTCTACTGCATGGCTAGAAATCCTACACAGGAGCTTTTCTGAGTAGATTAAAGAACAAGTTTGTATTTCTTTGTGATGGTTGCTGTACTTTATAACAGAAAATCACCAAAGGAGTTTAGACAGAGAGCAGTCCATGTAAACAGATTCTTCATCTGCTATCACCCCCTCTTCTTCAACAAGCATGGGTTCAATATCATGGATTGGCACAGATGAATCTCCCAATGGAGCACTTTCAGGAGAATACTTGTTTCCCTGCTGTCTTTCAAGGTTATAGCTAGGGCATAGATCAGTGTTCATACCTGAGCTTCCATTGCTGTTAGAGTTCCTCTCTATATAGCCTGGCCAGTATGTAGTCCAGTTCTTATGTCCAGCCTTGCAATCCAGATCCCTGGACACTGGATCTCTCTTCACATACCTTCTGGCATGGGTCTTAGGGTCCCTTCCACGTGCAGCCGTCTCTCTCACAGGTACCGTCTTGAGATTCCTAGCTCTGCAGCACCATTCCTCTGGCTTTCCCCAGTCCAATGGTGTATGCTGGCCCTTGAAATGCCTCCCAGTATACGTACTGCTATGGACTCTTCTAGACCTCTCAAAGGCTTTTCTCCTCTTTCTTCCAAAGGGTTTCTTTCCCTCTCTGTCCGTCCGGTTTGGCTTCTGCTTCTGATGATCCTCCTGATGATGAAGATGATCAAGCTCAAGCTGCTTCTCTGTAGAATAAACTCTACCTTTATTCTGCTTAGATGAGTGCTCCTCCCTAACACAGCGCAGCTGTTCTGGATCAGGCCCTGCCCTTTGAGATGAGTGCTTGAGGATTACCTCATAGCCCTCCTGATTGAACACACGTTTCCCCACTTCAGCTCCTCTAATGGCTGTTGGAAACCTGGTGCATTCTGGGACTGGTAGTCTTTTATGGGAAAATTCTGTTTTCTTATTTCTACCAGAATTGACAGGTTGCTTGTTCAGAGTCACTTCACCTTTTCTATAGCTCCTTCCTGAGCTATGATAAGCTTCCTTATCACAGTACCCAGGGAAAACCTATTCCCTCTCCTGCCCCTGCCCTTAGCTGGGCCCTATTGTGGCGCTCTCGCCTCTTATCACCCTTGCTTTTCCTATCTGCTTTCTTTGGATGGTTAATCAAACCTTCATGTCTGGGTAGTTCTCCTAGCCCCTCTTCTAGGGATTTATCCTCTTCTCCTCACTGAGGTGCAGCTTCTTCCTTCAAAGGAGGGTCAATATCCTCCTCAGGTTCAAAGCTCTCCCGTGAACTGTGGGCCTGGGACCTTGTGGACACTAGCCCCCTTTTCTCTTGCATGCCCTCCCCTATGCCCCTATAGAAATGTGGCCAATCTTGACCTAAAACTATGTCATAGGGTAAACGGGGAATTACTGCTACTAGGACCTTCCTATGTGTGCCTAGCGCTTTTACTAACACTCTATATAGAGGATAAGAGGTGGATGACCCGTGTATACAACGGATCTTGCTACTGCCTTCTGGCTGACTCAGGGGAACTGCCTCACTATCCTGTAGAAGGCCCCAAAATTTTTCTGACACCATTGTTTGTTCAGCCCCTGAATCCAATAAGGCCTTGGCCAACACCCCCTGCACTTCCACCTCAAGGCGAAAGCCTTCTTGCTTATATTTTGCTTTTTCACCCATTAGTGCTGTGCACATTCTGTTCTAGGTGTTTCAATGGTGCAAAATAAACGCACTGCATCAGAAGTGTTTTCACATGTATCATATTCTGCCATCAGAATGGACTGTTGACAAACTATATTATATCATAATAAAGTGTTTTAAGTGAAAACTGCAGTTTCAATAGTATCATACAGTATGTTTATGGCAATGAATATTGGAACTGAATCCTGTCTTTTCTGAAGACGGACAATATACTATATTGGACCAGTGTATGAAAAACTATGTGAAACTTCTATTTTCTGCAAAGTTTTAATATTTTTTATTGTTGCCGGTATTTCATAGTTGTTTGAGTGTAACAAATCTAATAAATCATCCAGAACAGAGAAAGAATATGCGAGCTGTCCAAAACAGGTTAATGGAAGAGGCTGATTTTCATTTAGTGGTTAGAGACATGGTTCACGGACAACCATGATTGGGATGTAATTATACCGTGCTATGCTTTATTCAGGAAGGACAGGGTAGGAAAAAGGGGAGGAGGATTGGCACTATATGTAAAAATAATATTAAAGATAAAGGATTACAGGGCTTAGAAGGGAGAGAGGAGGCACTGTGGGTTAAACTAGAAAGAGAGAAAGGAAAATCCATTTGCATTGGAGCTATATACAAAACCCCCTCACGGGGTGTAGAAGTGGATGAAGATTTTATAGAAGACATACACGGTATTGCCATGAAAGGAGAAGTGCTACTGACAGGTGATTTCAATATGCCTGATGTGGATTGGCACATCCCACTCATTATTGTGTCAGTGCAAAAAGCTTAATTGGTTTTATAAATGCCGATACCAGGAACCAAACAGTTCAAAGTCTCACTACCTTCAATTAATAACATGAGGAGGGATCTAGCTAAGCTTGAAGAATGGTCTAGAATTTGGCAGCTGAAATTTAATGCTAAAAAATGCAGGGTCATGCATTTGGGCTGCAAAAATCCAAAGCAGCAGTACAGTGTAGGGGGTGAGGTACTTCTGTCTACAAAAGAGGAGCGGGACCTGGGCATAATTGTGGCTGATGATCTTAAAGTAGCTAAACAGGTAGAAAAGGCAACTGTGAAAGCCAGAAGGATGATTGGGTGTAGAGGGAGAAGTATGGCCAGCAAAAGAAAGGAGGTGATAGTGCCTCTGTATAAGTCTCTGGTGCAACCTCATTTGGAGTATTGTGTGCAGTTCTGGAGACCATACCCTCAAAGATATAAGCAGGTTGGAGTCAGTGCAGAGGCTGGTTAATGGTCTTCATTATGAAGCATATGAGGACAGGCTTAAAGATCTTAATATGTATACTTTAGAGGAAAGGCGGGATAGAAGCGACATGATAGAGACATTTAAAAATATCTCTAGCATAAATGCACAGGAGGATCTCTTTCAATTGAAGACAAGCTCTGCTACGAGGAGACACAGCATGAGAGTGAAAGGGGATAGACTCAGGAATAATATGCAGAATATTTCTTTACGGAAAGAGTGGTAGATGCGTGGAATAGTCTCCCAGTGGAAGTGATGGGCAAGAGGACATATCTGAATTCAAAAATGCATGGGACAAACAGAGGATCTCTAAAGGTAAAAAGAGGATTATTGTAGTTGATATGGAAGGGCAGATTAGATAGGCCAAGTGGTCTTTTTCTGCCATCATGTTTCAATGTTTCTGTGTTTCTATAACAAAAATCATGAATCAAAATTAACTTTCACACACCCACAAAAGAATAAACCATTATAAATATCTGTATACCAGATTTATTGGGTCAGTGCTATGACTAGCTTATTGATGAGGGAAGATATAAAATGAGAAAAACGAATCCTAGCAGTCATTAATTCAAGATCATAGTGCACAGGCTGGACTGGATCGTGCCAGTGCTGGAAAAGCCCAGAAATCAGCAGCAGTGAAGCTATAGGGCTACTGAACAAAATTAAAGAGACATTCTCTTAAAATTTGAGATTTCCTCGAATCTGAAATGACAAAATATTTTAATATTTAATATTTTAAAATTTCAGACTGGCAGCATGAAGAATACAAAAATGCAAATCTAAAAGACAATCCATATTGCAGTAGCGACCAGCAACACCCTGCAGCTGACTGCACACCAACAACCCACAGTACAGGAGCCTTCAAGCAAATCTACCATTCCATAGCAGCACTAACTTCCAGAACTCCCACAACAAGGAGCCTAGCCAGGAGTGCAGGAGAGCCCTAATGCTTACAACCACCTCTCTTGTACCTAAGAGATCAGGATTCATTTCCCACTGGCACTCCTTGTGACCTTGGGCAAGTCACTTTACCCTCCATTGCCTCGGAAGAAAAGGCTGGCAATCTACTTCCAGTGACACTGCCAAGAGAACCCAGGGGCTGTTGGGATGCCAGGAGTCAGCATTGATTTTAAGGCACTTAAAAACAAAACAAAACAACCCCCCCCCCCCTAGAACAGCTATTCACCTCCTGGGAAAACTGAACAAGTCAGTTTCCTGCATGGAAACTCCATACTAACAGAATACCTGGTCTGTGACACACTTTACAGAAAGACCCTCACCAAGTACAGAATCAGTACCCACAAACTACAAAATGAAATATGTTGACAAAAATTAAACTGAAATCCCAAGAAGTCAGATACTGCATGCAGTGCAGCACCAGAGAAATAGATAGTGATGGGTTTCTGCCTGTACTGTGTATAGACAGCAATTTCAAAAACGAACACAGTCCAATCACTAAATTAAAAATAGAATTCTTTATTCTAAGGCCATTTAATTTTTCTATTCATGTTGTCACCGGTCTTTGTTTGTTTCTGTCTTCTTCTGTCTTCTCTTAGCTGTCTTTACAAGGGCTTCTGTCCATTTCTCATCTCCCTCTCTTTGTGTGGTCTTTGCTTTCTCCACTACATCCATCTCAGACACTAAACTTTCTTCCATTTGTTTGTCTGCCTCTCTGTCTACTCAGATTTCATTCATTCTTACTATCCAGTCCTCACTGTTCCTCTTTTTATTACATCTATCTGCAGCTCTTCATCCCCTTCTGTCACCCTGGTTATCACATTCCCTTGTTCTTATTCCCCAGTCTTTAACCACTCTCTGTTCTCCATCCAGCCTCATGTCTCTCTTTCCCACCTCCTTCTATCCAGTATCTCCTTGTTACCCTGGCACTAGAGTCTGATACATTTTTTGTTCTTAGGTTATACTTTAAGAACTTCAATGAGTTTTTTTTGGGCTCTCAAGTGAGAATTTTTCCTGATGTGCTTCACAGCTGAGAAGGAAGGACGTTTTGGCCCTTCGCGCCAGAGTTTTGGTTCTGGGGGCAACTTTTCAGTTAAAATTTCCTGTTAAATGTTGTGTTTCATATAAATAGAAAATATATTTGTTCTTTGCGCCTAGACAACTGTTGGAGTTTTTAGAAGCCAGAGAGGATGTATCAGTTGAAGTTGCTGTGCCGACCCATTCGGCTGATGCTTAAGTCTCTGCCTGCCTTGTAATTTAACTTAGTGATTAGGTAATTTAGGACCATTTGCTAAGGGTTCCTCGTGAACTTACAAGAAGCACCTCATCAACAGCAAACAGGGCTTTCAGTCTCCGTGCCCCAAAACTCTGGAATGCATTGCCACCAGATATCAGAGCAACCACCAACCTACATCATTTTAGAAAGGCCCTCAAACATTACTTATTCCTTAAATACTTCCCGGTGAGTGCAGAAGCATGTCCCCCCTCCATTAGTTACAGGAACTCTGAATCTCCTAGTGACCTAGAATTCCCCACATAGTAAGGTCCACTGACCATTAAGTATAAGGACCCACCGATCATTATTGACGTTTCATTTGTGCTATAATTAAAGATGTAAATAGTTTACTTTGCAATCCAAGTTTACCCTCCTGTGATTCATAACTACCTTGTTATCCAAGTTTATTTACCCTGTTTACTGTAACTCAGACACTTGTTTTTGTGCTGAATTTTTGTGTTCGATGTAAACCGCGCTGATGTCAAATAGTGCGGTATATAAGAAATGTAAAATAAATAAATTTGGTGCCTTTATTTTTATTTTTTATTTATTTCTTTCAATTTTTATATACCACGCTATTTACAATCAGCGCGGTTTACAGAGAACCAAAGACCAGAACAACAGGCTGCTCGGTATTACATAAAACCGGAAAATAAACTTGGATAAGGTAAACATGGATAATATGGGGTAAAACTATACATAGAATATTGATCTGTTAATCCGATCACATGAGAGAGGTATTTACGTAAAATTATCAAAAATGTTTGGAAAAGGAGGGAATGTGGTTACGTTTGTAGTGAATATTATGCACTTTATGTAGGGTAGTATTTAATGAATAGGTTATGTTTGAGGGCCTTTCTGAATTGGACTATGCCAGTTATGGCACGAATTTCGGGTGGTAGGGAATTCCAGTGTTTTGGGGCACAAAACATGAAGGCTCTGTTCGCTGTTGCTCGGCTACAAGTTGTTATAGCCTTCGGCATTATTAGGGTGTTTATCGCAATTTGTACTTTACTTCCTTTACTTCCCTTGCTTTTTATTTCCTGGTATTCCCTCAATATTTCCTTATTTGTGGACTAATAATGTAAATGTTTTTTGTTTTTTGTTTCTTCATGATGAATCTTCTTTACTTTTGATGACCATTTTCTTTTTCATTCAATGTGGCTACTTGGATGTATTATTCACTAATATTGGATAAATGAAATTAAAAAAAAAAAAAAAAGAAACTGGTGAAGGGGCCCCCAAAGCTCACTTGCAGCCTTTGCCTCCTTCAGTATGAAGCAGGCTCGGGGCCCCCTGTGATATGGGGGCCCAGGACAACTGTCCTGTTTGCCACCCCCTAACGCGGGCCCTGCTTTCCAACTATTCTGTAGTCTCTTTCCATCCTCCCTCCAAACACCATTTCTTCTGTCTCATTCCTTCCCCATTTCGGAATTCTACCCCATGGCCAGGATATCTCCTCTCACTCTTATCAGTCTCTCTGGCCCCAGTATCAACCCTTTGTATCCCTGGCCTTCCTTTCCCTATCCCCAAGTCAGCATATCCCTTCTGTCACCTGCTCTTGTGTCTGACACCAAGCCCCCATATCCCCTTTCTTTCCCCTCCCCATCTCCAATCCAGCACCTCCTCCTCCGCCTCCCTCCCCTCCCCCCTGGGCCCAGCACGTCTTTTGTGTATCTTCCCTTAAATACCATCCCCCCAGCCCAGCATCTTTCTTCAATCCCTCCCCCCTCTGCTGCCACTTTCAAAGATCAGTCCCCCTGTGGCAGCGGAAAAGGAAAAAAGTACAACACAGACACGCTGCAACTCTGCCTGTCCCCCCTCCCCCCTTTGACTTTCTGTTGTTGAGGGGTTGGGACCGGCAGAGCTTGCAGCGACGCTGACAGTAACAAAGTCCCCGTGTCTGTTTGTGCTTGCTTCCTTTGCCGCTGCCGCAGGGGGCCAATCTTAGAAAGCGTCAGGGGCAGAGGATAAAGAGTGGCTATGCTGCCTGTCCAGATGAAGGAGGTCCAATTAGGGCCTCTTATACCGGGTGTCACAATTTCTTTCCAAATATATTGCCAAGTAACTGCCATTTAAAAGAATATTAATCATAATGTGGGTAAACAGGTCATTGATGAAAAAAACTGGCACAAGAGAAGGACTGCAGTTGAAGTCTAGAGTTTAGTGCTATCAGTTTATCTGAGACCTTACCCACAAATGTGAGACGGATGAATCAGTGCATTTCATGTGGTTGAGTTTAAATTATTGAATGAAGTATATTAATTCATCTAAAATTTTAGGCAGCTGTCAAAGGAGCCCTTCACAAGCCTCCCTTTTGTCCTGGCAATGACTTAGGGGCATGTTCACTAAATATTAATGTGCCACTCTGCCAATAGAAATAAATGACTGCTGCTGCACTTAGCACACATTAACATTTGTGAATGCGCATTAACTTTTAGTAGACACGCCTCTTAATGAGCATCTGAATACCATTTGCATGGGCAGTGAAGATAAAGAAAGACTACCAGATTTCTACATTACTATTCTCCAGTGTCAACCGCCAGGCACATTAGGAAGTACTACGAACACTGCCTATTTAGAATCCATAGCAAACCCGCCATATCCTAACAGCACTACCAGGACTCACAAAGCACCAAACCCTACCTATCAAAAGGCAACACTGCAAATATTAAACCAATACATCTCAGAGAATGCAAATACATCTCCTACTGGGGAAAGAGAACAAGTGGCACTGTCAAATAGAAACTACATGAACAGAATACCTCAGCTTGGTTACACAAGCAGAACATAGACCGTCACCAAACAAAGAACAAGGGATCACAATTTAGAAATAGGAAGACAATAATTAAACTGGGAACCCCAAAAGCCAAACTTGGAATGTACAACAACTCTAGAGAAATAAAACTATAAATTAATGTCCTCTTGTACTAAACAAAATGCAAGACATTAACGATGCACATTTTCCAGAGCTGACATATTCCAGTTAATAAATTCAAAATAAAATAGTTTTTTTCTACCTTTTGTTGTTTGGGCATTTTATTTTTCAGTCACAATTGCTCCAGTCGCTTTCTTCTGGTTTCTTCATGTCTTCTGCTAACTCTCCATTGTCTGCTGTCCATTTGCCCTTTCTTCTCTCTTCTAGTTTTTCCGTTCTCTCTCTACATCTGTTTTAACATACTGATCTTTCTCCTTTTGCTCTTTCCTCCATTTTTTTATTCCTTTTTCATCCACTCAAATTTCACCCCTCCATCTTCAATCCCCTCTTACTCTCCCAATACACGGCCAATCGTAGATTTTTCTTCCGTCCCACACAAAAGATCTGTTCCCCTCTCCATCCTCTCTCCCCCAGCTTCTTTTTTTCTCCCACCAGTCCCAGCCTCACCCTCTTCTGGTCCTCCCCCAGCATCAGCTCCCTTTTAGTTCCAGCCCTTCCCAGCATCCACTTCCTTCTAGTCTCATTTACCCCCCCCCCCACCCCGCTCAGCCCATTTCCTGTCCTAGCCTCCCAGTATCAGTCCTCCTCCAGTCCCTCCCAGTATCAGTTCCCTTCCAGTCCTCCATCCCCCGGCCATTTCCAATGCTAATCCCCAGTATCAGTCCTCCTCTAGTACCTCCCAGCATCAGCTCCCTTCCAGTCCTCCATCCCCCGGCCATTTCCAGTGCTAATTCCCAGTATCAGTCCTCCTCTAGTACCTCCCAGCATCAGTTCCCTTCCAGTCCCCCATCCCCCGGACATTTCCAGTGCTAATCCCCAGTATCAGTCCTCCTCTAGTACCTCCCAGCATCAGCTCTCTTCCAGTCCCCCATCCCCCGGCCATTTCCAGTGCTAATCCCCAGTATCAGTCCTCCTCTAGTACCTCCCAGCATCAGCTCCCTTCCAGTCCTCCATCCCCCGGCCATTTCCAGTGCTAATCCCCAGTATCAGTCCTGCTCTAGTACCTCCCAGCATCAGCTCCCTTCCAGTCCTCCATCCCCCGGCCATTTCCAGTGCTAATCCCCAGTATCAGTCCTCCTCTAGTTCCCCAACCCCCAGCCATTTCCAGTCCTAATCCCCAGTATCAGTCCTCCTCCAGTCCCTCCCAGCATCAGCTCCCTTCTAGTCCCAGTCCCCAATGCACAGCCCATTTCCAGTCTTAACCCCCCAGTATCAATTCTCTTCCAGTCCCTCCCAGTATCTGCTCCCTTCCAGTCCCCCATCCCCCGGCCATTTCCAGTGCTAATCCCCAGTATCAGTCCTCCTCCAGTCCCTCCCAGCATCAGTTCCCTTCCAGTCCCCCATCCCCCGGACATTTCCAGTGCTAATCCCCAGTATCAGTCCTCCTCTAATAACTCCCAGCATCAGCTCCCTTCCAGTCCCCCATCCCCCGGCCATTTCCAGTGCTAATCCCCAGTATCAGTCCTCCTCTAGTACCTCCCAGCATCAGCTCCCTTCTAGTCCCAGTCCCCAATGCACAGTCCATTTCCAGTCTTAACCCCCCAGTATCAATTCTCCTCCAGTCCCTCCCAGCATCAGTTCCCTTCCAGTCCCCCATCCCCCGGCCATTTCCAGTGCTAATCCCCAGTATCAGTCCTCCTCTAGTACCTCCCAGCATCAGCTCCCTTCTAGTCCCAGTCCCCAATGCACAGCCCATTTCCAGTCTTAACCCCCCCAGTATCAATTCTCTTCCAGTCCCTCCCAGTATCTGCTCCCTTCCAGTCCGAGTCCCCCATCCCCCAACATCAGCCCATTTCCAGTCCTGGCCCCCTCCCCATTCCCATTCCTGTTCCCATCCCCTAGTTCCCCCCCCCACCCTGTTCCATTCTAGCTCCCCGTTCCATCCCTTAGTCCCCCCGTTCCCGCTCCCATTCTAGCCCCCTGTCCTCCCTCCCCCATTCACACACCAAAAGAGACTCCACGCCTGATCATCTTCAGAGGGAGCAGGGAAGGCCCGAAGCCCCAGCTGACCTCTGAACAGTTGCAGGAGTAAAGAGCAGTGCTTGCCTTCTCTCCCGTGGCTGTAATAAAATGGAGCCCAACGGCGCGCTGAGTGCCAGGAGGTAAAACAGGAGCACATCCGCGGGAGAGCAGACAAATGCCGTTCTTTACTCCCATAGCTGTTCAGAGGTCAGCCGGGGCTTCAGGCCTCCCTGGCTCCCTCTGCAGCCGGTCAGGCGCAGGGCCATGTGCGGGCAACATTCCCACACAACGGACGGGCCGGCCCTGCAAAGGCCACACTGCACTGCAGCGCAAATTTAAAATGAGAACTGGGAATAAATATCACACCTGGAACTGGGTAACGTGGCAGCTGTGTCTCTTTCTCCCTCATGCTTAGGGTTGCCAACTTTTTGAAAGAGAAAAACCCGCCACCTGTGGCTAGTCACGCTCCGCCCCATGTCCACCCTGCCCTGCCCTTTCCCCGCCCCTGCCCCGCCACACCCTTGCTCCACCCCCTGTCCCCAAAAAAATTGCACAGAGGGCAATGTGCAAACTGAACAAGCAAGACTTCTACAAATTCTTAAGCAGAAATTCTATACTGACAAAATATGCAGCATTGGTTGCACACACACACACACAGTACAGACAGGTCTTCATCAATAAATGAGCATAAAACAAAAAGAGAAATATACAGACAAAAATTAAACTGAAACCCCAAGAAGACAGACTCCGTATGCAGTGCAATATCAGATAAATAAGAGATGCAGTTCCCCATACTGTGTAAAATATAAAGGTAGTACAAAGTCCAATCATTAAATTGAAAATAAAATTATTTTTTCTCCCTTTGTTGTCTGACCATTTTATTCTCTGATCATGCTGATTCCAATCTGAGGCTTCCGTTTTCCCATCTTTTCTTAGCTCGTTTTCTATGGTCTATAATCCATCTGCCATTTCTTGTCTCTTCTTTTCTTTTCTTCACTTCCTTCCATCAGCCTATTTCCAGTCCCAGTGCCCCCTCCCCATTACGCAGTCACTTACCAGTACCATTCCCAGGTGTCAACTCCCTTTGAACCCCTCCTTACCTCCTCTGTCAGCACCTCCTCCACACTTTCAGCTCTCCTCCAGTCATCTCCTTCACCCTGTCAGTTCCTTCCTGCCACCTCTTTCCCCTTGCAGCCACAGCTCCTGCTTTTTACAGAAGAGTGGCTGCAATAAAGTTAAAAAGAAAATTAAACCTGTGCAGAGACTTCTGCCCCCCTAGTGCAGCTTTCCCCCCTTAGTGCAGCTTCACCCCCCCTTAGAGCAGCTTCACCACCCCCTCTTAGTGCAGCTTTGCCCCCCCCAGTGCAGCTTCACCTCCCCCTCTTAGTGCAGTTTCGCCTCCCCCCAGTGCAGCTTCACCCCCCACGCTTAGTGTAGCTTCGCCCCCCCCTTAGTGCAGCTTCACCCCCCTTAGTGCTGTGCTGCTGCTTGAACCCCCTTAGTGTTGCTTCACCCCCTTAATGCTGCTTCCACCCCTTAGTGCAGCTTCCCCCCCCCTTAGTGCTGCTTCCACACCCCTTAGTGCTGTGCTGCTGCTTCACCCCCCTTTAGTGTTGCTCCCCCCTTAGTGCTGCTTCCACCCACCCCCAGTATTGCTTCACCCCCCTTAGTGTTGCTTCTACCCCTAGTGTAGCTTCACAACCCCCCTTAGTGCAGCTTTACCTCCCCCTTAGTGCAGCTTCACCCCCCTTAGTGCTGTGCTGCTTCTGCTTCACCCCCCCCTTAGTGTTGCTCCCCCCCTTAGTGCAGCTTCACCCCCCCTTAGTGCTGTGCTGCTGCTGCTTCACCCCCTTTGTTCTGCTTCCACCCCCCCTTTGTGCTTCTTCCACCCCCCTCCTTAGTGCTGCTTCCGCCCCCCCCCCCCTCCTTAGTGCTGCTTCTGCTTTGCCCCCATGCAGCTGCTGCTTCTGCTTTTCACAGAGCAGCGGCTGCAATAAAGTTAATTTGAAAAGGAAGAGAAACCTGAGGAGCCCTCCGGTCATCCTTCTGCAGCCCCTGAGGAAGTGATGTCAGAGGGGAAGGGCTCCTCACAGGTTTCTCTTCCTTTTCAAATTAACTTTATTGCCGCCGCTGCTTTGTGAAAAGCAGAAGCAGCGGCTGCACGGAGGATCGATCGCGGATCGCGTTCGCGTTCACGCACTGCAGGAGAAAAACCTTTTTTTTTGCTCTGGCCGCTCCCCATCTCACGGCCAGAGCAAAAAAAAACGGCTTTTCAAGGGCCGGTTCTATATCTGTGCCGGCAGCTGGCCTGGCCATGGAAAAACCAGCCAGGCTGGCTGAAAACCGGCCGGTTGGCAACCCTACTCATGCTCATTGCACCAATTTCTGCTTCAGGGCCACTTGGTGGGTTTTATAGTGCATGTACAGAGCTTGCGAAAGTATTCATCCCCTCGGTCTTTGTCCTGTTTTGTTGCATTACATACAACCTGGAATGAAAATGGAGGTTCATTTGGATGTTAGTAATGGACCTAACAATATAGTCCAAATTGGATGTTAGTAATGGACCTAACAATATAGTCCAAATTGGTGAAGTGAAATGGCAATAAAATACCTGGTATATATAAAAAAACAAGTAAAAACTTAAAAGTTGTGAGTGCATATGTATTCATTCCTTTTGCTATGAAACACCTAAGTAAGATCTGGTCCAACCAATTAACCACAAAAGTCACATAATTAGTTGATTAGAGTCCACCTGTGTGCAATCAGTGTCACATGATCTGTCACATGATGCCTGTATAAATATGCCTGTTCTGAAAGGCCCCTGACTCTGCAACACCACTAAGCAAGCAACATGAAGACCAAGAAGCAGTCCAAACAGGTAAGAGACAAAGTTGTGGAGAAGTATAGATCAGGGTTGGGTTATAAAAAAATATCCCAAATTCGGAATATCCCACAGAGCACCATTAAATCCATTATAATAAAATGGAAAGAATATGGTACCACTACAAATCTGACAAGAGAAGGTTGCTCACCAAAACTCACAGACCGGGCAAGAAGTGCATTGATCAGAGATGCCACAAAGACACCAAAGATAACACTGAAGGACCTGCAAAGATCCACAGTGGAGAAGGGAATATCTGTCCATAGGACCACTTTAAGCCGCACACTCCAGAGAGCGGGCTTTATGGCCAGAAAAAAAAGCCATTGCTTAAAGAAAGAAATAAGAAAACACATTTGGAGTTTGCACAACAGCATGTGGCGGCAGGGCCGGCCCGTCCATTGAGCAAGAATGTTTTTTGCACAGGGCCCCGCGCAAAAAACATTCTTCATCATCCCAAATTTTAGAAAAACAACAACAAACCGGCTGCTTCTGCCGCGGCAGCATCAAGAGTTCTGCTGCGGGCCCCCCCCCTGCCCGGCAGAGCCTCCCTGCATCATCAGCTACCTTCAAGTCCCAAAAAGCGGGCTTCTTTCAGAGCCACGAGAGTTTCCTTTCTCGCGGCTCTGTTAATCCCGCCGGGGCTGATGGGATTTCCCATCATCCTCGGCGGGATTAACAGAGCCGCGAGAAAGGGAAACTCTCGCGGCTCTGAAAGAAGCCCGCGTTTTGGGATTCGAAGCTAACTGATGATGCAGGGAGGCTCTGCCGGGCAGGGGGGGCCCCGCGGCAGAACTCTTGATGCTTCCGCGGCAGAACTCTTGATGCTGCCGCGGCAGAAGCAGCCAGTTTGTTTGTTTGTTTTTTTTTTTATTTGGGATGATAGGGGGGAAGGGGGTTTAGGACTGGTAATGGGCTATGGGGGGGAGGCTAAGACTGGAAGTGAGCTGATGGGGGGGTTAGGACTGGTAATGGGCTATGGGGGGGCTAAGACTGGAAGTGGGTTGATGGGGGGGTTAGGACTGGTAATGGGCTATGGGGAGGGGGCTAAGACTGGAAGTGGGTTGATGGGGGGGTTAGGACTGGTAATTGGCTATGGGGGGGGGCTAAGACTGGAAGTGGGCTGATGGGGGTGGGTTAGGACTAGTAATGGGCTATGGGCTATTTGGGATGATGGGGGGGAAGGGGGTTTAGGACTGGTAATGGGCTATGGGGGGGAGGCTAAGACTGGAAGTGGGCTGATGGGGGAGGGTTAGGACTAGTAATGGGCCATGGGGGGTGCTAAGGCTGGAAGTGGGCTGGTTGTGGTGGTGGTGGGGGGTTAGGACTGGTAATGGGCTATGGGGGGGGCTAAGACTGGAAATGGGCTGATGGGGAGGTTTAGGACTGGTAATGGGTTATGGGGGGGGGCTAAGACTGGAAATGGGCTGATGGGGGGGTTAGGACTGGTAATTGGCTATGGGGGGGGCTAAGACTGGAAATAGGCTGATGGGGGGGCTAGGACTGGAAATAGGGTGATGGGGAGTTAGGACGTAATGGGCTGATGGGGGGTTAGGACTAGTAATGGGCTGATGGGGGTTTAGGACTGGAAATGGGCTGAGTGGAAGGAGGGCTTGAACTGCAAATAGCTGATGGGGACGGGGGCTTGGAATGGAAATGGGTTGTGAGGGGGAGGGAGCTAGGACTGGAAATGGGTGAGGGGGGGCTAGGACAGGAAATGGGCTGATGGAGGGGCTAGAATAGGACTGGAAATTGGCTGTTGGGGGGGTGCTAAGATTGGAAATGGGCTGTGGTGGGGGTTTGGATTGAAATGGACTCATGAAGGGGCTAGAACTGGAAGTAGGCTCATGGGGGGCTTGGATTGGAAATGGGCTGAGTGGAGCGGAGCTAGGATTTGACATGGGCTGATGGTGGGGCTAGGAAAGGACTAGAAATGGGCTCATGGGGGGCTGGGATTGGAAATGAGCTGATGGAGGGACTCGGATGGGACTGCAAATAGATGGGGGAGCTAGGACTGGAAATAGGCTGATGGTGGGGCTAGGATAGGACTGGAAATGGGCTTATGGGGGGCTAGGACTGGAAATGGGCTGATGCGGGGACTAGAAGGGAGCTGATGTTGGGGGAGGATTAGAATGGGATGGAGCTGGGAGAGTGAAATGGAGAGGGAAAAAATATTTTGTGTGGGAGGGAAGACAAATCTACAATTGTCCGGATATTGGGAGAGTAAGTGGGGATTGAGGATGGAGGGGTAAAATTTGAGTGGATGAAATAGGAATGAGGAAAGAGCAAAAGGAGAAAGATTAGTATGTTAAAGCAGATGTAGAGAGAGAATGGAAAAAAACTAGAAGAGAGAAGAAAAAACAAATGGACAGCAGACGATGAAGAGTTAGCGGAAGACACGAAGAAACCAGAAGAAAGTGGCTGGAGCAATTGCAGCTGAAAAAAAAATGCACAAAAGGTAGAAAAATCTCTCTTTATTTTGAATTTATTAATTGGAATATGTCAGCTCTGGGAAATGTGCATCATTAACCTCTGTGCTTTGTTTAGTACAAGAGCAAATTAATGTATAGTTTTATTTCTACAGTGTTGTACATTCCAAGTTTGGCTTTTGGGATTCCCAGTTTAATTATTGTCTTCCTGTTTCTAAATTGTGATTCCTTGTTTGGTGACGGTCTATGTTCTGCATGTGTAACTGAGCTGAGGTATTCTGTTTATGTAATTCCTATTTGACATTGCCACTTGTTCTCTTTCCCCAGTAGGTCATGTATTGTTGTTCTCTGAAATGTATTGGTTTAATATTTGCAGTGTTTCCTTTTGATAGTTAGGGTATGGTGCTTTGTGAATCCTGGTAGTGCTGTCAGGATACGGCGGGTTTGCTATGGGTTCTAAATGGGCAGTGTTTGTAGTAGTTCCTAATGTGTCTGGCAGTTGGCACTGGATTATAGTAATGTAGAAGTCTTTTAGTCTTTCTTTATCCATACACTCATTAAGAGGCATGTTTACTAAAAGTTAGTGTATGGTAACATTATGCAAATATTTATGCAAATGAGGCCCCTTATGCAAATGAGGCCCCACACCGAGTCTCCGCACATGGCCCCGCACCCCCCTTGGGCCGCCCCTGTGTGGTGGACCCCCCCAAACACAAGGAAGAAAGTTCTCTGGTCAGATGAGATGAAAATTGAACTTTTTGGCCACCATGGGAAATGCCATGTGTGGCACAAACCCAACACTTCCCATCACCCCAAGAACACCATTCCCACAGTGAAACATGGTGATGGCAGCATCATGCTGTGGGGATGTTTTTCATTGGCAAGGACAGGAAAACTGGTCAGGATTGAAGGAATGATGGACGGCACTAAATACAGGGCAATTCCTGAGGAAAACCTGTTTCAGTCTGCTAGAGATTTGAGAATGGGATGGAGTAAATCCCAGTGGCTAGATGTACTAAGCTAATAGAGACATACTCCAAGAGACTTGCAGCTGTAATTGCAGCAAAAGTTGGCTCTACAACGTATTGACTTTGGAGTGTGAATACATATGCACACTCCTGCTTTCAGGTTTTTTTTGTCTTAATTATTGTTTGTGTCACAATAAAGAATATTTTGCATCTTCAAAGTCGTAGGCATGTTGTGTATATCATATTGTGCGAACTCCCAGAACTCCATTTGAATTCCAGGTTGTAATGCAACAAAACAGGACAAACACAGAGGAGATGAATACTTTTGCAATGCACGGTAGTCCGTGTCTGATATCAGCTCTGGAATGGTGATAAATCTTTGGTGTTAACATGCATTGAGCATTGGCTTGAATAATAACATTAGCGCATTTGTTAAATGGTTATTCATAAACCCTTTTACCAGTTAGTATGTGCTTAGAAGCCACAGTCTTGCATGCATGTTTATTGGCCTTGAACACTTGACTTAATTGGCTAGCTTTAAACAAATTTTCAGCTGCAGGCTTGACGGCCTCATTCTCATTCTCTTAAGAACTCTGAAGAAAGACTCTATGGAAGGCATTACTGAGCATGGTGAAGTTATTCTGAGGCCTTGAGTGGTGTTGACTTTTCAAATTCACATCTTGGGTCAAGAGCACATTGACCTGCAGCCCCTTCTGTGCTCTTGTGGTATCTGATCCAAGATAAACAAGCTGTGCAGGCTCCACTGCACCCCAACACAGCTCCGAAAGTTCACAGGTCCTCTGTGAGGGAGGAACAGCAGCCATGATGAGCAAACAGTGCACTTAATTACTGCCTTTCAGAAAGCAAATTCCCAGCCAGTGCCCTCTCTGTCTTCTCTCTCTTTTGAAGCTGCCTGGAGGAGTTGCTGCACATTTCAGCTTAGAATTATTTGTTTTACATAAAAGGGCTATTTTCTCAGGTATGTTAGCGAGGGAAGAGCCATAGAACTAAATGCAGAGCTCACTGGAACACAAGTTCGCTTTTTTTAGCCATAAAGTTATAGAGAGGGTTCTGCAAACGAAAGGGAGGTGGAGAGAGAAATGGCGTGCACAGAGAAAAGAAAAAGACAATGGCAAACAGAGCCCGTGACAGCAAGCAAGGAGTGAGGTGCCCCAAGCACCTCAAAACTCTGCCTCAGTGACATTTTCCAGCCTTTCCAAAAATAGGATCCTTTAAGATGCTTAGGATTGATTGATTTATTTATTTAACAGGTTGGGGTTTTTTTATACCGCTTTATCATTTCAATCAAAGCGGTTTACATTGTAACTTCAACTTGGTAATGTACATTAAACAGGGACATTGATAACTAATTCCCCTTAAACGCAACCTTAAAAACAAAGGGGGAACAATAGGGGGAAGAGACAGAAAAAAAGGAAGGAGAAACAAGAGAGGCAGACTAAATAAAGAAATAAGGATTGAGACAGAGAGACAGGAACAGAAAAAGAGATAAGATAAGAATAGCATTAGGCCTCATTCCTTGCAGTCAGCCCCACAGTTTTAGCTTAAAACTCCTCAAGTGTCTTGTCTGCCTTATAGGATTTTAGAAGCATATTCAAACTGATTAATATAGTTAGCAGACCTGCTAGCTGTGTTAATCGCGGTGAATGGGATGTACAGCTGAACATAGGAAGGGGATATTTAGTAGCACAGAGCGGCTAACACTGCTCCACACCCCGTTGCTCATGGTACAGCGGCACAGTGCTAAAGTTACATAAGAACATAAGATATGCCATACTCAGCTAGACCAAGGTCCATCAAGTCCAGTATCCCGTTTCCCACAGTGGCCAATCCATGTCACAAGTACCTAAGAGTTTCCCTAAAAGCCACACAGGTTCTACAATGCTCCCCACAGCAAGCAGTGGATTTCTTGGGTCGTCTTTAATAAGGGCTTATGGACTTTTCCTCCAGGAACCTGTCCAAACCTTTTTTAAACACAGCTATACTAACAGCTTTTACTACATCCTCCGGTAACGAATTCCAGTTTCATTATACAATGAGTGAAAAAATATTTTCTCTTAGTCTTAAATGGGTTGCATTATAGCTTCATTGCGTATCCCCTAGTCTTTCTACTTTTTTAATGATGTAAACAACCTATCTATATTCTATATCCACTCCATTCATTAATTTATAGGCCTCTGTCATATCTCCCCTCAGGGCCGGCCCGTCCATTGAGCAAGAATGTTTTTTGCACAGGGCCCCGCATTTCAGGGGGCCCCGCGCAAAGAACATTCCGCTTTTTTCAAAATTAAATTAAAAAAAAAAAAAACACTGGCTGCTACCGCTCCCGCTGCCGCCGCGGCAGCAACAGAATGGACTGTCCCGCGGGGCCCCCTCTGCCCAGCTGAATCTCTCCCTCCCTCCCTCCGTGACGGCTGAGCCTCTCCATGCCGGCTTTGAGAGTCGCAAAGGGAGAGTGTCTCCCTCGCGTCTCTGTTAAGCCTGCAGGGGCAGATGGGAAATTTCCCATCAGCCCCTGCAGGCTTAACAGAGACGCGAGGGAGACACTCTCCCTTCGCGACTCTCAAAGCCGGCACGGAGGGGCTCAGCCGTCGTGGAGGGAGGGAGGGAGGGATTCAGCCGGGCAGAGGGGGCCCCGCGGGACAGTCCATTCTGCCGCTGCCACGGCGGCAGTGGCTGCGGTAGCAGCCAGCGTTTTCTTTTTAAATTTAATT
Source organism: Ichthyophis bannanicus (assembly GCA_033557465.1). NCBI lineage: Eukaryota > Metazoa > Chordata > Amphibia > Gymnophiona > Ichthyophiidae > Ichthyophis > Ichthyophis bannanicus. The sequence continues at coordinate 12,536,598 of CM066046.1, read as the reverse complement.
TTACTTGAGCCGATGGGGGTGGGGTTAGGACTGGTAATGGGCTATGGGGGGGCTAGGACTGGAAATGGGCTGGGGGGGTTAAGACTGGAGGTGGGCTGATGGGGTTAGGACTGGTAATGGGCTATGGGGGGGGTGGCTAGGACAGGAAAGGGGCTGATGGGGAGGGGTTAGGACTTGAGGTGGGCTGATGGGGTGAGGACTGGTAATAGGCTGTGGGCTCTTGGGGGGGGTTAGAACTGGTAATGGGCTATGGGGGGGTTAAGACTGGTAATGGGCTGTGGGCTGATGGGGGCTGTCTGGTAATGGGCTATGGGGGGGTTAGGACTGATAATGGGCTATGGGGGGGCTAGGACAGGAAATGGACTGATGGGGAGGGGTTAGGACTTGAGGTGGGCTGATGGGGTTAGGACTGGTAATAGGCTGTGGGCTGATGGTGGAGGGGGGTTAGGACTGGCAATGGGCTATGGGGGGCTGACTGGAAATGGGTTGATGGGGTTAGGACTGGAAGTGGGCTGATGGGGGGTTAGGACTGGTAATGGGTTATAGGGGGGCTTAAACTGAAAATGGGGTGATAGGGGGTTAGGACTGGAAGTGGGTTGATGGGGGGGCTAGGACTGGTATTGGGTTGGGGGGTTGCTAGGACTGGAAATGGGCTGATGGGTGGCTAGGACAGGAAACGGGCTGATGCAGGGACTAGAAGGGAATGGATGCTGGGTGAAGCTGGAATTAGAAGGGAGCTGATGTTGGGGGAGGATTAGAATGGGATGGGGCTGGAAGAGTAAAATGGAGAAGGGAAAAATATTTTGTGTGGGAGGGATAAAAAATCTACAATTGGCCGGGTATTGGGAGAGTAAGTGGGGATTGAGGATGGAGGGGTAAAATTTGAGTGGATGAAATAGGAATGAGGAAAGAGCAAAAGGAGAAAGATTAGTATGTTAAAGCAGATGTAGAGAGAGAATGGAAAAAAACTAGGAGAAGAAAGGACAAATAGACAGCAGACGATGGAGAGTTAGCAGAAGACACGAAGAAACCAGAAGAAAGTGGCTGGAGCAATTGCAGCTGAAAAAAATGCACAAAAGGTAGAAAAATATCTCTTTATTTTGAATTTATTAATTGGAATATGTCAGCTCTGGTAAATGTGCATCATTAACGTCTGCGCTTTGTTTAGTACAAGAGCAAATTAATGTATAGTTTTATTTCTACAGTGTTGTACATTCCAAGTTTGGCTTTTGGGATTCCCAGTTTAATTATTGTCTTCCTGTTTCTAAATTGTGATTACTTGTTTGGTGATGGTCTATGTTCTGCATGTGTACCTGAGCTGAGGTGTTCTGTTTATATAATTCCTATTTGACATTTCCACTTGTTCTCTTTCCCCAGTAGGTCATGTATTCTTGTTCTCTGAAATGTATTGGTTTAATATTTGCAGTGTTGCCTTTTGATTGGTAGAGTATGGTGCTTTGTGAGTCCTGGTAGTGCTGTTAGGATACGGCGGGTTTGCTATGGGTTCTAAATGGGCAGTGTTTGTAGTAGTTCCTAATGTGTCTGGCAGTTGGCACTGGATTATAGTAATGTAGAAATCTTTTAGTCTTTCTTTATCCATACACTCATTAAGAGGCACGTTTACTAAAAGTTAGTATATGGTAACATTATGCAAATATTTATGCAAATGAGGCCCCGCACCGAGTCTCCGCACTTAGCCCCGCACCCCCCTTGGGCCGCCCCTGTCTCCCCTCAGTCATCTCTTTTCCAAGTTGAAGAGCTCTAATATTTTAAGTCTCTCCTCTCAGGAGTATCCTTCCATCCCCTTTACCATTCTGGTGGTTCTTCTCTGTACCTTTTCTAATTCTGCTATATCCTATTTAAGGTATGGCAACAAGAATTGCACGCAATATTCAAGGTGCAGTCACACCATGCAAAAATACAAAGGCATTATAATATCTTTGGGTTTATTCTCCATTCGTTTCTTTATAATTCCAAGCATTCTATTTGCTTTCTTGGCCACCGCTGCACACTGGGTGGAAGGTTTCAACATATCCACGATGCCACCTAAATTGTTTTCCTGGGTGGAACCTTGCATTGTGTAATTATAATTTGGGTTGTTCTTTCCTATATGCATTACTTTGCACTTGTCCACATTAACTTTCATCTACCATTTGGATGTCTAGTCTTCCCATTTATCAAGCTCCTCCTGCAATTTTTTACAATCCTCTTGTGTTTAAACAACTTTGAATAACTTTGTATCATCTGACCACCTGGCCAGAATGAACAGATTGATGATGAAATGCTAAAAGAAATCAGGGAAGCTAACAAACGTTACAACACAGTAATTGAACCTGGTCCTTAGTAGAGCAAAGGATCTAGTACAAGAGATAAGGGTGTTGGGGCCAGTTGGCAATAGTGATCATGGCATGATCGCATTTGATTTAATAAATGGAAGAAAGTTGGCAAGGAAATCCACAGTACTACCTTTTAACTTTCAAAAGGCAGACTATGGTAAAATGAAGAAAATGGTTAAGAATAAACTAAAAGGAGCAACAGCAAAGGTTAAATATTTACATCAAACATGAGCATTATTTAAAAGTACTATCTTGGAGGCTCAGAACAGATGTATTCCACACTTTAAGAAAAGTGCAAGGAAGGCCAGAAAACTGCTAGCATGGTTTAAAGGTAAAGTCAGAGAGACTGCTGTTGCCAAAAAAGAATCTTTCAGGAAATGGAAAAAGGAGCCAAATGACGAAACAGGAAACATAAGCACTGGCAAGTTAGATGCAAAGTGTTGATAAGGCAAGCAAAGAGAATTTGAAACAAAGCCTGCAATGGAAGCAAAAATACATAATAAAAACCTTTTCAAGTACATTCATAGCAAAAAACCAGTGAGAGTCAGTTGGACCATTGGATGATAGAAGGGTAAAAGAGGCGCTAAGCAAGGACAAGCCAATAGCGCAGAGACTGAATGAATTCTTTGCTTCAATTTTTACTGTAGAAGATATAGAAAAGTTACCCGTGCCTGAAATAGTATATAAAGATGATGTATCGGAAGAACTGAAGGAAATATCGACAAATCGGAAGACGTATTACAATTATTTGATAAACTGAAGAGTAGCAAATCACTTGGACTGGATGGTATACATCCAAGGATGGTGAAAGAACTGAAATATAGATTGCAGACCAACTATTAGTAAACTGTGAACTATCATTAAAATCATCTGTAGTACAGGAAGACTGGAGAATGGCCAATGTAGCGCCAATTTTCAAAAAGGGTTCCAGGGGTAATCTGGGAAACTACAGACTGCTGAGCCCATCATCAGTACCAGGCAAAATGGTAGAAACCATAATAAAGAATAAAATTGCTGAACATATAGATAGTCAAGGTTTAACGGGAGAAAGCCAACATGGATTTAGCCAAGAAAGATCTTGTCTTACTAATTGGTTATATTTTTTTGAAGGTGTGAATAAACAGGTAGACAAAGGTGAGCCGGTTGATATAATGTACCTGGATTTTCAGAAAACCTTTGACAAGGTTCCTCGTGAGAGACTCTTGGTGAAATTAAAAAGTCATGGGATAGGAGGCAGTCTGCTATTGTGGATCGGGAACAGGTTAAAAGATAGAAAGCACAGAGTGGGGCTAAATGGCCAATTTTCTCAATGGAGAAAGGTGAATAGTAGAGTACCCTAGAGATCTGTGCTGGGCCCATTGCTTTTTAACATATTCATAAATGACCTGGAAATGGGAATAAATGAATGAAATGATTAAATTTGCAGATGACACAAAATTTTTCAAAGTTGTTAAAACACAAGAGGATTGTGGAAAATTGCAAGAGGACCTTGATAAATTGGAAGACTGGACATCAAAATGGCAGATGAAATTTAATTTGGACAAGTGCAAAGTTACGCACATAGGAAAGAACAACTCAAACTACGGTTAATACTCTTTATTTAAAGGTCTGAATCATATTGTGATAGGCGATGGCCTAGTTCATCCTGTAGGTAGCCGAGGCCCGTATATTAGGCCTGAGTCCCCCTCCCTTCCACTAGAATATTATAACTGACTTTGGAATATTATAGCAGAACCAGACAGAAAATACCAGTAGCTGTTAGAGAAACTGCTTTGCTCTGCTTTTGATAAGAATGCTTCTGATAAGAAAGTAAAACTTTTCCACTGAGCATGTTATGATAATCACAGCTGTGCTTTACACTGTTTTTCTGCTGGCTAACTGACCTTGCAATAGAGTAGCAAAATGTAATATTATGTCTAGGGATTTGAGCCACAGTTAGAAAGGCCTGCACAGAATAAGAACAGGTTCAAGCCAGATCAGAGATGGCTATTGGGAGAGGGAGGGGGCCACCTGGACCAATGAGGAGTTTGTCTGTGTAGAACTGATGTAGAAGGATATATAAACTGTCGTTTGGCTGAGCTCAGGGCTCAGACCTTTTGTATGTGATTTTGCCTGAGTCTGTGTGCACATTAAACTGGTTTGAATTCTAGTCAATAGACTCCTGGTTTGTATTTATTGCGGGCCCTTCGCTATTACAATATCTCCCCTGTCCCTCCTCTCCTCCAGAGTGTACTGTACATATTTAGGTCTTCAAGTCTCTTCTCATACATCTTCTGATGCAGGCTCCAAATTATTTTGATTGCCTTCTTCTGAACCGTTTACAGTCTTTTTATATCCTTTGTGAGTTATGGTCTCCAAAAATGGACACAATATTCCAAGTGAGGCCTCAGCAGCGATTTGCACAGTGCCATTAGTACCTTTTCCTTTCTGCTGGTAATTCCTCTCTGTCTGCAACCCAGCATCCTTCTGGCTTTTGCCACTGCCTTGACACACTGTTTCGCCACCTTGAGATCCTCAGAAAAAAATCACTCCGAGGTCCTTCTCCTGGTCCGTGAACACCAACCTCTGCCCCCTATCACATACAATTTCCTTGTATTTCTGCTTTCCAAGTGCATGACACTAAACCTCTTCACATTAAATCTTAACTGCCTAGCATTAGACCATTCTTCCAGCTTTTGTAGATCTTTCCTCATGTTATCCACTCCCTCAGGGGAGTCCACTCTGTTGAAAATTTTCATGTCATCTGCAAAAAGACAGACTTTTTCATTCAGCCCTTCAGCAATATCACTCATGAATATATTGAACAGTACCGGTCCCAAGACCGAACCCTGGGGCACACCGCTAATCACCTTCCTTTCATCCGAGTGAGTTCCATTTACCATCACCTACTGTCGTTTGTCAGTCAACCGATTTCTGATCCAGTTCACCACCTTGGGACCCATCCCCAAGCTGTTTAATTTATTGTTAAGCCTCCTATGAGGAACAGTATCAAAGGCTTTGCTGAAATCTAGGTAGATCACATCCATCGTATGCCCTTGATTAAGTTCTCTGGTCACCCAGTCAAAGAACTTAATCAGGTTTGTTTGGCAAGATCGTCCTTTAGTAAAACCATGTTGCCTTGGATCATGCAACCTGTTGGTTTCGAGAAAGTCCACTATTCGCTCTTTCAAGAGCGCCTCCATTATTTTTCCCGCCACCGAGGTAAAGCTTACTGGACTGTAGTTTGTCACTTCTTCCCTGTTACCACTTTTGTGAACAGGTACCACATCAGCCCTTCTCCAGTCCTATGGAACTTCTCCTGTCTCCAAGGATCTTTAAAAACTTTTGAAGTGTCTAACCCTGCATGCTGTGCCTAACCCTAAATCTATGTATATATGACCCAATTTTCCTGTCCTGATTTGACATCTCCCAAATTGGTAATCAAACCGCTGCTGATCGCTGGAAGTAGCGGTATATAAGTGTAAACTAACTAAATAAATAAACATCCTTTAACGGCCCTGCAAGAACCAATCTGAGCTCTTTCAGTATTCTAGGATGTATCCCATGCGGTCCCATGGCCTTGTCCACTTTCAGTTTTGCAAGCTGTTCTAACACATCATCTTCTGTGAATGATGTAGTATCTACTCTATTCCCATTTGTTTATTTGTCAATCACAGGTGGACCTTTTTCAGGATTTTCTTTAGTAAAAACAGAACAGAAGTATTTGTTTAGCATTTGCGCTTTTCCAATGCCACTTTCCACAAATCCTTTCCCAGCACCATTGAGTCCTGCAATTCCACTTCTGATTTTCCTCCTCTCCCGAATATACCTGAAAAAAGTTTTGTCACCACTCTTCACATCTTTAGCCATCTTTTCTTCTGCCTTGGATTTTGCTATCCTTATTTTTCTTTTTGTCTCTTTTAGTTTAGTCCTGTATTCTTTTCTGTGTTCCTCTGTTTGTGAGCTTCTGAATTTTGTGAAAGCTGTGTTTTTGCCTTTATTTGTGCAGCCACTTCTTTGGAGAACCAAATAGGTTTCCTTTTCCTCTTGTTTTTATTTACTTTCCTTACATATGTATCTGTTGCCCCTTTTATTGCCACCTTTAGTTTAGCCCACTGCAATTCCACTTTCCTTATCCCCTCCCACCCTGCCAATTCCTCCTTCAGGCACTTGGCCATTTTACTGAAGTCAGTGTTTTTGAAGTGTAGGACTTTGAGCTTGCTGTGATTGGACTCTGCCTTGGCTTTTATCTCAAACCACACCGTGTGATGATTTCTGCTGCTCACATGAGTACCCACTCGGATATTCAACAGGTTATCTCTGTTACTAAATCCAGTGAGTACTAAATCCAGTATCGCGCTTTCCCTGGTCGGGTGCATCACCATTTGTCTAAGTAATGCATCTTGAAAGGCATCCATAATATTTTTACTTCTTTCCAGATTTGCAGAAGGAATACTCCAATCCACATCGGGTAGATTAAAGTCATCCAATATGATCACTTCCCCCTTCGTGGCTATCTATGCATTATCAATAATCAAGTCTCTATCCATTTCTTTGGTTTGAGATGAAGGCCTGTAGACCGTACCAGTGTGGATGACAATGCCATCTCCTCTTTCCAACACAATCCACAGCGCTTCTTTTCCTCATGTTCCCTGCATTTCAGCAGCTTTAATATTGCTTTTGACATACTTATAGGGCTACTTCTCCTCCTTTTCTGCCCTATCTCTTCTAAATAGATTATAGCCAGCTATGGCTATATCCCATTCATGCGGCTCATTAGACCATGTTTCTGTAATGGCCACAATGTCCATTTCTACCATTAGGGCTTCCAGGTCAGGAACTTTGTTGTGCTCATTGCTTTCCGGCATTTGTTGACTGGCTTGCCTGTATTTTCATGGGTTTTGTTTTACACACCTCTTCCACTTGGCATTGATGGGTTAATACTGTGGTTGTTTCCAATGTTATTATGTTTTTGCCGGGAATGACATCCTGAACTTATTCTTTTCCATCCTTCACCTCCTTTCCCTAGTTTAAATGCCTGTCTACATAATGCCTGCATTTTTATCTTAGGATCCTTTTCCCTGCAACAGAGAGATGTAGTCCATCAACACAGTATAGCTTCTTGTTGTTCCATCTATTACTCCAGTAGCCTATTTATCAAAATCGTTCTTGTTCGCACCAGATTTGGAGGCATGTATTAAAGTTGATTATACGATGCTGCCTTTCTGCCCCTTTACGAAGAACAGGTAGAATTTCTACCTCTGTATCATTTCATGGTGTAACCGTACCTTGAATATTGTGTGTATTTCTGGTCTCCATATCTTAAAAAGGATATAGCAGAATTAGAAAAGATACAGAGAAGAGTCACCAGAATGGTAAAGAGGATGGAAGGATACCCCTATGAGGAGAAGCTTAAAAGGTTAGGGCTCTTCTTACTGCAAGATGGCCGCACTTTGCTGAAGCTCCGTCCCCACAACCCCTAAACTCTGCAATTATAAGCTTACAGACGCATTTTGCTCCCCCCTCATACCTTTCCCGGATCAGTGACAGCCAGCGATCCCCCACAGCACTCGACTTCGTGATTTTGCGGGTCCTCGGGAGGCTGGGGCATCGAGGAGCCCACCACCACAACGCGGCCTGCTGGAGGCTGTCTCCGCTCACTGGACTCTCACCCGACTGATCCTGCCGCCAGCCACTGCACCCGGCGCTGCCGAATATCACCTGGCAGGCCCCCGCGGGGCCTACGAACGGAGCCCTTTCTACTGCCTGCGGGCTGAGCGCTGGCCCTTTCAGCAGGGGGGGGGGGCTTGCAAACCCAAGCGTGTGGTGCTCGACTGAGGAGCTGCAGAACTGCCAGGGAGATTGGCCGGGACCACGTGCACTCCACGCGGCAGCTGCCACGGCATCCACCGGCACCTACCACCCCTCTTTCTCAACGCAAGCCATCTTGACGGGGGTAAGTTTGTGTGCTGCTTCTTCTCCTGCAGACCCCTTGTCCTGCGCCTGAAACTGGTGGCCGGGCCCGTTTCTCCCTGGCAGCCTAGTGTCCCGCTGAGGCCTCCGCCTTCCTGGTTGGACTCTGTGTGCCCTGCAGGCCTGTGCACGCGACCCTTGTGACTCCGGGTCTCTTCGTGAAGCCTTATAGCTACGGGCTTTTGCCAGTACAACCCCATATTGCCTCACACTGCTCCCTCACTCTTATTTGAGCCGGGCTGTTTTTCCAGGGGGACCGGAGGCAGTTTACGATTCTTTGTTCCACTGCCCCACCAGTGCCTGTTGCCTTGCTGACATTGCTTCTTCTCCTGACACTGTGTAGTGGTGGCCATCCTACGGGCTGGTGTAATTTCGTGCACTGTTCTCTCTCAGGTGCCTTCCCTCTTGCTGACATTGCCTCCACCTCTCCTAACAATGTGTGAGCTTGGTTACTCTGTGTGATGGCTGCTAAACCCAAAAACTCTGACACTCGGGAGGGGATGCGCTCCTCCCAGCGGCTGCAGAGTAAGGCCGGGGCCCCAAGCAGCCCACGCGGCCAATCTCCTCCAACGGGTTCCGACGATGAGACTGTAAGTGAAGAGGAATTGGACCCTCACAAGCAACTCTCCGCGGCTCAAATCAAACAAGAGCTCCGTAAGGGCTTTGCAGAACTAGCCAAAGAGTTCCGCGCACTGCGGGAAGATTTGATGAAAGATGTCGCAGAACTTCGGACCGAAGTTAAGGAACTGGGAGCCCGAGTGGAGGACGTGGAGACCAAACAGGTTGATCAAGATGGGACTCTGATGGATTTACAATGTGCTCTCGACAGGCAGCGTGCACAGGCCATGGAGCTGACTTATAAAATTGATGACATTGAAAACCGCTCCCGCTGCAACAACGTGTGTTTTCGTGGAATTCCAGAGGCGGGGGGAGGGGGGGCGGGGCGGGGAAGACCTGCCGACTGTGCTTAAGCTGCTGATAGCGGAACTGCTTCCGGCGGAGGAGCTGGCTACACATGCCCCTGGAATGGAAATCGAACGGGTTCACCGCGCTTTGGGAAAACCCCCTAACAACCAGCCACGAGATGTCATTGCGAGATTCCTACGCTATTCTGATGCTGAGCTTCTTATACGTCGAGGTCGGGAGAAGAAGACGGTCCGCTTCCAGGACGCGACAGTGTCCCTTTATCAGGACCTCTCGATGTTCACTTTGGCTCGCCGGAGAGAGATGAAACCAGTCTCGGCGGTCCTGAACAGCAAGGGGATTCGCTATTCTTGGTCCTTTCCATTTAGGATGAACTTCCTTTTGGGCAACAAAAAGATTTCTGCAAAGGACTACTCTGAAGCTTGGCGAGCTCTTCGCCAAGCGGGTCTAGTTGATGATAATGCTCAGACTCATCCGCCGCCCCCTAAGTCCCAACATTCCAAATGGACCCGGGTGGGCAAGCCCGCCTGACACTCTTGTGGTTTTGAAGAGCTTCTCTCACTTTCTCTTTTTTTAGGGAGTTTTGACCAGTGGGTCCACTGATTTTTGGATAACTGGTGGCAATGATTAGCCTGGGGTCCCCACTCCATTCTCCATGGGGGGCGGCGGTTGATCTGCAAATGTTCTACTGATGTTACTGTTCTGGTGGGGGGACATGATGGGATTGATGATCCGGGGTGGGTGGGGGAGTAATGGGGGGAATGTTTTTATATGTTTAGATTGAGTTTTTACTCTTTGGGGTTCTGGGGGGTACGGGGTTTGTGGTCAATTTACCGTGTCCTGTATTAATTTAGACAGGCAGGTGGTATTGACGGGAAGGGGGGAGTGATGGGTGGGAGGGGGGTTCTTTTAACATTGAGCTGGGAGGTCTGTTTGGGCTGGGGAGGTGGGTCTATAGCTCTTGTTCTTGGAGAGTGTTCTAGGTGGGCCCGATTAACTAAATTCTTGGGTTTGCTGGGGTGAGCCCCTACTGGGACTTTCTGGGTGGCCAGCGGATGTGTGGGGTTAGGTTGTAATCTCTAATGGTACGCTTTATCTCTTTGAATGTTAAGGGTCTTAACTCCCCGCGGAAACGGTCCCTGCTGTTCTCAGAATTGCGCACTCTGCAAGGGGATATTGTTTACTTGCAGGAGACCCATCTTCAGAATTCCAAGCAGGGCTGGCTAAGGCGCTCCCCATATACTGAGGTGCGGGTGGCCTCCGACACGCAGGGTCGGAAGAAGCGGGGAGTGGCTCTATTATTTCACCAGAGCCTCTCCTTGCAGATTGAAGAGATAAAGCGAGATGCACTGGGGAGGTGGCTTTTCCTGAATGTTCGACTAGACGGACACCTGCTAACTTTAGCTAATATCTATGCACCAAATACGGGTCAGGGGCCCTTTTTTACACGACTGAAAGCCCTACTGGCGGATTTTGCAAAAGGCCCCATTGTTTTGGGTGGGGATTGTAATACGCAACTAGTGCCCCTTTTGGATTCATCGGGTCGCACTGGGGGAGGAAGGGGGGATCGGCATGAGCCCTTCAGCGTTTGATGTTTGACTTGGGCCTACGGGATATATGGAGGGACACCCATGCGGGAGAGAGGGGTTACACTTACTACTCCCCTGTCCATCAGGTCCACACTCGCATTGATTATTTTTTGTTGGATCAGCGTCTGATGGACGGGAGAGTGCAGGCTGGACTTGGAGCGCTGACCTGGTCAGACCATGCCCCGTGCTGGCTCACCCTCCCGGATGGCACGCATAGCGAGCACAGCCGTCTTTGGCGTTTAGACGCAAGGTTTCTACGATGGCAGGGTGCAGTGCGGGACCACGCCCACTTTATTAAGGAATTTTTTGAGTTTAATGATACTGGGGATGTTCCCCTCTCCACGGTATGGGATGCTTATAAGGCCACAGCCCGCGGTCAACTTATAGCTGAGGCAGCCCGCATGCGCAAAATGTGGGCACGTGATCATGATCACTTGGTGAGGGAATCTGCTCGCCTAGGCTTGGAGCACGCCCGAACCGGTTCGAGACAGGTCCTACGCCAGTGGCGGACGGTTCGAGCGAATTTAGATGCATGTATACAGAGAGAATTAGATAACAAGCGTCGGAAATTAAGGCAAACTTTTTATGAACATGGGAACAAAACCGGCCGCCTTTTGGCTCTGCGTCTGCGTCAACAGCAGTCCTCGAGAGTGGTCCGTGAATTACGCGACGCTAGGGGACAGACGAGGGTCATCTCCCGGGAGATCCGTGATCTTTTTGCTGATTACTTGGAGCGGCTTTACAAAGCAGAGCCCACTTGTAGGGATCAAGTGCAGGATTATCTTCAGAGGACCGCCCTACCGCGTCTTTCTGACTCTGACCGGGCTCAGTTGGACTCGGAATTTACGATTGACGAAGTGGAAAATGCAATCCGGCATCTGAAAACTGGCAGTGCGCCGGGTAGTGATGGTTTTCCGGCAGAATACTATAAGAAGTTCCGAGCACAATTGGCGCCATCCCTGACCTGTTTGTTTAATGAGGTCCTGGGGGCTGCCTCCCTTCCCCCGTCCCAACGTGAGGCATTGATTGTGATGATACCCAAACCCGGTAAACCCTTGCATGATGCGGCTTCGTACCGCCCTATCTCCTTATTAAACGTTGACGTTAAAATCTTTGCTTCTGTGCTGGCCGCGCATCTGAATCGGGTTCTTCCGGGCTTGGTTCAACCAGATCAGGTTGGCTTTGTGCCGGGTCGCCAGGCCGCCAGGCCGCCGACAACATCCGGCATATGCTGCAGATTATTCATGTGGCTCAACGGGATCCACAACCAGCGTTGCTAGTGGGAATTGACACAGAAAAAGCATTCGACCGGGTGGATTGGGGATATCTGTGGTGTGTCCTGGAGATCATGGGCTTTGGCCCTAATTATATTGGTTGGGTTCGCAGCCTTTATCAGCAGCCCCAGGCGTGCGGTCGGATTAATGGGGGGTCACTCGAGACACTTCTTTTTGGAAAGAGGCACGCGACAGGGTTGCCCTCTCTCGCCCCTGCTCTTTGCCCTAGCAATGGAACCTCTGGCCCAGAGCTTTCGAGATCACTAAGGTTTGCGAGGGGTCCGCATTGGTCCTGCGGAATATCGGATCGCGCTCTTTGCGGATGATATTATCCTATCCCTGGTGAATCCGTACGCCTCTCTCCAAATCGCAATGCAGCTGTTCGCCAATTTTTCTCGAGTCTCCGGCTTCAAAATCAATTATACTAAATCGGAGATCTTGAATGTTGGGGTCTCTAGGGCGGTTTGTGCGGAACTTCAAGAGGATTATCCTCTTCGCTGGGTGTCCGGAACCCTGCGATACTTAGGGGTGAACCTAACCGTGGACCGAGCGGATCTCTTTAAAGCTAACTATGATCCCTTGCTTCGTCAGGTTCGGCGGGACTTAGAAGTTTGGAACGGCCTGCTCCTCTCCTGGTTTGGGCGGATAGCCGTCGTTAAGATGGTGATCGTCCCCCGCTTCCTTTATTTTTTTCAGGTTCTCCCGCTCCTCATTTTGCGAGCTACTTTGGCGACCTGGCAACAGTTGCTTATGAAATTTGTGTGGCATTATCGTCGCCCACGCCTAGCGCGGCAAGTTCTTTTTGCCCGCACGCGTTCCGGCGGTATGGGCATGCCAAATTTACAGTGGTATTATGCGGCGGCGCAGTGTCGGGCAGGGGTGGAATGGATGATTGTCGATAGCACTAAGCGATGGGTGCAGATGGAAATGAGCTTGGCGGGGGGAGTGGGGTTAGGGGATTGGCTGTGGCTTGGTCCAAAGCTTCGCCGCGGTAAATGCACCAGTAATCCCTACATTTCTCATACCCTCCGTTGCTGGGACCGACACTTCCGATCTCGTGACATGGACCTATCCCCTTTAGCCCCTATAATTGATAACGCTTCTTTCCCACCGGGTCTGAGTGACGTGACTTTTCGGCAATGGGGGCACCTTGGCCTCAGCCGGGTCGGCCAATTTTTTGTTGATGGTCGGCTACAATCCTTTCGCGCATTGCGGGACGAGTTTGACCTCCCGGCTGGGCACCTTTATCGTTATATGCAAGTGACGCATTGGGTCAATTCTAGGTCCGTTCGGCCCCAGGTTGCTCGGGGCCTGACGGATCTGAAGCGCTACTGTGAAGGGTGTACTACTACAAAGGGTCTTGTGGCGACATTATATGCCCACTTGCAGGGGGCCCAGGCGTGCCCCACACGTCATAGGGTGCTTTGGAATTCTGACTTGAGTCTTTCCTACACTGATCAGCAGTGGGAGACAGTGGAAGCCCGCCTGTGGAAGAGCTCAATAGCGACTAATGCCCGAGAAACGAATTATAAACTGCTGTACCGTTGGTATATGACTCCGGCGCGGATTGCTCGTATGTTCCCCGGGGCTGAGGACCTATGTTGGCGTAACTGTGGGCAGCGGGGTACCCTGGGGCACATTTGGTGGGCGTGTCCCCGCATTCGTGCTTTTTGGAGAGGTGTACAGTTCCGGATGCAGATGCTTCTGGGACTGAGCATACCTTGGGATCCGTGGATTTTTCTTTTTGGAATCTCCGTGCCGGGGGCCCGGGCTTTGCAACTTGCTTTAATCCGGCACGGCCTGAACGCGGCCCGACTATCCCTGGCGGCGGCCTGGAAGCAGGCTTTGGCCCCCTCTCTCCAGGTCTGGTTGGAACGCATGTGGGACACCTACTCTATGGAACGGGGGGTAGTGGTTAGCAGGATGTGTCTGGCTCGCTTTGAATTGGTGTGGGCGCCCTTCGTTTCTCGCTATGGCGCGTGATTGTTTTGGATACTGGGGGTGATCTGCTGGCCTCTTGGAGGTTTGTTCCCTAAGTGTGTCTTAGCTCACCTCTGTCCCGAGCCCTAGCCTCAGTAAGCCATAGTTGGAGGGGTGGGGAGGGCCCCTGAGATTGGGGTGACTTTGGGGGGGGGGAAGGGAGCTGGGGGGGGGGAGTTCTGTTTTCTTTATTATAAACAAGTAAAAATGAAGACATATTGTAGATCATTATTGAGACCTGATGTTGTGTTGATATTGTTGCATCTTTTTTGAAGATCTTTGTGGTTTTTGTATCTTTGTAATTTTTGGAAGTCTTTCAATAAAAAAAAAAAAAAAAAGGTTAGGGCTCTTCAACTTGGAAAAAAGACAGCTGAGGGGAGATATGATAGAGGTCTATACATTAATAAATGGAGTAGAATGAATAAACATCGATCAGTTGTTTATGCCATCAAAAAGTAAAGGACTAGAAAAGATGCAATGAAGTTACAATGTAACCCATTTAAGATTAAAAGAAAAAATATTTTTGTACTCAACATGCAATCAAACTCTGGAATTTGTTACCAGAGGATGTAGTGTGTAGCTGGGTTTAAAAAAGGTTTGGACAAGTTCCTGGAGGAAAGGTCCATAAACCAGGGGACCCAGGAATCCACTGCTTACCCCAGGACGACCATTGTGGAACCTGTGTGTCTTTTTGGGACCTGCCAGTTACTTGTAACCTGGTTTGGCCACTGTTGGAAATAGGATACTGGGCTTAATGGACCTTTGTCTGACCCAGTATGGTATTTATGTTCTTATGTTCTAATTTATTCCAGTGCCTTCAGCCTATTTCTTGTCTTATATCCCCTACCCAGCCTGCCATTTCCCCTTTTACCTCCTCCGGTTCCACCTTTCTCATCCCTTCAAAGTTCTCTCTCTTTGACTTTCATGCTCTCCACAGCCTCCTGACTTTTTCTATTGCTTCCTGAGCCCTCCTCAGTCCCCACGTTTCTTCATGCTGTCACATACCACACCCAACACATTCCTGCCCATACCCCCACCCAATTGCTTAATCCTTACTGCTCACTCTCCCTCAGCCTAATCTCCAAGTCCCCACTTTCCTGCCCTACACAATCACCACCCAATTCTGGAGAACCCTTTCTCCTGCCAATCCCCAGTTTTTTGTCCCTAACTCCCTCCTCTGCCCTCAACCCTATATGCCAGGTATTTGCTATCCTGTCCCCTTTTCCACTTGTCCAGCATCCATCCTTCCTGATGCCTTTCTATTCTTTCCTATCAAGCTTCCATCCTGCATTTCCCTCTCTGTCCCGGGTGCCCCTCCTCCACCGTGTCCACCACGGACAGCTCAAAAATCAGAACAGCGCTTTAAATACAGCAGAGTCAGGACCGTGAATGAGAGAAGAAGCAGCTGCCCGCAGCCCACAGCTCTTCATCACCAGTCAATCAAGGCTCAAGAAGCCAACACTGTCAGTGTGAACACTCACTGGCAGGCTAGTAGGGCCTGAGGCTGATTTCTCGAGATCAGCATCAGCAAATGCTAACCGGAAAGGACCATGTCTGCTGTGTTTAAAACTGACTGGCCGTAGAGTAAAGAAGCACAGGTAGACAGTCTCCTCCTGCTCGCAAATCTCACTATGGTGATGCCTTCTCGACATCGTTGAGCAATCAGACTCTGCCCAGCTTCACCTGCTCTGCATCCATGTCCTTCTCCTTCCTCTCTTTGCACTGAGGGCTTCAGCTGTCTGCTTCCCAGGCAGGAAAAGGAATTTTCTTGTCAGCAAAGCCCGGAGACTGGAGTGGGGCTCCTGCTCTGTGGGGCCCTGTGCAAGGAACAAGCTGGCACATGTCTAGGGCCGGCCCTGAATCTGGGTAAACTCTCTCTCTCCTGCCCTGGTCTTCTCTAGTTTGAAACCTAGGGTGTACTCCTAGCCTATTTGGTTGGAGTTATGAGTCTGCCTACCCAGTGAATACGTTCCTGCAACTTTCTCACTCTCTTCAATATATATCCCAACATATATATATCTGTTTTCAGCTTTAGAGTGGTAATATTTATAGGTGCAAATAATAGTGGTATGCGATTTTGACCCTTCAATGAAAGTCAACAATTTGCATGTCTCTGCTCAGTGTACAGTGGTGGCCAAGAAAGCTAATAGGATAAGAAAAGAAATGGAGAATAAAACAAAGGATATCATAATGCTTCTGTATTGCTCCATTGTGCACAGTTCTAGTTTACCTCATGTAGAAAAAGATATAGCAGAATTAGAAAAGATATGGAAAAAGGCAAGTAAAACGATAAAGAAGATGGAAGGATATCTCTGTGAGAAAAGGCCTAAAAGCTGAGGGGATGTATGATATAGTGACCAGTATTCAGAAAGGTTCGTCCGGTTAGCAGTACCTGCTAGCCAGATAAACCCTAGTGAGCCTGAAATTCAGTGGCACTATCCTGATAGTAGAACTGAATATCCCCCTGACTGTCTCGGCATTATCCGGATAGTGCCAGGGTGATGCGTGGGTGAGGGAGGGTTATACCAGCATCTATCCAGTGAGCTGTGATTTTCAGTCCGCTGACTGGGTAAGTTACTGCATAGACAAATTTTCTTGGAATCAAGGAGCCAGCTTAAAAATGTAGGAGGCGGCTGCCAAGACCTTAGTTACAATACTCCTCCCCCCTTCTAAAAAAAGGGGGTAGATTGCAGCTCTTTTTTTACTATTTTACTGATTTACTGTTTTCCTATTTTCTATGGTGAAAAGAACGTTTAATAAATCTGGTCTTTAACCTGCTATTACATAATGCCAATAGAAGGCAGGGGCCTTCTCCTCCTCCCCCAATCACAACCCCAGTTGGTAGGTTGTCAGCAGCATATTGGTGACCCTTTATAGCTGCACCTAAGGCAACTTCCTTTTTTGCTTCACATATCATCATGGCCTGATAATACATGAAGCAAACAAAATCTCACATCCCCCACCCAGCCATCATCCAGTCTCTCTCTCCCTCTCTCATAGCCCTTCACGGTGTCTCCATCTTTTTCTTTTTCTCAGTCTTTTCACAGCCTTCATCCGGTGTCTCTTTCTCTCTCATAACCCTCCACTAAAGGCTTCCCATAGTCTCTCTCCCTCTCATGGCTCCCCATCAACCCCAAGCTTCCTCCAGTCTCTTTCTCATGCCTGCCCGCCCAGCTTCATCCAGTGTGTGTCTCTCTCTCATCCCTCCCTCTCCCATCCATTCCCTCTCTCTCACCCATTGTGGAAATTCAGGTGACCTCATGGTTTCAAGGCTCATGAGATCCTCTAAGCATCCTTCACCATGGGCCTCGAGCAGAGCACAGAGCCAATAACAGTGAGGGAAGAGTACATTGCGCCATTTTTCAGCAGCTGCCCAGAGCCACTTTTCCTCTTCTGCTAGCGGGGGAGGGGGGCTCCCACTGGCTGCAGCTCTTCCACGGCCACTGCTCTGATCTTCACTGCGGCAATGGCTGTGCGGCTCTCATTTTCACATGATCGTCTCTGCTGTAATCTTCAACATGGCTGCAAGGTTGTCATCTTGACCATGGCTGTATGGCTGTTCATGCCTGTGATCTTCACCACAGCTGCAGCTGTGCCCCATAGGGCTGTCTTCTTCACCTGGATCATGGCTGCGACTGTGATTTTCTCTGCAGCCACGGCCACCGCTACGATCTTTGCCACTGCTACGATCTTTGCCACAGCTCTGATCTTTGCTGTGACTGTCCATGGCTGTGATCTTTTCCATGATCATAGCTGGCATCTTCAGCCAGCAGGAGATGGGCTCCTTGATGACTGCAGCATTCTGGGGCATTTGAAATCCTAGGTGCCAGGGCGCAATTTTTAGGCACCATGGTGACCTGGCACCTAGGATTTGTAGAGTCCTGGCATACAGTAGATTTAGGCCAAAAATAAATCGGATCTAACTTCACCTACTTGGACAGTGGCTGAATTTTATCACTATCTGGATAGCCGCTGCGGTCAGTGCTGAAACTAGATAGTCAGTGCCTGAGATAGATTCCAGCAATGAATATCCAGTACTTAATAAAACATTGACTGTGGAGTTTGAATATTTACTCAGAGGTCTATAAATATTGAGTGGAGTGAAAAGGGTATGCATGAAACGGTTGTTTACACCTTGAAAAAGTACAAAGCATAATTACGCTCTGAAATTTGTTGCTGGAGGATGTAGTAAAAGCCAGTCACGTAGGGAAGTGAATTGGATTTAGTTCATACCCTTTCTCAGACATTCAAGGTGAGTTACATTGAGGGTCATCCTGAACCCTAAATAGTGGGGATGGAAGTCCGGCTTGGACGTCCATCCCCACTATTCACAGGGACCCAATTCCAGCACCAGAGCTCCCTGCACCTACAAGACCTTTGTGTGGGGAGCTCTGAACGGGGACGGGAGGTGGCAGAAACAGGGCAGAGAGGCAATCTCAAACAGGTGGGTTTTTAATCTGGATTTGAATAGGACTACAGAAGGAGCCTGACATATTGACCCAGGTAGTTTCTTTCCAGGCATGAACAAAGTATAGTATGTAGAGAAATTTAAGGCTTATAAGCAACATAAAGTTTTGGAGAAGCAGAATTATTATTCCACCAAGATTCATGCCGCCAGATGTCAGCCCACCATGTTATTTCAAATGTTCAAAAATTATTCTCTGTCCTTGGGAAATCAGATTTATCAAGTGATGGAATCTGTTGATTATTATGAAACAACAGAAAAATACATATGTTTCTTTGGATTCTAATTTGAGTAATTTACCACTGGCTGAGTTGTAGACTTCTAATGCAGGTTGGCATCATTTCAACTGTAAGAGGTATTTTTAAGATCATTGATAAGATGCGCCCACTACTTAGACATTAGATTTAGTTTCACTTTCAATAGTTAAATCATTCAACACTATGATTGCACCTTTTTCTGGAATTTGGTATAATCATCAATAGATTCTGGTCTGGTGCCAGCATCATTTAAAAAAAAAGTTCTTGACTATCCTATTAAAAAGAAAGTTTTGAATAATTGTTGATTGTGCTATCAACCAATTTCAAGAACTCTTTTCCTTGGCAAGTTGTTGAAACAATTTGTACGTTAAAATGTGTTTTTTGTATTGAGCACAGCCCTGAAACATTGTTAACTACATTTATCGATGAGTTATTGAGTTATTGAAAAGACGTGAATGTAAGAATACAGATTTTTTTTGTGTACTTATAGATGTGGCAGCAGTTTTGGATTCCATATTGCCACAGATCATGATGAAGTGCCTATGGCAATTTGCTATTACTGATATTGTTTTAAAATGGTTTTCTTCTTATCTTTTTTATTGCTTTCCAGCTCAATACAGAACCACATATCATCTGTATAAAGGATGCACCTAAACCCACAGCTGTCAATTAAAAACCCCCAAGGCTGAAGCTATACATTAATCAACAAAGATGATAAAACTGAACTGTGAATGATTCGGCAAGGGAGTCCTCAAAGGAGAAGCCAGCTCAGAGGCCAAGGTCATTTTAGAAGACCCATTCCTGTTTGGACATCCAAAATTGGGCATGAAGACCTCCAAAGCACAGAGATGTCTCCAGAGCCAGCTCTGGGGATGTCCAAGTCTGAATGGGTGTGTGGTGGAGGCATGGATAGGGCGTTTAGACCTGAACCAGGCACCTCATTTTGGCTGAAAAATATCCAGTGGGTGTAGAAAAGAAGACACCCCATCATCCCCATACAATTTCAATGATAGCAGCAGTGGGGTTTGATCCCTGGTTATCGCGTTCCTAACCCACTAGTCTAACCTCTATGTTATCCTAGATGTTCAGATTCTGAAATATGTTTCTGGGGATGTTAAGGTTACCAGATTTTTGGAGAGCAAATCTGGGACACTTGAAGGAATATTCTGACCTGTACAGATATCCAGACAGCCAGGAGACTCAGCCGATTCTGCTCCCATGGGGGCTAGATGTTCCCACAGGAGCAGAATCACAGCACAGTGGCTGGACATCCGGAACATGCCCCTATTCAGGCACCCTGGATGTCCAGCCACCTACCCAGCAAACTCAGTCAGGCTCCTTAATGGAGCCACGGTGCCATGGCGTCATGTTGCCATGGCACTGCGGCTCCATTAAGGAGCCACAATCCCCAGCCACCGCCAAAAAGGTTTGTTCCCACAGCCAGACCCCCAACCGGGCCTCCCATGGGCAGGGTCTGACTGCAGGGAACTTACTGCACACCTACCTACCTTTTTCCCTGCTGGCCGTCACCGAAACTCCACATCCAGTGGGACTTATTCCACCTTTGAGGTAGAATAAGTCCCCCGTCTACCTGGCCGATCCCGGACATACAGGGCCGACCTCTGAATCGGCCCTGTACATCCGGGGAGATGACCCGCCCTCACTCCACCCTCGTTCCGCCCCCATCTAAGGCTCCCTGTATGATTTGGCTGTACATACGCGGAGTCTTGTGCCAGCAGTCGCATTTGCACAAATAATGGAGCTGTACATCCATGCTGGTCATACATCCCCGCTATTCGTGGTTGTGAATGACCCCTTGGAGAAAAGGTAGCGTCCTGGAGTTTTGGGACTGAAGAGTGGAAGAGGGGAAGAAATCCCCCAGATTTACAGAGGATACTGGTTCTGCATGGCACAGGAAACTGACGTGCTATTGAGTGCTGCTCTTGCTGCCAGTGGGGAGGGAGGGAGAGGATCAAGAACACTTAATAGGTCACTTGCTCTCCATTGGAGGGGTCTGCACTGAAATTGGGTACAGGAGGTGGTTTTAATTCGTGAAGCCAGGGACATTAGTTCAAAATCGGGGACAATCACCAAAAATCAGGGACATCTGGTAACCTTAGGGGATGTCTATGTAGAGCCTCCCAAAGACATCCATATGGGCTACATCCATGTTTGTGAAATCGTGTCTGCACCTGGATGTGCCTGCTTTTTTTCAGACTTTCTGGCTTAGATGTCCCAGATTGTACTTGGACATCCCTTCTAAAATTCCCCTCCATGTGTACATTTTGTGCTTGATCGGCTAGATGCAACTGGAAATAGATAGCCAGGTCTTTCTAAAACACTACCTCAGACACCCAAAGAAACCAAGCATTCCAAGAGGATGGCATGATTCAGGGTGTTCAATGCTGATGAAAGATCGAACTGTAGTAAGAAATCTGTACTACTAAGACCTCTCCTCAGGTCATTTATTAAAGATACCAAAGGCTGCCTCAGATGCATGGAAAACCTGCCTGGCAAGGATGTAAACAATTTCTTTCATCCAAACACTTGGCTGTAGGACAATTGTATGTCCAATCAGCTTGTCAATAAATGGGAGTGTGGAAACAGGCCTATACTTCTGCAGGATGATTGGATCCAACTCTCCTTTTTCTAAGACAGGCTGGATGACTGAACCCTACCAGATGACAGTGAAGAATTAATAATCCACTTCACTACTGGAAGACTATTCTGAGCATGGGTGAGCTAATTCTATCTCACGATCAGTATGCTGATGGAAAACGGTCTTAGAGGGATAAAGCTGAGTCTCTGAAACAGCTGACTCACCTGTACCATTTGTGTCTAAAAAATCATTCACCACATAATCTACATTAGTCAAAAAAACAAAGCACTGTCTGAGGCCTTAAAAAACATTTGTCTGTAACATCTTCCTTGAAAACACACCTGTCCGATGGAAGATTCCTTGTTGATTGAAACATTAATCTTGCATGATTTCCTGTCTGAGCTGGCTTGTTGGCATAAACATTTTTGCTTTCTTTAATCCTAAAATTACATGTACATCCTAACATGTTGCCTATAGGCAACTTTGTCCACCACAGTATGGGTTTTCTGCCAGACATGCTTCTGTTTCCTTCCTTTAGCATTTAGTGCCTTTAACTCAGGGGTATACCTACTATACCAGCTATTTTCTTTCCCAAAATGAGACAGCAATGATCAACTAATTCAGGTGCTGGGCAATCAGACGGAAAATCCAGTATGTTAGAGAGGTCTAACTCTTCTATAAACCTTTCAGGAGTCAAGTCACCATAGCAGCAGGACTTAATCTTGTTTGCATAGGACTCAATCCAGAAACCTGGCAGTTGATCAGGAAGTGATCTGACCGATCACTTCTACCTTTGCGGCTAGAATGTTCCAAAATGGGAATATAGCATCATGTGTAAAGACTGAATCCAATATATAACCTTTCACATGGAGGGCCGGCCCCTGAATCGATTTGAGGTGTTGGTGCCTTAGGCAAACTTTAAGCCTTTCTCTTCCCTTGCTGTCAGAATCTATTTAACTTTGAATGTCCTCCATCCCCCCCCCCCCCCCCCAAAGCTGCCTCCCTAGAAGGCTGCCTAGTTTGGATGGCTGTGCCAGCCCTGTTAACAAGGATTGGTTTCTGAATCAATCATGGAAACCCATATTGATTCAAGATTTTATTTTGTGTATTTATTTCTGTGCTTATATACCGCAAATCTTATTCATTCTATGTGGTTTACAAGAACTATATGAAATAATTTATAAGACAGGCAGATTAAAACAAACATACAAACATAGAATTCTACCACAGAAAAACCCAACAAAGACTCACAACCAACACAGTTATTTGACTAACAACAATGCAATCAACTGCTCTCATCAACGTTCAATCAGCCCGAAACAAAGTCCAAACAATACATGACCTCATAGTAGACCACAATTGACATTATGTGTCTGACTGAAACATGGTTCATGGAAACTGACAACATTTTACTAAATTAACTAAACACATCCACCCGCAATATCCACAACTGCCCAAGGTCGACCAGCAGAGGTGGAGGGGTTTGCATCCTAACAAGCAGCTAATTTCAACACAAAGGAAACATCCACCACACCCAACCTCAAACTGATTACCATCACAAACAATACTCCATTAGCTTTGCATACAGAGCACCAAGTACCAATTCAGATGAGCTATCCACCATACTTGATACTGTCTGCACCCATTCCACCGAGCACAACGTTGTTCTTCTTGGAGATTCCAACCTGGCCTCAGTAACCAAAGAACAAGCCTTAGCCTTCATAAGTGCCATAAGTGACCTCCAATTCTCAAAGATCATCAACAATCCTACTCACAACAAAGGAGGTACACTAGACCTCTTGCTCGTCCCAACCTCCACAGCCTACAACTCACCACCCACATCTATCACTCCATTCCCCTGGTCAGATCACCACTTGATTGCCTTCACGCTCCCTTATCAACACACCCAGAAACGGAAACCTGAAGCCAACTCCACTAAGGTTCCTACCATTCAACAATCAAGATTTTATTTGGAAAATTACCCCAAAACTAACATCTCAACACAGTGCAACACAGTATCTATTGTCTAATGTCTATTTGTCCTATGTAAATAGTTCCATGTAAATAGTTTTGAAACTGTTCCATGTAATGTTACCTGTACATAGTTACAAATACCGTTCTATGTAAAGTATACCGAAGTATACAAAATTGTTAACTGTTCCATGTAAACCGCCCTTGATCTCTGGAAGGGGTGGTATAGAAGAAATAGATAAATAAATAAATAAATCTCATTCCACAGACGAACACATTGATTCTTTGATAAACAAATGGAACTCAACAATTTCAGCTGCTGCCCAAGCCCCAACAACAGTCAGCAAAAGCAAACGATAAAACACCATGCCCTGATTTTCAACTATATTAACAGAACTGAAATGCAAGCTACATTGCCTTGTACGCAAGTGGAGAAGCACCCTGGACAAACATACACAAACACAATATTTACAGGAACTGAAGAAATATTGTGAACTCACCATCAGAGCCAAGCAGGAATATTACACCAATCTAATCATGACTGCAATCAACAAACCCAGAGAGTTATTTGAGATAGCAAATTCACTCTCAAAGAATCCCACCTCAACATAACAGGACCACACTTAATCCTTACCTCATGGCGCTACACCTACAAGCCTACTCAGAACACAAGTATATACAGCAAACCTGAGCTCCCTGCCTATTGCATCTAGACAAATAAAGATAGTCAATGGACCACCTTCAACTCCATCAGTCATGAACAGCTTGACAGTATCATATCATCTCTAAACAGAACAACCTCTCCGCTTGACCCCTGCCCAGTCTCCTGGATCAAGATAGCAAGACCACACCTTATCCCATTCATCCATACCATGGTCAACGGCTCACTAAAACAAAGATCCCTTCCCCCTGCACGCAAGCACTCCTCTATACATCCTGTCCTAAAGAAGCCCAACTTGGACCTATCTTGCCCAACCTCCCACAGACCAATCTCCAGCATCCCATTCATAGCTAAAATCATTGAAAAAGCAGTGCAATCTCAACTGCAAGATCATCTGGACAAACACTCACCTCTAGATCCGCAACATGTTTCCACCCATGGCACAGTGTGGAAACCCTCCTCTCCTCCCTGTTCAACACCTTAATCAAAGGCACAGAGAACATATCTTAGGGATTCATACTTATTTTCTTAGCCATTTCATCTGCGTTCAACTCTGTCTCTTGTCAACTTCTACTAAACAGACTATACAATATTGGCATCCAAGGCACCACCTTAAAATGGTTTAAGTCCTACTTATCTGACCACACACAGAAAATAAAAATAGGAACCCAAAGATCCCTTCCATTCATCCTTAGCCAAAACATAGAAACATAGAAAAATGATGACAGAAAAAGACCACATGGCCTATCTAATCTGTCCTTCCAAAGAAACAATTACAACAGTCCCCTTTTTTCCTTTAGAGATCCTCTGTGTTTGTCCCATGCTTTTTTGAATTCAGATACTGTCCACATCTCTACCACCTCCACTGGGAGACTATTCCACAGATCCACCACTCTTTCCGTAAAAAAATATTTCCGCATCTCACTCCTGAATCTAACCCCTATCACCCTCATCCCATGTCCCTTCATAGCAGTACTTGCTTTCAATCTGAAGAGGCTCTCCCCCTGTGCATTTATGCCATGGAGGTATTTAAACGTCTCAATCATATCACCTCTATCCCGCCTTTCCTCTAAGGTGTACATATTAAGATCCTTAAGTCTGTCCACATATGCTTTATAATGAAGACCACTAACCATTTTAGTAGCCACCCTCTGTACTGACTCCATCCTGTTTATAACCTTTTAAGGGTGCAGTCTCCAGAATTGCATACAATACTCCAAATGAGGTCGCACCAAAGACTTATACAGAGGCACTATCACCTCCTTTTTTCTGCTAGACATTCCTCTCCATATGCATCCTTCTAGCTTTTTCTGTCACCTTTTCTACCTGTTTAGCTACTTTAAGATCATCAAACACAACCACGCCTAGGTCCCGCTCTTCTTTAGTGGACAAAAGTACTTCATCCCCTATACTATATTGCTCCCTTGGACTGCTGCATCCCAAATGCATGGCCTTGCATTTTTTAACATTAAATCCCAGTTGCCAAATTCTAGACCATTCTTCAAGCTTAGCTAGATCCCTCCTCATGTTATCTACACCTTCCTGGGTTTCTACTCTATTGCAGATTTTGGTATCATCTGCAAAGAAGCAAACCTTACCCGACAGCCCTTCCGCTATATCACTAACAAAGGTGTTTAAAAAAATCGGACCAAGGACAGATCCCTGGGGCACACCACTGGTAACTTCCTTCTTCTCAGAGTGAGCTCCATTTACCTGTACTCTTTGTCGCCTCCTACTCAACCAATTTCTAACCCAAGCAATAACTTTAGGGTCCATCACTAGGGTGCTTAATTTGTTTACAAGTCGCCTGTGAGGAACGGTGTCAAAGGCTTTACTGAAATCTAAATACACCATTTCTAGGGCTCTCCCTCGGTCCAACTCCCTGGTCACCCAGTCAAAGAAATCAATCAGATTTGTCTGACAAGACCTGCCTCTGGTGAATCCATGCTGCCTCAGATCCTGTAATCCGCTGGACTCTAGAAACCTCACTATTTTCTCTTTCAGCAGCGTTTCCAATAATTTACTCACCACCGAAGTTAAACTAACCAACCTGTAGTTTAACCACATCCTTACTTCTGCTTTTGTGTAAAGGCACCACATGAGCCTCTCTCCAGTCCTTTGGCACCACTCCCAACTCCAAGGAGGCATTGAAAAGGTCAGTCAGTGGACCTACTAGAACGTCTCCAAGTTCCCTCAGTATTCTAGGGTGCATCCAATCCGGTCCCATCGCTTTGTCTACTTTAAGTTTAGCTAGTTTCTCACGAACAGTCTTCTGAAAATTGTTCAAGATGCCCCTCGCTTCTGTTCCTGTTTGTGGGTGTTTTTCTGAGGTCCTGTTCCTGGTTCTTCATCTGTGAACACAGAACAGAAATATTAGTTAAGCAATTCCGCTTTATCTTCATCAGCTTCTACATATTCCTCCCCTTCACCCTTGAGTCTGACAATACCACTTTTGCCCTTCCTCTTCTTACTAACATATCTGAAAAATGTCTTAAACCCCCCCCCCCCCCCATTTTATTGCATTGGCTATTTCCTCCTCTTTTTGAATCTTTGCTTTCCTGACTACTTTGCTAACTTCTCTAAGTTTTTCCAAATATAGTTGCCTGTCTTCCTCTCTCTGTGATCTCTTGTATTTCATGAAGGCCTCCCTATTTTTCTTCACCTTTTCAGCTACTTCTTTCAAAAGCCATAGCGGTCTCCTTTTCATTTTACCTTTATTTACCATTTTAACAAAAAGGTTGGTTGCCCTTAAAATATCCCCTTTCAGTTTTGCCCACTGTTTTTCTATATCCCCCAGCTGTTCCCATACAGCTAACGACTCCCTGAGGTCTTGGTCAATCTTGGCAAAGTTAGTTTTCCTAAAGTCTAAGACCCTCACCTTTGAATGGATTCTAAGAGCCCTAGTCCTAATACTGAACCACACCATCCGGTGATCACTGGATGCAAAATGATCTCCCACTATAACATCAGAAACACTTTCACCATTGGTAAGCACCAAGTCCAATATGGCCCCTTCACGTGTGGGGTCTGCTACCAATTGCCTGAATAGTACTCCCTGTATCCCAAGGATCTGCTCTGTCATCTATTTTATTCAAAATCTACATCCAACTTCTATGTGAGGTCATTAGGAGTTTCAACATCAAATATCTACTATACGCCGATAATATCATGATCTTCACACCCTTCTCCACCAATTCTCCAGATTACACCTGAATTTCAACTTGCTTTGCAGCAATCACTCAATGGCTTCCGATACACAACTTAAACATTAACCACAACAAAACTGAAATTTTACACATCACGAGAGACCTAAACTTCAATCCACCACTGACAATTATGATAAACAACATAGTGATCAAAGTCAAAACGGAGATAAATTACCTAGGCATCACAATAAATTAAGAGCTTAATCTGCAACAGCAGTAAACTGCACCACCAAATCAGTCTATTACAAACTGCAGATCGTAAGGAATCTATGCAACCTCCAAACACCTAAGGATTTTCGCACAGTGTGCCAAACTATCACCGCCCCCATATTCGATTACTGCAACACAATCTATCACGGTCTCCCAAAGAGCACTTTATACCCTATGCAATTGTCGCAAAACACAGTAGCAAAAGTCATATTAGGAACATCTCATCAAACCCACGTCACTCCACTCCTCAGACAGATTTACTGGCTATCTATAATGAGCAGAATCATATATAAAATTATCCTCAGTATTCACAAGATCATACATAATCTATCAGCAGCTAGTCTCACATCATTATTAGCAAAACGCGCCAACAGCAGGCCCAGGAAACAGAATACACGCAACCTGCTGAACATACCACCAGAAAAACCCACAAGTAGCCCAAGGGCTAACAGCAGAGCATACCCCATCACTTTGGAACTCCCTACCATCTCAAACAAGGTCCATCAAGCACAAGTGACTTCCACAAGAAATTGAAAACCCTGCTATTCTTGGAGCACTACAGTCCAGACTCTCAATAGGAACTTCTCCCCACAATCAGCATTAGTTCCTTTCTTATTGCACATATTTAAGTTTATTACCACCCTTAATACCTATTGTGCTACTGTTAAATGTAATGAGCACGTTTGGTTTAAGCTGTTTAATGTTCAAGCACTGAGTTAAATATGAACTGCCTTGACTTGTGGAAAGACAGTATAAAAAAAGATGTTAAATAAATAAAATACATAAACAGATTTTAAAAACCTCTAAAAATATTTAGAACCTTACTGGTAGAGAAAGAACTTAAAGTTCCATTATCCATGTGAAGATTGAAGTCATCCAGAGGCATAAAAGCAAGTCATTCCAGCTGAACATATTAGGCTGACTCTGCAACCTGAGAGTTATTCTGATTTGGGGTGCAGTCCAGTAATAGAAGATTTGATCTGACATGATCATTAGTTTCCATGAAAAGACTTTCCACGCCCATAGGTTGTGCTTGATAAACATTCTGTGCTGCATACAGTTTAACAATAATTGCTACTGCCCCTCACCACTTTTGCTTTCCAATCAAGGACAGAAGATAGCTATATATAGCCAGGAAGATTTGCCATACAGGCACAGCTCCACTGAGGTGAACCCAGTTTTCAGTAACACATAATAAACCAAACTAATTCCACAATTAAGACATAAATTGCACCAATCTTTGTAAGTACTAAACTAGAATTAATTAAATCCAACTTTAAATCCTCATATCTCCCACCCTCCTCTATAATAGGAGGAAAGAGAACCAACGGCACATTTTAGAAGCAACAACTGGCTCCAGTTTGGGAAGTCCAGGTCAAAACATCTGCAATTCCGTGGAGGGGCAGCAGTGAAAGTGGGTACATAGAAACATAGAAACATGATGACTGAAAAAGACCACATGGCCTATCTAGTCTGTCCTTCCATATAAACAACTACAACAGTAACCTTTTTTCCTTTAGACATCCTCTATGTTTGTACCATGTTTTTTAGAATTCTGATACTGTTTTCATCTCATCTCAGATTTTGGTATCATCCGCAAAGAGGCAAACCTTACCCGACAGCCCTTCCGCTATATCACTAACAAAGATGTTAAAAAGAATCAGACCAAAAACAGATACCTGGGGCACACCACTGGTAACTTCCTTCTTCTCAGAGTGAGCTCCATTTACCTGTACTCTTTGTCGCCTCCCACTCAACCAATTTCTAACCCAAGCAATAACTTTAGGGTCCATCACTAGGGTGCTTAGCTTGTTTACAAGTTGCCTGTGAGGAATGGTGTCAAAGGCTTTACTGAAATCTAAATACACCACTTCTAGGGCTCTCCCTCGGTCCAACTCCCTGGTCACCCAGTCAAAGAAGTCAATCAGATTTGTCTGACAAGACCTGCCTCTGGTGAATCCATGCTGCCTCAGATCCTGTAATCCGCTGGACACTAGAAACCTCACTATTTTCTCTTTCAGCAGCGTTTCCAATAATTTACTCACCACTGAAACTAACTAACTGACCTGTAGTTTTCAACCACATCCTTACTTCTGCTTTTGTGTAAAGGCACCACATGAGCCTCTCTCCAGTCCTTTGGCACCACTCCCGATTCCAAGGAGGCATTGAAAAGGTCAGTCAGTGGAGCTGCTAGAACATCCCCAAGTTCCCTCAGTATTCTAGGGTGTATCCCATCCGGTCCCATCACGTTGTCTACTTTAACTTTAGCTAGTTTCTCATAAATACAGTCTTCTGAAAATTGTTCAAGATGCCCCTCACTTCTGTTCCTGTTTGTGGGTGTTTTCTGAGGTCCTGTTCCTAGTTCTTTATCAGTGAACACAGAACAGAAATATTCGTTAAGCAATGCCGCTTTATCTTCATCAGCTTCTACATATTCCTCCCCTTCACCCTTGAGTCTGACAATACCACTTTTGCCCTTCCTCTTCTTACTAACATATTTGAAAAATGTCTTATCCCCCCCCCCCCCCAATTTTATTGCATTGGCTATTTCCTCCTCTTTTTGAATCTTTGCTTTCCTGACTACTTTGCTAGCTTCTCTAAGTTTTTCCAAATATAGTTGCCTGTCTTCCTCTCTCTGTGATCTCTTGTATTTCATGAAGGCCTCCCTATTTTTCTTCACCTTTTCAGCTACTTCTTTCAAAAGCCATAGCGGTCTCCTTTTCCTTTTACCTTTATTTACCATTTTAACAAAAAGGTTGGTTGCCCTTAAAATATCCCCTTTCAGTTTTGCCCACTGTTTTTCTACATCCCCCAGCTGTTCCCATACAGCTAACGACTCCCTGAGGTCTTGGTCCATCTTGGCAAAGTTAGTTTTCCTAAAGTCTAAGACCCTCACCTTTGAATGGATTCTAAGAGCCCTAGTCCTAATACTGAACCACACCATCCGGTGATCACTGGATGCAAAATGATCTCCCACTATAACATCAGAAACACTTTCACCATTGGTAAGCACCAAGTCCAATATGGCCCCTTCACGTGTGGGGTCTGTTACTAATTGCCTGGATTCTCTCCCTGTAGAGAATCCAGGATCTCCTTACTTCTAGACAGGGCCGGATTTAGCTAGAGTGAGGCCCTACGCCAAGAAAAATTGTGGGCCCCCCCCATGTCCCCGTGCAGTCCTGGGCCCCCCCTGTGCAGTCCTGGGCCCCCCAGTGTCCCCCCCCGTGCCTCCGTGCAGTCCTGGGCCCGCCCCCGTGCAGTCCTGGGCCCCCCCGTGCAGTCCTGGGCCCCCCCCGTGCCCCCGTGCAGTCCTGGCCCGCCCCGTGCAGTCCTGGGCCCCCCCATGCAGTCCTGGCCCCCCGGACAGCATCGCGGCTGTCTGAGGGGCTTCAGAGGGAGCCGGGGAAGCCCGCGCGAGGCCCCGGCTCCCTCTGTACCGCCGCCAGCGTGAAGAGCCTTTTCCTTCACGCTGGCGGCTGTTTCTGTGAAGCCTGGAATGCTGGGAAAGGTTAAAGGGCAACCTTTAACCTTTCCCAGCATTCGCGGCTTCACAGAAACAGCCGCCAGCGTGAAGGAAAAGGCTCTTCACGCTGGCGGCTGTACAGAGGGAGCAGGGGCCTCGCGCGGGCTTCCCCGGCTCCCTCTAAAGCCCTCCGGTGGGCCTAGGGGCGGCCCAAGGGGGGTGCGGGGCCATGTGCGGAGACTCGGTGCGGGGCCTCATTTGCATAAGGTGTCTCATTTGCATAAATATTTGCATAATGTTACCATACACCAGAGCTACTCAATTCCAGTCCTGGTGGTCCAC
The DNA here is from genome assembly GCA_033557465.1 of Ichthyophis bannanicus. Classification (NCBI taxonomy): domain Eukaryota; kingdom Metazoa; phylum Chordata; class Amphibia; order Gymnophiona; family Ichthyophiidae; genus Ichthyophis; species Ichthyophis bannanicus. The sequence continues at coordinate 12,505,369 of CM066046.1, read as the reverse complement.
AATCCTGCAGGTTTTCGGGATATCCCTAATAAATATGCATGAGATATATATGCATTGGAGGTATCCTGCCAACCTGACTGGTTTGTGGCCCTCCAGGGCTGGATTTGGAGACCCCTGCTTTACATCTCTGTCATTTAAGATTGTGAGTGAACAAGGTACAGATATCCTAGACATCAAAAGGGTAGATAGAATGTGTCACATTCCTCCTCGATTCTCACCACCACCAAAAAGTTGTCTAATAGATAATATTTGTGTGGAGGTGAGAAGCGAGGAGGAATGTGACAAATGCTATCTAACTTTTTTGATGTCTTGGACATCTGCACCTTGCCCACTCACAATCGTAAATGACAGAGATGTAAGGCAGGGGTCTCCAAATCCAGCCCTGGAGGGCCACAAACCAGTCAGGTTGGCAGGATATCTCCAATGCATATATATCTCATGCATATTTATTAGGGATATCCTGAAAACCTGCAGGATTGTGGACCACCAGGACTGGAATTGAGTAGCTCTGCCATACACTAACTTTTAGTAAACATGCCTCTTAATGAGTATATGGATAAAGAAAGACTAAAAGGTTTCTACATTACTATAATCCAGTACCAACCGCCAGGCACATTAGGAACTACTACAAACACTGCCCATTTAGAACCCATAGCAAACCCGCCATATCCTAACAGCACTACCAGGACTCACAAAGCACCATACCCTAACTATCAAAAGGCAACACTGCAAATATTAAACCAATACATTTCAGAGAACAACAATACATGACCTACTGGGGAAAGAACAAGTGGCAATGTCAAATAGGAATTATATAAACAGAATACCTCAGCTCAGTTACACATGCACAACATAGACCATCACCAAACAAGGAATCACAATTTAGAAACAGGAAGACAATAATTAAACTGGGAACCCCAAAAGCCAAACTTGGAATATACAACAACACTGTAGAAATAAAACTATAAATTAATTTCCTCTTGTACTAAACAAAGCGCAAAAATTAATGATGCACATTTCCCAGAGCTGACATATTCCAGTTAATAAATTCAAAATAAAGAGATATTTTTCTACCCTTTGTGCATTTTTTTTCAGTTGCAATTGTTCCAGCCACTTTCTTCTGGTTTCTTCGTGTCTTCTGCTAACTCTCCATCTGCTGTCCATTTGTCCTTTCTTCTGTCTTCTTGGGTTTTTTTTTTCCATTCTCTCTCTACATCTGCTTTAACATACTAATCTTTCTCCTTTTGCTCTTTCCTCATTCCTATTTCATCTACTCAAAATTTACCCCTCCATCCTCAATCCCCACTTACTCTCCCAATACCCGGCCAATTGTAGATTTGTTATCCCTCCCACACAAAATATTTTTCCCCTCTCCATTTTACCCTCCCAGCCCCATCCCATTCTAATCCTCCCCCAACACCAGCTCCCTTCTAGTTCCAGCCTCACCCAGCATCCATTCCCTTCTAGTCCCTGCATCAGCCCATTTCCAGTCCTAGCCCCCCATTAGCCCATTTCCAGTCCTAGCCCCCCCCCATCAACCCAATACCAGTCCTAGCCCCCCCATCAACCCACTTCCAGTCCTAACCCCCCATCACCCCATTTTCAGTTTAAGCCCCCCCTATAACCCATTACCAGTCCTAACCCCCCCTATAACCCATTACCAGTCCTAACCCCCCATCAGCCCACTTCCAGTCCTAACCCCCATCATCCCACTTCCAGTCCTAACCCCCATCAACCCATTTCCAGTCAGCCCCCCATAGCCCATTGCCAGTCCTAACCCCCCCCCCCCATCAGCCCACAGTCCATTACCAGTCCTAACCCCATCAGCCCACCTCAAGTCCTAACCCCTCCCCATCAGCCCATTTCCTGTCCTAGCCCCCCCCATAGTCTATTATCAGTCCTAACCCCCCATAGCCCATTACCAGACAGCCCCCATCAGCCAACAGCCCATTACCAGTCTTAACCCCCCCATAGCCCATTGCCAGTCCTAACCCCCCCATCAGCCCACAGTCCATTTACAGTACTAACCCCATCCGCCCACCTCAAGTCCTAACCCCTTCCCATCAGCCCATTTCCTGTCCTAGCCCCCCATAGCCCATTACCAGTCCTAACCCCCCCCAACAGCCCACAGCCCATTACCAGTCCTAACTCCATCAGCCCACCTCCAGTCTTAATCCCGCAGCCCATTTCCAGTCCTAGCAACCCCCCCAACCCATTACCAGTCCTAGCCCCCCATAGCCCACTCCCAGTCCTAATCCCACCAGCCCATTTCCAGTCCTAATCCCCATCACCCAATTTTTAGTTTAAGCCCCCCCCATAGCCCATTACCAGTCCTAAGCCCCCATCAACCCACTTCCAGTCCTAATCCCATCAGCCCATATAGACTTAGCTCCCCCATAGCCCATTGCCCCCCCCCATAGCCCATCACCACTCCTAACCCCCCCATAGCCCATTACCAGTCCTAACCCCCCCCCCAACAGCCCACAGCCATTACCACTCCTAACCCCCCCCAGCCCATCACCAGTCCTAACCCCCCCAACAGCCCACAGCCATTACCACTCCTAACCCCCCCAGCCCATCACCAGTCCTAACCCCCCAGCAGCCCACAGCCATTACCACTCCTAACCCCCCCAGCCCATCACCACTCCTAACCCCAACAGCCCCCAGCCATTACCACTCCTTACCCCCCCCAGCCCATCACCAGTCCTAACCCCCCCAACAGCCCACAGCCATTACCACTCCTAACCCCCCCAGCCCATCACCAGTCCTAACCCCCCCCAGCCCACCCCAGCCCAGCGAATTTTTTTTTACAAAACAAGCTGTCGTTGCCTCTGCCGGGGCCGGGGCCGCCGCGGCAGAATCGAGTGTGCCGCGGGGCCCCCCCTGCCCAGCAGAGCCTGCCCTCCCCGGTATCACCTCTCTCAGCTGCCTCCCTCCAGTCACACGCGCCGGCTTTCAGAGCGCGAGGGAAGCCCCACACACGCGAGGGAAGCCCCACACACGCCCCAAAGATGACAAAAAAAAACCAAAAAAACAAAAAAAAAAGACAAAAATAAAAGGAACTAAATTCCAGCACCTACGCCAATCTCTACCCCATACACCACACACACTACACGATGTAAATATACTTTTGTACAAAGTTTGATATGTTTGCTTTAATACCTACAAAGATTTTGCTTTAATACCTTCAAGTTGTTTTTTGTTACAATACCTACAAAGTTTATATTTACTGTTCAATGTAAATAGTTGATTTCTACTGTTCTATGTAAAATGTATACAAATTGTGTACAAGACTGTTAATCTGTTATATGTAAACCGCCCTTGATCTCTGGAAGGGGCGGTATAAAAGAAATAGTTAAATAAATAAATAAAAATAAAATAAATAAATATCAATGCAAATACATTTCTTTTTCCCTCTTTCTAGTTTAACCCACAGTGCCTCCTCTCTCCCTTTTATGCTCTGTAATTCCAAAGCTTTAATATTTTTTACATTTAATGCCACTCCTCCTCTCTTTCTTCCTATCCTGTCCTTTCTGAATAAAGTATAGCCTGGTATAGTTATCTCCCAGTCATGGTTTTCTGTGAACCATGTTTCTGTAACTGCCACTAAATCCAAGTCAGCCACTCCCACCAAAGCTTCAACATCAGGGAAAGGAGTTGCCTCAGAAATCCATCTGGGCTTTGCAGTTGGTCCTGAACTCCGCCCCTTGGTTAGTCTTAGTACGTGAGTTTAGGGACTATATTACTCCTTACTTACAGTCATTGTAAGGTTACCAGATTTTTGCAGGCAAATCTTGGACACTTTTCAGAAGTGTGTGTATATGTGTGGGGTGGAGGGAGATGGGGAGGAGGTATGAACAAGAAGGCATGGAAGTGGAAAGAGGAATCATTATCTCCCCCCCCCCTCCTCCATCTGTCTCATGACAGCAACAATATCACTTCCAAGCAAACAAATTGACAGAGAAATCAACACAGTGATCACTTAATTGTAAATGCATTTTTTTCTACCCCTTCTGTCTCCGTTGCTGGAATCATGAAAGGAGGCTACCAAACATGTAGAAATCAAGAATATAGCTCTAAAATTTATTTATTTATATCTCTTATATACCGCGCTATTATAATCAGTGCGGTTTACAGATGAACAAAACATACAACAATGCATCAGATCACATTGAGTTTACATTGAACAGGTGTAATAAACTTGGATTAAACAGGAGAACTATATACAAATTATGGAAATTCTTATATAACATATAAGGATCGCAAGCAGATGCATAAGATTTTGGGTAAGGGAGAGGGGGAGGGGAAAGGAGATTAACCATTCTCTAAGGGAGGCTGGTCAATGGGGCGGGCTAGGTAGGGGGGGTAAGGTGATGGCTGTGTGCCCTCCAGAGTTATTATCCGGGTAGTGTAGCAGGAACAAATGGTGTTTGAGAGCTTTTCGGAATAATGGTAGGTTGAAGATAGCTCGGATTTCTGCTGGGAGAGCGTTCCAGGCCATAGGTGCGAACATGGAGAAGGCTCTACTGGCTGTTGCCTTTGTACATTTTGTCACTGACTTAGGGACTTCCAGGGTATTCATCAATGTAGATCTCCTTAATCGGTTGGCTGGAGTGCTGCGGAGAAGATTACTGATGGGCGTGCGTGGCTGGGTGTTAAGGGCTTTGAATGTCATGACTAAAGACTTGTAGTGGATTCTGGCCTGCAGAGGTAGCCAGTGTAGGTTCTTCAGGACTGGTGTTATATGGTCTGACCTTGATAGACCTACCAAAACCCTCACAGCAGAGTTCATGGCAAGACGGAGGGGGATTAGTGTCGACTGTGGAAGTCCATGAAGGATGATGTTAGCAAAGTCGAGGTGAGGAATAACTAGAGCTTGGAAGATTGATCGGTAATCAGGGAAGTCCAGTAGTGCTCGGAGATGTCGTAGTGATCTGATTTTGTGATAAATCGCCTTTGTAGTGTTTTTGATATGTGCTGACATGTCTAACCTCTGGTCAAGTGTGATACCCAGGTAGTGAATTGTGGGTTTTGCCTTAAGTTCTGTGTTGTTAACTTGTAGTGAGGAAGGTGGCATGAATTTCTGGTTTCTCGTGACGAAGAGAACATCTGTTTTGCTATGGTTAATTCGTAGATTTTGAGAAAGGAGCCAGTCTGCCACTGCTTCAAAGCATCTTAATAATTGGGAGAAGTGAGGTTGATCAATCTTGAAGGGTGTGTAAATGAGGATGTCGTCTGCATAGGCTAGGCATTGGACATTGAATGATCGAATTAAAGTACAGGTGGGCTGCATGTAGATGTTAAACATCAATGCAGATAGGGATGAGCCTTGAGGTACGCCTTGTTTCAGTGGGAATGGCTCTGAGGTCGTGGAACCAGCTCTGACTTGTTGCCATCTATTGCACAGATAAGATTTACACCAGGCTAGTGCTGAGCCTAGTATTCCTTTTTCTTCGAGGCGGAGTAAGAGTGTTTGGTGGTTCACCGAATCAAAAGCGGCTGCTATGTCCAAGAAGATAAGGGCATATCCTTGATGGATGTTGTCGAGACCAATGATTAGATTGTTAAAGAGGGTTGTAAGGATGGTATCAATACCATGTGCTTCTCTAAAGCCATGCTGGGAAGAGTCCAGAGGTGCTTCAATGTCGACATGGTGTTGAATCTGTCGCTGGACTACCTTTTCAAAGATTTTGGCTAGTAGGGGGATGCTCGAAATTGGTCTGAAGGACTCAACTTTAGATGGATCAAGTTTACTATTTTTTAACAGAGGGTGGATGGATGTATATTTTAAGCTTTGGGGGAAGGACCCTGTTGATAGGGATTGGTTCAGGATTCTGCATATTATTGGACTGAGGTTGTGGCGCAACTCTCTAATCCAGCTTGCAGGGCATGGATCGTTAGGAGCTGTAGTGAGGTTAATAGTGGAAATAATATCTACAATCTCTTCACAGGATACCTCAGAGAATTTCAGTAGGAAGGTTGGTTGTGAGGACACATGCAGGGTGAGGAAGGATGTGATGGTTGCATCCGTATTGGTCTGAATCGACTTTGATTGTAGGTAATTGGCATAGTCTTGTGGTTGGGGCGTGGGTGATTGGGCTAGAGCTGGGTCGCCTGTAAGAGACTTGACAATAGTGAGTAGGTCATGTGGTTTGTTCAGAGATCTCATTAGTAATTCAGAATGGTACTGTTTTCTTTTTCCCATGGTTTTCTCACGGTGTAACTTTAGTTGAGCAGAGTATGACTCGAGTGCCTCAGAGGTCCGGGTGTGTTGCCAGTGTCTCTCAAGCTTGCGTAGGTGGAGAAGCGAGGCTCGCAGGTCCTGGGAGTACCATGGCGCGTGTTCACGTTTCACTGAGTTCTTGTTGGAAGCTGGGAGACATGCAGCAGCTCTGATGGCGTTATCCCACTTGGATACTAATTCGTCTGGGTCGAGGGATTCGTTGGAGAGGAGAGGTAAGATCTTCTCGAGGGCCTTCTCCTTAACAAGGGGCCGAAAGCGTGTTGCCAAAATTCTGGGGTGGGAGCTTGCTTTATTGTTGAAGTTGCTGGGGAGGTTGGTGGGTATGTGGAATAGGAGTAGGTTATGGTCAGACCAGGGTACAGGTGTTATGGAGAGCAGCAGGTTCTGGGATGAGGTGACAGACGCCTGAGGTCCGAAGATCAGGTCAAGTTTGCCACCCTTGTTATGCGTGGGTGAGTCGATAAGTTGCGTGTAGCCCAGCTCATTCATTGCATCTAGGAAGGCTGAGGAATGAGTATCTAGTAAGGAGGGTAGATTGAAATCTCTCATCAGCCAATTCAGGGAGCGTGGGTTACTGGAGTTGCAGGCTAGATCAATTATTGATGGAAGGTCCTCTGGTGATGATGTTGGTGCTCGGTATAGCAGGTTAATTGAGCAGTGTTCGTTCGATATGGATAATGTGTCCAGATAGGTTGAGCTATTGGTGTTATTTAGAGTGAATTGAAGATTGGATCTGGCAAGGATGAGCGTGCCTCCGCCCCTCTGGTGGGTCCTATGACAGGCGTAAGTCGAGTAACCAGGTGGTGACATCTGGTTGATCAGAACATTATCACAGTCAGCTAGCCAAGTTTCAGTTATCATTAGGATATCGAGGTCATGGCAGGTTATCAGGTCCGTGGCTATAGGCCATTTTGACCGTATTGATCTAGCATTTATAAGTGCACATTTGAGTAAGCATTGGTGTTTGTATTTCTCGGATTGGATGGTCTTAAGGTTCTGTAGAGGTATGTGCAGGAGGTGTGAGTGGAGTGTTGGTGAGGTGTGACGGGGGTTTTCAAACCCTCTTCTGCCATGATTGTAGAGGATTGGGATGTGGTTGATAGCATGGTTAAAGGCATGAGATATGCTGGGGGTCCAGGAGGTGAGGATGATGAGGGTAAAGGATAGGAATGGATGCATATTGGGTGCTCTATGTGGGGCAAACTACAGGGTGGCAAGAATTAAGTCAGCTGATAAAGTGCAGGTTGATAAGATTAAGTACAGGATTAGCAAGGAGCAACACAGTACTGCCGATTCTGGTAAAATGTTGAGTGGCAACAGTTATAAGGAAATATAACAAAGTATCAGCAAAGGTTGTGGAAGCTTAGTAACATAAATTGAACAGCATGGCAGGCTTAAAGCAAAAGGTAATATAGCTCAAGGTAGAAAATAGAGGCCAAGTCACAGGGTTTCTGAAAATCGGTGACATCTTGTAACCTTAAATCATTTCATCCCAGTTTAGGCAAATAGGTAAATTTAAAATTACTGCTTTTGATGTTTAGAGTGTTGGTTAGTCCTTTCCAGGCTAGAAATGCTTTGTGTTGGGCCTCCCAGAATCTTTGGAGGCCAGACTAGCCTCAGTTTGAGCATGTGATACCTCTGTGTATGGTCCTATCCTTTAGAATGCCCTTCCGGTTGGAATATGATTGAAACAGAATATTCTTCCGTTCTGTAAACAGGTTAAATACTGCTTGTTTAGAGAAGCTTATGTCTGTAGTTAGAGGATGAGCGGAATTGTGGTCTTTTGTGTACTGAAAACGTATTGCTGTTGTTTGTGGAGTTTTAATGTATGATTGTAAATGTTTGCTGTACACAGCCTTGATTTGAGGCTTCCCCAGACAGGTTATGTATAAATTTTTGCAAATAAAATAAATAGATGTTAAACCTGGGCTACTGCTGTGTTTTCAAGAAAATCCATGCTAACCTGATGAACAAAGCGTAACTCCCAAAAACGGCTCACGAATGTGTTAGGCTGGTTCAATAAGAAGTATCTCCTGTTTTATTTCTATACAGTAAGTGAACTAACTCAGAAAGCAAATGGAGGAAGCTAGATAATATGCAAATGAGCAAACTTACCATAAAAGAAACCGCATCATCCAATTCTTTCACATTGTTAAGAAAAGGAAATAAATCATTAACGGATTGAAGATGGAAAGCTCTCCAGCAAAAAACACACTGTTTTTATAGGCAGAAGAAGAGCTCTGCAGACACAGCCGTCAGGGGCTGAAAACAGAAATTCATAAAAAGGAAACCATAAAGACCTCAAGGGAATAAAACTTCTATTTGGCAGGACATCTGGAGGAATCACTGCAAGGAATAATCTGGTGCCATGGGGAAGGAGCAAAGAAAGTTGCAATTCCTTCTGTAGAGCCAGACCAGGACCTCACTAGCAGGTTGGGTTAATGACTGGAATGAATTATTACCACGCAATAGCCATTGGATGGATTCATCTAGCAAACTTAAAACATATAAAACAATTACCAGACCTCCCCGAGACTAACAACAGTGTGAATAAGAAACCTTGCTCCGCACCAGCTATCACAAGTCTCTACTTTCAACGGACTCTCATTCTGGACAGGGGGTTTCTAGTCTTGAGGAATTCTTTAGGAAACACTGCTTCAACACATTTTTTAAACTATTTATTCTGATACTGTAAAAAAAATTAAAGCATTTTAATTAAAAGAAAAACACACGTAGAAAAATAATTTGTAAGACAGGTAAGCGAAGCATCATGATCTAGAGGAAGTACGAGAGCAAACTGGAAAACTAAATCAGAGAGGTTCCCAACCTTTTTGGCTGTGAGGATCCTTTTTCAACATCCAGAAGTTTCAGGAATCCTCCATATGTCTTTCCTGTCCTCCAATTTTTTCTCTCTAGGATCTCTCCCCAGCCCTCCCATACCAGTATATATTCTCCAGCCAAGCCACTGCACCAGTCCAACTCCCAGTCTCTCTCTTCCCAGCTTTTTCCCACCAGTAGCTATCTCTCCCTGTCAATTCCTCTCCACAGTCCCTTCTCGCCTTTAGTATATTTCACTCCACTCCTACAAATCCTTTCTCGGCAGTTCTTCACTACTCTGAGTTGCCAACCCTCCAGTGTTTTTCTCTCTCTCACTTTCCTTCTTGCAAATTCTCTTGCCAGTTCTCCTCTCTTCTGCCCAGTTCTCTCTCTTTCAGCCTCCCCCCTGCAGTCAGTGTTGTACTCTGTCTCCACAGGCCTGCAAATAAATTTTCAAAGGAAGACTCCCCACAAATTTTCCTTTGAAAATTCTGGGCCCATTAAAGGTGAAGATACTTCAGGACCTGTAGACTTTACAGTATATACAGATTCAGCAGGAAGAAGATTGCTAGCTTAGGATAAACTAACTATGGAAGACAGTCAGCCTGGTGACACCTGCTAGCAGGGGTCAGACTTTCATCCAAGGCAAAACCCTCCCAGGTCCTGAGCCCCTGCAGACCAATGGCAGAACCTCACAAATGCCATATACTCTAACTTTCCTACCTTATTTTTTAGTCTTCTACAATTATTAGGTGTCATCGAATCAATGTCGACTCCTGGCAGCCCTGTCTATGTTGTCATTATCCCCAGAGTTTTCTTGGCAAAGTGCAGCTGGAAGTAGATTTCCAGGTCTTTCGTCCACACAGTAAACCTACGCAGTAACAGCCAGATTCCATCCCAGACATACACACCCTCTGTATGCCCGGTATGAACCGGATGTAAAGAGGGTGTCACAATTCTGATCCCACGGGGCAGGTCTAGCCCCATGGGATCACAATCGTGATCAGGCCTGTACTTGCAGGCCAGGACTGCAATTCAGCCCAGCTTGCACGTACAGGCCTTGCCTGACTAACTCAGTCAGGGCTTTTAAATGGAGCCCTGGCACCATGACTCCATTTGAATGCCACAATCCCCGGCTGCCGGCTCCTGTAGCTAATTCCCTCTGCCCCCTGCCACCTGCCACCCCTTCCCAGCCCCAGGCCCGCAGATCCTGCAGAATTGGGGAAGTTCTTCCACCTCGGTTTTGGAATAACTTCCCCGTTCAAATCACCAGCCTCGGACGTATAGGGCCAACATTAGAATCGGCCCTGTGTGTCCAGGGCTGGTGACTGCCCTAACACTGCCCCCGATCCTCCCCTTTCCCGCCCCCTTCTAACTTCCCTGTACAACCGGTGGGGAAGTTAGACGCTGGTGGGAAAGGGCATAAATAGCAGGGATGGACGTTGGGACGTCCATCCCCGCTATTCGTAGGACAGAATAACCCCTTAAACCACTGGTATTTCACAATGGTCTTCCATCCAAGTACTAACCAGGCCAAACCCTGCTTAGTTTCCAAGATCAGATGAGATCAGGCATGCTTAGTTTGGCATGGCATAGTCTACTATTTTCATATAGACAGCTAAATGAATTTAAAAAACAAACAAACTTCTTAATAGAGACAACTCAGCAATCAATCAGGGTACACAAGGCATGAAGTAAAACAGTTAACATCCCCCTCCCCTTACAGACAACTCTGTACAATTGACAATGGGGGTCATTTTAGAAACTCTATTCATGAACTGGACATCTGAAAATGGGCACAAATCATTGAGACATCCCCAGAGCCATTTTAGAAAGCCGGGTATATAGACATCTCTGGTAGCACAGGGGCGTGGTGGAGCATGTCATCGTGCGATTTCAGAATGGAACAAGCACATTTGGCCCTGGTTGTTAAGGCATCCATGTCTATACCTGGTCCTGACCACAGATAAGGTCTAAAAGAGGGCTTGTTTCATGGCTCCAATGCTTCCAGATGAAAGATCAAAATGCTCTTACATCACTTTACAGTGGTTAATATTTCCTAACCAAAGAAAACTGCACGTAAATACATATTCCAAACATATTACTGCTCCGTCACCACACATCTGAGTACCTGAAATGGCAGGGCAGGGTAGAGCATGCCAGCCCAGGACATCCAAATACTCAGTTCTAGGCTTGCACAAGTTAGGGATGTGCACATCTATGAAATGGCCTACACCCATACACATACCCAGCCTTGCTGTTTGTGTGGGGCCTGTCTCTGGAACAGTCATTCTTTGGGGTGGAGATGGAGCGATTGCAGATGGAACTTAGTCATGCTTCCCTTCACTCCTGCCACTTCCCTGGAGTTTTGGACATTCTGCTCTGATGTCCCAGATTCTTCCTAGACGTCCCTTTTAAAATTCACTTAATAATATGAAGGTTAGAGCAAATCATAGTAATCATGCATTACATATTGCGAGCAGCACTCTTGGCTTTGTGTGGAAGAGAATCTATAGACAGTAGGTATCCCACAAATGTTTCCGTTACTATCATGTCATAGAATGCCGGACACTGATGTGTCAATGATGGTGACTAGGGATGTCTCCAGTGACACATTATGCTCCTCTTTGCCAAAAGGCAGGCCTTCTTCAAGAACAATTTCAAAGATTTAATGCGCAGCCTGCATTTAGCAATATTATCAAATAGAAGCAGCTCTGGGTCAATGTCCAGCAACAGACCTGTAATTTTTGTTAGATAATGAAGGTCTGCGGCTGGACCGTGACTGCCGGTCCCGGACATTCAGAGCCAACATCGGAATTGGCCCTGTACGTCCGGTGCCATGGATCGCCCACTGCCTGCCCTAACTTCGCCTCTGCACTGCCGCTTTCCCACCCCCGTCTAGCCTCCCCATACAAACACCTTGTTCGTACGGGGAGGTTAGTCAGGGACGCAAAGAGAGCTGAATAGAGGCTCGGAATGACCCCCAAAGTCCATTTTGTACATACTATCCCCTACCTACATGGCTGCAAAATGTTAGTCTGAACTACTAATTAAGTAAAAAAATCCTTTTCCTCTCTTTTATTTAAAAAAAAAAATTGAACAACATGGCTGTTTAATTCTAATTAATATGTTTTAGCATTTTTGCTCAGTGTTTATTCTTCTTGTAAACTGCACCGAAGCACTCTGATAGGGTATAAAAATCTACGTTAGATTAGATAAGATTAGAAACATCCTTCTCTGGGTCCCAAACAAACTGCCAGTTTATCTTGAATCTTCCACTTGTATCAAAGATTCTGGAAAAAATAATACATTTTCAATTGGCAGTTTCCTTGGAAAAAGCAAATGTTCTCCACCCAAGAGAGGCAGGATTTTGCACAGGCTATTCAACAGAAACCCTCCTCCTCTGCTTCTTCAATGAACTAAGATCAAGAATAGAGCGGAGTCAAATAGCCATCCTAGTCTCACTGGCTCAAAGCGCCACTTTCAGCCTTGTACAGCCAACAATACTACTGAACTGCTTTTTACTGATTTACGCATCTGTGAGAAAGCTTGGACCTGCTTTTCCTCGTACCTATAAAACTGTAGCTCTGCTGTTAACATAGGCGCAAAGGCTTCACAGTCCCATCCGTATCCTCTTGGGATTCCTCAGAGTGCAATATTAGCCCCAGTCCTCTTCAATATCTTCCTGACCTCTCTAGTTGCAATGCTCCAAAGCTTAGGACTCAGCACTTACATCTTTGCAGACAATATACAGATAGTCTACTTCACAGATAAAGCCCATCAAACACCACCCACCTAAATGCATGCCGGGAAAAAATTATTACCTGGCTCACAGAACAATGTATGATTATAAACCCTTCCAAATCAAAGACAATTTGTTTTCCTGTTCCTTGCCCTGATGCAACATCAAGGGCCAATAGTTAGAGGTCAAATGAAACCAACCCATGATTATCTCACAATCCTAGGCTGCAAAATTGATATAGAATTAATCCTGGAACCACAAATATCTACAGTACTACACTCAGGTCATTTTTTTCCATCAGATAAATCCAAGCAGTCAAACCCTACTTTTCTCTTCATGAGCTGAAATCCTTAGCCTATGCATTCATCTTAAGCCCCTTAGACTACTGCAACTCTCTGTCCTAAGGCTTATCCAAATCCTCCATTCACCATCTTCAGTCTTCATAAAATGCAGAAGCCAGAGTGCTCACAAACACACAACAGAAAGAACACATTATACCAGCATTAACAAGTCTCCACTGGCTGCCAGATGAAGTAAGAATCCAATGTCATATCTTATTATTAATTCAAAAAGTAATCCACACTGAAATACTAGAATATTTAGCCAACCTAATAACACCATACCAGTCAAACCATCCAACACAGACCTACTTCTAAACCAAGTATCTTCTATTAGCTTTAAAATAACACCAGGAACAACAAGGTGCATGGTATTCTCCTGTCATGGCCTGTTTGCCTGGAACTCATTATCACATGCACTAAGAAGTGAATTAAATAGGAAATGAGTCAAAACAGCTCTGAAAACTCTTCTTTCATACAGACATTTGGAGAAAGCTAAACAAGTATCAAGGGATTTGCCTCAGAGTCTGCAAGACCTCTCCCCAGCCTATTATGTAGAGCATTATTCTTACTGTATCAATACTCTATGTTTTATAACACTGCTTTGATGCCCTCTGAAAAAGCTGATAGATGTTATAAAAGCAACCAACTAAACTAAACTAATATAGGGCCATGCCACCCTGAGTGTACCTAGTCTCATCTGACCTTGAAAGCTGAACAAGACTGAGTTAATAATTGGATGGGAGACCACCTTGGAATACCAGCTGCATGGAAGAAAGGCCTAGTAATCTACTTCCAGTCACACCATACCAAGAAAACCCAGGGGATAGTCACAGCTATCCACAGGGCCACCAGGAGTTGACATGAACTCGATGGCACTTAACAACAATAAAACTAAAAATGTTTTGACAGCAAGAAATACTGTTGCACAAATGTGAATATGATAATTTCTTAGCAGAATAGGAAAGCCACAAAATTTAGGGAGGGCATGCAAGAAAAACAGAGTGGAGTAGGTGGGATTTCAAACCTAGTGCTCAGGTCGGGGCACCACTAGCAAGCATGTGCTCGGTGCAGCACAATTCCAAGGACAACATGTCAGCCAATACTTCAACAAGTAAAAAATAGGAATGTGCATTCAGTTCATTAGCACACTTAAAGATTTTAATGCCCATAAATTTGCCTCAACATGCATTAACCCATAAATTAAAGCTTGTACAAATAATTTGTGCATATTAAAAAAATTCTATTTCAGGTTAAAAACATATTTCACAGGGGCAGAGATGAGTAAAATCCAACAAAAAATGCCTCAAGTTCATGATCAGAACTTGGGATGGTAGAAAAGCCTGCTGGTGGCTAAATTCCAGTAGCAGATACTAACTAGCCACAACAAAGAACAGAAGAGAAGAAACAGCTACACACTTGCCTTGTCCATTTAACTGTATGTGTGATCCCAACCCATCAAGTAGGATTACGGAAAATATATGGCCAAACTTAGATGAATAAGTTATCTGTTTAACTTTTTTTACCCACTATTTGTTTGATGCCGGTTGTATACAACATAAGCTATCCAGAAAGCAGCTGAATATCGCTGCACTCCTAACAGGTTTTGTCCCATCCTTGAACGCTGCTAACCCCACCTTAACCTAGACAGAGAGGGCCTGATATTCAGCAGTAGCAGCTAGCCACCCCCTTTCTAGACACACATATTCAATGCTGGGGTCATATTGGGGTGTTGCCAGGATTGCCATAAAGCTAACCAGATAGTGGCAATATTCAGCCACTGCCCAATTAGCTTCAGAGGCCGAGAGTTAAGCCAGCCTGTGCCTGACATTCACTGCATTGCGATGACTGGTGCCACTGCCCAGTTATCGCCAGGGTCTGCCCCTGGAATGCGCCAGTGCTAACTGGTTAACACTGAGACGTGCAGCAGTGCAACCTGCAGATAGTCAGTGGCACTAACCATATCTCAGCCAAGGGAAATTACAAGGTTAGCGGGTCTGCTAGCAATCTTAATCCATTTCAGTATTGCACCCATGTATTATATCTGTTTGGCAACTTAAAAGGATAAAATATATCAGTTCTCCAGGCCCAGAGTTTTATGCGTACAGCACCCACTACAGTTCCTTTTCAAATCGACCTCTGCATTTGTGTGAGAAATGAATGATTATGTTACTTATCTGGATATGAGTGACTGCAAAGAGCAGAAAATGGGTAATAGCTATCAGCATGAGATATTATATTCTACTGAAAAAGCTCTTGCCAAAGTCTCTAGCGACCTGTCCTGGCAAAATCCAAGGGCCTTAACCGGGATGGAACCAAGCTGCTGGCATTAACATTTAAAAAGGAGATAGAGCAGCTTTTAAACTAGATAATAGGGGAAAGCCAACAGTCGCCCAAGAGCGGATGCTTTGGAAGAATGTATCCTTGAAGGATACTACTAAAAGCAGAGAGGTTCCAAAAAAGAGTAAAGTAGCCCAAATGCCCTCGAGTATGGAGCAGACAGAGCTTAAAGTTCCCAAATTACCCATGTCTACCAATAGCCAAATTAATATGAATAAGACACAGTCTCTAAAATACTTGTATGCAAATGCTAGAAGTCTAAAAAATAAGATGGGAGAGTTAGAATATATAGAACTAAATGAGAGGTTAAATATGATTGGAATATCAGAGAAACGATGGAAGGAGGACAACCAGTGGGACACTGTGATACCTGCGTACAAACTATATCGTAATGATAGAGCTGATCAAATTGGTGGAGAGGTTGCGCTCTATGTTAGAGAGGGCATTGAGTCAGAAAGGATTAAAGTTTTGCAAGAAACAAAATTTGCTGTAGAATCTCTATGGATTGAAATTCCATGCAAAAAGGGGAAGGCGATGGTAGTGGAAGTGTTCTATTGACCGCCTTACCAGAATCAACAAATGGATAATGAAATGCTCAAAGAAATCAAGGAAGCTCACAAAAGTTACAGCAGAATAGTAATAATGGGTGATTTCAATTACCCCAGTATCAACTGGGTCAGTGTCACGGCTGGACATGCTAGGAAGAGAAAGTTTCTAGATGAAAGAAATGACTGCTTCTTGGAGCAGCTGGTTCATGAACCGACCAGAGGGGAAGCCATATTAGGCCTAGTCCTTAGTGGAACACCAGATCTAGTGCAAGAGATAAGGGTGTTGGGGCCACTTGGCAATAGTGATCATAGCATGATCGCATTTGATTTAATTAGTGGAGGAGGAATAGTAAGGAAATCCACAGTAACTTAAATTTAACTTTCGAAAGGGAGACTATGATAAAATGAGGAAAATAGTTATGAAAAAACTAAAGGGAGTAGTAGCAAAGGTTAAAGACTTACATCAAGCTTGGGTGTTGTTGAAAAATACTATCTTGGAAGCCCAGACCAGATGTATTCCACGCTTTAAGAAAAGTGAAAGGAAGTCCAAAAAACTGCCAGCATGGTTTAAAGGTGAGGTCAGAGAGGCTGTTGTTGCCAAAAAAGCATCTTTCAGGAAATGGAAAAAAGAGCCAAACGAAGAAACCTGGAAACAGCACAAGCACTGGCAAGTCAAATGCAAGGCATTGATAAGGCAGGCAAAGGGAGAATTTGAGAAGAAGCCTGCTGTGGAAGCAAAAACTCAAAATAAAGACTTTTTCAAGTACATTCGTAGCAAAAAACCTGTGAGAGAGTCAGTTGGTCCATTAGATGATAGAGGGGTTAAAGGGGCACTAAGAGGCGACCAGGCGATAGCGGAGAGACTGAACAAATTCTTTGCTTCGGTCTTTACTGAGGAAGATGTAGAGAGGTTACCCATGACTGAAGTGGTTTTTAAAGGTGTGGAAGAATTGAAGGAAATATCGATACATCGGTAAGATGTATTACAACTATTAGATAAAGTGAAGAGTAGCAAATCATCTAGGCCGGATGGTATACATCCAAGGGTGTTGAAAGAACTGAAATATGAGATTGCAGACCTGCTATTAGTAATCTGTGAATTTTCATTAAAATCATCTGTAATACCTGAAGATTGGAGGATCGTCAATGTAATGCCAATTTTTAAAAAGGGTTCCAGGGGTGATCCGGGAAACTACAGAACGGTGAGCCTGACGTCAGTACCAGGAAAAATGGTAGAAACCATCATAAAGAACAAAATTACTCAGCATGTAGATAGTCATGGCCTAATGGGAGACAGCCAACATGGCTTTAGACAAGGAAGATCTTGTCTTACTAATCTGTTATGTTTTTTTGAAGGTGTGAATAAACAGTTGGACGAAGGTGAGTCAGTTGATATAGTGTATTTGGACTTTCAGAAAGTCTTTGACAAGGTCCCTCATCAGAGACGTTTGGCAAAACTAAAGAGTCACGGGATAGGAGGCAGTGTACTATTGTGGATCAGGAACTGGTTAAAAGATACAAAGCAGAGGGTAGGGCTAAATGGCCAATTTTCCCAATGGAGAAAGGTGAATAGTGGTGTACCCCAGGGATCTGTGCTGGGTCCGCTGCTTTTTGACATATTCATAAATGACCTGGAAAGGGGAATAATGAGTGAGGTTATCAAATTTGCAGATGACACAAAACTATTTAAAGTTGTTAAAACCCAAGAGGATTGTGGAAAATTGCAAGAGGATCTTGATAAATTGGAAGACTGGACATCAAAATGGCAGATGAAATTTAATGTGGACAAGTGCAAAGTTATACACCTAGGGAAGAACAACCCAAATTATGGTTACACGATGCAAGGTTCCAGATTAGGAACCACCACCCAGGAAAAAGATTTAGGCGTCATTGTGGATAACATGTTAAAACCCTCGGCCCAGTGTGCAGCGGCGGACAAGAGAGCAAATAGAATGCTAGGTATCATAAGGAAAGGAATGGAAAATAAAACAAAAGATATTATAATGCCTCTATATCGTTCCATGGTGAGACCGCACCTTGAATATTGTGTGCAATTCTGTTCACCATATCTTAAAAAGGATATAGAAAAGGTTCAGAGAAGCGCCACCAAAATGGTAAAGGGATGGAACGTTACTCCTATGAAGAAAGGATAAAAAGGTTAGGGCTCTTTAGCCTGAAGAAGAGACGGCGGAGGGGAGATATGATAGAAGTCTATAAATTATTGAACGGAGTGGAACGGGTAAACGTAGATTGATTGTTTACGTTATCAGAATATAGAAAGACTAGGGGACATGCAATGAAGCTACAGGGTAAACTATTTAAGACTAATAAAAGAAAATATTTTTTCACTCAACGTGTAATCAAACTCTGGAATTTGTTACCGGAGGATGTAGTAAAGGCTGTTAGTGTAGCTGGGTTTAAAAAAGGTTTGGACAAGTTCCTGGAGGAAAGGTCCATAAACCATTATTAAGAAGGGACCCAGGATATCAATGCTTGACGCAGTACAAGCATTGTGGAACCTATGTCTTTTGGGGAAACTGCTAGGTACATATGACCTAGATTGGCCACTGTTGGAAACAGGATACTGGGCTTGATGGACCTTAGTCTGACCCAGTATGGCATATCTTATGTTCTTATTCAATCCTCATACTTCTTGATCTTTCTGTGTTTTTCTGAGCTTTTGACACTGTTGACCACCCCCTTCTCCTTGACACCTTGACTTCATTTGGCTTTAAGGGCTCTGTGCTATCCTGGTTTTCTTCTTATCTCTCCCAGCACTCTTTCAGTGTTTGCTGTGCTCGATCCTCCTCTACTGCTATCCCACTCTCAGTTGGTGTACCCCAAACATCTGTCTTAGGCCCGCTCCTTTTCTCTCTCTACACCCAGTACCTTGGTGCACTCATCTCCTCCCATGGTTTTCAGTACACTTTTACACTGATGACTCTCAGATCGATCTCTCTATAAGTAATATCACTCCAGCAATCCAGGCCCAGATCCCTGCCTGCCTTTCTGATATCGTTGCCTGGATGTCTCACCATCGTTTGAAATTGAACATGTTTTTTCCCCCCTAAACCCACTTTTACCCTTTCTCCTTTCTCAATCTCAGTGGATAACACTCTTCTACTCCCTGTTTCCTCAGCCCACAACCTTGGGGTAATCTTTGACTCCTCCCTTTCCTTTTCCACACACATCTAACTGATCGCTAAAACCTGTCATTTCTTTCTCTATAACATCAACAAAATTTTCCCCTTTCTCTCTGCTACTAAGACCACTCATCCACTCTTTAGTCACCTCCTATCTTGACTATTGCAATCTCCTCCTTGCTGGTCTCCCCTTGAATCATCTCTTTCCCCTTCAATCTCTTCAAAACTCAGCTGTGCGGCTAATCTTCCACCAGCCCAGATAAGTTCATATAACCCTCTTCTCAAGTCACTTCATTGGCTCCCCTTCTGTTTCCGTATCCAGTTCAAACTTCTCCTTCTGAACTATGTGCATTCATTCTGCTGTTCCTCGCTACCTTTCCTCTCTCATTTCTCCATTCACCCCTCCTCATAAGCTCCGCTTTTCTGGGGGATCGCTTCTGTCTGTCCCCTTTTCTTTCACTGCCAACTCCAGACTCCGGTCTTTTCACCTTGTTGTTCCTTATGCCTGGAACAAACTACCAATATGCCAGAATGCATCTCTGCCCCTTTTCAAATCCATGCTAAAGGCTCACCTTTTAGGATCCTGATCCGCTTAGTCTCCTATGTGTCTCCTTATCTTCCCTAGCTGTATCCTTGTCCTCAGCTGTTGTATTGCCTGTCTTTACCAGATTGTAAGCTCTGATGAGCAGGGGCCATCTTTATACATATCTGTACAGCACTGTGTAAGCCTTGTAGCACTATGTAAATGTTCAATAGTAGTAGTAGTAGATATGGGTGAAGATGAATGTTGCGGTGGAAAGGGGCTATGTATGAACTAAGTAGAAAATGGCATTATTGAATTCGATCTTGCGTTAAGGTGAAATGCACATTTATGTGACTTAAAATAGTTTTGACTGCTTATGATATTTGTTCTTGTGGCGGCACATTCCAACATGTGCATCCAGGCCCCTGTGCACCCAATCGGAATGGGGACACCCAGAGACGTGTGCCCCACGGGATCAAAATCAGGTCTAGGTCTGTACGTGCAGGCCGAGACCCAATTCCGATTGGCCTGCATGTACAGAGCCATGTCCTGCTAACACAGTCAGACTCCTGAATGAAGCCAGCTCCATTCAGGAGCTGTGATCCCTGGCCGCTGACCACTCTTTCCTTTTCCTGTGGCCAGGCCCCTGATCTGGCCTTCCAAGGCCAGGGTCAGTCTCTGAAGAATCCCTTGCATCCCCTCACCTTTTCGACACCGCCTGGGCATGCCATCCCCCAATGTCCTGGGACTTATTCCACCTCCGAGGTGCCCGGCCCTCGCTCTGTCTCTGCAACCCCCCCCTCCCGTCCCTGACTATGGGGCTTGTTTACAAAGCCACGGTAGCAGTTTGTGATCGTTATCGGAGCCGCGGCCCCATTGAAATCAATGGGGCCACAGCTCCGATAACGATCGCGAACCGCTATCGCGGCTTTGTAAACAAGCCCCTAAGTCTCCCCGTACAAACTCCATAACCCCATAACCTTTGTTGGGAGAGCAATGAAAAGAACAAAGAAAAGGTTTCATTGGAGGAGAAAGGAGAGGGCATTATAGGAGGGAAACAGTCAGCAATTATGGTTGCATTTCTTTTGTCTGTTTTTCATATTATCGAGAAAGAAATTTGTTCATTGAATTCCAGGATGTGATATAAAACTGGTGATCTGCTCTTTTCTCAGGTAATGGAAAGGACGTGGCGCAGGTTCCCAAGAGAGAATGGTAATGGGATAAAAGCTGTAAGAGACATGACATGTAAAGTAGCAGCATTTAATGTTGTGGAAATTAATAGTCCAACGAAGGGGCATGTTCAACCCCAGAGGTGCTAATGGCAACATTCACAGTCGGCACACATCAGTGACACCCATGCTGTTTGTGCCTTTGCTGCCGACATTTCACCAATAATCTGCCCTGTCCCTACTCCATCCTTAGTGCATCACTTTTACCATGCTGCCACGCGCTGTCGGCACGGCACACTTAGCACATGGCAAGCCCTGCACTAGCCACGCATGATTTGGTAAATATGGCCCTAAATGAAAAAGAATCCTGAGAGTTTGTCTAAAACAAAATAGATTTTGCTTTAAGAGACACAACTTATTGCTCTGGGGCATGACAGATGGCAGAAAAGATTGGGCTCAAAAGTTTTCTTGACTAGATAATTTTAAAAAGGTGCGTCAATTCTAATAAGTAAAAAAAAATTCTCTTATACTAAATAATTTTTCATCTGTACAACCACCATAGCATGTCACTATAGTTCTGCAATACTGACACAAATGACTGGAACCCATATAGTTTATGGTTTATAGTTTATTAGTAACTTAATCTGCTGCCTTTCAAGAGCAAAAAACTATCAATATATAACCCCAAACTGGGCAGAAAAAATAATAACAAACAAAAAACTAACAATAAAACAAAAAGAAAAACAAAAACACAAAAAAATCCAAAAACACCCAACAACAAAAATTGGGCATAAAATACAGACCACAGCTGAACACCAGCCACAGAGAAGCCAGCCCGAACTGGAGGAAAAAGACCTCAGCAATCCCACTTTATGGCTCAGGGGAATAGAGTCACATCAACAATGCATATTAATACAATTGAGAAGACTCATAATACATCAGCGGTCAAAAAACCTCCAACCAGCCAGGGCAAAAGCAAACTTCAGGCTGGTGCAGCCGGTCCAATGATAGTGTATAGGCAAAAATGAAAAACTAACAAAGCTCCATCTACAATGCTCCAAAAGTCACTTATCTGACAAAATTGAAGACAAGAGTCAGCAGCAGCAGACAGCAATCCAACGTAGTAAAGGGAATGAGGAAGATGATGAATCCAACGAGGGAGGCAGGGAGCCCCAACATCAGATGTTTCGCCTTGCGGCTTTCCTCAGGGAGCTCAAGTCCACATTCCACACGCTGACGATGACCACAGCAAAAATTGCTGAAAGGAGCAGAACAGCATACAAACTGGAGCTGAAAAACAATGCACCATCATTAAAAAATAACACATGCCCAAATCTCCAAATACAAAAATAAAAAACAAAACAAAAAGAACCACAAAACTGACAAGTATCCAACCAGGCAAGATGGCTAGAAAAACTTTACCACTCTTGCAGGAACTGGAGCACCAGACAACGGCTGCAAACTCGGCGATCCAAAAAACAAACCACCAAGCAAGGACGCCAGCGCATGCGCTCTAAAAATTTATAGTAACCTGAACAAGACGTCATAAATAGGAGCGCAGCAGCCTGAACCGGCAGCTATAAAAAATCAAGAAGAAAAAAGAAAGTCATGCTGGTAAAAAAACGGCTCACTAACCTGCATATGGCTATCAAACAAAAAACCCACCTCCCACCACAAAAACAAAAGCACTAGATGAAAAAAACAAACAAAAAGCAAAAACACAGCTTCAAAAATAAACAGAAAAAACGAAGCAGTCACAAAGAGCTAGAACTTCATAGGCAACTTGTCCATTCAATAGATTCATTCAAGCCAGCAGGAGCTACAGTTTGCAGTGAAAAAATCCAACGTTGCTCAAGCCGAGTCAGGGTCTTCTGCAAATCACCCCCATACATCAAAGGTGTACATTGGACTATCACCAGACACTTCAGATCCCTTCAAGAGCAAACATCAAAGCGCTTTACAATATTACTAAAAATAGACACAGAAAAGAACTACGGGACCAATATTCGAAAAGCATTTACACGGTTTACAACCCAGTAAACCGTGTAAATGCCTTAAATCGGGATATTAAAAAGGGTTCCAGGGGTTCTCTGGGAAACTACAGGCCGGTGAGCCTGACGTCAGAACAGGGCAAAATCGTAGAAACTATTATAAAGAAAAAAATTACTGAACATTGTCATAGTCCCATTATATCATCAAGCCTAGGTCCAGCCCAGAGCCTTGCTTGGCCCTCTGGGATATGTAGTCAACGAATCAGTTGTGGCACCGAGGTAAGGCTCAAAAAGTTTTATTCCCCTTCCAAGAGGTTTCTTTTGGGTGAGCAAAACAAAAGCATACACAGCCCCACTTGGGCAAAAACAAAGTAAAAATGAGAACAGAAATTGCTTATTTTCAGCTTTAAACAAGTAAATGAAAAAGTATTCAAAACAGTTCTTTCTAGCATACAAAGACCATTTCCTTTGTGGCTTTCAAGCTTGGCAATTCAACTCGTTTATCTCAGAGACAATATATTATCAGAGACCGTGAGCGTGCAGTCCATGTAATCACTACTTACATTATCTCCCTGCACCTCACATTGCATCTCTTCGGGCTCTTCCGTTAAGGACTCATCCCTTGCAGCATATGGTACGTCACTGAACAGTCTCCCCCTACTATTCAGGAAGTCTCTTTCCTTCTGGGTGAGAATGCTGGCTAAGCTGCTACCGTATTCTTTGGAGTGTCTACCCTGGGAGCTTCTCAAATGCGGTGGGAGATATAGGAAATTATTAGTTTCACTTTTCCCTCTACTAGAAACAGTAGGGCTAGCTTTAAACAGTCTTTGACTCAGGCTGTGCTCAGCTGCTACAAACGCCGGAGTAAAATCCAGTAAAAACTTCTCCTGGCTCCTGTCTTTGAAACTTCTTCTGGACACAGGCTTATGCTCAGGTATAAAAGCTTTACTCTTTTTATGCCAGTTGTTTGTATAAAAACTTTCTTCTGGCTTCCTCCAGCTAACTTCACAATTAAATGTTTGGTTACCTTTCTGATAGCTTCTGCTGGGCTTTGACGCTTTCAGAGCTCTGCCCTCAACTCCCTTCCAATTAGAGTTTCTCCGATTATGTCTTTGGCTTTCAGCCTCACAGCTGCTTGCTCCCGTGCTCCAGCCGGGTTCTATTCCATTCCTGCTGTGTCCTGCGTGTGTCTTCTCTCTCTCACCTTCACTCTCACTCTCACTTTCACTCCTGCTCCCACGCTCATTCCATCTCTTGCTTGGATTCTCAAGCTGGCTCTCTTGCACACGCTGGCTCTCCTCCTCACACTGGCTCTGTCTAACTCCATGTGCACTGAGCTTTTCTACGTGCATGTCAGCTCCACCCACTCCCAGCTGGCTTCCATTAGTCCCTAATTTCCTGGCCTTTCTGCTGCTTGGGCGTGTTTCCTTTGCACGTGAGCTGTTTTGTTTAGGTTGCCTATGGCAACATCCTACCCTGTGTTCCTCTGAACTGTCAGAATCTATCCTACTTCCTGCATTTCTGCTGGTTTTCAAGGGCTCTATTAAACCTACTCTGTGACAGATTCCCCCCCTTAAAATATTACGGGCTGCCGCCACACCTGGCGGACAGCACGTAATCCACTTCTGGGTACTACTGTGCTGCTCCATATAGACCAAATTGGCAGTGGCCAACCTTTCCTTCCAAGGCTTAAGTACGTTGAGGTGGTATACCTGCCTACATCCTCTCTCATTCTCAATGAGGTAGGAAACGGGCCCAACCTTTTGACTACTGTATTCGGCCCTTTCCAGTGGGATTCGAATTTGGGACCTGGATTCGCTACTTGGACCATAACCTTATCCCCTTCTGCCAATTGCCTGGGCTTTGTGCCCCTATCGTAGTAGTGTTTCTGACGTAGCTGACTACTCTTCAAATTCTCCGATGAGGCTTTGGACGTTTTCTCCAAACGCGTCCTCAAGTCTTTTAAAAATTGAGGTACCCCTACCTCTGGTATGTCGGGCTCTACCCATTTCTCCTGTAATATGTCCAAAATACCCCTCGGGGCCCTACCAAATAGGAGTTCAAATGGGGACGACCCCAAGGATGCCTGTATTCGCTCCCTGCATGCATACATAACGAATGGGAGTAAGGTGTCCCATTCTTGCATTTCCCCTTTCCGTAAACCCCTCCTTAACAGGTGTTTTATTGACTGGTTCATGCGCTCCACCAGACCGTTTGACTGGGGGTGGTACGCCGCAGTCTTAATATGGCGTATGCCAAATGCCTCCCAAACTCTAGCTAAATACCTAGATGTAAAGTTGCTCCCCTGATCAGACAGTATTTCTTGGGGAAACCCCACTTCGCAAAATAGCTTAACTAGTTCTTGTGCTATCATCTTGGCGGAGGTGTTCCTAAGGGAAATAGCCCACGGGAACCGTGTGGCGTGGTCTACGACCACTAAGATATACTGAAAGCCTCGTGGTGTTCTAATTAAAGGACCCACAATGTCCATCCCCATGCGCCGGATTGGCACCGATATGGTGGGCAAAGGCACCATGGGTACAGCCTTTGGTCTCGCCACTGAGACCCTCTGGCAGGTGGGACACGACTCGCAGTATTGCTTGGTCTCCTTATAAACTCCTGGCCAGAAGAATCGCGCAAGTATTTGGTCCAGTGTTCCTTGAACACCTTTATGGCTACCTATCGGGTGGTCATGTGCCAGGCGTAAAACAATGGACCTAAAAGTCACTGGCACCACCAGTTGCTTTCGCACCACATCCGTATAGGGATCTATACTTTCCCTATATAGAATGTCTCCGTCTAACAGGAATCGGGGAAGTACATGCCAATCCTCTTGGGCCCATTCAAATGCTCTTTTGAGCGACTGGTCTGCCCTCTGTTCCATGGGAAACGAAGGGAATTTTTGAACTAAGGCTGCGGGCACCCACGGTAACCCTTCTCCTGCCTCTAGTTCTGCCCTCCCCCGGGTTCTCTTATATCTCTCCTGGCGCTTCTTGGCCTTTGTCTTTTTATCTTCCTTAGCTGGAGCTTGAATTAGCTCATCATGGTTAGGAAGTATATTTTCCTGATTGTCTTCTACCCCTTCCTTCAGCCTCCTCCCTCTCAGGCTCCTCTGTTCTCTCTACAGAAGGTTCTCTGTCCTTTGAGGTTCCGGCCTGTGACCGGGTTGAAACTAGGTTCGTCCTAATATCTAAACCTTCTCTCAATCCTCCCCTAAATGGAGGCCAATCTCGCCCAAGGATAAGCTCTTGTGACAGTTTCGGGACCACTGCCACTTGTATTTCCTTCTCTATACCCATACCTCTTACATGCACTTTGTGTAGGGGATAGTGAGAGTGTGTGCCATGCACGCATTTTATTCGTACCTGGTTTTCTACTCGATTCGGAGCTGACGAGTGAGGCGGTTCCATGGCCTCCCAAAACTCCTGAGAGACCATGCTTTGCTCAGCCCCCGAATCGAGTAGTGCCAACGCATCTACTCCATTTACCATAACTTGGAGAAAGAGGCCCTTCGGGACTGGTTTTCCTGCTTCAGAGATGAGGACTGTGCGTGCCTTACAATCTCGCTGGAAGTGACCTGTCCTTCCGCAGCCATAACATTTTCCTTTAACAGGATATGAGACATCATTATTAGCATTATCATACTTGTACACATTAGACATTTTCACTCTATCAAACTGTCTCACGCTACCAGGATTTGCCATACCAGCCACCTTTAAAATCCCAATACCCGAGGTATCAGCCCTTTTTGCCTCATAAAATCTATCGGCCATATTGGCTGCCTCCTCCGTACTGTGGCAATCCTGTAGGGTGAGATATGTCTTCAATTCTGGGGATACCGCTTGTAAAAATTGCTCTAAAACAATTTCATCCAAAATGGACTCCAGTGACCTTCTCTCTGGGGTAAGCCACTTGTACGCCAGACTCTTAAGCCTCTGGTATAGAGCTCTAGGAGTTTCCTTGGGGTTAATCTTTGCTTCCCTAAACATACGTTTATAGTGCCTAGGGGTAAGACCTAACCTGCCTTTCACTGCCTTCTTTATTTCTACATAACCTGCGGCGAGACTAGCCGGCATGGCCTTAAATGCGGATAGAGCCTCTCCTATAAGAGTCATGGCGAACCTAATCGCCCATTGCTCTATCGGCCATTTAAGGGTCTCCGCTATTCTCTCGAAAGCATCGATATAGTCGTCTAAATTGTCCTGTTGTGTCAACTGTCCTAATGATAATGCATTGCAACTGTCCATTCCCACTTGAGGAAACATATGGAAACCTGTTCCTCCTGTTGTCTGCGACTTCTTCAAGAGGGCTTCCATAGTCTCTAGCAGAGGCCGTTGTTGCTCCTTTAGTATCTCTGCTTGCCGGGTTTGGAGTTGGTGGACAAGCTCCGCCTGCTTATCCCATTATGTTTGCATCCACATCATTACGTCGCGTGGCTCCATGTCTCCTCTGGAGTCTGCTGGACCTGTGGATAAAAGAAAAAAGAAAGACCCACCAAGTGCGGTACTTCTCTTTTAAACCCCTCACTGTGAGCAACAGTACCCCTTGCTCACTTTATCCTACCCTTTCACCCAGGCTACTTTTACCTCAGGTTTCAGGTAGATTCCAGCATGTGAGAAAGGTCAGGCCAGCGAACGTTCCGCTCACCAGTGCTCTTTGTAACAGCAGTCTTCCGGATATCTTCTCTTTACTTTGCCTTTCTTTCTTTTTCAAAAATCACTCCCCCCCAAAAAAAATCCTCAATTCTACGCCATCTGTCATAGTCCCATTATATCATCAAGCCTTGCTTGGCCCTCTGGGATATGTAGTCAAAGAATCAGTTGTGGCACCGAGGTAAGGCTCAAAAGGTTTTATTCCCCTTCCAAGAGGTTTCTTTTGGGTGAGCAAAACAAAAGCATACACAGCCCCACTTGGGCAAAAACAAAGTAAAAATGAGAACAGAAATTGCTTATTTTCAGCTTTAAACAAGTAAATGAAAAAATATTCAAAACAGTTCTTTCCAGCATACAAAGACCATTTCCTTTGTGGCTTTCAAGCTTGGCAATTCAACTCATTTATCTCAGAGACAATATATTATCAGAGACCGTGAGCGTGCAGTCCATGTAATCACTACTTACATTATCTCCCTGCACCTCACACATTGCATCTCTTTGGGCTCTTCCGTTAAGGACTCATCCCTTGCAGCATATGGTACGTTACTGAACAGTCTCCCCCTACTATTCAGGAAGTCTTTCCTTCTGGGTGAGAATGCTGGCTAAGCTGCTACCGTATTCCTTGGAGTGTCTACCCTGGGAGCTTCTCAAATGCGGTGGGAGATATAGGAAATTATTAGTTTCACTTTTCCCTCTACTAGAAACAGTAGGGCTAGCTTTAAACAGTCTTTGACTCAGGCTGTGCTCAGCTGCTACAGACGCCGGAGTAAAATCCAGTAAAAATGTCTCCTGGCTCCTGTCTTTGAAACTTCTTCTGGACACAGGCTTATGCTCAGGTATAAAAGCTTTACTCTTTTTATGCCAGTTGTTTGTATAAAAACTTTCTTCTGGCTTCGTCCAGCTAACTTCACAATTAAATGTTTGGTTACCTTTCTGATAGCTTCTGCTGGGCTTTGACGCTTTCAGAGCTCTGCCCTCAGCTCCCTTCCAATTAGAGTTTCTCCAATTATGTCTTTGGCTTTCAGCCTCACAGCTGCTTGCTCCCGTGCTCCAGCCGGGTTCTATTCCATTCCTGCTGTGTCCTGCGTGTGTCTTCTCTCTCTCACTCTCACTTTCACTCCTGCTCCCACGCTCACTCCATCTCTTGCTCGGATTCTCAAGCTGGCTCTCTTGCACACGCTGGCTCTCCTCCTCACACTGGCTCTATCTAACTCCATGTGCACTGAGCTTTTCTACGTGCGTGTCAGCTCCACCCACTCCCAGCTGGCTTCCATTAGTTCCTAATTTCCTGGCCTTTCTGCTGCTTGGGCGTGTTTCCTTTGCACGTGAGCTGTTTTGTTAAGGTTGCCTATGGCAACATCCTACCCTGTGTTCCTCTGAACTGTCAGAATCTATCCTACTTCCTGCATTTCTGCTGGTTTTCAAGGGCTCTATTAAACCTACTCCGTGACAACATGTAGATAGTCATGGTTTAATGGGAGAAAGCCAACATGGATTTAGCCAAGGAAGGTCTTGTCTTACTAATCTGTTATACTTTTTTGAAGGTGTGAATGAACAAGTAGACTAAGTTGAGCTGGTTAATATAGTGTATCTGGATTTTCAGAAACCCTTTGACAAGGTCTTTCATGAGAGAGTTGGCGAAATTAAAAAGTCATGGAATAGGAGGCAGTGTACTATTGTGGATTAGGAACTGGTTAAAAGATAGAAAGCAAAGAGTAGAACTAAATGGCTAATTTTCTAATTTTTTCAATGGGGAAAGGCGAATAGTGGAGTACCCCAGGGATCTGTGCTGGGGCCGCAGCTTTTTAACATATTTATAAATGACCTGGATATGGGAATAATGACTGAGGTGATCAAATTTGCAGATGACACAAAAATCATTTAAAGTTATTAAAACCCAAGAGAACTCTGAAAAATTGCAAGAGGACCTTTATAAACTGGAAGACTGGATATTCAAATGGCAAATGAAATTGAATGTAGACAAGTGCAAAGTTATGCACCTAGGAAAGAACAACCTCAAACTATGGTTACACGATGCAAGGATCCACATTAGGAACTACCACCCAGGAAAATGATTTAGACATCATTGTGGATAATATGTTGAAACCCTCTGCCCAGTGTGCAGTAGCAGCCAAGAGAGTAAATAGAATGCTAGGTATCGTAAGGAAAGGAATGGAGAAAAAAATCAAGGATATTATAATGCTTTTGTATCGTTCCATGGTGTGACTGGACCTTGAATATTCTGTGCATTCTGGTTGCCATATCTTAAAAAG
This sequence comes from Ichthyophis bannanicus, assembly GCA_033557465.1. Taxonomy (NCBI): domain Eukaryota; kingdom Metazoa; phylum Chordata; class Amphibia; order Gymnophiona; family Ichthyophiidae; genus Ichthyophis; species Ichthyophis bannanicus. Next base: position 12,475,589 of record CM066046.1, on the reverse strand, counting down.
GATATAGTAGAATTAGAAAAGGTACAGAGAAGAGCCTCCAAAATTATAAATGGGATGGAAGAATACCCATAAGAACATAAGATATGCCATACTGGGTCAGACCAAGGTCCATCAAGCCCAGTATTCTGTTTCCAACAGTGGCCAATCTAGGTCATATGTACCTAGCAGTTTCCCCAAGAGATACACGTTCCACAATGCTTGTACTGGGTCAAGCATTGATATCTTCGGTCATTTCTTAATAATGGTTTATGGACCTTTCCTCCAGGAACTTGTCCAAACCTTTTTTAAACCCAGCTACACTAACAGCCTTTACTACATCCTCCGGTAACAAATTCCAGAGTTTGATTACACGTTGAGTGAAAAAATATTTCCTTTTATTAGTCTTAAATAGTTTACCCTGTAGCTTCATTGCATGTCCCCTAGTCTTTCTATATTCTGATAACGTAAACAATCGATCTACGTTTACCCGTTCCACTCTATTCATTAATTTATAGACTTCTATCATATCTCCCCTCAGCCGTCTCTTTTCCAGGTTAAAGAGCCCTAACCTTTTTAGCCTTTCTTCATAGGAGTATCCTTCCATCCCCTTTACCATTTTGGTGGCTCTTCTCTGAACCTTTTCTAAAATCGCTATATCCTTTTTAAGATACGGCGACCAGAATTGCACACAATATTCAAGGTGCGGTCTCACCATGGAATGATATAGAGGCATTATAATATCTTTTGTTTTATTTTCCATTCCTTTCCTTATCATACCTAGCATTCTATTTGCTCTCTTGGCCGCCGCTGCACACTGGGCCGAGGGTTTTAACATGGTATCCACAATGACGCCTAAATCTTTTTCCTGGGTGGTGGTTCCTAATGTGGAACCTTGCATCGTGTAACCATAGTTTGGGTTGTTCTTCCCTAGGTGCATAACTTTGCACTTGTCCACATTAAATTTCATCTGCCATTTTGATGCCCAGTCTTCCAATTTATCAAGATCCTCTTGCAATTTTCCACAATCCTCTTGGGTTTTAACAACTTTAAATAGTTTTGTGTCATCTGCAAATTTGATAACCTCACTCGTTATTCCACTTTCCAGGTCATTTATGAATATGTCAAAAAACAGCGGACCCAGCACAGATCCCCAATGAGGAAAGGCTTAAAAAGGCTCTTCAACTTGGGAACGAGATAGCTGAGGGGAGATATGGTAGAGATCTATAAATTAATGACTGGAGTAGAACAGGTAAACGTAGATAGGTTGTTTACTCCATCAAAACTAGAAAGACCAGAGGACATACAATGAAGCTACAATGAAACCCATTTAAGACTAATAAAATAAAATATTTTTTTACCCAAAGTGTAATCAAAATCTGAAATTCGTTACCGGAGGATGTAGTAAAAGCTGCTAGTGTAGCTGGGTTTAAATAAGGTTTGGACAAGTTTCTGGAGGAAATGTCCATAAACCATTATTAAAGAGGACCAGGGAAATCCACTGCTTACCCCAGGACAAGCATTGTAGAACCTTTGTTCCTTTTTGGGAACCTGCCAGGTACTTGTGACCTGGATTGGCCACTATTGGAAAGAGGATACCGGGCTTAGTGGACCTTGGTCTGAGCCAGTCTGGCATTTCTTATGTTCTTAAGCTATGTTGATAGGGGTAATTTGGAATCTTTCAGCTCTGTCTGCTCTCTACTTAAGGGCATCTGGGTTCCTTTTATCTTTATTGGAACCTCTGTATCAGGATAACCTAACTTTCCTCTTTTGCTAGTATCCTTCAAGGATACATCCTTCCGAACCATGCAGTCTTGGGCAACTGTCAGCTTTCCCCTATTATGTAGTATATAAAGCCTTATGTGTCAAAGTCAGAATTTCGAATTAGATATAGTAATGGACTGGCAATTGATGATGTTGAATAAGTAATGACATTTATAGTTTATTCATTTTATATACTGCAGATATAAAATGAAAGATATCTAAACAGTTTACAATAATTCAAAGTTTAAGGGTGGACAAACAAAGCACTACTAGAGCAGATAGGAGAAAACAAGAAGGACATTACAATTAATCCACAAAAGATATAAAAGAGAAGAAACAAAAAAAAGCTCAGCCAATACTTTCAAAAGAAGGAGCCTCCTTAAATTTCCTAAAGGAATATTCAAGGCCAAGTTCAACAGGCAGCACATTCCACAAAATGGGAGCAAAGACTTTATTTTATTTTATTTAGCTGGGTTTATATACCGCTTTTCACTGGGTCAAAGTGGTGTATGTGGAACAAAGAACTGTTACCATATACATTGAAAAGTATGCATTGGAGCACAGGGTTGAGAAATATATGCAAATTATCAGTGCGGATGAAACTATATTCAATATATGTCAGTTGGAGGAATGTTTGTTACCGAGGGGTGAGGGGGGGGGGGGCAGAGAAGGGCTATTTGATGGGATTGAAATGTTCAGAGAAGAGGTGGGTTTTTAGATGTTTCCGGAAGGTGTTGAGGTCAGTAATGTTCCTTAGTGGGTTTGGTAGTGTGTTCCAGATTGATGGTGCATAGAGTTGAAAGGCTTGTCCACATGCTTGCTGGCTTGTTCTGCCATGTGGGATGATCAGGGTGTTCGATATAGATGTTCTTCTTGCTCTGGTCAGAGGGAGGGGTTTGAAGCATCAAGTGAATGAGAGAGGAGGGGTGGGAGTGTATTGCTTTGTGAGTCATGAAGAGGGTTTTGTACTTTATATGCTTTTGTAGTGGTAACCAGTGGAGATGTTTGAGAATGCCCGCCTTGCTGGGCAGACTAGATGAACCATACTGGTCTTTATCTGCCGTCATATATTATGCTGCTATGTTAATATGTGTTCTTGTCTGGTTCCTCCTAGGAGGATGTGTGCAGTTGTATGTAGTGCAGCTTGTAGGGGGTTTATGCTGTGAAACATGAATGAGAGAAACGTTCCAGACGAACTGTAGAATGAGGAGGATGCGTGGATGTGTGATATGGTGAAGAAGACTTTCTGCATAACATAATAAATATGTGCAGTAAAAGTAAGTTCTTTATCAATTATAACCCCAAGGACCCTAACTAAATCTCTTAACCAAAAGATACAGCTGGAAATAGTTGGCAGCAGAGAAGGTACAAGGACAGTAGCTTGCCTAGAGAAAAGCAACATCTCAGAGTTCATTACATTCAACTTGAGGGATTAGCTAATAACCAAGAAGCAATAATATTTAATTTAACATAGTAACATAGTAATTGACGATAGTAACATAGTAAATGACGGCAGATAAAGACCAGTATGGTCCATTTAGTCTGCCCAGTAAGATGGCAAGAGTAGGTGCACCTGCCGCTCCATGCAGGTCACCCCTCCCAATGTCTTTGTTTAGGAGTGAACCGTGTAGGACACCCCTGTTTGTTGAGAAATTAGATAGTTAAGTTTATTTCAATTTTATCCTGTTGCTGTAAAGGGATCCTCAGCAATTGCTTGAGGGTGGGGGGAATTAAGTGTCTTGAAGGACTACCAAAAGGGACTGCTACTGCTGGAAAGAAATCTGCACTTGTAAGCATTTAGTTCTGGGAAATTCTCTACATCTTGTGGAAAAGGGAATTCTCTGCGTTAAAGCTGATAAATCTGCATATTTTAGAATCCAGTGTATTTGTTAACTCAGTCAGAGCCTAGCATCAGTAGAAAGCTTTTAGTTTAAATTTAAAACTCAGCAGAGAGCATTCAATTTAAATTTAAAATTCAGTCAGGACTTAGTATCAGCAGAGAGATTAGTCAGGACTTAGTATCAGCAGATGAGATCTGCAACCCCTCATCAGAGCTGACCAAGGCACCAGACCCAGGAGATGAGGAACCTCAGACACCATCACCACTCCCAGAGCATTCGCTAGAACAAGACAAGACACCTCAAGAAGAGCACTATCCCTGGTGGCGCCCACTCTATGGAACTCACTCCCTGATGACCTGAGATCAACTGTAGACCTCAAGGACTTCAGGAAGATGCTCAAAACTATGCTCTTCATAGAACACTATAAGGACTTCATGTGACCCAGCTACTCAGTCTACTCCCTCCTCTGCATACCCCCTCGGTTTCCCCCCCTGCACCTTGTATATAGTTCTTTGTACTTAGCTCACTATGTATATAGCTCACCATGTAATCATTCACACATTACACACACATACACCCTATGTCAATTTAATCACTGCATGTAGTCGCCCACACACACTGCCACATGATTTGTATGACGTGTTAACCGCTTTGATTTCAAGATAAAGCGGTATATTTATTCCTTTTAAATAAATAAAACAAATAGATAACATAAAAGTGACAGATCAAAGGGACAATTTGAAAGGCTCCCTCTATCAAACCAAGGGTTGTGTGAATCACCCAGGAAATTGCTAACAGATTACCTTAGAAGAACAGGCATAAATAAGTCAACCAGAGCTCTGTGATTCTCAGTCTTGAAAGACTACCAAACAGGACTGCTACTGCGGGAAAGAAATCTGCACTTGTAAGTATTTACTTCTGGAAAATTCTCTAAATCATGGGGAAAAGGGAATTCTTTGTGTTAAAGTTGAAAAATTGTTGTATTTTAGAATCCAGTGTATTTGTTAACTCAGTGATGGCCTAGTATCAGCAGATAGCTTTTAGTTTAAATTTAAACTCAGCAGAGAGCTTTTAATTTAAATTTAAATTTAAAACTCAGTGAGGGCCTAGTATCAGCAAATAGATTTTAGCTTACGTTTAAAACTCAGTCAAGTCCTAGTATCAGCAGAGAGCTTTTAATTTAAATCAAATCAGAGTATAGCAGAAGCTGTAAAGATGTCTTACACATTGGAACATGGAACGTACGAAGCATGAACCAAGGGAAGTTGGAGGCAGGGCCGGCCCGTCCATTGAGCGAGAATGTTTTTTGCACAGGGCCCCGCGTTTCAGGGGGCCCCGCGCAAAAAACATTCTGATCCTAAAGTAAAATTTTAAAAAGAAAAAAAAAAGCTGTCTTCTCCGGCTGCCGGGGCCGCCGCGGCACAATCGAGTGTGCCGCGGGGCCCCCCCTGCCCAGCAGAGCCTGCCCTCCCCTTTATCACCTCTGTCTTCGCAGCTTCAGTCAAATGCGCCGGCTTTCAGAGCGCGAGAGGAGAGTTTCTCCCTCGCTGCTCTGTTAAGCCCGCGGGGGCTGATGGGAGCTTCCCATCAGCCCCCGCGGGCTTAACAGAGCCGCGAAAGGGAAACTAGTCCTTTCGCGCTCTGAAAGCCGGCGCGTTTGACTGAAGCTGTGAAGACAGAGGTGATAAAGGGGAGGGAAGGCTCTGCTGGGCAGGGGGGGCCCCGCGGCACACTCGATTCTGCCGCGGCGGTCCCGGCAGCCGGAGAAGACAGCTTCTTTTTTAAAAAATGTTTCCCTAGGCTAGGCTAGGCTGGGCTGGGCTGGGCTGGGGGGGGGGGGGTTAGGAGTGGTGAGGCTGGTGGTGATCGGGGGGCGTTAGGAGTGGTGATGGGCTATGGGGGAGCTAAGTCTGTATATGGGCTGATGGGATTAGGACTGAAAGTGGGTTGATGGGGAGGTTAGGACTGGTAATGGGCTATGGGGGGGCTTAAACTAAAAATTGGGTGATGGAGGATTAGGACTGGAAATGGGCTGGTGGGATTAGGACTGGGAGTGGGCTATGGGGGGCTAGGACTGGAAATGGGCTGATGGGGGGGTTAACTCTGGAGGTGGGCTGATGGGGTTAGGACTGGTAATGGGCTGTGGGCTGTTGGGGGGGTTAGGACTGATAATGGGCTATGGGGGGGCTAGGACTGGAAATGGGCTGATGGGGGGGTTAACTCTGGAGGTGGGCTGATGGGGTTAGGACTGGTAATGGGCTGTGGGCTGATGGGGGGGTTAGGACTGGCAATGGGCTATGGGGGGCTGAATGGAAATGGGTTGATGGGGTTAGGACTGGAAGTGGGTTGATGGGGGGGGCTAGGACTGGTATTGGGTTGGGGGGTTGCTAGGACTGGAAATGGGCTGATGGGGGGCTAGGACTGGAAATGGGCTGATGCAGGGACTAGAAGGGAATGGATGCTGGGTGAGGCTGGAACTAGAAGGGAGCTGATGTTGGGGGAGGATTAGAATGGGATGGGGCTGGGAGAGTAAAATGGAGAGGGGAAAATATTTTGTGTGGGAGGGATAAGAAATCTACACTTAGCCGGGTATTGGGAGAGTAAGTGGGGATTGAGGATGGAGGGGTAAAATTTGAGTGGATGAAATAGGAATGAGGAAAGAGCAAAAGGAGAAAGATTAGTATGTTAAAGCAGATGTAGAGAGAGAGAATGGAAAAAAAACTAGAAGAGAGAAGAAAGGACAAATGGACAGCAGATGATGGAGAGTTAGCAGAAAACATGAAGAAACCAGAAGAAAGTGGCTGGAGCAATTGCAACTGAAAAAAAAATGCACAAAAGGTAGAAAGATATCTCTTTATTTTGAATTTATTAACTGGAATATGAAAGCTCTCGGAAATGTGCATCATTAACGTCTGCGCTTTGTTTGGTACAAGAGGAAATTAATTTATAGTTTTATTTCTACAGTGTTGTTGTACATTCCAAGTTGGCTTTTGGGGTTCCCAGTTTAATTATTGCCTTCCTGTTTCTAAATTGTGATTCCTTGTTTGGTGATGGTCTATGTTCTGCATGTGTAACTGAGCTGAGGTATTCTGTTTATGTAATTCCTATTTGACATTGCCACTTGTTCTCTTTCCCCAGTAGGTCATGTATTGTTGTTCTCTGAAATGTATTGGTTTAATATTTGCAGTGTTGTCTTTTGATAGGTAGGGTATGGTGCTTTGTGAGTCCTGGTAGTGCTGTTAGGATACGGCGGGTTTGCTATGGGTTCTAAATGGGCAGTGTTTGTAGTAGTTCCTAATGTGCCAGGCGGTTGGCACTGGATTATAGTAATGTAGAAATCTTTTAGTCTGTCTTTATCCATACACACACTAACTTTTAGTAAACATGTCTCTTAATGAATGTTAGCATTATGCAAATATTTATGCAAATAAGGCCACTTATGCAAATGAGGCCCCGCACTGAGTCTCCGCACATGGCCCCGCACCCCCCTTGGGCCGCCCCTGGTTGGAGGTGGTCAAGAATGAAATGGAACGTGTACAACTTGATCTGTGGGGGGTCAGCGAACTGAAATGGACTGGCATCGGGCACTTTGCATTAGATGATCACATGGTCTACTATGCTGGAAATGAAAGATAAAGAAGAAATGGTGTTGCATTTATAATAAAGAAGGAACTTGCAAGAACTGTAATGAAATACAATGCAGTCAGCAAACGCTTAATCTCTATTCATCTATGAGGATTGCCTATCAACACAACTATAATTCTAGTATATGCCCCAACAACAGCTGCAGAAGAGAATGAAATTGAAGAGTTCTATGAACAAGTACAAGCTGAAATTGACAGAACATGCAAACAGGGGTTAAAGGAGCACTAAGAGGTGACAAGGCGATAGCGGAGAGACTGAATGAATTCTTTGCTTCAGTCTTTACTGAGGAAGATGTAGGGATGTTACCCATGACTGAAGTGGTATTTAAAGGTGCGGAAGAATTGAAGGAAATATCGATACATCGGGAAGATGTCTTACAACTATTAGATAAACTGAAGAGTAGCAAATCACCTGGGCCGGATGGTATACATCCAAGGGTGTTGAAAGACCTGAAATATGAGATTGCAGACCTGCTATTAGTAATCTGTGAACTATCATTAAAATCATCTCTAATATCTGAAGATTGGAGGATCGCCAATGAAACACCAATTTTTAAAAAGGGTTCCAGGGGTGATCCGGGAAACTACAGACCGGTGAGCCTGATGTCAGTACCGGGAAAAATGGTAGAAACCATCATAAAGAATAAAATTACTCAGCATGTAGATAGTCACGACCTAATGGGAGACAGCCAACATGGCTTTAGACAAGGAAGATCTTGTCTTACTAATCTGTTATGTTTTTTTGAAGGAGTGAATAAACAGGTGGACAAAGGTGAGTCGGTTGATATTGTGTATCTGGACTTTCAGAAAGCCTTTGACAAGGTCCCTCATCAGAGACTTTTGGCAAAACTAAAGAGTCATGGGATAGGAGGCAGTGTACTATTGTGGATCAGGAACTGGTTAAAAGATAGAAAGCAGAGGGTAGGGCTAAATGGCCAATTTTCCCAATGGAGAAAGGTGAATAGTGGTGCACCCCAGGGATCTGTGCTGGGTCCGCTGCTTTTTGACATATTCATAAATGACCTGGAAAGTGGAATAACGAGTGAGGTTATCAAATTTGCAGATGACACAAAACTATTTAAAGTTGTTAAAACCCAAGAGGATTGTGAAAAATTGCAAGAGGATCTTGATAAATTGGAAGACTGGGCATCAAAATGGCAGATGAAATTTAATGTGGACAAGTGCAAGGTTATGGACCTAGGGAAGAACAACCCAAACTATGGTTACAAGATGCAAGGTTCCACATTAGGAACCACCACCCAGGAAAAAGATTTAGGCGTCATTGTGGATGCCATGTTAAAACCCTCGGCCCAGTGTGCAGCGGCAGCCAAGAGAGCAAATAGAATGCTAGGTATGATAAGGAAAGGAATGGAAAATAAAACAAAAGATATTATAATGCCTCTATATCGTTCCGTGGTGAGACCGCACCTTGAATATTGTGTGCAATTCTGGTCGCCGTATCTTAAAAAGGATATAGCGATTTTAGAAAAGGTTCAGAGAAGAGCCACCAAAATGGTAAAGGGGATGGAAGGATACTCCTATGAGGAAAGGCTAAAAAGGTTAGGGCTCTTTAACCTGGAAAAGAGACGGCTGAGGGGAGATATGATAGAAGTCTATAAATTAATGAACGGAGTGGAACGGGTAAACGTAGATCGATTGTTTACCTTATCAGAATATAGAAAGACTAGGGGACATGCAATGAAGCTACAGGGTAAACTATTTAAGACTAATAAAAGAAAATATTTTTTCACTCAACATGTAATCAAACTCTGGAATTTGTTACCGGAGGATGTAGTAAAGGCTGTTAGTGTAGCTGGGTTTAAAAAAGGTTTGGACAAGTTCCTGGAGGAAAGGTCCATAAACCATTATTAAGAAGTGACCGAAGATATCAATGCTTGACCCAGTACAAGTATTGTGGAACTTGTGTCTCTTGGGGAAACTGCTAGGTAGATATGACCTAGATTGGCCACTGTTGGAAACAGAATACTGGGCTTGATGGACCTTGGTCTGACCCAGTATGGCATATCTTATGTTCTTATGTTCTTAGGATATCCTGATAGTCATGGGAGACTGGAACGCAAAAGTTGGCAACAAAGAAGAAAGCAAAGTAGTTGGAAAATATGGACTTGGCAACAGAAATGAAGCTGGAAAAAGACTGATAGAATTCTGCAAGACCAACGATCTATTCATCTCAAACACCTTCTTCCAGCAACACAAGCGGCAACTGTACATATGGACTTCACCCAATGGATTCTATAAAAATCAAATTGACTACATCTGTGGAAGTCAACGATGGAAAAGTTCTATAACATCAACAAAGCAAAACCTGGAGCTGACTGTGGTACAGATCATCAACTATTAGTATGCAAACTCAAGCTAAAGTTGAAAAAGAGCAAACCACTCATGAATGCAGCAAAATATGACCTTCAGAATATACCACTGGAATTTAAAGACTGCCTGCAAAATCAATTTGCTGCTTTAGATACAAATGACAGAGCTCCAGAAGAGTTATGGAATGACATCAAGAAGGTTGTGTTGGAAGAAAGCGAGAGAAGTCTCTACAAAAGGTGAAAAAGCAAAAACGGCCAAAATGGATGACGGAAGAAACTCTGAAAATTGCCCAGAAACGCAGAGAAGCTAAAGCCAGAGGAGAAAGAAAGACAATCGCAGAACTCAACAGAGATTTCCAACGTGCAGCAAGACAGGACAAGGAAAAGTACTACAATGACACTTGCAAGGAAATAGAAGCAGAAACTATTAGAGGAAGAACAAGATCAGCTTTCCTAAAGCTACGAGAGTTAAAGAAAAAGTTCCAGCCTCGAATTGGAATGTTACAAGATGCTCAAGGTTCTATGTTGAATGATGCTGAGAAGATCAAGAAAAGGTGGAAGAAATATACAGAGTTTTTATAGGATAAAGATCAAGTGGACCAACAGCCGTTTCAATCTGTACCTTATGATCCAGAACCATTGGTGATGAAAGAAGAACTTGAAGCAGCATTGAAAGCCTTATCAAAGAACAAAGCACCAGGCATTGATTGCATTCCCATATAAGTATTGCAGCAGTCTGATGCAGCAGTTACCATACTTACAAGGCTCTGCCAAGAAATATGGAAGACAACATCATGGCCAACTGACTGGAAAAGATCTGTGTTTATACCAATACTAAAGAAAGGTGATCCAACTGACTGTGGAAATTATCACACAATTGCTCTGATCCCACATGCCAGCAAGATTCTACTGAAGATTATTCAAAAGAGACTACAACCATACCTGGAACAAGAACTACCTAAAGTGCAAGCAGGGTTCAGGAAAGGACGAGGAACGAGAGACATCATTGTGGATGTGAAATGGATCCTTGAAAAGACTAAAGAATACCAAAAGGATATCTATTTGTGCTTTATCGACTATAGCAAGGCTTTTGACTGTGTAAACCATATGAAACTCTGGGCCACATTAAGAAGCATGGGTATACCAGAACACCTGAGCGTTCTCTTGCGTAATCTGTAAATTGATCAAGAAGCAACAGTTCGAACGGAACAGGGAGAAACAGAATGGTTTAAAATAAGCAAAGGCGTAAGACAAGGCTGCATACTTTCCCCCTACCTGTTTAATTTATATGCAGAACAAATCATCAGAGAAGCAGGATTCTATGAAGACAACAGAGGTGTGAAGATTGGTGGAAGACTCATCAACAACCTTCGCTATGCTGATGATACTACATTAGTGGCTGAAAGTGAAGATGATCTGAAGCATTTGCTTCTCACAATCAAAGAACATAGTCTCAAAATGGGCCTGCACCTTAATGTAAAGACAAAGATCATGACAACTGGCATAATCAACAGGTTCATCATTGAAGGAGAAGAAATTGAAATTGTGAACAACTTTAACCTACTTGGATCAACTATCAATAAAGAAGCAACAAGCAGTCAAGAAATCAAACGACGCATTGCTCTTGGCAGAATGGCTATGAAAGACCTAGATAAGATTCTCAAGAGCAGAGTTGTCTCTCTCCATACAAAGATTCGACTTGTTCAAGCCATGGTATTTTCAATAACATCATATGGATGTGAAAGCTGGACAGTGAAAAAGACAGACAGGAAGAAAATTGATGCCTTTGAATTATGGTACTGGTGGCGAATACTGTGTATACCATGGACTGCCCGAAGAACAAACCAGTCGGTACTAGAGGAGATCAAACCTAAGCTTTCTTTAGAAGCTCAGATGACAAGACTTCGACTTTCATACTTCGGACACATCATGCGAAGAGAGAGATCATTAGAAAAAGACATCATGCTTGGCAAGATAGAAGGTCAACGCAAAAGGGGAAGGCCAGCAATGAGATGGATCAATACAATAACAGCAGCTACGGGTACCAGTCTGTCAACAATGAGCCACCTGACTGAAGACCGAACACAATTTAGGATAGCTATCCAGAGGGTCGCCATGAGTCGACTCCGACTTGACGGCACTTAACAACAACAACAACAACAGGGTATAGCTTAGCACATAAGGAAGAAGAGAGTAAATATCATTTGAGTTGAAAGAGTATTGTTTTTAGAGAAAAAGAAGCCTTCCAGTAAGGAGTTAAGAGATCTGGGAATCTATTTGAAATAGGTGTTAAAGCCAAGTTACAGATCAAAGGGGCAATTTGAAAGGTTCCCTCTATCAAACCAAGGGCTGTGTGAATCACCCAGATTACCTTAGAAGTCACCCCTTTTCTAAGTGTTAATTCCCTCCAAACCACCCCAGACATAATCTTAGCTTTACAGGCTCTTAAAAGGGGATAGAAGTCAAATTCGCTTTCAGGTTCAGCTGATTATCTTTACCAGGAATAGATTAATTAAGGCCCTGAAATTAATTAATCCTGAGGTAAACAAAGTCCTTTAAACTTAATTGATATAGTTGTATCAGTACAAGTATCCCTAGCAACGTTAAGTAAACAACTTAAATAGCTAAACAAAACCTTCAAACTAAGATGCAGATAGCAGTACAACAGCGATATGGGGGCTATCCAGTCTTATGCACTGTCACATACTAACATATTAACATAGTATATGACGGCAGATAAAGACCAGTATGGTCCATCTAGTCTGCCCAGCAAGGTGGCAAGAGTAGGTGCACCTGCCGCTCCGTGCAGGTCACCTCTCTCCATACTTTTTTTTAGGGGTATACCCACCGCTCCATGTAGGTCACCCTTATCTGTTCACATATAAGAGATATCTTTATTTTGATTTTATCCTGTTGCTATTGTCATGAGGTAGACAGCACTGAGCCTGGGATAATAAAGGGAAATGAAAAAGAAGAGCTTACCTCACAGCCACATGTGCAGTTGAGACATTCAGATTGCAGGGAAGCAAGGAATGGAGAAACAAACTTTCCTCAGAGCATTAGTGACGCAGTAGAAATTCAGAGTCCTAATCAGGCTCACCTGGGGAAAGAATCACATACTACGTACAACAAGCAGGGAGTTAAAACCAGGTGGGAAATTCCACAGGGGGAGATCAGGGAGATCAAGGAGATCAGGGAGATCAGGGAGCAGAGAGAGAAGGAGACAGAGACTCAGGAGCAGACACAGAGAGACACGCTGTCCTGGAGAAGGAGGGCTGAATAGAAGCAGGCTGTTGAACCAGAGAGTGCTGGGAGAAGCAGTGCAAAAGACTTCCAAGCCAGAGGGGTCCTTGTGCCGGGGAAAGCAACCAAGCAGGTAGAGAGCAAATGTCACACCCAGGAAAGCTCACTGAAGCCAGGAAGTGATTACAGCTCAGCTAAGCCTTGTGCTTGGAACTCCCGGAGAAAGGCAGTTTACACCTCAGAGAAGAAGCCTTGGCTAACGGAGGAAGGGCTGGAAACTATCTTTACCAGAGAAAAAGATAAGTACCCTATTTTCTACAGAGGGAAAGAAGTGGGTCCTTTTGTAAAGAGCCAAGCTTACAGAGTGTTTGAAAACCCTTATTGGAATGGGTGTTGGAAAGAAACCCCAAGCACAGCTCCTTATGTCCCTGGCTGCACAGAACAGTCTCCTCTCATAGAAACAGAGGTCTCCCCAGTGCAAGGTTCTGAAACCAGTAATACAGAAACCTGGTGCCCGTATACAGGACCAGGTCCTGATGTGATGCAGTGGGAAAGTTCAAACCCAGAGGTCATTCCAGAACCCATGGACTGTGCTCTATGTATTTCTGACGAGATAGAATCTCTTTGTTAAGAAGCAAGAAGAAGCATTATTATCATTTGGAAAGCTTTTATTTATCTGTGAAGCAACAGTTTATTTGTGTTACCATTATTTGATGTATCCAGAAGGCAATCCTCAAGGGAAGGGGAATAAAGCCCAGCTTTAATTATACTTGGACACGACTACAGAGTATTCCTTTAACAAACAGAGCGCCTAAGGAGGGTATAGTCTCACACTATAAATGGGATACACTGTGTCCGTCCCATGCCATTTTGAATTCTGTCACGGCATTTGCCCCCACCACTTCCATTGGGAGGGCATTCCAAGCATCCACCACCCTTTCAGTGAAAGTATTTCCCAATATTGCCTTTCAGTTTACCCCCTTGCAGCTTCATGTTACGCCCTCTAGTTTTACAGCTTCCCCATCTTTGGAAGAGGTTTGTTTGTTCATTAAAACTATTTAAGTATTTAAAGGTCTGAATCATATCTCCCTTGTCCCTCCTCTCCTCCAGAGTGTACATATTTAGGTCTTCAAGTCTCTTCTCATAAGTCTTCTGACGCAGGCTCCAAACCATTTTGGTCGCCTTCCTCTGAACTGCTTCTAGCCTTTTTATATCTTTTGTGAGATATGGTCTCCAAATCTGAACACAATATTCCAAGTGAGGCCTCACCAGCAACTTGTACAGTGGCATTAGTACTTCTTCCTTTCTGCTAGTAATTCCTCTCTGTTTACAAGCCAGCATCCTTCTGGTTTTTGCCACAGCTTTGTCACACTGTTTTGCCACCTTGAGATCCTCAGAAACAGTCACTCCTAGGTCCTTCTCCTGGTCCGTGCACATCAATCTCTCACCCCCTATCGCATACAATTCCCTTGGATTTCTGCTTCCCAAGTGCATGACACTGAACCTCTTCACATTAAATCTTAACTGCCAAGTATTAGACCATTCTTCCAGCTTTTGTAGATCTTTCCTCATATTATCCTCTCCCTCAGTGGAGTACACTCTGTTGCAAATTTTTGTGTCATCTGCAAAAGGATAGATTTTTCCATTCAGTCCTTCAGCAATATCACTCACAAATATATTGAACAGTACTGCTCCCAGGACTGAATCCTGGGGCACACCACTAATCACCTTCCTTTCATCCAAGTGAGTGTTTACCATCACCTTCTGTCACCTGCTTGATCCTGATGACTTCAGAACTATATTTCAAGCCTTAACCTTACCACACCTTGACTATGCCAATGCCATTCTTCAAGGCCTCCCACACTCCACATTAAACCCTCTGCAACTCGCCATGAACACCGCTGCTAGAGTCCTCTACGGAGCATCAAGAAGGGACCATGTAACACCCATCCTAGAGCAACTCCACTGGCTCCCCATACATGGCAGAATATTGTTCAAAACATTATTACTAACCTTTAAGGCCACTAAAAGCATCACCTCCTCCTCTCTAATAGACCTCATTCAGGCCGCTCCACCCAACAGATCCAGGAGAACGATATCAACAAATATTCTAATCATCCCTAAAGCAGCGACAAAATGCCTATCAGTGACATCCAACAGGGCTTTCAGATTCTATGCCCCTAAATGCTGGAACGCTCTACCCCCAGAAATTCGTGCTATCACTGATCTATCCCTTTTTAGAAAGGCACTCAAATCCCACCTCTTCCCCCATTATTACTTAACCAACTAACCAATCTTGATCACTACCCAAACTAAGAACAAATCCTGTCATGTATACTTGTAAATACTCTTGTAAATAGTTGCAGTAATGACTTCCCATGTTTTATCCAAGTTCTCTGACCTTGTTCTCTGTAAAACCAAACAGTTTGTTCATTATGGTATGTTGTTATATTGTAAACCGCGCTGATGCTGAATAGAGCGGTATATAAGAGCCTGTAATAAATAAATAAAATAATAAATAAAATCTGTCAGTCAACTCATTTCTGATTCATTTCACCACCTTGAGACCCATCCCCAAGCTGTTGAGTTTATTGATAAACCCGCAATGAGGAACAGTATCACATGTATGATTTTCTCCCAGTTGATGAGGGGTCTTACGTGTGCATTAGGTGCAAGGAGCTCTTTGCCCTCAGGGAATGAGTCCAATCTCTGGAGGCTAGGCTAGCAGACTTGGAGGACATAAAGAAGACAGAGAGGTATATCGACAAGACCTACATGGACGTAGGTCTGAAGTCCCACCTCCAGTCCGGCAGCATCTCAGTTGCCATGGAGGAAAGAAGTCACGTGAAAGGAGAGCATCACCTTGGTGTGGCAGGAAGTGATCCTGTAGCTAAGACCTGTCCACCAGGAGATGAAAAACCCTCTCACACTGAGGTGTTTTCTCCAGGGCCATGTGCCCATGAGGGAAGGATTAGAATGGCCATTATAGTTGGTGATTCAATCATTAGGCATGTAGATAGCTGGATGACTGGTGGATATGAGGATCACCTGGTAACATGCTTGCCTGGTGTGAAGGTAGCAGACCTCACGCAATACCTAGACAAGGTCTTAGATAGTGTTGGGGAGGACTCTGCTGTCTTAGTACATGCTGGTAGTAATGACATAGGAAAATGTGGGAGGGAGGTTCTGGAGGCCACATTTAGGCTTTAGGTAGGAAGTTGAAATCCAGAACTTCCAGGGTAGCATTCTCCGAAATGCTTCCTGTTCCACGTGCAGGAACCTAAAGGCAGGCATAGCACATGAGTCTCAATGCATGGGTGAGACGATGGTGCAAAGAAGAGGGTTCTGAATTTGTTAGGAACTGGGCAATATTCTGGGGAAGGGAGGAGCTTTTCTGAAAGGATAAGAACATAAGAACATAAGATATGCCATACTGGGTCAGACCAAGGTCCATCAAGCCCAGTATCCTGCTTCCAACAGTGGCCAATCTAGGTCATACGTACTGTGATGCAGCGAGGGCTGATGAGAGCCCTGATGAGAGAAATAAAACTGTTTTACACAGAGGAAAAGATGTGCACAGAGTGCAATGTTCACAGGGACCAGCTAGAGGGAGCAGGAGTGCAGTCAGAGAGACTGGAGTGCCACACCCAGCTGGTCAGGAGCACCTGACAAACAATTCACATGCCTCAAGGAGAGGAGTTCTTTATAAGGAAGAACTGCCTCAAGCTAAACAGAGAGGACCAGGTTGGATCCAGAGAGGATCAGGTCAGATCCAGAGAGGACCAGGTCGGATCCAGAGAGGATCAGGTCAAACCCAGAGAGGAGGACCAGGTCAAGCTGGAAGAGAATCATCTCAAGCCAGAGAAGGACCTCACAGAGAATCTCCAGGAGCTAACAGGAAGCCACAAGGAGCCAAGGAAGGACCGGCTCAGGTTGGTGAGAAGCCTGTTGGTTGGCAGAAGAGAAAGCCTTACATTGATTGCAAGCAAGAAGCAAGTGGGAATCAGCTGGGAAGGAAAAGCCAGGCTGAGCACGGAAGCCAGGATTTAGGCTGTTGCAGGAGCAGGCATTTACCAGGAGAGCTGTTCCCACGGTTGAAAGCTAAAGCAGACTTTCAGAGAAAGGATTGGCACGAAGCTTCTGAATGGAGGAAGCAAGCCAAAGGAGAAAATATTTCATCACCAGGCTGCTGCAATAAAAGGTATGGAAAATATATGTCTAAGAAGAATGCTGTGAAGGATAAAGGTTTATATAATGCTGATATAAAACCTCCAAGAAGAAGGGATACTTGTAAGCTCAATATAGCACAGGGCCGACGCCCTAGGTTAGGCCCAGGACATTGGGACTTGCTAGAGCAAATATATAAAACCCCTGAATGTGGTTTGCATGAAACCAGGGACACTGAATCAGAGGTATCGGATTATGAGCAGATGCAAGTGGATCCCATAGAAGATGTATCTGACCATGACATGGATTGTACATTGTGTATTTCAGGAAGTCTAGAATCTCTGCCAGAGTTGTAATCTGTTTAAAGCACCAACAGAGCATTCTTGGTTTATTTAAGTACCACCATTCCTGTAATGTATGATAGTTTTGTTTGAAAAACCTAAGTTTGTTATTCTACCTGAAGTAAGGACTTTTGCTTTCACGTTGTAACCCAATATTTTTGAACCTCAGCAAAGACGGGAAATAAAAGCCTTATTTTTCCCACCACTCTGCTTAAGTATTTTCTTAAAGATTTGGAGCTCAAGAGAACTACAAGGACCAAGAGCCATTTGGGCTTTTAAAAGACTCTCAAATCTTAACTTTATATTTTGTGTCGCACCTGCTCTGGCATCCACTGGCCACCAGGGAAATGTTGCTGACAGTACCTAACAGTATCCCCAAAAGACACAGGTTCCACAGTGCTTGTATTGGGTCAAGCATTGACATCCTGGGTCCCTTTTCAATAATGGTTTATGGACCTTTCCTCCAGAAACTTGTCTAAACCTTTTTTAAACCCAGCTACACTAACAGATCTTACTACATTCTCTGGTAACAAATTCCAGAGTTTGATTACACGTTGAGTGAAAAAAATATTTTCTCTTATTTGTCTTAAATAGTTTACCCTGTAGCTTCATTACATGTCCCTTAGTCTTTCTATATTCTGATAGCGTAAACAATTGATCTACGTTTACCCGTTCCACTCCATTCATTAATTTATAGACCTCTATCATATCTCCCCTCAGCCGTCTCTTTTCCAGGTTTAAGAGCCCTAACCTTTGTAGCCTCTCTTCATAGGAGTAGCCTTCCATCCCCTTTACCATTTTGGTGGCTCTTCTCTGTACCTTTTCTAATAACGCTATATACTTTTTAAGATATGGCGAACAGAATTGCACACAATATTCAAGGTGCGGTCGTACCATGGAACGATATAGAGGCATTATAATATCTTTTGTTTTATTTTCCATTCCTTTCCTTATGATACCTAGCATTCTATTTGCTTTCTTGGCTGCTGCTGCACACTGGGCGGAGGGTTTTAACATGTTATCCACGATGATGCCTAAATCTTTTTCCTGGGTGGTGGTTCCCAATGTGGAAACTTGCATCGTGTAACCATAGTGTGGGTTGTTCTTTCCTAGGGTTGTTCTATCCACTTGGGCACAAATGACCTGGCTAGAAACAGTGCCTCTACAGCCCAAAAGGACTTCCAATCTCTGGGAGAGAAACTCAAGCCCATTGTTAACACTGTTGCATTCTCAGAAGTTCTACCTGTTCTTGGTAAGGGGACAAAAAGGCTGCATCGCATTAACAACTTTAATACATGGCTCCAGACCTGGTGCAAACAAGAAGGATTCAGATTTATTGGCAACTGGGACAATAGATGGACCAACAAGAGACTATACTGTGCTGATGGACTACATCTCTCTGTCGCAGGGAAAAGAAACCTAAGTGAAAAATTCAGGCAGTATGTGGATATGCATTTAAACTAGGAAAAGGGGGTGACGGATGTGGAAGGTCAACATCTGCATGCCACCCCCTGCAAAAGCAGAACAACATCAGAAACAGCCATACTCTTAAACCACACATCAAAAACAAGTGGGAAAAAATGGGCAGAATAAAATCAATGCAAAATACACACAAGCCAGGTAAATGCTGGAAAGCAATGAGCACAAATGCTCGAAGCTTAGCCAAAAAAATTCCAGACCTCGAAGCCCTAATGGTGGAAACGGATTTGGACATCGTGGCCGTTACGGAAACATGGTTTAATGAATCGCATGATTGGGATATAGCCATAGCTGGCTATAATCTATTCAGAAGAGACAGAGAAAATGGAAAAGGAGGAGGAGTAGCCTTGTATGTCAAAAGCAGTATTAAAGCTACTGAAATGCAGGGAACATGGGGAAAAGAAGAAGCGCTCTGGATTGCGTTGGAAAGAGGAGATGGCACTGTCATCCATATTGCTGTAGTCTACAGACCTCTGACTCAAATTGAAGAGAGAGATAACGAATTGATTATAGATATTGCCAAGATAGCAGCAAAGGGGGAAGCGATCATATTAGGTGACTTTAATCTACCTGATGTGGATTGGATTACTCCTTCTGCACATCTGGAAAGAAGCAAAAAAATTGTGGATGCTCTCCAAGATGCATTACTTAGACAAATGGTGATGGAACCAACCAGGGAAAGCTCAACGCTGGATGTGGTGCTTACCAACAGTGATAACATGTCGAATGTCTGCGTGAGTGCCCCTGTGAGCAACAGCGACCATCACACGGTGTGGTTTGAGATAAAAGCCATGGTACAGGCCAATCATAGTAAGCTCAAAGTCCTAAACTTCAAAAACACTGACTTCAATATAATGGCCGAGTACTTAAAGGAGGAGATGACGGGGTGGAAGAAGATAAGGGAAGTGGAATTGCAATGGACTAAACTAAAGGCGGCAATAAAAGGGGCAACAGATAAACATGTAAGAAAAATAAATAAAAACAAGAGGAGAAGGAAACCTATTTGGTTTTCCAAAGAGGTGGCTGCGCAAATAAAGGCAAAAAACACAGCTTTTTCAAAATTCAAAAGCTTGCAAACAGAACAACACAGAAATGAATACAGGATCCAACTCAAAGAGTCTAAAAGAGTAATAAGGATAGCAAAATCAAAGGCAGAAGAAAAATGGCTAAATATGTTAAGGGTGGCAACAAAACTTTCTTCAGGTATATTCAGGAAAGGAAGATCATCAGAGTTGGAATTGCAGGACTCAGAAGTGCTGGGAAAGGACTCGTGGAAAGTGACACTGAAAAAGCGAAATTGCTAAACAAATACTTCTGCTCTGTTTTTACTAAAGAAGATCCTGGAGATGGACCAGCTGTGACTCCCAAATATAAAAATAGGACTGAAGTAGATACCACACCATTCACAGAAGATGAGGTGTTAGAACAACTTGCTAAACTGAAAGTGGACAAAGCCATGGGACCGGATGGGATACATCCCAGGATACTGAAAGAGCTCAGAGAGGTTCTTGCAGGACCGTTAAAAGATGTCTTCAACAGATCCTTGGAAACAGGAGTGGTTCCTCAGGACTGGAGAATGGCTAATGTTGTACCTCTACACAAAAGTGGTGACAGGGAAGAAGTGTCAAATTACAGGCCCGTGAGCCTTACCTCAGTGGCAGGAAAAGTAATGGAGGCGCTCCTGAAAGAGCGAATAGTGAACTTTCTCAAAACCAACAGGTTGCAAGATCCCAGGCAACATGGTTTTACCGAAGGACGGTCTTGCCAAACAAATCTGATTGAGTTCTTTGATTGGGTGACCAAGGAACTAGATCTGGGGCATGCAATGGATGTCATCTATCTGGATTTCAGCAAAGCCTTTGATACTGTTCCTCATAGGAGGCTTGTCAATAAACTCAGTAGCTTGGGGATGGGTCCCAAGATAGTAAACTGGATTAGAAATTGGTTGACTGACAGACAACAGAGGGTGATGGTACATGGAGCTCACTCGGATGAGAGGAAGGTGATTAGCGGGGTGCCTCAGGGTTCGGACCTGGGCCCGGCACTGTTCAATGTATTTGTGAGTGATATTGCTGAAGGACTGAATGGAAAAGTCTGTCTTTTTGCAGATGACACAAAAATTTGCAACAGAGTGGACTCCCCAGAGGGAGTGGATAACATGAGGAAAGATCTACAAAAGCTGGAGGACTGGTCTAATGCTTGGCAACTACGATTTAATGTGAAAAAGTGCAGTGTCATGCACTTGGGTAGCAGAAATCCAAGGGAAAAGTACACAATAGGGGGTGAGAGGTTGGTATGCACGGTTCAGGAGAAAGACCTTGGTGTGATTATCTCTGATGATCTCAAGGTGGCAAAACAGTGCGACAAGGCGGTGGCAAAAGCCAGGAGGATGTTGGGCTGCATTCAAAGAGGGATTACCAGCAGAAAGGAAGAGGTACTTATGCCACTGTACAAGTCACTGGTGAGGCCTCACTTGGAATACTGTGTTCAGTTTTGGAGGCCATATCTTGCAAAAGATGTAAAAAGACTGGAAACTGTTCAGAGAAAGGCGACCAAAATGATTTGGAGCCTGCGTCAGAAGCCTTATGAGAAGAGACTTGAAGACCTAAATATGTACACTTTGGAGGAGAGGAGGGACAGGGGAGATATGATTCAGACCTTTAAATACTTAAAGAGAAATGATGAACAAACAAACCTCTTCCAAAGACGGGGAAGCTGTAAAACTAGAGGGCATAACATGAAGCTGCAAGGTGGTAAATTGAAAGGCAATGTCAGGAAATATTTCTTCACTGAAAGGGTGGTGGATGCTTGGAATGCCCTCCCGATGGAAGTGGTGAGGGCAAACACGGTGATGAAATTCAAAACGGCATGGGACAAACACAGTGGATCCCTTTACAGCAACAGGATAAAAGCAAAACAAACAGTACCATCTAACTTCTGAACTATCTAGCATCTGAACAAATAAGGGTGTCCTACATGGAATGGTGGGTTCACCCCTAAACAGAAACAAAAACATGGGGAGGGGTGGCCTGCACAGAGCGACAGGTGCACCTACTCTTGCCATCTTGCTGGGCAGACTAGATGGACCATGCTGGTCTTTATCTGCCGTCACTTACTATGTTACTATGTAGGTGCATAACTTTGCACTTGTCCACATTAAAGGTCATCTGCCATTTGGATGCCCAGTCTTCCAATTTATCCAGATCCTCCTGCAGTTTTCCAGAGTCCTCTTGAGTTTTAATAACTTTAAACAGTTTTGTGTCATCTGCAAATTTGATAACCTCATTAGTTATTCCCTTTTCCAGGTCATTTATGAATATGACAAAAAGTAGCGGACCCAGTACAGATCCCTGGGATACTCCACTATTCACCTTTTTCCATTGGGAAAATTGGCCATTTAGCCCTACCCTCTGCTTTCTATCTTTTAACCAGTTCCCGATCCACAATAGTACACTGCCTCCTATCCCATTACTTTTTAGTTTTGCCAAAAGTCTCTGATGAGGGACCTTGTCAAAGGCTTTCTGAAAGTCCAGATACACTATATCAACCGGCTCCACCTTAACCGGGATGGCACCAAGCTGCTGGCACAAACTTTTAAAAAAGGAGATAGAGCAACTTTTAAACTAGATAATCAGGGAAAGCTGACAGTCACCCAGGAGTGCATGGGTCAGAATGATGTATCCTTAAAGGATACTAACAAAAAGAGAGCAATTAGGGCATCCCAACAGAGAGGTTCCAATAAAGATAAAAGTAACCCAGTTGCCCTTAAGTACAGAGCTGAAAGATTCCAAATTACCCCTATCAACTGATAATCGCATTAATATAAATAAAATACAGCCTCTAAACTGCCTGTATGCAAATGCTAGAAGTCTAAAGTATAAGATGGGAGAGCTAGAATATACAGCACTAAATGAAAATTTATATATGATTGGCATCTCAGAGTCCTGGTGGAAGGAGGAGAATCAATGGGACACTGTGATACCTGGGTACAAACTACATCACAATGATAGGGTAGATCAAATTGGTGGAGAGATTGCATTCTATGTTAGAGAGGGCATTGAGTTACAAAAGATTAAAGTTTTGCAGGAAACAAAATACACTGTAGAATCTCTATGGAGAGAAATTCCATGTAAAAAGGAAAAGGTGATGGCAGTGGGGGTCTACTACCGACTGCCTGGCCAGAATGAACAGATGGATGATGAAATGTTAAAAGAAATCAGAGAAGCTAACAAAAGTTACAACACAGTAACAATGGGTTATTTCATTACCCCGACAGAGACAAGTTAGAGGGATAATGTTTCTAGATGAAATAATGCTTCTTGGAGCAGCTAGTTCATGAACCAACAAGAGGGGAAGCTATTTTGAACCTAGTCCTTAGTGGAACACAGGATCTGGTGCAAGAGATAAGGGTTTTGGGGCTACTTGGCAATAGTGATCATAGCATGAGCACATTTGATTTAATAAATGGAAGAAGATTATTTATTTTATTATTTTATTTTACATTCTCTTATATACCGCGCTATTCTGCATCAGTGCGGTTTACATTGAACAAACTGAAATTACACTGAATAGGGCATTATAACTTGGAGATAACTATTTTACAGGGAAGGAAATGGCAAGGAAATCCACAGTACTACCTTTTAACTTTCAAAAGGGAGACTATGATAAAATGAGGAAAATAATTAAGAAAAAACTAAAAGGATCAGCTGCAAAGGTTAAATATTTACATCGAGCTTGGGCGTTGTTTCAAAAGTATTATCTTGGAAGCCCAGACCAGATGTATTCCACGCTTTAAGAAAAGTGGAAGAAAAGTCAAAAACCCGTCAGCATGGTTGAAAAGTGAGGTCAGAGAGGCTGTTATAGCCAAAATAGCTTCTTTCAGTGGTATAAGTTTAAAATTCTGCTGTGTTAGTTTTTCTTTTTCTCAGCTCTTTGAAGTCACTCACACCTTATCAGGATTAATGGGCCTGATTAGCTTGTGAAAGAACTGAGGATTGCATAAAAGTATAAAGAATCTTCCAAGGCATTCCTAACAGAGTCTGTCCATTCAAAGCAAGGTACCGAAGCTCCACCAACTGAACAATGACTGGGAAAAATCATATTGCCAAAGTTGTTGCCCACATTACAGCTTCTACCTCTGTCTGGACAGAGATCCCAATGCCAGTTGAAGGAATTATCCTATGTGCAGGATTCCTTCATGTTGAAGCTCTTAAGAAACAGCTGGAGGAACTCAGAGAAGAGGTGGCAAGGCTGAGCAGCATTCAAGATAGTGAGAGGTACTTTGATGAGATGCTTCTTGAAATATCCAAGCTCACCAGGAGAGGATGGGAGTCTACAGAAGGACCAAGGTTGGACATAAATCACCAAAGCCTGCAGAATCACCAATCCAACTCCTCAAGCCCTTGAAATGAAAAACAATTATGCAGCCCTGGAAGTGGAGGAGGTGGAGATATCCCAGGAAAGGGAACAACCAGAGCTTGAGCACCCCTAAGTTGCTCAATCAGTGAGCAATAGGAAGCGAAGGGTAGTGGAGATTGGTGACTCTCTTCTGAGGGGTACTGCAGCATCCATCTGCCGACCAGACTTAATGTCCAGAGAGGTAT
This sequence comes from Ichthyophis bannanicus, assembly GCA_033557465.1. NCBI lineage: Eukaryota > Metazoa > Chordata > Amphibia > Gymnophiona > Ichthyophiidae > Ichthyophis > Ichthyophis bannanicus. The sequence goes on along the minus strand of CM066046.1, from coordinate 12,451,201 downwards.
TCTGTCTGCCAGGTACCAAAATCCAAGATGTTATGGAGAGTTTGTTGAGACTCATCAAGCCTACTGACTAATACCCGATGTTGTTCATCCATGTCGGCACAAATGATACTGCCAGGTATCCCTTTGAGCATATCAAGAGTCACCTCATGGCTCTAGGATAGAGGGTAAAGTAGATACATGGCAGTTAGGTCTTCCCTTAGTAGAGTCAGTTCTTTATGCATGGCAGCTGACCTGAGGCACAGGAGACAAGCTCTTAGTTTCCAAATGATTCGTCTTGGAATGAATGTACTGCAGTTATTGCACTTAATACAGGACATGCTGAATATGCAGTGCTAGAAGGAGAAGAGGAAGAAAAAGAAGGTAGGAAGAAGAAGATGTGGGCTTTAACCCAAGTTAAAAGGATAGATAGCAATGTCTGCGACTACTATATAGGTAATGCAGCCCCTGGGGGGGGAGGGTGAGGGGTAGGGTGGGTGGGAACCTAAGCGTCTCTGGTCAGAAGGCTATTCCTGAACTGGGGGCATCCACAGATATCTGCTCCAAGGCTACCCAGAAAAGCAGTCAGTCAGTCAGATTATCCCCAAGCTTAATATATAACCACAGTTAAACTTTATATTAGCAAGTTCCCCAAAACAGACAGTTAAACTCTATAGAGGAAGCTAGAAACCAGTAGAGATAAGAAAGAAAATTATAGTTTTTGCAGGCTTTAGGGCTACACAATCAGAATATTCCCAAAGTAAGGTATAACAGTTAAAAGCTATATTAGCATCAAGCAAAAAGAAAATATAAGCTGTAACTTAGCGTTTTGCAGGCTTTAGAAACTGTGCAGTCTGGGAAAGACTGGAACTATGGCAGCCAGTAAAACTGATCTAATTAGCTGGCTTGTACCAGAAAATTCAAACAATGGAAGCCAAATAGTTACACTGAACTTTTTCTTTCCTTCCTGTATCACACACAGCTATCTGATTTAAGGGCTACATAGTCATAATATTCCCAAAGTGAGGTATAACAGTTAAAAGCTATATTAGCATCAAGCAAAAAGAAAATATAAGCTGTAACTTAGCGTTTTGCAGGCTTTAGGAACTGTGCTGTCTGGAAAAGACTGGAACTATGGCAGCCAGTAAGCTGATCTAATAAATAAGAACATAAGATATGCCATACTAGGCCAGACCAAGGTCCATAAAGTCCAGTATCCTGTTTTCAACAGTGGCCAATCTAGGTCATAAGTACCTAGCAGTTTCCCCAAAAGACATAGGTACCACAATGCTTGTATCCAATATACTTTCCAGAGTCTTCCCCTCTGGAGTCATCCACTTCCAAACCAGGCTGCGCACCCTCTGGCACAGCGCCTTAGGTGTTTCACCTGGCTGGAGACGGGTAGACCTTAGCATGCACCGATAGACCATAGGCGTTAGGCCTAGCCTATCCTTTATTGCTTTCTTTACTTCTCCATAGTCAGTTGCCAGGGTAGCTGGCATGGCTTGATATGCTGATAAGGCCTCTCCTGTTAAGGAGGTGGCCAGTCTGAATGCCCATTGCTCTTTGGCCCAATGTGCATTGAGGTCTACCCTCTCGAATGCCTCAATGAAATTGTCAAAACTTGCTTCTGGATACGATTGTATTAGAACAGTTCTCGGAAGCAGTTCCGGCAGAAGTGAAAGCATTTTTAACCTTGCAGAATTGCCAGACCTCAGCCGAAGCGGCACAGCTCACAGAACGGTTCATGGAAGCCGAATTGGCTAATAGGCCACAAGGAGGCGCTGTGAGTAAGTTGGGTATGGTCAATTTTGGAAAGGCAGTCAAAGAGCCTAGGATGTGTACTCAAAATGTGAATGAATGTTTGCCTAAGAGGGATGCTAGAAATGCATTGGAAAAATGTTTTATATGTGGGAAAATTGGTCACATGAAAAAGGATTGTATATGGCATACAGCTCTGATAACAGGTGACAGAAAAAGCATACAGGCAGGCTTCCGTATAGATGTTGAAGTACAAGGAGTCCCCGCTAAAGCATTACTGGACTCAGGCACGGACCAAAGTATGGTTTCGGGAAAATTATGGCAAACCATACAGGCCCGAACTGGCTCCGCCCCGAGTCAAACAGAAGGGAGGTCCAGGATAAGGTGTGTACATGGGTCATCAACATATTACCCTCTCTATAGAGTGAAAGTCAAGGGTTTAGGAACCCGGAGGGAAATCCCAGTGGCCGTAATTCCAAGACTACCCTACGACATTGTATTAGACAGGGACTGGCCACCATTCTATAGGGGAATAGAGGAAGGCACACACACAAAGGGAGGCATGGTTTCCACCAGGTCACAGGCCCAAAGCTCGGAGGCATGAGCTGAGCTCCCAGAGGAGGATTATGACCCTCTAGAAGAGGAAAAAGAACGCCTAGAGGAGGAGGGTAGGACCACAGATGTAAACCTAGGAGAGCTTCCCCAGCATGAGGACTTATTCAGTGCCCCATCTAAAAGTACGAAGAAGAGTAAGGGCGAAAAGTGCCAAGAGAGACACCACAGAGCTCAACTAAGGGCAGGAGTAGAAGATGGACAGGGGTTGACCTGGGTACCTGCCGACCTTGTGGAAAAGTTCCTGTCTTTTCCGAAGGAACAAAAGGCGGATCAAGCGTTAAAGCACGCCTTTGAATTTGCTCAGACAGGTAGGGACGTGCTACCCAGGTTCCTTATGGAAGGAGACATATTATACAGGGAGAGCAATGATCCCCAAACAGGTGCTGTTAGGAAACAATTAGTGGTTCCTACAACTTTTAAAGCAGTCGTTATGAGACTGGCCCACGACCACCCCTCTGGGGGACATAAGGGAGTTCAGGGTACGCTCGACCAGATCCTGGCCCGTTTTTATTGGCCAGGGGTGTTCAGGGAAACAAAACGCTTCTGCGAGGCCTGTCCCTCCTGTCAGCGGGTGAGCGCCACCAAGCCCATAGGAATCCCTATGATACCAACCCCCACAATAGCTGAACCCGTGCGCCGGATGGTGATGGACATTGTTGGTCCCCTTGTAAAGACCCCTAGGGGATTCCAGTATATCCTGGTGATAATGGATCACGCCACCAGGTTCCCCTGGGCTATACCCCTAATTAACATCTCAGCTAAGTCCATAGCGTTAGAACTGATCAAGCTATTCTGCGAGGTAGGATTCCCAAAGGAAATGCTGACTGACAGAGGGAGTAATTTTGTATCGAAATACCTAGCCCAGGAAGGACTAGAAAGGGGGACTGTTACTTCTGGAGAGAAATCTGCAACTGTGAGTATATACTTCTGGTAATTTTCTAAAAATAATTCTTTGTATTAAAGCTACTTAATCTGTGAACCCACTGTTTTTTGTTGGATCAGTTAGGGCCTAGTAGCAGCAATTAAAGTTTGAATTTAAAACACAGAGGAGAACTTTCTGGTTACATTTCATACCCAGCAGAGAGCTTGTAGTTTAAATTTAATAGTCACTCAGGGCCAAGTAACAGCAAAGTACTCTTAGTTTAAATTTAACACACAGAAGAGAGCTTTCTGGTTAAATTTAGTACCCAGCAGAGAGCTTGTAGTTTAAATTTCATAAGAAGTTAGAGCCTAGCAGCAGCTAAGAGCTATAATTTAAATCAAATCAGAATTTAGCTTACCTCAGCAGCACAAGACAGGGTACTGTGTAGCAGCCCTCTTTTAATAAGTGTTATTTCCCACCCACCCCTGGGATAATCATAGCTTTATAGGTACTTACACATCTTAAAAGACAGGAGGTGCTTTCAGGTGAAGCTCATTACCCAAATCAGTCATACACTAAGGACCTGAGATTAATTAAGCTTCAGGTGAACAAGGTATATTAAACGTATTAGGTACAGTTTTATTGGTATAAATACCCATAGCAACCCCTAGTAAGTAAGAACTTAAAGATCTAGAAACAAAAACTTAAAACTAAGATGAAGACAGCAGTCCAGCAGCGGGATTGGGACTTTCCAGTCTTTTGCATTGAGTGTCACATGTATGATTTTCTCCCAGTTGGTGAGAGGTCTTACGTGTGCACTAGGTGCAAGGAGCTCTTTGCTCTCAGGGAACAAGTCCGTTCTCTAGAGGCTAAAGTAGCAGACTTGGAAAACATAAGACAGACAGAGAGGTACATAGACGAGACCTACAGGGATATAGTCCTGAAGTCCCACCTCCAGTCTGGCAGCACCCCTGTTGCCATGGAGGAGAGAGGTCACGTGACAAGAGAGCATCACCCTGGTGTGGCAGGAAGTGATCCTGTAACTAGGACCTGTCCTCCAGGTGATGGAAAACCCTCTCGCACCGAGGAAATTTCTCCAGGGCCATGTGCCCATGAGGGAAGGGTTAGGACAGCCATTATAATTGGTGATTGGATCATTAGGCATGTAGATAGCTGGGTGGCTGGTGGACGTGAGGATCGCCTGGTAACATGCCTGCCTGGTGTGAAGGTAGCAGACCTCACGCGCCACCTAGATAAGGTCTTAGATAGGGCTGGGGAGGAGTCTGCTGTCTTGGTACATGTCGGTACCAATGACATAGGAAAATGTGGTAGGGAGGTTCTGGAGGCAAAATTTAGGCTTTTAGGTAGGAAGTTGAAATCCAGAACTTCCATGGTAGCATTCTCCGAAATGCTTCCTGTTCCACGCGCAGGACCCAAAAGGCAGGCAGAGCTCCGGAGTCTCAATGCGTGGATGAGACAATGGTGCAGAGATGAGGGTTTTGGATTTGTTAGGAACTGGGGAACATTCTGGGGAAAGGAGGGGCTCTTCCGAAGGGATGGGCTTCACCTTAACCGGGATGGAACCAGGCTGCTGGCATTAACCTTTAAAAAGGAGATAGAGCAGCTTTTAAACTAGATATTAGGGGAAAGCCGACAGTCGCCCAAGAGCGGATGGTTCGGAAGAATGTATCCTTGAAGGATACTACCAAAAGCAGAGAGGTTCCACAAAAGAGTAAAGTAGTCCAAATGCCCTCGAGTATGGAGCAGACAGAGCTTAAAGATCCCAAGTTACCCATGTCTAACAATAGCCAAATTAACATGAATAAAATACATTCTCTAAAATGCTTGTATGCAAATGCTAGAAGTCTAAAGAATAAGATGGGAGAGTTAGAATATATGGCACTAAATGAAAGGTTAGATATGATTGGAATATCAGAGACATGGTGGAAGGAGGACAACCAGTGGGACACTGATACCTGGGTACAAACTATATCGTAATGATAGAGCTGATCAAATTGGTGGACGGGTTGCGCTCTATGTTAGAGAGGCATTGACTCAGAAAGGATTAAAGTTTTGCAGGAAACAAAATCTGCTGTAGAATCTATATGTTATTGGAGTGGAGGAGTGGCCTAGTGGTTGGGGCAAGGTACTTCAGGCCGGAAGGTCGGGCGTTCAAATCCCACTAGAGGACAGCAACCTTGGGCTGGAAGGACTGGGGTTTCTAGTCCCACAGGTGCTCCTTGTGGTCTTGGGCAAGCCACTTAACCCTCCATAGCCCATGTTCCCTGTAAAATAGTTATCTCCAAGTTATAATGCCCTGTTCAATGTAATTTCAGTTTGTTCAATGTAAACCGCACTGATGCAGAATAGCGCGGTATATAAGAGCATGTAAATAAATAAATAAATAAATAAATATGGATTGAAATTCCATATAAAAGGGGGAAGGCAATAGCAGTGGGGGTGTACTATCGAGCACCTGGCCAGAATGACCAAATGGATGATGAAATGCTCAAAGAAATCAAGGAAGCTAACAAATGTTACAGCGCAGTAATAATAATGGGTGATTTCAATTACCCCGGTATCGACTGGATCAGTGTCACGTCAGGACATGCTAGGGAGATAAAGTTCCTAGATGAAATAAATGACTGCTTCTTGGAGCAGCTGGTTCATGAACCGACCAGAGGGGAAGCCATATTAGACCTAGTCCTTAGTGGAACACCAGATCTAGTGCAAGAGATAAGGGTGTTGGGGCCACTTGGCAATAGTGATCATAGCATGATCGCCTTTGATTTAATTAGTGGAGGAGGGATAGTAAGGAAATCCACAGTACTACCTTTTAACTTTCGAAAGGGAGACTATGATAAAATGAGGAAAACAGTTAAGAAAAACTAAAAGGAGCAGTTGCAAAGGTTAAAGACGTACATCAAGCTTGGGTGTTGAAAAATACTATCTTGGAAGCCCAGACCAGCTGTATTCCACGCTTTAAGAAAAGTGGAAGGAAGTCCAAAAAACTGCCAGCATGGTTTAAAGGTGAGGTCAGAGAGGCTGTTGCCAAAAAAGCATCTTTCAGGAAGTGGAAAAAAGAGCCAAACGACGAAACCTGGAAACAGCACAAGCACTGGCAAGTCAAATGCAAGGCATTGATAAGGCAGGCAAAGAGAGAATTTGAGAAGAAGCTTGCTGCGGAAGCAAAAACGCGAAATAAAGCACAGTTACTTACCTGTAACAGGTGATCTCTGGGAACAGCAGGAATTAGTCCTCACATATGAGTACGTCGGAACCGACGGAGCCTGCGCGGGAAAGCTCCCCAGCTTCCCAGAAAGGAAGCTTTTGGGGCCTCCCACAGCGCATGCGCGCTGCCTTCCCGCCTTCCTGACCAACTCTCTTCAGTTCAAGTTTAAAGCTGAGACAATAGAGAGAGGAAAGGAAAGAGAGAGAGAGATACAACTCCTAGGGGAGGTGGGTGGGTTGTGAGGACTAATTCCTGCTGTTCCCAGAGATCACCTGTTACAGGTAAGTAACTGTGCTATCTCCAGGAACAAGCAGGAATGAGTCCTCACATATGGGAACTCCCCAGCTTCCTCTCAGGCATCCATTAAGGGACGGAGGGCAGGAGTTGTTTAAGAATGGAACAGGTGTCTGAGGACAGCCTGACCAAACAAGGCATCCCGGCGGGAGTCCTTGTCCAAGCAGTAATGGGCTGTGAAGGTATGAACCGAGGCCCAGGTGGCTGCTTGACAGATCTGTTCAATGGATACAGAATGAAGATGAGCCATAGATGTGGCCATGGCTCTCACATTGTGAGCTGTGACATGGCCTTCCAGAGAAAGGTTCTTACTCTGATAAGCAAAAGAAATACACTGAGCAATCCAATTGGACAGTTTTCTTTTTGGGACTGGAAGTCCTAAATGAGAAGGATCAAAAGCAACAAAAAGTTGAGAAGACTTTCGATGTTGCTGTGTCCTGTGGAGGTAAAAGGCAAGAGCTCTTTTACAGTCTAGAGTATGAAGGTTCCTCTCTGCATTTGATGCATGAGGAGCTGGAAAAAAAACAGGTAGATATACCTCTTGATTAAGATGAAAAGGTGAGACCACTTTAGGCATAAAGTGGGGATTTGTCCTAAGAACTACCTTATCATGATGGAACCTTGTATAAGGTGGATTAGCCACTAAAGCCTGCAGTTCACTGATGCGGCGAGCAGAAGTGATTGCAATAAGGAAAATGACTTTCCAGGAAAGGAATTTTAAGGAGGTAGTGGCTAAGGGTTCAAAGGGTGGCTTCATAAGCTGACCAAGAACTACGTTTAAGTCCCATGCCACCGGAGGAGGCCGAATGGGAGGTTTAGTTAAAGTTAGACCTCTCATGAATCTTGCAATAAGAGGATGAGAGGAAACAGATTGTCCATTGATAGGCTGAAGAGATGCTGCAATAGCACTCAAATGGACCCTTACAGAATTGGTTTTAAGTCCTGCATTGGAAAGATGCAGGAGATATTCGAGTAAAGAATTCAAAGGTAGTGCTAGAGGGTTAAGACCTTTGTCAGCACACCAAATTGAAAATCTTTTCCATTTAAAAGCATAAGAACGCCTGGTGGAAGGTTTCCTCGATGCATGGAGGACATCCTTCACCTGTTGAGAAAGATTCAAGTCTTGAAGGTCTAGGCCTTCAGTAACCAAGCTCTGAGGTGAAGGGACTTGGGGTTTGGGTGCCACAAAGTCCCCTCCTCTTGAGACAGAAGGTCTGGAGCAGCTCCCAGATCCAGGGAGGGTGTCTGGGAGAGATGCAGAAGTAGAGGGTACCACACTTGGCGTGGCCAGCATGGAGCTATGAGGATCATGGATCCTTGATCCCTCTGAAGTTTGAATAGAGTCTTGGGAATCAAGGGAATGGGTGGAAAAGCATATAGGAAGGCCTGACCCCAATGAAGGAGGAAGGCATCCTTGGCCTGAGCTCCCTGACACGGAATCCTGGAACAGAACCGGGGAAGTTTGGCATTATATGGACTTGCACAGAGGTCTATGTCCGGGGTCCCCCATTCCTGAAAGATTCTGAGTACCTGATCCATGTGCAGGGACCATTCGTGTGGAAGCAGAACTCGACTGAGTCTGTCTGCCCAAGAGTTTTGGATTCCTGGGAGGTACACTGCCAGGAGATGGATCCGATGCTCTCTGGCGAAGGCCCACAGCTTTAGAGCTTCGTTGCAAAGCGACAGAGAGCCAGTCCCTCCTTGTTTGTTTATGTAGAACATGGCTACTTGATTGTCGGTATGAACAAGGACTGTCATGTTGATGAGGAGGGTATGAAAGACCTTGAGAGCAAGGAAAATTGCTCACAGCTCCAAAAGGTTGATATGAAGGGTGGACTCCTGTAGAGACCAAATGCCCTGAGTGGAGAGGTCTTGGAGATGAGCTCCCCAACCTGTTTGGGAGGCATCTGTAGTGAGAGTTGCTTGGGGTAACAAAGGTTGGAAGGGGGCCCCCAACAACAGATTTTGAGTGGATATCCACCATTGGAGAGACCAAAAAAGACGTTTTGAGGTTGCTATTTGGTCTGAGAGAGCTCCTGATGCTTGGGTCCACTGGGTGGACAAGGTCCATTGAGCTGCTCTCATATGTAGGCGAGCATAAGGCACCACATGAACTGTGGATGCCATGTGGCCTAGTAGTTGTAGCATCTCCCTGGCAGTCAAGTGGCTTCTGGACTGAATTTGAGAGGCCAAGTGCACTAGACGGTGGCAACGGGCCTGAGGAAGATAGGCCCTTGCAGTGGTGGTATCTAGCCAGGCCCCTATGAATTCTAGGGACTGAGTAGGGGTGAGTTGAGACTTTGGCAGATTGATGACAAGTCCCAGATATGCGTCTGGTGTGGTCCAGGGAAGTCTGAGCCTCGGACTGAGATGGAGCTCGGATGAGCCAGTCGTCCAGGTATGGGAAGACAAAGATTCCCAGAGTGCGTAGAAATGCAGCTACTGGGGGGGCGGAGCCTGATGTCCAGCGGGTTAGACGCTTCGCGCTGAAGCTCCCGAGAGGCCTACTCAGAATCCTGACTTAATACCTACATAAACTTAATATTTTGCTCCGAACTTACCGGGGTACCTCGGGGGGGATGGCGGCCCACAAACCAGCGCGCTTAGACTTCGGGTCTCCCTCTTCTTCACACGGAAAACGCTCCAAAACAGAGTTGTCTTCCCCACAAAAGATAGTTCCACTTCGGGAAAACCCCGAAATGCAACAGGAGATCTTGGAGGAAATACGCGGTGTGAAGGAACTGGTACAGTCCAACGGAGAAGCGCTCCGAGCCATGCGAGAAGATTTCGGTATGCTTCAGGACCGGCTTGAAGGTCTTTCACTACGGCAGGACAACATGGCGGGGGTCCTCGACTCGCACGCGGTGCGCTTGGTGAAACTGGACAAGGCTGAGCGTCAGATACAGAATCTTCAAAAAGAGTTAGAGGATAGCAATAATCGAGCCCGTCGCAACAATGTAAGGCTCATTGGAGTACCGGAGGGGGCGGAAGCAGGAGATATAAGAGAATTCCTGGTCAAAACTCTTCCCTCCTTGCTGAAGATCACTTTTCACAGAGATCTGGAAATTGACCGAGGACACCGTGTTCCTACCAACATGGCGCTCAATCGGACGACCCCCCGGCCTATCATCTTTCGATTACTGAGATATCAGCAAGTTGAGCAAATTCTAAATGCTGCCCGGGCGAATCATCATCTGGAGTTTGAAAGTCATAAAGTCTCCTTCTTCCCTGACTTGGCAAAGCCCACAGTTGACCGTCGGAAGAGACTCCTTGCTTTTCGCCCTAGACTTCAACAGCTACAGGCTCGCTTTGGCCTATTGTATCCAGCGAAGCTCAGAGTGACTCTCCATAACCAAACTAGAACCTTCGAAGATCCTGATCTACTAGCAACATTTTTAGATTCCAAAGAAGCAGACCAGATGCGCTAATCCAGCAACTTGGATCTGTAATCCGCCGGATCTGCCCGCCATTTTGAATGGCCCGACGCGGTGATCACAGCCTGGAACAGAGACTGCCTGGACTTTTCTTTCTTTCTATATATAACTTTCTGGGTCTCCTATCCCTCCATGATGTGCACCTCGGTTGGATTCGGAACACGCACAGCTATACAGGTTATATGTTTCAATTTAGGCCTTCTCTGGGGTTTCTCCCCGCAGACATATGGTCGCCAGTAATTTCTGGGGTTCTGCTTCTTCTCTAATGCACTTCGGTGCTTATTTTTTTATATGGGGCGCTTCATTGTTTTTCATTAGCTTATTTTCTATCATGTCATGTGTACAGCCATATACAGTTAATATGAGGGACATTGTGAAATTATGTGCGTTATCATGTTCTTTCTCAGAATTTTTAACCCTTCTGAATGGCCTTATGTAAGATCTTATCACTGAACGTAAAAGGCATCAATAGTCCAATCAAAAGAAAGAAAATCCTTAGCTATCTTAATCATGAGCATGCTGATTTAGTGTTTCTTCAGGAAACGCATTTAAACTCCGCTGAAACACTGAAACTTAATGCTAAGCCTTACATGGTGGCTGCCTACTCTCCCGCCATTTCCAAACGGTGTGGGGTAGCCATTTTGGTTAAGAAGTCTTTGCAAGCTACTGTAATGGATACTAGCTCTGATAAGGAGGGTAGATGGGCCCGTGCACACCTTAAGGTTGGAGATAGTGAATTCACGTGTATTTGTATTTATGCTCCGAATGTGGATAACCCTGCTTACTATGCAAGTATTGCGCAGTTGGCACAGGCCTCTGCCAATACTCCATTAATACTTGGCGGCGATTTCAACCAAGTACTTGATCCTTTGATAGATAGACTGCCGCCTAGAACGAGTGGTCCACCCAAGAGTCTTGATACCCTTACAGCTCTGATGAAAGATCTTGCGTTAGTAGATATATGGAGGCTGCTTCACCCCTCCGACTTAGAGTTCACCTTTTTCTCAGCCCCCCATCACTCACAATCTAGAATAGATTTTTTTCTTATCTCCAAAGCACTGATATCTCAAGTGGACACGGCTAGGATTCATCCTCTCCATATTTCAGATCATGCTGCCATATCTTTTTCATTACATGTCACTATGCAAGGTGAACATCCCCGTGCTTGGTTTTTTGATAGATCCCTACTAGACCAAAAAGATTTTCAGGTTGACATAAAGGCCGCTATCCAAGACTACTTTCATTTTAATTCACCCCATGACACTGCGAGCTGGGCTTGGTGGGAGGGTTTCAAGGCGTCTATCCGTGCAACTATAACTAGCTATCAAATTCGACAGGGGAAACAAAGAAAGCAACATTTACTGATTCTAGAACAACAGATACAAGCTGGAGAGCGTCTCCTCACGTCCCGTACTGACCCATGTATTTTACTTCGCTTACAACGCCTTCGTTTTCAATACAATCAGCTTTTATATACCGCTGCTGCTAAAAATATTGAATCACAACAAGGGATGTACTATCGGGAAAATAACCGTGCTGGCAAATTGTTAGCCAATGCCCTGAAAGGTCAAAAAGAAGCCAAGCGTGTTACCGCTCTCCGCAATCCGTCGGGGGGGAGCTTGGTCACTAAAGATACAGAAATATTAGAACTCTTTCGTGATTTTTATACTCGGCTTTATCAATCTGAATGTGACTTCGAGCCAGAAGCATTTGAACGATTACTATCAGGGGTACAACGGCCGACCCTATCTGACGAAGATAGAGAGGCCATGGACAAACCATTCACTTTATCAGAAATTCAATCTGCACTCAAGAGATGTGCCACAGGTCGAGCCGCAGGCCCGGACGGTCTCCCAGCTGAATTCTACAAAACTTTTAACGCTGACTTAGCTCCGTTTTTGAAACTTTATTTTTCTGCTCTGGCCGAGGAGGGATCTCCTTCTGGATCCTTCTCAATGGCAAATGTAGTAGTTTTTGAGAAAGAGGGGAGAGATCCGCAACTAACAGCTAATTATCGTCCAATTTCCCTACTAAACGCAGACTATAAAATATTTGCCACCATTCTCTCCACCCGGCTCTCTGACAAGATGTCTACTTTAATACACCCAGATCAATGCGGTTTCATTCCCGGTAGATCAACTGCTGATAATGCTAGGACTCTATGTCATGTACTGACTGCCGCAGTTAATCTTGATCGACCATTGGTTGGCCTCTCACTTGATGCTGAGAAGGCCTTCGACCGCTTAGAATGGCCCTTCTTGTTTGCAACTCTCCGCTGGTACGGATTCGGAGAAGGCTTTCTCCGTTGTCTCCAAATCATGTATGCACAGCCTGCAGCTAGTATCTGTGCTAATGCTTTAAAGTCTCAGCCATTTCCCCTGCAACGCGGTACTCGCCAGGGATGCCCACTGTCTCCACTTCTTTTCGATCTCGCGCTCGAACCCTTAGCTTTACTAATCCGGCAATCCAAGGATATTCATGGAGTCCCCTTCCCTCATAGGGAAATCAAAATTTCAGCATATGCTGATGACCTTATGCTCTTTGTCTCCCTAGACTCAGTGCCGGCTGTCCTAGAGCAAATTGGTAAATATTCACAACTCTCGGGCTATAAGATAAATTGGACCAAATCGGTAGCCTTTCCACTAAATCCTCTGATCCATCAGGCAGATATGCAATCCTTTCCCTTTTTATGGCAACCTCGCATGGTCAAATACCTTGGGGTGCACTACTGCTCTCCTTTGGAAGACACCATCACCTTTAATGCCAAAGACTTAACCTCTAAGGTCCGGGCGCTTACTCAACGCTGGACTCCTTTAACACTTACTTGGTGGGGCCGCCTAGAAACCATTAAAATGATGATTGTTCCCAAAGTGAACTACATTTTAGAAATGCTGCCATGTCTCTTACCTCGACGTACATATAAAGATTTAGAGGGTCTTCTGACTAGATACTTATGGCAAAACAAGACACCTAGGATAGCGAAACATAAGTTACAAGCAGATAAAGAAAATGGTGGTGTCAGATTCCCTGATTTCCTGAAATACCACCATTCTTTTCTTCTCAAACAAGGCGCTCGTTGGCTGGAAGACCTAACACCGAGTAGACCAGTGTGGCTAGATATAGAGGAGGACCTTTGCAAACCAATTCCTCTTACTTATCTCCCTGGTATGACTTTCCCATCAGATTCCCACTATCCACCAATGCTCTTAGACACTTTAGGTGCCTTTAATACCCTTGAGCAATCTCTAGACTCCCGACTTTGTCCGCTAGATAGACTCCCGCTTTGGCACAATGCTCGATTTCAAATACAAAATAAACCGATGGCGTGGAGCCCCTGGTACACTAGGGGCATTTGGATCCCTAACCAGCTGTTCTGTGATGGTCGCTGGAAAACTTTTAGCGAATTACAAATTGAATTTGGTCTCCCAGCGAAACACTACTTTCAGTTGGTGCAACTTCAGCATTGTCTTCGGAGTGCTAAGGTGCTCCCGCCATCGGAAACCCATACCCAAGGATTGTCGGAGATTATCCGATCTATCGGGAGCTTATCGGGTGTGGCATCTAACTTTTACAAAACTTTATGTAATACTGTAAATAGAGGCACTCCTACAGCACAGAAATCCTGGGAGCGGGAAATGCATGTAACTTTGACCCCGGAGCAATGGAGCCTAGTCTGGAGCAAGGTGACACGGGTCTCTCGATCCGCCTCACTCACTCAGACACTTTTCTTTCTAGCCCACCGATGTTTCTATACTCCTGACAGGTTAGCCAAATGGAACGCCACCCAGAGCAATAGATGCTGGACATGCCATGCGGCCATTGGTTCACTAACTCATGTTATGTATGAATGCCCCGCATTACAGTATTACTGGAGTCGGGTCTGGGGTCGTATTCAATCTATTTTGCACTTTCAAGAGCCCCTCTCTTGGAAGATAGTGGGACTCCGCTCAGCTGCGGGGATCCCCTCTCTTCCCAAATCGGCGTACTTCCTTTTAGACTTTATGCTGGGCATAGCTATTTCCCTAATTACGAAATACTGGAAAAATAGCTCCCATCTGAGCCCCAATGAATGGTGGAATCATGTCTGTCTCTACAGTAAATATGAGCAAATACCTCGTATGTCAGCCTCTTCCGCTCAGACCCCCCACCACTTGTCTAAATGGAAGATGCTCAACGACTATGTTCAAACTGCTAAATGCTCTCATCTGACTGTTTAAATCTGTGTAAATCTCTGTCACATGATCATTCTGTATTGCAGATACTATTTCTGTTTGTTTTGATGTACAATTACTGTTGTTTGTAAGCGCTTATATGATGATACTTATCAGCTTAGAGAAGAAGCATAGGGGTGGGGGGTAATTGGGGTTGCTTTTCCTTATTGTATGCTTGTATTTGTTTCCTTTGGTGTGTTGTTTCTTTTTGCTTGTTGTAAAATGAAAATAAAAGTTTAAAAAAAAAAGAAATGCAGCTACTATTGCCATGCATTTGGTAAATACCCTTGGAGCAGAGGCTAGACCGAAGGGAAGTACTCTGTATTGGAAATGTTTTCCCTGGAACAGAAACCGTAGGAATTTTCTGTGGGATGGATGGATGAGTATATGTGTGTACGCATCCTTGAGATCTAGAGAACAAAGCCAGTCCTGACTCTGTAGGTATGGAAGGAGAGTGCCTAGAGAAAGCATCTTGAATTTCTCCTTGTATAGGAATTTGTTCAATTCTCTGAGATCCAGAATGGGTCTGTACCCCCCTGTTTTCTTGGGAATGAGAAAATAAGGGGAGTAGAAACCTGACCCTTGTTGAGGAAGAGGAACCTCTTCTATTGCCTTTTGGGCGAGAAGAGTGGTCACCTCTTGGCCCAACAGGTACAGGAGAGATGGGGGAGAATTGAATTGTCTCACCATGGTATGGGGAGGAAGGCTGGAGAAATGTAGTTTGTAGCCCTCTCTGATGATAGAGAGGGTCCACGGTTCTGATGTGATTTATTCCCATCTGGGAGCAAAATGAGCCAACCTTCCTGGAATGGTGAGAGGTTCTGGCTGTTGCAGAGCCAGAAAGGTTAAGTTCTCTAGAATCAAGTCAAAAACCCTGAGTAGGTTGGGACTGCTGGATTGTAGCAGCCCCTGTAGCCTTTGTTCTGGCCTGTTTAGTTTGCTGACGCTTAGGAGCAAAGCGAACTTGGGAAGATTGCTGGCCAGTATTTGTGGAGAATCTGGTCTTTTTATAGAAAGTTTTCTTAAAAGGTTTTTTCTTGGCAGGGGTAGAGGTAGACTTAGAAAGTCTATCTAAAGCAGCATTCTCTGCATCCATTTGAGTGGCTTTGATTTGCCACTCGTTGCCAAACAGATTTTCACCTGTACAGGGCAGATTGCCCAAGCCTTCTTGTACCCAGGGTTCCAAATCAGAGGCCTGGAGCCAAGCCAGTCTGCGAGCAGCTATGGCTATGCCAGAGGCTCTGCTTGCCTCCTCAAAAGAGTCAAAGGCTGCTCTGTTGGAGAACTTTGAAACATCTTGAGTGTGCTTTAGCAAAAGAAGGAATTCCTCCTGTTTATCCTCTGGGATAAAGGGGAGAAACTGACGTATCTTTAATGCAATCTCTTTCAAAAACATGCCCATATAGAGGCTGTATGAATTGATTCTGGCAATAAGCATGCTAGCTTGGAAGATTTTTCTCCCAAAAGCATCCAGAGTCCTACATTCTCTTCCTGGAGGGGTAGAAGAGTGTCTTTTGGTACTCTATCTTTTTCATAGCAGACTTCACCACAATAGAGTGGTGAGGAAGCTGAGTCTTTTGAAAACCAGGAGAAGGAGGAACCCGATACATGGTGTCCAAACGTCGAGAATTATTTATTTATTTATTTAGACAGTTTTGTATACCGCCTTATCCTTCAATCAAAGCGGTCACAACACAATTGGGGGACACATTTAACACACAGGGATATGAGACACATACACTAATACTTACAGGGAACATGGGCAATGGAGGGTTAAGTGGCTTGCCCAAGACCACAAGGAGCATCTGTGGGACTAGAAACCCCAGTCCTTCCGGCCCAAGGTTGCTGTCCTCTAGTGGGATTTGAACCCCCGACCTTCCGGCCTGAAGTACCTTGCCCCAACCACTAGGCTACTCCTCCCTCCCGAATGTGGAGATAGGGTGAGAGGAGCCTCCCACAAATCCATCATGTGTTCTTGAAGAATTTCATGTATGGGTAAGGTGGCTGCCTCTTTGGGAACCTTAGAGTATCCTAAAATATCTAATTTTTTTGCTCTAGGTTCCTTTTCAGAGGATACAGATATGGAGAGTCCTTTAGCTTCTTCAATAATGAAGTCTTGAAAGGACAAATCCTCTGGAGGAGACATTCTCCTTTTTGGAAAAGAGGGCTCCTCAGGAAGAGTAAAAGAGACGTCAGCAGAATCATCTGATGTATCAGAATCTTCAGAGGATTCAAAGTATCGTCTATTTGCTTCCAGAGATCGATACGCATACCGATCGGTACCGAGATCGGGCGTACCGGGTATCGGAGTGGTATCGAAGAAAGCTCCGGAACCGGAGACCGGAACCGGCATGCTACTGGAAGTAGATGCTCTGGGTACCGGTATCGGTTGCGGTACCGGAATCGGAGTCGGAACCGATTGTCGCGGTACCGATGGCGGTGCAGAATTAATGAAAGTCAGTAAGGCCTGCTGCATGGATTGTACCGTAGTACCCATAGCCGCCACAACTGCCTGGAAGTCGGTACCGGTGTTAGCCAGTACCCCAGAGCAGTCTAACAGGAGATCGGTCGAGGCCGTGCCATCGATGTCTACCTGTAACCCCATAGGAGGAGCTTTGGAAGCCGGAGCTTCCCGCCGGGATTGTTTGGCTGGGGCAGGGTCCTCAGGGTCAATTGCAAGGGCCTCTCGCTGCTTAGAGGGAGATTTGCCTTTTGAGGACTTGCCCGAAGAATGTTTGGTTACCTGAGATCCATCAGGAGAAGAAGACCTGGAGGATGTTGATGCTGGAGTAGAAAACAGCATATGAAATTTAGCTGCTCTGTTCTGTAAGCCCCTTTTGGACATCAGAGAGCAGGATGGACAATCCGGAATGGAATGGTCAGGCCCCAAACATTTAAGACACCACTCATGGGTGTCTGTAACTGAAATAGTACCGGTACACTTAGTGCATTTTTTAAAACCAGAAGCTGGTTTTTCCATGAGGGAGACCTGAGAAGGCCTAGAGGCCTCACAGAAAAAATACACCAAGTGTAGAAAAAGTAATTATATATATATATTTTTTTTTTTTTTTTTAAATAAACGAAAAAAGGACCGGTGGTACCGGTCTGGAATCGGGGAAGGCAGACACGCGGTCAAAGAAACAAATTAAAATAACAATTTCTTCAGCGGTGACAGGAACACGACCTGCTGGCTCCGCGGAAAAAGAAGAACTGAAGAGAGTTGGTCAGGAAGGCGGGAAGGCAGCGCGCATGCGCTGTGGGAGGCCCCAAAAGCTTCCTTTCTGGGAAGCTGGGGAGCTTTCCCGCGCAGGCTCCGTCGGTTCCGACGTACCCATATGTGAGGACTCATTCCTGCTTGTTCCTGGAGATAGACCTTTTCAAGTACATTCGTAGCAAAAAACCTGTGAGAGAGTCAGTTGGTCCATTAGATGATAAAGGGTTTAAAGGAGCACTAAGAGGCGACAAGGCGATAGCGGAGAGACTGAATGAATTCTTTGCTTCGGTCTTTACTGAGGAAGATGTAGGGATGTTACCCATGACTGAAGTGGTATTTAAAGGTGCGGAAGAATTGAAGGAAATATCGATACATCGGGAAGATGTCTTACAACTATTAGATAAACTGAAGAGTAGCAAATCACCTGGGCCGGATGGTATACATCCAAGGGTGTTGAAAGAACTAAAATATGAGATTGCAGACCTGCTATCAGTAATCTGTGAACGATCATTAAAATCATCTCTAATACCTGAAGATTGGAGGATAGCCAATGTAACACCAATTTTTAAAAAGGGTTCCAGGGGTGATCCGGGAAACTAGAGACCGGTGAGCCTGACATCAGTACCAGGAAAAATGGTAGAAACCATCATAAAGAATAAAATTACTCAGCATGTAGATAGTCACAACCTAATGGGAGACAGCCAACATGGCTTTAGACAAGGAAGATCTTGTCTTACTAATCTATTATGTTTTTTTGAAGGAGTGAATAAACAGGTGGACAAAGGTGAGTCGGTTGATATTGTGTATCTGGACTTTCAGAAAGCCTTTGACAAGGTCCCTCAGAGACTTTTGGCAAAACTAAAGAGTCATGGGATAGGAGGCAGTGTACTATTGTGGACAGGAACTGGTTAAAAGATAGAAAGCAGAGGGTAGGGCTAAATGGCCAATTTTCCCAATGGAGAAAGGTGACTAGTGGTGTACCCCAGGGATCTGTGCTGGGTCCGCTGCTTTTTGACATATTCATAAATGACCTGGAAAGTGGAATAACGAGTGAGGTTATCAAATTTGCAGATGACACAAAACTATTTAAAGTTGTTAAAACCCAAGAGGATTGTGAAAAATTGCAAGAGGATCTTGATAAATTGGAAGACTGGGCATCAAAATGGCAGATAAAATTTAATGTGGACAAGTGCAAGGTTATGCACCTAGGGAAGAACAACCCAAACTATGGTTACACGATGCAAGGTTCCACATTAGGAACAACCACCCAGGAAACAGATTTAGGCGTCATTGTGGATACCATGTTAAAACCCTCGGCCCAGTGTGCAGCGGCGGCCAAGAGAGCAAATAGAATGCTAGGTATGATAAGGAAAGGAATGGAAAATAAAACAAAAGATATTATAATGCCTCTATATCGTTCCATGGTGAGACCGCACCTTGAATATTGTGTGCAATTCTGGTCGCTGTATCTTAAAAAGGATATAGCGATTTTAGAAAAGGTTCAGAGAAGAGCCACCAAAATGGTAAAGGGGATGGAAGGATACTCCTATGAAGAAAGGCTAAAAAGGTTAGGGCTCTTTAACCTGGAAAAGAGACGGCTGAGGGGAGATATGATAGAAGTCTATAAATTAATGAACGGAGTGGAACGGGTAAACGTAGATCGATTGTTTACGTTATCAGAATATAGAAAGACTAGGGGACATGCAATGAAGCTACAGGGTAAACTATTTAAGACTAATAAAAGAAAATATTTTTTCACTCAACGTGTAATCAAACTCTGGAATTTGTTACCGGAGGATGTAGTAAAGGCTGTTAGTGTAGCTGGGTTTAAGAAAGGTTTGGACAAGTTCCTGGAGGAAAGGTCCATAAACCATTATTAAGAAGTGACCGAAGATATCAATGCTTGACCCAGTACAAGCATTGTGGAACTTGTGTCTCTTGGGGAAACTGCTAGGTACATATGCCCTAGATTGGCCACTGTTGGAAACAGAATACTGGGCTTGATGGACCTTGGTCTGACCCAGTATGGCATATCTTATGTTCTTATGTTCTTATTTATTTATTTTATTTATTTACATCTCTTATATACCGCACTATTTGCGATCAGCGCGGTTTACATAGAACAAACCATATCCGACAATAAACAAGAGTCAGGTCATTACAATGAACAGGAGCAGTAAACTTGGATAACAGGGGAAACTATCTACATGTGTGGAATATTAAACAGCTAACTGTATATATGAGAGATGGAGTTATTGTGTGTTGCTCATGCTGATGCTTTCGGCATCCACCATATAAAAACTGCCGCTTATCATCCACAGACCAATGGACTTGTGGAACGCTTCAACCAGACCCTAAAACAGATATTAAGAAGGGGGCTGGATGGGAAAATGACCGACTGGGACATTATGCTCCCGTTCGCTTTGTACGCTAGTAGAGAACGTACACAAGCCTCACTAGGGGCTTCTCTGTATGAACTGATGTTTGACCGTGCCCCAAGGGGAGTCCTGGACATTATAAGGGACCAGTGGGTCGAGCCTAAAGGGGAAGTAAAGGGAGTGCCTCAGTTCCTCTGCGAGCTCAGAAGTCGCCTACAGAGGGCTTCTCAAGCCGCAGAAGGGCATTTGCAGAATAGCCAGAGGTACCAGAAGCGGTATTTTGATAGGGGCAAGAAACCATGACAACTGGCCATAGGCGACCGTGTTGTAATAATGGTTGCAGACCCTGGGCCGAAGTTTGAGGCCCAGTGGAAAGGTCCCTATACGATAGTGGAACGTAAAGGACCAGTATCTTATATGGTAGAGAATGACAGGGGACGCTGTCAGGTGTACCATGTAAATGTACTGAAACATTGGCAGGAGAGAACGGCAGCAGTTAGCCGGTCCAGTGTGAATGTCAAGAGTGGATCAGTGAGTATGTGCTCTATAAAATCTTGGCAGGAGAAAACGGCAGCAGCTAGCCGGTCCAGTGTGAATGTCAAGAGTCCAGCAAAGATTACGTGCTGTGGGAACGGTTGTTCCCCATCCCGTAATATCTTAAGGGGGGGGATTTGTGACACAGCAGCTGGCACAGAGCCCATGGAGTTAGGGGAAAGTAAGGAACTTACCTCAAAATTAGCTGAGCAGCAAACAAACCCAGCTCATGTAGAATTAGCTGAGCAGCAAACAAACTCAGCACAAGAAAAGCAAAAAGGCATTAGAGTAAAATGTCCTTGCACTAGTCCTGACGTAGCTAGAAGCAGGAAGGCTAATCAGGAACACCTGTTCTCAGAAACCCAGGCAGCATGCAGAGAACAAGGATAAAAGCTGCAGGGTAGAACCAGGGAAGGCCAGTAGGGGCAGCGATCTGGGAGGACTAAGCCAGCATCCAGTGAACACGTCAGGCTGGAGGAAACCCACTGAGGGAAGGAAGCAGTAGGTGTGGCAGCAGAGCAGGAAACAGCCAGCACCGTGCCCAGGACCCTGCTAGGATTCCTAGTAGTTGGAGAGCCCAGGAGAGAGCTGCCAGAAGCCCAGATATAAGAGACAGAACCACAGCTAAGAGGTGGGAACCTAGCTTTGCTAAAGAAAAGGCAAGAAGTTCTGTTTGGTTTGAAAGGCAAGGGCGTGGCACCAGAAGTAACTTTGATACTGAAAGTTATACAGTAATTCCACCAGCGTGGAGAAGAAGGGAAAGCCAGAAGGAAGCTTTTAATATACCAGGCATTCAGAGCCCTGGATTTAAAGAGCCCTTTCTAGAAAAGTTAGCCCATGACTCACAGGAGAGTTTTAAGGAAGACAGCAGCTGTGAAGAATGTGACCCATATGCAATTGTAAGTGACTCTGAGTTAACGCAGTGGGAGAACAGCAGCTATAATTCGGACCCTGTGCCCATGGATTGTACAATTTGTTTATCTGACGATATTGTATCTTTATGTTGAGCGTGTGCAAAGCAACCAGCTGATGGTGCCTGAAGGAAAGAAGATATTTTTCTGTGCAGCAGTTCTTTTGTTTCATATTGTTTGTTGTATCCCAGGAATATCCCATCAGGGCAGAGAATAAAGCCCTAATATTATTTTTGCCTTACCACTTGACTACAAGACTCTTTTTGTATTAAAGGCAACTTAAATCTTAACACCCTAGGCAGCCGCCTAATAGGGTCATAAGAGGTAGCTATCACTCACTATCTCTCACAACACCCACTTATAGGATCACTCCCTATATGAAACGTATAGGGAAGCAAGGCAATGCAGTATCTGCAATGTAATTGTCCAGTTCTGCTTCTTTAAAAGGTACAGAGTTCATGGGCTAGCAACTCTGGAATGCCGCCAGCCTATGTCCTTGGGTGGGACATTCAGTGGAAGTATCAGTCAGCATGCATCACAAGCAGGGGAGGAGCCAACAAAGTAGTGGCAGGTGTAGACCATGAACAAAGATGAGGCCAAACATCCAGGAACAGTGGTGGCTGCACTTTTTTGGTGCAGGGGAAGGAGCAGTAGTCGTTTCCTCAACGAGAGAATCTGAGAGACTAGGACACGGGTGGGGGGGGGAGGAGGAGGGACACTGAGAGGCAGAGTATAGGTAGAAGGAGACTGGGGAGTGGAAATGGGCTGAGTCTGAGGGGGATTAGAGTTGGGGTCAAGGAAGATTGGGACACTGGGGGTTGGGGGGGGAAGACAAACAGAGGGAATGGGGTAAACAGGAAACATGCAGGAAGAGTGTGAGAAAAACAGAGGAACCTATGAGCAATAGGGCTGTTTCTAGCAGGAAGGAAGATATCAGGACACCCAGTTGCCAAGAGCAACACAAACATTCCCAGCCACGAGGGAAAGAACCCCGCACAGCTGATAAGCAATCCCCAGCTCATAGCTCTAATAGCTTTCACCTGGGAGGGGGAAGGGCTGGATTAGAGCCTCAGCAAACGTATAAGGGACGTTCACTAGAGTTAGTGAGCAACAGTGGCAGTAGGAGGAGCAGGGGCTTTGGCTTTGGTAGCTCCAGAGAAAGCAGCTCAGAGAATTCAGAGAAGCCAGCAACAGGAAGCAGGAAAGACGTGGTGAATCAGAACCAGCTGGAGTCTGTGTGCAAGCTGAGGTCTGAATCTGGAAAGCAACGTCTGCCCTGGGCTGGTAGGAAAACCTACGTGTGTGACTCTGATTCTGAATGGGAAAAAGAAAGGCAGCTAACAGCTGATAGAGTTAATTGGAGGAGAAAAGCACAGAAACCTTTTAATCAAACCTCAAAATCTATTCCTTATGGTGAAGGCATTCACAAGGAGAAAGTACCAGTCAGGATAACTGGAAAGTATTTGCAAGCTTCAAGAAAGGGAGAATATACGGTGCCAGACATTTGTATGTTGGAAGAGGGTGCTGAGCAGCCTGAACGTAGAGAAAAGCCTCTAAGGTTTAAACCCTTTCTAAAAGGAGCAGTGCACAGACTTTCTCTTGCCTCAAACCCTGAAGGTAGGCCAATTAGCCAAGGTAAAGCTGGATACAAGACTTTCTCACGTAGGAGTTATAAGGGACATAACTCTCATTACAATTATATGCCAAGATATGGTGATACAGACCCTTACCTGCTAGAGGAGATAGTAGGGAGGTCACGGGAGCTGGCAGAGGAGAATAACCTGCCAACACTCTATAGGCAGCAGCAGAGTGGTACAGATGATAGTCATATTGAATCAATGATAATTGATCCACCAGAAACAGAATTATCTGACAATCAGCCAATGGGCTGTATTAAGTGATGTGGTTTCACTGTGTTGAAGAGATACAGTTGTGGAAATAATTTAACTGCCTGTTTAAAAGTACAAGACTTTACTTTATCCTATCCTTTTTGCCAGAGTGTATGGCTTATGTTTCTCTATTACCTGTGTTTGGAATCCGTCCCCGGGAGGGGAAATAAAACCCTGTCTTGACCTTAACCATTCGTGCCTCAACTACCTTATTGAAAAGGAGCCCAACTACAACCTTTCAATAAAAGGTCCCCCTGCAGCCCAACCAGTACGCTAACCCTGCAGGCGGCCCAGGGTGTGACAGGAAGATGGTGTAGTATTTCGGATTTTTAAAAAAAAAGAAAAAAACAGTAAAAAGGACAGTACCAAGGATAAGGATTACCTGAAAATCAGGAGAAGTTCGGCTATCCTGTGGAAAGGAGAGAAACCGGACCGGACTACAGATCCAGACCTGACTTGGAGCCACCCAGGAGATCTTTCTCAAGGCGAGATCCTGCTCTGTGCTCAGGTATAAGTGAGAGGGCACGGGTGTAAAAGGATCTGTGAGGAAGTATCCATTTCTGTACTAATAGTGGGAGGCATAGAATTTCTGTTGGTACCGCACTTGGTGGGCTTTTGTTGTTTTTGTCTTTGCAGATACAGCAAACCTGATGGATCCCCAGGACGTAAAAAGCTGGATGGAGGCCCAGTGGAGGACCCAGAGTGAGCTGGCCCAAGGGATCCAGGAGAGAACTGTAGCAGCCATGAATGCTCAGCAGCAGCCATTGTTGGAACTACTGGGAGCTCTGCTGAAGAAAAAAATGGACAAAGAAGAGACTAGTCCCTCAGTACAAGTGGGGGTAGGATTCAATAATTGTGGTGCCTTAGCACTGGGACAATTTAAAGATAATGAGAATTTTGATGATTTTGCTGATGCGTTTGAGAAAATAGCAGAATCAGCTAAATGGCCAGCTGACCAGTGGGCTGTCCGCTTTGCTACGACTCTATCAGGGGAGGCATTAGCAGCGTACAAAGCATTGCCCGCTGATCAGGCGTCCAATTACCTGAATGTAAGAAATGCCGTAAGAGACAGGCTAGGTTTAACGCCCAGGTACTACAAGCATTTAATCAGGGAGGCTAGGCTTAGGCCTATGGAAACACCGAAGGCACTGTTTCAGCGACTAAAGGGTCTAGCGCTGAAATGGCTCACTCCTGAGAGGAGAACAATAGAGTCGGTGATAGATACTATAATTATGGAGCAGTTCCTTGAGGCTGTACCGCCTGAGGTAAAAGCATTTATAGTGCTCCAAAAATGCAGTTCCACCGAGGAAGCGGCTGAACTCTCAGAAAGATACTTTGAGGCAGAGTTAGCCGGAACCTCAAAGGAAAAGGTATTAAAAGCAGCTGGCATTGGTAAGCTATGGGGCTTAGAAAAAACCTCTAGGAGAGAAATGTGTGACCAAAATGCAAACAAATTTCTTAAGAGAAAATGTTATAATTGTGGTCAGCTAGGACACATACGTAAGGATTGCACCATACGCACTGCCTTAATATCAGGGAAGAAAAATCCCCTAGAGGAGGGATTTCTCCTTAAGGTCTGTGTAGAAGGGGTAGAAACTCTGGCCCTGCTGGACTCCGGCGCAGACCAGAGTATGGTCTCCCAGAAGTTATGGAAGACCATCTCTGACCGTGACCAATCCGCCTGGAGCCAAGCAGAGGGAAGAGTACAAGTGAGTTGTGTTCACGGATCAGCGCCATACTATCCTGTGCATAAAGTATCCATAACAGGCTTAGGGATTGATGGGGAAGTACGCGTTGCAGTCACACCACGACTTCCTCGCGAACTTGTTTTAGGCAGAGATTGGCTTCCCTTTCAAAAAGAGCTAAGGAAAGGTTTAGCTGAAAGAATAGGCCTAGTTGCAACCAGGTCCCAAGCAAAAGTTCCTGTAACAGAGGTTATGCCAGTAGAGGGGGAAACTGAAGCTCCTGAGGGTGAGGAAGAACCCCAAGGAGGTGAGAATGAAGAAAGAGAGGAGGTACAAGGTATACTTCCCTCTCATGAGGATTTGGTAAACATACCCTCTAAAAAGAAGAAAGGAAAGGCTGAAAAGCGACATGAGCAAAGGCATAGGCGCAGGCAAGGGCAGAACTGGAGGCCGGGGAGGGGTTGCCCTGGGTCCCAGCAGAACTTGTCCGCAAATTTCCTTCCTTCCCTAGAGAGCAGAGGGATGACCCAGCACTAAAGATAGCCTTTGAGTATGCCCGAGAGAGTAGGACTATTTTGCCTAGGTTCTTTTTAGAAGATGGAACAGGGAAGGTACAGACCCGCGGATAGGCACCATAAGAAAACAGTTGGTCGTGCCTACTACCTTTAAGGCGGTAGTCCTGAGATTGGCACATGACCATCCTGTTGGTTGCCACAAAGGTACACAGGGGACATTGGACCAGATATTGGCCCGATTTTATTGGCCTGGCGTCTTCAAAGAGACAGCCCGCTATTGCGAGTCCTGTCCCGCTTGCCAGCGAGTCACGGCTAGTAAGCCAAAACCTGTACCCATGATACCTACGCCCACCATTTCAACCCCAGTCCGTAGGCTAGCGATGGATATTGTAGGACCCATCGTTAAAACGCCGAGAGGTTTCCAGTACATACTGGTAATCATAGACCAAGCAACTCGTTTTCCATGGGCCATTCCATTACACAACATCTCGGCCAAGAACATAGCCCTCGAGCTGATAAAACTGTTTTGTGAAATCGGGTTTCCCCAGGAAATCCTGATGGATCAGGGGAGTAATTTCACCTCAAGACATTTAGCCAGGGTATGGGACGCTTTTGGGGTGCGGCATATTCGAACTTCCGCCTATCATCCTCAAGCTAACGGGTTAGTGGAGAGGATGAACCAATCCATTAAACAGATGTTGCGAAGGAGCCTGGAAGGGAAAATGCGCGAATGGGATAATGTACTCCCATTTGTCTTGTACGCGTGCCGAGAGCGCGTACAAGCGTCCTTAGGGGCATCGCCCTACGAGATTTTATTTGGCCGGGTTCCAAGGGGGCTATTGGATATCCTAAGGGAACAATGGGTCGAACCTGATGAAGCAGAGATAGGGGTACCCCAATTTCTTAGGAATCTGAGGAGCCGCCTAGAGAGGACCTCCCGAGTGTCAATAGATAATCTGCAGGCTAGCCAGCGCAGGCAGAAACACTATTATGATCGGGGAACCAAGACACGACAATTAGAAGTCGGGGATAAGGTTTTAGTCCTGGTAGCAGAGGTTGGTCCCAAATTTGAATCCAGATGGAAAGGACCCTACACAGTGGTGGAAAAGGTCGGGCCCGTCTCCTATAAGGTGGAGAATGACCAAGGGCGATGACAAGTATATCACGTAAATCTGTTAAAACCTTGGCAAGACAGAACGGCCACCGTACGGTTGGTCAAAGTGGTAGGTGGTTCACCTCACCGAAGTAAGATTACATGCTGGCAGACTCAGGGAGCCGCAGCCTGTAATATCTTAAGAGGGGGGATATGTAATGGGGAAAAGAAATCCTGTGATAGAAAAACAGAGGAACCTATGAGCAATAGGGCTGTTTCTAGCAGGAAGGAAGATATCAGGACACCCAGTTGCCAAGAGCAACACAAACATTCCCAGCCACGAGGGAAAGAACCCCGCACAGCTGATAAGCAATCCCCAGCTCATAGCTCTAATAGCTTTCACCTGGGAGGGGGAAGGGCTGGATTAGAGCCTCAGCAAACGTATAAGGGACGTTCACTAGAGTTAGTGAGCAGCAGTGGCAGTAGGAGGAGCAGGAGCTTTGGCTTTGGTAGCTCCAGAGAAAGCAGCTCAGAGAATTCAGAGAAGCCAGCAACAGGAAGCAGGAAAGACGTGGTGAATCAGAACCAGCTGGAGTCTGTGTGCAAACTGAGGTCTGAATCTGGAAAGCAACGTCTGCCCTGGGCTGGTAGGAAAACTTACGTGTGTGACTCTGATTCTGAATGGGAAAGAGAAAGGCAGCTAACAGCTGGTAGAGTTAATTGGAGGAGAAAGGCACAGAAACCTTTTAACCAAACCTCAAAACCTATTCCTTATGGTGAAGGCATTCACAAGGAGAAAGTACCAGTCAGGATAACTGGAAAGTATTTGCAAGCTTCAAGAAAGGGAGAATATACGGTGCCAGACATTTGTATGTTGGAAGAGGGTGCTGAGCAGCCTGAACGTAGAGAAAAGCCTCTAAGGTTTAAATCCTTTCTAAAAGGAGCAGTGGGTGAGTTTGAGGAATTTAATGGGCAGCATCAGGCAGACCCCATTCTCTTTTGGGAAACTGCCAAGGCGGTCTTGCGTGGACGAATTATTGAATATGGAGCCCGGAAAAGGAAAATTTGTGCATCTCGTTTGATTGGGATGGAGCGCCAGTTGTGTCAAGCGCGGAGGAAGTTGATGCAACACCCCACGCCATCACAGAAGTTGGAATATAATAGATTGCAACAGGAAGTGAATGCGCTATTACAGGACCGAGCGCAGCAAACCCTACTCTACTATCGGTATAAGCTTTATCGATATGGTAACCAGGCGGGGCGACTGTTAGCCCGACTCGTGAAGACTAGCCGTGGGCAGGCCACTGTAGGGGCCTTACAGGATACTCGGGGGGTGATTCGGACTGGACAGACTTACATCGAAAACCGTTTCCGTGAATACTACCAGACATTGTATAGTACAGATGCTGAGGCCCGGATGCAAGCTGAAACATTTCTTGCGAAGGTTGAGCTGCCTGGTCTTTCACTGGAGGAGAGTGCATCTCTCAATGGCCCGATCACGGATGAGGAGATCCGGGGGGCCATGAAGCTGTTACGTTCTTGTAGAGCGCCGGGACCCGATGGATACCGGGGTGAATTTTATAACACGTTGGGAGATAGGGTGGTTGGGCCCCTGCGACGTTACTACTCGGACCTCGTCGACCGGCAGGTTTTCCCTTATGAGAAAAATAGTGCGGTGATCACCTTGATTCCTAAACCGGGTCGGGATGGGTTACTGCCGGAATCGTATAGGCCGATCTCCCTTTTAAACGTGGATATCAAACTTCTGGCCAAGATCATGGCTACTCGGCTGGCGGAGTATCTCCCCCACCTGGTTAAGGAGGACCAAGTGGGGTTTGTGCGGGGTAGACATACGGTTAAGAATTTGCGCAAGACTGTTTCGTCCTTATATATGTCTGCAGAGGCAGGAGAGTCGGCCTTATTGATTAGCTTTGATGCTGAGAAAGCGTTTGATCGAGTGGAGTGGTCATACATGTACCGCTTGTTAGAGGAACTGGGGATCGGAGGCTTTTTCCTGGATGCGGTTAAACTTTTGTATTCGGACCCTCGTGGGCGGATTCTGGTTAATGGTTCTCTCTCTCAGGACTTTCCAATTCGGAGGGGGACACGACAGGGGTGTCCCCTGTCCCCGCTCTTGTTTGTTTTGACTTTGGAACCTCTCCTGGAGCGCATTCGGGCACATAAGGGCCTGCTGGGAGCTCGGGCGGGCGCGCAGGAATTCCGAATTTCGGCTTTTGCCGATGATCTTTTAGTGTACCTGGGGTCCCCACGGTAGACCTTACCAGTTTTGCTGCGGGTGGTTGCCGAGTTTGGGCAGTTTTCGGGTCTGAAGTTGAACTTGGATAAGTCCGAGGCCTTGGATTTGCGGCAGTCCTTGTCTGGAGACTGGGAAGATTTTCCTTTAAAATTGGCAGGGACGAAGCTGCACTATTTGGGGATCTATTTAACCGCGGATGTCTCACAAATGCAGGAGGTTAACTTGGAGGCTTTGCGGTCGCAGACGGCAGAGCGTTTGTACGCTTGGCGTGATCTGCCGCTCTCTTTGTGTGCCCGAGTGGCCTTGTACAAGATGGTTGTATTCCCCAAGTGGTTATATATGTTGCAGAATCTGCCTCTATTGATGACTGGTAAAGAGATAGCTAAAGTGGAAAAGTGTTTAAATTGCTTCTACTGGAGAGGGAGGAGGCCTCGGCTTAGTCTTAAGATTCTGCAGAGGCCCTGGGGAGGTGGGGGAATAGGAGCCCCCGATCTGCGGAGTTATAATATTGCATGCCAATTGAGGAATCTGCGTGACTGGTTGGCGACCACAGCGGATTATACACCCCTGGCCTATGAACAAGAGGTGGCGAAACCCTTGGCCTTACGCTATGTCTTGCATGCGCCGGCGGCTACATTACCCCCCCTGGTAGGGGGGCATCCAGTCTTTCGAGTCATGCGGCGAGTCTGGCGTCGAGTGTGTTCTCTGTACTCGTGGAATCCTGGGACGACCCCCTTCTTGCCCCTGTATGGGAATGGGGCTTTTGAACCAGGGCTGCCAGGAGGGGCATTTCGAGGCTGGGAGGCTAAAGGGATTGTGGCCCTGGAGCAAGTCGTGAATGATCGGGGGGAAGCGCGGGGGTTTTCTGACCTTCGGACTAGCCATGGTCTGGTCCCTCGGGATTGGTTCCCCTATCTGCAACTCTGCAGTTATATTCGGAGCTTGGATAGTGGGGATCTTCATACTACTATCTGCTCTCGACTTGAGGAATTACTATACGCAGGGAGCCTACTTTGGGCCCGGGTGACCACCTTGCATACGGAATATCTCTCTCTCAAAGGGTTCCCGGAGGAACGAGACTTGGCGGAAGCGTGGGCACAGGATCTGGGGGTAGAGCTTAGGGGGGACGATATGAGGACACTGCTAGCGGAGATTCCCCGCCGTCTTATGTCGGCGGAGTTTTCGGGATTTGCAATATCGGATTCTGCGACGCTGCCATTTTGCTCCTTGTCGGGCGTATAGGGCTGGATGTGGGGCTATAGCCAGCTGCCCACGATGTGGAGCGGGCCGTGCCGATTTGGGACACATGTGGTGGCAATGCTCGAGGATAGTCCGATTTTGGAAGGCCCTTGTGGGTTGGCTCACTAAGGTTCTGAGTTGTTCAATTCATTGGGATCCCCGGGTATTGGTGTTGGGAATGATAAGTAGGGTGGCTGGCCTGGGGGGAGACTTGAGGCGTTGGGTTAGTAAGGTTTTAATGGTAGCTCAGAGAGTAATTTTGCTGAATTGGTTGCTCCCCTGTGGCCCGACTATGAGTCAGTGGAAAAGAGAGGTGCATAGGTTGCTATTGTTGGAACAGCAAGGGGCCAAACACGGGGTTACAGCCACGGCTCAGTTTTTGGGGGAATGGGGTCCCTACTTATACACTTTGACCCCGCGAGAGCGGAGCCGGATCCTTAATGTGCTGGGATATTGATTTGCTAAGTTGCCTGGCATGGGGGGAGGGTGGGGGGGAGGTAGGGGGGGTGGGGGGTGGAAGCTGGATGGTTGTTGGGAACGTTATAGGTGCTGTCCCTCATAGGCAAACTATTTTCTAAGAGCGCCGGCGGGTGTAAGAGTACCCCCCGCCGTGCGTCACTGTTAATGAATGGTTGGCTTTGCGGGTGTTAGCACCATTGGGTTGGAGAAGCGGGGGGCGGGGGGGGTGAAGCTGGGGTGGGAAGAAATTCTATATATGTGCCATGTATACCGGCGCACATCTGTTGATTGTTTTTTATGCGATATGCTTTGTTTGTATGTTGGAGATGTTATCATTTTGCCTCATAATAAAAAACAGATTTACACAAAACTGAACATGGCCAAGACTGAACTCCTTGTCTTTCCAGCCAACTCCTCCCCCCGACTTCCCCCTCTCTCAGTCCATGTGGATGGATCTACTATCCTTCCTGTTCCCTCAGCCCGCAATCTAGGGGTTATCTTTGACACCTCTCTCTCCTTCTCCGCTCATATCCAGCTTGTAGCTAAGACCTGCCGCTTCTTTCTCTACAACATCAGCACAATCCGCCCCTTCCTCTCTGAACACACTACCAAAACCCTTAACCACTCCTTAATTTCCTCTCGCCTCGATTACTGCAACCTACTCCTCGTTGGTCTCCCCGTGAGCCACCTCCTTCCCCTTCAATCTATACAAAATCACGCTTCTCGGCTAATCTTCTGCCAGCCTCGCCATGCCCACACTACTTCTCTTCTCAAGTCGCTTCACTGGCTTCCTGTCCAATTCCACATCCAATTCAAGCTTCTCCTACTGACCTACAAATGCATTCACTCTATGGCCCCTCAATACCTCTTATCTCTCCCTACATCCCCTCTTGAAATTTGCTAACAAATTACTTCTATCAATGCCTTTCACCTGCACCGCGAACTCCTGACTGCGCTCCTTTCACCTTGCTGCACCATACGCCTGGAGCAGCCTACCTGCGTCTGTGCGCCAGGCATCCTCCCTGGCCCTCTTCAAATCCAGGTTGAAGACCCACCTCTTCACCATTGCATTCAGATCTTGACTTCCATCCTCATTTTACCCTAACCAAACTGTACCACACTGTACCTTGCGCAGAACTGACTAATATTCTGTACTGTTCTAACTAGATTGTAAGCTCCGATGAGCATAACTCTGACGGACAGGGACTGTCTCTTGTATGTTGGCTACCTCTTGTAGGTTAACTGTGCAGCGCTGTGTGCGTGGCACTTTTTAAGGGCTGAATAGTAGTAGTAGTAGTAACCTGGAGAAGGGGATGGGCAAGGGGAGGGGGCGGAGATAGAAAAGAAAAGGCAGGAATGATCGGACCATGAGAAGGGCAAATGAGAGAGGGAAAAGGGGACGAGGGGGGAAGCGGAATGGGAGATTAGGAGGTCGAGAGAGTGCCCGGCCGAGTGGGTGGGAAAAGAAACGAACTGACGAAGAGAGAGATCAGATGGAAGGGAGAGGAAAGCAATGTCCATAAAGCGGAATAGCCAGGGGGTAGGCAGTGGTTGAGTAGGGGTTCCTCGCCGTCCTTTAGCCGGATCTCTGTTAGGAAGAACAAATCAAGGGCATGCTGGGAAATGACATCGTGAATCAGAATTGATTTTGAGTGGATAGAATTGCAGTTTAGGAGTGCAAGCTGTAGGAGCAAGAGCGTTTGGGGGGAGGGCGGGACCAAAAGGTGAGGGGAGCAGTGAAGCAGATTAGAGATATGTTCTTATCCTTTCTGTTTCTGGTCTACATTCAAGATTTTGTTTGTCTCTTGAGCTGTATTATAGGATCCCAATCTATCTTGCGGAACAAACTACTTGAGTGGTACGCCAGGCTCCATCTGGGGCCTTTTCAAA
Organism: Ichthyophis bannanicus; assembly: GCA_033557465.1. Classification (NCBI taxonomy): domain Eukaryota; kingdom Metazoa; phylum Chordata; class Amphibia; order Gymnophiona; family Ichthyophiidae; genus Ichthyophis; species Ichthyophis bannanicus. The sequence continues at coordinate 12,418,752 of CM066046.1, read as the reverse complement.
TCCAGGCTAAAAACTCACTTCTTTGAGACTGCTTTTGGAACCTGATTCCCTATATCTCCTTGTCACCTCCTATGTGTTTCCTTACCATTCCCCTAGATGTAGCCTAGTCCTCACTTGTTGTGTTGTGTGTTGACTAGACTGTAAGCTCTTATTAGCAGAGACTCTTTTACATCTCTGTACAGCGCTGCATACGCCTTCTAGTAGTAGTAGTAGGATCTCATTCCCCAATTCCCTCTGCTCTTCGTGACTATATAGTTGTTGTTATAAACTACTTGTATTCTTCAGAGCTAGACTGCAACTTGGATGATTCTGTGTTTACCATGACTATTAGATGTCATTATAAACCATTTGTAATTCTCAGAGCTAGACCATGCTCTTGTCCCCTTTGAATACTCATTTTATCGATTTGTTGAGTTCAACTGACTCAAGGGCTTCCTGTTGCTAATGTACTTGAAAAAGTTGCTATTAGTTTTTTGTCACTATGGCAAGATTTCCTTTTAATATTCCTTATTAAAGCTTTACTTTTCCTTGGCTATTCATTATGGGGATCGTTTAGAAGCCCTGTCTGTGATTTTCATCTCTGAAAATGCCCCTTCAGATGTGGAAATTACATGAACGTCCCCAGGACCACTTTAGAACAGCCTGAATTTACATGTGCCTGGCATGATCACGTGTAGGTCACACGGGAACATGATGGAGGCAGGCCTGGGGCATTGCGCCATTCTAAATTCAGGCACACACATTTATGTCTGTCGAAACACATCAGAAATTGCCAGTGGACATATCCAAAGCTATACATGCTCCTGGGCATGAAGAGGCACCAACAAAGTGCTCATTTTGGCTATCCAGTACAGTACCTGTCAACAATATCTTTTGCTGTTCGATAAAACTGCAGATAAATAAAGAAAACGATTTCCTGATTGCTGCACCAATGCATGACTCCGCTTACAACTTGGTAGGCTGGGACATGTTGTGATGCAGCGGACCCTCTTGCAGAAGGATGAAAAGTTTTAAATTCAGAAAAAAACAGGTATGAGCTGCAATATCCTGAAGGTCCACATAGAGGGAGCAGGAGAGTCAGCATAGAGTCAGAAGAACCACGCCTCTATGGGCAGGACTTAGGCCCAGTCAGTTCCGATTTAAGCAGAGGCAGGTCTGAATCAAGCAGACCAGTCCAAAGACAACTCCAGGGACAACTCCAGAGACCAGTCAAGGGACAACTCCAGAGACAAGCCAAAAGAGAAGTGCTAAGAGAAGTACCAAGCCAGGTTGAGAGAGATGTTCCAACACCCAGCCTGGGAGAGAGACATGTCCAGGGAGAAGTGCTAGGACACATCCTGGGAGAAAGACATCCGAGGAATGTCGTGGAGGAAAGATATCCAGTGAAAAGATATCCAGGAGAAAGATATCCGGAAGGGAAAGATATCCAAGGAGAGAAAGGTATCCAGAGAGATATCCATAGAAGTAACCTGGGAGAAAAGTGGAGAACACAGAGGCCTGGTGAGCAGAGAGAGGCTGAAAGGGCGAGGCCACCAGACAACAGCCTCAGGAGTGAAAGCAAGGGCAGATGGCAACAGCTGCAGCCTTGGCTCAGAGGGGTTCCTCCACACACTAAGGCAAGAGAGATATCGTGGGAGTACTTGGGCCATCCTGAGTTGGAGGACAACCAGACTAGGCCTCAAGCCTTCCCTGAGAAAGACAGAAGAAAGCTCAAAGGTAAAGCTTCCATTTCTTGTAATTGTTTGCTTAAGCCTAGCATAGAAGAAAGGCAGGGGAAAGAAGTTTATCTGCATGACAATGACATTTATAAGCAAAAACTAACAGATAATTTCCCTAAGAAGAGAACTGCCAATATTAAACATTGTGATAAGAGAGCTTTTAAAACTATAGCTGATGAAGAGCCATTATTTTACCCAGTAGCCAGAAACCGACGCCCTAACCTAACCACCAGACACTGGGAAACTGTACGGCATGCTTTTAAAAAGCCAGAGCTCAGCCATGCAGAAGCCTCAGACTCAGACCCATCTGATATAGAATGGATGCAAGTGGAATCTGCGGGTGAGGAGGCTGAGGAACCAATGGAATGTACATATTGTACAGCAGTGAAGCTGTAGTCTATTTGGAGTTCCATGAATGCATAAAGTGAATGCAGTATTTGTCCTACTTTAAGTTACTGTGAAGTTAACAGTTATTACTTTGACCGTTTTTGTGCTTTAAACCTGATGTAAGGACTGGTGCAATTCTGTTACTTTCCAAAGCCGTTTGTTTTTGAACCATTTTTGTGCAAAGGGGAAATAAAGCCTTTTTCTTTTTCCCTCCATTTTGGTGTGAAGTTATTCTTTTGGGAAGTTGGTAACGAGGTCGGCACAAAGGACCGCTACCTTTGACCCTCGCACCTGGCCAACCCCAATCACCCTAGTCTTGTGCGCTCCCCAGCCCTTCCGTGGAAAACTACGCCGCCACCAGGGGGAGCTGCGGGGGACAATGTACAGTATGTAGCATGGGATACACCTGCCTATTCTGAAATACCATTGCAGATACATCTTTGTTTAGACTGCTGCTCTCCATATCAGATAAATTGAGCGACAACTTGTATATGTCCAGCCCATTATTCAGCATAACCCCATTTCTTTATATTTTATATTTTAAGGTGGAGACTGGTTGATTTTGAAACGTGCTTACACACAGGGTTGGCCCCAGTGTTGGTTCAAGGTGTTGGCGTCCTATGCAAATCATAACCTTTACATCCCCCGGCTGAAAAAATATCTTGTTTACTTTTGAATGCCTGGCTCTTTGCCACCCCCAGAAGTTGCCACCCTAGGTGATTGTCTAGTTTGCGTAATGGTTGGGCTGGCCCTGCATACATGTGCCCACCTTCACTCCTGCCCCTCTCCTGGAATTTCCAGACCTTTCGTCTATACGGCCTTTCCAAAATGTGCTGTCATGCTCTTTCCTTCTGAAGCTGAAGTGGAAAAAACTGTGGGGGACAAAGGAGCATACTTTGGTACTTTCCATCTTTTCAGGCCCTCCAAGTTTTCCTGCCTCCTAATCCCCATTTCCTTTCTATTCTAACATGTACTTGTATACAGCTACTATCCCAAACCCAGTGGTTCAATGCAGTTAACAGTAAAACATATCACATGTCAAGAAACAGCAAACCACTTAAAGAAACTGGAAACATTTAAGAATCAAAAAATCAAAAACGCAAGACAGACAAGGAGTCTTTAATCTCCACTGATAATTGCAACCAATGGTATGTATAAACCTTGATTTTAAACTAATACCTCTACAAGGAGGAAATAAAATAATACTGGAGGACTGTAAACATTTGGAGTTAATTACTAGAAGTGGAAGCAGAAATGAAGAAAAACCTATTCACAATTGGACATCCAGCCCCTTGTCCAGCCGGGCAGAATTGCGGTGTATAGCGGTAGATCCGATTCTGATCCTGAGGGAGCGTCTAGCGGTCACGGATTCAGAATCGAATCTACTGGCCTGGATGTGCAGGCTGGCCCCAATTCTGCCCAGCTGCATACCCAGCTAACTCAGCCTGGCTCTGTAAGAGCCGAAGTGCCATGAACCATGAACACTGCCCACCACCGAGATTGTCCTTTCCCCACAGCCAGACTCCTGATCCGGCCTCTCATGGCTACTGGGAACCTCCTCCTCCTCACCTCCCTCCTTTGTCCCCGCTGGCTGCTGCCACTACCCAATGTCCAGGGGGACTTATTCCACGTCTGAGGTGGAATAAGTCCCCCTTCTAACTGGCCTACCCCAGATGTACAGGGCTGACCTCCAGAATCGGCCCTGTATGTCCATGGTGACTGCCTGCCCACGCACTACCTTTAAGAACATAAGAACATAAGACATGCCATACTGGGTCAGACCGAGGTCCATCAAGCCCAGTATCCTGTTTCCAACAGTGGCCAATCTAGGTCCTACACACCTAGCAATATCCCCAAAAGACCACAGGTTCCACAATGCTTGTACTGGGTCAAGCATTGATATCCTGGGTCCCCTTTTAATAGTGGTTTATGGACCTTTCCTCCAGGAACTTGTCCAAACCTTTTTTAAACCCAGCTATACTAACAGCCCTTACTACATCCTCCGGTAACAGATTCCAGAGTTTGATTACACGTTGAGTGAAAAAATATTTTCTCTTATTTGTCTTAAATAGTTTACCCTGTAGTTTCATTACATGTCCCCTAGTCTTTCTATATTCTGCTAGCGTAAACAATTGATCCACCTTTGCTCCGCCTTCTGCCTGCCCCCTCCTGCCCCCCTCTAAGGCTCCCCGTACAACTCTGCTGTTCGTACAGGGATCCTTGCATGAGGACGGCAAGAGGGATGAGTAGCGGAGATGTATGTCCAGGCAGGGCGTACATCCCTGCTATTCATGGCTCAGAATAGACCCTATAATCATTTAAAAATGTATAAAGAAGTGAATAAAACTTAAAATGGACTTGTTTTGAAACCCTAAGCCAATGCGAATCATAAAGTAAAGGCATGAACAACGTATATTTGGATACTCCATAGATAAGCCGAGCTGTGGTGTTTTGACTGCTGTTGTGAACAATTCAGAAACAGCATATTGCCATAATACAGATAGGCAAGGAGAGGACTTTGCACTGAAAACCAAAAATGACCTGCAGAAAAATACAGTTTAATTCTGTGTAATTGATGTAATCTAAAGAATAGGTTTTCGTCAAACAAAACCTCAAGAATGCGGAGGACTGGATCTGCACAAAGATTTAATCGATTCAATGCCCCCAGTCTGATTTCTATATCTATGGCCATCTTTTATACTTCCTCCTTTTCCTTCCTCCATCACTTTTAAACTATTTCCTTTCTTTCATCTGTCTACTTTCTCCTTTTTCTCGTCATGTCTGTGTCTCCCCTCTCATCAGGTTTCTCCTCTATCTTCATGCCCCTTTTCTGCTGAACTCTGAACATAAGTAGGCAATGTTGTAGCAATCTGAATTACGCGTGGAGCAGGTGGGTACTAGAACGAGCAGAGGGAAAACTGGGGACGCCAGGCTTCAAATACCTTCTTCCTCTCATGCTCTTTGTTTCTGGGGCAAATTATTCACCCTTTCCTGTCTCACTTACAACTTAGGATCCAGTGTAAGTGCACTATCCTTTAGAATGGTGATGTACTTTACATTTCCCATGCTAAAGATTGTAGCATGGAAAAATCTGCAATAAAACTATTGTGCTAAAGGCCTGCGCAGTCAGCATGCTAATTGCAAGCAAATCCGCTGCATCAGGTTTATTCCCAATGTAAAAACCCATACTGAAATTGAGCTTTTTATTTTTTTTAACTTTCCTTTAGCGCAGAATCTCTACTTCAGTTTGGGACTGTAATAAAGATTCTACCCGAGAGCAGTAAAGTCATCTGAGCTGACATGCAACACTTCACTACTACTACTACTATTTATTTATTTAACTGGTTTTGTTATACCGTTTTTCTACTAGTCAAAACAGTGTACAATCAACAAGGTGCAAAAGTGGGGGATAACAGCGGTGGTTTCGGCAAGTTAGATCACAAAATGAACATTCTAACAGCAAGGGTGCAAATAGGTAACATCAAACAGCAATATTGAGAACATTATATCATGCATCAGTATAGTGAGCATTTGTTTCTAGAAAGACAGTTAAATGGGACTTCCTAGAGCAGAGAAAGGCTAGTGAAGGGGGCAGGAGCTGGTCTTGGGTGGGCGCCTATGGTGTTGGGGTAGGAGGGATGTTGTGTGTTGTGGTACTGCAGAGCCTATGCAAACAGAAAAAAAGGTTTTAAATTCAGAAAAAAGATTCCAACACCAGATGCGACATTACGAGGAGCCAGATAGGGGGAGCAAGAGAGACCTTCCAAGGCCTAGAGAACCGCACCCCAGAGCTTGTGATGTGATGCCGGCCAACAGCCAATCCAGGAAAGGGGGAGTTCCTTTTAAGAAAGGCTGGGAAGTTGGAAATGAAGGAAGAGGAGAGGAGAAGGAGAAGGAGTCTTGGCAAAGAGACCCGAGAGGAAGGAGTTCCTGGCAAGGAGACACAGGGAGTCCGGTGCAGCAAGATACCAGGAGTTCTTGGCAAAGAGACACTGGGAGGAAAGGTACCAGGAGAGAAGCAGAGGTCAGAGGTTTATCTGATGAACCGGTACCAGCAGACTCAGGACCCTGTGGAAGTTACCAGAAGGGTGGTGAAGTCATTGCCATAGGAGGTAACACTCCTTATTTAAGGAGAAAGAGGTATGGGTGTGAAAGAGAGATAACTCCACCCGAAGGCCAGCTGGACAGTGGGAGGCCTGCTACTCGAGTAAGGCTGAATTGCAGCAGGACTAGGCCTCAAACCTCAGCTCACTGGGATAGGCCTGGAGAACAAGGTAATCCACATTTTTATACTTCTAAGCGTTATAACCTGGTGACACAGGGAGCACAAGGAGCAAGGGTGTGCTCGCCTTATCTAGCTGTTTGTAAGACAAGACACAAGCTTTTACCAGATAAAAGACTGTTTAATACAAGGCACCAAGACAAAGGAAGGTATTCTCATAGCAAGCATTCGTATGACCGAGGCCCAAACCTAGGCCCAGAACATTGGAGGCTGGTACAAGCTGTGTATGAAAAGCCTCGGCGTATTTCACCAGACTGCACTGATACAGAGTCACAGCTCTCAGACCCACAGCCCATGCAGGTGGAATTTATTGAGGACCCTTCTGAAGTGCCCATGGATTGTAGCTACTGTCAGGCAGGAAGCCTAGAATCACTGCCTAGTGTATAAAGCAGGACTCAGCAAGCAAAGACTGTGTGTTTTAAAATGTATAAATTCCTGTGAAGATAACAGTGGATAAAGCAATCTGGTTATGTTTCTTTTCTACCTGAAGTAAGGTTTCTTTATGTTGACGTAGATTCCACTACCTGAATCATTGTGCATTAAGGAAAATAAAAAGCCTTTCTTTCCCTACCCTTGGACTTTGTGTTTACTTGAAGCTTTGGTACACGGAAGGCCACTGGGAACAGATACCCAGACCCCGCATACAAGAACCAAACTCAAACTAGAAAAATAACTCATGTCCACCCGACCTGCCTTAACCACCTTTGACCACTAGGGCGGCGGTGCAACAGTGTTAGGTGTGGGTTGTCCTGCTGTGGGTCCATTGGCTGATCTGTACCAAAGTGTTCCTGAAAGAGGTTTGTCTTCAGGTTCTTTCTGAAGGCCTGATGTATTTAATACTCCATAGTGTTCGGGGTAAGGCATTCCAGAGGGAAGGGGCGTATAGTGTGATGGCTTTTAGGTGAGCATGTTGGGTGCTCTTGCAGATCTGTGATGGCAGGTTGAGTAGGTTCTGGGTGCTCTGCCTTTGTGGTCTTTTAGTCTTGAGGATGCTGATAAGTGTCTGGAGGTGATGTGGTGGCGGGCCTTGTGTATGACGGTGAGAATGTTTTTGATTTTAGAGGAAATTGAGAGCTGATGGAGAGTTTTTAGTATGGATGTGATGCAAGTGTGTCTGGAGACTCCAAAGATGGTGCACATGGCAGTAGTTTGGGCAACTTGTAGTGGAAGGATGGTGGTTTTGAGGAGCCCCAGGTATATAGAATTATAGTAGTAAAAGATGGGGTGATGGAGGCTTGGCATACTGAATGGAAGTATTCTGGGGACAGGAGGGGGTATAAGTTACATAGGGTTCTGAGTTTGAAATAGACTGACTTGATGGTGTTCTGGATGTGGGCTTGGAAGTTCAGTTGCTGATCCAGAGTGATGCCAAGGTATCTAACCTGGGTTTTGGACATGAAGGTCCAAGTTATCAAATCTGATGGATGATGGGGGTGTAAAGGTGGGCTCCTTTGTGACATGCAGGATCTCCATCTTGTCAAAGTTGACTGCTAAGTTGTGGAGCTGGAGCCAGCTGACTATGTCTTTGAAGCAGGCAATGAGTTTCAAGTAGTTGGGAGCGGTTGTGGAGAATGGAGTGAAGATTATGTCACCAGTATAGATTTGATAACTGACATTGAAGTTCTGGATGGTCATACACGGGCTGGATGTAAATATTGAAGAGTAGAGAGGAGAGAGCATATCCTTGTGGTACTCCTTGAGGCAGGGTGAAGGGGGCTGATGTGAGATGACCAATTTTTATCTGTTGGGAACACTGAGAGAAGTATGATTGAAACCATGTGAGAGGCTTGCACTGTACTCCAATATTGGAGAGTTGGCTGAGTAGCGTTTGCTGAGAGACCATGTTGAAGGCTGCGGAGATGTCTAAAAATAGCAGTATGAAGCCGGTGGTGGTTCCTTCCATTCCAGTGATGAGAGTTGATAGTAAGGAGGTCAACAATGTTTTGCCGCGGTAATATGGGTGAAATGGTTTCACATTTCTGAAGGTGGTCCATGGTTGCGTGGCCTCAGGTGTGTTATCTGTTGTAGGCATGAGGAATACGGTGTGTATGGCGGAGCTGTGCTTGGCTTTTAGGAAGTCTGCCATGTCCTGTGGGTTTAGAGTATTGTCCTGTTGTGGTTAGGTGGGATCCCTGGTGAGAGATTTCACCAGATTGAAGAGCTCTCTGGGTTTGTTGAGTGCACAGAGGAGTGTATTGCTGAAGTATTCATGTTTGGATTTTAAGGTGCTGTTGCAGTATGCTTTGAGCTGGTCCAGGTATGTGGTCTTCAGGTCGGGGTCCTTGGATTTCCTTCATCAGCGCTCGATCTAGCAGAGTGCATGTTTTAGATTGCAGAGTTCTGTGGGGTACCAGGGTGTGCAATGTCTCTGCTTTGTGGGTGGAGCTCTTGGAAGTGCTGTGGCAGCACTGCAGATGATACAATTCCATTTGTTGATCATAGCATCCAGGCTTGTTTTGAGTGGGATGTCCTTGAGGGCTAGCAGTATTTTTTTTGAGGAAGGAGGGCTTGTCAAATGTGACAAATCTTCTTGCCACCATGGCCTCATTGCATGGGGGGTAGATGTATAGGTGAGGTATTGTGAATGTGATAATGTGATGGTCTGACCAGGGGATGGGTGTATTAGAGGATGTGTTTTGGTGTATGGAGCAGGGAGGTGGGGGTAGGAGACCAGATCAAGGGTTCCTCCTTTTGTCTGAGTTGGGGTATAGTCAAGTCACTCATTGCCTGGAGGAATGCTGTGCCTTGGCTGATGGGGGCTGAGGGGAGGTTCAGGACGCCGAGGGGGATGAAATGCTTCTGGTGTGATGTGTAGAAGTAGACTGTGTCAAGCAGTGTATCCAGTTCCTCAGCCTTGTTGTGCAGCGCCCTATATATAAGGTAGATGGTGAAATGCTTGTTTGTTACTGTGAGAATGTCCATGTTGGGTGAGGAGATGGAGTTGATTGTGTTGAAGGTCAGGTCCTTGATTGAAAGGATGCAAACACCACCCCCTCTGTTGCTGGGTGGGCATTTGTGGATGGCGTGTGTGTTAGAATTGAGTTGGTTGAGCAGAACATTGTTATTTTCCATAAACCACGTCTCGGTGATGCACAGGATATCTATTCTGTCGTCGGTGATGAGGTCAGAAAGAGTATGAGTTTTGTTACAGGCAGAATGTGAGTTTATGAGGGCACATTTGATGGTACTACTACTACCACCATTAATCATTTATATAGTGCTACAAGACATAGGCAGCACAGTACAAACACCTCACAGAAACATAAAAAACTTGACGGCAGAAAGACCACATGACCTATCTAGTCTGCCCTTCCATATCAATTACAATAGTCCCTTTTTTCCTTTAGAGATTTTTTGTTTTTGTCCCATGCTTTCTTGGATTCAGATATTGTCCTTGTCTCTACTACTTCCACTGGGAGATTATTCTACACATCTACCACTCTTTCCATAACAAAATATTTCTGCATATTACTCCTGAGTCTATCCCCTTTCACCCTCATCCTATGCCCTCTTGTAGTAGAGCTTGCTTTCAATCAAAAAAAGGCTTTCCTCTTGTTAGTTTATGCCACAGAGATATTTAAACGTCTTTATCATATTTCCTCTATCCCACCTTTCCTCTAACACAGTGGTTCTGGGACCATCAGGCCAATAAGAATTTCAGGATATCCACAATGAATACCCATGAGATAGATCTACATGCACTGCTTCCATTGTATACAGATCTATTTCATGCATATTTATAGTGGATAACCTGACTGGCTTGAGTGTCCCAGAGGACTGGGTTGAGAACCATTGCTCTAATATATACATATTAAGATCTTTAAGACTGTCCTCATATGCGTCATAACAAAGACCATTAACCATTTTAGTAGCCACCCTCTGCACTGACTCCATCCTGCATATATCCTTTTGAAGGTGTGGTCTCCAGAATTGCACACAATACTCCAAATGAGGTCGCATCAGAGACTTATACAGAGACACTATCGCCTCCATTTTTCTGCTGGCCATTCCTCTCCCTATGCACTCAAGCATCCTTCTGGCTCTCACAATTGCCTTTTCTACCTGTTTAGTCACTTTAAGAAAATCATGCCCAGGTCCCTACTCTTCTTTCATGGACAGAAGTACTTCACCCCCTACACTATACCTCTCTCTTGGATTTTTGCAGCCCAAATGAATGACCCTGAAGTTTTTTAGCATTAAATCTCAACTACCAAATTCTTGACCTTTCTTCAAGCTTAACTAGATTCCTCCTCATGTTATTTACTCTTTCCTCGGGTGTCTACTGTATTGTAGATTTTGGTATCATTCATAAAGAGGCAAACCTTAAGTGACAAGCCTTCCAGATTATCAATAACAAAGATGTTAAAAAGAATTGGATCAAGGACAGATCCCTGCGCACACCACTGGTAACTTCCTTCTCCTCAGAGTGAGCTCCATTTACCTGTTCCCTTTGTCGCCTCCCACAACCAATTTCTAACCTAGTCAGTCACTTTAGGATCCATCCCTAGGGTGATCAGTTTGTTTATAAGTCGCCTGTGCGGAACATTGTTAAAGGCTTTACTGAAATCTAAGTACACCACATGTAGGGCTCTCCCTCGATCCAACTCCCTGGTCACCCAGTCAAAGAAATCAATCAGATTTGTCCGACAAGACCTGCCTCTGGTGAATCCATGCTGTCGCCGATGCTGTAATCCATTGGACTCCAGAAACCTCACTATTTTCTCTTTCAGCAGCGTTTCCAATAATTTACTCACCGCGGAGGTTAGACTAACCAACCTGTAGTTTTCAACCTCATTCCTTCTTCAGCTTTAGTGTAAAGGGACTACATGTGCCTTTCTCCAGTCCTCTGGGACCATTCCTGACTCCAAAGAGGCAATGAAAAGTTTAGTCAGTGGAGCCACTAGAACGTCCCCAAGCTCCTTCAATATTCTCGGATGTATCCCATCTGGTCCCATCACTTTATCTACTTTAATTTAGCTAGTTCTTTATGAACACAGTCTTCTGAAAATTGTTCAAGATCCCCGTCACTTCTGTTGTGGGTGTTTTCGGAGGTCCTGCTCCTGACCCTTCATCTGTGAACACAGAACAGAAATATGTGTTAAGCAATTCCGCTTTATCCTCATCAGCTTCTACCTATTCCTCTCCTTCACCCTTGAGTCTGACAATACCACTTTTGCCCTTCATCTTCTCACTAACATATCTGAAAAATGTTTAGCCACCCATTTTATTGCACTGGCTATTTTTTCTTCTTTTTGTATGTTTGCTTTCCTGACTACTTTGCCAGCTTCTCTAAGTTTTTTTCCAAATATTGATGCTTGTCTTCTTCTCTCTGTGATCTCTTGTATTTCATGAAGGCCTCCCTCTTTTTTTTTTCTCCTTTTCAGCTAATTCTTTTGAGAACCATAGAGCCTGATTCCATAATCTGCATGTCTGGCCCGCAGGCATGTCCAAATCAAAAACAGCCTGATTTAAACGTGATTCCACAACATGGGGTAGATGCACCCGGGGTTCCAGAATCAGGGAAATAGATAGAAACATAGAAATATGATGACAGAAAAAGACCACATGGCTTATCTAGTCTGTCCTTCCATATCAACAACTACAACAGTCCCCTTTTTTCCTTTCCACCCAAGCATTCTTCTAGCTTTTGCCGTCGCCTTTTCTACCTGTTTAGTTACTTTAAGATCATCAGACACAACCATGCCTAGGTCCCAATCTTCTTTAGTGGACAAAAGTACTTCACCTCCTATACTATATTGCTCCCTTGGATTGCTGCAGCCCAAATGCATGACCTTACATTTTTTAACATTAAATCCCAGCTGCCAAATTCTAGACCACTCTTCAAGCTTAGCTAGATCCCTCCTCAATGTATCTACACCTTCCTAGGTGTCTACTCTATTGCAGATTTTGGTATCATCCGCAAAGAGGCAAACCTTACCCAACAGCCCTTCCGCTATATCACTAACAAAGATATTAAAAAGAATCAGACCAAGGACAGATCCCTGGGGCATACCACTGGTAGCATCCTTCTCCTCAGAGTGAACTCCATTTATCTGTACTCTTTGTCGCCTCCCACCCAATCAATTTCTAACCCAACTTTAGTAACTTTAGGGTCCATCCCTAGGGTGCTCAGTTTGTTTATAAGTCGCCTGTGAGGAACAGTGTCAAAGGCTTTACTGAAATTTAAATATACCACATCTAGGGCTCTCCATCGGTCCAACTCCCTGGTCACCCAGTCAAAGAAATCAATCCGATTTGTCTGACAAGACCTGCCTCTGGTGAATCCATGCTGCCTTGGATCCTGTAATCTGCTGGACTCCAGAAACCTCACTATTTTCTCTTTCAGCAGCGTTTCCAATAATTTACTCACCACCGAAGTTAAGCTAACCAGCCTGTAGTTTTCAACCACATCCTTACTTCCTCTTTTTGGTAAAGGCACCATATGAGCCTTTCTCCAGTCCTTTGGCACCACTCCTGACTCCATCGAGGCATTTAAAAGGTCAGTCAGTGTAACTGCTAGAATGTCCACAAGTATTCTAGGGTGTATCCCATCCGGTCCCATCGCCTTGTCTACTTTGAGCTAGTTTCTCACGAACACAGTCTTCTGAAAATTGTTCAAGATGTCCTTCGCTTCTGTTCCTGTTTATGGGTGTTTTTCTGAGGTCCTGCTCCTGGTTCTTAATATGTGAACACAGAACAGAAATATTTGTTAAGCAATTCCGCTTTATCCTCATCAGCTTCTACATATTCCTCCCCTTCACCCTTGAGTCTGACAATACCACTTTTGCCCTTCCTCTTCTCACTAACATATCTGAAAAATGTCTTATCCCCCCATTTTATTGCATTGGCTATGTCATCCTCTTTTTGAATCTTTGCTTTCCTGACTACTTTGCTAGCTTCTCTAAGTTTTTCCAAATATAGATACCTGTCTTCCTCTCTCTGTGATCTCTTGTATTTCATGAAGGCCTCCCTCTTTTTCTTCACCTTTTCAGCTACTTCTTTTGAAAGCCATAGTGGTCTCCTTTTTCCTTTTACCTTTATTTTCCATTTTAACAAAAAGGTTGGTTGCCCTTAAAATATCCCCTTTCAGTTTTTCCCACTGTTTTTTTTATATCCCCCAGCTGTTCCCATCCCGCTAAACGACTCCCTGAGGTGTTGGCCCATCTTGGCAAAGTTAGTCTTCCTAAAGTCTAATACCCTCACCTTTGAATGGATTGTAATAGTAATAGTCGTAGTCCTAATACTGAACCACACTATCTGGTGATCACTGGATGCAAAATGATCTCCCATTATATTATCAGAAACACTTTCACCATTGGTAAGCACCAGGTCTAGTATGGCCCCTTCACGTGTGGGGTCTATTGCCTGAATAGTTCTCCCTGTAGAGAATCCAGGATCTCTTTACTCCTAGATGATACTGCAGCAGGAATGTGCCAATCAACATCAGGGGATTTCAATATGCCAATCAGTAGCACTTCCCCTTTCCTAGCAATGCTGCGTATGGCTTCAATTAACTCTCTGTCCACCACTTCCTCTTGTGAGGGAGGTCTGTATATCACGGCAATGCAAATAGATTTCTCATTCCCTCTTTCTAGTTTAACCCACAATGCCTCCTCTCTCCCTTTTAAGCTCTGTAATTCCAAAGCTTTAATAGTATTTTTTACATATAGTGCCACTCCTCCTCAGCGTCTTCCTACCCTGTTCTTTCTGAATAAAGTATAGCCAGGCATAGTTACATCCCAGTCATGGTTTTCTGTGAACCATGTTTCTGTAACTGCCACTAAATCCAAGTCAGCCACTCCCATCAAAGCTTCAATATCAGAGATCTTATTTCCCATGCTACGGGCCTTTATACACACTGCTTTCCATATGTTACCCCTGTTACCCATTTCCATAAAGGTATTTAATATATCACTTACCTGGGGGCTTTCTTCACCCATCCCCAATGAATCTAGTTTAAAGCCCTCTTCAGTAGATTAGCCAGTCTACTACTGAAGACGTGTCAACCTTTCTTGGACAGATGGATGCCATCTCTGCTCTGCAACCCTTGGAACAGCATCCCATGGTCTAGGAAACCAAAACGCTCTCGATGACACCATCCATGCAGCCATGCATTCATGTCCAGGATGCGAGCCTCTCTGCCTTGGCCTTTACCCTCAACAGGGAGGATTGAAAGGAACACCACCTGTGCACCTAACTGCTTCACCCTCTGTCCACGAGCCATGAAGTCACTTTTGATACGCTCAGAGGGATACCTGGCAGTATCATTTGTTCCGACATGGATTAGCAATATTGGGTAATAGTCAGTGGGCTTGATGAGTCTCGGCTAACTCTCTGTAACATCTCAGATTTTGGCACCAGGCAGACAGCATACCTCTCTGGACATCAAGTCTGGTCGGCAGATGCACACCTCAGTACCCCTCAGAAGAGAGTCACCAACCACCACTACCCTTCGCTTCCTTGTGGTCACTGATTCTGCAACTTTTGGGTGCTCAAGCTCTGGTTCTTCCCTTTCCAGGGATACATTCACCTCCTCCACTTCCAGGGCTGCATAATGGTTCTCCAATTCAAGGGCTGAAGAAGTTGGATGGGTGATTCTGCAGGCCCTGGTGACTTGTGTCCAACTTTCGTCATTCTGTTGGCACCCATGTTCTCCTCTGCTGGAGAGCTTGGTTGCTGCAAGAAGCATCTCATCAATGTACTTCTCACTGTCTTGAATGCTCCTCAGCCTCGCCACCTCCTCTCTGAGTTCCTCCACTTGTTTCCTGAGAGCTTCAGCATGCAGGCACACTGCACATGGAGCCATTCCTTCAACTGGCATTGGGACCTCTGTCTGGACAGAGGCAGAAGCTGTAACGGGGGCAACAGCTTTAGCGATACAATTTGTCCCAGCCATTGTTCAGTTTGTGGAGCTTAGGTATCTATTAAAGCAAAAGAGAGAGATCTACCAAAGTACCAGCCAGTTTCCCAGCTGTCCTTTCAGAGAAAAAGCAGTTAAATCTCTTTAATTACATTGATAAGAACATAAGATATGCCATACTGGGTCAGACCAAGGTCCATCAAGCCCAGTATCCTGTTTCCAACAGTGGCCAATCTAGGTCATATGTACCTACCAGTTTCCCCAATAGACACAGGTTCCACAATGCTTGTAATGGGTCAAGCATTGATATCCTGGGTCCCTTCTTAATAATGGTTTATGGATCTTTCCTCCAGGAACTTGTCCAAACCTTTTTTAAACCCAGCTACACTAACAGCCTTTAATACATCCTCCGGTAATAAATTCCAGAGTTTGATTACACGTTGAGTGAAAAAATATTTTTTTTATTAGTCTTAAATAGTTTACCCTGTAGTTTCATTGCATATCCCCTAGTCTTTCTATATTCTGATAACGTAAACAATCGATC
The DNA here is from genome assembly GCA_033557465.1 of Ichthyophis bannanicus. Classification (NCBI taxonomy): domain Eukaryota; kingdom Metazoa; phylum Chordata; class Amphibia; order Gymnophiona; family Ichthyophiidae; genus Ichthyophis; species Ichthyophis bannanicus. Next base: position 12,402,961 of record CM066046.1, on the reverse strand, counting down.
TACGTTTACCTGTTCCACTCCCTTCATTAATTTTATAGACTTCTATCATATCTCCCCTCAGCCGTCTCTTTTCCAGGTTAAAGAGTCCTAACCTTTTTAGCCTTTCTTCATAGGAGTATCCTTCCATCCCCTTTACTATTTTGGTGGCTCTTCTCTGAGCTTTTTCGGATAACGCTATATCCTTTTTAAGATATGGCGACCAGAATTGCACACAATATTCAAGGTGCGGTCTCACCATGGAACGATATAGAAGCATTATAATATCTTTTGTTTTATTTTCCATTCCTTTCCTTATGATACCTAGCATTCTATTTGCTCTCTTGGCTGCCGCTGCACACTGAGCTGAGGGTTTTAACATGTTATCCACAATGGCGCCTAAACCTTTTTCCTGGGTGGTGGTTCCTAATGTGGAACCTTGCATCGTGAAACCATAGTTTGAGTTGTTCCTCCCTAGGTGCATAACTTTGCACTTGTCCACATTAAATTTCATCTGTCATTTTGATGCCCAGTTTTGTGTCATCTGCAAATTTGATAACCTCACTCGTTATTCCTTTTTCCAGGTCATTTATAAATATGTCAAAAAGCACAGATCCCTGGGGTACACCACTATTCACCTTTCTCCATTGGGAAAATTGGCCATTCAGCCCTACCCTCTGCTTTCTATCTTTTAATCAGTTCCTGTTGCACAATAGTACACTGCCTCCTATCCCATGACTCTAGTTTTGCCAAAAGTCTCTGATGAGGGACCTTGTCAAAGGCTTTCTGAAAGTCCAGATACGCTATATCAATCGACTCACCTTTGTCTACCTGTTTATTCACACCTTCAAAAAAACATAACAGATTAGTAAGACAAGATATTCCTTGTCTAAAGCCATCTTGGCTTTCTCCCATTAGGCCATGACTATCTACATGCTGAGTAATTTTGTTATTTATCATGGTTTCTACCATTTTTCCCATTACTGACGTCAGGCTCACCGGTCTGTAGTTTCCCAAATGATCCCTGGAACCCTTTTTAAAAATTGGCATTACATTGGCGATTCTCCAATCTTCAGTTATTACAGATGATTTTAATGAAAATTCACAGATTACTAATAGCAGTCTGCAATCTCGTATTTCAGTTTTTTCAACACCCATGGATGTATGCCATCCGGCCCAGGTGATTTGCTACTCTTCAGTTTATCTAATAGTTGTAATAGATCTTCCTGATGTATCAATATTTCCTTCAATTCTTCTGCACCTTTAAATACCACTTCAGTCATAGGTAACATCCCTACATCTTCCTCAGTAAAGACCGAAGCAAACAATTCATTCAGTCTCTCCGCTTTCGCCTTGTCGCCTCTTAGTGCCCCTTTAACCCCTCTATCATCTAATGGACCAACTGACTCTCTAACAGGTTTTTTTGCTACGGATGTACTTGAAAAAGTCTTTATTTCACGTTTTTGCTTCCGCAGCAAGCTTCTTCTCAAATTCTCCCTTTGCCTGCCTTATCAGTGCCTTGCATTTGACTTGCCAGTGCTTGTGGTGTTTCAGGTTTCGTTGTTTGGCTCTTTTTTCCATTTCCTGAAAGATGCTTTTTTTTGGCAACAACAGCCTCTCTGACCTCACCTTTTAACCATGCTGGCAGTTTTTGGACTTCCTTCCCCTTTTCTTAAAACGTGGAATACAGCTGTTCTGGGCTTCCAAGATGATAGTTTTCAACAACACCCAAGCTTGAACCTTTGCAACTGCTCCTTTTAGTTTTTTCTTAACTATTTTCCTCATTTTATCATAGTCTCCCTTTCGAAAGTTAAAAGGTAGTACAGTGGATTTTCTTACTATCCCTCCTCCACTAATTAAATCAAACGCGATCATGCTATGATCACTATTGCCAAACGGCCCCAACACCCTTATCTCTTGCACAAGATCTGTTGTTCCACTAAGGACTAGGTCTAATATGGCTTCCCCTCTGGTCGGTTCATGAACCAGCTGCTCCAAGAAGCAGTCATTTATTTTATCTAGGAACTTTATCTCCCTAGCATGTCCTGCTGTGACACTGACCCAGTCGATACCGGGGTAATTGAAATCACCCATTATTATTACTGCGCTGTAACGTTTGTTAGCTTCCTTGGATGAGCATTTCATCATCCATTTGTTCATTCTGGCCAGGCGGTTGATACACCCCCACTGCCACACCCCTTTTTATCTGGAATTTCAATCCATAGAGATTCTACAGCAAATTTTGTTTCCTGCAAAACTTTAATCCTTTCTGACTCAGTGCCCTCTCTAACATAGAGCGCAACCCCTCCACCAATTTGATCAGCTCTATCATTACGGTATAGTTTGTACCCAGGTATCAGTGTCCCACTGGTTGTCTCTGATATTCCAATCATATCTAACCTCTCATTTAGTGCTATATATTCTAACTCTCCCATCTTATTTTTTAGACTTCTGGCATTTGCATACAAGCATTTTAGACTGTATTTTATTCATATTAACCTGGCTATTGGTAGACATGGGTAATTTGGGATCTTTAAGCTGTGTCTGCTCCATACCCGAGGGCATTTGGGCTACTTTACTCTTTTTTGGAACCTCTCTGCTTTTGGTAGTATCCTTCAACGATACATTCTTCCAAACCATGCGCTCTTTTGTGACTGTCGGCTCTCCCCTATTATTTAGTTTAAAAGCTGCTCTATCTCCTTTTTAAAGGTTAATGCCAGCAGCCTGGTTCCATCCCGGTTAAGGTTTAGCCCATCCCTTCGGAAGAGCCCCTCTTTTCCCCAGAATGTTCCCCAGTTCCTAACAAATCCAAAACCCTCATCTCTGCACTATTGTCACATCCATGCATTGAGACTCCGGAGCTCTGCCTGCCTTTTGGGTCCTGCGTGTGGAACGGGAAGCATTTCGGAGAACGCTACCCTGGAAGTTCTGGATTTCAACTTTCTACCTAAAAGCCTAAATTTAGCCTCCCTACCACATTTTCCTATGTCATTACTACCAACATGTACCAAGACAGCAGACTCCTCCCCAGCACTATCTAAGACCTTATCTAGGTGGTGCGTGACGTCCGCTACCTTTGCACCAGGCAGGCATGTTATCAGGCGATCCTCACGTCCACCAGCCACCCTGCTACCTACATGCCTAGTGATAGAATCACCAACTATAACGGCTGTCCTAACCCTTCCCTCATGGGCACATGGCCCTGGAGAAACTTCCTCGGTGCGAGAGGGTTTTACATCATCTGGAGGACAGGTCCTAGTTACAGGATCACTTCCTGCACACCAGGGTGATGCTCTCCTGTCACGTGACCTCTCTCCTTCATGGCAACGGCGATACTGCCAGACTGGAGGTGGGACTTCAGGACTATATCCCTGTAGGTCTTGTCTATGTACCTCTCTGTCTTTCTTATGTTTTCCAAGTCTGCTACTCTAGAGAATGGACTCGTTCCCTGAGAGCAAAGAGCTCCTTGCACCTAGTGCACACGTAAGACCTCTCACCAACTGGGAGAAAATCATACATGTGACACTCAATGCAAAAGACTGGAAAGCCCCCATCTCGCTGCTGGACTGCTGTCTGCATCTTAGTTTTAAGTTTTTGTTTAGTTCTTTAAGTTCTTTACTTCCTAAGGGTTGCTATGGATATTTATACTAATAAAACTGTACCTAATACGTTTAGTATACCTTGTTCACCTGAAGCTTAATTAATCTCAGGCCCTTAGTGTATGACTGATTTGGATAACGAGTTTCACCCGATAGCACCTCCTTTCCTTTAAGATGTGTAAGTACCTATAAAGCTGCGATTATCCCAGGGGTGGGTGGGTGTTGTGGAGGGAGGGAAATAACACTTATTAAAAGAGGACTGCTACACAGTACCCTGTCCTGTGCTGCTGAGGTAAGCTGTGACCAACTTCCTGGGTGATTAACACTCCTTGCTTGGATAGAAGGCGTCTTTCAAAATGGCCTTTTGACCTGCCACCTGGTGTTAACACCTATTGAAAAAGTTTCACAGGTCTCTTGCCCCCTAGGTAGAAGGCCTCTTTGTAAAGGTCTCTAGAAGACTTTATTTGTTGCTCAAAGAGTACTGCCCTGTTTTGCGTTTTTTGCTAAGTTATATTCTGATTTGATTTAAATTACAGCTCTTTGCTGCTGCTAGGCTCTGACTTATTATGATATTTAAACTACAAGCTCTCTGCTGGGTTCTAAATTTAACCAGAAAGCTCTCTTCTGTGTTTTAAATTTAAACTTAAAAGAGTTCACAGATTAATTAGCTTTAATATAAAGAAGTCCTTTCAGAAAATTCCCAGAAGTATATACTCACAATTGCAGATCTCTCTCCAGAAGTAGCAGTCCCTTTTTCTAGTCCTTCAGGATGTGCTGTTCAAAGTCGCTGTGTTTTGTTAAATGGGGAGGTGCCCTATAAAGCAATACTGCTCTCTAGGGGTGGGTGGGAGTTGGGGGGGAACTAACATCTAATTAGGCGTCAGCAGTTCCCAAGAGCTGAGAAAGTTACCAAAGCAGAGTTTTAACCTACCCCACTAAATAAAATATGCCTACTAAAGCACCAAAAAGACTTTGTTTTAAAAATATACCAAAACTCTTTTAAGAGCTCCCAGTCAGAGAGCTAGCAATTTAAAAAAAATAATAAACCCTCAAATTCTTACCGTTGTTTGACTTGTATAGCCCTTGTTAGGAATGCCTCAACAGGGCAGGTCTCTGAAGCCTTTTATGCAGGCTTCAGCTGCTCTCAGTTCATTCACAGGCTAATCAGGCCCACTAACTCCTGATTAGTTGTCTGCAGTTCCCAAGAGATGTTCTTGGCATGGCACAAACAAATCACTATGGGGTACGTGAGACGGGTATACACAGTAAACGGCTGTGTACATTCTGGTGCTCACCATATTCTGAAAAGATGGGCGTTTTTGATGCTGCTCGTCTCTGCGATATACTTGAACGGCCACGCCTCCTCTAAAACATGCAGCTCCTAATCTGCTGCGCTCAATGACAGTGTTGTGCTGATGCAAGCTACACATGAAAACTGATAATACATAAATGTTGATGCAAAGTAGACTATATAGTATATACTAGTCTGTTGCATGCCCAGAATACTGCAAAGTAATATCAGTGCATTCTAAGATAGTAGTATAAAAGCAGGTAGAAAGTGATATGTTTGTCATGACATAGCTTGCATCACATCATACATTGCAATAGAAGATCTCCTTAATTATGTTTGCATTGATCATCTCTGAAAACAGTCTGTACAATGCTAAGTATGGGCCAGAAATAAAATCAGAACAGGTTCTCCATATCTAAATGTTAAAACATATTCCTGTAACTAATAAGGGACCCTCATAATGAGAACATTCAACAGTACAACAGCACTAATATATGCCCAAAGCCACCATCATCGCTCTCTACAAATATGTACTGTGATAGAGCTGAAGCTAGTGAAGCTATGAACTTAGAAAAAAACACTGTTTTTCATAAAGCAACTGACTTGCAGAGGGTGCAATTACCTAGCAGGACAGCTAGAGGGGGCAGGCACGAGCCTGCAGAGGCTGAGCTGACACACCCAGGTACTGATGAAGGAGAAGCTAATCAGGTGCACCTGAGGAGAAGGTCAGAAAACTCAAGGGAAAAAGGGCTTTATAAGCAGGGCTCTGCAGGAAGGCAAGGGAGAGAGCCTTGGCAAGGGAGAGAGCCACGGCAAGAGAGAGAGCCTCGGCAAGAGAGAGAGCCACGGCTGCCGAGAGAGCCATGCCTTGAGAGAGGCCTACGCATAGAGAGAAGCTCTAAGAAAGGATCTGGAAATGAGAGACCTGATAGAGGAACGAACCTCCTATACTGCAAAGCAGAGGAGTTTGGAATCCTTACGTGGCAAAGCTAAGCTCCAGGGAGGACAAGCCCAGCCCAGAGAACTCCAAGAAACAGTCTTCAGAGAAGACGGTATCAGAAGGAGGGTGCCTGGTAGGGGGAGTACCAGTGGCACAGACTTCAAGGAGCCAAGGTACAGTGATACTTTATTTCTCACAAAGAAGCCAGGTCCTAGAAAGACTTATTACTCAGATAGCAATACTGAGAGGAAAGGAAGCTGGCAGAAGTTTTGGAAACCACTACAAAGAAGCATAGGAACAAGACATACCACTTGTTTGCAAAACCCAGAGCTGCCAGGCTGGAAACTAGGGAAGAGAACTTCTGAACTGCAAACTATTTCAGCCAGCGGACTCCAGAAGCATCACTATTTTCTCTTTCAGCAGCGTTTCCAATAATTTACTCACCACCGAAGTTAAACTAACCAGCCTGTAGTTTTCAACCACATCCTTACTTCCGCTTTTGTGTAAAGACACCACATGAGCCTCTCTCCAGTCCTTTGGCACCACTCCCGACTCCATCGAGGCATTGAAAAGGTCAGTCAGTGGAGCTGCTATAACATAAAGTTGTTTGTATAGTTAGTCTCCTGATGGACATTAAAGAAAGATGTAACAACCAACTGCCTACCCTGGGACTTCTCTCTCTCTTCTCTCTCCCCCAGTTTGATAACTCTGGGTCCAGTGCTGATTTTCTGCCTGGTCATGTCACTGCTGACAATGTGAGGACTATAGCAACCTCCATAGCCAATCTCCATTCAGTATCCATTTAAGAGATCTGCCGGGCTGCTACCCATTCATACTTTTGCTCTACACTACTATCTAGACCGAGACTCCTGTCGGGATGCTTTCTTCGGCCAAGCTGTACTGCAGCATCTTTTTGGGACTTAAACTCATCTCCTACCCACTGTCCCAGACTTTTACAAGATACCAGACTATCACTGGGGGAGTATCGCCTCCTGGAATCAAGCCCAATGGCTCACACTCTTCAACTACACGTTTTTTTGCCACAGGAATCGCACTACTCTCCCCTCCCCCATACCAGTCTGGTACCTGGGAGCTAGTGAGTCCCATATGTGAAAACTACATTCCTGCTTGTTCCTGGTGAAAGCATAATTATGCCCCTGTAACAGGTGATCTCTGGGAACAGCAAGAATCAGTCTTCAAACTCCCCCCCCCCTCATGCCCTAGGAGTTGTAGGGTTCTTTGATTTTCTTCTTCTTCTCAGCTACAAACTCAACTGAGGAGAGGAGTTGGGAAGCTGGGAAGGCAGGCATGCAGGTGTAGTTGAGTACTCCCAAAATCTTTCCTATTGGAAGTTAGGGGGCGTTCCTTCACAGGCTCAGTCGGTGACATTCACCCATATGTGAAGAATGATTCTTGACATTCCTAGAGATCACCTGTTACAGGTGAGTAACTACACCATTGAGCAGGGCTGGCAGAAGGGAAATGGTGCCTTAGGTAAACCTTTAGCTTTATGCCTTCCCCAGGGCCTGTGCTGCCCTCCATAGTGCCCATTGCCTCTGCTGCTGCCCTCTCCAGGGCCTGCAGTGGTGGCAAAGGCCCCCAAACCACAAATGCAGCACTTACCTGCACACACTGGTACTGCGTCATGGTTTCCTTTGGCTTCTGTCTTCTGCTCCTCTCTGGAAGTTTGAAAATCTTGTTTTACACCCAAGCTGAAATGTTTCAATCAGTTCAGATGCTGCTACTTTAACATGGCTCCTTCCAGTCATATTCCGATATTCTAGAATGAAGGCAGCCAAAGAAATAGCATCTTTAATTTGTATATACCATCTGTGAATGTAGATTTGTTCACCTATAGAAGTTTTCATTCAACTACCTGGTCAAAGTGCCTGTTATGAAAAGGTCACTTCAGCCATCTCGTAAGTCCAAAGTGTATGTCCTAGAGGCTGAAGTCCCTGTGCTAGCTTTCAGTGTTTGCAGCCTCACCGATGACAGATCATTAGTCAGAGCACAACTGTGTCCATTATTTGGCTATCTCATTTCCCAATGGGAACCAAGATTGTTATCTCTGCTTGTAACCAAGATGATATTCCCTAGTGAGCAACAAAAGTTGTCTATAGAATAGTTTGTTCCGGCATGAATGTTTTTCTTTGTTCACGACAGATGTTATAGGTTACTGGTTGAATAAGAGTATTTTTGTATTTCTAGATTGTCTTTCCAGTTATAGCTTGAGGTGGTTTACAGCATGCCGACGTCTTAGTCTTTGCTTATGGCTGATATTATAGGCTACTGTTTAAAAGCATGCCCGACACTTATGGTCTCAGAAGTGTGGCGTGCAAAAGGGTAAGTCTCGAAGTACAGTTATAAGCCTTTGTTTGTTTGGGGACACTATATTGTGTCAAAGGGGGACACGCAAAAAAATATTTATTTTCCCTAGTTCTGTCCACGTTTCATAGTAGCATGCACTCCCACCTCTGGGGATGGACCTGATAATGAGGTGGAAGGGATTTCATTTGACGGCCCAAGATGTCTAGCCCTAGACTTGCCAAAATGTATGGAGTCTTTTTTTGGGGGTGCTCCAACTAAACTTTACTCCAAACTTGTACTAAAACAGTTCCATAGTTGTACGGCATAAACTTACACGGTTTGTTCCTCTTAAATAAACACACTGGTCCTTCATCTACATTTGCAATCCTTTAGGATGCAGGGCCCTCCGACTACTGGGTAAACATAGTTCCTTGACAGAGCTTCTAACTTTGATATACTGTATACTGGGGCTTCCACTTCCAAACTGGAATCCTCTTCAGCATACAAACTCACACTGGAAAGTTTCCACAAGCAGTGCTGTTTTCCTCATGCATAGCTCCAGTTGGGAGTGCTTACATTTCATAAGAACATAAGATATGCCATACTGGGTCAGACCAAGGTCCATCAAGCCCAGTATTCTGTTTCCAACAGTGGCCAATCTAGGTCATATGTACCTAGCAGTTTCCCCAAGGGACACAGGTTCCACAATGCTTGTATTGGTTCAAGCATTGATATCCTGGGTCCCTTCTTAATAATGGTTTATGGAGCTTTCCTCCAGGAACTTGTCCAAACCCTTTTTTAAACCCAGCCACATTAACAGCCTTTACTACATCCTCTGGTAACAAATTCCAGAGTTTGATTACACGTTGAGTGAAAAAATATTTTTCTTTTATTAGTCTTAAATAGCTTTTACCCTGTAGCTTCATTGCATGTCCCCTAGTCTTTCTATATTCTGATAAGGTAAACAATCGATCTACGTTTACCCGTTCCACTCCGTTTATTAATATATAGACTTCTATCATATCTCCCCTCAGCCGTCTCTTTTCCAGGTTAAAGAACCCTAACCTTTTTAGCCTTTCTTCATAGGAGTATCCTTCCATCCCCTTAACCATTTTGGTGGCTCTTCTCTGAACATTTCCTAAAATTGCTATATCCTTTTTAAGATACGGCGACCAGAATTGCACACAATATTCAAGGTGCGGTCTCACCATGGAACGATATAGAGGCATTATAATATCTTTTTGTTTTATTTTCCATTCCTTTCCTTATCATATCTAGCATTCTATTTGCTCTCTTGTCCGCCGCTGCACACTGGGCCGAGGGTTTTAACATGGTATCCACAATGACGCCTAAATCTTTTTTCTGGGTGGTGGTTCCTAATGTGGAACCTTGCATCGTGTAACCATAGTTTGGGTTGTTCTTCCCTAGGTGCATAACCTTGCACTTGTCCACATTAAATTTCATCTGCCATTTTGATGCCCAGTCTTCCAATTTATCAAGATCCTCTTGCAATTTTCCACATCCTCTTGGGTTTTAACAACTTTAAATAGTTTTGTGTCATCTGCAAATTTGATAACCTCACTCGTTATTCCCCTTTCCAGGTCATTTATGAATATGTCAAAAAGTAGCGGACCCAGCACAGATCCCAGGGGTACACCACTATTCACCTTTCTCCTTTGGGAAAATTGGCCATTTAGCCCTACCCTCTGCTTTCTATCTTTTAACCAGTTCCTGATCCACAATAGTACACTGCCTCATATCCCATGACTCTTTAGTTATGCCAAAAGTCTCTCATGAAAGTCCAGATACACAATATCAACCGACTTACCTTTGTCCACCTGATTATTCACTCCTTCAAAAAAACATAACAGATTAGTAAGACAAGATCTTCCTTGTCTAAAGCCATGTTGGCTGTCTCCCATTAGGTCATGACTATCTACATGCTGAGTAATTTTATTCTTTATGATGGTTTCTACCATTTTTCCCGGTACTGATGTCAGGCTCACCGGTCTGTAGTTTCCCGGATCACCCCTGGAACCTTTTTTAAAAATTGGTGTTACCTTGGCGATCCTCCAATCTTCAGGTATTAGAGATGATTTTAATGATAGTTCACAGATTACTAATAGCAGGTCTGCAATCTCGTATTTCAGTTCTTTCAACACCCTTGGATGTATACCATCCGGCCCAGGTGATTTGCTACTCTTCAGTTTATCTAATAGTTGTAATACATCTTCCCGATGTATTGATATTTCCTTCAATTCTTCCACACCTTTAAATACCACTTCAGTCATGGGTAACATCCCTACATCTTCCTCAGTAAAGACTGAAGCAAAGAATTCATTCAGTCTCTCCGCTATTGCCTTGTCGCCTCTTAGTGCTCCTTTAACCCCTTTATCATCTAATGGACCAACTGACTGACTCACAGGTTTTTTGCTACGAATGTACTTGAAAAAGTCTTTACTTCGCGTTTTTGCTTCCATGGCAAGCTTCTTCTCAAATTCTCCCTTTGCCTGCCTTATCAATGCCTTGCATTTGACTTCCCAGTGCTTGTGCTGTTTCCAGGTTTCGTCATTTGGCTCTTTTTTTCCATTTCCTGAAAGATGCTTTTTTGGCAACAGCCTCTCTGACCTCACCTTTAAACCATGCTGGCAGTTTTTTGGACTTCCTTCCACTTTTCTTAAAGCGTGGAATACAGCTGGTCTGGGCTTTCGAAGATAGTATTTTTCAACAACAGCCAAGCCTGATGTACGTCTTTAACCTTTGCAACTGCTCCTTTTAGTTTTTTCTTAACTGTTTTCCTCATTTTATCATAGTCTCCCTTTCGAAAGTAAAAAGGTAGTACTGTGGATTTCCTTACTATCCTTCCTCCACTAATTAAATCAAAGGCGATCATGCTATGATCACTATTGCCAAGTGGCCCCAACAACCTTATCTCTTAAGAACATAAGAAATGCCATACTGGGTCAGACCGAGGTCCATCAAGCCCAGTATCCTGTTTCCAACAGTGGCCAATCTAGGTCATACGTACCTAGCAGTTTCCCCAAAAGACACAGGTTCTGCAGTGCTTGTACTAGGCCAAGCACTGATATCCTGGGTCCCTTTTTAATAGTGGTTTATGGACCTTTCCTCCAGGAACTTGTCCAAACCTTTTTTAAACCCAGCTATACTAACAGCCCTTACTACATCCTCCGGTAACAGATTCCAGAGTTTGATTACACGTTGAGTGAAAAAATATTTTCTCTTATTTGTCTTAGTGTCAAATTTGTTTATTGTAAAAAACAACACCAGTAGCAAAACAGATCAAAGATAAAGCACAAACATAGATGATACCCGGTACTCCAAAACCAATATCCTAGATACATTTTTACATTTTTACATTATTGCAAACATTTGAACAAGGATAGAAGCAATCATGTTAACATTCATAGTCATGCTAACATGTAATATCATGTTAAGATTTATAACTGGTAAGTTATAATTCCGAATTTATCCTTCCTAGGTTATCCTCCCCCCCTCCTCAGGGCCTCCGAGAACGAGTGAGGCCCAGTGATGAGAAAACAGAACAGAGGTCAAAACAGAAGTCAGGTCCCCTCCCCCCCCTAGAGGAACACAATCTCCAGCATGCCGCCATTGGGCAGGCTCGGGGTGCGCTCTTCGCCCGGGCCTCGCCCTACCCACCAAGATAGAGAGATGGGAAACCAGGAGAAAGACCTGTCCTCCCCCCCACCCAGTCCCATCCCCACAGCTCTCCTCCCCCCCTCCCCCCCCTATCCCTCCTAAATGCCCCCCTCCCGCCCGAGCCCTCCTCCCCCTAAGACTGAGAGATCCGCAGAAAATGTATTTATTTTTATTTATTTAGCTGCATTTATATCCCGCTTTTCACCGGGTCAAAGCGGTTGGGGGATACATTTAACATGAGGGGATATGAGACACATACACTAATACTTACAGGGAACATGGGCAATGGAGGGCTAAGTGGCTTGCCCAAGACCACAAGGAGCACCTGTGGGACTAGAAACCCCAGTCCTTCCGGCCCAAGGTTGCTGTCCTCTAGTGGGATTTGAACCCCCGACCTTCCGGCCTGAAGTACCTTGCGCCAACCACAAAATAGGCGCACCTAGACCGTATCCATATGGCCCACCCAGATAGGGTCCATGAGTGGATCTGTTAATGGCCACCCAGGATCCGACTACGAGCAACCCGAGGTAAAGAAGTCAAGTGAGGACCCCAGGCCTGCAAAAACCTCTGCCATCGGGCCTGGTGGCCCCTCGCTCTAAGCCTCTCCATAAGCAACACTTCATGCAGGCGCCCCCTCCACAACCCATATGTCGGTCCATTGGCATCCATCCAGCGACACAGGATAGTCATCCGTGCCACCACCAAAACCAGTCGCACCCAGGACCAAACCACTCGCCCCAACTTTTCCTCCCATTCGCTCTCCCATACGTCCAAAACTGCATTCACAGCTGTAAGGGATATCGGGTTTCCCACACACCCGGAGAGATAGGCCCGCACTTTCTGCCAGAAGGCGTTGACTCGGGTACACGTCCACAGCATGTGACCCAGGGACGCCCGCTCCTCACCACAGCGAGGACAGCCAGGCGACCCTGCAATCCCAGCCTTCCACGCCCGCGAAGGAGCATAATATAGGCGACGCAGCAACTTATATTGCATATCCCGGAAAGACACCAACACGTATAGCTTGGGGATAACGGACAAAGCCTCCAGCAACATGTCGCCCGTTACCTGTCTCTCCAGCTCCCGGGTCCAGGCAGCCGCCAAATCCTCCAAGGCCAGCGGCGACGCCGAGTCCCAAAGCAACTTCTGCAACCAAGCTACCCGCACTCCCTGCTCCCCCCCCAATAGAGATACCTCAATCTGAGAGCTGACCTCCCCCCTTAGGGCCCCAGGAGGAACCCCCTGTGCATAACTCCGAGGCTGCGCATACGGAAAAATGTCACGCCCTTCAAGAGGATAGTGTCGGCATAACTCAGGGAACGTCATCATAGACCCCTCGGGAGATATCACATGCTCCAAATTAACAATCCCCAGCCTCGCCCAGCGTGTGAAGGACCCACCGGCCATTCCAGGCAAGAAGTCACCATTACCCCGGATTGGAAGATATGGCGAGTATGAGGCCGAGAGCGCCCGAGTGCCACAGAAAGATCGCCATCCCGCCCTGACCGGGTCCACTAAAAAAATCCGGAGCTCCCGGGACAGCCCAAGGGGCTTCCGGGCATGCAAAAGATAGCGCAAGTGCAGGGGCTTCACCGCTGCCTGCAACATCCGCAGGGGTGTATACTCCTCTAAGTCCCACAGCCAATCCCGAGCGTGCCGCAATAAGCAGGCCATGTTATACTTACGTAAGTCAGGTAGGCCCATACCTCCCAGGGACCAAGGCTGACAGAGAATCGCCGCCCGCACCCGAGGCCGCCTTCCCCGCCACAGCAAGCGATTCACTAATCCCTCCAATTTCTTTCGGTCCGACTGTTTCAATAGTAACGGAAGTGTCTGCAACAGATACAGAACCTTGGGGAACAGCGTCATCTTATAGAGAGCAACACGCCCACCCAAGGACAGCGGTAGATCCCGCCACTTGGCAACACTAGAGGATACTGCAGTCAACACTTTGTCCACATTAAGCCGATATAAGTCATCCAAGACGGCCGGGATGAGTACCCCTAGATATTTGAAATGGCCAGTCTCCCATTTTAACGGGAAGGTTCCCTGCCAATCCATCGGGTCACCCGCTCCCAAGAGCATCGCCACCGATTTGTCCAAATTCAAGCGAAATCCGGAAGGGACCCCGTACTCAGTAAAAAGCTGTAGAAGGCGAGGGAGCCCCGTCTGAGGGTCCGCCAAATGTACGAGAAGATCATCCGCAAAAGCAGCGACCCGAAATTCAGAGCCCCCCACTTGAATCCCCTGGATTTGAGGGTGGGATCGGATCCGCTGCAATAAGGGCTCCAAAGTTAAGATGAATAAGAGGGGGGACAGGGGGCAGCCCTGTCGGGTCCCCTTCTGGATGGGAAATTCCCTAGACATGGTCCCATTGATCAAGATGGCACCGATCGGGTTGGCATACAGAAGTCGCACCACATTGACGTAGAACCCCGTGAACCCCATGGTGGCAAGAACATGGTACATAAAATCCCAACTGACCCTATCAAATGCTTTTTCAGCGTCGAAGCTAATGAGCATGGACCTCCCCCGAGCCGTCCGTCCCGCACACATAGAAAGAAGGAGTCGCTGCAAACTATAAGCCGCATGGCGGCCCCGCACGAAACCCACTTGATCCTTATGTATCAAATCTGGCAGGACGGCCGCTAATCTGTCTGCCATAATTTTAGCTAAGATCTTAATATCGACGTTAAGGAGGGAGATGGGTCGATAAGAACCCGGTAGCAACTGGTCCCGCCCCGGTTTCGGTAGAACCGTAACCAGCGCCTTGTTCGCCTCATACGGGAACCCGCCCCTCGCGACCAGGTCCTCAAAGTAACCCACAAGAGGAGCCGCAACCACCTCGCCCAAGGACTTGTAGAACTCACCCCGCAGGCCGTCTAACCCAGGAGCCCTGCCATTCTTCAAATTCCGAATCCCGTCTTGAACTTCCTTCAAGGAGATAGGAATGTTTAAGGCCCGCACCTGCTCCTCGGACAACTTCGGTAGGGTACAACCTACCAGAAAGGCTCCGTCGTCCTCTATGCTACCACTATCCCGGGCATAGAGCCGCTGATAGTAATCGGAAAAGATCCGCTGAATCTCCGCGGTGTCTTTGCGGATGGATCCATCCGGATGCCGAATCGCCCCTATGTGTCGGGCCCCACCTGCCGGTCTCACCAAAGCAGACAATAACCTCCCTGCCCGATTCCCATGTTGATACAATTGGTATCTGTAGTACAGCATAGATTTGTGGGCCCTTTGATGGAGAAGCATCTCCAACTCCCGTTGAATCTCTTTGAATGAGCGTCCATCCGTAGCCGTTCCGTCCACCCTCGGCCTCCGCCGTGCTCTGCCCAGTTCGCGCTCCAGCAAAAGAATTCGTTGGTTTCGACGCTTCCGCAAGGAGCCGTAATAACTGATAATCTCCCCCCGCATGACTGCCTTGCCTGCCTCCCAAAGAAGGGCCGGGGATGTCTCCGGGGTGTCGTTAATTGCTTCATATTCCCTCCACAGATCCCCAAGGTATCCCGCAAAGGTGGCATCTCCGCTAAGTTCAAGAGGATAACGCCAAAATCGACATCCGGGAGGAGTGCTGCCGCGGAGGTCCAGCGTGACCATCGCGTGATCAGAGATGACAGAGGGGCCTGTCTCCGCAGCTGCCACTTTGTGAAACAAGGATTCCGAAATCAAAAAGAAGTCAATACGTGACCAAGTGTTGTGTGCTCGAGACAGGTGTGTATACTCCCGTTCTCCCGGGTGTAGTACTCTCCAAATATCTAATAGATGGTACGCTTCGCAAAGTCCCAGCAGCCGCCTCGAACTCCTGCGGTCCCTACCCCCAACCTGCTGCGATCTATCCATACTGTCCAACAGGACTGTGTTAAAGTCCCCGCCCATTATCACGTGGTAGCCAACAGCCTCCGCTATGAAGCTTTCCAGGGTCTGATAAAAGCCAGTCTCATACACATTGGGAGCATACACCGATCCCAGAACAACCTTGATCCCCTCAAGTAGTCCTCGTATCAGAACATACCGGCCGTCCAGATCAATATCAACCGACTCCTCTACCCAGCCCACCTGATGTGTTATTAATATAACCACCCCCCGCTTCTTCCCGACGGCGGGGGCGCCATACACCCGAGCTCTGTACAGGGAACCTAACTTCGCATGTTCACCCGCAGTCTGATGGGTCTCTTGTAACATGGCAAGGCCAATCTTCCTACTTTTAAGTTGTTTCAGTAATTTATGTCTCTTTATCGGGGAGCCTATACCACACACATTCCATGATGCAATTTTCAGCTCACTAGCCATTGTGCCACTCCAGAACGTTGCTCGTGGTACCAACATTCACTCTAAGAGAGTGGCGAGAACCCCCCCAGCTTAGGGTCCTCCCCCCCGACCCAGCATCTCGTGCTCTCGGGCCGATACAAGCACACTCACTATAGTGGCACGCCCCACGCATATCCACAACATCCATCACACATCTAGTCTCCCCCCTCCCCCCCGGTGCAAGCCACCCCTTAATCCTCTAGAAAACGCACCACTCCCCCCCGTCCCCCCCACCCCCCTAGTCTATTCCCCTCCCTTCCCGCAGTCAGACCCCTCTCCCCCCTTAAACCCCTAGCCCTACCTCTACCCCCAGGCATCCCCCTTATCCCTCCAACCCGACCTCGCCCGGCCAGTCTAACCTGGTCGGACACCCCCTATTGGTAACGGGTCCACACCCCCCCTATCCCCTCTATACCCTCTACAGTCGTGCCCAGCCCTGCC
Source organism: Ichthyophis bannanicus (assembly GCA_033557465.1). Lineage (NCBI taxonomy): Eukaryota > Metazoa > Chordata > Amphibia > Gymnophiona > Ichthyophiidae > Ichthyophis > Ichthyophis bannanicus. The sequence continues at coordinate 12,386,415 of CM066046.1, read as the reverse complement.
CAGCAGAGGTGCCCCTCAGTGTCCTTGCCCCTGATAGCCAAGTCCAGGGTGGGGGTGGGGGTGGGCAATACAGATAGCTGACATAAACCTCCCCAAACCCCCCCCTTACACCTCCCTCCTGGTGGCCCGCAGGGTGCGATAAGAATTGCTAAAGGGATCCCTCAGGTGCAGATCAGCAATGGCCGAGAGATTCCCAAATCCCAAAAAGAAAGGAAAGGAAACCCCATTGGCCTCCACCCCCGTCCACTACTCAATCCGCAGTGACGGGAGCCAAAGGGATCCCAACCTCCCCGAGACTAACACTCACCGCGGGTGATTCAGGGCTGGTACCTGCAATAACACAAGTGGTTTTATATACCCCGTCGCCCCTCGCTCCAAGCAATTGGCAGTAGGACACTCGGGGGGAGCTAGCAACCCCACAATTATATTCGTGTCCAGCTCCACCGCATCCTCCCCATAGAAACATACCCAGCACCCATTGCACAAAAGAAACCCCACACTAACAACACATAACAGTCAAGAAACATCCCATGAACAGGTTTGCAATAATACCAGGTGCATAAGGGGAAAATGCCTGGGCACAGTATGCAGGAATGTGATGAAGTACCATTCAAGTACCGGGAAATAGAAATAAAACATTTGTTGGCTTCAGGAGACGCAAGTAAAATAACCCAGTTATGGCTTGTAGCATGGAAGGAGGAAAAGACTAACAAAAATTGTGCATAACAATAAGGAGAAATTAGAAAGAAATGGAATGAAAATAAAACGAAAACAGAAAAGAAAGATAAAAGGGAGGGGGAAAAAGAAAAGAATATGAAAAAAAAGGAAAGGAAGGGGAGAGAAAAAAAAAAGGGGGGAACCCCCCACACAACCCCAGGCCCTCTGCAGCCGGGCCTTATTTGTCTTAAATAGTTTACCCTGTAGCTTCATTACATGTCCCCTAGTCCTTCTATATTCTGATAGCGTAAACAATTGATCCACGTTTATCCGTTCCACTCCATTCATTAATTTATACACCTCTATCATATCTCCCCTCAGCCGTCTCTTTTCTAGGTTAAAGAGCCCTAACCTTTTTAGCCTCTCTTCATAGGAGTAGCCTTCCATCCCCTTCACCAATTTGGTGGCTCTTCTCTGTACTTTTTCTAATAACTCTATGTCCTTTTTAAGATACGGTGACCAGAATTGCACACAATATTCAAGGTGCGGTCGTACCATGGAGCGATACAGAGGCATTATAATATCCTTTGTTTTATTCTCCATCCCTTTCCTTATGATACCTAGCATTCTATTTGCTTTCTTGGCCGCCGCTGCACACTGGGCGGAGGGTTTTAACATGTTATCCACGATGACTCCTAAATCTTTTTCCTGGGTGGTGGTTTCTAATGTGGAGCCTTGCATCGTGTAACTATAGTGTGGGTTGTTCTTTCCTAGGTGCATAACTTTGCACTTGTCCACATTAAATTTCATCTGCCATTTGGATGCCCAGTCTTCCAATTTATCCAGATCCTCCTGCAGTTTTCCACAATCCTCTTGGGTTTTAACAACTTTAAACAGTTTTGTGTCATCTGCAAATTTGATAACCTCACTAGTTATTCCCTTTTCCAGGTCATTTATGAATATGTCAAAAAGTAGCGGACCCAGTACAGATCCCTGGGGTACTCCACTATTCACCTTTTTCCATTGGGAATATTGGCCATTTTCCCATGACTTTTTAGCTTCGCCAAAAGTCTCTGATGGGGGACCTTGTCAAAAGCTTTCTGAAAGTCCAGATACACTATATCAACCGACTCACCTTTGTCTACCTGTTTATGCACACCTTCAAAAAAACAGATCAGATTAGTAAGACAAGATCTTCCTTGTCTAAAGCCATGTTGGCTGTCTCCCATTAGGCCATGACTATCTACATGCTGTGTAATTTTGTTCTTTATGATGGTTTCTACCATTTTCCCTGGTACTGACGTCAGGCTCACCGGTCTGTAATTTCCCGGGTCACCCCTGGAACCCTTTTTAAAAATTGGTGTTACGTTGCACTAGATCTGGTGTTCCACTAAGGATTAGGTCTAATATGGCTTCCCCTCTGGTCGGTTCATGAACCAGCTGCTCCAAGAAGCAGTCATTTATTTCATCTAGGAACTTTATCTCCCTAGCATGTCCTGCCGTGACACTGACCCAGTTGATACCGGGGTAGTTGAAATCACCCATTATTATAACTGTGCTGTAACTTTTGTTAGCTTCCTTGATTTCTTTGAGCATTTCATCATCCATTTGGTCATTCTGGCCAGGCGCTCGATAGTACACCCCCACTGCCATTGCCTTCCCCCTTTTACATGGAATTTCAATCCATATAGATTCTACAGCAGATTTTGTTTCCTGCAAAACTTTAATCCTTTCTGACTCAATGCCCTCTCTAACATAGAGAGCAACCCCTCCACCAATTTGATCAGCTCTATCATTACGATATAGTTTGTACCCAGGTATCACAGTGTCCCACTGGTTGTCCTCCTTCCACCATGTCTCTGATATTCCAATCATATCTAACCTTTCATTTAGTGCTATATATTCTAACTCTCCCATCTTATTCTTTAGACTTCTAGCATTTGCATACAAGCATTTTAGAGAATGTATTTTATTCATATTAATTTGGCTATGAGTATGACATGGGTAATTTTAGGATCTTTAAGCTCTGTCTGCTCCATACTTGAGGGCATTTGGGCTACTTTACTCTTTTGTGGAACCTCTCTGCTTTTGGTAGTATCCTTCAAAGATACATTCTTCCGAACCATCCGCTCTTGGGCGACTGTCGGCTTTCCCCTAATATCTAGTTTAAAAGCTGCTCTATCTCCTTTTTAAAGGTTAATGCCAGCAGCCTGGTTCCATCCCGGTTAAGGTGAAGCCCATCCCTTCGGAAGAGCCCCTCCTTTCCCCAGAATGTTCCCCAGTTCCTAACAAATCCAAAACCCTCATCTCTGCACCATTGTCTCATCCACGCATTGAGACTCCGGAGCTCTGCCTGCCTTTTGGGTCCTGCGCGTGGAGCAGGAAGCATTTCAGAGAATGCTACCCTGGAAGTTCTGGATTTCAACTTCCTACCTAAAAGCCTAAATTTAGCCTCCAGAACCTCCCTACCACATTTTCCTTTGTCATTGGTACCGACATGTACCAAGACAGCAGACTCCTCCCCAGCACTATCTAAGACCTTTTCTAGGTGGCGTGTGAGGTCCACTACCTTCGCACTAGGCAGGCATGTTACCAGGCGATCCTCACGTCCACCAGCCACCCAGCTATCTACATGCCTAATGATCGAATCACCAACTATAATGGCTGTCCTAACCCTTCCCTCATGGGCACTGTGACGTAGAAGCTTCTCAAGAAGCAATGGAGATGGATGGAGATCTGGTGGAGAAAACTGGTACTGCAAGGGAAAGCAGGATTTTCTCTTCAGAAAGAAAAAAACATGTAGCTGATCAGGAACCACGCCTCACCTTAGGGGAGGAGATAGGTCAAGTCCCTGATTGGGCACGGCCAAGCAGGAGGCGGGCAGTGTAACACACGGGGAGCTTGTTAAGCAATCAAACACAGAAACAGTGGGAGGAGAGACAGGAAGAGTTGGAGAAGGAGAGAGAGAAACAGCAACGGCAAGGAGAGCAATAAGGCAGCTGTGTTCAACGGAGGAGCAGTTTGGAGTCACGAAGCAAGTACTTGGGAGACTCAGGGGCAGTGAGAGACTTCTATGGGAAGAAGGGCTCAAAAGCACTGAGAGACCTGAAGATACAGCCCATGATTCCAGAGAACCAAGCAGGACCTTGGAGCAGAAACCAGAGGGATAAAGATTTCTCCTGGAGACACTCTCAGCACAAGGTACGAAGTGGGGTTGAAGCAGCTAGCAGCTATAATATTGGGAAGCAAGAAAGCTGGAAGGATAACTTTAAAAGCCAGAACAAAGTCAGACAAAACTGTGGCAGTTTGGTGCAGCCTGAAAAGCATTCAAGCAGCACAAGATATTCTAATGAGCCAGCGGAAGCCTACAGCCTAGAAGCTAATAGAAAGAAAACTGCTGAGCCTTATTGGAGAGACGTGAGTCAAGATAAACCTGACGTTTCTACTTTTAAAAGCCTGTTCAGAAACTCTGCAGAGCCAGTTGAAGTTTTAAAGGAAAACCCAGCACTTACTTTTAAAGATAAGTGGGGGAAGGGTTTTATTAGCACACTGAACTGTGGTGCTGACAAAAGCAGCCTTGCTAATTACCATGAGATAGACATCTTAAGCTAATGTTTACCTGAAGCAGGAGAAAGACTTCAGCGTAGCAAAGGGAAAACGCAGGCTGAATTACTTCTAACAGAGTTCAGGGAATTCCTAGAAAGAAAGGCAGTTTCACCTTCTAATTCAGCACAGCATGCAAACAGCTGTGAAGTGGAAATGCCCTTAGATGTTTCCCTGCCTTCCACAGAGCAAGAGATAGCAATGGATTGCTCAACTTGTATCATTGAAAAAGACATTAATTAAAGTGCTTTAAAAGTTATATGAAAGAAATATAACAGAAGTTATCTTACTTGTTATCATGCTGAGAAAACCTATGAAAGTTGGATAAGTTAAAGCATTTTTTCTGGATATAAGAAGCTTTGCTGTTGTACCAGCCTTTTCAGTTTCAAATTGTTATGTGACTCTTTCATGAAGTGAATGTGAATCCAGAAGCTAATGGACACTTAGCCCAGCATTGCAAACCCTGTATATTTTGGTTTTCTCACTCTTGTTTTTGTGCTATAAAACTCCTTAGTGTCTGTTTGCACTGAACTGCAAAGCGGGAAATAAACCTCATAAAAAGAAATTTCTTTGCCTGCCTTTAACTACTTGAGCACACAACTACAATCTCAACCCCTTCAGGAGGCTCAGGACTACATCACCCAGAATCCCTAGGGTCTCATCGTAGTACCTTACCCCTGAAGGGCACCAAAGGCCACCTCCTCCTGGAAACCCTCAAGGTCCAGGTAGTGGGTGGGTGGCAGCACATGGCCCTGGAGAAACTTCCTCAGTGCGAGAGGGTTTTACATCACCTGGAGGACAGGTCCTAGTTACAGGATCACTTCCTGCCACACCAGGGTGATGCTCTCCTGTCACGTGACCTCTCTCCTCCATGGCAACAGGGATGCTGCCAGACTAGAGGTGGGACTTCAGGACTATATCCCTGTAGGTCTCGTCTATATACCTCTCTGTCTGTCTTATGCCTTCCAAGTCTGCTACTTTAGCCTCTAGAGAATGGACTCGTTCCCTGAGAGCAAAGAGCTCCTTGCACCTAGTGCACACGTAAGACCTCTCACCAACTGGGAGAAAATCATACATGTGACACTCAGTGCAAAAGACTGGAAAGCCCCCATCCCGCTGCTGGACTGCTGTCTGCATCTTAGTTTTAAGTTTGTGTTTAGATCTAAGTTCTTTACTTACTAAGGGTTGCTAAGGATATCACAGGTACACTACCAAAAAACTGCCTCCAGTTTTGCAACTGATTCCTATAGATTTTGGGGTGCTGAATCCAGGAAAAATAGCCAAAATGTTCCATCACGTCACGTTTTCTTGCAAAATTAGATTTCTTACCCATATAAGGAATGTTCACATAATTTCTTTTTAGCCGACTGCAGTTTAGTTTCTTGGCCCAAAATAGAGGTTGTAATGGTTAACTAACTAGAAACACTCCCTCATGATATTTTAGAGTGTTTTGTATTCATTTTATACATTAACAGGACAATTGGGAGGCGGGGGGCTAAATCCAGTACTCGCACTGGCGCATGTTCTTTCCTGTTCGCCTCGCCTCGTTCGCTCGCTCAAACACGGTGGTTGTGACATGAACGTTCCTGTCAAATTTCAGTTTCTTGCAAGTTCATTATTACCTTTTGTTTGCTCAGTCGTAATCCAGCTTTATTCCGAAGTGGTTCACTACAGTTGTAGTTTGCAGTGCTGTGTATTTGTGATGGCTCACAGAGCCAGAGGTTGCGTCAACTCTCCAGACAGTTTTTGTTTTATTTGTGGGGAATATACCGTGAAAAAGCAGCAGAGGAACATTTCTGCATTTATTTAAAAAGTATATTTCACCTATTTCGGTTTGAAGTTAGGCGATCAAGACAAACCGTGGGCTCCTCACAAAGTGTGCAAGACATGTGAGGAAGATCTACGCTTATGGATGAAAGGTAAAAAAACAAGCATTTCGTTTCGGATTACCTATGATGTGGCGTGAACAAAGAGACCACAGCAGTGACTACTATTTTTGCTCTTGCATTGTGAAGGGATACAACTTAAAAAATAAGAACGTAATAAGTTACCCCAACCTTCCCTCAGCAATTAGGCCTATGCCTCATAGCAACGAAGTACCTGTGCCTGAACCACCAAAATCTTTGGATCATATTTGTGTGGACGGTTCTGATCATGATGAGACTCATCAGATGGCTTTTCCCGATGAATCCAGTACTTCCGAGTTTGAAACTGAACCAGATCCGAAACCTGAACTTTTCTCTCAAGCTGAATTGAATGATTTAGTCCGGGATTTAGGACTCCCAAAAGATGCTGCCCAACTGCTAGGTTCTCGGCTTAAACAGAAAAATCTATTGTCACCAGGAACAACTTTTTATTGGTACCGCAACCGCGAGACACAATTTTTGAAGTATTTCAGCAAAGAGGAAGATTTGGTATTTTGCAACGATATATACGGAGTGATGGAAAAGTTTAAACTCAAGTATGATCCTGCTGAATGGCGGCTGTTCATTGATTCGTCAAAAGACAGCATAAAAGGTGTTCTTCATAATAGCAACACATTCGCTTCAGTTCCTATTGCTCACTCTGTTATTCTCCAAGAAAAATACGAGAATTTGGCCCTGATTCTTCAGAAGATTCGTTATGATGAGCATAAGTGGATGATTTGTGGAGACTTTAAAATTCTATCCATGCTATTAGGGCAGCAATCCGGTTTCACCAAATATCCCTGCTTCCTTTGCTTGTGGGATAGCCGGGCCCGCGACCTACACTGGGGGAAAAAAGACTGGCCAATTCGGGAGTATTTGAGACCCAGTGAGAAAAATGTTCTTCATGAGAGCTTGGTACCTCGTGATAAAATTCTATTACCACCTCTCCACATTAAGTTGGGTCTCATTAAGCAATTCATCAAGTCCCTTCCAAAAGATGGTGAGTGCTTTCGGTACCTTTGCTCAAAGTTCCCCCGACTTTCTGAAGCAAAGCTAAAGGAAGGAGTGTTTGTTGGCCCTGATATAAGGAAACTCATTTGAGATGGAGCATTCGCTGAAACGATGTCTGAGAAGGAAAAAGAAGCCTGGGATTCCTTCAAGGATGTTGTTCTCAAATTCTTGGGGAACAGGCGGGATGAGAACTATAAGGATATTGTTGCCAGGATGCTCAATGCCTTCAAAGAACAAGGCTGTAACATGAGCCTGAAAGTCCATTTCTTGCACTCCCATGTGAACTACTTTCCCGAAACCTTGGGGGCGTACAATGAAGAACAAGGTGAAAGGTTTCACCAGGACATCAAGGACGCAGAGAGAAGGTACCAAGGAAGATGGAACACCACTATGATGGCTGATTTCTTCTGGTTGCTGCTGCGGGAAACCCCAGATGAAAAATACGCCAAGCAGCGCACCAAGAGAAGCATTCGGGGGAAGAAGAAACGGGCCCACCAGGAGATTGATTGACCCAAGAATGACTTTAAAATCTAAACTGTGTTGACAAATATCGTGTTTTTACTAAACTTTGAAATAAAAATTTGCTAGTTATTACCACAGTGTCGGATCTCATTTATTAGAATTTTATTTTCACACCATCGGGTGTTTGTCTTCATGTATTGCAATGGTGCGGTTTGCGTTTTCTATTCTTACATACATACCTGTACAAAACTTTTTGCACATTTCTTTGCTTTGCTTTGTGTCTAACCTCGCTCTTTTTTGCTCAATGTTTGTGCACATGTATGTGGCTGTTTTAAGTGCAGACAATTTTGCTACCATCACAGTGTGTTTTGTTGACATTACTCTATTCTTATGTGCTGCCTTGTTACAATTTTCTTTATTCTTATTTGAATAACTACTAAACAATTAGTATAAAGAATTCATCCAAGAAACATTTATCTCGATCGCACTCAATCTGAAACGTTCACCTCAAACTGCTAACCCAATGTAGCAAAAAATCTGTACGTGATGGAGCAAATTGGTTACAAGATTTGGATTCAGCGCACCAAAAAACGTAAAAATCAATCGAAACATTAGAGGCAGTTTAAAAAAATTTTTTTTAGTGTACCTGTGTATTTATACTAATAAAACTGTACCTAATACGTGTAATATACCTTGTTCACCTGAAGCTTAACTAATCTCAGGTCCTTAGTGTATGACTGATTTGGGTAATGAGCTTCACCTCCTGTCTTGTAAGATGTGTAAGTACCTATAAAGCTACGATTATCCCAGGGGAGGGAGGGAAATAACACTTATTAAAAGAGGGCTGCTTCACAGCACCCTGTCTTGTGCTGCTGAGGTAAGCTATATTCTGATTTGATTTAAATTATAGCTCTTAGCTGCTGCTAGGCATTTTCTTATGAAATTTAAACTACAAGCTCTCTGCTGGGTATGAAATGTAACCAGAAAGTTCTCCTCTGTGTTTTAAATTTACACTTAAACTGCTGCTACTAGGCCCTGACTGATTTAACAAAAATAGTGGGGCTTGACTTCCGGTGGGACAATGAGCTGATCGGACGTGTGCGGATCAGCTCCGGGCTCTATACCCCTGCAAAGCTGCAAACTTCTTCATAAATCAGAGGCTTAATACCTCTTGCTGCGTGGCGGCATACTAGGGGAAGTGCTGGTATTGTGGCGCGGTTGTTTTTGTCTGCTGGGAATCCTCCGATGGCTGCTAAAGTGACCAGGAGAGAGAAGACACGAGGCCCTGATCCGAAAATGGCGGACGGGGTGCCTAAAAGCCCAGGGTCGGACAGTGAGCATAACATGGTGGCGGAGGTGAGTGCCGCGGTGGTGCGGGCCCTGGATGAGCGTTTTCGTGATCTGGGAGACCAGTTACATACAGTGGCCCAGAGTATTACTGAGTTTACAGGGCGAATGGAGCACGCGGAAACTCGAATATCTGACTTGGAGGATGCCCAGCACTCTATGACTGCTAAAGTGCAAGCCCTAGAGGCTTTAGTAAAGCAACAGGGAGAAAAATTGGAGGATATGGAGAACCGGGGATGAAGGAAGAATCTCCGATTTATTGGAGTCCCTGAAAATGTCGCTGACAATGCTCTCTCCACTTACTTGCTGGCTTGGATGGGCAAGATCCTTCCCGGAGGGGGGGAGCACCCGATTCAACTAGAACGCGTGCACAGGCTGGGCCCCCGGCGGGAACAAGCACGGCGGCCACGAGCGTTGATAGCTCACTTCCTCGACTACAGGCAAAAAGAGGAGGTGCTGCGAGCGGCCCGCAACAGTCGGAGACATGCGGGAGAGTTGGAGCAGATCCTGGTCTTCCAGGACTACTCCTTGTTGGTGAGCCAGCAGAGACGTGCTTTTTCAGCGGCTTGTGCACAATTAGCGAGCAAGGGGATTCGGTTTTCCCTGTTGTACCCCGCTAAGCTTCGTGTGGAGCATCTTGGGCAAACTCGCTACCTGGGGTCCCCCGCGGACGCTCTCACCTTCCTGGAGCAACTTACAGATTCAATGCCGGCTGTTCCCTGAGAGAGGAGGTGCGGATTTCTGTATATTGGCAAGCCTGGGAGCAGAGTTCCGTATCTGGCATGCAGTACTATCATTGCGGCAGGGACCCTGGACTTGGAGAGAGGACCCTATGAACGCTAGAGCTACTGTGATTATTATATTATATTGCTATAGTGAGATATAGTGAGATATAGCACCCTTGGAGCTTGTTTCTCTCCTATTCTTTTTCTCTTGTTGGGGATTTGGAAATTTTGATTGTTTAGAGAAGGCGCCTGGGCCGGGGTACTGGATTCACACTCTCATGATACCCCCCCCCCCATTTGTGGGGATTATCCGATAAACTTTATCAAGGGTGGGGCATTCGGGTGGTCTGGAGTAGGGGTTGGGAGACTGGGGCAGTGAATATGGTGGGTATTGTTAGAGGAGAGGCTTAGCATGCGGGGCTTGGAGGGGGGTGGAACTTTGAAGCCCACTTGTGCCTCGTGTTCCGTTGGCAGCTGGGGGGGAGTATTGCTTGTGCATTCACTCCTGCTGGGTTGCTACGTAACTACTGTGGAGGTAGTCTGGTGTTGCCCATGAGGTTCGGGTAAGCATTCTTTTTTTTGTCTTGTTGTGTTTGGGGTTTTTTTGGGATAGCGTTACCTTAGTGAGTTACCCTAGGGGGTGGTTGTTTTGCTGGGGACGGGGGGTAAGGAGCGGCCCCTTATGGAGACAATTGGTGATGGGGGGACACCTATAGTTGGGGCGGGTGTGCTCCATTGTGTTTAGCTATGCCATTTGGGATATGGGGTCCTGCCCAGGGGGATCGGGCCCGTCCTTGCTGCTTGCGAGGGTTAGTGGGCCCCCACGGTTTCTTTTCAGTTTGGGCGGGGATGCGCTTTCAAGGGGGGAGCGGAGGGGTTCCGTTTGGATCGTAAGGTGGGTATCCAGGTGCGCGGTAGGGGTTGCTATGTGCTACGGCCCAGTTTATGTTTATTGCAGCCGCTACACAATATAAAGTGGATGGATTCACGGGTTTCCAGTGTGGTATGGGGGGGTGGTCTGGGCACTTATTGGTAGGCAGGTAGCAGGAGCGGACCCACTTTCGGCCACCCTCACTTTGCGGGGGTCAGCTGTTTGGACTGCTGTTATGTCCTATTTAGCTGTTTCACTTTTTGTTTTAAAGTTTTAATGTTCTAAGATGTATGGGCTGTCTGCTAGATTTCTGTTGCACTAGTAACGTTAGACACCTGGGAAGCTTTCCTTTTGGCCGTCTCAGGGCTGCAGCCCTTATGCATATATCTATGGCTATAGAAAGGGCGTATATTGACTGTCCCGGACGGGTTTCCCTAACACCTTGGTAGGGTTTCGCGTTGGGGCTACAGGGTGGGTAGGATACTTTGGGGTAGGGGCCTGTATGGGAGTACCGGGGGGTAGGGCCCGGCTGTCGCAGGAAGTCGACCGACCTGGGTAGGTTGGGTGGCGTGGGACAGGTTAAGGGGAAGGGAGGGGATAGGCGGCTGGGGGATTGGATGGTTGGAGAAAGGGTGTTTTGTAGTGGTAGGGATTGGGTAGGGGATAAGGGGAGGGGGGGAGGGGATAGGGGAGGGGGGGGAAGCTGGAGTGGAACCATTTTTCACAAGGGAGATTGATGACTGGGACTTTCAGGTTGTTTGGAGGATGGCCGCAGGCTGGGACGGCCGCCCTCCCCTTGGTTTGTATTATTCTATGGGTAGATACTATTTTTTGTGTTAAGTCCTGAAGATTATATCTTGGAATGTGTGTGGGATAGGACATCCTGTTAAGCGCTATAAGATATTGCAGGCCTTGGCCCGTTTCCGGTGCGATGTGGCTATGCTGCAAGAAACTCACCAAACTGCAATAGAGCATACTAAACTACGACGAGACTGGGTGGGGCATGTGTGGGGTGCTACGGCCACTGGGAAAAAGGGGGGAGTAGTTATCATGATTCATAAGCGCCTTCGCTTTGAGGCGCTGCAGGAGTATGCTGACCCGGGTGGGCGGTATTTCTTGTTATATGGTACTCTGGATGGGAAGCCCATTATCTTTGGGTCGCTATACAGCCCAAACGTATTGGATAAAGCATTTTATGCTCGTCTAGCCTCCAGGCTTGAGCAGTGGCCGGACGCCCCCCTGATATTGGCGGGTGATCTGAATGGGGTCCTTGATATTGATTTAGACACCACAAAGGGGATGGGAGAGAGATCCCGGGTCCAGACCACTAAGGCGTTGCACGCCTTATGCAAGCGATTAGGCCTAGTGGATCCTTGGCGTTTGCTGCACCCGGTGGAGTGTGATTTCACCCACCAGTCCCGTGCCCATGACTCCCATGCACGGATAGATTATACTTTACTATCGGAGCAGCTGTTTGTTCAGGTGGAAGATGCACAAATTGGTCCGAGGAAATTTCGGACCACACTCCCATCTGGGTGAGTTTATATTGGGGAGTTAGGGCCCCGTGTATGCAGACCTGGCGCTTTCCTCTAGATCTTTACCGTGACCAGGCCTTTCATAGTTATCTTAAACAGCGTTGGTTAGACTTCCGGAAAAATCATGAGCAGCAGGCGGTCGACCCAGAGTTGCTGTGGGAGACCGCGAAAGTGGTGATGCGGGGCGACATTATTGCCTACGTAGCACGGAAACGAAAAATGTTGGCTGCTCGGATTGTTCAACTGGAAAAGCAGACCGCGAAAGAACGGAGGAGGTGTGCGGGTGACCCCACTCCAGCCAACAAAAAACGATATTGGGAAGCCCAAGTGGCTCTTAATGAGCTATTGCATCAACGCGCAAAAAAATCCCATTGGTATTATCGATACCAGTTATAACGCTTTGGTGATAAACCTGGGAAGCTCCTCGTGAGATGTCTCCGGGGCAGTAGGGGGACTCGCTCGGTCGTAGCCGTGAGAGACGAACGGGGGCAGTTACGAAAGGAGAGTCGGGAAATAGCGAACGTGTTTCAAACTTATTTTCAGACCTTTTATGCTAGTCGGGCAGGTTCGCAGGTGGATATGGTTAATTACCTTCAGGGGCTTCAACTCCCCCAGGTGACTGCGGACCAGCGGGCCCATCTTGACTTGCCGGTGACGGTGGAGGAGGTGTCTCGGGTGATCCAGGGTGCTAATTGCTGTCGCGCGCCAGGCCCTGACGGTTTTGGGGCAGAATTCTATAAGCTGTTGGGGGAACAGGTGTCTCCTGCCCTACAGGAAATGTACCATAGACGGATTGCTCAGGGCACCTTTACTTGGGGAAAGAATCATGCCCATATTGTTTTGATCCCTAAACCAGGGAAGGATCCTACACACACATCTTCTTATAGACCCTTCTCCTTGATAAATTTAGACTTGAAAGTGTTAGCTAAAATTTTGGCGGACCATTTGGCTGGCGTGTTGGGAGAGCTGGTACACGAGTCACAGGTGGGGTTTGTAAAAGATCGTCATGTGGTCCGGAATCTGCGTAAAATACTGGCTTCGCTTGAATGGGTTCGGGAGCGAGATTTGCAATCTTTGTTGATAAGCTTCGACGCCGAGAAGGCCTTTGATCAAATTCATTGGGACTACCTGCACTTTCTCTTGCCCCAATATGGCCTTGGGACGATGTTTTGTCAAACCGTGCAGTTGTTATACGCGGGTCCTACAGCGGACATTTCCTGCAATGGAGTGCTCTCGGACTCGTTTCTGTTGGGGAGGGGTACGCGGCAGGGCTGTCCCCTCTCCCCATTGCTTTTTGTGTTATTGCTGGATCCATTGGTGTGGCGCATAGAGACATCTCTGGGTATAAAGGGGGTCAGGCTAGGGGCTCAGGAATTCAAATTGGCGGCCTTTGCCGATGACATGTTAGTGCATGTGTTGTCGCCACAGGAGTCGCTTGCTAATCTCCTTGAGGAATTTGCTCTCTTCGGGGGCTTTGCGGGATTGCGCATCAATAGGGATAAATCCGAGGCTCTGGACGTTGCGGGGCTGCTGCGGGGAACGTGGTGGGGGGAGTTCCCCCTCCGATGGGCGGGGGAGTCTTTTGTGTACCTAGGTATTTTATTGCCTCGGGATCCTGATATGCTTTATAAACTTAATTTTAACCGCTTTTTCTCAAAAATACAGGCACAGCTGCAAGCTTGGATGCCACTCCCACTGTCCTTATCTGGCAGATTGGCGGCGATAGGCATGGTGATATTCCCAAGGTTGTTATATTGGCTGCAAACACTGCCGGTGTGGTTGTTGCGCCAGGATGTCCAAAAGATAGAAAGGGAGGTGCGGAGATTTCTTTGGGGAGCAGCGAGGGCCCGGATTCCGTTGTCTCGGTTGCAGGGTGGTTGGAAAGTAGGGGGGATGGGTTTCCCGAATCTGTCTCAGTATGTCTTGGCCTGTCAGGCCCGGCACTTGGGGGACTGGCTGGGGGAGACTGATTTTTACACGCCTAGGGCTTATGAGGAGGCCCTTTTGATACCGCATGCGCTTCCGGCAGTGGTGCATCTCGACAGTGCTCTTCTGCCGACCAGGGTGACACATAGTGTTTTGGTGGCTCCGCTTCGCCGTGCTTGGCAGAGACCCTCTTCGAGGGTCTCCAGCTGGCTGCCTCTGCAAGGCAATGCCACCTTTCTGCCGGGGACCGATTCTGCGATATTTTGGCAGTGGAAGGGGCAGGGGATCAAGAGTCTGGGACATGTTGTCACGCTCGAGGGCCGGTGCAAGTCCTTCGAGATGCTTTGTGCAGAGTTTGAGCTGCCACAGGGTACTTCTCTTTTTGCGTTTCTCCAACTTAGGCATTATATTGATTCGTTGCCACGGTCGGAGCTGCATGAGGCTCATTCTGCGCGTATTATTGCTTCCCTTGCCTTGGGGAAGGACTGTCCGCCTAGGGTAGCGGTACTAAAGCGTGGGTTGGCCCAATATGATGCCCCCATGGACTACTCAACAGAGGAGGAGGCCTGGGCGTGGGAACTGGGGTGTGCGGTTCCACCGGGCTCGGTTGGGGCGGCTCTTAGACGGATTGTCCGACTAGTAGAAGGGGCCAAATGGCGGGAGGTACAATTCAAATGTATTACACGGGCCCATTTTTCCCCGAGGCGTGCATTGCGCATGGGGCTCACCGATTATGGGGGGTGCCCTAAGTGTGCCCTGCCCTTGGCAGACTTGGGGCATATGTGGTGGGGGTGTGGACCCATCAAGGCTTATTGGACCCGTATCGGGGCCTATTTAGGAGCTTTGTTGTGCCAACCTGTCCGGTGGTCCGGTTTAATGATTGCCTTGGATTGTCTAGGCCCAGGGCAGGTTAAGGGGCGGTGGGGGCAACTTTTGATGCGGAAGGCTTGTCTGGTGGGGAAGGGTCCTATCCTTCGTAGATGGCGTGAGCCGTTAGCCCCCTCATTCTGGGAGTGGCGTAATAGTTTCCACCACCTTATGTTGATGGAATGTAGGGCGGCCAGGGGGACTCCTCAGCGCTGGGCTTCTTTTCTGCTGATCTGGACAGCTTACATTCAGAGCTTGGGACCTAAAGTGAGGAGTGAGGTATTAGCTATGGGTTAGGGTTACACCTCGGTACTGCCTGGATGGGGGTGAGAGTTGGATGGGGAAAGGGACTGCGGGTAGGCGTTTCCCTGTGAACGGAGGTTTGGCTCTGGCTTGGGGGAAGGGGGTAGGGAGGGAATGGGGAGGATAAGGGAATTGGGGGGAGGGGGGGAAAAACAAAGTATACATCTATGCACAGAGCTTTCAGATGCTTTCTATGGTTGCTGGTGCTCGCTTTCTCCCACTGTTTTTCTCTCTGTGCACTGTGGACTCCTGGGGAGGGATAGGACACCACCCTGCCCAGGGGATTATAAATGAGGATATTTGTTGATAAATGCACTTGGATAAGAGGGGGGAGCAACAGGAGGGGAGGGTGAAAGGAACAAAAAAAAATGTAAATATGTTTTTCGCAATGGTTGTCAATTGATTATGTTGTTCAATAAACAGATTTGGAAAAAAAAAATAGTGGGTTCACAGATTAATTAGCTTTAATACAAAGAATTCCTTTTAGAAAATTACCAGAAGTATATACTCACAGTTGCAGATCTCTCTCCAGAAATAACCGTCCCTTTTTCTAGTCCTTCACTGCTCTGTGTGAAGAACAAACTAGAATGTCCTCAGCTTTACAGATCACTCTTTTTTTGCGAAAGTCAGCACATAGGGGTGGGTGAAACCTTTTGCACTGCACCAAAAGACATAACATAAGACTCACGACTGAAGGCCCAAGGAAGGAAAAAACAGACCCAGAAGAGCCAAAAGAAATGCGCGCTAAGAGTCATTCTAGAAGCATCGAAAGGTGTAAATTGCAGCATTTACCCGTGTAGATTGCATACATGCGCAAATAGCAATATTGAAAAACTGCTATTTGTATATGCAGAACCCCCAGGATGTAATAATTTCAAAGGGGCATGGTGGCATAGTTTGGGCATGCCTAACAAATAGACATGAACTTCCCATTTTGCAATGTGGAACCACATATTTACATCAGCCTTTACACCTGTCTTGAAGCATGCGCAAATGCCAGTTTGAAGGGGTAGCTATAAAGGCTGACAGTACCCACTCCCCAGGACACCCTACACCCAATATCACCAGCTCCCTTTCACCCTACCCCTGAAACCAGCCCTCTAGACACAATGGCAACACCCTCACCTCCAATCCCTCAACAGCAAACCTCCAATCCCTCAATCCCTCCTCCAAACCCCCGATGCCCTCCTTCAGCTCTTAGCAGGGGGAAGCAGGAGCTGTGCTTGCTCACTCATGCCCCAGCAAAGGCTCTGACCCTACTCCTTATATGGCAGCTTGACCGCAGCTGTAGTACCACAAGACTACTGCTAGGATTTAGAGCTGCCTTTCTGAACTCAGACTATTGATATGGCAGGAGTGACCGGGGATCATTCCCACCCCCTGCTAGACCACCAGGAAAATCCTTGACAAAACTTGGAGGAGAGAGTGAAAAGTTGTCTGTGATAGTGTTGGAGGTCTGGGGTCATGAGGAGATGTTATCATTTTGGGGTTGGGGAGTTGCTGATGTTGGGGGGGGGGGGGGTGGTAGGTCCTAGACAGGGCCGGTGTGACCCACTATGCAGACTGTGCACTCACACAGGGCAGCAGTCATGGTTGGCACATTGAGCTGGCTGGGCCCAGCTGTAGGATGAATGGCAGCAAGCAATGGACAGCAGAGAGGCAGAACAAAAAGCTGCTTTGGAACCCATGTGCATGCAGCATGTTTGATGCATCCAGGCTCCTCAGTAACAGGAAGTTGCATCAGAGGAGGCAGGGACATGTTAGAAATGCAGCGTGCACATGGACTCCAAAGCGGATTTCTTCTTTTTCAAATTCAAAGCAGTAACAAGTTAGACGTCATTAAAGAAAATGGGAAGCAAGGCCAGGCAAGGTGAGGTGGGAGCCATGGCACCAAGTGAGTCGTGGCTCTGTTACTGAATTCAGATGAGCAGGAAGTGGGGCCTTCATGAGCAGAGGCGGCAGAGGCTGTGCTGGGAAGCTTTCTGAAAGGCACTAAGGAGCAAGACAGAAAGACCCGCTGCATTCTTAATGAGCCAAGGATAGTGCTGCTCTTCACTAAATTGAAAAGAAAATGTATTTTTTACCCCCTCTGTTCCCATTGCGCCATTGCTGGAGTAGGGGACAGGAGGCTACCCAACAGATGGGAGTCAGGGACATACCTCCAAAATTGGGGATATCTGGTAACCTTAAACAACCAGATAGGGAGGGTCATATTTTATCAATAAAGCTAAAACGAAATGACGATCCAATCTCTTATGCTCTAATACACCCTCATGTATATAGTTGTATCTGTTATGTACTGTCTTATGTATATAGACACTATATTTTGTTAGTTAATTGTTTTAACACGGCTCCAGTTTAAATTCACTGTCTAGTTTCCTAGACTTAACTTTGTTAATTTATGATATTTTAAGATGTTCTATGTAAAACAAACTTCGCTTTGTTAATTGTTGTTATTTGTACACCGCAACTGATCTCTGGAAGATGCGGTATAAAAATGAGTGTTAAATAAAATAAATAAAAACAGATCCCGGAGTTATTGATGACATGTTGCATTTATAACCTCACCCATATATAAACCTTATAGACTAACCAATTTATTGAGCCATGAACGTTCGAAGATGGCTACTACCCTCTCAGAATTTTCAACATGGGACAAAAGAGAGGCTTGTGAAGGGCTCGATTGGAATTGGTGAGGATGGGGAATGGCACAGGGCATAAAAGAGGTAGTAGCAGCCCTAGTCCTAGGAGAAAGGACGGTGGTGTCAGAGGATAGGAAGAAATGGATCCTCCTCCTCCCACACGACCCTTTAGTAGATAGTAGGTCCCAAGTCAGCTCTGCTATTTTGTTACAGCAATCAGGAACTCGTGATGTTCCCAGCTGAAGCAATGCAAAGAGCTTGGGGAAATCTTTTTTTGTTTGAACATTTTCTGTGTACAATCACTTTTCCTGCTGCAGATTCGAGCAGGTAACGTGCACTCCTGCATGTCATTATAGCATTTTGCAGAGCCTTCTGTAAGCTACAGGAGGAGTTGAATATGTCCTGACCTGGACATCTACATTCCACCCTTGACTATATGCAAAATAGTACTTAATGTCTTACTCAGAGAATTAAAAAAAAACCATAATCGCATCCACAGTGAAATGCAAAGAAAATCCACACTGTCGCCTAAGAATCCGACAGTCACCCAGGAGTGCATGGTTCGGACAAAGGTATCCTTGAAGAATACTACCAAAAGCAGTGAGGTTCCAAAAGGGAGTATAGTAGCCCAAATGCCCTTGAGTAAGGAGCAGACAGAGCATAAAGATTCCAAATTACCCCTGTCTACCAATAGCCAGATTAATATTAATAAAATACAGTCTCTAAAATGCTTGTATGCCAATGCTAGAAGTCTAAACAATAAGATGGGAGAGTTAGAATATATAGCACTAAATGAGAGGTTAGATATGATTGCACTCTCAGAGACATGGTGGAAGGAGGATAACCAGTGGGACACTGTGATACCTGGATACACACTATATCGTAATGGTAGAGCTGATCAAATTGGTGGAGAGGTTGCGCTCTATGTTAGAGAGGGCATTGAGTCAGAAAGGATTAACGTTTTGCAGGGAACAAAATTTGCTATAGAATCTCTATGGATTGAAATTCCATTTATGAAGGGGAAGGTGATGGCAGTTGGAGTATACTATCGACCGCCTGGCCAGAATGAACAAATGGATGATGAAATGCTCAAAGAAATCAAGGAAGCTAACAAAAGTCACAACAGAGTAGTAATAATGGGTGATTTCAATTACCCCGGTATCGACTGGGTCAGTGTCACAGCAGGACAAGCTAAAGAGATAAAGTTTCTAGATGGAATAAATGACTGCTTCTTGGAGCAGCTGGTTCATGAACCGACCAGAGGGGAAGCCATACTGGACCTAGTCCTTAGTGGAACGCCAGATCTGGTGCAAGAAATAAGGGTGTTGGGACCACTTGGCAATAGTGATCATAGTATGATCATGTTTGATTTAATTAGTGGAGGACAGATAGTAAAGGCATCCACAGTACTACCTTTTAACTTTCAAAAGGGAGACTATGATAGAATGAGGAATATAGTTAGGAAAAAACTAAAAGGAGCGGTTCCAAAGGTTAAAGACTTACAGCAAGCTTGGGTGTTATTTAAAGATACTATCCTCGAAGCCCAGACCAGCTGTATTCCACGCATTAGGAAAAGTGGAAGAAAGTCCAAAAAACTACCAGCATGGTTTAAAGGTAGGTCAGAGAGGCTGTTGCTGCCAAAAAAGCAACCTTCAGGAAATGGAAAAAAGAGCCAAATGATGAAAACTGGAAACAGCACAAGCACTGGCAAGTTAAATGCAAAGCATTGATATGGCAGGCAAAGCGGGAATTTGAGAAGAAACTTGCTACGGAAGCAAAAACACGAAATAAAGACTTTTTCAAGAACATTCGTAGCAAAAGGCCTGTGAGAGAGTCAATTGGACCATTAGATGATAGAGGGGTAAAAGGGGCAGTAAGAGGAAACAAGGCTATAGCAGAGAGACTGAATGAATTCTTTGCTTCGGTCTTTACTGAGGAAGATGTAGGGATGTTACCCAAGACTGAAGTGGTATTTAAAGGTGATACTGCAGAGGAATTGAGAGAAATATCGCTACACCGGGAAGATATATTACAACTATTTGATAAACTGAATAGTAGCAAATCACCTGGACCAGATGGTATACATCCCAGAGTGTTGAAAGAACTGAAATATGAGATTGCAGACCTGCTATTGGTAATCTGTGAACTTTCATTAAAATCATCTGTAATACCTGAAGATTGGAGGGTCGCCAACGTAACACCAATTTTTAAAAAGGGTTCCAGGGGTGACCCAGGAAATTACAGACCTGACGTCAGTACCAGGGAAAATGGTAGAAACCATCATAAAGAACAAAATTACACAGCATGTAGATAGTCATGGCCTAATGGGAGACAGCCAACATGGCTTTAGACAAGGAAGATCTTGTCTTACTAATCTGCTATGTTTTTTTGAAGGTGTGCATAAACAGGTAGACAAAGGTGAGTCGGTTGATATAGTGTATCTGGACTTTCAGAAAGCTTTTGACAAAGTCCCCCATCAGAGACTTTTGGCGAAGCTAAAAAGTCATGGGATAGGAGGCAGTGTACTATTGTGGATCGGGAACTGGTTAAAAGATAGAAAGCAGAGGGTAAGGCTAAATGGCCAATATTCCCAATGGAAAAAGATGAATAGTGGAGTACCCCAGGGATCTGTACTGGGTCCGCTGCTTTTTGACATATTCATAAATGACCTGGAAAAGAGAATAACTAGTGAGGTTATCAAATTTGCAGATGACACAAAACTGTTTAAAGTTGTTAAAACCCAAGAGGATTGTGGAAAACTGCAGGAGGATCTGGATAAATTGGAAGACTGGGCATCCAAATGGCAGATGAAATTTAATGTGGACAAGTGCAATTTATGCACCTAGGAAAGAACAACCCACACTATAGTTACACAATGCAAGGCTCCACATTAGAAACCACCACCCAGGAAAAAGATTTAGGAGTCATCGTGGATAACATGTTAAAACCCTCCGCCCAATGTGCAGCGGCGGCCAAGAAAGCAAATAGAATGCTAGGTATCATAAGGAAAGGGATGGAGAATAAAACAAAGGATGTTATAATGCCTCTGTATCGCTCCATGGTACGACCGCACCTTGAATATTGTGTGCAATTCTGGTCACCGTATCTTAAAAAGGACATAGCGTTATTAGAAAAAGTACAGAGAAGAGCCACCAAATTGGTGAAGGGGATGGAAGGCTACTCCTATGAAGAGAAGCTAAGAAGGTTAGGGCTCTTTAGCCTGGAGAAGAGACAGCTGAGGGGAGATATGATAGAGGTCTATAAATTAATGAATGGAGTGGAATGGATAAACGTGGATCATTTGTTTACGCTATCAGAGTATAGAAAGACTAGGGGACATGTAATGAAGCTACAGGGTAAACTATTTAAGACAAATAAGAGAAAATATTTTTTCACTCAACGTGTAATCAAACTCTGGAATCTGTTACCGGAGGATGTAGTAAGGGCTGTTAGTATAGCTGGGTTTAAAAAAGGTTTGGACAAGTTCCTGGAGGAAAGGTCCATAAACCACTATTAAAAAGGGACCCAGGATATCAAAGCTTGATCCAGTACGAGCATTGTGGAACCTGTGTCTTTTGGGGATATTGCTAGGTACGTATGACCTAGATTGGCCACTGTTGGAAACAGGATACTGGGCTTGATGGACCTCGGTCTGACCCAGTATGGCATATCTTATGTTCTTAATCACTGGCTTTCATACATTTAGGAAGAATCAAAGCAGGAAGCCCAGCAGGGGTTGCTGTACCACGGTGGGCACGAGCCATTAGGCAAACGAGGCAGTCACCTAGAGTGTCAGCATTTTCAGGGCAGCTCACTACTCCCTCTCTAGGAGCTGCAGTGGCGGCAATGACTTTAAAATAGCGCTGCAGCATTTCCAAAAGCCTTAGGCACTGCATTCTGTTGGTGGTTTTGCCTCCTCTGATGCAGACCCTCTTTGCATCAGGGCAGAAGACCCACAGCATGCAGCACTGGAGGCTTTTGGTAAGCACTGCGGAGGCGTTTTACAGTCACCGCTGTCACTGCAGGATCCGGAGAACAGTATTTATTTATTTAACAGTATTTCTAAACCGTCTTATCATAAAAATCAAGGCGGTGTCACAGCAAAACAATCAGAGGATGTGGGGGGGGTTCATGCAGTGTAGGGGGAGTAAAGTGGGGGGGGGGAGTTCATGCAGGGAATGCAGGGGGGGGTGGTGTGCGTGTGGGGGGGAGTTCTAGATTTAGGGGGCTATGTACAGAGTGCGCTATGATACAGCATGTTCTATAATACTATTTATTTATTTATTTATCTATTTCTTCTATACCGCCCCTTCCAGAGATCAGGGGCGGTTTACATGGAACAAGTAAACAAATTTGTATACTAATGTATACATTACATGGAACAGAGATTTTTTTTTTTTTTTTTTTTTAACTTTATACAGATAAAAGTTATTAACAGAGATTTATAACATTGTAACTTTATACAAATAACTGTGCATTAATTGTCAAAACTATTTACATTTTATATACATTAATAAGTTTCTGTAGCGTAGTGTTGATCAGAGTACTGTCCAGATAGGTCATGAGATAAATCCTGTGCCGATATACAGTCTCTCGTCAGGGTGGGGGGTCTTTGATGATCAGACTTTGTTGATTAAGTGACGTGTAGCAGTAGCAGTGGGCCGGGGGTGGGAGCGTGAGAACAGCCTCATGTCCTTGCACAGGCCCTGCTTGCAGCAAAACAGCTTAGACATCTTCACTATTCTAAAGTAGGATGATTTATGCTTTATTTATTCCTTGATATACCGACTTTAGCGATTCGCAGCAAAGCGGTAGGATGGGATCTGCCCTTCTGCGAGTAGTATACCAGGCTAGTCAGAGTCCCAAAGGGATCCTTACCTAATAGAAACATAGGCCATGCGGTCTTTTTCTGCTATCATGTTTCTATCTCGTCTGCCCTTCCATATCAACTACAACAGTCCCATCTTTTCCTTTAGAGAGCTTCTGTGTTTGTCCCATGTTTTTTTGAATTCAGATACTCTCTACCACCTCCACTGGGAGACTATTCCACACATCTACCACTCTTTCCGTAAAGAGATATTTCCACATATTACCCCTGAGCCTATCCCCTTTCATCCTCATCCTATGTCCCCTCATAGCAGAGCTTGCCTTCAATAGAAAGAGACTCTCCTGTGCATTTATGCCGTAGAGTTATTTAAATGTCTCTCTCATATCTCCCCTATCCTGCCTTTCCTCTAAGTGTACATATTAAGATCTTTAAGTCTGTCCTCATATGCTTTATGAATTAAGACCACTAACCATTTTAGTAGCCACCTTCTACACTGACTCCATCCTGCTTATATCCTTTTGAAGGTGTGGTCTCCAGAATTGCACACAATACTCCAAATGAGGTCGCACCAGAGACTTATACAGAGGCATTATCACCTTCTTTTTACTACTGGCCATTCCTCTCCCTATGTACCCAAGCATCTTTCTGGCTTTTGCAGTCGCCTTTTCTACCTGTTTAGCTACTTTAAGATTGTCAGACACAATTACACCCAGGTCCTGCTCTGCTTTCATGGCAGAAGTACCTCACCCCCTACATGGTACCATTCCCTTCGATTTTTGCAGTCCAAATGTGTAGGAATGGACAGATAAAGAGATACCAGAATCCCCAATATGTAATTGAAGATAGATGAATACGGATCTCTAAAATGTGCTGATAGTCATTGTTAGCAAAATTCTTCTGTCACTCACAAGTTTACTACTTCTTTTAAATAGAATAAGATATCATGGTCACGAGTTCTGTGTAACTGTTCTAAAATAACTTAAGAATATTGTTAACGCAAGCATAAAGAGTAAATATAGGCTATGAACTGTACAACCATAGTTCATTGTACAGTCAACTATAGGTCACTGCTCATACAGTGTAATTTCTGCATTTCTACAATTATAAATGATTTTGTCATAATCAAGTAAATTTCATCTAATACACTGTAATCTGTAAAAGAATTCTAGTGACACCTTGTGTTATTTCATGTTAATAATTAATGATTCCGTTACTTCCTCCTTTTACTACAATAAAAAGGGCTTCAAGGGAGGAAGACTTTGAATCCAACAGAAGTGGCTGTGTCCATAGACCTTCTTTTGACTTCCCTTTGAGCTCAAAGAAAGAAGAACTTTCTTCTTTCTCGCCTGCCTGAGGGACCAGAGGAGACCAAAAGAGTCAAGGTATTGTGGCCAGATCACAGGTGATCATTCAAAATGTATGATCTTGCATTTTTTAGCATTAAATTTCAGCTGCCAAATTCTTGACCATTCTTCAAGCTTAGCTAGAACCCCCCTCATGTTATCTACTCCTTCCTGGATGTCTACTCTATTGCAGATTTTGGTATCACCCGCAAAGAGGCAAACCTTACCTGACAGCCCTTCTGCAATATCACTAATAAAGATGTTAAAAAGAATCAGACTAAGGTCATATCCCTGCGGCACACCACTGGTAGCCTCCTTTTCCTCAGAGTGAGCTCGATTTCCCTCTATCCTTTGTCACCTCCCACTCAACCAATTTCTAACCCAGTCAGTCACTTTAGGGTCCATCCCTAGGGTGCTCAGTTTGTTTATAAGTTGCCTGAGTGGAACGGTGTCAAAGGCTTTACTGAAATCTAAGTACACCACATCTAGGGCTCTCCTTCAGTCCAACTACCTGGTCATCCAGTCAAAGAAAGATTTGTCTGACAAGAACTGCCTCTGGTGAATCCATGATGCCTTCAATCATGCAATCCATTGGACTTCAGAAACCTCACTATTCTCTTTTTTAGTAGCCTTTCCAATAATTTACTATCCACAGAGGTTAGACTAACTAGCCTGTAGTTCGCAATGTCATCCTTACATCTGCTTTTGTGTAAAGGGACCATATGTGACTGTTTCCAGTCCTCTGACACCATTCCCGACTCCAAAGAAGCATTGAAAAGGTCAGACAGTGAAGCAACTAGAACGTCCCCAGGTTCCCTCAGTATTCTTGGATGTATCCCATCTGGACCCATCACTTTGTCTACTTTTAGTTTAGCTAGTTCTTCACAAGCACGGTATTCTGAAAATCGTTTGAGATCCCTGTCGCTTCTGTTCTTATTTATGGGTGTTTTCTGGGGTCCTGCTCCTGGCCCTTCATCTATGAACACAGAACAGAAATATTTGTTAAACAATTCCACTTTATCCTCATCAGCTTCTACATATTCCTCCCCTTCATCCTTGAGTCTGACAATACCACTTTTGCCCTTCCTTCAGGGCTGGTGCTAGGGTTTCTAGTGCTCCGCCCCCCCTGCAACCTATAAATCAGCACCCCTCCCTCAATATTATTGATGTTGGCTGCACCCTACCCTCCTTTTTCCTAAAACCGTTTGTGAACTCTTTTCACTGCTGGTTCACTCACACTCCCCCCCCCCTTGCTGGTTCACTCACACTACCCCCCCCCCCTTGCTGGTTCACTCACACACACACACCCCCCCTCTGCCCAAGCCGCTGCTTCTGCTTTGTACAGAGCAGCAGCTGCACTACACTTACATTGAAAAGTAAAGAGAAACTGTGTCAGGAGCCCTCCGGTCATCGCAGAGCCTGAGGAAGTGATGTCATGGGGGCGGACTCCTCACAGGCTGTCTTTCCTTTTCAAATTAACTTTATTGCAGCTAAAGTTAATTTGAAAAGGAAAGACAGCCTGTGAGGAGCCCGCCCCCATGACATCACTTCCTCGGGCTCTGCATGATCGGAGGGCTCCTGACACAGTTTCTCTTTACTTTTCAATGTAAGTGTAGTGCAGCCGCTGCTCTGTACAAAGCAGAACCAGCGGCTGCACTGCTATAGGGAATCGCGATCGCGTTCGCGCCGCGGACTTCGGCACAAAAGCCGGTTTTTTGCTCTGGCCGCTCCCGATCTTGCGGCCAGAGCAAAAAACAGGCTTTTCAATGGCCGGTTTTACAACTGTGCCGGCAGCCGGCCTGGCCATGGAAAAACCGGCCAGGCCGGTTGGCAACCCTAATTTGTGAGCCGAGGCCACATGTTACGGATGAAATTGGAATTTTTCCCACGGCACACCAGACAGTATCTCACGGCACACTAGTGTGCCGCGGCACAGTGGTTGAAAAACGCTGCATTAGATGATAGAGGTGTTAAAGGGGCACTAAGAGGCGACAAGGCGATAGCAGAGAGACTGAATGAATTCTTTGCTTCAGTCTTTACTGAGGAAGATGTAGGGATGTTACCTATGACTGAAGTGGTATTTAAAGGTGTGGAAGAATTGAAGGAACTATAGATACATCGGGAAGATGTATTACAGCTATTAGATAAACTGAAGAGTTGCAAATCAGCTGGGCCAGATGGTATACATCCAAGGGTGTTGAAAGAACTGAAATATGAGATTGCAAACCTGCCTTTTTCAAGACTAAAACTGTGAGATTTTGTGGTCAGTTAGTTACTATTTTTCCTGACGTTTCTCGTAGCACCCAGATGCGCCGGAGGCAATTTTTAGATCTTAAGCCTCGGGTTTTGGCTTTGGGTGGTACATTTTTCTTAAAATTTCCATGTAAATGTATCCTTAGCTATGAGGGCGCTTCATATACTTTTGTTGAAGTATCCCATTTAGAAACTTTCTTATCTGGAAAAGGGGTTTAAGTGGGTGTGGGGTCACTGCCTCCATATCGTAGATAGCTTAGTATTCTGTTTTCTTAATTATTTTTCTCTTCCTGTCTAGCAGCGGGGTTCCATAATGTGGACTATATCATAGTGTATATTACCTATTGTAATATTGATTTCTTTGTATTTGTTTTTTATGGGATTGACCTGTATTTTTTTTGGTTGTTGTATATGACTAAAAAAAAAAAAAAAAAAAAGAACTGAATGGATCACATTTATCATCCTAACATTATCTGAAACTTCTCTGCTTTTAATGAAGCCATTCTGATCTCTATAGATAAGCCCAGATATCCAATTTTAAATCTTCGTTTTGTCGGAATTTTCAAATCATCACTCTGTAAGGGAAATAGTGCCTTAGAAAGAGTGCACAGTCCTTCTGCAATTTCTCTTGTTATTCACCTTTGGCACAATATTCAAAAAAAGCTATTTGTTCACAGGCCTAAATCAAATGGATAGTGCTGACACCATAACCCCACTTTGCAGGTAATCTTTATAGCAGGTGTGAAGGCCACAGAGACACCCATGTTTAGCCTATTTTATGAAGACACATAGGCACCTATAGAGGCTAGTGTGCATGCACAGACATATATGTCTGCATGTAAAGTACAAACATATGCCTGTATTTTATAAAATATGTGTATACATCGCGACTCTGCACTCTGCCCCAAAATACACCGACACGTGGGTCACATAAAAGCACCTGCCTCCTTGTCGCTGCACATAACTCTATAGATGCATAAAAAGGCCCTTATATGCGAAAACATTTTTATAAAATTTCTTCCTGTATGTATACAGTATACTGCACTGCTACATATATGGATGGTGGCTCTGAACATAGATATTAGTTTACTGCTGGTACATAAATTAATACAGTCACCATGCTGCATGAAAATCTGGCCTCTCACCCTATTAATCACCGCTTTAAAAACCTTAGTCAACAGCAGTGTCATTTCTCCTTTCATAGCTTTCGAGAACTCACTGAGGCAATTCTGGTTGCCGTATCTTAAAAAGGATATAGCGATTTTAGAAAAGGTACAGAGAAGAGCCACCAAAATGGTAAAGGGGAAGGAAGGATACTCCTATGAAGAAAGGCTAAAAAGGTTAGGGCTCTTTAACCTGGAAAAGAGACGGCTGAGGGGAGATATGATAGAAGTCTATAAATTAATGAACGGAGTGGAACGGGTAAACGTAGATCGATTGTTTACCTTATCAGAATATAGAAAGACTAGGGGATATGCAATGAAGCTACAGGGTAAACTATTTAAGACTAATAAAAGAAAATATTTTTTCACTCAACGTGTAATCAAACTCTGGAATTTGTTACCGGAGGATGTAGTAAAGGCTGTTAGTGTAGCTGGGTTTAAAAAAGGTTTGGACAAGTTCCTGGAGGAAAGGTCCATAAACCATTATTAAGAAGTGACCGAAGATATCAATGCTTGACCCAGTACAAGCATTGTGGAACTTGTCTCTTGGGGAAACTGCTAGGTACATGTGACCTAGATTGGCCACTGTTGGAAACAGAATACTGGGCTTGATGGACCTTGGTCTGACCCAGTATGGCATATCTTATGTTCTTATGTGGCATCTGGTTTTGCCCACAGTCTTCCTCTGCCGGTTGCTTCAACCTCCTTCATTTGCCTGTTATCTCCCTTAGATAACTTGGGCATTTCAGATTTGTTTATATACCATGAATGATTTCCTCTGTAGCTTCCAGGTCAGAACAATGTAGTTTCTCCTAAAATGCCTTGGATGCCTCGCACATGTCTTCGTTGCGCCTCGGTAATATCCCCTCTCCCTTATACTCAACCCTCTTTTCTTTTTATACTGCCACACTTACGGATTTTGTGCTTATTTTGTATTCTTTGTTAGCCACTCTGGGGTTAAATGAGAGGGTGGGAAATCACATTAATACTAAACTGAAACGGAAATTAATAACTTGCCAGCTTTATCTCAATTTCTTAAACAATTCTGTTTATTTAGCAGGGTAGATACTCTGTTTTCTGCCTCCATTTTACCCAGTTTTATTTCCTACTTCTGTCAGCTTCATATATATTTTCTTTCATTTTATAACAAGATGTATAAAATGATTCACCATCAATGCGCTAAATCACTTATTTTCAATGACCTACAGTATGGGTGCGGATGAGTACTTCTGCATGTACTTTACGTGGTCACTATTATATAAATACATGTGCAAAGCAATGATGTGACTTTTGGTGTGGGCATGGCCTGGGGCAGAGTGTGGACAGACCTTGAGCAAAGTACAAATCGATACAGGTAGGTTATAAAATCTATCCTACTGCACATTCTTTAGAAACCCAGGGGCAGGCATTCACACTAGCCCTGCAGCTGCCCAAAGGGCTCATGCCTACGTATTATGCACATTTACTACCACGTATTTCATAACGTATAGTACGTACATGCCTTACTTTATGAAATGGGTGCCAGATGTAGAGAGAATCAGAAATGTAACCATGATGGAAGACATCTTGCAAGAAAGTAAATATGTTATACTCCCCTCGGTGATGGTATACCCCTTTCCCCTCCTGTAATTGCAAATAACCTTGTTTATGTTTGTTTATATTTATTGAATTTGATATACCGCCTTTCAATTTACAAGCAAAGCGGTGTACAGAGTGTCACACCCTGGGCCGCCTGTAGCGTTAGCGTACTGGTTGGGCTGCAGGGGGACCTTTTATTGAAAGGTTGTAGTTGGGCTCCTTTTCAATAAGGTAGTTGAGGCACGAATGGTTACGGTCAAGACAGGGTTTTATTTCCCCTCCCGGGGACGGATTCCAAACACAGGTAATAAAGAAACATAAGCCATACACTCTGGCAAAAAGGATAGGATAAAGTAAAGTCTTGTACTTTTAAATAGGCAGTTAAATTATTTCCACAACTGTATCTCTTCAACACAGTGAAACCACATCACTTAATACAGCCAATGAACAGTCCATCTGATTGTCAGATAATTCTGTTTCTGGTGGATCAATTATCATTGATTCAATCTGACTATCATCTGTACCACTCTGCTGCTGCCTATAGAGTGTTGGTAGATTATTCTCCTCTGCCAGCTCCCGTGACCTCCCTACTATCTCCTCTAGCAGGTAAGGGTCTGTATCACCATATCTTGGCATATAATTGTAATGAGAGTTATGTCCCCTTATAACTCCTACGTGAGAAAGTCTTGTATCCAGCTTTACCTTGGCTAATTGGCCTACCTTCAGGGTTTGAGGGCATGCTGCCCATTAAATTCCTCAAACTCATCCCACTGCGAGCGTAAAAAGGCCTCATATTGGGCACCCTGGTATAACTGAGCGGATATCGCCACAAGGATCCACCCCTGTGCCCCTCCCATCTTACATCCAACCAAACAAAGGCATGATCCGATACAACCACCGGTCCAATCTCTACCCTAGCAATTTTTGTAAACAGTTCACGCGACCCCAGAAAATAGTCTAACCGGGACCCCGTGTCATGGGCGCGGGAGACATGAGTGTAGTCCCTGTCCAGCGGGTGTAATACCCTCCAATAATCCAATAGGTTAAAGGTCTCACACACTCCCCGGATCCATTGAGCCTTCTTATCCCTAGTCAGTCCACGATTCCCGGAGCGATCAATCGTGTCATCTAACACACAATTAAAGTCTCCCCCCATGATGAAGGGCGTTGGGCCAAGAGCACTCAAACATTTATGTAGCCGGGTATTAAAGCGTGCATCATATACATTAGGAGCGTAAACATTCACTAATCCCAGTTTAACCCCCTTGATCCTCCCCACTATTAGAACAAACCGTCCTTCCGGGTCACATGTGGTGTGCTCGACCTCCAGGTCTACCCCCCCGTCTGATTAGGATCGCTACCCCTGCTTTCTTCCCACCCGAGGAAGCTCCGTATACCTTCTCAACCCAGCCCCTTGCAAGCTTTTCATGCTCCTGGGCACTCTGATGCGTTTCCTGTATAAAGGCCACATCTGCCCGCTGGTCTCGGAGAGTTCTCAGGACCTTATAACGTTTCACCGGGGACCCTATACCACACACATTCCACGTCACCAATCGCAACCCCTCACCCGTGGTCATCGACAGCCACTCTGATCATACACTGATAAAGCACCACATACAGATGGGAAGAGAGCTCCCCCAGCCTAGAGCTCTCCCCCTCACCTACCCACACACTCACTTGCCGCTGTCGTTGCGTACCCCGCCTCTGCTGAAGCCCAATTCCCAGCACTTGATCCTCCAAGGAGCCCGGCATGTATTCCCAAACTACCCCAACCCCCCTCTTCCCCCCCCCCACAAGCAATCCCCCCCGCTTCCCTCTCCCGTCCCCTCCCCACCCCCTCCCACACTCATTCCCATTCAAACGTCCCCCCCCTCCCCCCCGAAACACCCTCCCTCCCACCCCCCCAAAAAACCCCACTCATCCACCCTTTGGCCCGCTGCGCCAGGCCGGAGCTCCACTCCCTGACGCAACAGGGCTGTCCCATCCTGCCCCCCGCAGAGAACCCACTCTTTCTACAAGAGTAGTCAAGTCAAAGCCTAACTACCCGCTGCCAACAGGGACCTCAGGTGGGGTAGTCCCATACAGAAAACTATAACCCAATGTCATCCCCATCAGACCCCCCTGCCCACACCCCGCATGTTACAAATTCTCCCAAAAACCTCCCCCCTCCCCCTGCACATGTCCCAGGACCCCACCTCCCTCCCCAAACTCCATAACAAATGGAATAGTAACCCAAGAGGGGGAGAAGGAGGAGAACAATAGTAACATTAACAAACATTAGGGAAAACACATCCTGCTTTGAAAGAATAAACAGAACTATGGCGGGAGAGCAGTCCCACTTCAGAGTCCCGCTGCATTCGCTGCTCACCACGGGACCCCGTCAGCCAGGCCTTCCCCCTTCACCACTATGGTCAAACCAGGCCAACGGCTCCCACATCAGGGCACCTGATCATGCACTGCCGAGGAGCCCTACGCACTATTAGGTAGTCCCGCCAAAAAGTTCTGCGCCGCCGCTGCCATCTTAAATACTTGTATCTTCCCTGCATGTGTCACGCGGAGAACCGCTGGAAACGCCAACGTGAATCGGAGTCCCCGCTGAAAAAGAGCCGCACATATCGGGGAGAATGCTTTTCGCTGCGCTGCCACATTCGCTGAGTAGTCCTGAAACAACAACACTTGCTGATTGTCCAGATGCAAATCTCTTTTTTGCCGGAAAGCCTGCAAAAGCTGCCACTTGTGTTGAAAATTCAGAATCCGCGCTAGGACTACTCTGGGCCTCTGCCGGTGCTCCGTCCGGGGCCCCAGTCTGTGCACGCGCTCCACACGCAGTTGTCCCACGAGGCCCTCTAGACTCAGCTCCTTTGGCAGCCAGGACTCCACCAGCGAGACCAGCATGGCGTCAGTTTTCGTTTCTGGGACCCCCACTATGCGCAGATTGTTGCGCCTGGATCTGTTCTCCAGGTCATCAACTTTCTCCAACAGAGCATCTAGCTGTTTGCGCATGAGGTCGGCTCCGCGAGTCCGCTGGCCCTCCTCCTCCTCCAACACCGACACTCGATGTTCCACCTCATCCAGCCTCTGGCTGTATTCTGTAAGCGACTCCCCCATAGTTTCAAGTCTGCTCAGGATGAGGTCGAATTTAGGCTCCAATAGTTTTGCCACCTCCCGGGCGAGTTCCTCCGCCCCCGAGTCTGAGCTCTCACCCCCCGGTGATCGGTGCTGTGCCGGGCTGGTAGCTGGGCCCGCTGTCGAAGAGGCCCCAGACTTCGGCAGCTTCTCCCGCTCTCGGCGCGCCGGAGGTGGCATTGGAGGGTCCAAAATTTCGGGGATACACCACTATGCCTTCCTCAGTGATCCCGTATGTTTACCGGCCCTCTATATTGGGGTAAACTCACCAAATTTGCCGTTTATTATCGGGACAGCCCTGGAGCGAGCAGATCAGCGTCCTACTCACTCATGCGTCACCGGAAGCTCCATGTTCAGTTTTAATTGGCCGATGAGACATCCAGGCAGCGATGTCCGAAAGACAGGCAGAGATCTTGGACTGGGTTGCCGGAGAAATATTAGGTGTAGAGAGGTAGATTTGGGAGTCATCAGCATAGAGATGGTACTGAAAGCCATGGGAGGAGATAAGTGCGCCAAGGCCTTGGGTATAGAGAGAGAAAAGGAGGGGGCCCAAGACAGATCCCTGGGGTACACCTACATGGAGTGGGGTAGGGGAGGAGGAGAAGCCGCCAGAGCATACACTGAATGAGCGATGGGAGAGGTAGGAGGAGTACCCAGATAGTACGGAGTCCTTGAAGCCAAGCAAGGAGAGGGTGATGAGAAGGTTGTGGTGAACAGTGTCAAAGGCAGAAGAAAGGTCAAGAAGGATGAGGATAGAATAGAGGCCCTTAGATTTAGCCAGGAACAGGTCGTTGGTGACTTTTGTGAGTGCCGTTTCAGTGGAGTGTAGGGGACGGAAGCCAGATAGTAGTGGGTCCAGGAGGGCCTGGGAGGTGAGGAAGTCGAGGCAGCGACGGTGGACTGCTCGTTCTAATAGTTTGGATATGAAGGGAAGGAGGGAGATGGGTCGATAGTTACATGGTATACATCCAAGGGTATTGAAAGAACTGAAATATCAGATTGCAGACCTGCTATTAGTAATCTGTGAACTATCATTAAAATCATCTCTAATACCTGAAGATTGGAGGATCGCCAATGTAACACCAATTTTTAAAAAGGGTTCCAGGGGTGATCCGGGAAACTACAGACCGGTGAGCCTGACGTCAATACCGGGAAAAATGATAGAAACCATCATAAAGAATAAAATTACTCAGCATGTAGATAGTCATGAACTAATTAGAGACAGCCAACATGGCTTTAGACAAGGAAGATCTTGTCTTACTAATCTGTTATGTTTTTTTGAAGGAGTGAATAATCAGGTGGACAAAGGTGAGTCGGTTGATATTGTGTATCTGGACTTTCAGAAAGCCTTTGACAAGGTCCCTCATGAGAGACTTTTGGCAAAACTAAAGAGTCATGGGATAGGAGGCAGTGTACTATTGTGGATCAGGAACTGGTTAAAAGATAGAAAGCAGAGGGTAGGGCTAAATGGCCAATTTTCCCAATGGAGAAAGGTGAATAGTGGTGTACCCCAGGGATCTGTGCTGGGTCCACTGTTTTTTGACATATTCATAAATGACCTGGAAAGTGGAATAACGAGTGAGGTTATCAAATTTGCAGATGACACAAAAACTATTTAAAGTTGTTAAAACCCAAGAGGATTGTGGAAAATTGCAAGAGGATCTTGATAAATTGAAAGACTGGGCATCAAAATGGCAGATGAAATTTAATGTGGACAAGTGCAAGGTTATGCACCTAGGGAAGAACAACCCAAACTATGGTTACACGATGCAAGGGTCCACATTAGGAACCACCACCCAGGAAAAAGATTTAGGTGTCATTGTGGATACCATGTTAAAACCCCCGGCCCAGTGTGCAGCGGCGGCCAAGAGAGTAAATAGAATGCTAGGTATGATAAGGAAAGGAATGGAAAATAAAACAAAGGATATTATAATGCCTCTATATCGTTCCATGGTGAGACCACACCTTGAATATTGTGTGCAATTCTGGTCGCCGTATCTTAAAAAGGATATAGAGTTATTAGAAAAGGTTCAGAGAAGAGCCACCAAAATGGTAAAGGGGATGGAAGGATACTCCTATGAAGAAAGGCTAAAAAGGTTAGGGCTCTTTAACCTGGAAAAGAGACGGCTGAGGGGAGATATGATAGAAGTCTATAAATTAATGAGCGGAGTGGAACGGGTAAACGTAGATCGATTGTTTACCTTATCAGAATATAGAAAGACTAGGGGACATGCAATGAAGCTACAGGGTAAACTATTTAAGACTAATAAAAGAAAATATTTTTTCACTCAACGTGTAATCAAACTCTGGAATTTGTTACCGGAGGATGTAGTAAAGGCTGTTAGTGTAGCTGGGTTTAAAAAAGGTTTGGACAAGTTCCTGGAGGAAAGGTCCATAAGCCATTATTAAGAAGGGACCCAGGATATCAATGCTTGAACCAATACAAGCATTGTGGAACCTGTGTCCCTTGGGGAAACTGCTAGGTACATATGACCTAGATTGGTCACTGTTGGAAACAGAATACTGGGCTTGATGGATCTTGGTCTGACCCATTATGGCATATCTTATGTTCTTATGTTCTTATGTTAGAAGGGCATGTAGGATTAAGTGAGGGTTTCTTGAGGAGGGGTGTGACAACAGCATGTTTGAAGTCAACGGGGACAGTTGCAGTGGAGAGTGAAAGGTTGAGGATATGAGTGATGGAGGGGACAATGGTGAGGGAGATGGAATGTAGGAGATTTGTGGGGATAGGTTATGATGAACAGGTGGTGGGTTTGGAGGAGGAAAGAAGGAGTGAGGTTTCTTCTTCGGAGATCGGAGGGAAGGAGGAGAGGGTGGCAGGGGGACTGGGGAGGTGGGGGCAGGTTGTTCCCATAGCCCTGCCCCACCTCCCCAGTCCCATCGTGTTAACACCAATACTTTTATTCAGTTCCCCCCATCTGATGTCCTTTTCACCGCAGACTTCCATCTCCTCCCTATTGACTCCCAGGTGCATGTCTGGAACTCAACCCTTACAGCTGCCCTTGACAAACTTGCCCCCCTTTGCCCCTGCTCCCGCCTCCTGCACTCACCCCCGTCACCCCTGGTTTCACCCTGGTGTTCTCCTCCATCGTAGATACCTTCGTTGTGCCGAGCGGCTCTAGCGCAAACACCCCTCCCCCTCCAATCTGGACCATTTCCGCCATTGCCATTGTCACTATCATCTCCTTCTTCATTCGACTAAGCAAGATTACTTCTCTAATCTCATCTCTTCCTCTGCCAACTCCTCTCATCAGCTCTATTCTGTTATCTGCTCTCTCTCTGTGCCCCACTCCCTTACCTCTCCCACCCCCTCCCCAGTTACCCTCAATCCCGCCTTACTAGTCTCTCACTTTGCTTCAAAAGTCCTTTCTCTCCGTCTCTCCTTTCCTACATGCCCCCTCCTCTCTCCCCCCTCCCGCGGTCCCTACATCCCCTTTGCCCCACCTTTCCGTCCTCCCCCCCCATTCCCTCTTACCCTCCCCTCTCACATCACTGGTCCTCTTTTGAGCCTATTACCATCTCAGTTTTATCCAAAGCTTTTGCCTCCATCCGCAAAACCTCCTGCATTGCCGACCCCATTCCCTCCCATTGGCTTCTAGAATCCTCCCTAGCTTTCTCCCCCCCAGATTCTCTCCATCTTTAACTCTAGCCTTTCCTCCGGCACTTTCCCAGCCCTCTGGAAGCATGCCTCCATCCACTCCATTCTAAAGAAGGGCTCCCTGGATCATTCCTCTCCCTCCAGCTGGCGCCCCATCTCCAATCTCCCATTCCTCTCCAAGCTCCTGGAAAAACTTGTCTTTACCCAACTCTGCTCCCACCTTGAAGCCTCCCTCACACTTCACCCCTGGCAATCTGGTTTCTGCCCTGGGCACAGCACAGAATCCATTCTTCTCTCCCTCCTCAATGAACTGCATGCTGCCCACGATCAAGGTTCTTTTTCTCTCGCCGTTTCTCTTGACCTATCCGCCGCTTTCGATCTAGTCAACCACCACACCCTTATCGCACGTCTTCACGATGCCGGCCTTGCCGGTTCAGTTCTCCACTGGTTCCGTTCCTTCCTCTCCAATTGGTCTTTCTCGGTTCTCTCTGGGTCTGTTTCCTCTCCCTCCATCCCTCTTCTCTGTGATGTCCCCCAGGGATCTGTTCTGGTGTCTCTCCTGTTTAACATCTTCCTAGCCCCTCTTACACTCCTGGTGCAACAACACAGTATCTCTGCATACTATTACGCAGATGATAGTTTCCTCTGCAACCACACCGACTCCTCCGCTCCCGACATCATTCCCCTCAATGCCTGTCTCTCCTCCGTGGCATCTTAGCTCTCTTTAAACTTCCTTCATATCAACCTCTCCAAAACCTCAGCTATCTGGTTCACTTCAGGTAGCCCCACCCCCCCTCTCGTCCCTCTGCTCTCTTCATCCCCTATTCCCACTGTTACGTCCCTGCGCTACTTAGGTGTTACCCTTGATTCCTCTCTCTCTTTCAAAAACACATTTCCTCTGTGGTCCAGTGTTCCTTCTTCACCTTGAGGCAACTTCGTGCCGTCCGCCCTTTTCTCTCCACCCCCTACATGAGCACACTGCTCCTCTCCCTCATCATGTCATGTTTGGATTATTGTAATGTCTTCCTGGCTGGTCTTTCCCAGTCCCAACTCCACCGACTTCAACGTGACCAAAACACAGCTGCCTGTATTCTGGCCCACGCCTCCTGCTTTGATCACGTCACCCCCCTTCTCCTGCGTCTGCACCGGCTCCCGATTCCCTTCCGGATCAAGTACAAATTTCTCATCTTTATCCACAGATCGATCCACACTGGCACTCCTCTCTATCTCGCTGACGTTCATCGCCACACCCCCCACCGCTCCCTCTGATCCATTCACGCTAATCGCATGTCCCTCCCCTCCCCATCCCAGGCCCTTCTGGAATCCACCCGCTCATCTGCCTTTTATTTCCTTGGTCCATGGCTCTGGAACTCGCACCCCCCGGACCTCCGTTTGGAACCTTCCTTTAACACCTTCAAGGCCAAACTGAAAACTCACTTCTTCTGTTCTGCCTTTGACCTTCCCCCACCCTCTTCCCCCTTCTCCCCACCCCCTCACTGATGTCTAATCCCTGCTTCTTCCTCCAGTTCTTGTCCTGTCCACTGTCTCCCTTTTAGACTTTAGCTTTCCTTTCCTGTGTATTTTATTGGCGTTCCTTTCTATTTCTCAGCAGCTTGTTGTTTTATTGTAAACCACTTAGATGCTTTTGTTATGGGCGGTATATCAAGCTCCTAATAAACATAAACATATTGGGTCAAAACAATGGTCCATCAAGCCCGGTATCCTGTTCCCAACAGTGGCCATTCCAGGTCACAAGTACCTTTCAGGTTCCCAAAGATAGACAGCTTCCATGCTGTGTATCCTAGAGGTAAACAGTGGATTTCCCAAATCCACTTTAAAAATGGTTTATGGACTTTTCCTCCTAGAATTTGTCCATGCACATGATCGCGGTGATGTTACTCTGTTGGTTTCTCTTGACTTATCTGCGGCTTTTGATTTAATTGATCACACTCTTCTTCTTACTCGTCTCGCTGAGGTGGGGTTGCGTGGTGCAGTTCTTCTTTGGTTCCGCTCCTTCCTCACTGCTCGCTCTTTTTCTGTTACCCTAAATGGTAAATCATCCAGTTCTCTCCCCCTCACTTGCGGTGTCCCCCAGGGCTCGGTGTTGTCTCCTTTGCTGTTTAATATTTTCCTGGCCCCCTTACTTCTTTTATTACAGCAGTACCCGGTATCTTGTTATGTTTATGCAGATGATATTATTTTGCTCTTTCATACTTCTCCACTTTCTCTGGATCTTTCCCCTTTAAACTCCTGCCTCTCTCATGTGGCCTCTTATTTATTTGACATTTTTTTTCTATACCGCGCTATTATAATCAGCGCGGTGTACATCGAACAAAACATACTGCAATGCATACAGGCAACATTGAGTTTACAATGAACAGGGAAAATAATACATGGGAAAACCGGGGGAACTATGTACAAGTTAACTTGATACTATATACAATATTCTAAACTCGACTGGATATTGCAAGAGATTTCGTGTGGATGGTGTAGGTAAAGGTTATCAGGTGGGCTAATGTATAGGCTAGCCATTTTCTGGTTGTGTTAAGGTGTTAAGGTGTCTGGGGTATGTGGGAAGCTTGCCAGATGTGTGAGTGTCTGGGATGACTTCTGGGTAACATTTTGTGAACAGATGGTGTTTCAAAGCTTTTCGGAATAGGATTAAGCTTTTGATACCATGGATCTCATGGGGAAGTGCATTCCAGTTTAAAGGAGCGAATAATGAGAAGGCTCTGTTTGAGGTAGCCTTAGTGCACGATGTCATCATCCTAGGAACTATTAAGGTGTTCATTGCAGTAGGTCTCCTGTTTCTATTTTCGGGGGTGCTGTGAATTAGCTTGCTGATTGGTGTAGGTGGGTAGTTATTCAAGGCTTTGAAAGTAAGGACTAATGACTTATAATGGAATCTGGCATGTAAAGGTAGCCAATGTAGATCTTTCATGATAGGCGTTATGTGGTCGTATCTTGATGACCCAGAGAGGACTCTTGCAACTGCATTCATAGCCAGACGAAGTGGATTTAAAGTTGATTGAGAGATACCGTAGAGGATGATATTCGCAAAATCCAGGTGTGGGAGGACTAATGCCTGGAAGGTTGTTCGGTAGTCAGTATAATCCAGTAGGGGGCGAAGGTGGCATAGTGTTCTGATCTTATGATATATAGTCTTTGTCACATTCCTCACATGTGTTGTCATATCCAGGTGCTGGTCCAATGTGATGCCGAGATATCGGATTGTGGGTTTGGACTTTAATTCTACATTATTGACCAGTAGCGATGGAGGAGGTATAAACTTCCTGTTCCTCGTAACAAAAAGAACATCAGTTTTGCTATAATTGATTCATAGATTTTGTGTCAGCAGCCATTCCGCTACTGCTCCGGAGCAATTGATTATTGGGGAGAACACTGGTTGGTCAATTCTGAATGGCATATAGAGGAGGATGTCATCTGCGTA
Source organism: Ichthyophis bannanicus (assembly GCA_033557465.1). Lineage (NCBI taxonomy): Eukaryota > Metazoa > Chordata > Amphibia > Gymnophiona > Ichthyophiidae > Ichthyophis > Ichthyophis bannanicus. Next base: position 12,347,198 of record CM066046.1, on the reverse strand, counting down.
CGCCAGGCAATGTACGTTGAAAGATCGGATCAAATCACATATCGGCTGCATATAGATGTTAAACATCAGTGCAGATAAGGATGATCCTTGAGGTACCCCTTGGGACTGCAGGAAAGGTTCCGAGGATGTCTGGCCAGTTTTGCCTTGTTGCCACCTATTGGATAGGTAGGATTTACACCATTCTAGTGCTGTGCTTCGAATCCCCTTTTCTTTCAGGCGTTGCAGAAATATATCATGATTCACAGAGTCAAAGGCGGCGGAGATGTCCAGGAAGATGAGGACAAATCCTCGTTGGATGCTGTTTATTCCAGTGACCAGATCATTGAATAGGGTGGTAAGTATTGTGTCGACTCCATGTGCTTCCCTGAAGCCATGTTGAGATGGGTCTAGTGGTGCTTCCGTGTCGATATGATGCTGGATTTGTTGTTGAGCCGCTTTTTCGATGATTTTTGCGAGCTGGGGGATGTTCGAGATTGGCCTAAATGAATCAACTTTGGATGGATCAAGTCTACTGTTTTTCAGTAGGGGCTTGATAGAGGTGTGTTTAAGACTCTGTGGGAACGAGCCTGTTAGGAAGGACTGGTTCAGTATCTTGCACAAGATTTGGCTTAGATCATGTCGCAGATCTTTGATCCAGCTGGCTGGGCAGGAGTCGTTAGGTGCTGTGCTAGGATTGATAGAAGCAATAATGTTCTCAATCTCACTAGTTGATACCATATTGAAATTGCATAATGGTATTGTTTGGGATGCCTTAGGTGATACATAGGAGTTACTGATATTTATGTTTGAATTGGTCTTAATCATTTTTGACTGCAAGTAGTTTGCGTAGTCCTGTGGCTGAGGCATTGCAGGTTGGGCTGAAACCGGCTCTCCTGTTATGGATTTTACTAACCTAAACAATGCATGTGGTTTATTGATGGAGCGTTTCAATAAGTTTGTGTGGTAGAGTTTCCTACTCTGTGTTATCTTCCCACGGTGGGTAATTAAGTGTGAGTTGCACGCAGCAAGGGCCTCTGGTGAGCGGGTTCGTCGCCATTGTCTCTCAAGTTTACGTAGGTGGTGGAGAGATGTACGAAGGTCTGTAGAGAACCATGGCGCATGTTCCCGTTTTCTTATTTTCTTTTCAGTGTGTAATGGACATGAAGCGGCTCTGAGGTTCTCGTCCCATTTGGATATAAGGTCGTCTAAGTTGAGGGAAGAGTTGGTCATAAGTGGTCGAAGGTTTTCTAGGACAGCATCCCGGTTGAGTGGTTGGAAGCGGGCTGTGGGGGTTCCAGGTGTGTTAGATGGCATTTGGCTCTTGTGGGAAGTATTAGTGGGTATATTGAATAGGAGAAGATTGTGATCTGACCATGGTACTGGTGTAACGGACAGAGCAAGGGCTTGGTCTGTTGAGGCGTTGAAATGAGGCTTGGCTCTCTCAGCACCTTGGCTCTCTCAGCACCTTCTCCGGCTTAATCCCTCTAAGTCCACTGCTATGTGGGTATCACTGAGTGGGTCGTGTCCGTCTGCTGCCCCTATGATTGATTCTATTCCCATTCCTCTGGTATCTTCTTTTCGGTATCTCGGGGTGATTCTTGACTCCTCCCTTTCCTTCCGTGATCATCTCTCTCCTCATTAGGCGTTCTTTCGCTATCCTCCGCCGGCTTCGGGCTGTCCGTTCACTTCTTCCTCTCGGTTCTCTGGTTACTCTCGTCCTTGCTCTCATCGTTAGTCATCTTGATTACTGTAATATCTTTCTGGCCAATCTTCCCAATTACCAACTTAAACGCCTTCAACTCATTCAGAATACAGCTGCCCGTATTATTACTTTCGCCTGTCGCTTCAATCACATTACCCCCATTCTCATTCGTCTTCATTGGTTGCCCCTCCGTGTTCGGTTTCACTATAAACTCCTTATCCTCACTCATCGTGCAATTTACACTAACAATCCTTTATACCTGGCTGATTTAATTTCTCTTCACACGCCCTACCGTCAACTCCGCTCCCTTCACGCTAATCGTCTGGCTTTACCGTCCCCGTCCCGTGCACATCTAGAAAAGACCCATCATGCTGCATTTTTCTTTCTTGGTCCTTGGCTGTGGAACGCCCTGCCTCCGTCCCTTCGTTTAGAACCCTCCTACCCCCAGTTCAAAACCTCACTCAAAACCCATTTGTTTCAGAAAGTGTTCGATCTCGCTCCTGATTTCCCTCCCTGATACCGCTCTAGGTTGATGTTCCTGTCCTAGCTCAGTTTGGTCCTGCTATCCCCTTTGTCTGCCTCTGTTGGTTGTGCTGTTTGTCTTTTGTCTGTGTTTGGTTGTTGATTATTTTTTATCGTTTATAAGGTTATTGTGCTATTCTTTTTCTTTCTTTCCTATTATTTTTGGCGTTCTTTTTCCGTAGTTTGCAGTGCTGCCTTTTATTTTGTTTGTACACCGCTTTAATGTCCCGACAAAAGCGGTTTATCAAGTGTGAAATAAAGATAAAGATAAAGCTTCTTTTAAACACAGCTACACTAACAGCTTTTACTGCATCCCCCATCAATGAATACTGTCGCACCCCCAGGTGCCCTACCGGTGAGGCCTTGGTACTGCCTGAGGACTCCCCTGAGGGTGGTAGTTGTACCTTCTCTATAAACCACAAAAGACACTTGTGTTCCAAACTCAGGGTTTTATTCCCCGTCCGTGAGGTATTTTCTCCTTGGCAAAACAAAGCAAACAGCCCACTTCGGGCATATAACAGAAATCAAAAGGTTAAACAAAAATAGCTTACTTCAGCTTAAATGCAAAAAGAAAAGAATTAAACATTCTCAATGTTTTTCACAGGCTTTCCTTTTTGCTGCCACATCACAGCTCATTCACATAGTTTTCTGTGAGACACGTTTTCCAGCCCACAACTTGTGACTCTTACTCAGGTTATCTTCAACCCTTTTCACCTTAAGGAAAACTCTGGGTCAATTACCGAGACTGAGCATTCCATGGGCTCAGGAACTGTTGCTAACTCTGCATTCTCATATTCCATAGATTCTGGTTCATTAACACTCACGTTTTCAAGGTCAGCTGTTTCAAAAGGATAATGTAGGTTTTCCTCGTCAAGCAGGAAGTTATGCTGTCCTTCTCTCTCAAAGCCTCCCTGGGAACTACCATATACTTTTGCATGAGGCTTATGAGAACTCAGCCCCTCCTGGTAAGCATAAGGACATTCAGGAACTTCCCTGGCTCTGCTGTTAGAGTGATTACGGTAGACTCTGAGCGTGCTCGGGTCTAGCCTTTTCCTCACAGCTGCCCTGGATTGCACTGCTCTATACGGAGGTTGCTCAAACTCTGGGGGTTTAAAGTTTATACTGGACTCTCCAGATTTTCCAAGTAAGTGAGCTTCTCTTCTCCTGGGTTTTCTAGCACAAGGGAAGGGATTATTTCCAAAGCTTATTTCTGGGTGGCTTTTTCTATTGCTGCAGGGTTTTACCCACTCGGGTAGAAAACAGCCACTATCAACACTTCTGGCTTTGTTACCTTGTACTGCAACTCTCTCACGTCTCTCGTGCTCTTCACACATGCATTCAATATCTGGCTTCTGCCTTCCAAATGTTTCACTCTGGGTTTGAGACTCACTCAGACCTTCGTGAGGGCTTGCATGCTGTCCCAGTAATTCAGACTCTTTCATTCCACTTCCATACTTTTCCCAGCTTCTGCTGCGCTGACCGTTGTCTCCCTTGCTGTGAGACTTGCTGGTTCACCTCCTCTCCCTCTCTAACTATTTGGGAGCGTATTATATCTCTGTGTTTCTGGGCTCCACCTCTACCCAGCTGATTCCTATCAGGCAAAGCAAACTCCCTCTGCTTGCTATCTGGGTGTGTCTTCTCAGCCCTTACCCACGTGTGCCTAGGTTGTCTGTAGCAACCATCTGACAGTTTTTTGTTTATATTGTCATCTCTCCTCTGATCACTGCTGCTGATTTCCATTTTCTCAGGCTCCGATAGGTCCACCTTGTGACAATACCAAAGTTTGATTATGCGTTGAGTGAAAAAATATTTGCTCCAATTAGTCTTAAATGTGCTACATTTTAGTTTCATTGCTATTTTGGAAGGAGTAAACAACCAACCTACGTTTACCCATTCCACTCTAGTCATTATTTTATAGATCTCTATCATGTCTCCCCTCAGTTGCCTCTTTTCCAAGCCAAAGAGACCCATTTTTTAAGCCTTTACTCATAGGAGTACATAAGAACATAAGATATGCCATAGTGGGTCAGAGAAATGTCCATTAAGCCCAGTATCCTGTTTCCAACAGTGGCCAATCCAGATCACGAGTACCTGTCAGATTCCCAAAAAGGTACACACATTCCAAAATTGCTTACCCTAGGGTAAGCAGTGGATTTCGCTGGCCCTTTTTAATAATGGTTTATAATAAGGAGTACCCTTCTGTCCCCTTTATCCGTTTAGTTGTTCATTTCTGTACCTTTTCTAATTCTGCTATATATTTTTTTTAAGATATGGCAACCAGAACTGCATCAATATTCAAGGTGCAGTCACACTATGGATTGAAACAGAAGCATTACAATATCTTTGATTTTATTCTTCATTCTTTTTCTTATGATTCTTAGCATTCTATTTGCTTTCTTGGCTACCGCTGCATACTCAGCAGAGGGTTACAATGTCTTATACATAATGACACCTAGATCCTGAGTGATGATTCCTAAAGTGGAATCTTGCATTGTGTAATGGTAGTTTGGGTTGTTCTTTCCTAAGTGCATAACTTTGCACTTGTCCACATTAAATTTCATCTGCCATTTGGCTGGCCACTCTCCCAATTTTTCAAGATCCTCGCAATTTTTCACAATCCTCTTGCAATGTAACAATTTTGAATAATTTTGTGTCATCTGCAAATTTGATCACCTCACTCACTCCTGTTCCCATTTCCAGGTCATTTATTAATATGTTAAAAAGCAGTGGGCCCAGCATAGATCCCTGGGGTACTCCACTAGTCATCTTTCTCCACTGCAAAAATTGGTCATTTATCCCTACTTTTTGTTTTATAGCTTTTAGATCCCTGCCCTCCCACCCCAGCTCCCACCCACTCCATGTGAGAATGCTTGCTATATAGGGCAACACACCAATTAGCTTGTTAGCAAAGATAGATTTTTTATTGGTTGGTAGGGAAAGTCTAGGAAGTAAATAGTTCCACATTTGGATATCTACTAAAAGTAAACAATTTGATATTCTTGAAGGAGCTTTGATTAGGTTATTTTACAAAGGGAACACATTAAATGATGTACCTCAGACACATAATATACGAATTTAGTAGTGTAAAATAATAGTAGTTTAGCAAGCTAGCAGGACTACACACAAGTACATAAAACAGAGCTGTTAGAACACACATAAAAGAGGCTAGCTGCTTTTTCTCTGAGAAAAAGTTAGACTTTGTTAGATCTTAATCATTTTCTTCAACAGGTATCAAAGCTCCAACAACTGAACTATGGCTGAGAAGAAACGTGTTGCCAAAGCTGTAGCTCCCATTACAGCTTCTCCCTCTGTCCAGAAGGACAGCTCAATCTGAGTCGAGGGACGAGTTCCATGTGCATGATGCCTGCAAGCCAAAGCCCTCATGAAACAAGTGGAGGAGCTCAGAGAAGAGGTGGTGAGGCTGAGCAGCATCTGTGACAGCAAGAAATAAAATGATGAGATGGTTCTTGAGGCATCCAATCTCTCCGACAGAGGTGAAGATGATATGCTACAGAATCAAGAATTGGACACGAATCACCAGAGCCTACAGAATTGACAATGTAATCCTCCAGCCCTTGAATTGAAGAACCAGTATGCAGCCCAGGAAGTGGCAAAAACATGCCAAGAACAGGAAGAACCAGAGCACAAGCACCCCAAAGTTGCAGAATCAGTGACCATAAGGAAGCAAAGGGTAGTGGTGGTTGGTGACTCTTTTCTGAGGGGATGTCCAGGAAGATATGCTGTCTGCCAGGTGCCAGAATCTGAGATGTTATGGAGACTCATCAAGCCTACTGACTATTATCCGATGTTGCTCATCCATATTGTCACAAATGATATTGCTAGATACCCCTCTGAGCATATCAAGTGTGACTTCATGACTTTGAGAGAGAAAGTCAAGCAGATAGCTGTGCAAGTGGTGTTCTCTTCAGTCCTCCCGATTGAGACTAAAGGACGAGACAGAGAAGCATCCTGGAGATGAATGAATGATGGATGATGGATGGATGATGTCAGAGTGTTATGGTTTCCTAGACCATGGGATAATTTTCCAAGAGCTGCTGAGCAGAGATGGTGTCCATCTAGCAAAGAAGGATTAAAGTGTCTTCCTCTGCAACTGGCTAACCTATTGAAGAGGGCTTTAAACTAGATTCACTGGGGATAGGCAAAGAAAACCGCCAGGTACGTAGAAGCCCTCAGGTAAATGAAAACATTTATACCTATGTAGAAATAGGTAAAAGAAGCAACGTCTGGGAAAACAGTGTGCATTAATGCCTGTAATATGAGAAATAAGATCCCAGATGTTGAGGCTTCAATGGGAGAGGCTGACTTGAATTTAGTGGCAGTTGTGGAGACATAGGTCACAGACAACCATGAATGGAATGGAATTATAATGGGCTATGATTTATTCAGGAAGGGCAGTATAGGAAAAAGGGGAAGAGGAGTGGCTCATTATGTAAAAAGTCTTATTAAAGCTAAAGAATTACAGGGCCTACAAGGGAAGGAAGAGGCACCGTGGGTTAAATTAGAAAGAGGGAAAGGGGAATCCATTTGCATTGGCGTGATATACAGATCTCCTTCACAGGCAGAAGAAGTGGACAGAGATTTAATTGAAGACATTTGCAGTATTGCCATGAAAGGAAAAGTGCTACTGATAAGTGATTTCAATATAACAGATGTTGATTGGCGCACTCCTGCTGCAGTGACATCTAGAAGTAAGGAGATCCTGGATTATCTACAGTGAGAATTATTCAAGGAACAGGTAACAGAATCCATACATGAAGAGACCATACTCAACCTGGTGCTTACCAATGGAGAAAGAGTTTGATGTTACAGTGGGAGACCATCTCACATCCAGTGATCACCAGATGGTATGGTTCAGTATTGACTAGGGCTGATAAAAGGCCATTCAAAAGTAAGAATCCTAGACTTTAGGAAAACTAACTTTGCCAAGATGGAATAATACCTGAAGGAGTTTTTAGCGTGATGGGAACAGCTGGGGGATCTAGAAAACCAATGGGCAAAACTGAAAGGGGATATATTAAAAACAAAGCTTTTTGTTAGTAAAGTAAATAAATCTAAAAGGAAAAGAAGGCTGCTATGGTTCTCAAAAGAAATAGATAAAAAGGTGAAGAAAAAGAGCGTGGCCTTCATAAAATACAAGAGATCACAGAAAGAGGAAGACAAGCATCAATATTTGGAAACACAGAGAAGCTAGGAAAGTAGTCAGGAAAACAAACATACAAATAGAAGTAAAAATAGTCAATGCAGTAAAATGTTGTGACAAGACATTTTTCATATATGTTAGCGAGAGGAGGAAATGCAAATATGGTATTGTCAAACTCAAGGTAAAGGGGTGGAATATGTAGAAGCTGATGAGGATAAAGCAGAATTACATAACAAATAATTTTCTTCTATGTTCACAAATGAAGGTCCAGGACCAGAACCCCAGAAAACATCCACAAATAGGAACAGTAGTGAAGGGGATCTTGAATGATTTTCAGAAGACTGTGGTCATGAGAAACTAGCTAAAGTACCGACTAAATGTTTAAAAGTACCCTAATATTAAATGTAACCCTCCAATTGTGATGTGACGTGACGTGACCACCTTGATTGAAGGATAAGGTGGCATACAAATCTATCTAAATAAATAAATAAAAACTAAAAGTAGACAAAGCGATGGGGCAGGATGGGATACATCAGAGAATATAGAAGCGTCCAAGAGTGAACACATTACACCTATCCTCAAGCAACTCCATTGGCTCCCTATTCATGGCAGGCTTATATTCAAGACTTTGATTCTCGCATATAAGGCCATCAAGGGTGTATCATCCAACTCACTTACTGAGCTCATCCAAACGGTACCACCAAACAGATCTAGAAGACAATTAGCGTTAAACTCTCTAATAACACCAAAGGCCATAACAACATGTAGCCACACAACAGCAAACAGAGCTTTCATGCTCTGCGCCCCAAAATGCTGGAACTCACTACCGCCTGAAATCTGTGCCATAACTGACCTAGCCCAATTCAGAAAGGCCCTTAAATTTAACCTATTTATCAAATACTACCCTTGATAAAGTAAAACATATTAATCCCACCAAAATAATAGCACCAGGCCAATGTATCTATACTATGTAAATAGTTCGATCATTATGATCATGTTATCTAGTTAACAGATGTTATATTCTTTGTAAATAGTTCCCCATGTTTTTCCAAGTTGTTTCTCCTGTTATATGTAACACCGAACAACCTGTCGTTCTGGTCTTTTGTGTTATCTGTAAACCGCGCTGATACCAAATAGTGCGGTATATAAAAAATTGTAATAAATAAATAATAAATAAATATTGAAAAAAGTTGGAAGTTCTAGCGGCTCTACTATCTGACCTTTTCAATGCTTTAGAGCCAGAGGACTGGAGAAAGGCATAGATTTATTTTATTTATTTATTTACATTCTTTTATATACCGCGCTATTCTGTATCAGTGCGGTTTACATTGAATAAACTGAAATTACATTGAACAGGACATTATAACTTGGAGATAACCCTCCATAGCCCATGTTCCCTGCAAAATAGTTAAGTGACTTGCCCAAGACCACAAGGAGCACCTGTGGGACTAGAAACCCCAGTCCTTCCGGCCCAAGGTTGCTGTCCTCTAGTGGGATTTGAACCCCCGACCTTCCGGCCTGAAGTACTTTGCCCCAACCACTAGGCCACTCCTCCACTCCAGATGGTCCCTTTACACAAAAGAGGAAGTAAGGATGAGATGGAGAAATATAGGCCAGTTAGTCTGACCTCTGTGGCGAGTAAATTGATGGAAATGCTGCTAATACAGAGGATATTGAGGTTTCTGGAGTCCAAGAGAATGCAGGATATGAGGCAGCATGGGTTTACCAGAGGGAGGCCTTTTCAGGCAGATTTGGTGATTGATTTATTTGACTGGGTGACTAGGGAGTTGGACCAAAGGACAGCCCTAGATATGGTATACTTAGATTTCAGTAAAGCCTTTGATACTGTTCAGCACAGACGACTTATAAATACTTTCAGCATCATAGGAACAGACCCTAAAGTAAGTGACTGGGTTAAAAATTGGTTGAGTGGGAGGTGACAAAGGATACAGATAAATGGAGAAATGGTCTGAGGAGAAGGAGGTTACCAGTGGTGTGCCGCAGGGATCTGTCTTTGGTCCAATTCTTTAACATTTTTGTTAGTGATATTGCAGAAGGGCTGTAAGGTAAGGTTTGCCTCTTTGTGGATGATACCAAAATCTACAATAGATTAGAAACCCAGGAAGGAGAAGCTGGGTTTAAAAAAGGTTTGGACAAGTTCCTGGAGGAAAGGTCCATAAACCTTTATTAAAGAGGACTGGGGAAATCCACTGCTTACCCCAGAACAAGCATTGGGAAAGCTGTGGACTTTGGGTACCTGCCAGGTATTTCTGACTTGGATTGGCCACTGTTGGAAATAGGATACTGGGCTTGATAGACCTTGGTCTGACCCAGTATGGCATTTCTTATGTTCTTAGTAGATATCATGAGGAGGGATATAGCTAAGCTTGAAGAATGGTCAAGAATTTGTCAGCTGAGATTTAATGTTAAAAAATGCAGTGTCATGCATTTGGGCTGCAAAAATCCAAGGGAGTAATACAGTATAGGACAGTGATGGCTAACCTTTTTGAGCCCGAGTGCCCAAACTGCCGCACAAAACCAAAGAATTTCCTCAAAGTGCCAGCACGTCAATTAATTAATTTATTTATTTATTTATTTACTGCACATTTATATACCGCTACTTCCAGCGATCAGCAGCGGTTTGATTCATGTTCTGGGATTGTCAATCAAGACTGGGGGGGGGTGGTATGTACAAATAACTGGGGTCACAGCACACATGGTTAGCGTCTTAGGGGGTGACTTATACATTAAAGCTCCATTTGCATAAGGTGCTTCATTTGCATAAATATTTGCATAATGTTACCATACACTAACTTTTAGTAAACATGCCTCTTAATGAGTATATGGATAAAGAAAGACTAAAAGGTTTCTACATTACTATAATCCAGTACCAACCGCCAGGCACATTAGGAACTACTACAAACGCTGCCCATTTAGAACCCATAGCAAACCCGCCGTATCCTAACAGCACTACCAGGACTCACAAAGCACCATACTCTACCTATCAAAAGGCAACACTGCAAATATTAAACCAATACATCTCAGAGAACAACAATACATGACCTACTGGGGAAAGAACAAGTGGCAATGTCAAATAGGAATTATATAAACAGAATACCTCAGCTCAGTTACACATGCAGAACAGACCATTACCAAACAAGGAATCACAATTTAGAAACAGGAAGACAATAATTAAACTGGGAACCCCAAAAGCCAAACTTGGAATATACAACAACACTGTAGAAATAAAACTATATATTAATTTCCTCTTGTACTAAACAAAGCGCAAAAATTAATGATGCACATTTCCCAGAGCTGACATATTCCAATTAATAAATTCAAAATAAAGAGATATTTTTCTACCTTTTGTGCATTTTTTTTCAGTTGCAATTGTTCCAGCCACTTTCTTCTGGTTTCTTCGTGTCTTCTGCTAACTCTCCATCTGCTGTCCATTTGTCCTTTCTTCTGTCTTCTTGGGTTTTTTTTCCATTCTCTCTCTACATCTGCTTTAACATACTAATCTTTCTCCTTTTGCTCTTTCCTCATTCCTATTTCATCTACTCAAAATTTACCCCTCCATCCTCAATCCCCACTTACTCTCCCAATACCCGGCCAATTGTAGATTTTTTATCCCTCCCACACAAAATATTTTTCCCCTCTCCATTTTACTCTCCCAGCCCCATCCCATTCTAATCCTCCCCCAACACCAGCTCCCTTCTAGTTCCAGCCTCACCCAGCATCCATTCCCTTCTAGTCCCTGCATCAGCCCATTTCCAGTCCTAGCAGCCCCCCAACCCATTTCCAGTCCTAGCAACCCCCCAACCCAATACCAGTCCTATCCCCCCCTCATCAACCCACTTCCAGTCCTAACCCCCCATCACCCCATCACCCCATTTTCAGTTTAAGCCCCCCCCTATAACCCATTACCAGTCCTAACCCCCCATCAGCCCACTTCCAGTCCTAACCCCCCATCAGCCCACTTCCAGTCAGCCCCCCATAGCCCATTGCCAGTCCTAACCCCCCCCATCAGCCCACAGTCCATTACCAGTCCTAACCCCATCAGCCCACCTCAAGTCCTAACCCCTCCCCATCAGCCCATTTCTTGTCCCAGCCCCCCATAGCCCATTATCAGTCCTAAACCCCCCCATAGCCCATTACCAGTCCTAACCCCATCAGACCACCTCCAGTGTTAACGCCCCGTCAGCCCATTTCCAGTCCTAACCCCACCCAACAGCCCACCTCAAGTCCTAACCCCTCCCCATCAGCAGTCCTAACCCCCCCTAGCCCATTAGCAGTCCTAACCCCCCCTCTCTAGCCCATTAGCAGTCCTAACCCCCCCCCATAGCCCATTACCAGTCCTAACCCCCCATCACCCCATTTCCAGACAGCCCCCATCAGCCCACAGCCCATTAGCAGTCCTACCCCCCAAGCCCCTTAGCTGTCCTTCCCCCCCGTAGCCCATTTGCAGTCCTATCCCCACCCTAGCCCATTAGCAGTCCTAACCCCCCCCCCTAGCCCATTAGCAGTCCTAACCCACCCCCCATGGCAAATTTAAAAAAAAAAAAAAGCAGCTGGCTCTGGCTTCTGCCGCGGCAGCGGCAGAATGCAATGTCCCGTGGGGCCCCCTCCGCCCGCTAAGCCCCTCTGCAAGGGCTTTCAGATTCGCGAGGGAGAGCGTCTCCCTCGTGTCTCTGTTAAGCCCGCAGGGGCTAATGGGAAATTTCCCATCAGTCCCTCGCGTCTAAAGGGGCTGATGGGAAATTTCCCATTAGCCCCTGCGGGCTTAACAGAGACGTGAGGGAGACGCTGTCTCCCTCGCGAATCTGAAAGCCCTTGCAGAGGGGCTTAGCGGGCGGAGGGGGCCCCGCGGGACACTGCATGCGTCCGCGGCAGCAGCCAGAGCCCGCTTTTTCTTTTTCTGCGGACCTTCACGCGTGCCAGCTGCAAGGCCTTCGCGTGCCACAGCTGGCACGCGTGCCATAGGTTCGCCATCGCTGGTATAGGAGATGAAGTACTTTTGACCATGAAAGAAGAGTGGGACCTTGGCGTGATTTATTTCTGATGATCTTAAGGTGGTTAAACAGGTAGAAAAGGTGACAGAAAAAGCCAGGAGGATGCTTGGGTGCATAGAGAGAGCAATGGTCACCAGGAAGAAGGAGGTGATGATGCCTCTGTATAAGTCTTTGGTGAGACCTATTTGGAGTATGGTGTGCAATTCTGGAGACCATACCTTCAAAAGGATATAAACAGGATGGTGTTAGTGCAGAGGATGGCTACCAAAATGGTCAGCAGACTTCATCATAAGCCGTATGGGGACAGACATAAAGATCTCAATATGTCTACTTGGAGGAAAGGCGGGAGAGAGGCGATATGATAGAAACATTTAAATAACACCATTGCATAAATGGATAGGCCATATTGTCTATTTCTGCTCTCGTGTTTCTATGTTTCTTAACCAGTTTGCAATAGTATACTGCCTCCTAGTCCATATCCTTTTAAAGTTCCTCAACGGTCTTTCATGTGGGTTCATATCAAAGGCTTTCTGAAAATCCAGATATATTATATCAACCTGCTCACCTTTTGTTTTGTTTTTTTAAGTGCCATCAAGTTAATGCTGAATCCTGGTGACCCAGCAGCCCCTGGGTTTTCTTGGCAAAGAATGACTGGAAGTGGGTTGCAAGGCCCTTTCTTCCGAGGCAATGGAGGATAAAGTGACTTACCCAAGATCACAAGGAGTGTAAGTGCGAGGCCGTGATGGAACCATGGGTGTTGGCGTTGAGGTCTAGAATGTACAGGACAAAGAGGGGCAATGTGGTCGAAGAGAGAAGCAAGGAGGGAATGCCACAGATGGGCTTGTTCATCAACAGGGAGGGTGTGAAAGTCAGTTGGAAAGATTACATCTGATGGTGGGAAAGCAGTAAGAGTGTCAGGGGTGACCCTGTGGGTTTGTCTGGGTAAAGGGGCTGTAGAGGTGGATGTCTGAGTTGGTATGGCAGGGGAAAGAGAGCTTAGAAAAAGAACACACTAATGGTCAGTCCAAGGAAGAGAGAGGGCAGAGACGTGAGTAGAAGGGGAAGAAACATTGTGGGAATGGGAACATGCTGAGTGAGTAGTAAGTCAGAGAGATGAGTCAGGAAAGGTTTATCACGAGGTTTAAGGGGAAGATCCACGTGGATATTTAAATCACTCAGGATATAAAGATTAGAGTAGTGAAGGGGAGCCTCAGATATAGTGAGGAGAAGAGAGTCCCAGAGTGAAGGAGACAACATAGGAGGGAAATATATTAAAAGCAAATAAGTGGCAGGGTGGGCGAGAAGGCGAAGTAGCATAGACTGTGGGTAATGGAGAACATGGGAGGAGACCTCAATGAGGTTAAGTGTGCTGCAGTGCAGGACAGCAACCCTGCCACCTGTGCGAGTAACTCAAGGGGTGGAGAAAGTTGAGAAGCCGACCGGGAGGCAGTGGCTAAGAATTGGTTCATCACCTGGTTTGAGATAGGTTTCGGTTAGAAAGAGGAGGTCAAGTGAGTGCTGCAGAATCAGGTCACGGAGTAAAACCATTCTGGCATAGAGTGATCTACAGTTAACTAGTCCACAACGGAAATGGAATGAAGGAATGCCTACTGAGAAAGATGGGTAGGAGGGGGAGCCATTGAGGATGATGAGTGGTAGACTGAGTAGGAACGTGTGGAGGATGGCCTTCTTATCACCTTGTTGCTTCTTGTACTGCAGTTTTGTGCTCTGCTTGTTCTAAATTTGTACGTATAGCTCTGTTTGCATGTGCACAAGGAAAGCTATATGTATAGCTGGATAGATCAATAGATAGATGAACTGACATGTGACAATAGGTGGTATCACTTGACGTGAAACACACCTAAAAAAAGGAAAATCAGACTGATATCTACGGTGAGCAAAATGGTAGAAACTATTATATACTGGCCATATGGCTTAATGGGGCAGAGTCAACATGGATTTAGAAAAGAAAAATATTACTTTACCGATCTGTTAGATTTTTTTTGAACGTATTAAACATATGGATAAGGGCAAGCCAATTGCTGTAGTGTATTTTCAGAAGGCAGTTGAGAAAGTTCCTCAAGAAGAAATTAAAGTCATGGGATAGGAGACAGTGTCTTATAGTGGACTGGGAACTGGTTAAAAGGTAGCAAACAGACTAAATAGCCAATTTTCTCAATGAGAAACAAAGGAGTGCCCAAGAGGTCTGTAGTGTGCAGCTTTGGGCATAGGTAACCCATTCAAAGCATCCAGTACGCGGGCCAAAGAGGCTTTTTCTCCCACTTATTTTATGGCCATCCAACAATGTTATTTCAGAGGGTCCAACACCCTCATCCCTATTTTCTTCAGAGGGACCCCTTGTTTTTTTCAATTCCAATGCAGAATTACCACCCTCACCCTCAATTCCTGCCTATGGGCACTGAAGTCTTAAATCTGGCCCTGCATAATTATAAATGATCTGTAAAAGGCAGCAGTAAGTGAGGTGATTAAATCTGCAGACGACACAAAATTATTCAAAGTGTGGGACTCAGTACATACATAGCTCTATTTTGATTGAACAGCTGATATTTGAATGCACAAGAGGAACTTAAGAGGTGTTGACACTGATTGCAGGAGGTGCATTCTAGTGGTTAAATCACTGGCACGAGACAGAAAGAGGAGCAACCGGGTCAGATAGAGATATTGGGTCATGGGGAGAGAGTACAAGCAGAAGCAGGAGCAGTAACTGTTTTGAAGATCATTATGGAGAAGGAGAAGAGGAGAGACAATTAGTACACAGGAATTGCATATATGAGGACTCAGAGATCAATGGGGAGGGGACTGAGATTTGAGAGGAGAATGGATGAGGAAAAATATGACTTGGGGATTGGATGCGAGAAAAGGGATAGAACAGCACTCATGGTCTGGGTGAGAATCGAGGTGATGGCAGGGTTGTGGAGACTAAGGAGAACAGTGATTTGGGGGAATCTTAAATGGGCTGGGGAGTAGGTAAGAGTGTGCAATGGAGATCCTAGAAGTAAGCTGAAGTGTGGAGAGGGATTAAAGGATGGTGTGATTGACCTGCTGGACTGTGGAGAGAGAGACGGGCAGTGAAGAAAGATGGGGTACTATGAAGGGGTGAGAAGGAAAGGATGGGTCTGAGAAGGACTGAAAGTGTGGTGGTGCTAGGAAGGCAGTGAAAGAGGGGTACTAGGAGGCTAGATGGAGGTAAGACTGAAGAATGAGACTAGGGGCAGGAGATGGTATGGATGACAGGGCAGGAACTAGGGCTGGTGGGCAACCTTTTTAATAGTTCTCTGCTTTGATAGATTTAATTCCCACTTATTATTTGTTTATGAAACATGGATATGCTCTGAAAAAAAGTATTGTTTTTACAGGCAGGGTTGACATTCATATATTGATTATATATATTACATTATTTATACCTTTTTTAGTCCCCTTCGTTCTTTCTATTGTTACCCACTATACGCCTTGGTTAATATATATTTTTGATACGTTTTATATTTATATATGTCATTTTAGTCTTATTTTTCATATTTTCATGTTTTAAACCATTTTATGGTGTTAACACATATAATGAGCAAATAACCACTTCAGCTCTCTCTAGTCTTGTTTTGAATCATGTAGATGCGCTCCTCACACACTTGCGCTGTATAACTGCCCTGCATGCCCGGCGTTCTGTTTATTCTGGCACCAGTTTTGGGGGTTTCACACTCCATGAGTATACTACTTTACTTATGCGTCTATGACTGGTGCAGCACATTTTCTTGGAACGAGCAAGTTATGTAGTTGCTGATATTTACCTTTTCTCAGCAGAACGATTGCCGTAATCAGTGCCGTTGCTACTTTTAACGATAGATGCAATACACTTTTCTTTGTGTATTTCTTTTGGATAAAAGTTGTTAGTCCTTATGGGCCTTTTTGTAAGTTATGCAATCATTGCAAAGCATTTGCTGTTGTCTGTGTCTACGCTGTCCTTTTAGACACAGAGTTCTGTATCTATGCTCTGAATGCTCTCTTTGGCTAGCTATGTGAAGCGTTCTAAAGTAAAGGTATATATCAAGTAGGATTTTGGGAACACCTATAAGACATCGTTTGTGCCTTATTGCTTTTAGTTTATTTTATATACTTTTTGTTACAGCCTATATGTGTTGTGACCGCTTTGATTGAAGGATAAGGCGGTATACAAAACTGTCTAAATAAATAAATAAATAAAAAAAATATATTATTATTATCATATTTTTTGACCTCCCTTATTTTTACCTTTTAATATATTTTGTGTCATTTATTTTTTACTTTTTACACCACTATTGTATCTATTACACTTTTTAGAGGAGTCGGTCCTTTGAATATTGGGCCCTTTAAGTCTGTCCTCATGCTTTATAATGAAGACCACTAAATATTTTAGTAGCCAACCTCTGCACCACCATCTTGTATATATCCTTTTGAAGGTGCGGTCACCAGAATTGCACATAATACTCCAAATGAGGTCACACTAAAGACCTACACAGAGGCACTATCACCTCCTTTTTTCTGCTAGCCATTCCTCTCCCTATGCACCCAAGCATCCTTCTAGCTTTTTGCTGTCGCCTTTTCTATCTGTTTAGCCACTTTAAGATCATCAGAAACAATCACGCCAAGGTCCCGCTCTTCTTTTGTGGACAGAAGAAGTATTTTGCCCCCTTCACGTACCACTCCCTTGGATTTTTGCAGCCCAAATGCATGATCCTGCATATTTTAGCATTAAATCTCAGCTGCCAAATTCTTGACCATTCCTCGGGCTTAGCTAGATCCCTCCTCATGTTATCTACACCTTCCTGGGTGTCTACCCTATTGCAGATTTTGGTATCATCTGCAAAGAGGCAAACCTTACCCGACAGCCATTCCGCTATATCACTAACAAAGATGTTAAGAAGAATCGGACCAAGGACAGATCCCTGGGGCACACCACTGGTATCCTCCTTCTCCTCAGAGTGAGCTCCATTTACTTGTACCCTTTGTCATCTTCAATTCAACAAATTTCTAACCCAGTCAGTCACCTTAGGGTCCATCCCTAATGTGCTCAATTTGTTCGTAAGTTGCCTGTGCAGAACGATGTCAAAGGCTTTACTGAAATCTAGGTACACCATATCTAGAGCTCTCCCTCGGTTCAACATTTAAATTGAAGCAGCGCAGAGGCGCATGAAGAACTAAAGTACCCGGGGAGTAAGAGCAGGAGCTCCTTCCACTCTCCCAGTTGTCATCACTTGCAGTTGCTGATAGCAACATATAAATTGAAGCAGCACAGAGGCGTAGCAGCACAGAGGTGTAGCAGCACAGAGACGTGCCTGTGCCTGGCGAGCCTCACCAGAGGGCTCTTTGGTGTGGCCCTTAGGTGTAGACCACAACAACAATACACACCATAAAGGCAAAAAGCTACACAACTAAGGCCTGAATCATAGAAATGCAACATGCAGCTGGTAAGCCAGATACAAGGACCTCATCACACCTACTTCGAACACTAGAATCAGAAGGATGGCAACAGACAACACATTGATTATTCCTAAAGACTCAATAAAGTGCTCACAAACAACCAGGAGAAGAACCTTTGCCTACTTCGCACCAAAATGTTGGAATGACCTATCTCCAGAAATCAGAGCGACACGAGACCTGCTACAATTCCAGAAAGCAATAAAACACCACCTCTTTCTGCTTCATTTCACCCAAGCTGCCACCCCGGCCCCAAGAAACCATTCACCTTCCCCTACTAGAGCCCCCTACATAACTTAACGCTCTAGCCCCAAGCATTCTCTTTTCTACCCAGAAGCATCTCATGTACTTTCAGATCATGTATCATCTATTATGTCATATCTTATGTATATAGTTTTATGGACTCCTCATCCATTCTGTTATATGTCAATATGTAAATAGTTACCCATGTTCTCCAAGTTCTATTCCCTATTATAATGCAAATTCAATCAGTCTATTCTGATCTGAATACTCTTTGTTGAATGTAAACCGCACTGATAACAAATAGCACGGTATATAAGAATTGTTAAATAAATAAATAACTGTGTTAAATGTAATCCTCTCCTGCCTCTCAACATCACTACGCAACGGCATGATGACTCTACTAACCGTCCTTCTCATCTTCTATCTCACTGCAATCCTAACCACCTCTGCAATCCCATCACTCACTCCGATATTCCCATCCTTTATTTATTCATACACATTCATCGCTACACTTTTTGTCTATCATAAAAGAAAACCCAGACTCACTCATCACATTGTACAAATCAAAACCAAAGCGCAGATACCTATTTTACCCTCATGCAGGCACATTTTTCTCACATGAAAATCACTCTATTCAATGCCAGATCATCACGGAATAAAATCCAACTTCCACAGACATTTTGCTAGACAATAACATAGACCTTTTATGTGTCACTGAGTCTTGGTTTAGTGAGACATATAATGTATTACTGAATCCACTAATCCCACATGATTACAACTTCTTTCACTCACCATGTATGCAGCGCTGAGGAGGGAGTGTATTTATTCTTGCCAAGAAGGGCCTCAGCTTCCACAGTCTCTCAAAGACCTCTAACAGAGGACTAGATACAATATCTATCAAACAAACGGCAATGTGACCATTCTACTTGCTTACAGATCACCTGACTCAAGTCCTGATCACCTAAGCACACTTCTAGAGACTGCTTGTAAGCATTATTCACAAACCAACTACCTCGCTCTCCTTGGTGATCTCAATCTTGCTTCCACTACAGTGAACAAGTCAAAAGCTCTTCTTGATGCTATGGAAGCATCAAGAAGAGCTTTTGTTTCACATTTGTTCTCTGTATTTTGACTTATGTTCAATGTAAACCGCCACTGATCTTAGGAAGTGGCGGTATATAAAAATGTTGCAAATAAATAAACAAATAAATAAATGGAAGCACTTGATTATGCCCAAATAGTCAATTAACCAACCCATACTAAGGGAAACACTGTCAACTTAATTTTCCTATCCCAAAACACAGTTAGAAATTACTCTTTCACCTCCCTCTCTCATTGATGTCCCCTGGTCTGATCACAGGCTTATATCTATCTTCATACCCTCAACATAATGCTTCAGACCCCTCACAACACTAAGGAGGTCATTCACAAATGCGGGTTGCAGGGCTGCACGTCCCAGTGGGACGTGCAGCCCCGCAAGCCATTCGTGCCTGATTTCCCTCTCTGACTGTCCCTGTATGTCCTGTGCATCAGGACGGGAAGAGCTGGAGAGGGCAGGAACACAGCGGAGCAGGGACAGGCCAGTCTGGCAGCACGTACAGGACCAATTCAGGTCACAGCCCTGTACGTGCTGCCGCGCCCATGGGGACATGCTGATTATACCACCTCAAAGGTGGTATAAGCAGCACTTTTGGCCCAATTGGGCCCAATGATCCACCCCTGGTGCTGGGACCGGGTGCGGGGGGGTTCCCGCTGCATGATCCAGGCCGTGGCAGGCCAACCGTGGGTCGGGCGGCAGGGAAATGGAGGGCTGGAGTCGCAAATGTCGGGAGCACCTGTGGGGAGGACATCCTCGCAGATGGAAGGAGCGCACCGCAAGAAAGTTTTGTTGCCACAGACCAGAATTGAGTCCACACAGCCCCATCTTCATCAGGGACATCTGGACAGCCTAGACATCCCCCTTTGTGAATCGGGCTCCACACCTACAGCTCGTAGGTTTTTAAGTAAGATAAAAAAGCCTTCCTGGACAAAATTCTGCCTAATCTGTAATCTAGTTCTGATGACCTTGACTCACTTATTCAGACATGGGATAGAAGCAAGCTTATGCAGCGACAATGCCAACCAAGCCTAGCACACAGAGAAGTAATAAGCTGGCAATATGGTTCACACCACAACTTAAAAGCATGAAGCGCACTCCTAGGGCTGCTGAGAGGAAGCGGAGGAACTCCAAAGCAGACAATTCAACCTTTTACAAATAAAACTTAATGAATACCAATTAGCCACCCTTCAAGCAAAGAGTTCTATACACAATTGATACAAAAATCTTTCAACCTCCCTTGTGAACTCTTTGAAATTGTCAAATCCCTTACAAAGGATATCTCTATTCAAGTAGAAGGAACGAGTCTAAATTCACAGGTCATGGCCAACTACTTTCAAACTCTAACCTCCCCTATCAATAATTATGCAAGCTCTGTTGTAGACCATTCATCTCAAGAAACTTCAAGACCTTTATACACATGGAGGACATTCTTATCTATCATAACTAATTACATTGAGGATATTATTACTAATATCAGCACAACCACATCTCCCTTGACCTGTGCCAGTTAGCCTAATTAAAATCTCTAGACAAGAGCTTGCACCAATAATCTACAAAATCATTCAGCTTTCTCTTCAATAAGGATACCTACCACCTGAACTTAAGATAGCATCTATTCATTCAGTATGTAAACAAACCAATAATGATATCTATCAAGCAACATCATACAAACCTTTAGCTAGTCTTCCCTTAATAATTAAGATATTAGAAAAAAATGGTATTCCAACAACTACAAGATCATACTGATGAACACTCTCCCTTAACTCTCAATACAGATTTTGACCTCGCCATGGAGTTTGTGATAAGGAAGCTTATCATAGCTCAGGAAGGGGCTATAGAAAAGGTGAAGTGTCTCTGAACAAGCAACCTGTCAGTGCTGGTAGAAATGAGAAAACAGAATTTTGCCATAAAAGACTACCAGTCCCAGAATGCACCAAGTTTCCAACAGCCATGAGAGGAGCTGAAGTGAGAAAACGTGTGTTCAATCAAAAGGGCTATGAGGTAATCCCCAAGCACTCATTGCAAAGGGCAGGGCTTGATTCAGCACAGCTGCACTGTGCTAGGATGGAACACTCATCTCAAAGGGCAAGGCCTGATTCAGCACAGCTGCGCTGTGCTAAGGTGGAGCACTCATCAAGGCAGAATAAAGATAGAGTCTATTCTACAGAGAATCATCCAGAGCTGGGATATCATGATCCTTGGTATCTTGATCAGCTTGGAGATCCTGATCTTCATTCTCATCAGAAGCAGAGGTCAGAACGGACGGACAGAGAGAGCAAGAAGCCCTTTAAAAGAAGGAAGAGAAAAGCCTCTGGGAAGTCTACAGGAGTCCAGTACAGTACGTATACTGGGAGACAGACAAGAGGCCAGCATACACCATTGGACTGGGGGAGACAAGAGGAGTGGTATTGCAGAGGCAGGAATCTCCAGACGGCACCTGTGAGGGAAACAGCTGCACGTGGAAGGGACCATAAGACCCATGCCAGAAGGTATGTGAAGAGAGATCCAGTGTCCAGGGATCTAGATTGGAAGGCTGGACACAGAAACTGGACTACATATTGGCCAGGCTATTTAAAGGGGAACTCTAACAGCAATGGAAGCTCAGGTATGAACACTGATCTATGCCCTAGCTATAACTTTGAAAGGAAGCAGGGAAATGATTATTCTCCTGGTAGTGCTCCATTGAGAAATTCCTTTGTGCCAAGCCAAGATATTGAACCTATGATTATTGAAGAAAGGGGAGAGGTCTTAGAACCAGAATATGAATATATGGACTGCTCTCTGTCCAAACTCAAATGGTAGTTTTCTGTTACAAAGTGCAACAACCATCACAAAGAAATACCAACTTGTTCTTTAATCTACTCAGAAAACCTTCTGAGTAAGATTTTGAGCTACACAGTGAAAGCAAGCCAGCTAAGGGGTTTCAGCTGGGTGATTGCTAGCAATTGAGCTTACCCAATTACTTGTGTGCTCTGAAGGGAATCACTTCTGAATTTATATGTAAAGATATAAGAAGTTAACCTGAAGAAAAGAACAGTTTTCCTACTTTGTGGGTTTATTTGGTTGCTTACTGCATTGCTAAGACATTATTTGCTAAAGCCTACAAGAAAGACCAGTTTGTTGCCAACCAGGTCTTTAATCCTTTGCTTTAATTACCTGACAAGTTCAGATGTTGTTTTTTTTCCTGATTTTGTTTTCCTAACTTTAAAACTGCAAGCAAGTATCCTGAGTTCTGTGCTACCAAGCATTATCTGTGTTGGGAGAACCCCTCATAAATAAAAATCTTATTTGCTTTACCCTTGAGCAAGTATAATTAATTATTGGTCACGGCTGTGTCTGGAATGAATGGACTACATTACCCACAAATCCTTGCAAATCATATAGCGGTATGCTTTTGCCAAGACTGTGAACATTCTCACCCAGGCGGCCGTCTGACAAATGGCGTAGTTTCTCGGATTGCTTTTGCACAAAGG